>JAZHEH010003223.1:1782500-3018517 GCA_036589455.1 Ateles fusciceps
GTAAAATAGCAATTAATCTCCATCACGAAGAGTAAGAAAAATTAACAAACCGCTGTTCAAATATTTATTAGCAGGAGAGACTAGACAGATATTTTTAGTCTATTACTGAGAGCAATTGAAATACAAGGAAACTGGGCTGGGTACAGTGGTTCATGCCTGTAATACCAGCACTTTGGGAGGCCAAGATGGGGAGATCACCTGAGGTTGGGAGTTCAAGACCAGCCTAATTGACATGGAGAAACCCAAGCTCTACTAAAAATACAAAATTAGCCAGGTGTAGTGGCACATGCCTATAATCCCAGCTACCTTGAGAGGCTGACGCAGGAGAATCACTTGAACTGGGAGGTGGAGGTTGCGTTGAACCGAGATCATGCCATTGCACTCCAGTTTAGGTAACGAGCAAAACTCCATCTCAAACAAACAAACAAACAAAAGAAATACAAGGAAAAATACAAGGAAACTGTCTTGTCCTTAACTGGGTATGGGGATGGGGTGGGCTCAGGAATAATTCCAGTGGGTGAGGGGTTCAGTGCCAGCCCAGGTGGGTGGGAAGGGGTGAGACCTGTGGTCTCTTTGACATATTAGAGTGGCGAGCAACATCTGGTTGCTGCTTCTCCTTTCTCTTGCTGAAATCAGATTATGGTTGTTCAGCCTGACATGACAGTCATCTTCAACACAGCCAGGAGGGTTCTGGCCCCTACCCCAGCCAAAGGCTTAGCCCTGAACCCCAGGCTTGACCCCCTCCTATCATTATCCTGCCTCTGTGTTCCCTTCATCTACCTCCTCTTTTTGATGGCCTTGGCAATTCTTTTTTTTTTTTTTTTTTTTGAGATGGAGTCTTATTTTGTAGGCCAGGCTAGAGTGCAGTGGTGTGACCTGGCTCACTGCAACCTCCGCCTTCTGGGTTCAAGTGATTCTCCTGCCTCAGCTGGAGAATTAAGTAGCTGGGATTACAGGCACCCGTCACCACGCCCAACTAATTTTTCACTTTTTATTTTTTTTGCATTTTTAGTAGAGATGGGGTTTCACCATGTTGGCCTGGCTGGTCTCAAACTCCTGACCTCAAGTGATCCGCCCACCTCGGCCTCCCAAAGTGCTGGGATTACAAGTGTGAGCCAATGCACCTGGCCTAGACAATTCTCAATCACTCTGAATTTTTCCCTACAAATCCTGGGCCACTTCCACAGGATTACCAACCACCTGTCCTCCTCCTACCAGCACCCCACCTAAGACCTAGATAAAGGTGACAGTAAAGGCTGGCACCTGGAAAACAAGAGTCCAGGCTTTCTTTCCCAGCTGCAGGAGATGCCTCCAAAGATGGCCACCACCAAGGCCTCCCGTCCCTGGACATGCAGGCTCCCGTCAAGAGGTGGCACCATTTCACCTCCCTAGAATCTGGGCTGGCCTTGTGACCTGCTTTCACTTGGGCCATGCCTAGCTTATAAGAGCCCTGGCAGCGTCTGCTCTCTTGGAGCCCTGAGCCACTGAGAGAGAAATCCAACTAACTTGCTGGAAAGAGGCCCAGCCAGGGCCCAGCCTGTCCAGCAACCCCTTGACAACCAAGGCTGTCATGAAGACAGGGTAGAGGAGGGAACACAGAGGCAGGGCAATCGGAGGAGCCATTTAGGGCTGAGGTTCAGGGATGAGCCCCTGGATAGGGAAGGGGCCAGAACCTTCTGATGCGTGTCTTACATGTTCCAGCCCCAGCTGAGCCCCCAGCTGAATGTGGGGGTGATCCCCAAAAACATCCTGTGGGGTAGAACTGCCCAGCTGTTCTAAGGTGTTTGGATATCCCTTAGAGCCATAAGAAATAACTGTAATGGTTAATACTGAGTGTCAACTTGATTGGATTGAAGGATACAAAGTATTGATCCTGGGTGTGTCTGTGTGGGTGTTGCCAAAGGAGATTAACATCTGAATCAGTGGGCTGGGGAAGGCAGACCCACCCTTAATCTGAGTGGGTACCATCTAATCAGCTGCCAACGCGGCTAGAATATAAAGCAGGCAGAAAAATGTGAAAAGAGAGACTGGCCTAGCCTCCCATCCTGCATCTTTCTCCCATGCTAGATGCTTCCTGCCCTTGAACATCGGACTCCCAGTGCTTTGGTTTTGGAACTCGGACTGGCTCTCTTTGCTCCTCAGCATTCAGATGGCCTATTGTGGGACCTTGTGATTGTGTGAGTTAATATTTATTAAACTCTTTATATCTATCTATCTAACTATCTATCTGTCTATCTATCTATCTATCCGATTATTCTGACCCTCTAGAGAACCCTGACTCATACAATAGCACTTCATTGTTTTAAGCCACTGAGGTTTGGAGCAGAGGAGTGGCGTATTAAATAGCAATAGGTAACTGAGACTCCAGCCCTGCTAGGACCAGGGTCTGGCTCCCCCGCTGCCATTTTGTATGCTGCAAACTATGCTTTGCCAACTTCAGGACCCCCAATTAACATCCATATGGAGTCTCCTGCTGCTGGCCACCTGTCAGGGCTGCTCTGCCTACCAAGCTTCAAGCTGAAGCTCATGCCATTGTTCAACAAACATGGAGTCCCACCTGCCAGTTAAACCAACCCCTGTATTGGTTGCTGAGGATTCAGAGACCCACTCCCGGCCTCCAAGGAATTCACAGGCCTGAGGGGGAGTCAGGCAGGAAGATAACATGCTAAAAGTCAGCGTGCAGAGTGTGAAATAGTAGCAGGAAACAGTCCTAGGTGAGTTCAGGAGGTGGGAGTGGCAGCTATGCCCTGTAGGCTTCATGGGGTTGGGTATTAAGTGGTTATCGGGGAGTTCTCTGGGCAGGTTGATTTTGTGCTGTCCCTTGTGAACCTTGTCAAAGTCATTGCCTGTCCTCTGACCTCCGCTTCCCAGCCCTGGGCCTCTGTGCTTCATCCAGGCAGGTTTTGCCCTCACTGGAGCCAGGCTCTGTAGCCAATGGAGGATTTTAAGCAAAATGACATGGCTAATGTTAGGTGAGGATTGAGAGGAATCAGACATCTGGCCAGACATAGGGAGCTCAGTGACAAGACAGGTGCAGGGTTCAGGTAAGAGAATTGTGGTGGAAAGGGGCAAAGATCTCTGCCAAGAAGGGAGAGCCTAGGTTCAGAGAAGTCAGGCAACCAGGCCAAGGTGCATGGACCCCCAATCCAGTGCTCATTCCACTGTTGAGGGAATGAAGTGTAATTTTAAAGGTTAAAAGTGCATATGAGTATGTGGAGGTAAGTACAAGAATGTTCTTGGCAGCTGTGATTGTGATGTTAAGAAGTTGGAAAGAATCTATCAAGAGGAAAATAATTACATAAATTATGACAATTCTTAAAATAGAACATTATCAAAGAGCTAAAAGGAATGAACTCAGGCATATGTAACAACATGAGTAAGTCTTGCAAACACACTGTTGCATAAAGAAAAACTGCATAATGATAGACATGGTAAAAAATCCACTGGTTTACTGAAGTATACAAAACAATATTATATATTTTCTATGGGTTCATATAAAATGCATGAATATATTTTTGAAAGGTCTGGAAATCACTTGCCAAGTTCAATATTTAGAAAGAGGCCATGGACCAGGATTGCAGGAGAAGTGGGCAAGGAAGACTTGTGCTCTATTTATAATTTTTTTTTTTTTTTTGAGATAGAGACTTGCTGTGTCACCAGGCTGGAGTGCAGTGGCACCATCTTGGCTCACTGCAACCTCCGCCTCCCAGGTTCAAGGGATTCTCATACCTCAGCCTCCCAAATAGCTGGGATTACAGGCACTTGCCACCACACCAAACTAATTTTTGTATTTTCAGTAGAGACAGGGTTTCACTATGTTAGCCAGGATGATCTTGAACTCCTGATCTTGTGATCCACCCACCTCAGCCTCCCAAAGTGCTGGGATTACAGGCATGAGCCACCATGCCCAGCCTATAATTGTTTTTTAAAGAATGGTTCCACTTTACTGACATAAATATAAATTTAAAATAGAAAACAATGAATTAAGGATTTGATCATAGGTATTGTTAATCCCCAAAATAATTAACTCAGACCTTCACCCTCTGATCCCTGGTGGGAACTGAGGTCTTACTACCAGGCCCTCATTCTGTGGCAGCCTCTGGGTGGCAGGAGTGTCACTGAGGAAAGGAGGGGACAAGGGTGTACCGAACCCCTGTTGTTTGGCATGTTATTTTGCGGGCACATGTCAGATCTTATGTCATTGAATTGTCATACCCTAAGGGCGGGCGGGAGTGTATGACGACTTTATCGTACAGATGAGCTGGGTACGTTTCGGAAATTCGGTCAAATAAATAGTTCAAGATCACGCAGCATGCAAAGTGGAAAGATCTGAACCCAGGTCTGTATTGTCCCCAAAGCCATACCCTCTCCTCTGTACCAAGGAGGAACAAGAGGACAGACAGGTATGGAATCACCTGGGAGCTTTCAAAGCACATAGCTGCCCAGACCCTGCCCTCAGAAATACTGCTGTAATTGACCTGGGGCGGGGCCTGGGCTTTTTTTTTTTTTTTAAAGCAGTGACTATGTGCTGCCAGGCTTGAAGACAACTGCCTTGACTGGAGTCCAGCTCATTCCTCTCAGATCAGTCACCACGGGGTGACTCAACCATGGCTCTCATTACTTAAGAGCTGTCCTTTTGGACAATGACTTTGTGAGAAGTAAATGTTTATTACACTTGGGTACATTTTTAAAAGGTGGCTCACAAAGCCTATCTCAAATTTGGGTTCCCATTTTTTCACTGCTTTTTTTATCAGAGAATGTGAGATGGGTTCTTCAAGAAAAAAAATTACCCTAAGAAATAAATAACCACCTTACAGTAGAAGCAGGATCATAAATAAAAAAAAGAAATTTAAAAAAAAGTCATAATTTTATGTATTTTATTTTATTTATTTTTTTGAGACATCTTGCTCTGTCGCCCAGGCTGGAGTACAGTGACGTGATCCTGGCTCTCTGCAGCCTCCGCCTCCTGAATTCAAGCAATTCTTCTGCCTCAGCCTCCCCAGTAGCTGGGATAGTGCCTGCCACCATGCCCAGCTAATTTTTTTTGTATTTTTAGTAGAGACAGGGTTTCACCATGTTGGCCAGGCTGGTTTTGAACTCCTAACCTCAAGTGATTCGCCCACCTTGGCCTCCCAAAGTGCTGGGATTACAGGCGTGAACCACTGTGCTGTCCCCCAGTTCCTATCTGCCTCCTCCCTGCCCCACAACTGAGGTCTCTTGACATCTGCTGCAAGCTCAGCCCTTCTCCAATTACCATGGAAAAATCCTGCCCTAGGTTGGAGGACTCAATAACTCCAGCCCCACTACAGACTCAGTTGAGACCTTCTCACTCATTTCATACCTTGTCTAGCCTTTCCGGTTTATAACTGTATTCCCCACTCACCAGACTCTAAGGTCTGAGTCCAAGTCATGGTGTCTGAGATCTTAAAAATAGAATAATCAGAATGACCCACTTTCCCAGCTTGAGGGTACAAATAGGGCCACCTTTATTTCAATTTTCCACTCATTCAAGTTCTCACATACTTTTATTAATGCAAAGTCCTAAGTCACCCTCTTTAGGTATCCCCTGATCCCTGGATTTGCAAAGTCTAGGGAATAACTTGGGCTTAGGGCATCAGCATGGTTACAATGCCACCCACAGAGAAAACTAGACTGTCAGTCCACCACCAATAGTCATTGCTCCTCACTGCCACATGGTGGCGCTGTTGAAGACTGATTTTAAATAGTCTCATGGTTGCTTGTCCATCGCTGCTGGATGTCCTTGCTGCACGAGTCACAGTAGTGCCCCCTCTTGGTTCTAACATTTATCACAAATTTAATCACATATTTCTTTACCTGCTTATTATCTGACTCCTCTATAGGATGTAAGTTCCATGGGTGCAGTTCCTATGTATGCTTTATTCATCACTGCTGAATTTGTAGCAGAATAGGTGCTTAATAAATATTGCTGAAATCAATGAATGAATGAAGAAATGCATGCATGCTTACGTGAATAAATAAAGTGTCTAAAGCAATAGGGAGACAAGACAGAGAAAGTGGTTTCCAGAGACAGAATCTCAGCCCACCTCTTGAGAGGGAGACGGCAATACTTGTTACATAAATGCTTCTACTTTCCACTCATTTGTCCATGGGGTCACTAAGCAATCACATCGTTCTTTCTTGCTGAGGTTGGAGACAATTTCTAAATCCTCAGTACAGTAGTCCAGCCATCTCTTGTAATGAATTGGAGGAGGCAGACAAAAATGGAAGTTTTTTGTGGTAACAGGAGTTAAGGGAGCATTCTCACTGTGGCAGTTGTAACATATAGCCCCTAAATTCTTTGACATTCCTCTTATTGAATGGTGGAATCTCTGACCCTTCCCCTTGAATTTGGGCTCTGTGAATGCTTGACCAATAGATGAGGGCAGAAATTATGTTCTACCAGTTTCCAGGAACAGGCCTTAAGAACCTGGCAACTTCCTCTTTCTGTCTCTTCAAACATTAATCTTGAAACCTAACTGCCATGCTGTGAGGAAGCCCAGGCTGCTTTGGGAAGAGGCCCACCTGAGAGAAACAGCAGCCAGTGTCAGCTTGCCAGCCATGTGAGTGGGCCACCTTGGCAACAGACCCTACTGCTTCAGTAGAGACATCCCTGATGATATTACATGAGCAAAGATGACCTGTCCCCACTGAACCCTGCCCAGACTGCAGGCTCATGGGAAAATAAATGGTCTCTGTTTTATGCCACTAAGTTTAGAGTGTTTTGTTATGCAACAATAGTAACTGGGACACTCACCAAACTTCAGCCTCAACTCTTCTACCATGGCTCAGTCCTTACAATCAAGTTCTGTCTCAGTTTCCCTGGCTTCACATGCCAGGTCCCCTGCTGGGCCTGCAGCTTTGGAGGAAGCTTACATCCTATCCCATCCATGGAAGGGGGATAGGAGCTTATTCTGCTCCCTATATTGCCAGTCCTGTAGGGGGATTGTGTAGCCTGCAACCACCACCCACCTGGCCTCTCCAGCAGCCCATGCTGAGATCCTGAATATTTCATGATAGGCTGCAGCTTTTGAGCTTAGGAAGGAACTGTGAGTGTCATTTCGAGCTGGTTCCCAACCCTTTCATTCCCATGCCTGTATTTGTCAATGCTTAGCAGAGGACTCGCCCTTGTGCGCTGTTTGGGACGCTGTGTACTGTGTCCAATTCACTGCCCCCTGTCGCTCTCTGTTACTCCTCGTGGATGCAGATGCCCTAGACTTAGGGGAAACATCTTCAGAGCCTCTGCTAAGTGGTTCTCAAACATGTTTAGATGTCATTTAGCCGCTTGGATGAACCAGTGACTGCCTCATTAATCTGACAAACGTTGGAAACAACTTGCTTCCTTCCCTCTTTCTGACATTAGGCACCAGCAGCTTCCTCACCTCTGGTACCTTTTGAATTTTAGGAGGCCTGTGGAGCCTGCATTGGGAGGTAGACAGGTGAATTCAACTTCCAAATTTATGATGTGAATCTCTCATGTTCTTGTGATCTTGGGCAGGGGATGTCACCTCCTTGATCCTCCTTGATCCTGTGGAACAAATGGGTTCCACATTTATTCAGTGGAGATGGTGACAGCCTCAGAAAGCTGCTAGGAGGAGTCAGAGAGACAATGTGTTCAACTCACAGCTTAGTGGGCCTTGCCATCCCCTTGAGATCAGTACAACGTGAGTTCAAATCTCCCACTTGCCCTTCTAAGCAAGTTAGTGCTGGTTAGGGCTCAGAATAGTCCTGTTAGAAACACTAGAGAAGCTGGGCGTGGTGACTCACACCTGTCATACCAGCACGTTAGGAGGCTTAAACAATATCACTTGAGCCTAGGAGGTCGAAGCTGCAGTGAGCTGCGATTATGCCACTGCACTCTAGCCTGGCAGACCAAGCAAGACCCTGTCTTAAAAAAAAAAAGAAAAGAAAAGAAAAAAAAAGAAAGGAAAGAAAGCACTAGAGAAAGTCCTATGAATTTTATGGATCACTTTTGTGTGTCTTCAACTCCAGGCTTCTGGAATGTCTACGTTTGATAATAATTATTTTTCTTTTTTAGAGACAGGGTTTCACTATGTTGACCAGGCTGGTCTTGAACTCCTGGACTCAAGTGATCCTCCTGCCTCAGCCTCCCAAATTGCTGGTATAACATGTGTGAGCCACCACACTTGGCCTGGAGTGTCTGTCTTGAGAGGTGGTGAGGATCAGTAGTAAAAAGTGTGGATTCTAGACCCCAGACTTCCCAGGTTTAAGTCTCAGCTCCAATACCTACTATTTATGTGATCCTGGACAAGTGAACCTCTCTGGGCCAGTTTCCTCATCTGTAAAGTGGAAATGATAGTAATATCTACTCTTTTTTTTGAGATAGGGTCTGGTTCTCTCACCCAGGCTGGAGTGCAGTGGCACAACAACCATGGCTCACTGCAACCTGGACCTCCCATGCTCAAGTGATCCTACCACCTCAGCCTCCCAAGTAGCTGGGATTACAGGTGTGCACCACTGCTCCTGCCTAATTTTCTTTTTTTTTTTTTTTTTTGGACACATAGGATCTTGTTATGTTGCTAGGGCTGGTCTTGAACTCCTGGGCTCAAGCAATCCCTCCTCAGCCTCCCAAAGTGCTGGGATTACAGATATGAGCTACCATGCCTGGCCAGTAACACTTACTTCTTAAGGCTGTGATATAGATTAAATAAGTTCCTGTATGTGAAGTACCCAGCACAGACATAGCACTATATAAGGGTTAGCTATTGTTATCCTGCACAGTGTTGATCCAGATGTGAAATTATATCCCTTCCTTAATTCCCACAAACTCTAATTCAAAAACATTTTTTCGTGAGTATATTAGAGCTTACAGAAACCTTTGGGTATGTGCAATGGGTAAAGGAGGGATTTACTACTTGTTTCACACATTGCTTTAAATAGAAATGTAGACAGACCATTCATAAACTCCAGCCATGCCTCCATCCATGGCAGCCCCTCACCAAGTGACCCCGAGTGGTCCCCATCCTCTGACCTTCTCAATGGTTCCTTGCTTCTCCCTCCCTCTACCTCCATCTCTTCTCCTTAACCCTTCACCCCGATCATCCTTATCATCCCATCCACATTTTTCTCCTTGGGGTATGCCAAGCAATTCTGCTCTCCCCAGCCCTTACTTTCTGCACAAGCCTGTGCAACGCCCACCCCCCACCTCCCGTGTGCTCAGGACAACACAAAGACTGATATGGTTTGGTTTTGTCTCCCCCACCCAATCTCATGTTGAATTATGATCTTCAGTGTCAGAGGCACGGCCTGGTGGGAGGTGATTGGATCATGGGTGCAGATTCCCCCCTTGCTGTTTTTGTGAAGGTGAGTGAGTTCTCACGAGATCTGGTTGTTTGAAAGTGTGTGGCACCTCCCGCTTTGTGCTCTCTCTCTCTCCTGCCGCCATGTGAAGAAGGTGCTTGATTCCCCTTTGCCCTTCTGCCATGATTGTAAGTTCCTGAGGTCTCCCCAGCCATGCTTCCTCTACAGCCTGCAGAACTGTGTCAATTAAACCACTTTTCCTCATAAATGACCCAGTCTCAGCTATGTCTTTATAGCAGTGTGAGAATGGACTAATACAAAGACCTCCCATTTAAACTGACCCTACCCTCCTTGTAAGGCAGTTTGAGTTATAAAAAGAAATGAGGCTGGGCATGGTGGCTCACACGTATTATCCTAGCACTTTGGGAGGCTGAGGTGGGATTGCTTGAGTCCAGAAGTTCAAGACTAGCCTGGGGCAACATAGTAAGACCCTGCTTCTACAAAAAATTTAAAAATTAGCCATGTACAGTGGCATATACCTGTAGCCCCAGCTACATGGGAGGCTGAGGCAGGAAAATTGCTTGAGCCAAGGAGGTCAAAGCTGCAGTGAGCTAAGATCACGCCACTGCACTCTAGCCTGTTTCAAAAAAGCAAGACCCTGTCTCAAAAAAAAAAAAAAAAATATATATATATATATATATATGTCTCTTATAGGCGTATAATGACTATAATAGAGTATAAATTACACAGATTCAACTATTAGCTAAAATATACATGTATTATATTACATTTACCCCTTTACCTTCTCACCTGCTTCCTCACTAGACCTCAGCTCTCATTGCTCCAGGGAAAGGGAGCCACAGCAGAATGGGGAGAGAAACCAAGGAAGTCAATTTCCAGAGATCCAGGTCCTAGTGATTAAAAGGCAATTCACACAGAATCTGACGATGATTTTGACAATCAGTAATTTTTGCCTTATAGTGTTGAAGTTAGGATGTAACTCCCACATGAGATGGGCATTTACAGCTCAAAAAGTGTTGATGGTCTTCTTAGAAAAGAGAAAATTAGACTTCTAATAGAGCAAGAGAGTAAAAGTAAACATGAAATCTTTACACAGTTATTGAAAGGAAAATTCTGATTTTGGCAAGGAGATCTACCAAGCTTATGTGGACACTTGTTTCAGCTACAAACTAGGGAAATGTTCAATAAAAGTCTTGAAAACTAGAGCTGGTCTCACTCTGTTGCCCAGGCTAGAGTGCCGTAGCACGAGCATAGCTCACTGCAGCCTCCAACTCCTGGGCTTAAGGGATCCTCCTGCCTCAGCTCCCCAAGTAGCTGGGACTATAGGTGCATGCCACCAACCCTGGCTAATTCTTTTAATTTTTTAGAGATAGGGTCTTGCCATGTTGCCCAGGCTGATTGCAAACTCCTGGGCTCAAGTGATCCTCCCCGCCTTGGCCTCCCAAAGTGCTAGGATTACAGGCATGAGATGCCATGCTGGGGCTAAAACATATATGTATGTATGTGTGTGTGTGTATATATATATTGAGATGTTTCACTCTTGTTGCCCAGGATGGAGTGCAATGGCATGATCTCAGCTCACCGCAACCTCTGCCTCCCTGGTTCAAGCGATTCTCCTACCTCAGCCCCCTCCAAGTAGCTGGGATTACAGGCGCATGCCACCACACCTGGCTAATTTTGTGTATTTTTAGTAGATATGAGGTTTCACTGTGTTGGCCAGGATGGTCTCTATCTCCTGATCTTGTGATCCGCCCACCTCAGCCTCCCAAAGTGCTAGGATTACAGGTGTGAGCCACTGTGCCTGGCCCAACATCTATTTTTAATACAGAGCTGAGTTGAGGAGGAAAGGGAAATCTCCAAGGGCCTGAAAATAGGAGTGATTTTCAAGCAAGAACAGAAACTCTCAGCTGCTGCTGTGGCAGCCCCCAGGGCACATTCTTGGACTTCAGGGACTAAGGACAAGGGTTTTGTTTGTTTGTTTGTTTTGAGATGGAGTCTGGCTCTGTCACCCGGGCTGGAGTGCAATGGCATGCTCTCAGCTCACTGCAACCTCCATCTCCCAGGTTCAATTGATTCTCCTGCCTCAGCCTCCTGAGTAGCTGGGATTACAGGCACCTGTCATCATGCCTAGCCAATTTTTTGTATGTTCAGTAGAGGTGGGGTTTCACCATATTGGTCAGGCTGGTCTCAAACTCCTGACCTTATGATCTGCCTGCCTTAGCCTCCCAAAGTGCTGGGATTGCAGGCTTGAGCCCCCACTCCCGGCCAGGATAAAGGTTTTAATACCCATACAGGTTAGGAGATGTGGCCCTGGGGCCCCGTGAAACAGTGATTGGGAATGAAGACCCATTCAAATCAAAGCTGAAGCCTGGAAGGACTCTTTCCTGTGAAATGGGGACCAGAAATTCTCCAGCCCAGGCCCGGACCTAACAAGCTGAGGATAGAGCAGGTGACAAGGACAGGGATCCAGACACATGGGGCAGAGCATAAGACCATTTGTCACAGTGTGGGCACAAGATTGGGGCAGATTTGATGCCAAGTCTCAGAGCACAAGATTGAATAGTAAGAATGGGAATAACAATGGCCCTTTACTGTGCACTTATTTTATGTCACACGCTAAGTATGTCACACTGAATTCTCACAAGAACATGATGAAATGGATGCTGCGACTGACATTGTCACTGTAAGGCTGACTTTGTAGATTTGGACAATGTCAGGATGGGAAGGTGGTTGTCTGCTGGGTCTAACCTTGTGGGGAGCTTTAGTGGAACATTTAAGAGGATATTTTTTCAACCTGGTAGCTTTTAAACTGTGCCTCATGGAAGGTCAGGGGCTGCCTTAGGTACCAAAGGGAAGGTCCTGTATTTGACGCATTGTCCCACCCCTCTTCAACTGAAGGCATTTCATTTGTATCTGTTTTATTATTTATTTATTTATTTTTCTTTTTTTTTTTTCTGAAACGGAGTCTTACTCTGTCCTCCAGGCTAGAGTGTAATGGCGTGATCTCCGCTCACTGCAACTTCCACCTCCTGTGTTCAAGCGATTCTCCTGCCTCAGCCTCCTGAGTAGTTGGGGTTACAGGCACATACCACCAAGCCTGGGTAATTTTTACATTTTTAGTAGAGACGGGGATCTCATCATGTTGGCCAGGCTGGTCTCGAACTCCTGACCTCAAGTGATCTGCCTGCCTCAGCCTCCCAAAATGCTGGAATTACCAGGCGTGAGCTACCGTGCCCAGCCTATATCTATTGTATATATTGTCTTCTCTCTCATGAGATCTGCTTCACTAAGAGGGTTTTGTAGCGAATAATAATTATAATAAATAAAATAAAATAAACTAAAATTAGACACGGCTCCAAAAATGTGACAATCAGACGTGGTGTCTATTGCGCCGCACAGCCTGTCCCTGTCCCTTCCAGCACGTCATGATGCTACATTGTCAGCTCTTGTTTGGCGACCACTGGACACAGGCTGAGTAAGGACTTTGTTGTCCCAGATTCCTCCACATCTGGCCCAGAAGAGAGCCTCCACCACCGTGGAAGAGGAAATTACATTGTATTTCCATGCACCCCAGGCCGATCCGGGGGGTGGTCTATAGACTTGGACCAGGGCTCTGTCCATGGGACACGGGCTGCCCTCTAACCCCTGGACACCCCCACATATAACTAAGAAGAATAAGGGACTGTTTCCTGCTCTTTATATTCACCTAAAAGGTAAAACGGGCTCTGCTTCTGGAAGCCCCTTAATTGCAGCCTTATAAAGAGGTGCCATATGCGGAAAGGGGGGGAAATTAATTGATCTTCCAAGGAGCAGCTGAACGAGGTATGGTAATTGAATTTCACAATGGATGCCTCCTTCTGGGTGGCCTGCATGTGATCTGGGATGGATATTTGAAGTTTTCCTCATGTAAATGGCTTGGAATCCTCAAGGTTTATATTTTTTGGTAGGCATTACTCATTCACACTTCTATCCTGAACAAGATGAAGAGGAATTTATACCGTCTTACAAATTCTAAAATGATGGAAGGGGAGAGAAGAAGGGGGCAGGGGTCTGTCCTCATCTTGAGATGCAATTTAGCAGATTCTTTGCAAAGACTGGGGAAGAGCCAATTCAGAGAATAAATTATTGCTCAAATGCCGGCTACTCCAGAATGAAGGTGAAGAACCAGCTGGTAGGCACCAGTGCTTGGGAGCTTGGTTCCAAAATGAGTTATGATAGGTGAGATCAGGAGGGGCAAGAAAGACAACAAGTCATGATGACAATTAATACCTTGAACAGGTAGCTGTGTACTGAGATGCCCCACTGAAGATTTAACTAGCACCGTGACCCAAACGGTTACTTACGTCTCTAATGGTTAAAGACTTGTGTGTTTTCTGTCTCAATAGTTACTAGTAAATCACTGTCCTTGGGCTGGACATGCAAGGTAACCCTTAATTACTGCCACTACCAGGATAGGCATCAGACCTTCTAGGTTTTTAAAGTCCAAGTCAGCACTGGAAATATAGAATCCATTTCTAGAAATATATCAAATAGATAGAGATATAATATGTGCCACAAAGGCAAGTCACATATGTAGCCACATAAAAAGGACCAAAAAGGTGATATTAACTTCATCATAGGCTTGGCACAGTGGCTCACACCTGTAATACTAGCACTTTGGGAGGCCAAGGTGGGTGGTCAGGAAGAGGCTCTCGATAAAAGTGACACTTGAGGCCAGGCACGGTGGCTAACACCTGTAATGCCAGCACACTGAGAGGCTGAAGCAGGCGCATCACTTAAGGTCAGAAGTTCAAGACCAGCCTGGCCAATGTGGCAAAACTCTGTCTCTGCTAAAAATACAAAAATTAGGTGGGCGTGATGGTGCATACCTGCAATTCCAGCTACTGGGGAGGCTGAGGCAGGAGAATCACTTGAATCTAGGAAGTGGAGGTTGCAGTGAGCCAAGAGTGCACCACTGCACTTCAGCCTGGGTGACAGAGTGAGATCCCATCTCAAAAATAAATAAGGCAGGGAGCAGTGGCTCACGCCTGTAATCCCAGCACTTTGTGAGGCCGAGGTGGGTGGATCACGAGTTCAGGAACTCAAGACCATCCTGGCTAACATGGTGAACGCTGTCTCTACTAAAAATACAAAAAAAATAAAAAAATTGCCAGGTGCAGTGGCTCACACCTGTAAACCCAGCGCTTTGGGAGGCTGAGGCGGGTGGATCACCTGAGGCCAGGAGTTTGAGACCAGCCTGACCAACATGGAGAAACCCTGTCTCTACTAAAAATACAAAATGACCCAGGCGTGGTGCATGCCTGTAATCTCAGCTACTAGGGAGGCTGAGGCAAAAGAATTGCTTGAACCCAGGAGGCGAGGTTGCAGTGAGCCAAGATTGTGCAATTGCACTCTAGTATGGGCAACAAGAGCGAAACTCTGTCTCAAAAAAAAAAAAAAAAAAAAATTAGTAGAGTGAGGTGGCATATGCCTGTAGTCCCAGCTACTTGGGAGGCTGAGGCAGGAGAATTGCTTGAATCCGGGAGGCGGAGTTTGCAGAGTTGAGATCACACCACTGCACTCCAGTCTAGAAAACAGAGCAAGATTTCGTCTCAAAATAAATAAATAAATAAATAAAATAAAAAATTGTGTTGGTTACACAATCTTCTGAATATACTAAAGCCACTCAATTGTACAATTTAAAGTGGTGAATTTTATGGTACGTAGATTCTGCCTCAATAAAATACATGCATGCAAAAAAATCCATGAGACTTCATTAGAAAACAGAAAAATTGATAAAATCTAACAATGTAAAAATAATAATGTAAACAACAACAATTGGAATGTGAAAAAAAGAGGAGGTGAGAGTACTAGTGCCATCATTTTCAAAACAGGGAGACAGACAAAACTGGAACGTGGTTTAAAATAAAAACATAATGACCACAACTTTAATGTTTTTATAATCTCTCCTTTATAAATTTAGAGGAATATTTCAAAAAGTTATCTCCTGAAGTACAGAAACATTTGTTTGACTTTCAACAATTCCTGTAATTTCTCTCCAGTTCTTTTTTGTCTAATAAATTATAATAAAATGTAATGCTTCTTAATTAAAATTTAATATAATCTATAATATATATTTAATATAATCTATAATAATATAATCTATAATTTAATATAATCTATAATATAATCTATAATCTAATATAACCTATAATATAATCTCCTTTTAATAAAATATTTCTATCTCATCCTTCTAATTTTATATTGGCACAAAGAGATGTTTCAAATAATGTACATCTCTTGTAATTTCTAGACCACAAAATGTGATTTTTTTTCTGCTATCCCCTTCACCCTTTTCTTTATTACTTGAATTCTTCATAATAATGTTGTATCAGTTCCCTGAAACAATAGAGTTCAGGTTCTAAATGACTGGAAGAAAACATGCTAAGGCAGGCCATGGTGAAATATAGATTATTTGTTTCTTCACATTTTTCTGTTTTTTTTTTTTTTTTTTTTCTGAGACAGTGGCTTGCTCTGTCACCCAGGCTAGAGTGCAGTGGTGCAATCTTGGCTCACTACCTCCACCTCCCTGGTTCAAGCGATTCTCCTACCTCAGCCTCCAGAGTAGCTGGGATTACAGGCGTGTATCACCACACCTGGCTAATTTCTGTATTTTTAGTAGAGATGGGGTTTCATCATATTGGCCAGGCTGGTCTCGAACTCCTGACCTCGTGATCTGCCTGCCTTGGCCTCTCAAAGTGCTGGGATTACAGGCTGAGCCACTGTGCCCAACCCATTTTTCTGTGTTTTTAAAATTGCTACCCCCAGCCTCCCCAGAGGAAAGTGACCCAACCTTTAGGCTGGAAACAGGGGAAAAGTAATTGTGGTTTTTATAAGGGAAAGATGTCTAAATAGCCTTGGCACAAAACTTCCTGGGCATCTGTACTCCAGAAGAGAATGGTTGATTGGGCACTTGCACCTGGTGTTAATCATGGCCCCAGAGCAGTGGCAGAAGTCTGTCAAAGGACCACTGAGGTCAAGAGTTTGAGACCAGCTTGGCCAACATGGTGAAACCCTGTCTCTACTAAAATAAATAAATAAATGTGTGTGTGTGTGTGTGTGTGTGTGTGTATACACACACACACACAAATTGGCTGGCTGTGGTGGCATGCACATGTAATCTCAGCTACTTGGAAGGCTGAGGCAGGAGAATTGCTTGAACCGGGGAGGAAAAGGTTGCAGTGAGCTGAGATTGTGCTACTGCACTCCAGCCTGGGATACAGAGTGAGACTCCGCCTCAAAAACTAAATAAATAAATAAACAAACAAACAAAAGAATTTATAGCAGTTGCTATCTACAGTTGAGGAAAGTTTACAACTGTTCCATATACAGCCTTACAGGTTGCAAGTCCACTGTAACATCCATTATTTTATTAAATCCTTTTTAAACAGTCCTATGGGGGAAGGCAAGGATTAGAATCAGTATTTTATGGGTGAGAAAACTGAGGTTCAATAGAGTTCAATGACTTGTTCAAGATCACACAGGTAGGCCAGGTGTGGTGGCTCATGCCTATAATCCCAGTACTTTGGGAGGCTGAGGCTGGCAGATCACTTGAGGTCAGGAGTTCAAGACCAGCTTGGACAACATGGCAAAACTCTGTTTCTACTAAAAACACAAAAATTAGCCAGGTGTGGTGGTGCAGGCCTGTAGTCCCAGCTACTTGAGAGGCTGAGGCATGAGAATCGCTTGAACCCAGGAGGTGGAGGTTGCAGTGAGCCAAGATCATGCCACTGTACTCCAGCCTGGGCAACAGAGTGAGACTGGGTCTCAAAAAAAAAAAAAAAAAAAAGATTACACACAAAAAGTCTGAGACTCAGAGCCAGCTTTGTCTGTGACTGGATGGTGCCTAGCACAGGAATCTAATGGAAGCATGGCTACGTTTAGAGTTTTCAGATAGAATATGTAGCCAGAGGGACAGTAGGTGAGTGTGAATTAGGCACCCAAAGTGAGCTTGAGTCCTGAGTTGAGAGCTGGGAAAGTCAGTGAGCTCTCTTAGTGTGGGTCTTTTCTTCATTCTTAACTCCCGCAGCTCCTCTGCTCAGATGTGCCTCTTGTATTAACTAATACTCACAACTCCATCATTTCCTGATACTTTCCTTTAATTGTGTGTGGGATTATCCATAGCAAGCCTGATTATAGACACTGGGAAATTAGCAAAGAGAGAAGAGGTTTGGTTTTGTTTTACCATTCATTTAACATATAAGATCTGCTTACCTGTGGTGTCAGTGCCTGTAACAATTATACATGTAACCCAGATGTTCCCCAGGCCTCTCACCATAGGCAGGCTCAGTAAGATGGACTCAGATTCCAGTTCCATGGCCTATAGGTCCCCAGAGCCCTTCCCAAGAGTCTGGAGACCCCAGGGGGACTCACATGCTCGGTAACATTGCCTCTGGGGTCCTGATTCTGGCATGAATTTCTATGACCCAGATGTGAAACTCAGCCGCACACTCAGACAAATAACCAAAAGCATTCATGGATATAATTAGATTTTTTCTGAGTTGGTAAAAATCTTAAATACAGAAAAAACAGAGAGCTGTCTAACAAATACCCGTGCTTTCCAACTTTGAATTTAATGTTATTATTTTACAGGATCAGTTTCTGATTTTTTTGATCTAATAAGGTTAAAAGTGACATCTTGGGCCAGTCGCAGTGGCTCTCGCCTGTAATTCCAGCACTTTGGGAGGCCGAGGCGGATCAATCACAAGGTCGGGAGTTTGAGACCAGCCTGGCCAATATGGCAAAACCCCATCTCTACAATAATACAAAAATTAGCTGGGCGTGGTGGCATGTGCCTGTAGTCCCAGCTACTCAGGAGGCTGAAGGAGGAGAATCGCTTAAACCTGGGAGGCAGAGGTTACAGTGAGCCGAGATCGTGCCACTGCACTCCAATCTGGGAGACAGAGCTAGATTCCATCTCAAAAAATAAAATATAATAAAAAATAAAAATAAAAGTGACATTTCCTACGTACACCTTCCTTCCCAGAGGATCCACCATAGGGAATTTGGTGCTGTCTTTCCAAACCTTGTTTTTATACTTTTACTCATGTAATGTATTCATAAATGTTTGTCTTATCTGCTTTTATAATACACATAAATGGTATCATATTTCATTTTCTTCAAGTTGCTTTTTTATGCAATAATTTTTTTTTTTTTTTTGAGACAGAGTCTTGCTCTGTTGCCTCAGCCTCCCAAGTAGCTGGGATTACAGGCGCGTGCCACCATGCCCCACTAATTTTTTGTATTTTTAGTAGAAAAAATGAGGTTTCACCATGCTGCGCAGGCTGGTCTTGAACTCCTGAGCTCAGGCAATCTGCCCACCTCAGCCTCCCCAAGTGCTGGGATTACAGGCATGAGCCACTGTGCCCAGCCTAGTTCCTGTTTTTGTAAGGAGATTGGGATGAGATGCAAATAAACAGAGAGGTGATTATATGTAAGAAACACAAATAAGTCTGTCTGCCACCCTCACTCCATGGACATAGACCTACCAGGCAATTCCACCTGGTGCTT
This sequence comes from Ateles fusciceps, assembly GCA_036589455.1. NCBI lineage: Eukaryota > Metazoa > Chordata > Mammalia > Primates > Atelidae > Ateles > Ateles fusciceps. The sequence goes on from JAZHEH010003223.1 coordinate 1,801,350, forward strand.
CAACTCATATTATTCCCAGTCATTTACCGTCTGGCTGACAACCTTCTCCTCCTTACCTACTTTTAATGCTCCTACCATCATTCTGTTCTCTCTACCTTCTTTGCAGGGGCAAAAAGTAAATTCCTCCCGTTGTCTCATGGAAAGCTCTTAATTATCTCTTCTGTTACTAGGGGCCTGGTGCTCCTGCCTCCAGTCTGTGCTTTCTCAAACACAGTTCCTTCGTGTTTCAGTTAAGGATTGCAACATAGCAAGTCCACCCCAAAACTTAACTGTCTTAAAACAATACTACTTATTAGCTCATGAATCTCTGGGTCAGCAATTTGGGCCGGGCTCAGCGAGGCATTATTTCTGGTCTTAGGTAGGTTCATTCACACACTGTGGTTAGCCAGGTGGCTCTGCTTCAGGGATTGGTTGACTGCCAGCTGGGGCAACAGCAGTGACTTGACCACTCGTCTCTCCTGCTCCTGCAGGCTAGCCAGGACGTGTTTTCACAGTTGCAGCAGGGCTCCAAGAGCGACAGAAACAGCATGCAAGGCTTCTGGATCTCCAGGCTCAGAGCTGGCACAATGTCACTCTGCCTCATTCTATTGACCAAAGCAAGTCACAGGCCAGCTTAGATTCAAGACGTCAAAAAATAGACTCCATCTCTTGATTGGAGAAACTGCAAAGTCACATTGCAAGGGGCACGGAAACAAGGAGGAGTGGAGGACTGTGGGTTGGATTCTCTGGGAAGCAGACCCTGAGATGCAGAAAGTTATTCAGGGAGCGCTCTTGGGATCAACAGCGGTGGAAGAGCAGAGAAGGGAGCAGGATGGAGCAGAGGGAGAAATTGAAGTGCCATATCAGAACAAAGGCCTCCATTGACCTCATGGAGACCTCTGAAACTGGAATAGGTCTTCCAAGTTGCCCTGAGTAGAGGCAAGGGGACCAGGCCTTTAAAAGCTCCCAAGCTGATCAATCATTTATGCTGACTGCCCTGAAAAGGCAGCAACCAAGGAAATTCCCAAAGAGGGCTTAGAGCCAAGGATCATCTGCCAACACTCTCCCCAGTAGCTGGTGGAATAAATCCTTCATTCCTCAATGCAGGAGGAGGGTGCCTGTGCAGAACATCACAGTCCACTCCACTGCCATCTCTCCCTAAGGATGCTAACGCTTACGATAACACGCTTGTCATTTGCTATCTATGTATACATTAAATATTTATAATCACTTATTAAATGCATCGCCTAACTTGTACAGATTTTAGATGATCACAATGCTAAATGTGTCACTCCTTTGAACTTAGGCTTCATAGTTTCATTGCTCGTTTATCTAGGTCACCCACTCAAAACTTTAAGGGATGAGGAGAAACAGCTTCTCCCATCAGAAATCTAGGCAAGAGGCGCTCGATGGCTCCCACCCGGGAGGAGGGTCTCTGTGTGCCTGCGCCTGGGTGGGGGAGCCATTGTGCCTAGGCCTTTCCCTCAGTTTTTCCTCTTTTCCCCCTCACTGAGGTTTCCTGGTCGGTGCTTGCACAGGGAACTTAGCGCTGAGATTATCTAAAGCCCCAGGAAAAATGGTAGAAAATTCACCATTGCCGTTGCCAGAAAGAGTGATTTATGGCTTTGTTCTTTTCTTAAGCTCCCAATTTGGCTTCAAACTTTACTTCATATGGGCTTTTATTCCTGAATCTTGGCTAAATTCCTTAGGTTTAACCTATTGGACTCAAAAATATTGGACAGTTGCATTGCCTGTCTACCGCCTTATTACTACAGTAATCGGCTGTGTGCTCTTGTTTGGGATTAGCATGATGAGTACCTCTTCACGCAACTCCATTCATACAATCACAGATAACTATGCTAAAAATCAACTGCAGAAGAAATACCAGGAGGCCACTCCAGCATTAAAGATAATTCTATTTGTGAAATAAACCAAATGTTCTGTCTTGTAGCCAAAGACCTTTATACCAAAAACTGAAATGTATGTAGCCATACTAACACCAAGCATTTATTTATTCATAAGTTTTTGCCATCATCATTTTGACCATAAATTAATTCAGCCATCTCTTATTAATAAAGGAGATGTAAAAAATGGAAATTGATCTTCTCTTAGATTATATTCAATGGATATTGTAAGAGTTCTCAAGAATTGTTAATGAACAGAATAAATAAAATACTGCATTACCATTTTAAAAAAATGAAGTCTAGGCAAGAACCATTTCAATCCATGCTGGCAACAGAGTCACCAAACTACAGTTAAGGTAGAGACACGATGTTCTTTGTAGTTCTTTGGAGAGAGAAGGTCTAAGATCTGAGTCTTGGAGAGATGATCACTCAACAGGGGAATGCGCGAAGCTGGGATAAAATTTGGCTGGTAGATCAAGTCGTGAGAGGAAAAGGAGACAAAGTGAGGCACTGAAAGATAAAGAAACAACCCCATGAGAGCAGCTCTTGAAACCTGGGAAGACATTTCCTGCCTTGCAGAGGCAGGTTGCTGGTCTGGGAAAATTCCAGGGCAGCTGTCAAATCAGAATTTGGGGAGCTGGATGGAGAATTGATTTCACCTGCAACAAAGGAGACTCCCTGTGACCACATAGAAAAGGCCCTGCTTTTTGAAAACCAAAGACTGTGACCTTCAAATGCAGGCACCCTTTCCACCAGGGCACTGTGCTCCAGAGATTCACTTTAATGGAATATGTCAAAAACGATTCTTTACTCTCTTTCTATTGGGTTTGGCCAATGGGAGGCACCTGTAGGATCCTAGAGGATGGAAGGAGAGAGAAATGAGGGCATTTATTTACCCAGCTCCCCCCTCCACTGGGGCCGAGGACTGGAACCATTATGGAAGACCCTTTTTGCAACTCCAGCTCTTTCCACATTCACATAAGCCCCCCTTCTTCCTGCCCCTTTAGGCCTGGACCCACAATGTAGACCCCTCAACTGTTGCAGCCTCTGGGGTGCTTCCTTCATTCCTGTTGGCTTCCCTTAACCATTCTTACAAGTTTATAAATACTTTCCTGGCCAGGCGGGGTGACTCACACCTGTAATCCCAGCACTTTGGGAGGCTGAAGCAGGAGGATCGCTTGAGTCTGGGAGGTCAAGGCTGCTGTGAGCTGTGATCACGCCACTGCACTCCAGCCTGGGAAACAGAGTGAGACCTTGTCTCAAAAAATAAAATAAGTAAATAAATAAATACGTTCCTCAATCACTCCACTTGAGTGTTATTTTATTTTTTGATTCAATTCTAAATGCTAGTCACTTGAGCTAGTTTATTGGAAAGGGGACATTTTTATGGACGGTTGTCCCTTTTGGCTGCCCAGCCTCAGAAATACATACTCATGTCTGGAGAATTTCCCATCATATGAGTCTTGGTGGGAAGTAGAGCTCACTTCCCCACATAGAATGTGCTAGCTATTTGCTTTTCAGCTTTCCTTGCAGCTAGGGTTTGGCCATGTGATCTAGGCTCAGCCAGTCTGAGGCACAAACTAAACTGTGAATGAGGAGTCAGTGATATAAAGACATAAGGACAGTGCTGAGCATGGTGGCTAATGCCTATAATCCCAGCACTTTGGGAGGCTGAGGTGGGTGGATTTCTTGAGGCCAGGAGTTTGAGACCAGCCTGGCCAACATAGCAAAACCCCATCTCTACTAAAAAAAAAAATACCAAAAAAACTAGCCAGGTGTGGCGGTGCACACCTATAGTCCCAGCTTCTTGGGAGGCTGAGGCAGGAGAATCACCTGAACCTAGGTGGTGGAGTTGCAGTGAGCCAAGATCACGCTACTGTACTCTAGCCTGGGCAACAGAGCAAGACTCTGTCTCTATTTTTTATTTTATTTATGTATTTATTTACATTTTTGAGATGGAATCTCACTCTGTCATCTAGGCTGGAGTGTAGTGGCACAGTCTTGGCTCACTGCAACCTCCGCCTCCTGGGTTCAAGCAATTCTCCTGCCTAAGCCTTCTGAGTAGCTGGGATTATAGGCGCATGCCACCATGCCTGGCTAATTTTTGTATTTTTGGTAGAGACAAGGTTTCTCCATGTTGGCCAGGTTGGTCTCGAACTCCTGACCTCAAGTGATCCATCTGCCTCAGCCTTCCAAAGTGCTGGGATTACAGGCGTGAGCCACTGCACCTGGCTGAGACTCTGTCTCTAAACAAATAAAACACAACACAACACAACACAACAACAACCCAAACCAAAGCAAACAAAAAACTTCCACCTAAATCAAAAAAAAAAAAAGAAGAAAGAGACAAAGACAGAAAGAGAAAGAAAGAAAGAGAAAAAAAGAAAGAAAGAAAGGGGAGAGAGGGAAGGGGAGGGGAGGGAGAGACAGACAGTGGAGAAGCACAGTCTGATGGTGGTGGCCATAGAAGCAGCAGTATCCTGTCTCTGGGGCAGCGCAGGCAGGAGGGCCCAGTGGCTGTTCCTAGCATCCAGATGCAGAGCTTTAGCAGAGTCAGAGAGGCCAATGGAAGAAGGGTCTGGTACTCTGCACTGGGGGGCGGCAGGGTCCTCACCAGATTAGCCTGTGTTTCCGACATTGTGGCGTCCAGGTCTGGTTCTTCAGCCTTCCTAGCAATGCCAAAAGCTCTCTGGTGTCTTTTCTACTGATTCCTCTCCTGCTTAAATCTACCACAGTCAGTTTCTGTTGCTTACATTATTAATCCCAACTGGTGGTTTGCTTGCAACCCACATGTGGGCTGCAGCTAGGCTTCACAAGGAAATAGAAAACAGGGGCCAATGCAGCTACCCTCTCTGCCTCCCAATTTGGTGGCGCTCTCTCTCTCTCTCTCTGTCTCTCTCAATACAGCTCCCACATATTTCTTTCCAGCTGTGGTTTTGTCTTAATTCACAGAAAGACATTATAGCTTATTGTTTAGGAAACACTCACTTTGAGATCAGAATGCCTGGAGTCAAGTCTCAGATGTACAGTTTACCAACCGCAAGGTTTTGGTCAAGTTACTGATCCTCTTTGGGCTCTGTTTCTTCATCTGTACAATGAGGACAATAGTCAGGTTTTCCTGTTTTGAGGATGAATAACACGTGTGTGAAGTCTTCACCAAGCTGCTTGGGCCATAGCAACCATCAGTAATTGTTGCTATTGTTATCTTCATTATCAGCATTATTATCATCATGATTTGGGGACTTAGGGAGACTACTTAGAGCAGGCATCTTAAACTTCAGATGCCTACAGGAGCCAGGTAGGCAAAAGGAAGGATGACCCATATGGGTTCCCTTGGGACCCATAGTCCTAAGGAAAGCTCTCCCAAGGGACTATGGAAAATGTGTGAGTGTGTGCCTGTCTAGGGGGAAGCCACTTCCCAGCAACAGCCAGATATTGCCATGTGGAATGTGAGCCTAGTGATGCCAGATTTTCCACTATTTTAAGAGAGGTCAGATATCCAGCTATTTGGGGGAAAGCTTGATGGTTTTCAGAAATCTAAAGAAGCACTATACTGGCCAAAGGGAACCTTCCTGGGGCCACAGCAGGCTGCAAACGCTAATTTCTAAGTTCTAATGCAAATTTCTGGATTGAGTTGAAATCGTCAGGGAGGGAAAGTGGTTGGGCCAGGTTAATTTCATTGGCTCGATCAGGTATGGCCATGGTTCACCACTCACCCAGTGGGGAATGTGGTGGACACTCTCTGACATTGGGGTATGGGCAGGACTGTAGTGATAGGCATACTTTAGAGAAGGAGGCAAGGACCAAGGGGATGCCCCAAGAGCTACTTTTCTATGGATGCCAGCGCACTGAAAACAAATGCATCAGGAATGCACTAAGTCCCAGTAACTGCAGGGTTAAGACAGGGGCTTGTTTATCTTGTTATTTATTTAAATAACAATGTGTCTGGTGGTAGGGCAGAACGGGGCTAGCACAAAGGCTCAGATATATCCACATGATTCCAGATTACTTCTACCTTTTCATACCTCTGTCCTAGCAGGTAGGCCTTTATCCTCATCCTTGTCACCTCATGGTTGCAAGATGGCTGCAATTGTGACCATCACAACTATGTTCCAGGTGGAGGGGAAAGGAAGTGAGAAGGAGTAAGTAATGGCCCTATGTCAGGACTTTCAGAAATCCCCAGCATAAGGCCAGGTGCGGTGGCTCATGCCTGTAATCCCAGCACTTTGGGAGGCCAAGGAGGGTGGATCACCAGGTCAGGTGTTCAAGACCATCCTGGCCAACGCAGTGAAACCCCATCTCTACTAAAAATACAAAAATTATCCAGGCATGGTGGCGGGTGCCTGTCATCCCAGCTACTTGGGAGACTGAGGCAAGAGAATTGCTTGAACCTGGGAGGTGGAGGTTGCAGTGAGCCGAGATCCTGCCATTGCACTCCAGCCTGGTCAACAGTGCAAGACTCTGTCTCAAAAAATAAAAAAAGAAAGAAAGAAAAAAGAAATCCCCAGAATACACATATTTTTTCATCTTAATGGCCAGAGCTAGTTCCCATATCCATACCTAGTCACAAAGGAAATTATGAAGGTATTTTTAGCTTGGTACATTGCAGCCCAACATCAGGGTTTTTAAAAACCCTATTTTGGAAACAAGGAGAGAATAGACCTTGAGTAGGAAATCAGCAGTCTCTGCCACTTCCTGTGAATATGTACTATGTGCTAGACCCCAGCTAAGTACTGAGATGCCAGGCTGACAGACACAGTCTGCATAGCAGAAAGATACAGAAGTGGGCCGTGCGTGGTGGTTCCCACCTGTAATCCCAGCACTTTAGGAAGCCAAGGCAGGTGGATCACCGGAGGCCAGGAGTTTGAGACCATCCTGTCCAACATGGCATAACCCTATCTCTACTAAAAATACAAAAAAAGTAGCCAGGCATGGTGGTATATGCCTGTAATCCCAGCTACCTGGGAGACTGAGGCAGGAGAATCACTTGAATCCAGGAGGCAGAGGCTGCAGTGAGCTGAGACAGTGCCATTGCACTCCAGCCTGGGCAACAAGAGCGAAACTCTGTCTCAAAAAAAAAAAAAAAAAAAAAGATACAGAAGTGGTTGTGGAACCCAGTGCAGCTGCGCCTGGTTCCAAAGTGAGAATGTCAGTGTTTGGCTCTTTACAGCTCCTCTAGGCCTCCCATTCTTCCTGACCCTTCTCTGATCTTCCTGCTGTCAGTGTGGCCACACAAAGGGCTGAGTAGGATGGAAAGAATGTGTGATTAACACCAGTAGCAGTTTCAGGAGGCATCCAAGAGATGTTCCAGAGAGAAATATGTAACTGGCACATCTGGTTTATAATGTGTATTAATTCCTGACATGTAGTTTGAGTAATATATGTAAAGCAAAAAGTCCAAGTGCTGATTTAAGGGACTTATTACCCTGTCAGCAGAATTCATGTTCTATTTGTGCAGTGCTCTGGGCCCAGCATCTCACCTAGGGCAACAGGAAGGGGGAAGGCTTTCTGATGGGTGCCAGTGGATGGCAGAGGCCCCTGCAATGGTGACGGGGATGGGGATGAGTTCTTGGAGAGCCTGGTAGGGTTGGCAGGAGCTCTTCTGGCAAAGAAGATCGTGGAGCTAGACCAAGTGCCAGCTGAGGCTAGAAGCAGAAGCATCCCCACCCCTCAGAGGCAGAAGTAGCTTAAAGTCTAGAAAACTGTGGGCTTTGGAGTTCAAAGCCAGCTCTGCCACTTTATCGACATGTGGCTTGGAGTAAGTTACTCCAGCTGTTTGAGCCTCGATTTCTGCTTCCGTAAATGAGACCCATAATAGTGTCTACCTAAAAGGGCTGTTGTGAGGTTTAAATAAAAATAACAGGTGCTGAGCATTTACTATGGGCCAGGGTTGTTGCAAGTGTTTGACATGTATTATCTCATTGAATCCTCACAGTAACCTCATGAGGTAGCTACTGTTATGATGCCCAATTTACAGTTGAAGAAATGAGCCACAGAGAGGTGAAGTAACTTGCTCAGGGTCACACAGCTAGTGACTGGCAGAGCCAGGGTTCATACCTAGACAATCTGGCCCCAGAGACACCCTCTGAGATGCTTGAACAGACTGCTATATTTTACAGTAAGCACACAGTAAAGGGTAATTCTCTAGGTCAGTGATGTCCAGTAGAACTTTCTGTGATGAAAATGTTTGTACTTCTGTGCTGTCTGATACACGAGCCACTAGCCAAAGGTGACTATTGAGCATTTGAAATATGGCTAGCTTAACTAAGGATGTGAACTTTTAATTTAATTTAATGTTAATTAACTTACATTTAAATAGCCAGGCTGGGCACGGTGGCTCACACCTATATTCACAGCACTTCGGGAGGCCAAGGCTGGGGGATCACTTGAGACCAGGAATTGGAGACCAGCCTGGGCAACATGGTTAAACCCTGTCTCTACTAAAAATACAAAAACTAGCTGGGCATAGTGGTGCATGCCTATAATCCCAGCTACTTGAGAGGCTGAGGCACGAGAATCACTTGAGCCTGGGAGGTGGAGGTTGCAATGAGCTGAGATGGTGCCACTGCAATCCAGCCTGAGAGACAGAGCAAGACCCTGTCTCAAAAAAGAAGAAGAAAAGGAAGAATTTTAAATATTGATCCAGCCTTGCATACCTGAATGAAATCTCACTTGGTCATGGTGTGTAATTCTTTTTATCTATGGCCGGATTTGATTTGTTAATATTTTGTTGAGGACTTTTACATCCAAGTTCATGAGAGCTGTTGGTTTGTAGTGTGCCTTCTCCTCTCCACCCTTGAGAATCTTTCTAGGCTTGCTGTGTTATGTCCAGGGAGTTTTAGTTGTAAGGGAGAGGACCTGGGAGAAATAGAGTGACTCCATATTGGTGAAACTAGAAACCCCACTCATTCTTTTTTTGCACAGATGTATGTACTATCATATGGATGTGCTGCAATGGATTAGTCCAATTTCCTAATTAACACTTACTTAGATTCTTTCTAATCATTTGCAATTGTGAACAATGCCACAGTGAATAAGTTCATGCATTTGTCATTTCATACTTAAAGGTAAATGTACTATTGTAAATTATCAGAATATGAAATTGTTGGGTCAAAGAGCACATATATTTTTAATTTTGATGTTTCCAAATTGTCTTCTATAGGCATTGCACCAATTTATGTTCCTCATTCTCATGAGACTGCCATGTCCCCCTCCACCTACCCTCCACCAACAGATATCATGTTAGGGTTTTGCTAATCTGACAGTGAAAAAAAAATAGTCAAATTTATCTGAGTTTTAAGTCATAATTAGGTAGGCCTTTTCCATGCCCTGAAAATAAAGGAATTTTCCCATATTTTCTCTTAGTATCTTTCCTTTTTTGTTTGTTTTTTTGTTTTTTTATTTTATTTTATTATTATTATTTTTTTAAAGCGGGGTTTCACCATGTTGGTCAGGCTGGTCTTGAACTCCCGACCTCAGATGATCCACCCGCCTTGGCCTCCCAAAGTGCTTGGATTACAGGCGTGAGCCACCACGCCCGGCCTTGTTTTTTTGTTTTGTTTTTGAGAAGGAGTCTTGCTCTATTGCCCAGGCAGGAGTGCAGTGGTGTGATCTCGGCTCATTGCAACCTCCACCTCCCAGGTTCAAGCGATTTTCCTGCCTCAGACTCCCAAGTAGCTGGGATTACAGGCACGGGCCACCACACCTAGCTAATTTTTATATTTTTAGTAGAGACAGGGTTTCACCATGTTGGCCAGGCTGGTCTTGAGCTCCTGACCTCAGGTGATCCACCTGCTTCCCAAAGTGCTAGGATTACAGATGTGAGCCACCACACCCAGCTAATATCTTTACTTTTTTATTTAAATCTTTGATCCATGTAGAAGTCATTTTGAGCTGTATGTAGTGGCATGTACCTGTAGTTTCAGCGACTAAGGAGGCTGAGATGAGAGGATCTCTTAAACTCAGGAGTTGGAATCTAGCCAGGCAACATCACCAGAGTCCTGTCTCTCTTTTAAAAATTCCCCTATTTTATCACCAGAAACTAGAGACCAAAAAATAAAAACATTATCTGGTGAAGAGAGGGAGGAATAGATCTCACTTGTTGCTATTGTTGTTTTCTATCATACGGGTACCCAATTTTCCCATCAACTCTCTTGGAATAGTGTATCTTCTCTCTTCTGGTGTAAGATGCCACTATTACCATATACTTAATTCTTGTGTGTATTTTGGTGTATTCTGGGCTTTGTAGTCTGTTCAATTAGTTGTCTATCTATTCACACAACAACACTATACTGCTTTAATTATTATTTATAAAGTTTGAATGTTTGGTAGCAGTAGTCCTCTCTAATTCTTTCTCTTTTTTTCTTTTTTAAAGACAGGGTCGCCAGGCATGGTGGCTCACGCCTATAATCCCAGCACTTTGGGAGGCTGAGGCAGGTGGATCACCTGAGGTCAGGAGTTTGAGACCAGCCTGACCAATATGGTGAAAACCCGTCTTCGAAAAAAAAAACTTAGAGTCAGAGTCTTGCTCTGTCACCCAGGTGGGAATGCAGTGGCACAATCATAGCTTACTGCAGCCTCAAGCTCCTGGGCTCAAGCAATTCTCCCACCTCAGCCTCCCGGGTAGCTAGGACTATGGGACACACTACCACATCCAGCTAATTTTTTATTTTGTTATGAAAAACAAAATAAAAAATTAGCTGGATGTGGTAGCTGGAGACGGGGGTCTTGCTTTCTTGGCCAAGCTGCTCTTGAATGGGCCTCAAGTGATCCTCCTGCTTCAGCCTCTCAGTGTGCTAAGATTACAGATGTGAGCCACCACACCCTGCCTTTTTATTTACTTTTTTTTTTTTTTTTTTCAAATGGAGTCTTACTCTGTTGCCAGGCTGGAGTGCATTGGAGCTATCTCGGCTTACTGCAACCTCCATCTCCCGGGTTCAAGCAATTCTCCTGCCTCAGCCTCCCAAGTAGCTGGGACTACAGGCGCATGCCACCACGCCTGGCTAATTTTTATATTTTTAGTAGAGAGGGGATTTTTGCCATGTTGGCCAGGATGGTCTTGAACTCCTGACCTCAGTTGATTCACCTGCCTTGGCCTCCCAAAGTGCTGGGATTACAGGTGTGAGCCACCACGCCCAGCCAACTTAGATATGTTTAACTACATAGACACTTCCCATTGTGTGATAATTGCCCATAGTATTCAGTATGGTAGCATGCTGTACAGGCTTGTAGCCTAGGAGCAATAGGCTATACCATATACATGCCTATGGTATAGCAATAGGGTGCATAGTAGGATATATCATCTAGGTTTGTGTAAATGCACTCTATGATGCTCTTTGCACAAGGATGAAATCACCTAATGAAGCATTTCTCAATATTTATCCCCATGGTTAAGTGATGCATGACTACGTGTGTGTGTGTATACATACATACATATATATATATGTAGAGAGAGAGAGAGTGCGCACATAAGGACTGTGTATAATTATATATATTTTTCCCTATGCCATATATATTAAAAAAGATATATATATATTACATATATATATCTTTTATTATTGAGTCATCTTATCCAAGATCATGACATGTTTTCCTATTGTTCAAATCTTTTATGTCCTTTAGTAATATTTTAAACTTTTCTTTATATAAATCTCACACCTTTATTCCTGGGTATTTTATAAAGAAGTGTTTAAATTTCTTCACAAATTGAATCTCTGCATCTTTTTGTTGCATTGCAAATGGGATATCTTCTTCCTTTGTGTCTTCTGGTTGACTATTGTTTGCATAGAGGAAAGCAGTGATGTTTATTAATCCTTTACCATGTTATTCTGTGAAAATCTTTTATTGCTGTCAGCAGTTTCTCCATTGATTCTCTTGGTGTTTTCAGTTACATAATCTTTTCCCCCAAACACTGATAGATTTATTTCCTCTTTTCCACGTCAATGCCTATAAGATGACCTAATAAGAAGAGACCTCAGTTCTCTACCCTTGTAGTCTATCTGGAAAAAGATGTCTCAACAAATTAACCATAATAAAGATACAAAAGGCAGAGTCAAGACAAGAAGCGAAGGTGTCTGGAATCCCAGTGTAAATTCATTTGCAGCATGCTATGCAGCCTGCGAGGTGAGGGCCTGCCTGCCTCACCCCCCATTGCTGTTGCTTCTCAAATAGCCAGCTTAGAGCTGCTTCTTAAAACTCAACCATAATTCTTCCAGACTGGCTGAACCAATGTAACAAAATATCTAACTGAGAGGAGAGGGGGAGAAGAGGAAGGGTGGAAATAATGCTGGCTTTCTTGGGTTTGCACTTTGGCTTCTGGCTAAAATCTTCACAGCAGAGTTTGCCTAACCTTTCCATGGTCTCAGGAACTGGGAGAGTCTACCAGAAAGACCCAGAACCTTTGTGCAACAGATCTATTTCCAAGATATATCACTAAATAACACGTTCCTGTCATAAAACAATGTACCAAATGGGAATATAGTAATACTTTTCAAAAAAAAGTATTTTTGTTTTGAATACAAATACTTTATTTGAAATAATATTTTATTTAAAATATTTAAATATATTATTTCAAAATAAAATACTTTTTTGAAAAGTATTACTATATGCTGATACATGCATAGAAAGAGATCTAGAGGAATATTAGTTAAGATGATGTCAAAAGCAGTTATGAGTCAGGTACAGTGGCTCACACCTATAATCCCACCATTTTGGGAGGCCAAACTGGGAGGACTGCTTGAGTCCAGTAGTTTGAGGCCAGCTTGGGCAATGTAGAAAGACTCCATTTCTACAAAAAATAAAAAAATTAACTGGGCATGGTGGTGTGTACCTGTAATCTCAGCTACTTGGGAGGGTGAGGTGGGAGAATTGCTTGAGCCCAGGAGGTTGAGGCTACAGTAAGCCCTGATCACACCACTGTAATCCAGCCTAGGTGACAGAGCAAGATCCTGTCTCAAAAGAAAAAAAAAAGCAAAAAAGCAGTAATGTCTATAGATTGTGGTTATGAAAGATGTCTTAGTCTGTTTCTGCTACTGTATCAGAACACCACAGGGTAAGTAATACATAAAGAACGGAAGTTTATTTGGCTCATGGCTGTGGAGGCTGGGAAGTCCAAGAACATTGAGTTAGCATCTGGTGAGGGTCCTCCTATGGTGGAAGGGCAGAAGGTGGAAGCTAGTGTACAAGACAGAGAGAGGATATTGGGCTAAACTCATTCTTTATCAGGAGCCCGCTCCTGTGATCATTAACCCACTCCCTCAAGCCCTCATGACCTAATCACCTCTTGAAGGCCCCACTAACCAATACCATCACATTGGTAAATAAATTTCATGGTAAATAAATAACATGAGGTTTGGAAGGGACATTCAAACCATAGCAAGGAATATTTATTTTCCATGTTATCTGTGTCTGTAACATTGGTGTTTTTGAGTAACAACCAGGTATCGCTTTTGTCATTAAAAAAAGAAAGATAGCTCTGACACATACTAAAATGTTTATGAATGAAACAATGTGATGTCTGAGATCTGCTTCAAAATAATGTGGGAAGAAAGAAATGAGTGTAGGTAGAGATAAAATCAGACTAGCTATACGTTGATAAACAATGGAGTTGAATGATGGGCAAGTGGGACTTTGTTACATGATTTCCTCTAGTTTTGTATATACTTGACATTTTCCATAATAAAAATATTTTAAAAGGAGGTAATTTTATAGACACAGACATGAAGAGATAGTCACATTGTCGTTTTTAAAAGAAACAGCTTTATATGTATGATATTGCAACTGTGTGCAACAACACTTATGTCTCTCTCTCTATTGGTACATATGTAAAAAAAACCATTTGGGTCAAGTAATAATAACAAGCGAGTTTACTGAACACTTGCAAGGGTATCAGGCAGCATCTTAAGTATAGAAATCTCTACTTTCTTTTTTTTCAAAATGATATATTTAAGGTCAAACGCAGTGGTACTCGCCTGTAATCCCAGCACTTTGGGAGACCAAGGAGGGCAGATCACCTGAGCTCAGGAGTTCAAGACCAGCCTGGTCAACATGGCAAACCCTGTCTCTACTAAAAATATAAAAATTAGCCCTGTGTGGTGGCGTGTACCTGTAATCTCAGCTACTCAAGAGGCTGAGGCAAAAAAAAAGAAGATATATTTCAAGCTACCACCTGCAGGTCTTTTGGAAATTTAAGTCTTTGCTAGCCCAGTAGATTTTTTGAACATACTTTTCATAAAAGGGTGGTGTCTAGCATGGCAAATTGACACCATGGAAAAGGAAAAAAAAAAAAGAAAATAAAAGAGTGATGTCATGTACCCTCATTTTGAACCTGGATGAGCTTCTGTTTTGACCAACAGAATACAACAGAAGTACCTGGCTCTACCACTTACTAATTGTGATCTGTGGCACAATATGACCTTTACAGCTCTATACCTCCTTTTCCACCTCTGTAAAATGAAGCTAATCATAATTACCCCATAGGATCATTGTAAACATTAGATGAGTTGTATGTGAAATTCACAGAACAATTTCTGGGCAGGTAGTGATTACTAAATAAATCTTTTCTTCAGTAACAACAACAACAGAAAGGGTATAGCAGAAATGATGCAGTGTGATTTCAGAGGCTGAGTCATAAAATATCATGCAACTGCTGCCTTGTTCACTGGAATACTTACTCACAGGTTCCTGAGCCACTGTGTAAGGAGTTTAACTACTCTGTGGCTGCCATGCTAGGAGGAAGCCCAAGCCACGTGGAGAAGCTATGTGTATTTATTGTGATCAATAGTCCCTACTGTGCCCAGCCTTTGAGTCATCTCAGCCCAGGCACCAGATATGTGAGCACAGAAGTCTTCAGACAATTCCAGTCCTCAACCCTTGGTGTCTTCCTCAATAAGGCCCTAAACATCAGGGGACAGAAATAAACTATCCCTACAGTGCCCTGTGTGAATTCCTGATGCTCATAATCTGGGACCAGAATAAAGTTGTTTTTGTTTTACATCGCTAAGTGACATGGTTTGTTATACAGCAATAGATAACTGGAAATGCAGGCTTTCAATTATATGAGATAATTACATTTGGGTCTCATGGTTTAAATCACTGTAAAGAGCATTTTTTTCCTTACTTGCAGTTAATCACAGTCTTCCACTGTAGTCTTGTTTACTTATATTTTTAAGTTAATCTATTCTTTTTGTTTAAATATGTCTGGCTGAGTGCGGTGGCTCATGCCTGTAATCCCAGCACTTTGGGAGGCTGAGGCGGGTGGATCATTTGAGGTCAGGAGTTTGAGACCAGCTTGGTCAACATGATGAGACCCCATCTCTACTAAAAATACAAAAATTAGCCAGGTGTGGTGGCCGGAGCCTGTAATCCCAGCTGCTTGGGAGGCTGTGGTAGGAGAATCACTTGAACCTGGGAGGCAGAGGTTGCACTGAGCTGAGATTGCGCCACTGCACCCCAGTTTGGGTGACAGAGTGAGACTGTCTCAAAAAAAAAAAAAATGGCTTTAAGGAGAAAAAAGCTCTATTCCTCCTTTTCCACCTCTGTAAAATGAGGATAATCATAAATACTTCATAGGATCATTGTGAAGATTAGATGAATAGTATGTGAAATTCACAGAACAATTTTCTAGAAACGTTTCTAATGCATAGTAGAAACAATTGCTATGAAAATTTAAAATCATGCTTTTCCATGTATCAATTTAAATCATCTTGTGGCTCACCAGGGGCGTATCCCACCTTCTAGGAATTACTGCATTAAGCTTTTCTTCTGATCACAAAGGTCTCTTCTAATATTTTACATTTGAGAATGTATGAGAGTCCCTTCCCTGGGTTGTCATTGCATGTTGTCCCAGGATGCCCTCTCTCTGAAGGAGCTCACAAACTTCATTCCCGTGGGACAGTTAACATTCATGGGAGGTTACCCACATCAGGAACTGTGAAGGGTCTGAGATTTTACTCTACTTACAAACTCATCAGCTAGATAATTTTCTGAATGCTGGCAGAAGACACAGACTCCTGGGTCAGAGATAAGAAACTGTATTACTCACAGAGAAAGTATAGGCTGAGTTCAATCTGGGAGGCAGAGGTTGCAGTGAGCTGAGATCACACCACTGCACTATAGCCTGGATGACAGAGTGACAGAGTGAGACTCCATCTCAAAAAAAAAAAAAAGAAGAAAACCAAAACCAAAACCAAAACACACACACACACACACACACACACACACACACAAATTGGCACCTAACTGTACATATATTTATTTTAAATAAAACTAAAATGTTTAAGGTACATATGCATTATGTGTTAGGATTAACCCATATTTGAACTAATATTTTTGATTGACAGACCAAACATCTGTCTTTATAACATGAAATAAAGGGGCTTCTACCACGTGGGTTTATTGTCTGTCATTCCCCCAGTAGAATATATAAAGGATATGACTTTTTTTTTTTTTTCAAGACAGGATCTCACCCTGTTGTCCAGGTTGGAGTGCAGTGGCGTGATCTCAGCTCACTGCAACCTCCACCTCCTGGGTTCAAGTGATTCCTACCTCAGCCTCCCCCGTAGCTGAGATTACAGGAGCGTCCCACCACACCTGGCTAATTTTTGTATTCCTTGGTAGTGGTGAGGTTTCACCATGTTGGCCAGGCTGGTCTAAACTCCTAACCCCAGGTGATCTGCCTGCTGCAGCCTCCCAAAGTGCTGGCATTACAGGCATGAGCCACCAGGTCCGGCCAAAGGATGACATTTAAAAAAGACTAAATGGGGTCAGGTGTGATGACTTTGGGAGGCTGAGAAGGGCGGATCACTTCAGGTCAGGAAGTCGAGACCAGCCTGGCCAACATGGCAAAACCCAGACTCTACTAATAATACAAAAATTAGCTGGGTGTTGTGGCACATTTCTGTAATCCCAGCTACTCAGGAGGCTGAGGCAGGAGAATTGCTTAAACCTAGGAGGTGGAGGTTATAGTGGGTGGATGTTGTGTGACTGCACTCCAGCCTAGGTGACAGAGTGAAACTGTGTCAAAAAAAAAAAAACTAGGCCAGGCACAGTGGCTCACACCTATAATCCCAGCACTCTAGGAAGCCAATGCAGGAGGATCATCTGAGGTCAGGAGTTCCAGACCAGCCTGGCCAACATGGCAAAAACCTGTCTCTACTAAAAATACAAAAATTAGTTGGCTGTGGTGGCGGGCACCTGTAATCCCAGCTACTCGGGAGGCTGAGGCACGAGAATTGCTTGAACCCAGGAGGCGGAGGTTGCAGTGAGCCAAGATTGCGCCACTGTACTCCAGCCTGGGCGACAAGAGTGAGAGTCCGTCTCAAAAAAAAAAACAACTAAATGGATGAGGTTTAGGGTTCTCTCAGTTTCACACTTTGAGACACAACTCCAAGGTAGGGAGTGAGACAGAAAGGGGAAGGCTGCCAAAAAATCACGTGTGATGAAGAAATTCCCCCACAGAGTAGGGAGTGAGACAGAAAGGGAAAGGCTGCCAAGAAATCACGTGTGATGAAGAAGTTCCCCACTGCGGACAACTGGAGCTCAATCCCACTTGGACCTCCAGGACATAAGAACATGCCTCAGGGTTATCCAGTACAAGGGGAGAGGATACTAACATCATCATCAATTGCCTGTCTGTCACTGGCTGAATGATATTTTTGTGGGCACCACATCTCCAGTACTTCTGTCTTGTCCAGTGAGTGGGCCAAGTGTGCCCTGGTGTCAGGAGAAAGCTCTCGGCAGGGTCATAGCTGCCATCATCATCTTAGGGACTCAGTGCTGAGGAGGCACAAGCAGGGCACCGGCAGACAACCCCGGATGGATTTCATTCCATGAAACCATGATATGCTGGGGTTTCTCCATCCCACTGCTGAGTCAAGAAGGAGGGGATCGTAGGCCTCTCAGGTTATATTCCCAGAGGATGGCTCAAGGATCCATGTGTGGCCTGGCTGATACCCAGGCCATCTTAGGGAGGAAGAGGTGGGAGAACAGGAAGATGAAACTTTTACTCAAATGGTATGAAATATCCCTTTATGAGACTTTCAAACTGGAAGAAACTCGGTTACAGTTAGTAATCAGATTTATATTTTTCTCTCTCAGAAAATAAAGGAGGCACAAGAAAAAATGGTCACTTATAGAAAATAAAGGCTACTCAGGAGACTGAGGCGGGAGGATCACTTGGGGCCAGAAGGTTGAGGCTGCAGTGAGTATGATTGCGCCACTGCGCTCCAGCCTGGAAGACAGAGAAAGACTCTGTCTTAAAAGAAAGAAAGAAAAGAAAGAAGGAAAAGAAAAGGAAGGAAGGAAGGAGGGAAGGAGGGAGGAGGAGGGGAAGGAGGGAGGGAGGGAGGAAAAGAAGGAAAGAAAGAAGAAAGAAAATAAAGAACCTATGCATTTTTTGCACTTGTGAATTGTAGAGGGTAGAATTCAATCCTTCCATAATCTCCATGATTATATTTGGGCGGCCTTTATCTGCTTTGATCATTACTATATTCATAGCATATAGCACTATACTAGGCACATAAAAGATGCAGACTAATGATTTGTTGAATGAATGTATGCATCTGTATTTCCCTACTAGTGTTCCTTTCCCTCCTAAGATCAAGCCATTGAATTTCAATTAGTTTATTGCAGCTTCACCGAGAGCTAGGGGAGTGCTTGGTATTTTTTCTCAGACAATTAAGTGCTTTAGTGGAGAGTCGGGGGTGAGGGGTTGCGCCCTGTGCCCCACACAAGCTGCGCTGGCCTCACAGAAAATGGTGAGACTGTCAGAGCACTGGCTGGTGACGGAAGGGCTGTATGTGCCCCTTCAATTTAATGGCCTTTTAATTAGTATCAATAATAGCTGGGCTATCCCTTGCTGTACTGCATGTCTGTCTCCAAGGCTCATTATGACCAAAGATGAACAGCGCTCCTCCAATCCCTTGGGTCCTCATAGTCATGAGGCCCTTTGCTATTATACGAGGCTGCAATCCACCATCATACTTGGCCCACAGTAGTTGCCTAATGGATGTTTCTTCTTTTCCACTTTTGGTCCTCCTTTGGAGCTCCAGCAACTTTAGGCATTTGAAGCTGGGCCTCTGCACCCCATTCTTTGTAGCCAGAGGGGTGGGAGGGCTGGAGATGAGAGTCCTGGGAGAGAAAGATGGTGGTCACAGCCAAGGCTTCCCCAGTGTTCAGGTTCTGTGAGCTGGGCTGGGGAGATAGATGGAACTGCTCTGTGTGCGTAGGGCAGGGCTGGGACCTGTAGGCATCCTTCTTCGATGTCAGCATAAACCATAGCAGGACATTTTGAAATAATCTGATCCAGGGTTTCAAACCGGCAGCTTGTAGGTTTGAATGGCTATATATATGTGTGTGTATGTGTATATATATATGTGTGTGTGTGTGTGCGTGTGTGTGTATATATATATACATACACATATATACATATATATATATTTTAGACTGAGTCTTGCTCTGTCGCCCAGGTTGAAGTGCAGTAGCACTATCTCGGCTCACTGCAACCTCTGCTTCCCAGGTTCAAGCGATTCTTCTGCCTCAGCCTCCAGAGTAGCTGGGACTACAGGCGCATGCTACCATGCCTGGGTAACTTTTTTTTTTTTTTTTTTTTGAGACAGAGTTTCACTCCTGTTGCCCAGGCTGGAGTGCAATGGCACGATCTCAGCTCACTGCAACCTCTGCCTCCTGGGTTCAAGTGATTCTCCTGCCCTCGTCTCCTGATTAGCTGGAATTACAGGCATGTGCCACTATTTTTACTAGAGATGGGGTTTCTCCATGTTGGCCAGGCTGGTCTCGAACTCCTGACCTTGTGATCTGCCCGCTTGGCCTCCTGAAGTGCTGGGATTACAGGCATGAGCCACCACGTCCAGTCTTTTGTATTTTTAGTAGAAACCAGGTTTTACCATATTGGCGAGGCTGGTCTCGAACTTCTGACCTTGTGATCCACCTGCCTCGGTCCCCCAAAGTGCTGGGATTACAGGTGTGAGCCACCTGTCCAGCCTATTCTTAAAAATTCAAATGAATTCATAACATTTTTTTTCCTTTTCCCCGCTTTTCCTGAGCTGTATATAACATTTTAATGTTGGGAAATTTAACATCATAACCTACATTTCCTGCTTTTCTAAGTAAAAGAAAAAAAGGGCCCTTATTCCATATGGTAACAGTTGGTTGAAGTTGGGTAGTGACTACCACCCCCCCCCACACTTAGAAGGGCATGGGCTCAGCCATTATAGTCCTCACCTGACCTGCTTCTCTTGTCTGTGTTATCTGCTTGGCCCTGTGAGCATTTCAGCTTTCTTCACCCCTCACTAAACAGCTGGAAAGACGGGTTCAGAGAGGGAAGTGGTTTGAGTTGTCTGAGCTCATACAGACAAATAATGGCCAACTTCAAGCCAGGCTATTGTGAATTCCCAGTCCTGTGCTCCTATATGTCACCACTTTCTGCTGCTGTTTATAAGTTTCTTCAACTGGACAGGAGCTACTGCAGTGGGGAGATGCAGTGGAAGGAGCTCAATCAGAAGTGTATGAATGTGACAGCTCTGTCTCTGCTTGCCTGGGGTTGCTGCTTCCTGTCTTTGGGGCTCAGCTTCTGTAAAATGAGACTAATAGCAATCCTACTGTCTTAGATGTGGAAGAGCTCTGAGAACTCTGTGGAGCTAGGAAATGTTATTGAACATGATTGTTGTTTCGATTGCTATGTTACCCCAAAACTTCGTGATTTAAGACAATAACCATTTTATTTGCTTATGATTGTTCAATCGGAGCTGGGCTCAGCTGGGTGGTTTTTCTAGTGACCTTGCTGGTGATCACTCTTATGGTTGCATTCAGCTGGCAGGTTGGCTGATGGCTGAGCTGAACAGAGAAGCGGGGGATGGCTGACCTGACTCTCTCCACGTTAGGGTTTCTTACCCCTACATGTTCTCTGCATGTGGTCTTTCCAGCAGGGTAGCTAGACTTCTTACATAGTTGTTCAGGGCTCCCAAGTAAGAGCATTGCAAGAGAACAAGCACCAGTGTGCAAGCATTTACTAGGTCTCTGCTTGCATCACACATGCTGATATCCCACTGGCCAACATTTGTCACATTGATGTAGAAGGCAGGACTCAACTCCAGAGGGAGGGTTCAAACTCTGGACTACATTGAAGAGTAGCTGAACAGGGGAAGAAGTAAAAGCACCTCTCCATAAGACATACCCAGCAGTGCCATGTTAGTTTACCATTGCAATGGCAACACCTGAAAGTTACCACCCCTTTCCATGGCAATGACCTGGAAGTACCATCCTTTGTCTAGAAAATTCTGACTATCCCGTCCCTTAATTTGCATGTAATTAAAAATGGGTATAAATATGACTACAGAACTACCCCTGAGCTGTTACTCTGCTACTCGGGGATGTTACCCAGGTGGTAGCCCTGTTCCACAAGGAGCAGTACCTCTGCTGCTGTTGTGCACTGCTGCTCCAATGAAACACTCCAATGCCATCTAACACCACCGGTTCACCCTTGAATTTTTTCCTGGATGAAGTCAAGAACCTTCCTGGGCTAAGCCCTCAACTCGGGCTTATCTGCCCTGCATCAACATGGCCAAATCCAGAGTCAATGTGGGAGGGGACTACAAAAGAGTATGAATCGGTGGCTCACGCCTGAATCCCAGCACTTTGGGAGGCCAAGGTAGGCAGATCACCTGAGGTCGGGAGTTCCAGACCAGCCTGATTAACATAGAGAAACCCCATCTCTACTAAAAATACAAGATTAGCTGGGTGTGGTGGTGCATGCCTGTAATCCCAGCTACTTGGGAGGCTGAGGCAGGAGAATCACTTGAACCTGGGAGGTGGAGGTTGTGGTGAGCTGAGATCATGCCATTGCACTCCAGCCTGGGCAACAAGAGTGAAACTCTGTCTCAAAAAAAAAAAAAAAGGAGTATGAATGCCAGAAGCATGGTTCACTGGAAGCCACCAAATTAACAGTCTACTGCAATTATTTTCATTGGGTCTGACTAATGGCTAGAGT
Source organism: Ateles fusciceps (assembly GCA_036589455.1). Classification (NCBI taxonomy): domain Eukaryota; kingdom Metazoa; phylum Chordata; class Mammalia; order Primates; family Atelidae; genus Ateles; species Ateles fusciceps. The sequence goes on from JAZHEH010003223.1 coordinate 1,823,235, forward strand.
AGGGAGAGAGAGGGCCTTTACCTGCAAGGTGAAACTTGAGAGTCTCCTAGTCTCCCTACTCAGAATGTTTTCTCCTGGTGAACCAGCCCAGATTTGATGTTTACCTTTACTTTGCAGCTTTGGCCCAGCATGACCAGGCTTTCAGAGTTCACATTAGGTCACAGCCCATGGTGCCAATCCAAATGACTGGTATGACTGTCCATGTGTGGAGAAGAATTCCATGGTGGGGAGGGGGAAAGAATGTCCTGACTGGCCAGGCCTGGGTCGGGTGCCATCACCAGGGCCAGGGGGAATGAAGTCAGCCCCTTCTGAACTAATAGTAATAATATTAATACTAGATGACATTTAGTGGGTGTTTACTATGTGCCAGTCATTCATTTAAACATTTTATCTGAATTAACTTATATAATCCAGTAACTCCACAAGGTAGATATTACTCTCCACATTTTTTTTCTCCTTTTTATTTATTTATTTATTTTACTTTAGGTTCTGGGGTACATGTGCAGGTCTTGCAGGGTTGTTGCATAGGTGCATACTATAGCCGGCATTTCTCCCCATGTTATCCCTCCCCACCCTTCCCTATTCTCCACATTTCTTATATAAGGCACAGAGATTAAGGAATTTTTCCAGGTTCACACAGCTGGTCAATGGCAGAGCCAGGATTCAAACCTAGGCAGTCGGACTTTAGTTTCTATACTCTTTAAGGCCTGGACCAAGAATGGGAGTAGAGGCTCATAGAAAAATCAGATTCTGGCTAGGCACAGTGGCTCATGCCTATAATCCAAGCACTTACAGGGAGTCTGGGATGGGCAGATTGCTTGAGTTGAGGAGTTAGGGACCAGCCTGGGCAACATGGTAAAACCCTGGCTTTACAAAAAAATACAAAAATTAGCCGGGCATTGTGGCATATGCCAGTAGTCCCAGCTACTCTGGAGGCTGAGGTGGGAGGATCACCTGATCCCAGGAAGTTGAGGCTGCAGTGAGCTATAACTGTACCACTGCACTCCATCCTGGGTGACAGAGTGAGACCCTGTCTCAAAAAATTAAAAAAAAAAAAAGAATTTAAAAAAAGTCAGATGCTTTTAAGAATGTAGGGAAATGATACAGCACAGACAATAGTATCTATACCTTGCAGTTGCCCACTAATAACCATAAAGACATGAGGCACCATTTAAAGCACGATCTAAGGAAAACCTTCATGTTCTTTATGCAGAAATTTGGACTAGGTGTGGTGGCTCATGCCTGTAATCCCAGCACTTTGAGAGGCTGAGGTGGGACGATCTCTTGAGCTCAGAAGTTCAAGACAAGCCTGGGCAACATCGTGAGATCCTGACTTTACAAAAACATTTCTAAAAAAATTAGCTTGGCATGGTGGTACATGCCTATAGTTCTAGCTACTCAGGAGGCTGAGGCAGGAGGATTGCTTGAGCCCAGGAGTTCAATGCTGCAGTGAGCTATGATCGCACCACAGCACTCCAGCCTAGGTGACAGAGACTCTGTCTCAGAAAACAAACAAACAAAAACAAACAACAATGAAAAAAACTGAGTAATTGGGTATCTCTCTCTACTCCAGATGGCATTCTTTTAGTCTTAGGGTCCCCTTATTGGATGCAAAGCTGAGATATTCTTGGGCCACCTGGTCAAGAATTCCTGAGGAATAGCAAATAAGAACATCTGGGAGCACATGCTACCAACATCTGGCCACAAACTCTTAAAATAATATGGAGAAGTAGATTGGAAGAAACAGATGAAGAACATGAGGGGGAATGTGCTTGGTGACACCTGCAGAAATGCACCTGGGAAATCACGACTGAAGCAAGGATGATTGAAAAGTCTCTGCAAGTGTTTGCAACACTACTGAGTATTAGGGGTGGTGTGGGGCGGAAGGCCTCATGTATCTGTCATTTCCTGGGCACTCAATTCTTTTTGAATGAGATATTCTAGAGATAGTTTTTCTCATTAGAACAAATGTCACAGACCCAATGTCTTCCTCGTTTATATTTCTTCTAATGTGCTTCTGCTTGAGCGAGTGAGCACTTAATGTCAATTTCAATTAACATCGCTGCATCTGATCTCCGTTGTTTCGCTCATGGACGCAATGAGGGGCGGAGGAAGGTCACCGGAAAGTGGGGAGAGGTGCCCCCTCTTGTTCGAAGGCTTGAAGGCACTGGTGAGGGAGGTGTTGGGAGGGGAAGGTATGGAATGATTTGCTCCCTACTTAATAAAGATCATGCTTTAAAGATGCCAGCCTCTCTTTTGTTTGATAAAACACTAGTGAAGACTAAGGGCAAGGCAGAGAGCAGGGACAAGGGCTCTGAGGGCTGAGCAGTAAGGAATGAGAGACACATAACTTTGCACTGACCTGTGAGAGCTTCCTGCATAACCTTGAGCTCTGCAGCCATCAGTCACAGCGGGTGGAAACTGTATGCTCCAAATCTGCTGATATCCTGGGGATTCCCAGCTGGGATGGCTCAAAGCTGGTAGTCTGACACCAACACTTCTGTGTGTGGCCTGAGCTCAGCACGGAAATGGGATGGACCAGAGCTTGGGGTGGGGGTAACAGAGCAAGCCTCAGGGAGAGGTAGAGACAGTCATAACCTGCCAACTCTTCCTCCCTCTCTTCTTCCATCCTTCCTTCCCTCCCTTCCTTCCTAACAAGGGAATTTGTTCCCTTTGTGCCCTTCCAAAGGAAATTTGTTCAGGAAAGAGAAGATAAGGATTTATGTTCTCCAAGACACAATCCTCAGGGATCATTCTCTCTCCTTTGAGAAGTCAGAGCATTTGTATTTTCATCCTCTTTGTCATCAATAACAATCATTAGAAGGGCTTACTATTTCTTGAACACCTTCTGTGTGTCAGGGGATGCTACATATATTATTTCTGGCCTTCATAGCAACCCTCAAGGTAAATGTAATTTATGCCCACTTTACAGAGAAGGAAACTGGGGCTTAGAGTGCTTGAGGAGCTTGTCCAGTAAGTGGATTGAACTGAGGCTGGTTCATTTGATTTCTGGCTCCAATGTCATCAACTACTTGCAATATATACTTGCAAGGGCCCAGCTCCTGGCTAAGACCTGCTAATGGGTACATCTGAAATGAGAAATGTCTGCTATTCAAGTCCCAGACATCCACATCAACAAGGATGAAACACAGAGTTTCACCTGCACTGTACTAGCTGTCAAGATGCAAGGGCTGTAGCCCTGGTTCAGTTCTGCAACTCTTTTGATGGGCTGCTTTCAGTGTAGGTGATGTGTGAACTCCCCCTCTCCAGGCCTCATTTCTCCATCTGTAAAATGGGCAATTTGGACTAAATATCTCCAAAGGTCAGTTCAGTTCAATCCAATCTGACAGCACTCATGGGGCTTTCCCTTGTGACTGTTCCAGAAGGATACAAAGATGGACAAGGCAGACCTCCATCCTCTAGGTGAGCTGGATGCGTGCTCTAATAGTTACACATAAAGAGCAACAAAGCTTGGAGAGCACAGCATCTCATTTAGACTTGGCCAGTGGCAATGTGTGTGGCACAGATGAGGCAGGCTTTGGGGTGGAGGCGCCATTGGCACTTGGGCTTGAAAGGAAATAGAACAGGTGGAGGTAGAGATAGGAGGAAGCTTTTTCCATGTGGTGTCAACCACACGGAGCAGAAGAACTACCTGGTCATCCCATAAAATTGTGAGAAGGAACAACATTGTTGTTTTAAGTCACTGCATTTTCAGGGTGGTTTCTTATGCAGCAATAAATAATAGACCCCAAAGGTGGGTGTGTGATTATAGACTTTATCCTATAAAGGTCAAAAACTGCCCATTTTTAGACCACAGCCTACAGTAATTGGCCTGCAGACATAATTCATTTGGCTTGCACAGGCTTTTAAAAAGTAGTTGAGTCAACATTTAGAAATTGGGAAATTTTATATGAAAATCTAGATTTGGGGGCTCTCTTGAAGAATCCTGCATCTCAGCACCTGCATTCTAGGAACAGTTGGCTGGCTGTCCTCTGCGTATGCGACACATGCTCTCCAGTTCATGACATTGCTCTCCACTCTCTATTGTCTCACCCCAACCTGCTTTCTAGCCCCTATAGACACTTGAGGGTTTGCTATTGTTGTTGTTTATTTGTTTTGAGACAGGGTCTCACTCTGTTGCTGAGGCTGGAGTGTAGTGGTATGAGCATGGCTCACTGTAGCCGTGGCCTCCTGGGCTCAAGTGATCCTCTGGCCTCAAGTGATCCTCTGGCCTCAGTCTCCCAAGTAGCTGGGATTATAGGCACATGCCACCATGCCTGGCTAATTAAAAATTTTTTTTGTAGAGACAGGGTCTCACTACATTGCCCAGGCTGGTCTCAAACTCCTGGGTTCAGACAATCCTCCTGCCTCAGCCTCCCAGAATGCTGGGATTACAGGTGTGAGCCACTGTGCCCGGCATGACATTTGAGTTTTTGATCCATGCTGATGACATGGCAACGGGAAGGCATTGAAGGGCTGTTTTGTTTTTGTTTTTTTGAGACGGAGTCTTGCTCTGTCTCCCAGGCATGATCTTGGCTCACTGCAACCTCTGCTTCCCAGGTTCAAGCGACTGTCCCACCTCAGCCTCCTGAGTAGCTGGGATTACAGGTGCCCGCCACCATGCCAGGCTAATTTTTGTATTTTTAGTAGAGATGGGGGTTTCATCATGTTGGCCAGGCTGGTCTTGAACTGCTGATTTCAAGTGATCCTCTCGCCTTGGGCTCCCAAAGTGCTGGGATTACAGGCGTGAGCCACTGTGCCCGGCCCACTGAAGGGTTTTGCACAGAGAAGGAAATGATGACAGTTGAGCAGTGAGTAATGTATTATTGGGGCAGGTATATAATAGATAATGTATTATCTGAGGCAGGTGTAGTCAAAATCTATTATTCAATCTGCCCAGACCATGAACTCCATCTTTTGGGAAATGCATCTTTCTCTGCTCATATGGTTCTGATGGCACTGCCATCTCCTGGTATGTCCCACTTCCCTATTCACTCACAATGATTGGTTTAAGAGTGGCACCTGGTTTAAGTTGGGCCAGTCACAGCACCTGGCTCTCCAGCCACAGATGATTGGACCAGGGTCAGGGACTTACCCATGTTGGGCCAATCGAAGTTTTTCCCTAAAATTTTGTCCTTCAGACCAGAAGCAGAAATCCTCAGTCTCTCTCTGGTGGAGCCGGTGAGTTGTGAGCGGTGAGCACTGCTGCAGCCATGTGTCTAGCCTTGAGGAGGAAAGCTCGCACATAAAGTAGTGATAGGACTGGGAGGAGAGTCCTGGCAACATTCAAGTCTCTGTGCTCACCACTTCGGTGCCTTTTCTGAGCCTGGTTCTCCAGCTTTCCCATCAGTTCTGGGAGCTCCCCATTCCTTCCTGATAAATGCCTTTGCTGTGTCTGTTAGCCTGAGTTTATTTATGTTTTGTAATTTGCAACTGAGAACACTGGTGATAACCAGGAGCTTTGAGGCAGTTCCAGGAGGGCTACTTCTCACCCGTCAGGGAGGAGCCAAGACAGGGTTTATTCTCAAACGCAGAGCAGGAAGGAGATAGTGCTATTCCCACTGGAAAGTGCATTATCCTGTGAGGCAGGTATCCCTCCCTGCCACTGACTTCCTCCAGAAACCATTAAGTAAATCTCTATGCTTTTCTGAGCCTCCATTTTCCTATCTGTAAAACAGGACGTGGGAAAGAATGGTGATTCTTAAACTGTATTCTGCAGCACCCTGGGATTTTGTGGAGGGGATCAATGCTTAAGAAGGGTGGCTTGTGGCTGGGGTGGAAAGGCCTAGTAGGAATGACTCTGGGTTCCTCTCCCCTACTTCAAGCAAAGCCACCCCCCTCTCCCTCATCTGTTTTATACATTGCCTTTCTGTGAAAGGTCTTGGGGTAAGAAGGGTGGACAGTTTGAGAAGTTTGAAAACCCCTGGATGAGGTGTCTTGGAGGAACTTTCCAGTTGTAATCGTTGATGATTATATGGATTCCAATAGAAAGCAGAATGCCTTTCACATTGTTAACAATGAGTCCGAGTCTCGCTCTCGCCTAGGCTACAGTGCAGTGGTATGATCTCGGCTCACTCACCTCCGCTTCCTGGATTCAAGCGATTCTCCTGCTCCAGCCTCCTGAGTAGCCATACATTGGCCATATCACATTTCCTCATTTGTGAAATGGGGGAAAAACAGAACTAACCTTGTAGGATTACTAGGGGGATTAAAAATTCAGACGAACCAAATTACATTATATTCTTCCAACCTTGACACTTTATCGTTTATTAGCTCCACCTGTTGGACTCTACTCATGTTTTAGTTAGGAAATAATGGCTGCTAATTATAAAAATCACATCTCAAATTACTATAAAAATGTTCATGTTAAAGTCCAGAGGTGGGTCAAACTTCAGGAATGGCTGGATCAAGTCTCTGGCTCATTTTATTCTGTAATATTTTTTGTCTTGCCCCCCTCCATGTGAAGGTTTTGTCTTCTGGCTGGCCTCCCTCATGTGGCTAAAAATAAAAATAAAAAATCTGCTGCAACTCTAAGTAGGTATCATACCCTATGCCACACTATCCAGAAAGCAAAAGAATGTCGCATCTTCATTCTTCACCTTTATTGGACCAACAACCCTCGGTCCTTAATAATTAGGAGGTAGGATAATATGGTAATTCAGCCTGCAGGACTCCATCATTTACCAACTGTGTGACCTTGGGAAAGTTAACCTCTTTGTGCCACAGTTTCCTCATCTGTATAATGGAGTAAGAACAGTACCTACCTCAGAGGGGTGTTGTGAGAATTAAATATGCTTACTGCATGGGAATTAGTAAATTCTCACTAAGTGTTAGCTAGCATTGCCAGCATATTTCCTTAGAAATATCTCCCTTCTGCCGGGCATGGAGACTCACACCTGTAAGGCCAAAGCAGGAGGATCACTTAAGCTCAGGAGTTCAAGACCAGCTTGGACAATATAGTGAAAGTCAAAAAAAAGGTAGCCCAGAGTGGTAGTACATGCCAGTAGTCCCAGCTACTAGGGAGGCTGAGGTGGGAGGATTGCTTGAGTTTGGGGGGTCGAGGCTGCAGTGAGTTTTGATCATGCCACTGCACTCCAGCCTGGGCAACAGAATGAGACCCTGTCTCAAAAGCCAAACAAACATGGCAGGGTGTGGGGTGGCTCACACCTGTAATCTCACTTAGCACTTTAGGAGGCCAAGGCGGGATCCACTGAGGTCAGGAGTTAACAGACCAGCCTGGCCAACATGGTGGAAACCTGTCTCCACTAAAAATACAAAAATCAGCCAGGCATGGTGGTGCACGCCTGTAATCTCAGCTATTTGGGAGGCTGAGGCATGAGAATTGCTTTGAACCCAGGAGGCAGAGGTTGCAGTGAGCCGGATCGCACCACTGCACTCCAGCCTAGGCAACAGAGCGAGACTCCGTCTCAAAAAACACACAAATAAACAATGAACAGACAAATACGTGACAGAACAAGAAGACAAACTAGAGAACGTCTTGAGACAAGGTGTTCAGGGGAAGAGCTCTTTTGAGGAGGTGATATTAAAGCAGAGTTTGTGGAAGAACGTACCAGGCATTGCTCTAAAGGTCGTCAACTCTTTATCTTCCTTTTGAAACAGGACAAGGAGGTCATCAAACAACAGAAGGGCAATTGTAACTGCTGGTATGGCAAAGCCAGGACTCTAAATTCAAACTCTGCTCCATTCTAAGGAATCCCGTCTCTTAAGCAGGTTCAGGGGAAGCGATGTGAGTCACGAAATCACAGGTCAGAGGAGGCATCGAGAATATGGTCAGTTCTCAACTTTCAGGGAAGTCCATATATGAGGAATGAAGGACAACGGTCCTCTTGTGGTCTCATTAGGAAGACTGGCTGTTCACTGGAGGCTGGAACACTGATTCAAGTGAGAGATCCTGACAGGAGAAATGTGTAGGAGGGAGGACCAGCACCCGGATCAAGTTATAAAACATCTCCCGCACCTTTTTCGGAGACTACCCTCAGCCCGGCCTCTCCGCCCAGTCCCAGCTTAGGCAGCGAAGAGCGTCCCTCACTCACCCCGTCTTGGAGCCATGTTCCTTGAAAGCGAAAGGACCAGGAGTTTCTTCCTGCCTCGTCTCTTCCGAACGCCTGCTCAAACCGGCAAGCACCACCCTCGGCCTGCCGGTTTGAGCGCCATCCCCAGGCTCCGCCCACCCTCGAACACCACCCGTCAGTCCTTCCCTGAGGCACACCTCCTTCCGGCTCCCGCCCTGAGTAGCCACCCCTGGGGCCCCTCCTCCCCTCCCTGCTTCCGGGCCCGCCTCCTTCAGGGCCGCTTCTATCTTCTTCCCACTCTAGGCTCCTCTTCAGCTCCGCCCTCCCTCCGCCCGTGGCTCCGCCCTCTGGGCAGTTCTCCTTTGGCCAGGCCCACAGCATCTCCTTTCAAGCACTGCCCTGGCTCCCGGCCCCCGTCGCCTGCACCATCTTCCCTACCTGCGCGGCTTCTTCCCAGGGCCTTACCACTCTCTTAGCTCCGCCCCCAGTTTGGCTCCAAACCTGTGCAAGCGACTCTCTCTCTCCCGCCCCAGCCCCGCCCCCCGAGCCGCGTCTCAGTCCCTCCTCCCTTTTAGGCCCTGCCCTGGACCCGCCTTTCTCCTGTCCCCGCCGAAGCTCTGGACCTTTCCAAAGCCTGGCTAGGAGGGTGGGGGAGAACCCTTGCGCCTGGGGAACCGGGTTGCTTCTGGGCGGGGCTGCGGACTCCTCGTGCTCGTGTCATCGTGTCCTTCCCGGGAGACAGAGACGTGGGAGAGCCCTGGACCAGGGACAGAGTGGCGGGCGGGGCCGAGGCTGAGGGGAGGCGCTCCGGGTGCCCCCACCCCGCGGGCGTCAGTGGTGCTGGCCGAAGGCAGGGCTCGCGGTTGCGGGGCTCACGTCGCTGTCAGTGCGGCGGAGCGCGCGAGCGGCGCGGGCGCGGGGTAGCGGAGCCCGAAGAAGCTGAGGGGGCGGTAGCGGCGGCGGCGGTGACGGCGACTACGACTCCCGCGCGAGTGCCCAGCCTCCTCCCGCGCAGCCGCCCTTTTCCTCCCTCCCTTACGTCCCGAGTGCAGCGGCACCGCCTCCTTCCCAGCCGCGCGGCTTCCTCCAGACCTCTGGGCGCGGGTGAGTGGGGGCTGCGGGCGTCTCCTTAAGGGTGCGGGAAGGGTGTGTGCTTTGTGCCTTTCCGTTCACCCACTTCTGGCGGACCGCTGGCTATTTTTAGAAACTCTTATTTCTACCCTTCGGGGAGTCCCGGGAGCCCGAGTAACTGCAGGCCCCCTCCGCCGCTCTTTCTCCCACCCGGACCCGCCGCCCCGGGTCGCCAGCCCCAGCCCCCAGCCCCCAGCCCCCAGCCGCCAGCCCCCAGCCCCCAGCCCCCAGCCCCCAGCCCCCAGCCCCCAGCCCCCAGCGCCCGCTCCGGGCCGCTTGGCGTTCCCTGCCTGCTCCCTCCCCGCGGGCCAAGCCTGGGCCAGTAGTTGGCTGGGTGGGCCTGCGCCCGCTCGGAAGTTGGAGTCTTTTGTGCTCTTGCCCCGCCCCGCCCGGCGAGGGGCGGAGGGAGGGGAACGGAGGCAGCTCCGGGGAGGCCTCAGGCGGGCCCGGCCCCGGCTACTTCCGGCTCTCCTACCCGGGCTGGGTCTACAGGCTCCTGGAGGCGCGCAGAGCTGCTCCTGCTTCGGCTCACGCCTCTTCTGGGCTCTTTGCACACCTTGGGCTCGGAGAGAAACAACAACGGGCCCTCGAGCTGGGGCCGTATCCGCATTTCACTCAGTCCCCTTGGTGGCTGAGCCTTAGTGTGCCACTCGGTGACATGGGGGAAGAGGGAAACTCGCCTCGCGGGGTGTTCATGGATTCAGAGAGGGAACTGATATGTGAAAGAAGTGTTTAACACCAACAGGCAACATTTAATGAGACTTCTCCCAGGAACATTATTTCTTTTAATGCTCTCAACGGCCTTCTAGTTTATCCCCGTTTACAGAAGCAGAAATCAAGGCGCAGAGGGGTCAAGTAAATTTTCTCCAAGTCACAGTAGCCACAGAAGTGTAAAGGAGCGGTGCTAGCACCTGTTATTTATTAATATTTCGTAGTGTGAGCATGTATCATCTCTTAGTGCAGAGGGCATTTTAACCGAGCCCTCTTGGGTCACACCGTTTAATTAGGGACCATAACTCTAGATTTTCCCTGACTTCTGGGCCGTTGTCCACTATACTATGGATGAAATCTCATTCTGGGATTACCATATCTCCAAAGGGAAAGGTTTGGATGAATTCCTTGCTAGTATTGCGGCAGTTAGAAGTTAATGGATGCAGAGACTCCAGATCTCAAACACAATTGAAATTCCCTGGGGTTTTGTCTCAAGGAAGCCTTGAGACTTGGATTCACGCTTTAGTGTGTGGCATGGTCCTCCTCTCAGACCTTGCAGATTCTCTTTGTTTAGATTTATTGATGCTAGTTTGATGGAGGCTGGGGGAATAGCTCAAGTCATCTGCTTTCAAACGAATATTTCTCCTATTTTCAGATAAGGCCCAGAGTGGTTAAAGTGAACTAAAATTAGCTTTGGCAAATGTTCCAGTTTTCCAATGTGTTTGATCCGGTTTGTGAGGGAGTGTCTAAAAATCAGGCAGGGGAGTTTCTGGGCCAGGTCTTGAGGAGTCTCTTGATGTTTGCGTTAGTCCTTTGGAGTCTGGTAGGTCTTGGCCAGGATTCTGGATTTAGAAGTCCTATGTAGGAGCTGAAAGGGGTTTTACAGACCTTCTGATCCAACTTTTTCATATCTGCCTTTCCCTGCTTCCCTGTTAACCTTGGAAAGGGGAAGTAGTGGTCTGAATTCAGACTGCCTTAGTGTCAGTGAGAACTAGAATTCTCAGTCTTCTTCCTTCTAATCTAGTAATATTTTTATTTCTCCCTGTACCTTGCCACTTCTTAAAAGGGCAGGAAACTACTTTTTCAGGCCTTAAAGTCAGGAATCCTGAGTAATTGGAAATCCCAAGGAAGTTTTATAGTCTCCACCACTTTCTGTACCTTATGGTTAGTATTAAAGGAAGGCCAGGTTTAAGCACAGGTGTACTAGTTCTCATAAGTCACCACTTGAGTTTTATGTGTTTATGGCTTATATACGCTTCCATAACTATTATCTGATTTAATTTCTAATCCATTTCTGTGAGGGAGTTTGCAGAGCTTGATTTATGTCTCATTTTTACTGTGAGGGAATGGAGATGTAGCATAGCACTTGCCTTAGATGACAGAATGAGTAAGTAGTGAGGACAGGACACCTGGAGCAGAGGATTTGATTTGGCATCATAAACTGAGCCACTCATTGTGGCTCTCTGAGCCTCAGTTTCCTTATCTGTAACCTGTCATAGGATTGTTGTGGTGACTGTAAGAAAATGGCTGTGAAAGTGCTTTATAGTGGCAGTAATAATAGCTGAATTTATTTTTTTATTTTTTATTTTTTATTTTTTTAAAGACAGAGTTTCACCATGTTGGTCAGGCTGGTCTTGAACTCCCGACCTCAGGTGATCCACCCGCCTTGGCCTCCAAAGTGCTTGGATTACAGGCATGAGCCACCACGCCCGGCAATAGCTGAATTTATTAAGGTACTTAACGTGTATCACCAGTCACTGGACTGAGGACTTTATGGACTATGTTACTTAATTCTCAGAGCAACTGATGAATTAAGTATTATTATTATCTCTGTTTTAGAGAAGAAACAAGCTTAGAGAAGTTACATGACCTGCCTCAGGGTCATTTAACTGGTAAGTGGCCAAGCCAGGATTCAGACTGCAGACAGTATAACCTTAAAGTTGGCATCCTTTTTTAAAAAGAAAATTGTGGCAAAATATATATAACATAAAATTTACAATTTTAACCATTTCAAAGTGTACATTTATGTGACATTAAGTACATTCACATGGTTATGCAACCATCACCACTGTCCATTATCTTCCCCAATTGAAACTCTGTATTTGTTAAATACTAACTTCCCATTCCCTCCTCCCTCCAGCCCCTGAAAACTATCATTCTACTTTCTATGAATTTGACTATTCTAGGAACCTCATGTAAGTGGAATCGTGCAATATTTGTCTTTTTGTGACTGCAAAGCTGGCACACTTAGTGTCTTCCTTAGTCTCAAAGTGTGTTGTAAATGCAAAATATTAGTCCTCACCTGCAGCAGAGATGTGGCATGCAGCTCCAGAGCAGGAACCCAGGCCTGGTTGTATCTCTGAGTAAGACCCACTCCTCTCCCCCTTAGATTGATGTTCTTTATCACTTAAGCCTGTTTTGGCTAATTTTTGTATTTTTGGTAGAGATGGGTTTCACCAGGTTGACCAGGCTGGTTTTGAACTCCTGACCTCAGGTGATCCCCCCCACTTGGCCTCCCAAAGTGCTGGGAGGTGAGGTGGCGTGAGCCACCACACTGGGTCATTATACCCTTAAAATAGAATCTAAATAACTCCTCACCCTCACCTTGTTTGCACCTGCCCTTCTGACCATCCAGGGTTTGGGGATATAGGGCTGCAGTTGTCAGGAATAACAGTGCAGTGACAGCAGCTTGGATCAAAACTACTCAGGATGATTAAGTAGATCACCTTTATGAAATGCTCCCTCTTCTTCCCCTTCTTTCCATAAAGACACACAGGAAGGATTAGCTTTTGGGTTCTTACAGGATGTTGATGGTTCCTCATTGCTTGCAGGTGGTTAAGATGGAGTTAGATGCTGCATATAGCCTTTCAAAATGCCCTTTGACTGTTTTCTGTTGGTATATTTAGGGGAGTGGGCTGTTTATGAAGATGGTTGGAATTTTGTCCTGATAACAACTGGGGATTGGAGGAGGCAGTGTCTCAGAGATGGTCAATAGGGTAACAAAGACATGATCATGTGTCTGGTCATGTCACACTCTCCTTAAAAGTTTGATGGCCCCAGCAATGCCTACATGTTCAAACAAATGTGACCAATGAGGTCACTGTGCTGAATTTATTGGATAGAATCTTGTAGTTGAGAGACCTTAAAGTAATTTAGACCAGTTACCTGGCTAACATTTGAGGAGGTTACTTGTTGAGATTGTCTTTCATTGGATACCTCATTTTCCGAAAGTTTTTCAATCACTGAACAATTAGTAAGCATCTGTCAGTCATGGTACTAAGCTTAGGGATTTGGGTTCATATAGCCTAGTGGGAAAGAAAGGTAAGGAAACAGGCAGTGTGAGAAGTGTTGTGTTGTGACAGGGACAGACACCAGGAGAGCACAGAGAAATGATGCCTAACCCAGCACTGGAAGGTCAGGGAAGGCTTCTTAGGAGGAGAAATTGGTTAAGCCTAGCCCTCAAGAGAAAAACAGACATAAGCCAGAAAAAGGAGAGATCTGAGAGAGTCAGGGAGGAGGCAGAGATAAGACCCTTCTAGGTAGAAGGGGACAGCAAGTTCAGAGATGGTGATGATAATAGGTTAAGATTTTTGATCATTTACTACATCCATCAGATCTAAGAATTTAAATGTATTATTTCTTCCCATAACCATCCTGAAGGTATGTACTATTATTATTCTCATTCTGTAGTTGAAGAAAACAGGTCAACAGGGCTAAATAAGTTTCTCAGGTTTCTTGGGTGGAGCATAATGCTTGAGTTGGGTCGATGTGGCGGGACAGGAGACTTTCACGGTAGGCAGAGCAGAGGCCAAGTTGGGAAAGGGCCTTCTTGCCTGTGTTGAGGAGTTTGGACTTCATCCTGAGGTGAGGGGGCCATGATTCGAAGTGCATTTTTGAAGGATGTCCCTGGCTGCCTGTTCAGGAGTGGACTGGAGAGCTAGAGCACTGTGGACAGAGAGACCAGTTAGGAGGCTGGCAAGAGATGATCGTGCTTCAAATGAAGGTAGTGGGAGAGCGTGTGTGAGAGTGTGTGTAGAAAAAAGGTGGAATTGCCGGGCGTGGTGGCTCATGTCTATAATCCCTGCACTTTGGGAGGCTGAGGTGGGTGGATCATCTGAGGCCAGGAGTTCGAGACTAGCCTGGCCAACATGGTGAAACCTCATCTCTACTAAAAATACAAAAAAAAAAAAAAAAAAAAAATTAGCTGGGCGTGGTGGCAGGCACCTATAATCCTAGCTACTCAGGAGGCTCAGGCAAGAGAATCCCTTGAACCCAGGAGCAGAGGTTACAGTGAGCCAAGATGGAACCACTGCACTCCAGCAAAGATGATTGGTGTGGAGGGTAAGGAAGGAATCAGGATGACATCTGGTTTTTACCTGGTGCAATTTTGTGGATGGGTGCTGTTTATTGAGGTGGGGGACATGAGAAGAAGGAGCACACAAGGGATTGGGTAGGGTTTCTCATGCAGGGTCTCCTTACATATGCTTTCATTTACCTCTGGTTGTGGATTCTAGTTCTTTGTGTCAGGTCTGAAGGGGAGAGAGTGAGAGTATGGCACAACTGGTCATGTTCCTGGCTAAACTGAATGATGCAAACAGTTTAGGAAGAGAGGAAGTATTCAATCCTAGATGTGCAAGCCCAGTACAGCCTGGACACTGCTTACATTAAGCCAAGGAAAGTTTACAGTTTCTCTAGGCTACGTCTTTTGGCACTGGTCTTTTTGTGTACCAGCGTATTCCTCTCTAAGTCAAAGCCACTTCTCTGCTTACTGTCTGCTAGGCACTGTGAAAACAAAGATGAGTAAAATGTATCTTAAGGAGCTCATGATCCAGAAGGGCAGAAATCTCAGTAGCTTGGATACAGCGGTGGCCTGGGGGAGAGGGTGGATGGGGCAGGGCAGGGTAGGACAGGATACGGAGGGACCCGAAAGGGTTTTTATTAGGGATAGAAGTCAGGAGACCCCACTCTGTGCTCCAGTATTTTTCTCAGGTGTCAAGTGTCTAGGTTTATTCATCTGAATAATGACTAGATGACCCACAGGGTCCTTTCTAGCAATTACATTTCATGATTCTAGGTGGTGGTTTAGATAATATATCTCTAGGACAGGTTATTTTCTTTCTTTCTCTCCCCCTTCTTAGTTTGGCATTGGTTGGGGGGTGTAGGGGTGGGGATAGCAAGGTTTTTACTTGAGTGTCTTGGTCTTATTCAATTTTGGCTTCATATATAAAATGTATAGCTGGAAGGGAGAAAATGAGAGCCGTAATGTTAACCTGCTTGTCCTATAGCTGCGGTACTGTAAGCAAAGTTTCAGACCTGTGCTCAGGGTACAGCTCACAGGCCCTTAGGAATAGAGACAGAATGCAGTAGAATAAATTGGAAGTCTAGTCACTAGCCTGTGCATCATTTGGTCAGTGTGTGGGCTGGACTAAGGCCCTTTCTTTCTATAGCCTTATTCCCTCATGAAATAATCTGGGGTGGGGCAGGGGTCCCTGAAATTCTATAAAGGCCCAAAGAGTGGAGTTGGGAGGTGGGGGACAGCAAAAGAGTTGGAGGTCCCTTATCTGTGACTTCTCCGTTCCATTCTGATGAATAAGTAGAAACAGGTATCTGCTTAAGTATTAATGTTAGTCATCTTTTGTTTCCACAGCTTTGCCTTATTTCCTCAGTGTTAGTGTCTTCTGTCATTTCTTAAGGGTTTTCATGGTTATCAATGTGCTGTATCTCCTAGGAGGAAGGAAGGATAGAATATCATCCCTGGGCTCTAGTCTCCATCTCCAGAAGAGTCATTGAAGACATCCCACTGCCCCCTGTTCTCTATTCTAGAGTTGGGGTAGGGGGTTGTGGCTGAATACTTGGGTTTCCTGAGAGGATGCATACTTGAGCTTCCTAGGGAGTGCTCTACTAACTAAAATGCAAATCTGGCTCTCTTCCCAATATACCAATGAATTTGACTGGGGAAAATAGTGGGCTTTTGATGCTTGCCGAACCCATGTTAATTGTAATTATCTAATACTCTCTGGGATCTCTATCTTCCTGTCTGTAAAACAAGGGAATTGAACTAGATAATTTTGAGTGGTATTTCTACCCTTTTACTTTTGTGGAAGTGGCTTAAGAATACCTCTGGATGGAGAAAGGGCTTTGCTGAAGTATTGAGAGTATCTCAGAGGGTTAAATTCTGGGTTCACAGAAGATGCCTTTCAGTATATAAACAGATGGATATTGCTTTTTAGAGTGGACAGATTGCTGAAAAATTGCTTGTGAGATGAATTTATCAAATCGTATGCTGAGTTCCATTATAAACTTGGAGCTGTATCCTCATGGGACAAACTTGGAGTCTAAGACTATAAAAAAATTACATTTAAATATGTAGCAAACTGTTTAAAATCACATAATAAAGGAAAAATAAAAAACACTCAAATTCTCACACAGTGGTAGTAATGGGAAAACGCTAGACCAGAAACTTGCATTTCTTAAGAGCTTTATTTAACCTTATGGGGTAGATACCCCTACTGAGGTTACCTGGCCCTTGAAGTGCCATCTGTAGAGACTGAATAGTTCTGTTTATTTGTCAAGGTAAGACTCATTGGTTTATTCCAAGTAAATATTCTCTTTTAGAATGCCAGGCTTAGAAGCTTAATGTTATTGGCCAGATTTTTTTTATTCCAGAGGCATTTATTTGGTATTTAGCTGTCTCCTGTTTGTTTATTTTATCAAGGATTTTAATAAGCTTAGTTAACTGTACTGTTTACATGGTGTCTGTTGATCTGTTTGTCTAGTTGCCTTTGAAATTCTTGGTGTTAGTGAAAGCAAGCCCAGCAGTAGATTTAAAAGGGTCATTTCCATAACACTTCATTTGTCTAGATCTGGGTTTTCTTTGTAAAAGGTATGATCACACTATACTGAGAAGTCAAATGTTGTTTCCTTTTTACCCAGAGCACTTTAAGGCTTTGTGATTTTTTTCTTGTGGATACCTGTAAGGTGGTACTGAGGAATGGTGCTGCCATTGTATTAATAAGGGCTGTGCATGCAGTTGAACACAATAATAACTTTTCTTCAAACCTTAAAGATTCACCCTAAATTGATTCTCACAGCAATTAAAATCAACCCATACTAAAATTAGGGTTGAGAGGAGGTTACTTAGTTGATGTGGCATGATTATTTATGCTTGGAAGTCCAACAGCCTTCCATCCCTAGTCTCAACCATTTGTTCCAGGAATTTGGAGTACTTCCTATGTGTTCTCCTTATGGAGATGTAAGGAGACATAATTCCTGTCCCAAAATTACTTTCAGTCTTGAGAGGAAGACAAATAAGTAAAGCAAATCCAGCCTACTGCCCTGGCACATATATTTGGATTGAAAGTTCAAACAGAAAATGACATAACTGATGGCTGTATCAGTAGACACGGAGACCTGTTTGATAATCTGACTTTCAGTGTGTAGACTTATTTTTCGCATTCCCTTCTCTCCCTTCTGTTATTTACAGATATTTATCTTTCTTTGCTAAGGTATCCAACACCTAGTGTGTAAAGTCAAGAATGCTAGAGTAGAGGGCAGTGTTGTCCTTCAGGTTTGGGTGTCCAGATATCTGCGTCTGGATACCGAAACAGTTCTCTGGTTGGCTTTAGGAAGATTTGGTATTGTCTCGCTTCTTATGTAGAAATGAAGAAAATTAAGTTTCATATTGAACTATTTTAAGTTTCATTAAACTTAGTTTTGAAATAAAATAGCTCTATTTTGTATGCAAGTAGAATTATCTGAGGAGTGATTTCTGGCATTTGATCAATCTGTGATTTAATAATTGTGATTAAATTGTAGTTCATGAAGCCCATTGCCATTGCTTCTGCCAGCCTTCTTTGAACACTTTGCAGCAAGGAGCCCTAGCAAATGGAAATGGTGGGCACATTGAGGCTCTCCTGGTCTTGAAGGTTCTTCCCTCTTTCCTGCCCTTCAAAGATAAATGTTACTTGGGATGCTGTGTTGTGTTCCCAATTTCTTCCAACAAATTTAGCATTTCCAGTGGGGTGTAGAATAATAAGGCCAGGGTAAACTGGAGATGTCATTTTCTCTCTCTGAAGCTCCATATTCTCATCTGTAAAGTGAGGTTAATACTCCATATGTTGCCTTCCTCATAATGTTATTGTGAGGAGCAAATTAGATAAAGAATGAAAGAACGTTGTAAAATCATATGAGACAATTTATATGTGAAGAATCTATCAGTCATTTGTCAGAGGTAATGGGTAAGTAACAGGATTTTCCATAGGAGGGGAGATAGATCTCTTTGTAGGGAGCAGGGAGAGTAATCTGAGTTAGTCTCTGTGATTGGGGAGAAAGTATGATGAAAGCATTTGGACAAGGGCAATGATGGAACAAAAGACTGGAGGCAGAGCTGTTTAGTGGGAACAGTGAGTGAGTGTTCTCTAACCTCATACTCAAGTCATAGGTTAGGCATATGTTTAGCTTTAGTAAATATGCCAAACAGTTTTGAAAGGCCTACCAGATTACATGGTTAGCGATGAGAAAATTTGTTGTTCTGTGTCTTTGTCAACACTTGGCATTGTCTGTCTTTTTCATTTGAAGCCATTCTGGTTAGTAGTTATAGATTTGAGTTTTAAGAACCATAATATGAATTCTCACATAGCAAGTACCATAAAGGGGTACAGTGATTGGGAAGTTTAGAAGGGGAAGAGACTGCTTCCTTTGTACATGGAGGACGGGCAGAGGGGGAGTTCGCAAGGAACATTTGTGGACCATGAGTATTTGTGCTGGACCCTGTAGGATAAGGATAGTGACCGTATGTTGTCCAGGCCCATCTTAATTTCTAATATTCTGTCAGGTTGTACTTACAGTTTATGAAATACCAATGCTGCCATGTCTTTACTGTATCTTCCATACTATTCAGAAACAACACCCAGGTATCTTTTCTCAACTGATGTCACGGGCGATTAGGCTGTGAAAGAATGGTCACAGGTGATTAGGCTGCAGAAGAAGAGAACATTCTATGCAATGGGAACAACTTAAGTAGAGGAACAGATGATTGATCAGAGTGAGTAGCATCCATATTCCTGCTAATGAGCAGGGGTAGAGGTGTCCCACACTTTGGAGATGTGTGATGCCTTCTCATAGCCTCTCAGAGCAGAGCAAGATCATGTTGTTATGAAGCCAATTTGTATTTAAACTGGATGGAAAGATGAGAATGAGCTCTTTGCTTATAATTATGTCGTTTTCAGGAAAGGAATTAATCCAGTAAACAGTCATACTTGAAGTATGCCAAAAGAGAGTTTTTCTTAAAATGGTTGGGGAGGGGAGGGAATACTAAAACCTAGAGAACTTATTCTCTAAGAACTCATCTATTGTATATTTGCTCAGGGGAAAAATAGCCATTTCTTCGTCAGCTTTTATCCTGCCAGTGGACCCTAGCCGGGTGTTTATTTTGTGTAGTTTTACCAAATCACTTTGAAGGTTGGCATGAACATTGATCATGTCTTAGAGCCTTTCCTCTTTGTTCTGTCAGCAAATAATGGAAAATATACCTTATATTACCTGGCTGGGAGAAATAAGGTGGCTCTGCCGCTTCCAGAGAGCAGCACTTTCATGTTAAACATTAGTCAGCTTCTGATCCTGTGTCAGGTCCTGGAGTGTTTGTCAAGAGAGACAGGGTGCTAACGCTGCCAATAGGGACATTCACCAGAGAATTTCTAGGCCCCTTGTCAGGGAGACTAGTCGAGTAGTTGATTTAAAAATCTGACTTGGGTTCTAAATGTTGACGCAGCCTTGCATATTAGTGATATTAATTGGGTGTCCACTGTGTTGAGATATCATACTTGGTACCTTGTGTTTGTGCTAATAGAGCTAATATTTACTCAAGGTTACTATGTGCGAAGCCTTTTATATATATAAAATTATTATTTCATTCTCACTTCAACCCTAAGAAGTAGGTTCTGTTGATCATCATACAGATAGGAAACTGAGACACAGGGAGGTTAAGAGATATGTCATGGTCACGTTGCTGATAGATGGAGTTACTAGGATTGAAACTTAACCAATTCCTCTTTAATATGGAAAATTTCAAAAATATACAAAGTTGAATAGGTTAATAAAATATGATTTACCCATCACTTGGCTTCAACAGTTAGCAATTCATGGTCAGTCTTACTTCATTTATACCCCTACCTAATTTTCTTCATTCTGTTCTTTGAAGAAAATCTCAGCTATCGTATTTTGTCTTTAAATGTTTCACAATGTGTCTCTAAAAGATGACTTCTGAAAACAATTGTAATGCCGTTACCATCTTTATAAAGTTTAACAGTTCCTTAATACAAAATCCAGAAGATTGTGTTTAAATGTTCGATTGTTTCATAAATGTCACAATCTTATTTTGATAGTTTGATTCAGAATTCATATAAAGTCCACACATGGTTCTTAAGTCTTTCAAGTCTCAATTTATATGGTCCCTTCTATAGTCACATGCTGCATAGAGATGTTTCAGTCAATGATGGGCCACATATGACAGTAGTCTTATATGATTGTAATACCATTTTTTTGCTGTACCCATTGTATGTTTAGGTGCACAAATACTTACTGTGTTACAGTTGCCTACAGTATTCAGCACAGTAACATGCTGTACAGGTTTGTAGTCTAGGAGCAACTATACAGCCTATACAGTAACTATACAGAGGGATGTACAGTCTAGGTGTGTAGTAGGCTATACCATCTAGGACTGTGTAAGTGCACAGTGGTGTTTGCACAAGGACAAAATTGCCTAATGATGCATTTCTCAGAATGTATCCCCGTTGCTAAGTGATGCATGACTATAGTTTCCCCCCCCTTTACTTGTTGAAGAAACTGGGTGTTTTTTTTCTGTAGATTTTTCCATGTTCTGGATTTTGCTCATTGCATTCCTTTGGTGTGTTTTCTGTGTTTCTTTGTCCTCTGTATTTCCTGTAAATTGGTGGTTGTATCTAGAGAACAATATCTCTTAACCCTCATGGCAAGCCTACAAAAATAGATATTGTTCTTATTTTGTAGGTGAGAAACGGACTGAGAGAGGTTGGGTGGCTTGTCCAAGGCCACACCTGGATTTGAACACAGGCCTACTTGTCTCCAAAGCTTTTTGTTCCTTCCTTTTCATCACTAACCCACTCTGTGAGCTTAGGCAAATCATTTTAAGTTCTCTGGGTCAGCCAGGCGTGGTGGCTCACACCTATAATCCAGCACTTTGGGAGGCCAAGACAGGTGGATTATGAGGTCAAGAGATTGAGACCATCCTGGCCAACATGGTGGTCTCTACTAAAAATACAAAAAATTAGCTTTGTGTGGTGGCATGTGCCTGTAATCCCAGCTACTTGGGAGACTGAGAATCGCTTGATCCCAGGAGGTGGAGATTGTAGTGAACCGAGATTGCGCCACTGCACTCCAGCCTGGTGACAGAGAGAGACTTGGTCTCAAAAAAAAAAAAAAAAAAAAAAAGTTATCTGAGCCTTAGTTTCTTTGTCTGTGATCTGAGATTTCTTACAGGAATATAGTCTATGTGTCTATGACCATTTGAGTGCCTGCCATGTTACAGTGTGGTACTAGATGGTGTGGATAATACCCATATGAGTAAGACTGTCTTCAAGGAGCATACAGTTAATCAGGGACTGTAAGACCATACCCTATTTCAGACAAGGTCGTTGTGGGACTGTGGGATCCTTAATCCCCCTTTAGAATTTCCTGCTTCCCTGCCATCCTGTTTTGCTGTTTTCTGTGCCATGCTGTTCACTGCTGCCTGATACCTTTTTCTAAAAACCATTTTTGTTGTGTTCTCCCTGCTGTAAGTCTAGCATGGGAGTTTTGGTAAATAAGAAACAAATTTTTTCCAGCATTAAACTTTTCCTCCTTGGATTGAGTTACTATTCAAGGGCAGCTGCTGCTCTTTTTTTCTCGTGTGTTCGGCAGAGGTGCTATTGCTTTTATGGAGATGCTGAAGGAATCTGGGGGAAAATAGAATAATGATGGAATGAAGCATGGGGAATGCCATCCTGCGTCGGGGGAGAATGTATATTTAGCATTGTACTGTTCACTCCCAGGGGCATCTGACTGTGATGGGGCAATTTTGCTCTTGCAAAGACAAGGAACTTGACTGGGTATGGTGGCTCACGCTTGTGATCCCAGCACATTGGGAGGCCGAGGCGGGCAGATCACGAGGTCAGGAGTTCGAGACCAGCCTGGCCAACATGGTGAAACCCCATCTCTACTAAAAATACAAAAATTAGCCAGGCTTGGTGGTGGTTGCCTGTAATCCCAGCTACTCGGGAGGCTGAGGCAGGAGAATTGCTTGAACCCGGGAGGCAGAGGTTGTAGTCAGCAGAGATTGTGCCATTGCATTCCAGCCTAGGCAACAAGAGCAAGAATCCATCTCAAAAAAAAAAAAAAGACAAGGAACTTTTAGTTATGATGTTCAGGGAGAGGGATTTTAAAGGTATTCCTTTTAGGGGAACCAGGCTGCTGAACTTTCATCTTCATTGGGGGAGTCCTCAGGGGACTCTTAAATCCTTTCTGTTCCAGATCTGTTTCAGTCTTATCCTCTAGATCAGAGGTCACATACTGGTAGCCCCTTGGGCTGTGTCTGGCCTGTGTACGTATTTTGTTTGGCCTATAGTGGTGGTGTTGGTGTTTTTTAAATTGAGACAGGATCATGCTCTGTTACCCAGGCTGGAGTGCAGTGGCACAATCATAGCTCACTGCAGCCTCGAACTCCTGGGCTCAGGCTATCCTCACACCTCAGTCTCCTGAGTAGCTGGAACGACAGATACATGCCACTACACCCAAGTGCTTTTAAAACTTTTTGTAGCGATGAGATCTTGCTTTGTTACCCAGGCTGGTCTCACATTCCTGGGCTCAAGCAATTCTGCTGCGTTGGCCTCCCAAAGTGCTGAGATTATGTGTGAGCTGTTTCACCCAGCCTGTGTTTTTATTTTGAGTGAGATAAAAGCCTGGGGGAGATTGGGACTGCTTTTCGGTGGAGATAGTATGTATGCCTGAGATGAGAGGTCCTGGCCTGGGGCTATGAAGGTGACTGGTTTCTCATGAAAAAAGAGGAAGATTTTTGAGAAAGTAGCAGAGGCTAGAGCCTGATGCTGACCATGAGCAATTTTTCCATTTATAGGCATAAGTAGGCCCCAGCTCTTCTGTAGACATCTTCACTCCCTGAGTCCTCTACCAGGGGTGTGTGTGTATGTGTGTGTTTTGAGATGGAGTCTCGCTCTGTCACCCAGGCTGGAGTCAATGGAGTGATCTCAGCTCACTACAACCTCTGCCTCCCAGGTTCAAGTGATTCTCCTGACTCAGCCTCCCAAGTAGCTGGGACTACAGGTGTGCGCCACCATGCCTGGCTAATTTTTGTATTTTTAGTAGAGACAGGATTTCACCATATTGGCCAGGCTGGTCTGGAACTCCTGACCTTGTGATCCGCCCGCCTTGGCCTCCCAAAGTACTGGGATTACAGGCTTGAGCCACCGTGCCTGGCCTCTACTAGGATTCTTATGTTGTGCCTCCTTGTACAATGGCTAGTCCATGCTTTAGAAGCTTGTAACCTGAGGCAAAGAGACATGGCTCGAATCTTTGGGCAACCCTTTGGAGTATCAGCCCAATTTGGCAGAAGCTTAGAGTTTACAATTTCATGTTCTTCATTTCTCTACTCTTTTCTATGTTCTGCTTTCTTATTGCCTGGCTTCTTTAGACAGAGCGTATTTGTTCTCAAGTTTGTCAAAGCCACACTGTTTCCTATTGTTTCTTTGTTACTCAAGCCCAGTGCCTTGCCGTTTATCACCACAGTAGCACTTTTTTTTTTTTTTTGAAACACTTGTCAACTCATTTTTGCTACCTGCTTGCTCCCAAGGTCCAGCCCAACTCTAGATGGAACTCTAATATTGAAGAGACTTTACCCAGTTAAGGTGCTGGTAAATCCCCTGCGACTAAGTGAATTACCTTCATTTTACTAGAAACTTTTGGTGTCCCTGTTGGCTGGTAAATCTTATCTCCTGGCCTGTCTTAGGACCTCATATGGACAGCAGACTAGTCAAGGCTCAGTGGATCATGTCCTTGTCAAGTTGGCATTTTTTGCAATCCCTAATATATATTTGTTACCTAGAGTGGAATTAAGTCTGATGCATCATGAAGGAAACCATGGACATTAATTCAAAATCAAAACTGTTTTACTTAATAAGAGTTTGTACCTGGTCTTTTTTCCTTCCAGTTGCACTCTGTTGCCCAAACTGGAGTGCAGTGGCGGGATCTTGGCTCCCTGCAGCCTCTACCTCCCAGGCTCAGGTGGCCCTCCCACCTCAGCCTCCTGAGTAGCTGGGATTACAGGCACATATTACCACACCCTGCTGTTATTATTTTTTATTTTGTAGAGATGAGGTCTTGCTCTTTTACAAACCAGGCTGGTCTTGAACTCCTAGGCTCAAGCCATTCTCCTGCCTTGGCCTCCTAAAAGTGCTGGGATTATAGGCCTGAGCCACTGCATGGGGCCTGAAAGTAGGTGAAAGAATCACCCAGAAAGTCACCTGCTGGTTTCCTTTGACTTCTTGTGATTACTGTAACATCCTCTAGTATGTGGAGCACCGGGGTAATTTCCATGACAACTGATCCTGATTTTCCAGATAAAGAGAGGAAGCTAATAAGTGTTAGGAACTCAAAAAGGGTAGTAGGCTAAGTTCTTGTGATGCTAAGTAGAATTTTTAGCTGAAAGGACCTTTCAGCAGCAACTCCCTGATTAAACCTCTTCCTCTTACAGGTCTGGAGAAGTTAAGCAACTTGCCTAAGGGATTCCTGTTTGTGAAGTAAACTGGATGCTCAGCTTAGTATCTCATTGTGCCTCCTATTCTGTATGACTTTTTTCATTATATCTCAGCTGAACTGTGAGCTCTATGAAGGCAGAAACCACGTCTGTCTTGTTAATGAGTGTTTCCCCAGAGCCTGGCATAGGTTCTAAGTATTTTTTTTTTTTTTTTATTTATTTATTTATTTTTTTTAGGTTTTTGAGTGAATGAATAAACTGGGAGTTTCTCAAACTGGAACACATGGCTGCATATTAGATGATACATGAAATCACTGGATAAAACATCTCTTCCTGAAGTGTCAGTATACTTAGATATTTTTTCAGAGTTGGGTTAGTTTAAATATTATAACTGGTAATTTAAAGTTTGCTTTTAACTTTAAATATTTTTATGAAATGAGTGATAAATTAGCATGAAGTTTTGAGATAAAGTGAAAAGCATCAGAGAAGTTACAGGATTATAGCAGGCCCTTTGGCTTCTATGCCAGGGTGGATCTAGCATTGCCAGATCTCTGACATTTTTAAGAGAAGCTAGAACTCTAATATTTTTTAAAAGTGAGATCTGATTTTGAATGTTGGCAGTTAACTCAGAGGTTATGTAAATTTATACATATCAGACAAAAATATATCCTTGGTCCTAAGCATCTGCTTGTGACCTATGAGATAAAATACAGGTTTGAGCAGGAACTAGACTTTGGATACGGCCAAGATCGGTGGTGGTGTCAGGGATAGCTCCTATTCTGACTCTAGCTCCTTGCAATTTCAAACTAACCATAAGTAGGAATGGAAAGAATGAAGCTAGAGACTTGATTAGAACAAATTCCCACATCATCCTCTATAGGAAACAGCTTTTGTAACTCAGAGGGTACCTTATCGCTCCCTTCTCGTTTACTCCCCCTTGTTTTGCAGATGAAACTAAGGTCCAGAGAAGGAACCAGAGCTTTCTTCTAGGATCCTAAGAAACAGCCATGGGGCCAGGTGTGGTGACTCACACCTGTAATCCCAGCACTTTGGGAGGCTGAGGCAGGCAGATCACTGGAGGTCAGGAATTCGAGACTAGTCTGGCCAATATGGTGAAACCCCGTCTCTACCAAAATTACAAAAATTAGCTGGGTATGGTGGCGCACACCTGTAGTGCCAGCTACTCAGGAGGCTTAGGCATGAGAATAGCTTGAACCCGGGAGGCAGACGGAGGCTGCAGTGAGCCTAGATTGCACCACTGTACTTCGGCCTGGGTGACAGAGCGAGACCCTTTCGCAAAAGAAAAAAAAATGAAAGAAAAGCAGCCGTGGGTCTAGGGTAGGCCCCACTTCAAACTCCTGACCTTTGTTTGGTGTTCCTGCCTCACACACTCTTGGGCCATGGGGCAGTGGCTTCTGGCATAACCTGGGTTGTTAGTAGAGCTGGGCTAAGGCTTCTTGGTGCAGCCCTGTCATCATGAGGTGGCAGAAGGTTGAGGGAGGTGGCAGGTGGTAATGTGCTGAGCCTCTTCTTGGTGCAAAGGGTCTCCTTCTGTCACTAGCATCAGATTGACCTTATTTTATTTTTTTTGCCTAGAAAGATGTAGAAGACAGCTCAGCAAAAAGGAGCCTTGGGCCCAAGATCTATCCCTCCTTGTGCCTTCCTTGCCTCTTCTCTGTTTTCTTTGCTCTACCTCCTTTATTTTTGAGCCCCACCTATCCTCTCTTCTGCATCCTCCGCCACCCCCCATCCTTCATTTTTTTTCTCACTGTTGCCCTTCTTGAGAAATTCTTGTAATGCTACTGCAGTACACAGAGCCTGGGATTGAACCTGTTTTCTCTGTTTTTAAAGGGGACTTGCAGTAAAAAGTAGGGCATCTAAAATAGGGAGACTAGACATCTTGAAACTGTTCCCTCTTCTTCTCCATTCCCACCCCAGGTTGTAAAGGATAAAATCTAAACTCTGGCCTTGGCCACAAGGCTCATGCAGTCTGGTGCCATATCACTTTGCTGCCTTTTATCAGCAGCACAATGCTTAATACCCAGTGTTTACCTGTGTTTCTGCCCAGTAGAAGTCTCCCTGGATGTGCCAGGCTGTATCATGACTTCGTTTTGACTACGCAGTCCCCTGGTTTACAGTTTGACTTACTAATTTTTTGACTTCATGTTGGTGCGAAAGTGATTCACATTCAGTAGAAACTGTACTTGTAGTACTCATACAACTAGTCTGTTTTCACTTTCGGTACAATATTCAACAAATTATATGAGATATTCCATACTGTCTTATAAAATAGGCTTTGTGTTAGGTGATTTTGCCCACCTGAAGGCTAGTGTTAATGTTCTGAGCATATTCAGGGTAGGCTAAGCTAAGCTAGGGTGTATAGTAAATTAGGTATATTAAATGCATTTTCCCAGCCTGGGCAACATAGACTTCGTCTCTTTAAAAAAAAAAACAAAACACTAGCCTGCATAATGGGGCATTTCTGTAGTCTCAGCAGCTACTTGGGAGGCTGGGGTGGGAAGATTGCTTGAGCCTGGGACGTTGAGGCTATAATGAGCCTTGATTGTGTCACTGTACTCCAGCCTGGGCATCAGTGAGACCTTGTCTCAAAAAAAAAAAAAAAGCATTTCGACTATATTTTCAACTTACAGTGGGCTTATTGGGATGTAACCCTGTTGTAAATTGAGCAGCATCTGTATTTCCCCTAAGTAGAAATCCCCTTATCTTCTTGTCCCCTTTACCTGACAGACTTCTGTTTATCTTTCATACCATTTCCAATGCCACTTCGTTGTTGAAGCTTTCCCTGATCATTACAGAAGCAGAATTAATTTTGATCAAATAAAGTACAGGATTTACAGCAGGTCCTTTGACTTCTAGGACTGCTGTAGTTGTGCTGTAGTGCCGTGTCACACCTAACTCCTCTCTCATTCATTAGATTGAGACATTATAGGCCAGGGGATAGCATGCTACTTATCTGTATTTCCTTTGTGTCTCTGTCTCTGGAGTAGGCTTTGCACAAATAGTACTTGCAAAATGAATGATGGAAATGTATATGCATTGATACTTATAGTATAGTTTGGTGTTAAGTGTTACAGATGAAATATGACAAAGTGCTCTGGAAATTTACTGGAATTCTTGAGTGAGCACTAACTGGGAGAAATCTTGGAAGCTTCTAGACTGGTAGCATTTGAGCTTGTCCTTAAAGATTCAGAAGTTCAGTTGGCAGAGATGGTGAGAAGAACATTCTAGATGGAGGGAATGGTTGGAGTAAAAGTAATGAGGAAGTACAGAAGTCAGGCTCCACCTACTAATCTACCCATCTCCCTCATTCAGAATTTCTGCTAAATGTGTGCTAAATTTCTGGGCCAGCCTAAAGGAAATTAACTTTTCTTCCCATTCTTCCCTTCTTCCTACCTCTTTGACCTTTTTGCCTTTTATTTTTTGTTCTCAATCTTTCCCTTTTTTATCTTTTCTTTTCTCCAGTCCTTTTTAAGAAAAACCAAAAACCTTTATTTACCTTTCTCTACATACTTTTTTCTTTTTTGCCCTCTTCCTAGGTAACCCAAGAAATCCAAGTCTTGGGGTGGAGATGTGAATCAGTCATACAATATTTAACTCCAAATAACATCTCCCCTTGTGAAGCTGAGAAGTAATTGGGGCATAATTGCTTCTCATCTGTCTCTTATGTTTTATTGGCATTGACTTTTTTTTTTTTTAACCTCCCACAATGCTGGGGGTGTCATTATCATTTTATTTTTTGTAGTTGTCAGAATGTCAATTTTAATGAGAAATTTCTGCAGATAGGTCTGCCCTTGAGTGGTAGGAGCCTTCAGGCAAAGCCAGGGCTGGATGAGTCAGAACTGTTCATGGATCTGTTTTCTCATGCATACAGGTGTATAGGCCATACAGAGACAGATACACACTTTTCCCCATCCCTACAGGCTCAGTGCCTTGCAACATGTGCACGCATGCACACACCCACACTCACACAATTGAGTCATGATGGCACATATATGTCCTCTCTTCTATACACATCCAGCGTATCTCCCTCACACCTTCAAGTCATCTATTCCCCCTCCTCCTGTATGTACACACATTTACCCTCTTACACCCCATCCCACTGTCTTCTACCTAGAATTGTGTGTGCTACAAAAGTATCTGCAAGCCTATCTCAGACACCACACTGTTCACTCCTTTACATATACGCACAAGTACTCCCCTCCACACTTGCCCACACATACTCAGACATCTCTGCCCGTGCCAGATGCCACACACTGAGTACCACAGCATCTTCCACATTTCTTTAACTCCAGGTGCTATCACCACCACCCTTTAGGTTTCTGTATCTTCATAACAGACATTTTAGTTTCAGACTAGTTTTGAAAGGAAATGCTCTTTGCTGACCGCCAAGATAGCAGACAGGAAGTTGGAACCATTTATGATAGATCCTTTGGATTCAGGCTTCTAGAATAATGATGTGGGTAGGGGAGGACTGGATCAGACAATAGTGGGGTGCCTCTGAATGTTACTATTTATGACCCAAGGTGGATTTGAACCTGAACACTGCTATTGGAAGGCTATCCCATACTTAGCAAAAGAGAGCCAAAGCCATTACATGTGTTCCAAATTAGAATCTCTGGGGTCAGGCATAGAAACTGATGTTTTTAATGAGTTCCCTGAGTCCTTCTGTTGTGTAGCCAGGTTGGGAAACACTTATCTAGAGGAAAGAACTAGAAATAAAAAGATCTGCATTATCTTCTTATACCACCTTGGACAAGTTTCTTTTCTGGACCTCAGCCTTCTCTGCTGAAATCTAAAAAATCCATGCTCATAAAGGACCCTTTCAGTTCTAAAATTTCATGCTGCTTTATGATGAGTTTAGTCTGTGATCTTTTTCTGCCTCACGGTGTCCATTCTCTGGGTCTGCCCTGGGCAGGGCATTTTAGGGCATTTGGCCATAGGCCAGCGAGGCAGCCTAGGCCATAACCTTCTGCCAGAAAGCACTGACATGGCTCCTAATTAGAAATGGATCAATATGGGCCTGCAGCCAGGCCTGGGGAGCCTGGGAGGAGGCTGAAGTAGTGCTCCTAGGTAGGGAGAATGATTACTGTGAAATGGATCTGGTTACCCTTGTCAATACAGCAATTCTGCTGGTGTAGCCCTCCTCCCCTGAGACCAGCAGGCAGTGCTACCCTGAGCAAATGGAGAAATGGTTAACTTGTATCCCTATTTAATGTGTTTTCCTCACCTTTATAAACTCTTACATAGTGTGATGCTACGTACATAGTATAGGCCCCCTCTTTAGATGGAAAAATCACTTATTGAATACCTACTAAATGTTAAATACTGAGTTAAGCCTCATTGTGTTTATTTCTCCTTACAACCTACTGGCATAGGAAGGAAAGGAAACTAAAGCTCAGAAAAGTCAAAGTGAAGTGACTTGGCTGCCCATTGTCGTATAGTGTAATCTCTATTATGCTATGCTATTAATACATTTCTGAGCATTTGCAACACCAATTCCAAGCTGATGAACTTTTCTACCAGGGCCCTCCCTTACCCTTCTACAGACTGAACTGGAGCTCAGGCTGTCTCCCTGGAGCCGTTCAAAGACTGGAGGAAATTATTTAAAACCTGTGGTGACGTGGGGTGGGAGGTGGTAGGGGAGGGTAGGGGGGTGGGGAAGGGTGGGGGTGGAGGGATGGGATGCTCTGCTTGCTTTTGCTTTCTCATCTCCTTTCCAAGGTCCCTAAGGAGTGAGCAGGCTCTAATGGGAGAGATCAGTCATCATTTGGGATCAGTGGGAGGGTTTTCTTCTCTGCAGAGTGCAGAGTCAGGTTTCTGAACTGGCCTTGTGCAAAGAGGGGGAAGGGATTCATAACTGGATGTTACTAGGCATTGGAGAACCTGCAGGCTTAACATCCTTAGAAGCCGGTGTGGTCAGACCAAATTTCCCCTGTAGTTGCTCATTCAGCAGATATTTGTTGGGTGTCTCCTGTGTGTCAGGGCTTGTGTTAGTGCTAGGGATTCTTAGATGACCTCACAATCTAGCATCAGAGTCAGACAAAGATACAAACCATAGTATAATGCATGTCCCTTAATAGAAGAGTGTATAAGGGACTCAGATTCCAGAGGGGTGAATGTGGGTTCTCCTAGGGGATGTAATTTTGATCTGTGTTTTGAAGAAAGAGTGAAGAGTAAGAGTTAAGACAGGAAGGGCACTCCAGATCAGGGAAGCAGCACAAACAAAAGCATAAAGATGTGTCCAGGAATTCTTGTTAAAGGGATGGGCACTATAGTAGCACCTAGTATGTAGCAAAACAGATTGCCCTGAGCCCTTATCCTTTGCCAGATTTAAGGCTGTGGTAGTAGCCATTGGATGGCAGTAATGCAGGAGCAGCAGGTGGGGGAGGAGATCAATTTATTAGCAAGTGCTGACTGAAACTTATTTCTAGACTTCTGTGGGGGGAGAAGGGAGGAAGCCTGAAGAGCAGCAGCCCTCTGTCCTCTAGGCCAGACCTGCAGAGGTGCTGCGGTTCTTGGCAGTGGTTTGAAAGTTCTTCTGGACCAGGCAAATAGCTTTGCTTCTCTCATGGCAAAATCCTCTTTGCTCCACACAGCCTGCCCCTCCTTCCTGTGTTCTTTTAAAGAAAGAAATTAATGGAATCTGTTCAAAATGCCCCTGAAATGAAATTACATTTTTAACTCTAATTACCCTAATTAAAACTTGACAGCCATAATCCTGGAATGGCAGATATGTGAAGTACCTCATGCCTGTGGCAAGCTCACTTACCCAGATGGAATGTTGTTCTGGGTTTAGAAGAAAATTTCTTTTGATTTTTTTTTTTTTTTTTAAATCAGCAATTTAGTCTTCAACCCCACAAATTCCCCAAGGTAGGATAGCTGTACTTGCTGACTGCAGGCTTGCCCAGGACCCCTAATCTCAATAGAGGTTCCTTTGCATCCAGAAGTGGAGCTTCTAATGATTTCTACAACATACCTTTGAGTTTTTTCTTCAGGTGAGGTCGAATTGCAGCCTTTCCCTCAGTGAAATTACCTACCTTGGGGAACTAAGGATCTGTACTTTGTTAGAAGGCTCTCTCTGGTCTAGGGCTAAATACGGATTGGGGGTAGTTTAGGGCTAGTACTTAGGATCAGTTAGAGGCCAGGGAAAGGAGGTCTGAAAATAGGATCCCTCAGCCAGGTGCAGTGGCTCACACCTGTAATCCCAGCACTTTGGGATGCCGATGTGAGCAGATACTTGAGGTCAGGAGTTTGAGAGCAGCCTGGCTAAGTTGGTGAAACCCTGTCTCTACTAAAAATATTTTTAAAAGAAGGCCAGGCACAGTGACTTGCACCTGTAATCTCAGCACTTTTGGGAGGTCGAGGCAGGTGGATCACAAGGTCAAGAGATCAAGACCATCCTGGCCAACATGGTGAAACCCTGTCTCTACTAAATATACAAAAAATTAGCTGGGCATGGTGGCACGCACCTGTAGTCTCAGTTATTTGGGAGGCTGAGGCAAGAGGATCACTTGAACCTGGAAGGAGGGAGTTGCCGTGAGCTGAGATTGCACCACTGCATTCCAGCTTGGCAACAGAGTGAGACTCCGTCTCAAAAAAAAAAAAAAAAAAAAAATAGGGTGAGGTGGCTCATGCCTGTAATCTCAGCACTTTGGGAGGCCGAGGTGGGCGGGTCACAAGATCAGGAGTTCGAGACCAGCCTGGGCCAACAGGATGAAACCCCATCTCTACTAAAAATACAAAAATTAGGTGGGCATGGTGGCATGTGCCTGTAATCCCAGCTACTCCAGAGGCTGAGGCAGGAGACTTGCTTAAACCCGGGAGGTGGAGGTTGCAGTGAGTCTAGATCTTGCCACCGCACTCCAGCCTGGAGGACAGAGCAAGACTCCGTCTTGGTAGGGGTGGGGGAAGAAAAAAAAATTAGCCAGGCATGGTGGCGGGCATCTGTGATCCCAGCTACTTGGGAGGCTGAGGCAGGAGAATTGCTTGAACCCAGGAGGCACAGGTTGCTGTGAGCTGAGATCGTGCCACTTGCGCTCCAGCCTGAGTGACACAGTGAGACTCCGTCTCAAAGAAAAAAAAAAGATTCCTCTTCTCTTCACGTAGCTCCAGTTCTTTTAAAGCAGCACAGGCGAGAGCAGTCTAGCAATCTAGTGATTTGCCTGGTCTTGGCCTGTGCCTTAAGTGGTTACCTGGCCAGACCCAAAAGCATGATGGAGTAGGAGGTAGGGGCAAGTCCATGAAACAGACTGAAGGATTCTTTGATGCTGTGAGTTATCTCACAGTTCTGCTAGAACCAAAGATCCCATGTTCTTGTAATCTACTCAGCCTAAAAGCCTGTTCAGTAGGCAGACACTGGGTGCTCTGTTAGGTACTGCAAGGAACACAGAGTTGAATAAGATACTGTCCCTGACCTTGAGAAACAGAATTGTGGAGGAGTGGGGAGGTAGTGATGGGTGAGGGACAACCATATATATACAAATTATATAAGACAGAGCAAGCTTTATTCGGTAGATAGGAAGCTTGAGTGCCCACTGTGTTCCAGGTTCTGAAAATAGTGTATAGACATATGAGACATAGTTCCTGTTTTCAGGAACTCCCAGTAAATTAGGACAGATAGGCATGTGAAGGTTCACTGTAACACAAATATGTGGAGGACGTGCTGGACAGATTACCTGGGAAGGAAGCTAGTCAGGGAAAGTGAGGATGGATTGATTAACTCCCATGGGGGTGGGGGGAGTCGTTGGCAGACTTCCCCCAGGTATTGGCATTTGGACTTGTCTCTGAGTAGATTATATTGGCAGAGGAATGGAGAAAGTCATTGCAGATGTTAGGGAACAGCCTGAGGGCCAGATTACAACTCAATGTGATTGGAGTATAGTCTACAGGAAAAGGATATGGTAGAGGATGAATGAGGGTAGAGTTTAAACCATCCTGTAGGCAAAG
The DNA here is from genome assembly GCA_036589455.1 of Ateles fusciceps. Classification (NCBI taxonomy): domain Eukaryota; kingdom Metazoa; phylum Chordata; class Mammalia; order Primates; family Atelidae; genus Ateles; species Ateles fusciceps. Next base: position 1,856,856 of record JAZHEH010003223.1, read on the forward strand.
GGGATCCATTGAGGTTGCAGGACTGTGATAGGAATAATTGATTAGGCGACAGAGGTGATTGGAGACAGATTAGTTAGAACAGGTGTCAGCAAACTAGTGGGCCAAATCTAGCCCACTGTTGCCTAGGCTGGTCCTCAACTCCTGGCCTCCCAAAGTGATCCTTCCACCTTGGCCTCCCAAAGTGGAAGGCTGGAATTATAGGCATGAGCCACCATACTCAGCCTTATCTCTCTTTTCTTTTTAAATTTTTTTAAAAATAAAGATAGTGTCTCACTTGGTTGCCCATGCTGGTCTCGAACTCCTGGGCTCAAGTGATCTCCTGCCTTGGCCTCCCAAACTGCTGGGATTATAGGCGGGAGCCACCATGCACAGCCCGGACAGAGCTCTTATTCTGTGTCTTCTCTATACCTTATATCTCACACCTAGTTTGTAAGTTTGATGACCCTCAATGGAAAAGACAGATACCATAGAAAGCCTGGAACATCGTATGAGTTGAGAAGTTGGGGATGGATAGGCAGAAGCATCGCTCAAAGCAGCTATGTTGTGGGTGGAGGGGCTTGTGATACTTTGAGACACTCTTTACCCTTCCCCCTCTATAACTGCTGACGCTTGTTGTGGCCAGTTTGAACTTGTTTCTGCCCTTCAACTGCCAGAGCGCATAAGTCCCCTATGAAACTAAAGGCTAGCTTTGTCCCTTAGTCACCTTTACCAGCCAGAAACTGTATAAGTGCCACTTGACATCTCTATGTGCCTCTCCTTGCCACTATACTGAGCCTCCTATTCCTTACTTCCTTTTTCCTTCAGCACTGTGGATCTGCCCTGAAGGATGGAAAAAGCACCATCTAGGGAGACCACAGTGGTGAGTTTGAAGCCCATTTCTGCATTCAGTTTACTATGTGACCTAAGGCAATTCATTTAATGATTTTGGCCCTTCTGTAGGCTCCAGTACAGGTATCTTCAGCCACTTTTTGGGACTTGGGATTTCTTCTGTAAGGCTCTAGTTTTCATAGCATAGCTTCCCCCCGCCCCGCAAAGTTCCCCTCTTTCAATCTAGAATAAGCTCCAGTTTCATAGCATAGCTTTTCTCCCCCCCCAAAGTTCCCCTCTCTTTTCAGTCTAGTATATGCTCACAGATCATTTGCTTGAAATTCACTACGTTCAACTATGAGGAGAGTAGTCATATCTCTGGCTGTTTTTATTGGTAGGATTTCAGGAACTGGCAGTCAATCTGATTACTAGAGTGGAACAGACCCCGTCAGCAAGGCATGATGTCTCTGGGGTGGGCAGTGTAGTTCAGTACAGACAAGTTTTTGGCCCTGGGAATCCACAATACCGTAGAGGAAGCTTCTAAGGGCCAGGCACTAGCCTAGGCAGTTTACGTACTTTTCTTCCACGCATTTATCTTCACTATTCTGAGGTAGGTGATTTCATCACCATTTTATAGATGTGAGAACTTAAGTTTTAGAGAGTATCATTCAGTAGACAATGACTGACTCATTGAGGATATGGGAAAACAACTAAATATTTCTTGCTCCCAAGTAGAGAAGAGTGGTAGAAGAGACAGACAAGTAAACAGTGGCCATAGCACTAAGGATAACCAGTTTTAGTGGCAGAGCCAGGGCTTAAACCTAGGTCTGTCTGCTAGTTGTTTCTGCTATATGCTGCCTTTTTTGCAGAAGGGTGGAGAGAGCAGCAAACCCAAGTGGACATCTAGGCTGGCAGGCAGTCTCTGGACAGTGGCCATTGGTGGGGGAGGCCTGGCCTTGGATTTAGAACTGGGCTTAGTTCTGGGGGTCTAAGGTGTGGGCAGAAGTCTTAGGCGGGTGACTAAGGCAGGGGCTCTCACGTGGAACTGAGCCCATTTATAGAATAAAGCACCTAATTTTATGCACTCTAGAAAGTGAAGCCTTGTGGTTAGCACTGACCATATGCGGTGTATCACAAGAGCCCCACAGTCAGTCTATGGTATAAGAATAACAGAGAGGACGAGTTGGTATCTAGGCCTTATGGTTGGGGGATGGGAGTTAGGGATAAGACTTTTATTTTCTGCCTGGAGTCAGAATTAGTCTGAGAACTGGATTTGAATTACCGAATTCCACCTGAAGTGAGAGAGGCAAGGGACTTTAGAAGGTGATAGGGAGGCAGTCTTCAGGTTTAAAAAATAAGCTTTGTTAGAGTCTACAAATTATTTCAGTTTAAAAATTAGAACCATTTTCTTCCTACCACAGCATTTGCAAATGCTGGCTCCTTTCCCCAGAGGCTGTGTCTTCCTTTTTCTCTGACCATGGCTAGCTAGCTCTGGGCTAGAGCATCCTTCAGTCCTTCTGCTAACTTGGGTGCTCTTCAGTAAAAGCCCCTGATAATGCTAGGTTCAATTTCTTCACCTGTGAACTAAGGGGATTGGACTAGTAGACTGGGCACAGTGTGGGCAAGAGCTCCTTTATCCACCAGATCTGAAGTTCTATAATCTTTACATAACTAAGCTGAATCCCTGCTAAAATTCATAGATTCAATTTTGCCTGACCATCTACTTATGATTTTCATTTTTGAGTGAAATTGGCATCATCTCTCAGATCCTGGCCCTCTACCCTGGAACTGGAGTTCTTGGACTGAGTCTACATCTGCAGGTAGAGCTTGATGATTGCCTTTTTTTTTTTTTTTTTTTTTTTCTTAAGATGGAGTCTCGCTCCTGCCTCAGCCTCCTGAGGAGCTGGGACTACAGATGGCGTGCCACCATGCCTGGCTAATTTTTTTTTTTTTTTTTTTTGTAATTTTAGTAGAGACAGGGTTTCACCATCTTGGCCATGCTGGTCTCAAACCCCTGGTGACCTCAGGTGAGCTGCCACACCTGGCCTGTCAGTGCTTTTTGAATAACTACTCAAAAACTGATATGTGAGCTTGAAATTTGCAGTTCCAGCCTTCACATTGAGGTCCCCTCTAAAGTTGTTCTGTACTATATGTAGTCTGAGTGATGTGAGAGGTGGCCTGGTTGGGAATAAGGAGACTGATTCTGGCCCTGCCACTGACTTCCCTCTTTAACTTTGGACAGATTCCCCTCCCTGCTCTGGTCTTAACCTCCCTTTTTTGTAAAATGGTTGAGCCCTTCCAGCTCTGGTCTCATCAGGAGCATGAAAGCCATTTTCTACACAGTCTCAATTGCACAGAGGAGTGTCTGGCCCAAGCTTTGGTGTGTTGGTTACTGATTATAAAGCTTTAGATTCTCACTTGCAGCTCAAGAGGGGGAAGGGGAACCATCCAACTGTCTCATTAGCATGGAGAAAGAAAACAGTAATTACTTGTGCCTCCCTTGATAATTCCTGCAGGGTTGGTTCTTCTAGGGAAGGAGGAGGGGAATACTGGAGATAGCTTCAGCTGAGAAAGGAGAAATGCTGTTAGCTGCCCAGAAAATGCAGAGGCAAGAATGATTGTCTTGCACATCTGTTGTATTCTGTGGACGTTCCTCCAGGCAGCTTGGAGACTGCCTAGATTGAGTTTCATCTATTTATGGCGTGCATTATGTTCTCCTACATGAACATGTGTTGGGCTCAAGACCCCTAATGTCACCTGTCATTAAGAAACCAGCTGTCCTGTAGGGCCTACTTTTTGATACACTGGGCATCCTGACACATCTTTGTTTGGGTATAGGGGAGGGTTTTACTGAGCCAATTTGTGTCCTGGCTGTATTTTCTATTACGTTGTGAGGTCGTATTTTTAACCCCCACAGCAACACAGCCAGTTGTTTTATTATGCCTTGGCATAGGCAACCATACAGTAGAGCCAGTCACAAGAGTCAAGGTCAGGTATTCCTGTGAAGGGAGGAATCTGGGAGAACTGCAAGACCATGGGGTTTAGTCAAGGCTGGAATAAGCAGTCTTTACAGAAGGGTTGAACCAGTTTTGAGCCTGAGAGGTTAGGGGCAGCTGGAACACAACTATCAAATAGATTGGCAAGTTGACCTGTGGGATGAGGGCCATTTGCCCTGTGCCTTTGCCCTGTACCAGTCTTTTACTCCCTGCCTGTGGTCAGCTGTGAGTGCTCACTGTAGCGGAAGTGGGTCGGAGGCTGCCTTCAGAGGAGTGCTACCTGAGGGAGCCTTGAGTCATTAGGCTGAGATTATCTGCTGCAGCTGCTCACTCCTTCCTTGGTTGCCACCCCAGAGGCCTAGAGAACCCAGCTTCCCTTTCTCTTCCTCTCTCCTGAGGAAGATATCCCTTCAGCGACACCTCTTTTTTTTTTTTGGAGACAGTGTCTCACTTGTTGCCCAGGCTGGAGTGCAGTCTTGGCTCATTGGCTCACTGCAACCTCTTGGCTCACTGCAACCTCTGCCACCTGGATTCAAGTGATTCTCCTGCCTCAGCCTCCTGAGTAGCTAGAGACTACCGGCATGAGCCACCACGCCCAGCTAATTTTTGTATTTTTAGTGGAGACGGGGTTTTGCTTTGTTGGCCAGGCTGGTCTCAAACACCTGACCTCAGGTGATCCTCCTGCCTCTGCTTCTCAAAGTGCTGGGATTACAGATGTGAGCTACCTCATCTGGCCAACACCTCTTTCAGCCAGTCTTCCTGTAGGTCCTGGAGCTTGCTTACTCTAAACAGCAAGGGTTCTATAGGGACATGCTATTTTAAAAAAAAAAATTGTTTTACAAATTTAGGAGATGATTTCTTCTGTCAAAATCTTTCCTCTTCACCCCCGCCCCAGGAATGCTCCCTTTTTCTTATCCCAGACCTTTTGCTTGATTCCCCACCCTTTGATGTCCAGACCCAGGCTTCTCATAATTTTCACTCTTCATTCACTTCCTGGCTCTTTTCCCCCAGCCTCCAGCAGTAGGTTCCTATTTTCTTTTTTTTTTTTTGGTGGGGGGGGGGGGGTGGGGTGGGGCGGGGTGGGGCGGGGCATGAGGAAAGTTTTTCAGCAAAGCTTTCATGACAGGGGAGCTATTGGGGAAAGGATATACTCCCAGGGCTTGTTAGCCTGGAGTAATGCTGGTAGAGGAGGAAGCAGTGACAAGGGGAAGAACCTGCTTGTCTTCTGCCCTCAGCAGGCTTCAGCCTAAACCAGGCAGTGGTTGGGCTGGGGCAGGGCAATAGTGAGGACTGAGGGTGGGAGCCCTGAGGAGCTTGTCGATAAGTACTTCACTTCACCTCCTGTTGGCAGATTAAGTTTGGAGTTTGGACAGGTAAACTCACTTAATTTAACATTTATTAAGAGGAATTCCTGTTGCTTTTCTTTTAAATAAAAGTCCTTTGTTCTGGTACCAGAAGGAAAAAGATCTTTTCCAAAGTCTAGGTCTCACACATTTTAAACCAGCTTAGGTGTCTCTTTTCTTACCAGTTCTCCCTTCACCCCTTTCCCATTCTCTTTCTCTGCTCCCTGCCCTTCTCTGCTCACATCTCCCTTAACTTGTGAAAACAAGATTGGGAAAAGGACATCTGAAGCCAACACATTAGTAGGTGTTTGATTGGTATAGATACTGGGGCTGGGACTCTGAATGAGGAGCTTGAGATTTTGGACTTTACTTCTAGTCCTCAGAATAAGACTTGCTGGGCAGGTTTTGTTTATTCCTTTAGTTACTCACATGTCAGATACTTAGGCTGACGGAGAACCTGGCAGGTAGTTCATAAGACCCTAATCCCACATAACCCAAGACCCATATGACAGTCCATAAGACTGTAATCCTGTCATAAGTTCACAAACTTATGGAGAAGACATAGCAGCAGTGAGCACACAACCCCTATTCCTCCCATAACCCCCATTCAAATTATTGAATTTTGAGGATAGAAAGAACTTTAGTTTATCTGGTCTTCTTTCATGTTGCTATAATAAAGTAAGGCAGATCATGAGAGTATATAGGCTCCGGAGTAAAGTAAAGCAGACCTGCATTCAGATTCTAGCTTTGTTGTTTACTAGCTATTTGACCTTGAATGGCACACTTAGCCTCACCTATGTTTAGTTACCTTGGTTGTAAAATGGGCGTGTCATCACCTACTTCACAGGGTATCATAAGGATTAATAGTTTAACACCCAGCCTCATGCCTGAGGCACAGTAGTAGCAGCCCATGTGTTTCTGTCACCCTGCATCAAGGCCTGGCTTAAAATCTTTGCTGCTTCTGTGAAGCTTCTGAAACAACCCTAGGTCAGACTGATTTGTTTATCCACTTTCACAATATATAACATTCTTTGAACTGTTGGATCCTGCCTAATAGTCTTAGTAATTTTTTGTGGGACATCATAGTTCTACCCTGAATGCTACGTGCCTAGGGATAAGGAGTGTTCTCAGTGATCCGTGCATCCTCCATAACTGCTCACTCAGAGTTGTGTACACAGCAAAGTCAACCAGTACAGCTAATATCAGGAAATATTTTTTGACTAATTGGATAGAAGATTCATGTATGTACTCTGTTTTTCAGCTTACAAGAAGAACTATAAAAGACTTGGCTGGAATTCTTTTATCCTAACTCTCCCCTTTTCCTCATCTGTTATCACATTGATAAAAACATGTAATCATAAAATCTCTTTGTTGGCAGTATAGGAATTCCCTTTTTGCAGATGAGGAGTCTGAGATGCAGATTAGAACTCAGGTCTCTTGTTGGGAGATAGATCCAGACTAAGTAGGAGAATGGAAACAGAAATCTTATAACTGGCCAGGTGTGGTGGCTCATGCCCGTAATCCCAGCACTTTGGGAAGCTGAGGTCAGGAGTTTGAGACTAGCCTGGCCAACATGGTAAAATTCCATCTCCACTAACAATACAAAAATTAGCCAGATGTGGTGGCACGCACTTACAATCTCAGCTACTTTGAGAGCCTGAGACAGGAGAATTGCTTGAACCCAGGAGATGGAGGTTGCAGTGAGCTGAGATTGCACCACTGCACTCAAGCCTAGGCAACAGAGTGAGACCTAGCTTAAGAAAAAAAAGAAATCTTATAACTGAATGGGTGTCCATTCTTTGGAAGAAGTAGGAATTTCTACAAAGAAGGGTAATGAGTACTGTATTCCTGAGGCCTTAGCTGATGGTGAGGTCAGAAATGAATGTAGCCACAAGCTGGAGATGTTTCAAGAACATGGCAGAGAGACTGGTGAGAAGAGCGTTTAGGATAACATCATAAATTCACTAGGCCTTGAAAATTAAGAAGGGTGTTTGAATGTATATAAATGAAGAAGGGCGACTCCAGTGAGACAACAGTATGGACAAAATATGGGAGCTGGAAAGCCCACAGTAGAAAGTAAGGTGGATAATGACCAGATCATAGCATACCTAAGAGCAAGGCTGAGGTGACTGGGAGTCATGACTTTTTTGAGCAGGGAAGTGGCATTAGAACTATTAGTCTGGCAGTGTAGGTCTAATGGATTGGAGCAGGAGGGGTGGGGGGGGAGATTAGTGAAACAGAGACCAGGGAAGAGACTCCTGTACAGTCTGCCCTTGTAATGTCAATAAGTTTTAAGAAATATTCCAGTAGTGCAAGCAAGAGATAATGTGATCTTGAACCAAGAGGAAGTTGACATAGTAAGGAATAAAGAATACTTTGGGAGGCTGAGGTAGGTGGATCACCTGAAGTCGGGAGTTCAAGACCAGCCTGGCCAACATGGCGAAACCCCGTTTCTACTAAAAATACAAAAAATCAGCCGGGTATGATTGCAGGCGCCTGTAATCCCAGCTACTCAGGAGACTGAGGCAGGAAAATTGCTTGAACCCGGGGTGGGGTCTGGGCAGAGGTTGTGATGAGCTGAGATCACGCCACTGCACTCCAGCCTGGGCGACAGAGCAAGACTCTGTCTCAAAAAAAAAAAAAAAAAAAATGGTTTGGATGTAGAGCTTTCAGAGGAGGGAGAAAACAACCCACAAGGATTTGGCAATTGTGGGAATGGGGAAGGGAGAGAAAGAGGGGTTGAGAGCATGAATATTTGGAGTCTAAGTAACCTGGGAGGATGGTTATGCCGTTCTCTGAATCATGGAGGCTGGGAAATAGAAGATGAATTGAGTTTGTTGACTTGTTGATTGGAGGTGTCGATAGTCCAGTCCACTTACCACCTGACTCCCTGGTGCCTTTGCCTTTGTCTTTTGATCCAGAGCTGCAGAGATCCTTTTGTTCCTTGTGTTTGCTGCTTTGTTCCAGGCCTGGAGCCTGCCCCCCACAATCCCTTCACTCATAACTTGGAGCAACTTTCACTCCCTGTGAAATAAAATAGTGCTTAGGCCAATACCTAGTCTGTTTCCAGCTGTGCAGTAAATGGCTATTAAATAGCTGCTGTTATTATCAGAGCTTTTGAGATTAAAGATTAGAGAAGCCTCTGGAACCACCTGGTTGAAGGACTCAGGAGTCGTTCAACTTGTATTGAGTAAAAGCCTGGACTGCAAGTATATGGAGAGGATGTCAGGCTTGGGTATGGATGGATGGGGGACTCTAAGCCATATAAACTGGTACAAGAGAACATGTTTCCTGCCTTCTGCTTTTGAAAATTGTTGCATGTGATGTGAGGTTAAGAGGGCAAGGCCTGGAGTTGGACTTCTGGGTTCAAATCCCCGTTTCATTATCTGTTAGCTGTGCAATGAACAAATTTACTTAATTGCTCTGTGTCTCAGTTTCCCCATTAGTAAAATAACACACCAACCTTACAAGATTGTTGTAAAGATGAAATGAGTTAATACAAATAAAAGGTTTACATCAGTGCTGGTATGTACTACTATTCTTATTCCAGAGTCTGCTCTGTTCCACATTCCTGGGAATGAATACATAGGGATTTCTCTACCATCCTCACCCAACAGAGGAGGGAGCTGAGCACAGAAACCTGAAATAAATCTCAGAGTGCTTGAAAGTTTTTCTCAGCTAGAATCCAGGTTATCTAAACCTGGAGGAGCCTGGGCCACAAGTGAGACAGACTTAGAGTTGTCCAGAAGACCTGAGATTCACTCCCAGTTCTACCATGTGACTTATTTTGATCTTGGGCAAGTAACCTAGTCTCTGAGCCTTAGTTTTCTCATATGTAAAATACAGAACAAATTCCTTCTTGTCTCTAGTATGTACCTCATTCTCCTTATGACTATATTCTAGCTATATTACTAGCCTTCTTGTTACTTAAACATACCAAGACTACAGGGCCTTTGTACTTGCTATTCTCTCCCTAGAACACTCTTCCCTCAGATCTTTTCATGTCTTACTCCCTCATGTCATTCAAATCTCTGTGGATGTCACCCTTTGGAGAGGCCTCTTCCTGACCATTTTGTCTAAAACAAACTTCACCTGGCTTTATTTTTCTTTTCTTTCTTTCTTTTTTTTTTTTTGAGATGGAGTCGTGTTCTTATCTCCCAGGCTGGAGTGCAGTGACGCCATTTCAGCTCACTGCAACCTCTGCCTCCCAGGTTCAAGCAATTCTCCTGCCTCAGCCTCCTGAGTAGCTGGAATTACAGGCGCCTGCTACCACACTCGGCTAATTTTTTGTGTGTGTTTTAGTAGAGATGGGATTTCACCACGTTGGCCAGGCTGGTCTTCAACTCCTGACCTCAGGTGATCCGCCCGCCTCGACCTCCCAAAGTGCTGGGATTACAGGCATGAGTCACTGCACCCGGCCTGCTTTATTTTTCTTTATGGCACTTAGCACTACTTGAAATTACATACTGTAAATAATTGACCTGTCTTTTGCTAGGATGCCAAATGTGTGAGAGCAGGAACTTTGAATGCCTACTGCCCGTTCTGAGCAGCATCCCTAATGGACTTCTCTCTCTGTTATAGGTCAGCCCTATTCCCAGACGCAACTGGTGTTGACCCTGTAACTCAAAGGAGGAAATAACTGGCTAAGCTCAGCATTGTTACTGGTGAGTTAGGGTGCCTGGGAAAGCTCTGGGCAAGCTAGGGCCAAGACACAGGGTAACTAGTTTGGGTATTGTTTTTACCTTCAGTACAGGTAATTTACAGGTGATTACTCTTCTACTCCAATAATGGATGTTGCAAAGGTAACCTTCTGAACTGGGAGGCAGGTTGAGACTGCTCTTCTAGAGCTGCCACAAGAATGTCTGGGATCATTTGCTGTGAATAAGGCAGAGCAGGCTTGCTTCCTTCTTGCTTCTGCTAGCTTCTTTCTGCTGAGAGGGTATCCTGGGACCTGGCAGCTATACCTGTTCTCCCACAGGCTCTTTAACATGACCTCACAGCCCTTAGAGACTTTCTTAGCTTTAGTTTTTACTGTGATCTGCCAAGTTCATAGGTCAGCTCCAGGAAATCCTGTAGTTTCCTCAATTCTGCAAAATGTCCTCCTATAAATAATGGTGAGAGTGGAGCGATAAGAGTAGGGCTGTATGAAGGAGATGTCAGCGGAAGCTTACAGATGGTGAGAAGGAAAGAAAATCAGCACAATAGCACTTAGTATGTTATTGATCTCAATCTAGACAACATCCCTTTTTGTGTGTGGGGGGTTTTGTTTTTATTTTTGGGAGACAGGGTCTCACTATGTTGCCTGGGCTGTCCTCAAATTCCTAGGCTCATGTTAGTCAAGTGATCCTCCTGCCTCAGCCTCCCAAGTAGCTGGGATTACAGGTGTGTACCACCATAACCTGCTCTAAAACCTCATTTTATAGATGAGGAAATTGAGGCTCAGGAACTGAAATAATTTGCCCATGGTTCACACCTGGGAATCCATAAAGCTGTGATATTAGAACCCAGATCAGTCTGACCATAAATACCATTGTTCTTTCTGACTTGGCAGGCTTTCCTTGGGTAGCTAATCTCTCTCTAATTCTGATTTTTCTTTTTTTTTCTTTTTTTTTTTTCTAATTCTGATTTTTCTTATAAAGTTCACGAAGGCAGACTTAGGGATTCAGAAAGGAGATTCAGTTGAGGGGCCAAGCAGGGCAGGTAGAGTTGGGGGTCCCTCTGAGCAAAGGTATTTCTAGTGAGGGGACTACTAGACTGAAAGATAGGAAGAACCTTCAAGCAGGCCTAGGCCCAGGCTAAAAGTGACCAGAAGAAGAATACATCTGTAACACATGGGATCTCAAACACTTGGGCCGTCACAGGATAAGGACTTGAGTGCTGGCTTGAAGTTAAGAAACATGGGTTTTTATCTTCTCTCTCAACATGTGCCCTGAACAGTCTTCATTTCCCTATTTGTAAAGTTGGAGTGCCTCCCTGTCCCCTCATGTCTCGTATGTGTATGCCAACCATGCGGGTATGTTATAGAGAATCAGAAGAGAATTGCAAGTTGGAAAGCTTCGTGGATTGTAAAAGCAGCATGAATGAAAGAAGAAAATGAGGAGAAAGCATTTTAAGTGTCTATCTTAGCATGTCTCATGTTGTTATAAAGGAGTACCTGAGGTTAGATAATTTATAAAGAAAAAAGGTTTATTTGTCTCACAGTTCAATGTCTGGAAAAGTTCAAGATTGGGTGTTAGGCTGCTTCTATTCTGGTGGAAAGGGAACTGAGGTGAGTAGAAATCAGATGGTAAGAGAGGCGAGATACCAAGCTCTTAACAACCATCTCTTGCAGGAACAAAATGAGTGAGAATTCACTCAGTTCCCCTACCCCTGCTCCAGGGACAGCATTAATCTGTTCATGAGGGATCTGCCCCCAAAGATCCAAACATTAGGTCTCACCTTGAACATTGGGGATCTAATTTCAGCAAGAGGTTTGGAGGAGTCCAGCATTCAACCTATAATAGTATCTGTGGCATCTCAGTCCCTGACCTGTTTGCCACCCTGTTTCCCAAAAGTAAAAGGGAGGGTTTTCATTTGCAAATTTTCATTGTAAATCTTCTATGCCCGTCTCCTCCTCTCCTTCTTTCTTTTGTGGGCCTTACCCATACCCATAAGGAAAAGGATTCCAGGGCACAGATGACAAAGCCAGGTAGCACAGCCAGCCATGATTTGCAATGTGTGGGCTGCAGAGGGCAAGTTTAAGTGCACTCATGAACCCTGGCTGCAAGGCACTACTGGCATAGGATACTACAGTAGTTTCCAAGAGCCCATTCCAACAGGAGTCAGCACCCACTGAGATGTTGCCTTGTTCCCTGCTGTCATCTCTTGAAGGCTATTCTTCTTTTGGCCCTAGGTCCCCTGCCTGCCCCTGCTTACTGCTAGTGAAAAAGGCTCTTGTGCTGTAGCCTTACATTTTGTGGAGGCCATGGTCATTCCAGTTTTTTTTACCATCTTGCTCTCCCCCTTTGCCAACGATGGAGACCATTCTCTTTGTACTGTGTTTTAACAGTGAACATTCTGTTCTTCTCTCTGCCTGAGTGCAAAGAGGGTTTTGGCTCCTACCTCCCCTTCTAGTCTGAATCTCCAGGCTTTTGCCGCCACTTCTTTTTGTCTTGTTAATCTAAAGTTCTACAGCTTCTGGCCTTTCCTTGGCCTGGGTGCCAAGCTTGGATCTTACACTTCCTGTAACAACTGCCCTGTGAAAAAGCTCCACTAAACTTTTAAAATATGGCTGGGCGTGGTGGCTCATGCCTGTAATCCCAGCACTTTGGGAGGCTGAGGCAGGCGGATCATGAGGTCAGGAGATGAAGACCATACTGGCTAACATGGTGAAACCCTGTCTCTACTAAAAATACAAAAAAATTAGCTGGGTGTGGTGGCATGCGCCTGTAGTCCCAGCTACTCGGCGGCTGAGGCAGGAGAATCGCTTGGGAGGCAGAGGTTGCAGTGAGCCAAGATCGTGCCGTTGCACTCCAGCCTGGGTGACAGAGTGAGACTCTGTATCAAAAAAAAAAAAAAAAAAAAAAAAAACCAAAAAAATACAACAAATATGAGTGATTCCATGTAAATAAGTGTATTGTGTACACATTTATATATGATAAGCTACACATATAATAGCTTATTTACCTAACAGCCTCATTTTTCCAGAGTCCAACTGAAAAACAAGGGGGAAGTAAAACATTGTCATCCTTAAGTATTTGCACAGTGCTAATTTATTATTATTTTTACATAAATTTAGCCTTTGGTTTCTAACCCCCGCCCCCCACTCAAGATTAAAATCAGCATATCAAAAAGAGGGGAGGAGCTGCTTTATTAATAGCAGCTAGGGGTGACAGCTTAAAGCTAACTGTAAGGGGAGGGGTGAAAGAAGAATGATAAGAAATGTTAGTCTGGAGGCCACTTAATTTAGGAGCAACACCTCTACAAACATCTTTGTTCCTCAGTAAGGTCAGGGTGTGGCTGGGTAATTTCTGTGGTGGTTCTGAGTTCTCTTGAAGGCCAGAGCTATCAGAAAATGTTAAATTAATTATTTATAGTGTCTATTATATATTATCAGGCACTATACTGAGTGCTCTACATAAATATATTTCATTTTCATAGCAACTTGGGAGGTAGGTGGTGATGTTCTTATTTTATAAATTACTTAAGACTTAGAGATGGACGTGTAGGCAGTGATCAGAAGAGCTAAGCTTAGAATCCAGAAGAATCTGGCTCCAGAAAACCAAGATTTTTTATTATACCTACATTGGCTCTTTCCCAAGCACCTAAAAACTCTGGTCCTTCTCAGCCTCTTGAGCTAATAGTCCCTCACTACTCATTTTTATTCATTCTCCTAAATACATTTTTCTTTTTGAAGATAATACGTTTATTTATTGAGTGAGTATTGGAGTATCTATCATATACCAGGCACAGTTTCAGGTGTTTCAGGTATAGCAGTGAATAAAATAGTTTTCTTTCTGTAGTTTACATTCTAGTAGAGGAAAGCAGATAAACGAATAAATCTGAAGAAAAATAAAGCGGGATAAGGGAATAGGGAGACACTGGATTATTAAACAAGGCCTCTCAGAAATTTAAATGTGTGCAGAAATACGCAAGAACTGAAGTAGTGAGCTATGTATATCTTTTGGGGGAATAACATTCTAGGCATAGAGTTCAGCAAGTTCAGAGGTCCTGAAATAAGAGTGTGCTTATTGTGTTTGAGGAACAAAAGGAGGCCAGTGTGGCTACAGATGAAGTAAGCAAGGGGGAGATGGGAATATAGAGAAGTCACAAGGATAGACAGGGACCAGATCATGTAGACCTTTATTCTGAGTGAAACAGGAAGACATTGGAGAGTTTTGAATAGAGGAATGACATAATCTGACACCCATTAAAAAAAAAATTCCTCGCTTAATTGCACCTGCTGGGATCTCTAGTACAATGTTGAATAGAATTGTTAAGAGCAGACAGCCTTCTTTACCTTGTTCACAATTTTAGGAGGAAAGTATTCCGTCTTTCACCATTGTGTGTTCAAGCTAAGGAAGTTCCCCTTTTATTCCTAGTTTATTGAGAGGTTTCATTATGGATGGGTGTTGGATTTTGTTGATTTTATGGTTTTTGTTCTTTATTCTACAATGATAATACATTAATTGGTTTTCAGATATTAAATCAACTTTGCATTCCTAGAATAAATCCCACATGGTTGTAATGTATAATCCTTTTTATATGGAGTTAGATTTGATTTGCTGGGGAATATTGTTCTGCAGTTTTCTTGTGTCTTTATCTGCTTTTGGCATTAGGGTGGCCTCATGGAATGAATTGATGTGTTCCCTCCTCCTCTGTTTTTCTGAAAGAATTATTAAAGGATTGGCATTATTTCTTCTTTGATAGAACTCAGCAGTGAAGAAGCCACATGGGCCTGGGCTTGTCTTTGTTGGAAGAGTTTAAAATTACTAATTCGGCCGAGCGTGGTGGCTCACGCCGGTAATCCCAGCACTTTGGGAGGCTGAGGAGGGTGGATCACCTGAGGTCAGGAGTTCCAGACCAGCCTGGCCAATATGGTGAAACCCCGTCTTTACTAAAAAAAAAAAAAAAAATATAAATATATATATATATATATATATATATATAAAATTAGCCGGGCATGGTGGCGGGTGCCTATAGTCCCAGCTACTCAGGAGGCTGAGACAGGAGAATCACTTAAACCTGGGAGGCAGAGGTTACAATGAGCCGAGATTGTGCCGCTGCACTATAGCCTGAGTGACAAAAGTGAGACTCCTTCTCAAAAAAAAAAAAAAAATTAGTAATTCAAATGTCTTACTTGTTAAGTCTACTTAGATTTTCTATTTCATTTTGAGTCACTTTTGATAATTTGTGTCTTTTTAGGAATGTTTCCATTTCACCCAAGCTGTCTTAATTTGTTGGTAATTCGTGTCTTTTTTCTTGGTCAGTCTAGATAAAGGTTTGTTCATTTTGCTGTTGTTTTCAAAGAACCACTTTTGATTTCATTGTTTTTCTTTTCCATTGATTTTTTTTACATGTGTTTTTATTATTTTCTAATTTCTGCTGCTTTGGGTCTAGTTTGCTCTTCCTTTTCTAGTTTCTTAAGGCTTAGTTTATTGATTTTTGAGGCACAGTACACCCCAAACCAAACTTTTCTTCAGGCTTGACTATACCAGTGGACTATCAGTTTGCTCCTTCTGATATAGTAGCCTCTGGAGAAGTATCAAACTTTAGAGGGGGCCTGATTCAGAAACTAGGAAAGGCAGCAACCTACAGTATATTATGTGTTACCAGCAGAGAAAGTGCTAGGGCTAGACCCATAGCACTGTGCAGCCTGGCTCCTGCCTGCCCCATATCAGCACTGGGTAGGCAGTGAGTGAGGCAGGCTGAGCTTTGAGTAAGTCATAATTGAGGCGGCGGGGGTGGGGGGGGGGGGGGGGGGCGGGCGGGGTGTGGCAGGAAGTGAGGTGACACATGGCAAGCCAGGGCCCCCCAGGCTTCTGAGGAAGGTTGCCTGATACAGAGCTAGAAAAGAAAGCTGCCCACCTTGTGGACTTCAGAGGCTTCACAGTGGCTTTTGGGAGACCTTTCTGAATACCTCTTTTGCCTGTTACAACTGAAATTCTAAGCAGAGATTTAATTCCAGTAAATAAGGCTTACAGTGCAGCTGCCATAGGTAACAGTGAAGTGAGAGGGCCTCTGAGCAATGCCTGGGCTTGCTGGGGACTTGTGGCCTTTAAGTTTCTCATCTGTAAACAAGAAATAATAGTTTCTACCTGGCTTACTGTGTAAAGCACATTTCAGGTAAGTGCTATATAAAACCATTAGATAGTGTACAAATGTATAAGACTATTAATGTTAATAATTATAGTGATAGGGACCTGGGACAGAGTCTGAGAAGGTCTAGGAGCAGTAGCAGTGCATCATCATCTTTCAAGGTATGGGGATGAATGTTTGACCAAGGTGGACCTGGTATCTTAGAAAGGGCAGGAGACTCATTGTCTGCCATTGTAATCATCAGATGGCTCCTAGAGAATTCTATAGCGTAGCAGGGATCTGAGGGGGGAGGCTGTCAGAGAAGTTCATGTAAGAAGCAGCTGTTCCTATTCACTCTCCACCCAAGGATTTTGGCCATATTTTATTACTTTGGTTTCCAGAAACAGCTGGCTTGCTTAAGGATTGCTGTCATAGCAAAGCAATAATGTCCAGCTTGCTTGGGGGAAAAGGAATAGCATGCAGAGGGCTTTGGGCTCTACGGGGTCCTGGGTTCCTCTGCTTCCTTCCCCAGTTTTCATTAAAATTAAAGAAGAACGTTTTGTCCCTTTGGAGCAGCAGGCCTGAGCAAAAAAGAACAGCCAAATAGGAGAGGGACCTATAGGTTAGAGCGCAGTTCTAGGAATTTTGGCTGTGGCAGTGAGACAGGGTCCTGAGCCCACGAACATAGCCAAGAGACAAAATCTAAGCTGGAAAACAACAGCTGAGGAAACCAAGGTCTGTGAGCAATAGTGGTGCTAGAACCTTGAGATAAGCAAGAGATGAATAAAGGGAACTTACTTAATGGGACAGATTGGGGGAGGTGCTCAAAACCTACTTTACAAAATATCCCATTAATATAAAGCAGAAATTGCTTCTTTGGAATTATCTCCCATTATTTGAGTCTCCACTGTCCATCCTCCCCTCATTGCTACCTCACATATCCCCAGTTAAGATAAACTGTCAAGAGTCAACATTTCTGAGTACACAGGGCAAGAGGTAAAAGATATCTGTGGTGTTATAACTGGTCTTTAGGAATATTAATTACTTGCATCTTTCCCACTGTTGTGTGTATTCTTTAATACCAAGGTTTGGGTCCTTGATCTGGCATTTATTTTCTGTGTGACTAACTTCTGAGCTGTAGTTTCCTCATCTACAAAATGGGAATAATGCCTACTTTATATGGTGATTGTGTTGCTAGTAGGCGATGATGAAGAAAATACATGGCCTGGCTTGGTATTCAACCACTAGTGATTGGAGTAAATTCTGATACCTTGTGTTGAGTGTAAGATTGAAGTAGGAGAATGTGGCGACCCAGGCTCTTAACCCTGTTCTACTGACTCAAACCTGGGAAAGCATTTTATCCCTGGGCCCCTTTTCCTCAATTCTACAAAGCGGGAATGAGATAGAAAGTTGATCCATAATTGCTGATGTTTCTTCCTGTTCTGTGTCTCCCAAGGCACATTGGTCTGTGGTCCACAGGGATCAAAGAGTCAACAGGGACCTAAAAGAAGTCTCAACTTCAGTCCTGCTTAAGGCTGCAGCAGGAACAGTTAAAAACAAAAAGCCATTATCTACAGTGAGGTATTAGAAATGGCTGGGAGTCTGCTGCAGGGGCAGTGACCTGCCTGTCACCCCAGCGTTTGGAAAATAAATGTCAAAAAGAAGATCGTAATGGCCTAGAAGGTTGGAAACTGAATAACCAAGTGTGAGAGAGGGACCAGGAAGCATAGGACCCAGATTGTGCTCCATCACCCACTCACTGGGTGTTCCCAGTCAAGCTATTTCTCGTTGCATCCTCCATATCTCCATCTGTAGAAATGAGTTAGGCAGTGTATTCTCCAAGGGCCTCTTCAGGGCTAACTTCCTGAAATTTCACTGGCCCCTTTTTTATGGCTCTTGTGTTTTTACTCTAGTTTTGCCTTTAGTACTGAGGATTTCATTTATGAGAAGTCTTTTTAAACAGCCAGGCTTAGTCTAGCCCTAGAGTATTTAGAATGCTCTTGAAACTGTAATTTCAGGCTATTCAGTTTTCATCTAGAAATGCCTTGGTTCACCTTAGCCTACTTCCTGATTTAACATTGAGAGATAATGCAACAGAGAAGAGAGACTGCAGGCCTGACAACTGACCCTAATTCCAGTTCCTGCCAGTACTAGCTTAATCTTTCTGAACCATATCATCATCATTTAAAAGTGCAATAATGATAATGGATTCAGCACACAGAGAATTATTTAGAAGAGGAAAGAAAAAACAGGCCCAAGAGGTGAAGTCACCTGTTGAGGTTCACACCAGAACCCAGATATCTTGTGTCTCATTCCAGAGTTGTTTTTCTCCTCTAGAGCCAAGGTCAGTTGTGCCCATATGGATATGGTAGCAAAGAATGGAACTGAAAGCATGTCAGCTTTCTTAATGTCTCCACCAACAGCCCTCTCAATTCCCCCGGTGGTGTATGTCAATAACACAGCCCGTACGTGTTTTAGAAACAAGCGCTCCATAAGCACTCCTGTTTGATTTGCTTTGGCTGATACAGGATCCAGATGCTCTTAGAATAGCACAACAGACTCTCCAAATCAGCCCATTCCCATTCTGAGCCACTAATAGCTCTGATCTGCTGCCGGCTGGGGTTCATCCCCAAGTCTTCCCTACCTATCATGTGAATCACATTCAGTTTTTTTGCTAGTTTGCCCTTTCCCTCTTGAGAAGAAGTAACATTTATTGTGCGAATACTGTGTGCCAGGTATTGTGACAGGTACTTTAAATAGATTATCTCCCTTAATCTTTATAGCTCATTAAGCTATTAATAGCTCCAAAGGGGAAAGCTGAGGCTCAGTGAAGTGAATGAATTTACCTGAGGCCACATATCTAGTCTCTGAAAGAGCTAGAGTTTGAACTGAGTCCTAACCCCATCCACTAAGCTGTAAGGTAAGCTCTTTCCTGAGTATCATACTGCCTTCCTGGCCTCTGGCCACGGCCCTTACAGGAGGGTAGAGTGTTTGGGAGTACCCAAGAAGAGGCATTTGGTGGCCTGAGCATAATAGGAGTGTCTTCTGTGCCTTCTGCTCTGCTGTGCCTCAAACCAACTTCTCTAGAACTCAGGTATAGAGCCCAGAGTTCTATGCACTAAATGAGAGGCCATGTTTCCATCATGATCATGGAACAGAGTCCCTAGTAACAAGTATACTTGTCCTTTTCAAAGTTAAATGGAGAGAGTATTTCAAGCAATAACCCCTACTTGTATGCCCAACCTGAAGTACAGGGAAGGAAAGAGAAAGGATCTGTACTCCTCAACCATGATGAGTCTCCTCCAGGGACTTGGCAGGAGAGTAGATATGTACACACAAAAGATTTTAGGAATAAGATTGTTCTGATAGGTTCTCAAATCTGTACTCAACAGTTTGCAAAGCAGTTTATCTTCAGAAACTGTACCGTGAAGAAACTGAAGGAAACTGCCTTTATGTGGCAGAGCCAGGGGCTAGAGTTCAAATCTTTAGTCTTAATAATCTCAGTGAGTGTAAGTCTTCCATTAGAGGGTTTTCTCCCTGGCCTTGGGCCTACCCAGTCGCCAGTTGCAAAAGGAGCAGGCCTTCAGTCTCTGTCCCTTTCTGAGCCTTCCTCTGCCCTCTAGTTCCCCTCCTCACTCATTCATACTCAGCTGCTAGGGACTTATTTCGACCCCTTCTGGGTTGTTATTTTTAGGCACAGGGTGATAGAAGATATTTTTGTCTCTGTGTTTTCCCCAGGATCAATTGCCATAAAACTGTGGAACTTTAGGATATCAGAGTGGGAAGAGACTTTGACAATCATCAAGTTTACATAGTCACCCTTTTTTTAAACATATAACATCCAAAACAGAGCTGCTGGCCCGGTGCAGTGGGTCATGTCTGTAATCTCGGCACTTTGGGAGGCCGAGGCAGGTGGATCATTTGAGGTGAGGAGTTCCAGACCAGCCTGGCCAACATGACGAAACCCTGTGTCTACTAAAATACAAAAATTAGCTGGGCATGGTGGCACACGTCTGTAATCCCAGCTATTCGGGAGGCTGAAGTGGAAGGATTGCTTGAGCCCAGGGGGCGGAGGTTGCAGTGAGGCAAGATCAAGCCACTGCAATCCAACCTGGGCAACAGAGTGAGACACTGTCTCAAAAAATAAAAATAAAAAACCCAACCAAACAGAGCTGTTTTGGTTGTAGCAGCAATAAGAAGCCTAATAGCTCAGCCTCCTCACTACCCTTATCAAAGACAACCCCCTGAGGCACCTGCCTTAAACCTCCAGGGTTCCCAGGATCACAGTTTGTAAAAGGACACTGACCTGAACCAACTTTCCCATTTTTGTCATTGTTAAATTGAAGCCCAGCAAAGGAGAGTAATGTGCCAAGGTCACAGAGTGAATTAGTGGCAGGTGCCCTGATTCTCTGCCTGGTGTCCTTTTTAGTACCCTGAGCTTCAGGTCATTATGTCATTTCGTTAAGTGACCACTTCTAACACTTCACTGGCATCCTGTGCCTGGGTGTCAAGCTTCTCTTGACTCATGACATCTGGTTCCTGTGAGGTAGGCAGGCTTGTGAATGTATGTGCCTCTGTCAGGGCATAATTCTCATACATAGAGCAAGCATGTGTCAAGTTTTGTTTAACTGATTAATGTGGAAACCAGCAGAAAGAGAATAACTGAGAAACTGGATTTAGGTTGTTAATGAAAGAAGGATTGCTGAATAAGATTGTTTTGATTAGTGTCCTAACGAAAATATAACCTTTAGAATTGTTTTGTCTGCATATAAAAGATGTGCCACCTTAGTTTTTTACACATTAACCTGTAACTGCAGAGTTTTAAAACATTTGGGCCCTAATCATTTGTGAAGAATAACAAAATTCCATTTCCTAAGAGTGTCAGATGACTCAGTGCATAATAAACAATGTGTCTAACATGACTTTAAGTGGTCACACAATCATCTTTTCGCCTTACTTCCAAATTTTGGATAATTTTCCTTAATATACAACCACTAAAAATGACCAGAACCTCTTGTGTTAAAGCCAGCTAGAGCCATCCCAAGCCAGGAAGGCAGCTTTCTGCTCAGGGAACAGACCTGACCTTTTAACTAAGGTTTCTGCAGTCAGCAGCCATCAGCAAGATCTTGAGCTCGCTCTCCTTGCAGCCCTGCTCAGAGACCTGGGATTTGACGTTTGCTAACCCTAGACTTGCTTCTTTTTCTTCCCGTGGTCAGGGAGGCCCTTTTCTTGCTTGCGGTCACCCTCAGGACCATCTTGGATGCAAAGAGGTTACAGAGTTCCACTTGAAGGAGGTTTATGTGCAGAGCCAGTTCTACTCGGAGTAGGCAGCTGCTTTCATTATGTGGTTTTGTCTCTGAATATGTTTTGTCCATCTTTCTATCCCCACTGCTACCACCCAAGGCCAGATCTTAATAATCTGTCATTGACAATGTTTTAATTATCAACTCACTTGCTGCTCTGTGTCCAGTCTTTACCCTGAGATATAACCTTTTCTCTCTCCATAGGTTTTAAGACGCAGATCTTATTCCTATGACTTCCTTTCTCATGAAACCTCTAAAAGCTAATCTTCTTAGCATATTTGCAAAGACTGTTTCTCCCTTTTCTTTCCAGTCCTTTCTCCAACCCCCTCCTCATACTCTGTTCCATGGGGTTTCATACTAGTGGGTAGGAATATTAGAGAAACCATCTTTGGGACAGTAGGAAGGTTAGGAAACATTCTTCGTTGTGGGACCATGTTAAGATTCAATTTGATAAACATTTGTGCCAGGCACAGAATAGGTCTTAGGAATAAGGAGGAGCCAAACACATGGTTAAGGCTTTTGGAGCCTATAGTTGATTAAGAAGGACCGGAAGATAAGTAGGCTATAGTGATAATCACTCTGGATGGAAACATGTAGAGTGCTTTAGGAGCTTGGAGGGGACCACTGTCTGAGAGATGAAGGAATACCTTCCAGAAGAGATAATATTTGAGTTGGACTTCAAAGATGAGGCATTTGGTAATTGTGAAGGGGGAGACTGTAACTTACTTCAAAGCAGAGAGACCAGTGAGGACAAAGGCACAGAAGCTTATGTATGTGTTTCAGAGAAGGGAAAAGAGTCTAGGCTAGCCAGAGTATAAGAGTTCAGGAATAGGACTGTGGTTAGGGTTATAAAGTTACCAAAGTAAGTTGCGGCCGACTCTGAAGGACCTATGGAGGCTATTGTGTATGTACTGTGTTTCACGCATAGAATACAATAATAATTCATGAATTAGACGATATGTATTTGTCTATTTGTGCAAGTATGTAGCTGTGTGTTAGTATGTGTGTTACATTTGAAGAACCATTGAGGCCAAGCAAATACCAAAAATTGGAGCAAGAAGGACAGATTGTACCTAAACTTACCTAGGCTTGGAACTCCTGAGATGTTCCCCAGTCCCACAAGCCCATAAGGTAGTCATAGAATGCCAGCATTGGAAGGGACCTTAGGGACAGGGTTTATACTTACATACAATCAGTTATCTATTTAACAGATGCCTGATACTGCTCATAGAGCTGGGATACAGTAGTGAACAAAACAAGGACTGCCTTCATGGAACTATCTATCTATCTATCTATCTATCTATCTATCTATTATCTGAGATGGTCTCGCATGATCATGGCTCACTGCAGCCTTGACCTTCTGAGCTTAAGCAATCCTCCCACCTCAGCCTCCTGAGTAGCTGGGACTACAGGCATGCACCATCATACCTGGCTAATTAAATTTTTTTTTTTTTTTTTTGCAGAGACATGGTCTCCCTGTGTTGCCTAGGATGGTCTCAAAGTCTTGGGCTTAAGCCATCCTCCTGCCTCAGAGGCCTCCCAAAGTGTTGGGATTGTTGGTGTGAGCCACCGTGCCCAGCTGTGGAACTTGTTTTGATGGGGGGGAGACCCCCCCCAAAAATGAGTAAATCAATTATGTAATTCTATATGCATTCTAAAGAAAGATAAGCAGGGGTAAAGTGTTAAAAAGTGGCTAGGGGAGGCCTCTCTAAGGAGGAAGATCATTACCACCTGAGAGAAGAGCAGGTGAAAAGGCCCTGATGCAAGAGCATGTTTGTAGAATAATGAGAAGGCAGCCAGTGTGGCTGGAGCAGCAGCAGTGAAGAGGAAAGAGGCAGGAGATAAGATTGGAGAGTGGGCAGCTGAGGCCAGAACATAGGGACCCCAGGTCCATTGGGCTGATGAGGAAATGAGGCTGGCATGTAGCCAGGATTACACAGCAAGTTAAGAGCCAGGCCAGGATTGATACTGTTCTGGTTTAGCCTCCCTTCCTTTGCTCCCCTGCCATCTCTGTCTTTTGCCCAAGATTAACTTGAATCCCATTTAATACCTTCATTTTCATCTCCCTCATGCAGCTCTCTCCCATTTCTCAGACCTACATTTGCTCACATGACTTGGTAATAGAATGATTTCTGAAAGGTCATAGCTAGAGTGGTCCTTGGACATCTTTTAGTTCAGTCCCTGGTATTAGAAACCCAGAGAGGGAAATTGACTTCCCTAAGGCTACTTACCTAGTTAGGAGTAGAACTTGATTTCCTTTCTGCAGTTCTCTTGCTGTCTAGTTTCTGGCTCTTCATTTTCTGTATGCCTTTCCCCCTTTTCTTAGAGTTTCCAGTAGAAGGGAATCAAGTTGTGACCCACATAATTGACAGTAGCTGCTAGTAGCATTCCAGGACCCTGTGCCACCTGCCCTCACTTTAGCTTTTTATTTGGTCTGTGTGAATTTACTGTTTGATTCAGGCCAGTGTCTTTAAACTAATTCCCTCTGCAAAGACATGTTGCTAACTCTGCATCTTTGCTCATGCTATTCCTATACCTGAACTGACAGCCTGTTCTTAACCACTGGTCTGTATCCAGGAGGGTTGTCTTTGAAGCCCAGCCCAAGTCTTACCTCCAAAGAAGCAGTGTGGAAAGAGGATAAAGTTTGGAGTTGGATATAGTTGGATTTGAATCCCAGCTTTGGCACATGCTGGGACCAAAGAAATCTTAGACGAGTAACTTGACTTCTGAGAGTACTTTTGCTGTTTGTAGATGAGAGTAGTAATACCTGATTCGTGGGGTCATTGGAAGGATTATTTAAGGTATTGTATGAGTACACACTTTGAGCATTGGGTAAAGAGAAATTCTTACTCCTCCTCAAAGGTGCCGTGTCGAATGCCCTTTCCCTTTTGCCTAATACCTAATAGGTAACATTTCTAGGGAGGGTTTCTGTTGTGACAGGCACTGTGCTAAGTGTCCAGTGCTTTTAAAAGGCACTTAACACTGCAAGTGAATTCATAGTTGTCTCAAAATAAAAAGTTAATTTTTTAAAAGCACTGATCTCACTTTTTATATATTTGTGTTATTCTTGTTGTATGTAGATAGGGGCCAGGTTAGGATTCAGTATATACCTGTGTTCTAGTTGTTGCTCTATGATTTTCTAGCTATATAAACTTGGACAAGCTGCTTGACCTGCACTCTTAATGTGTTTTTCCCACCAGAGCCCTAAAATTCAATACTAGTTACATTTGGAAACCTGACTTGCTTATCTGCTCGCCTTAGAAAATGTGTCTTTGTTGAATACAGAGCAGTAGCACCTGGGCTGGCCCTGTGTGACTTGGAGAGGACAGTATGGGAGGTGGAGAACTGGGTGCATGTGAGCCATTAGATCAAGGATTGGCAATTCCTCACAAATCAAATAATTAAAAAGATTTCTGCAGTAGGAGCGTGGGGCAGTGTTGATGGTGACTCTGCTTGGATTATCTTCTAGGGATGGAGGATTGCCATCCCTAGTGGAAAGACTGGTGATGCACATCCACTCTTGCATGTGCCTGGGCAAAAGACAGTGTGTTGGTAGCAAATGCTTAGTGTGGCTATGGCTGACCATGGGCCATCTCTGCCATTCAAGACATCAGCTGCTGGCAGGGTTGTATTGGTTTGATAGAGCTTTAGTCTTTGGAGTTGCACAAACCTGAGTTCAAATCTCTCTCTGCCAATTACTATATTAATTGTGTTCCTTAGGCTGATTATTTATCTCTCAGATCCTCTTTTCCTTTTGTGTAAAATGATGTGATTGGTACCTACTTTTGAGGTTGTAAAGATTTAAAATACCTTAGGTAAATATGTACCATATATACTAGATACTTAGTTGGGTGAATGGCCTAGTGATTTGTTGCTATTAGCTCTTTGAAGACCAGTATCCCTAGGAGATAGCAGTAACACCAGCACTGCTCTGATTGCCTTACAAACCTTTGCCCTCAGAAATACCCTGGAGCCTTTGTTTCCTTCCTCAATTTCAGACCCCAGAAATATTGGGCAAGAAGGAGCCTCCCAGGCCAGGCTCTATCCTACCAGATGTTATATCTGAGTAAACAGGATTGTTACACAGCAGAGATACACGAGAGAGCAGGTAGCTCAGGCAGCAGCTGATGATGAACAAAAGGCTTCTTCTCTCTGTTCCCAATAAATTGGTCCTTGGGGATCCTCGCTTTGAAATTCTAATTGACACAGGAAGGAAAAGATTCATTAGGCTTTGGACTCATTAAGATGCTCTGCTGCTTACCTACAATTTATTCTTGGCACTTCATCAAGAGAAATTAAGTAAACCAACGGGTTGGGAGGCTGCTGACAGCAGACTTCTGTGTCTCTCGTGGTGCTGGGGGGGGATTAGAGTGTTGGGCCTCCTATACCATGGAGCACATAACTGGCTTTGGCTCCTCCCCCCTAGGATTTCATGTTAGTCTTAGTTTCATATACAATGGAGGGACCTTCTGAGATCATACAGTGCAATTCATTTATAGATGGTCCAAAGAAGAACTGGGACTTGTTCAAGATCATGAAGCACATTAGTAGTGGAGTTAGAATCAGTCAGGCTGCATGACTTCCAGGTCAAGAATATTTTCTCTGCATCACTTTTGGATTTCTAGACCCAGCGTTTCATTCATTCAGCCTTCAACAGATACTTTTAACACATTCTGTGTGCCAGGATTCTGTGATAAAACAGCCATGGAGGAGAGTAAATACCTGATCCAGTATTCTGGGAGATTAGAAGGGCCTCCAATTCTGAGAGATGGATAGGAATTAGCTCAGCAAAGAGAAGTAGATGAGGAAGGTTAAGGCTGAGGAACTGGCATCTATGAAAGCCAGGCTCTGAAGGGGAAGTTGATTTTTGCTAGAGTGGAGGAACTGAGGAAGAGATGAGATGTTAAGGCGAGTTGGGTATGAGGTTTGGGCCACTGTATGTTTGTATAGAACCCTGGACCTGGGATGAGGAGTCCTGGGTTCTAGATGTGTTTCTGCTACCAGTATGTTAGTCATTGTTCTAGTAACACTTTATATCTTTTAGGTGTGCCATGATGGGCACTGGGGTATAAAAATGCATAAGATGTATGTAGTCCCCCTCCCTCAGAGATCTGTTAGTTTAATGAGGCAAGCAGGCTATTAAGAACCCCTATAATAAATCAAAGGAACAGTTACCTCTGCTGTAGGAAGTCAGAATTGAGCTGTGTGTTACTTCCAGCACTTTCTCCGGGCTTTGATGATCTCACCTGTCAAATGGTAAATAACCACTGTCCTGTGTAGCTCATAAACTGATGGGAAGACAGACAACTTTGTAATGATTGGCATTTGTTTGGCATTTTGTGGATTTCAAAAACACTTTTACATCATTAATTTATTGAACCTTAACTGCAATCTTTTGACATAGGAAATTTCCCCACAATGTACAGATGAGGAAACTAAGAGAGGTTGAGGCTTGGTCATAGTTTCACAGCTTTTGATTAATAAAAGTTAGGATTATAAATCCAAATCCTGTGCTCTATTTTGAAAAGCAGAAAGATGGCAACCTTTCTTTCTGTCCCCTAGTTGAGTGGCAAATTGTCCCCTTCCTCTCCTTTTCACAGTCACTAGAAATGCAGAGATTGTCTACTGTATATAAAAAGCAGATCTAAGCTGACTGGGGAGAAAGAGAAGGGAGCTTATTTCAGGTCTTCTTCGGGCTGGTCTCTGAACTTTTAAGACCATGTGCTCCTGTACTTCCATCAGCTCCTGTACTTCCATCAGCTCCTGCTGTTCCATCTCATGCCATTTACAGAGCGCTATCTGAGTCACTATTTCGTTGGCTACTCATAGGAACTTGTAGGGTAGACAGAATATGCTTTACAGATGGGTAATCTGAGGTCCAGAGTCCCTGAATTGTACATGCCAGAACCAGGACTGAATCTAGAAATCTTGGGCTCCTGACATAAAACAGGTACCCTTAACTTACAGAATATAGGCTCCTTTGATTCAGTTCAGTTCAAACAATTCTTGAGTATAACCTGTGTGCCAGAGACTTTGCTATGCAAGAGAGCCTCTAGTAAGGCTCAAACCATCTTGGTACAGTGCCTTACTTAAGAACAAGGACTTGTGTTATTTACTTCTCTGTCCCCAGGCAGGGCCTTGATCCAAATATGCTTTGCTGTTGTTTTTGGCCTTAATCTGCCAGAAACTAGAGGGAGCAGATGGCCACAGCAATGTGGGTTACAAGGATGTGATCTTAGGCCGGGCTAAAGGATGAATTGAGAGCCTTGCACCCAACTACTGCTGTGTCTGTGCCTCAGCCCTTGCCAGGGTAGTCTCTAGCCCAAAGGAAAGTGAAACTGGTCAACCTGGTCCCATTTCTCATCTTCAGTCACCTCCCCGTCTTGGCATCCCATATACTGGGGTTAGTCTCCTGGACTGATCTCATACAGAGGCTGCTAGGATCTGCTGTCCAAATGATCCTTTGGACCTATTTCTCAGGCATGTTCCAAGATGATGGTAAAGAGTCTAGCCCCACAGCCAGTGTGACATTTCTATCCAGATAACTCCTGGCTTCACAGGCTTCCCGCCAGGCTCTCGCCCACTCTGTTTTCACTTCTGACTCCTTAAGAAGAGGCAGATTGGCAGTTTAGTGTAAGTCTGTCAGACAGCCTAGAGAGTAATCAATATTGAGAGAAATGGACGTATTTCCTGTTTAACCAAAATCCTAATCAAAATTTTCAGGAGCACTATTTGGGAAGGGATGACTGGGAACCTTGTAAGAACAAATAGCTTAGAATTCATGAACAGAAATAGCACCATTTATTCATGACGTTTCAAGTGCTCCTAATACGTCTTCATATATTATAGACTGCTTTCATACTTGTTACTGCTTTTGAACCTTAGGCTCAGAACCTTAGGCTTAGCTCCCTGGATAGTGACTTGTCCAGGGCTTGACAGCTTGACAAACTGCGACTTGACAGTTGAGGAGACTAAGGCCCAGGGAGCTTTAAGGAGAGTTAGAGACCATCTGACAGTCATGGTGGCAGAGCCCAAAACAGAACCAAGATTTGGAAAATGAATACTCCTGGGTTTGAAATCTAGTGCTCGCCACTTTGTAGTTGTGTGACCTTGGGCAAGTTACTTGGCCTCTCTGAGCCTCAGTTTCCTTCTCTGTAATATGAGGATAACAATATCTACCTCTTATGGTTGTGTAAGGATTAAATGATACAATGAATGGAAAGTGCTAGTACAGTACAGAACATGTATTAGGAGCTCAGTAACTGCAGGTATCCTATCTCATAGGATAGTGTTTTCGGCATATTGTATTCTGAGTCTTTGAAAATGGATGCTTTCATTACAGTAAAATGGACTACATATAATAAATTCTCATTAACCAGAGTATCATTTAAGTGCCTCACTAGGTTAAGAGAACTGGATAAGGAGGGGAAGCAGGGTGCTCCAGGCATTGGCTAAGGACTTCTGATGCAAATCACAGTAGGTTAGAGCTGACAGGTACCCTGGGGATCTGTCCCATTGTGTCTTCCTCAAATTATGTCTTCCTCAGAAGAGATGTTAATAATTTGGAAAATGTCAGATTGAATAATACCAAGTACATTTTTTACTGCTGACTTCTCAGACCCTTACTGTGTGTGTCTCTTGGGAGGGAGCTGGGAGTGGAATATGCCAAATTTCCTCTTCTTATTTGACCTTGGAGCCCCTTTTTTGAGGAACTCTCATTAACATCTTGAGGAAACCTGGTTTTCCGTGGAAGATTTCATGTAACATTGACTTGGTCCAGTTCTTTCATTTTTAAGATGAGGCAAGTAGGTCCGTAACCAGGTTTATAGGTACAGGCCATGACAGAACCAAGTCTAAATCTCAGGGTGCCTAACTCTTTCCTAGGCCACATTATTATTTGTACTCCACTATTCTTCCTTTTCTAGCCAGCACATCCTAAAATTACAGGGGCTTCTGCAAACCACTAATCAGAGAGTATTGTTAGAGTGTCAAGCTTTCTGTTTTGACGTGTTTATCCCAGTAGGCAGGAAAATGAGGAAAAACAGGCTTAATGGCCATCAGATGTTTCCAAACAGTTGAAGGACCAGGGGTCAGGCAATTAGCTCAGTAACTGGAAAGGTGCCCTTACTCCGCAGAGTTGGACTCTGTTCTTTTCGCTGTAAGACGTTTGAGTTACATCTGGGGGGACTCATCCACTAGGCCCATAGTCCAGCTCCTACTGAGAACTACTCTGACACCAGTAATACGGAAAAGATTCGGAGAGGAATTTGAAGAGAATGTGTCAAATTTCTACTCCTCTATCACTATCTCCATCACAAAATTGAGTGGGTAGGAATGTTCTGTTGGATTTCTGTCCAGACAGTGGCAGAGGAAGTTGGCTTTTGGCATTTTGTGGGGCTGTCCTTGCATTTTACTAAGCCCTCTAGTTCAGATCTTTAAAAAAAAAATACTTTTTTTTTCTTTTTTTTTGTGACAGAGTCTCACTCTGCTGCCCAGGCTGGAGTGCAGTGACACTATCTTGGCTCACTGCAACCTCCACCTCCCCATTTCAAGCAATTCTTGTGCCTCAGTCTCCCTAGTAGCTGGGACTACAGGCATGCACCACCACGCCTGGCTAATGTTTTTGTATTTTTAGTAGAGATGGGGCTTCATCATGTTGACCAGACTGGTCTTGAACTCCTGACCTCAGGTGATCCACCTGCCTTAGCCTCCCAAAGTTCTACGATTACAGGTGTGAGCCACCACATCCTGCCTAAAATTACCACCTTTAAATTTGCAAGTTTATACAGTAGACTCTTCAAAGCACATCTGATCTCAAAACAATCCTGTGACATAGAGGTTCTTTTCCATGTGTCATATGAGGACATTAAAGCTCAGAAAAGGGATAATGACTTGTCCAGGGTTTAACAGCAAATTAGTGATGGACTCTTTTCATAGGTGCCTAGTATAAGGCTGACAGTAGATGTTCAAAAATTTTTTTTTTTTTTTTTTGAGACAAGGCCTCACTATGTCACTCAGGCTGCAGTGCAGTGGCACAGTCATGGCTCACTGTAGTCTCAACCTTCTGGGCTCAAGCGATCCTCCCAACTTAGCCTCCCAAGTAACAGGGACTACAAACATGTACCCCCATGTGCGGGTAATTTTTTATATTGTTTTTAGAGACAGGGTCTCACTACATTGCCCAGGCTGGTCTTGAACTCCTGAGCTCAAGCAATCCTCCTGCCTTGGCCTCCCAAAATATTAGGATTACAAGCATGAAACCACCATGCCTGGCCAAGAAATATTTATCAATTGAAAATTTTAATACATTCTTAAGGATGAACTTAATTTCTCCTAACTCTTTGTCCAGTATTCTTTCCATTAAGATAGCATGGTGGGGGCCAGTGGTTGGGCTTCATCTCAGAGTGATGAGATAATAAAGAGAGGGAGGGCTAGGTCTCTGTCACTGTTGATTTGCTGACAAGGATTTCCTGGCCTTTGCTGCAGTCCTTGTACATACTCCCCCGCTACAGAAAGCCCAGATTCAGTAGTCTCTGGGCTACAGATTCAAGCTTTTGTTGCTTGTGCTCCCTGTAATATACTGAACAAAGATACCAGGAACCCTGAGCTTCTCACTCTGCCTTCTCCTTTATTTTCTCTCTCAGCAATGTGTTGTCTCTCTGTTCTGCTGATAGATGAGGAACTTGAGGTCATCTCACAAACATCAGCTACACAGTTCACTGTTAAGGAGTTGTTGTGTCACAAACCTTGGGAGACCATTTACTGGAAAATGCCCACCTAGGATTCTTTTACCCGTTTGCTAGCAGACATTTCACTAGTTGCCAGGGTAGTTCTGAGGCTGAGATTGTAAAGATTAATAAAACAGTCTCTGCCTTCAAGGAGTTCAGAATCTAATGGAGGGAGACAGATATGTGAATACAAAACTAGAGCAGATGTTGCAGTAGAGGTCGGCAGAGGATATCTGGGTCCAGAGGAGGGAGTGGCTGGATCTGCCTATGGGGTGAGAAACAAAAGCTTTCCTGAAGAGTTTTCTACAGGAATGTCACATGAGTGGGTTTGTACTTGGAAAACTCCTGGCACTAGCCACCACCACCAGATCAGAAGTTGGTTCCAGGCTGGGCACAGTGGCTCATGCCTGTAATTCCAGCACTTTGGAAGGCTGATCACTTGAGTCCAGAAGTTTGAAACCAGCTTGGCCAACCTGATGAAACCATATCTGTATAGGTGGGCGGATCACTTAAGGTGGGCGGATCACTTGAGGCCAGAAGTTTGAGACCAGCCTGGCCAACATGGTGAAACCCTGTCTGTACTAAAAATAAAAAATTAGTCGGGCATGGTGGCACATTCCTGTAGTCCCAGCTACTTGTAGGGGGAGCTGAGGCACAAGAATCGCTTGAATCTGGGAGGCGGAGGTTGCAGTGAGCCAAGATTGCGCCACTGCACTCCAGCCTGGGTGGCAGAGTGAGACTCTGTCTCAAAAAAAAAAAAAAAAAGAAAGAAAGAAATTGGTTCCAGTCATGCTTTATTGATGAAGCAGTCTCTCTTAACCTTACTCAATGTTAAGAGTATGATATTTAGAGCTATCTGTTAAATGGGGGCAATAGTAATACCATTTTCATTTAGAAAATTCCTGAGCGCTTAACTTGCTGGTACATTATCTCATTGAATTCTCACAACAGCCTCATGGAGTAAGTACTGTAATATTATTCTCATTTACAAATGAGAAAACTAGGCACAGAGGGGTTAAATCATTTACCCAGGATCATACAGCCAATATATAGCAGAGCTGATAGTCTGATTCCAGAGTCATTTTCCTAAAACAGCCTCAAAAAGAGCCATTGTGACCTTGATAAAATTCGTACCTCAAAGAGTTGTAAGAATGAGTATTTAAATACTTAGCAATGTATCTTCCATGTAATAAGCAATTATTATGTTAATAATGATCATTTATATTACAAAACTTTCTTTCCTAAATGCTGGGGTGTATTGGGTTGTTGCAAAGACAACGCTTTCCTGTCTCTTTCCAGCTTTTCCTGGCTTTAGCATCTGTGCAGCCTGCCTCTTTGTTTCTTAAACAGCATGGATAAGGAAATAGGCGGGGGTAGGGCATGGGGGCTGTGGTATGTGGCTCCGCTGGAGTTCAGTTCTAATCCTGAGCACCCACTCTGGATTAGAGCCTGTCCTGATGGCAGTGGGAATGCCAAGATGAAATAGATTGTGGTCCCTACTGTCCAGGAATTCACAGTCAGTCTAGAAGGAGAGATGACATGGAAACAGATTACTTTAATACAGTCTCCTCAGATGGATCTTAGCCAGCACATTAGACCCCACTGCCCGCAGCTCATACCACAACTAGCAGGGCCAGAATGCTTTGCTATTATATTGATTGTTAAAATAATAATCCTGTTAATATTTTTGACATCCTTAAAGTCGCTGTTATTAATGTAGAAAGTAGTAATATCTTAGAGAAGGTCAGCAGCTACTCAAAAGAGACTTTTAACATGCTCAATTGGAAAAACCTATTTTATTTTTATGGGTGGGGGTGTTCCAAAACTGCGGGTAGCGCTGAGGGAGTCCTTGACTTAAGGACTATACTGTGGGGAAGGATTTATGTTCATCCAGCCTCCCTCCTGGCCACCCGATGTGCTCCATAGTTATCATATACTTTATAGCTTCTTATACCCAGGCACATTTTTTAATTTGGCAGAATGAGCAAGAACGGGGGAGGTGGCTTTCTGAGGCAAGACAAATGCCAGGAGAGGCAGTGACTGAGCGTCTGCTGAGATTGGCCCCTGCCACAGCTAGGGCTTTGTGGAGTATATGCTTATTGCATATATTACCTCCAATTAATGTATCCATGGGCACTGTTGGTGCTTCCACCACGTGTCTAGCAATGTGCTAGGTGATGTGGAAAATACCCAAAAAGCTCTATGCTGCTTGAGGAGAGAATACTAACACATGAGACAAAAAGGGTTTGGCACAAGATGAGATGCTCTGCTCATGGGTTGGATTGGTGGTTCAGATGCTCAAAAGCTATAGGGACTTACAAGTGCCTCCTTACTGAGCACTGGGCTGCATATGACGTTGAAATGGATGATGGCTCGCTCTTCAGTGTCCACAAAGCCCTTTCTTACCTGATCTAGACTAGGCACTCTGATATCATCAGCATCATTTCTTCTTACATCCTAGACTGTGAGCAAACCACAATACGTCATAGTATTCACTAAATGTGGGATCTCCGTCAAACTTCTATGACTTTGCTTATGCTGTGTCCTCTTAAATGTTCTCTCTTACCTGTGTGTGGGTTAACTTCAACTCATCCTTCAGGACAAGATTGGAACTTCCTGATGACTGTTGTTGTCTGACTCTTCTCCCTTTCTTTTTATCCCTTAAGTAATTGACATGCCTCCAAGTTCCTAGTTGCTCCTGTCATAGCCCTCTTCAAGATGAAACATATGTTCTGCTTTTCTTGAGGTCTCTACCACTGACTGGACAATAAATTCTTCCAGGGGGGGAGATTGTACTTTATTATCCACTGTACTTTATACACTGTCTAGCAGTAATAGGTGCACAATAAATGATTTTTTTGATAAATGAATAAATCTTTTTAGCATGTCATTCCTCTACCTAGGAACCTAGAGTAACTTCATGGCACTCAAAACTTTGTAGACTCAAAAACTAATAAACACTGGAGACTATATGTCTTCACATGTACATAAAAACAGTAATGGGGATTTGATTTTTTCCTACTAATTTAACTCTACTCTCCCTACCCACCACCTGCCCAATATGGTAATACATGATCCTGCCAGGTTGCTATGAAAGTGGCATTCATTGGAGATAACAGTGTAAATTGATAACACTCTTTTGGAAAGCAATTAAACAGTGTTAAGCAATGTCTTGCCAGAGCCATTAAAATGTTCATATATTTTACCAGTAATTCCACTTCTGGGAGTCTGTCTTAAGGAAATAATCCAGTTTATAATAAGCTTTCCTTCAGATGCTATTGTTTATAATCGTGAGAAATTGGAAAAAGCCTAAAAGACCACCAATCTAAACTATGATAAATCTACTCAGGGAAAACTATGAGCTTTTAAAATGGTAGTATAAAAATGATGCTTACTGAAAATTATGCAGCAATAAGGACACATATGCTGTAATATATATAATAAATCGGTTATAATGCTAATTGAAAAAATTAGGCTACAGAGTTGAATGAGTGATCTAACCATGTAATTCAAACATAATGCACAAGAAAAACACTGGAAGGAAACACACTAACATGCTAACAGTTATGTCCTGTAGAGGGGTGGAGGTTTAGATGATTTCATATGGTAATTTTAAATAATAAACACACTAAATGTAATAGCACAAATTCTCACCCCAAATTATTGGTTGAGAATTTTTAAATAATAAAAACAAACCTCTGATCTTAATTTCCATTTTAAGCCAAGAAGTGATATGGTAATATTACTCTGGTGACAGTAGAGGATTTAAAGAATGGTAATAAGAATAGAGAGAAGGGGCTACATTCTAGGAATATTGAAGTTGCCAAATAAGCAGGGCCTGGAGAATAACTCGGTATGTGGGAGAAAAGTATATGCCTAATAGAGAATGTTGGCTCACGGAGTTTAATGAGATGTCCAAGGTCACACAGCTAGTAAGTGGCTGATTCTGGATTTAAACCCACTAGGGTTTACTCATTTATAAAGTGTATGACATATAACCACTCAGAGGATTGTTGTGTATAGATTTGGTAGCCTTAATTCATGAAGAGGCTTGTAAGCCACGTTAAAGGATTTGAACTTCATTCTTTACGGTGGGAAGCCCTGAAGGATCTTAAACAGAAGGTGACAGGGGCACACTTGTTTGATCACACAGGAGGCAGATGCTTAGTAGTGTTTGCGGAGTTAATGTTATTACCAAAGAGACAAAGGCAAAGTGGCTGTGACTGTGGCATCATTCTCAGTGGTGCCTTTAAGACCAAACATGTGACGCTGGGGGAGATGATGCTTAGAGCCCTAAGTTATGTTTGGATCAGATACCCTGGAGAGAGGTCACCCCCTCCTTCCTTCCCCTGTCCGAATGTGGGGGAATTTAAAATATATGTTGATGCACATGCTGTCTTGTAGGGTCAAGCCTTGGGGCTGTAAGGGGTGCCACTCAGTGTGTTCAAGGAGAAGGATTGTTGTAATGAGGAAGATATTGATTCCACATGAAAGGATTTTAATCAACTGCCCTGATACCTGAGGGACACAGCACTTGGCTGGAGTGCTGAGTTGTGTACCATCCAGACCTTGATTCCAGCCTACTGGCTTCCTGCCTGGGTACCTCTGTCTAGGAAGACCTGCAGCAGCTATCCATCCAGGGAATATTCCTTTCCGTGCTCATGTAGCACATCTCAGGTAACAGAGCATGTTGTTTCCTTTGACCCTCACAACAACCTATGTTATAGGGATTTTTTATCCCCATTTTACAGGTAGAGAACTGTGAACCTCAGAGAAATCAAGTGCCTTCCCAGGGTCATACAGCTAGTAGAGATGGGATTCAGGCCCCAGCACTCCACAGGCATTGAGGAATGCAAAGCTAATAATCCCCTATTACTGTTTTATCTTAGAGCGATGCCTATTGTGGGGGGGAGTTAAGTCTCTCTCTCATACAGGTTGGGAGATGAGAACAGAATGCATTACCACAGCACAGCCTTCTGCACTCTTACTCAGAATACAGCAGCCCCAGGATGTAGACGTTCCATCAGAGACACAGAATAGTGAGCAATTGGGGGCTTCTTGCAACATCAGCCCCTGGGACCCTGTTGCCCAGAAGGGGGCGCCTAAGCTGCTCTAAAGGGTCCTCAAGGCACAAGGAGGCCTTTGTGGGAACCTTTGCTTAGGGTCCTCTTCCTACCTGATTTCTCAAGTTACATTCCTTATGAGCTCTGGCAACTGCATTATTCCAGATGCTCATTTATTTATTCATTTAGCAGTTAATAAGTACCTAGTCCTGTCTTTCCTTTTATATTCAAGGCACATTTCCAAATACTAGAGTTTTGGTGACACTCTTGAAGAGATTTTATTGCATCCACAGTGATAGTATTTTTTCTTTGATTGCAGTTCAGCTCTAGGTTAATATTCCATTAGAACTTACCACGTTCTCTTTTATGCTCACAGGGAAAAGTTCTTGCAGGTTCCAACAACAATAATAATCCAGGCTGAGCATCCCTAATTTGAAAATCCAAAATGCTCTAAAATCAGAAACTTTTTGAGTGCCAGCATCACATTCAAAGAAAATGCTGATTGAAGCATTTCAGATTAGGGATGCTCAGCCAGTTAAGTATCTACAGATATTCCAAAATCCATAATCAGAAACACTTCTTGCCCCAAGCATTTGGATAAGGAATACTCAACCTGTAGCAGCAGGAGCTAATATATTTGCATGCTTTCTGATGTGCTAGACACTATTCTGAATGTTTCCATGTGTTATTTTATCCTCTAACAACCCTAGAGATATGTATTACTCTTTCCATCTTACAGGTGAGATAGACACTTCCCAAAGGTCATGTCATAGCCAGTTCAGTAACAGAATGAAGGCATTTTCATTTCAGTGCTCTCTTGACCACATTCCATGTCCTTTCACATGGGAGTAAAGATTCAGGCTTTGGCTCCTGCTTGATGGCAAGCCATGTATTTAAATCCTACACACAGCAAGTTTTACCTCTTTCTGCACTGTGTCATATGACCCACTGGCACTGAGTTATGCTGAAAGATAACACTACATAAAAGCTTAAAGCAAAAAGCAGTTTTGTACACTGATGAAAATTTGACCGTGCACTTGGAAGATTGAAGATGCACTCTTGTGCCTTTGAACACTGGTTAAGAGCTACTTAATTTGCCCAGTCGTAGTAGCATTCAGGAATGAATTTGGTATCCATTGCTCTCAACTCCCTAGATGGAGAGAGAAGACTGGTTTGTTGTAAACAGCCATGATACAAGATAGAAAATTAGAAAACTTTTTCTTCTCTCTTTCACCTTCCTGGCTGGTTTCCTCATGTACTTCAAAGTATGGAGAGAGGGTCTGGAATACCAGCCTCTTCAGGAATATATCTCTCTGTCCGACCCCCAGGCTCCAGGAAAGCGGTCTCAGTCCCCCATTAAGCCTAGATCATCTTCTCTTGCAGAATGTAGCATGACATAGAACAGAGACCAAGATAGATCACCACTAGAAGTGCTTGGTGGCAAGTCTTTAGTCCACCTATCCCCCCCCTTTCTCTTAGAGAGAAAAGAAAAGGAAAAAAAATTGGATCATTTTTGTAAATTAGTCTGACACCAATGTCTGAAAACAATGAGGCTCAAGGACTTGGAAAGAAATGAAGTAAACTTCATGCTTTCTTTGCTTTGGTTTCATAGAGGTTGGCAGTTGGGCAAGAGTGGCATAGTGCCATGTTACTCAAAGTGAAGTTTAAAAAGCAAAAGAAAAGAAAAAACTGGTTCTTCAGCACAAATAGTTTTGAGAAGTACTGGCTTATTTAGTTAGTGTGACAATGTGAAAAGAGCCTCAGTCTTTTATTTATAAAATGAGATTAACAATACCTGCCTCAAAGTATTGTTTTGGGGATTATTTAATGGTAGGTAATATTTTGAGTACTAACTATATGCCTACCACTGTGCACTTGTATGTGTATTATTTAATCTTCTCCACAATTCTGTAGTAAGTTATCTCCATTTTTCTGAAACTTTAGATTGTTTGTAGGACTTGCCAAAGGTCGAAGGTGTGGTAAGTATGCAGGTAGGATTTGAATGGAAGTTACGTGGCATGTTCTGTGTAAGGAGCCTGTTCCACATGAGAGGTCCCTTGTCACTCTGCTTCCTCTGTATCACTAATGGTAGAGATCTGCTTTCTTTTTCTGTCAGTGACCCTAACTTTGTTACTTTGGGCAAGTCCCTTTCTCTGGACCGTAAATTTCTTATCTATCTTAAGGATATGCCACATGACCTAGGTTTTTATTCCCTAGGTCATGTGGCATATTTTAGGAACCAGAGACTTTATTCATCTCTGGTTCCACAGCATCCAGCTAGACAGGCCTGCCATATAATAAGTATTCAGTACTGAGGCCATTGATTACTCTAGAGGATGTGTAAGGCTCCTTTTAGTCTCTGCTTCCTCTGAACATCCTATGTACTTTATCCTCTGCCCTACCTCCTCAACGTCATATTTTCTACCTAGTTCGTAGGACAGCATGACCTTACTTCCTTATGTCTGTCTGTCGTCAGCAGTCTTGATGCTGCGTACTTTTAGACAGCCCACGTGGTACCCATGTTTTTATTTGTCTGTGAAATGTGTCTAGGATAAACCACCAAGGATAACACAAGTTAAGGGGTAGAAGGGGCCTCCTCACAAAATCAGAAAAAAAACTCCTATTCTGTGCCTACCCAGTTGGGCCTGGGCCTACGGCAGCCCTGCCAGGCCTGAGTAATGGCCACAGCCTGGAGCAGGGTTTTCCTTGAGCTCCTTCGGTGTTTCCAGTAATTGGAACATGGCACCTTCCAACTTGTAATGGATGGCAAAACAAGAGGGGCATTTGTCACTGCCCGACTTCCCTGTGGGAGAGAGGCTCATAAGTCACAACTGACAAACCCTTTGATGACTTTTGAACTTCATTTACAGAAAAGAATAGCTATAATCAACCAACAGCCGCATTATCACTGTGAGGAGCCAGCCCTTAAGGCATGAGAAGGGGACGGGGGCTATCCCCAAAGCTCACAGCAAGCGGCAATTGGCTCTTGGACTTGAGAGTATGCTTTCAACTAGGCCCTGTGAGTTTATGCTCAAAGGAACAGTGTTAGGAGGTAGAGGAAGAAACTGACCTCTAGGCAGATAAGAGGGCATGCCCAGTTTTGAAGCTGTTCTGGGCCAAGATTATGAGACCAGCTCTGGTCTCACACATAGTCACCCTACTTCTGCCACTTCTTGGCTTGAGTGAGACCAAACACTAAGCCTTAGTTTCCTTATATGTGAAACGGTCACAACGTATATATCATCACTATCTCATAGCAGAAGGCTTAGTGCAGTTTCTAGCATGTAAGTACTCCACAGATATTGATGATGATTGTCATGATCACATGTTTGGGCCTGGCGTACCTTTTGTGGTCACAGGGTTTAAAACCTAGGTCATGGGGCATGTCAGCAAAGCCAGGACCATTCTTCCTGTGAGTGGGGCTCAGTGGGAACAATCTAGTGGAATGGGAATAACACAGGCTTTAGAATCAGACAAGCCTTGGGTCTTTCCATCCAAAGTATGCCACTTGATGTGACTGTGGACAAATTAAGCTGTTTCTGAGTCTCAGTTGTATCTGTAGAGTGCAGATGATATACATATCTTATTAGATTGTGATCAGGATTACATGAGATTATGCCTGTAAAGCTTTCAACTCAGTGCCTGGTATAAAGTTCTACATATTAAATTGTGTGTTCCCTTTTTGTTCTTCCTCAAGAATAAGTATGCATCTATCCAGGGAATCAGAAAACAGCAGTGAAGACATTCTCCTATTTCAGACTTCTATTTCAAGCTCTACGTGCAGGAGGAAGAGGAGAATAAGGGCATCAAAGAGGAGAAAAGGACATATTTTGTGCCTTGTTCCTGGAGTCCCTCCTGCCAGGCCTCTCTTGGTGTCACTACCCAATGGGAATTCCTCTTAAACACTCTCCCTTTTGGTAGAGCTTTCCATGCTGCTTCTACGCCTTCTCTGATCTCCCAGACTGCTTTGCTTGGGCAGTAGACCATCTCAGGGCACATGTGCCTTGTGACCATGGTGGATGTCCCCTGCTGTACTAGGATTGCTTGAGATCAGGTCCCAGACCAATTCCTGGATAAGTAAATGAATGATTGATTTGTTCGTTGCTTGATAATACCCAGCCCATAGTTAGCTCAGTGTTTGGATATTTATAATTACGATCAAATGGGTAAGTAGGTGTTTGGATGACTTCTTTGGCAAAAAATAAAGAGGTTGACAGATTGTAGGTCTTTAATTCTAATTCAGTATCAGGTATTATAGGCCTAAGTTGCTTACCCAACCCTTCTTAACTTGTCCCCCCCCAATCCCCGGAGCTATGAAGGGAAGCTTGTCCCAGATGGTAAGCCTCAGCCTAAGGCCACAGACAAGAGTAGAGTTAGTGTGCAAGATGCAGAAAGGGTGGGATTATATACCCAGACCATGCTATGGGGACATAACTGAGGCCCTGCCTTCTGTTTCTGCTTTGGGGTATCCTTTCAGGGCCTATCAGATATGGATACCAATGTCAATAGTATAGGACCTCATGGTACAGTTGAGGGGTAACAATGACTCAGCAAGGCTAGAACCCCTCCTGACCAGTATTCCCTCCTCTACCAGCGCCATACAGTAGTGGTTTGACAGGCATGGGGTGGAGACACCTTTATGAAGTTTCTAGGTTTGGTTGCAGATACTAGGACAAGGGAGAACATGCATGGGCCCCCTACCCTAAACTTCCTTAGTCTCAGGCAAGGTGTGTTGCACAGGGAGATGACATAGTAGAGAACATGTCATCTTAAGGTTGGGATGTGGAGGAGCTAGAGTGCCAGCAGGCTAGGTTCATCTCTTTTTTGTTTGTTTGTTTGTTTTTAAGACGAAGTTTTGCTCTGTCACCCAGGCTGGAGTGCAGTGGCACGATCTCAGCTTACTGCAACCTCTGCCTCCCAGGTTCAAGCAATTCTCCTGCCTCAGCCTCCCGAGTAGCTGGGACTACAGGCACCCACCACTACACCCGGCTAACTTTTGTATTTTTTTTTTAGTAGAGACGGGGTTTCATATTGGCCAGGCTGGTCTCAAACTCCTGACCTTGTGATCTGCCCACCTCGGCCTCCCAAAGTTCTGGGATTACAGGTGTGAGCCACCATGCCTGGCCAGTTCATCTGTTTTTATAGAGCATTTGGGTTATCTAATTTCTTAATACCTGCTGGTCTCACCCATTATACTGGGCCGTTTACTCATATTGTCTCCTGTCCTTATACTAATTCTGGGAGGTTGGTATAATTTCTGTTTTGCAGTTGAGGACTCTGAGGCCTAGTGAGGTGAAAGGACATGGCCACAGTTATAGTCTTAAGTGATAGGGCTGGGATTGGAACTCAGTCCTATCAGACTGTAGAGCCTGAGCTGTTTTTGCTATTTCGTGTGCATTTGTCCTTTGTTATTAAGAAATAGTTTTAAAAAACAGGTTCCTGGAGAAAGGCCTTGTTGAAAAGCAAGAAGAGCACAAGACTGGTGAGCACTGTGTTTCCCAGCATCTCCACAGTGCCAGCATAGAGGAGAACACCCAAGAAGTGTTTGTTAAGTGAGTGAAGGAGGTAGGAATTGAGTAATAATATAAATTGGTAGAATCCATATCCTTTTATAGTATATTAAAGATGGAGCAGAGCACTTTCACATCAATTAGCCTATTTGATTCTTGTATCAGACCAGAAAGTTAATCAGGAAAGAGATTATTTCTCTTTTCAGATTAAGGATGGTAAGGCCTAGAGAAGTTACATGACTTCTTGCAGGTCACGTGACTAAGAACAGCAGCGTCAAGGCCAAGCCTTCTGGACCGGTAGCCTGCACCGCTTACACTTCACCTCTCCAGGAACTTTGGCTGTTTGACATGCTGGGAGCTGACTCATGGGAATGGGAACGGTTAGGAACTAAAGAGCATTCCTTGGGAAATTAGTCCTGTCTGGCCAGTGATAATCATCTGGGCACTGCTAATGAGCCAGGGCCTGGCCAGTTTAATGAGATTAATAGATGTTCTGTCATCCCTGGCCGCCTGGTAAAAGCAGGAGCCTCTGGATCAAGGAGGCCTTGGACACTGATCAGTCTAATTACTTGGCTTTTTCTCCAGAAATAGTCTTCCCATCACTGGTAGCTGTTTTCCTTCTAAATCACCCAGATGTCCCCAGGGTTATCTAAGGGCATAGAGCTGGCCACAGGCTGCTCGACCCTCATCCCCATGCAGGAGAATAAAACCACAGGTGTCCAGCGGGACTGAACCAAGCACGGGGATCGAGACCTAAAGCAGCAGCTCCTTTCTTGAAATGAGCATTTCAAGAGGAAGAGGTTCAGTGCTGGGGAGGATTTACAGTGTTCTCTGAGTGCCCGAGAGTAGACTTGATCTGATAGGCAGGATTGGGAACACATGAGGGGGTGACATGGCAGAGTTAAGAGTGTTAGGACAGCCATTGAGACGGTGGAATGTATAGTGTCGAATAAAAAGCCTGGATTCAGGACCCCTAGCTACTCCCCCTCACCAGCTGATTGACCTTAAGTAAATCACTTATCTTTGCTGATTGTCTTTTTTTTTTTTCACTTATAAAATGGGACAGTGTCAGGATAAAGGATATTGTTTTAGTCTACTTGGGCTGTTCTACCAAAACACCGTAAGATCGGTCGTTTATACAAGAAAAAAATTATTTCTCACAGTTGTGGAGGCTCAGAAGTTTCAAATTAAGGAACCAGCAAATTTTATGTCTGGTGAGGGCCCTCTTACTAGTTCATGGACAACCGTCTTTTCACTGTGTCCGCACATGGTGGAAAAGGCAAAGTAGCTCTGTGGGCCTCTTACTTATTTTGTGTAGAGATGGGGTCTCACGATGTAGCCTAGGTTGGTCTCCAACTCGCAGCCTCAAAGGATCCTCCCAGCTTGGCTTCCCAAAGTGCTGGGATTACTTGGGTGAGCCACTTCCTGGCCTGGGGCTCTTTTTTTTTTTTAAGGCATTAAACTCATTCCCGAGGACCTAATCAGTCCCAAAGCCCCACTCCTAATACTATCACATTAGGGATTAGTTTTCAACATACAGATTTGGTGGTGGAGGCACATTCATACTATAACAGATAAAAACTGGCTTTGTTCACTAACATTCTATGCAACTATGAGGAATTCTAGTAGAAAAGTGGAAGGGGGCA
This sequence comes from Ateles fusciceps, assembly GCA_036589455.1. Lineage (NCBI taxonomy): Eukaryota > Metazoa > Chordata > Mammalia > Primates > Atelidae > Ateles > Ateles fusciceps. Next base: position 1,900,028 of record JAZHEH010003223.1, read on the forward strand.
GACCAAGGAGCACGTGTGTGGCTAATGCAAGGTAACATAATCTTGCCAGGGACGTCAGTACCCAAGGCATATCTATACAGCATGCAGTCTTGCCCCTTGGCCACGCAGATGCCTGCTTTTGAGGTCCTGATCCCAGTTCCAGCCTTGCTCTGTTAACTAATTATCTTGCTTCTCTGAGCCTATCTCAGTTTCCCTATGTAAAATACCTCACAGGGCTGTTGTAAGGATTAAATATTGTGCAGCATTCAGTAATTAGTGGCTTTTTTTTTTTTTTAGGCGGAGTCTTGCTCTGTCACCTAGGCTGGAGTGCAGTGGCGTGATCTTGGCTCACTGCAACCTCCATCTTCTGGGTTCAAGCAGTTCTCCTGCCTCAGAGCCTCCCAGGTAGCTGGGATTACAGATGTGCACCACCGTGCCCGGCTAATTTTTTTTTGTTTTTAGGTAGAGACAGGGTTTTGCCATGTTGGCCAGGCTGGTCCTGAACTCCTGACCTCAAGTGATCCACCTGCCTTGGACTCCCAAAGTGCTAGGATTACAGGCGTGAGCCACTGTGCCCAGCCAATGGCAGTTCTTACTGTGATGTCTCTCTGGGTATCTTATTTACCCAAAGTTCAGAGGTAACTTTTGGAGCTTTTCTACCTTTGCAAAGCCCTGTCACTTTTCTCCATGTTCAGGCTTGGCTGTTCTATGTTCAAAAACAATTTCCAGCTGAAATGTTTCAACTGGGAAAAGAATCAATGTTTTTGCCACATTTCTTCTGTTCTTACTAGCCTGGAGAAGCAAGCCCATCCCTTTTGAGCTGTAAATTGCATTTCAAAGCTTGTGTCCCTAGTGGGTTTTAATTAGCTTAAAGGCCCAGCTTTTATGCAACAATTGTTTCTCCTGCAGGTAAAGGTGAAGACACTTAATTGGGGAGCTAGTCCCCAGTTTTCTCAAAATAGCCTTTTTTTTTTTTTTTTTTGAGATGTTCTCTCCCGACTCCTCACTGACCTGGGGACCTCTCTCTCACTGGTCCAAAATGAAAAATGGAATATAAGGACCCTAGACTTAGAGGGTCCATGGGGTAATCTTAGGTCTGCTACTCACTAACTGTGGCATCCTAGCCAAGTCCCTTCTCTCCTGTTCCTCAGAGTGAGAGCATTTCTAAGCTCCATGTGCACTCAGGTCTCTGCTAATCTAACAGTGCAGAAGTTTTTAGGAACAAATGTGGTTCTCTCCCCCTCCCCCAACCACTAAGAACAGTCTTTCTACCCTCAGCTCATTGCTAAACTTAGGACCCTGGGGGGCTGCAGACACCTTGCTCTCAATTACACAGTTTATCTGTGAGGCAGAGCTTGGCCCAGGGCAGGAAGTAGCTTAACCAGTCAAGCAGCCTCTGCTGAATTGGATATCAATATTTTCTAGGGCTGCCACTCTAAGCTAGGGCGAAACCTTGAAAAGCATAGCAAGAGTTGAGTGGGGAGGGTTTGAGTTGGTCTGTGGAGGTAGATGTTTGGGTCAAAGGTTAGAAAAAGGTATGTGAGACCTCTGCCCCAGTGGTCCTGACAATTTAAGGCAGCCCACAGCTAGACCTTCTCACCATCTCCTGGGACATATCCTTAACCACTCCCTCCCTAACATTGATTGAGGACTTAACTGTGTCCTAGATTTTGTCAGTCCTGCCCTGTAACATTTGCAGGGCAGAGTAATAAGAGTACAAATAGAGACCCATGTACCATATGTTTAAACATTTGAAGGTTCTGAGTGAAGCTAATAAATTGTGATGTTCCTAACAACCTGGAATACTGTGTCTGAATTTAGAATTCTTGGACTAGTTAGGATTCTGTACTTGAACCTGTCAGTTCAGGGAGACCTAGTCCGGCCCCCACCTCCTTTTCATTTCCGTTCTCAACTCTATCCCTCACTTAGAGGAGTCTCATCAACAAGAGTGTGGTCACTCAAGCCAGTCCACGTCCCCCACAGATACCTGTCTCCTTGGGCTGAGGGAGTCCTACACAATAGTGGCACACTCCATCCTGCCCATCCTGCCTTCCAAAGGAGTGTGCAGGGCATGAAAGTGGATTGGGGGCTGTGTAGATGAGGAGCTCAGAGGTATGATACCTAGAACATGCTACAGGTGGGCAGTTCTCCTTTTAACTGCAGGTTTCTCCAGAGCAGCCACATGCAGCCACATACACACACTTCCCAGTCTTTGCTCTATAGATCAGAAAACTGATCTTCATGTGCCATGGCTTCTGGGGTCCCCCCCTCCTTGGCATTATACAGAATGTTTTCCACTCTGACCTTTACCCTCATCTAGAATGGGCTCGCAGATGGCAGTATTGGAATAAAGAGGTATCAGCCAGAGTAATTACAAGGTTTTGTAAAGGGCTTTATGGTTTGCAAAGTCCTTTTATGTGCATCATTCCAAACCCCAGGGAATGAGAGAAAAGACTGGCAGAGCCAAACCCGAAAAACTTGGCTCACCAGTCAAGGAGTGAGTACTGATCACAGTACGAGGAATAGCTGGTTCAGCAAATGCTTCCTGCTCGGTGTTGTTTGAGGCTCCCAGTAGAGGTCATTCTTTCTGTCTCCATCCATACCGCAGGCTTGGTTGGCTCCCTTTAGCCAAAGCAAGTGGCTTCTTCCTGGGCCAAAACTATAGCGCTTTGAGCTGAACCACCCAGGAGAGAATCATCTGATGCCCACACAGGAGCCCTGTTAACTTCTTGTATACCTGTGGATAGACAAGGAATTAACCCTTGAATGGCTTGTCATCCAGGTAGGAGAAGGACTGTCAGAACTGTGAGGAATGGTGAGCCCGTGGGAACAACATGCATTGAGTATTTCCTGCTTCGCATGCACAGTGTGTTACTACCTTTGTGTCCCTCACTGCTTAATAAATGTAGATGAGTGGAACCAAAGGTAAGCTGAATAACAAAAGTCTGTCTCTTTCCAAGTCAGTTCCAAAGCTGGCACCAGCCCCTTCATCAGTAGCAGTGATGGCACCCTCTCAGCCCTTTTCCTTAATCTAAGATAGTGCACTCCTGACTCCAGTGTATCCATTAAGTTCACCCTGGGAGCAGTTTCTTCCCAATTTGGGCTCAGGTCCAGCCTATGATTTCCTTGTAAACAGTACCACCTGCTGGTGAGAACATCCCAGCTTCCAGGCTAGGAGGATTTAGGAGAAAACAGTCTCTTATCCCCTAGTGGGATAAGAGATACAGATTTATCTTCTCCAGTTCACTGAAAAGAACCTCCCCCCCCCCCTGCCAAATATTAGGTAAATAGGCTCTTTGGAGTCTTTTATCACCTTCTGAAATGGCCTTAGGGTTAGGGTATTGAGATAGGAGGGTTCCAAAAGGGAGCAGCATCATCAACCCGTACCAGTGAGCAGGAGACTGGGCTGGGAACTGTGAATGCCAAGGCTTAACTTTTGGCTTTTCCTACTGAAATTGAGCTTCTCTGTTTTCCCCTTTCCCCTTGGAGCCCATGCCCAGCTGTAAACCGAGAAAAATTTGTATAGCCCTTTAGGGTAAAAGACCTGGCCAGAGTATAGAGAGCAAAGGGTAGGTGCAGTCTTATCTCTAAGCCAAGCAGAACCAAATTTGAATGAGTTAGTATTAATATGGGTAAATAAAAATAAATTCATTAAAAACAGTTCTTAGGTAAATGTGCTGACTTTCTGTAGTATCTAAATTGGTAAACTCTGGGAAGTAAAACGATAAAGTTGAAAGAAATAGACTTTAGGGACAGACTGACCTGGGTTTAGATGCTCATTACTAGTAAGTTAATGAACTTGTACAGTTTCTAGTAAAATATGAGTAATGATAACATTCACTTGTGGGATCTTGGGATTGTTCAGTATTGTATGCCACCTTAGCCCACAGTGAGTGCCTGGTAAGGCTTTGTATTAGTCCATTCTTGCACTGTTACAAAGAAATAACTGAGACTGGTTAATTTATAATGAAAAGAGGTCTAATTGACTCAGTTCTGCAGGCTATACAGGCTTCTGCTTCTCGGGAGGCCCTAGGAAACTTAGAATCATAGTGGAAGGTGAAGGGGATGTAGGCACATCTTCACATGGCCAGAGCAGGAGGAAAAGAGATGGTGGGAGGTGCTATACACTTCTAAATAAGCAGATCTCACGAGCACTCACTCACTATCACGAGAGCAGCACCAAGGAGGAAATCCATGATTTCAGTCACCATGGTCCAGTCATCTCCCACCAGGCCCCACCTCCAACACTGGGGATTACAATTAGACATGAGATTTGGGTATGGATACAAATTCAAACCATATCAGACTTAGCTAACATACCTTTTTCAAAATGGCTGGTACCAATTCAGACAGTTATAGCTAGGTCTGTGTCTGGATCAGACTAAGCAATTTTCTTTTTCTTTTTTTTTATTTTTTTTTGAGACAGAGTCTTGCTCTGTCGCCCTGACTGGAGTGCAGTACTGTGATCTCAGATCACTGCAACCTCTACTTCCCGGGTTCAAGCAAATTTTCTGCCTCAGCCTCTTGAGTAGCTGGGACTACAGGTGCCCGCCACCACACCCAGCTAATTTTTTGTATTTTTAGTAGAGACAGGGTTTCACCACGTTGGCCAGGCTGGTCTCGAATTCCTGACCTCAGGTGATGCACCCGCCTCAGCCTCCCAAAGTGCTGGGATTACAGGCATGAGCCACGGTGCCCAGACCCTGCAATTTTCAACATATGGTGGTGGTCTAGAGTAAACATCACTTGCAATTACCATGTGACTATGGTTCTACATTGAAGATCTTCAAATTTAGATCCTCAATAAGATAATATTTCAGATGAGCATTAAAGGAGTAGACTCAAAAGAATTAGAGTCAAGCAGATCAGGGGTCAGATCCCAGCCCTGCCATTCACTTAACATTGTGGCCTCTCTGAATGTGAGCTTTCTCCCTTGTAAAATGTTGTAGTTCTGCATATCATATGAGTACCAAATGAGGGAATGTATGTAAAGCACCTTGCATGAGGTCAGCATAATAAGATGCAGAAACAGGTAGGCTGGATGCTGTAAGGGTTAAGGAAGGTAAGAGGCAATTCGTTTAGCCAGGATATGGGCCATGGGCAGTCCTTGAGCCCAGCCCAGGGACCCAGCTTCACAGAGGCTCTCTTTCTTCAGGTGGACACCATGTCCTTGAAGATTCAGGCAAGCAATGTAACCAACAAGAATGACCCCAAGTCCATCAACTCTCGAGTCTTCATTGGAAACCTCAACACAGCTCTGGTGAAGAAGTCAGATGTGGAGACCATCTTCTCTAAGTATGGCCGTGTGGCTGGCTGTTCTGTGCACAAGGGCTATGCCTTTGTTCAGTACTCCAACGAGCGCCATGCCCGGGCAGCTGTGCTGGGAGAGAATGGGCGGGTGCTGGCCGGGCAGACCCTGGGTAAGCCTCTCTCCACTGTATTCTGTATAGTAGCTGCTCTCACTATGTAATTCTCCTCTTTAACCCCCTTCTCCGCTTCTCTCATCGCTACCACTGCTCTGAGATTTTATCAATTTATAAACTATGTTTAAATTTTCAGTAGTTATAAAATTAATCCCTATACAGAAGAATTTTAGAAGCCTCTGGAGAACACTTCTGACCTGTCCCTGCTTTCTCAGAGCTTCTTAGTGACAGGCTTTATAGCTCCAGTTAAAATGCAGATTCTCCAGAGAAAGAGAATAGAGTGACCTAGAACAGCCTGTTACACCAGGTACAGATGACTTAGGTTAGAACCCTTTCTGAGAGCGAGCAGGAGGGGCTGGGAGCACAAGACAAAGCGAATACCCTTGGCTTTGGTGTCATGTCCATGTGATATGACTATTCTAGTGGTCTGTCTTAAAGTATGTCCAGCATGTGTGTGTGTGCACTTCTGTGTATATGTGTATGTTTGAAAAGGGATGTCTGTATGTGTTTTTTCCTGAACAAGCAGTATATGGATATGACTGAACATGTGGAGATATGTGGATGCATAACTTTGTGTATATAGGTGTAGTGTGTTTGAGAGAATATACTTGAACATATCGCAGATATGCATATATTCACTTACAAAATATTTATTGAGACCTTTTCATGCACTAAGCACCATTCTAGGCATGAAGGTGTATGATAAAACATCCATGTGAATGTGCATTGGCTCTCTTGCATGTGGGCAGTTGTGTATACTGAGTGTACTTGAGAGTACATGTTACTTGTGTGTGACTTTCTTACCTGATATGTGAATGTGTGTGTGAGGGTGGCTCTATGTATGTATTCCCATGTGCCTGATGTATTACGCATTTACATGAGTGTATTTGAAAATGCATATAGGAATACTCTACATTAGTGTGTCTGTGTGTGTGACACGTTTGTGAGCATGCATGGATGTATCTGAAAGTGGACATGTAAACAGGCATATCCATGTGATACCTGGATATGGGTCTAATGTTTGAAGACTAGATGTATGAAGACCTTTGTTGGCAACATAAGCAAAATCCATGAATCTATGTGTATATCATGTAAGCACATGAATTGCTGTGTGTGTATACATGAGGGTGATGTGTGTGGGCACACTACTGTCATGCCAGCATTCCAACTCTGCCTTCTCTCTCTACACAGACATCAACATGGCTGGAGAGCCTAAGCCTGACAGACCCAAGGGGTTAAGAGAGCAGCATCTGCCATATACAGGTGGGGCAGTCTGTCTGTCTGGGTGGGATGTCTCCCCTCTTTCCACGGAGGGGAGTAAATGCTGGTGTGACAGTATGCTGAGTCTAGAACTTGGGGAGGTGTTTGGAGATGAGGGCCTGTGGAGAGTGGGCTGAGTGGCCGTCCCTAAGCTCCAGCCCTCTCCCCTTTGTTTCCCCAGTGGCTACATCTTTGACTATGATTACTACCGGGACGACTTCTACGACAGGTGAGCAGGGGGAGGGGCGTGCCCAGGCGTGAAACAGCCAAGCTGGAAGAGTCCTGAGAGATTGTTGGTGCAGCCCACTCAGTTCTCCAAATGAGAACCAAAGCCCAGAGATATGGCCAGGCATTTGCCCAGGGTTGCTCCACCAGTCAGTGGCAGAGCTGAGACTGGGGTCCTGTTCTGCAAGTGCCCAGGCCAGAGCTCCTCCCCCATACTGCGCTGTCTACCATGCTAATTGTCCTTTTTCCTCCTTGTCCTCTGGTGAGATTCAAGGAGATTGTACAGCCAAGAGCTACATAAATGTGGCCAGTTGTAATACACAGCAGGGTTCAGCACTGGTTGTGTATTACAGTGCTGAACTTGTGGTTCAGCAGGGAGTTTGAGCCTTTCCCTCTGTGAGGTGCCCAGGCAGCTGGTAGGAACCCCAGAGCTCTAAGCCTCTTGGGTTTATATTTAGAGATAAGAGGTCAGCAGCCATTTGTAAGTCTAATTATTCCCTTACAGGCTGTGGCCTACCCTCCACTCCCAAGCCCTACCCAGACTCTAGCCCTGAGGCTGTGGGCTCCAGCTACAACAGAACTAGCCACTTTCTTGAGTAGAAATCATGGTGGGGACTAACATAAATCTCTCCTCCTCCCTGCTTCTGCTTCTGCTTCTCTACCTCCCTATAGCTTAGCCCACCCCCGGGCAGCCCAAGAAGAATAGTACCTCAGCATCAGTTGTCCCCCCACCCCGCCAGATGGTTTCAGGAGACAGTGGTTATAGTGTGAAAAGTGCCTTAGCCTGGGGGTCAAAAGATGTAGGTGCTAATCTCTGCTCTGCCGCTGAATGGATTATGTGAGCTTGGGCAAATTTCCTTCCCAGTTTGTAAATGGGCTTGCACCAAGTGATCTCTCCGGGCTCCTCCAACTCTGGGATTCTGTGGTTCAGTGATTCTGACCAAGGCCAGAGCCGTCCCCTCCCCTTGGTGGGGCAGAAATGCAGTGTCTGGGATTGGATTCATTCCCAGAGATTCTCCATCCGCAGCCCTCACCACCTCCAGAGAGGGCTCCCTGAACAAAAGGAGCACCAAGGAACGGGGCTTTTGCCCAGTGATGGCAGATTTTCTGGCTATTGTCAGGAAAATTGATCCAAAGTATACCCCCTAGGGCTGCAATTCCCTGAAAAAGGTGATAGCAACAGATGTGGGTTGCTTCTCAGCCTACTGAGTTTCTGCCTGGTCAGCTGGAAAAGAAGCCCTCTTGAAGAAGGCTGGGCGATGACTTTGGCTGGGGGGCAGCACACAGCCTGGGAGCCCTGGGGGGCTCTGGTTGAGCTGTCCAACCTTGATATTCTACCAGGCCCCTGCCCTTTGTCTCTGGAATGGAGCACGAAGGGTGTGGTGATTAAGGAGGTCGAGTCAGGAAAGGGCTTGGAGTTCAGTCTTATGCCTCTGAGGTCATGGGCTCGTGAGTTGAGGGTCTCGGTACCCTAACCTTTCGTCTATTACGCCTTTTAGAGTGTGTTTTTAACGGAATTCTTTTATGCTGTGCCCTTGTGTGGACACTGAATTTGGGTAGCCGTCCTCATTTGGCATATGGGGAAACTGAGGCTCAGGCAGGCTCAGTTGACCCCACTACCATACCGCTCTTATTCCTAGCTGGGGATTTGTGCTGCTTTGAGATCTGCAAACTCTGAGCAGAGGTGTTGGGGGTGGCAGTTGACCAAGCAGAAACCAGGTCATGTAATAGAGCAGGCCTGGGTTGGGTATTGGGGGATCTAGGAATGTCTCCTCTTTTGAATGGGGTATAACCACTACCTGCTGCCTTGCCTGCCCTTATTTCTCCTGGCTGGTTGTAGAGGTGGATGTAGTGAGGATCCTGGCAGCCATCAGGGTCCAGAAAGCCCCTCCTCTTCACTCCAGGGCTTGGTGGGAGCAGGCAGAGGTGTGTAGTGCAGGCCTCACAGCCCCTCAGCAGCCACACACATTTGGAGCTGGGGCTGCAGTACCCCCTGGTGGCCACAAGCCATGCTGCAGCCTCTGGCCCATCTGCCCTCACAGGCTCTTCGACTACCGGGGCCGTCTGTCACCCGTGCCAGTGCCCAGAGCAGTCCCTGTGAAGCGACCCCGGGTCACAGTTCCTTTGGTCCGGCGTGTCAAAACTAACATACCTGTCAAGCTCTTTGCCCGCTCCACAGCCATCACCACCAGCTCAGCCAAGATCAAATGTGAGTGACTGTATCATCTTCCTAAGTAATTTGCATTTTTATCATTAGCAAAATAATCTCATTTTTATACATTGGAAAATAGATAAAAGAACAAATCTTCACAGTTCTGCTGCTCTAATACAGCCAAGTGAGTATTTTCATGCATTTCTAAGAGGAAACAGCTGATGTTTTAGGAGGAGGGGGTGGGTTGGGCACAAAGAGTCCAGTGCTGGGATAATGGTGCCCAGTGAGGAGATGGTGCCATCTTTCCTCTAGTAAGGATAAGGACAGGTCTACACAGGCCCACTACTGCACATTCACTCCAGTGTACACATACTGCTTGACTTAGCACCCAGGAATTCGGACTGCAAAAGACACATGTTCTTGCTCAAGTGCACATAGAAGAACACACCACACATACACACATGTGCTCCAGTCTGTCCTCTGTCCCTTTCAGAGCTGAGAGATTGGGAGACAAGATAGCCAGGTTCAGAAGTGTGAGGCCTTTTTCCTGAGCAGGGAAACAAAAAAACAAAAAATAACTGCCTTCCTAGTTGAAAGAACAGGGCTGAGGTTTTGTGCTAGTGTCAGGCCTTCAGCCTCCTAGGTAACAGCCCTGTCTCCCCCTCCACTTTCAGTAAAGAGCAGTGAGCTTCAGGCCATCAAGACGGAGCTGACACAGATCAAGTCCAATATCGACGCCCTGCTGAGCCGCTTGGAGCAGATCGCTGCGGAGCAAAAGGCCAATCCAGGTCAGCCTCTGAGGATTCTCACCCACATCCATGACCAGGGCAGAGGGCAGAGCATGGGGAGGATAGTACATGGGAGAGAGGAGCTAGAGTGACCCTGCAGATCCATGCTGAGGCCAGCTTCTGCTAAGGTGCTGCTCTAGGCAGCTGTCCCAGGCTGAGTTTTATTCCCCCTCTCCTCCACCCCTTCCCTTTAAGATGGCAAGAGAAGGGTGATGGTGGTGGCGGCAGCGGCGGTGGCGGTGGTGGTGGCGGCGGCGGCGGTGGCGGCGGCAGTGGTGGTGGCAGTGGCAGCAGCCGGCCACCAGTCCCCCAAGAGAATACGACTTCTGAGGCAGGCCTGCCCCAGGGAGAAGCACGGACTCGAGACGACGGCGATGAGGAGGGGCTGCTGACACATAGCGAGGAAGAGCTGGTGAGGGCCTGGCTAGGAGCACAACTGGGACTCGACTGCACTCCTACTTTCAGGAGGGCAACAGGGGGAAGGGGCAGCCTCTGAGCTGCTTGTCCCCACTGTGAACTCCCCCTTCTCTCCTTCCCAGGGGTTCTAAGAATGAGCAGGGAGCACTTGCCATCTCAGACACCATCAGAAGTCCCACTGATGCCTAGGGCAGACCTCTCCCAAGGCTAAGCGCATTCTGCTCTTTGTTTTCCACGAGTTGGAGAAGGGGAGATTCGGACATAAGGGAGCACACACAGCCTGCAGAGCTTCAGAACAGGGCTGGGGAGGCTCGGGGAGGCAACAGCAGGGAGGTGGGTGTCACCTCCACATGAGGATTTTCTAAAAGCCATTGCTGCTCAAGCATGAAGCAAGCTGTCTCATAAGGGGGTGAGCCTCCCCCGCCTATTACTAGAACTATTCAGGCTGAAGCTGGGAGGCCATTTGACAAGCAGCTTATGTTGAGGAGAGTGTAGACCAAACTCTTGAGTTTGTGGGATACGGGTTGTACACTTGCTGCTTGTTTACTTAATGAACTCTCATTGAGCACCAGACCCAGACCATACTCTCAACTTCACATAACCTTAACAGGAGCCCTGTACGATGCAAGTAGTCCGTTCCCACATTTTACCCTGTGAGGAAACCAAGGCTTAGAGAGGCTCGGTGGCGTGCTCAGGCTTCAGCTCACAGGGACTGAGCCAGGGTTGGAGCCCAGACTGACTGACTGGGTCTGCAGCTTTCTCTTTTCAGCCCTACTGGGTTCTGTCATGAGAACAGATAGGCTCATTGCCATGACAGTTAAGAGGTCTGCCTTATGCCTAGCTCATCTCTCTTTTGAGCCTAGCCTTATCCTTCATCTTACTTTCTCAGGCATAGCAGTGTCCATAAAGGCCTTAACAAAGACTTAGATGGGCCAGGCGCGGTGGTCACGCCTGTAATCCCAGCATTTTGGGAGACCAAGGTGGGCGGATCACCTGAGGTCGGGAGTTCAAGACCATCCTGCCCAACGTGGAGAAATCCCATCTCTACTAAAAATGCAAAATTAGCCGGGCACGGGGACACATACCTGTAATCCCAGCTACTCAGGAGGCTGAGGCAGGAGAATCGCTTGAACCCCGGAGGCAGAGGTTGTGGTGAACCAAGATCGCGCCATTGCACTCCAACCTGGACAATGAGAGCAAAACTCTGTCTCAAAAAAAAAAAAAAAAAGAAAGGCTTAGATGTCCCCCCAAAGATGGGGAGCTCACCAGTCTATATGGCTTTCAGCCTTCTCCATTGCAAGCTCTCTATGCACAGAAATGGGCCTCCTTCGCTTCCAGAACTCCCTTGACTGGCCCGTCTCTTTTCTGTGGGGCCCTCAGACCACCCTCCCAAGTTCCCAAGCCAGCTTTGTTGGCTGGTCCCATAGTCATTCCCCTTGGCTGTTTGTGCCTCTTTCTGCCTCTTTCTGACTATGTCGTCTATGGGCCCTGAAATTTTTCTGGACAAATGGCTCAGGGCAGGACTCAGAGCTGGCAATGAGTGATGTGTGATCTCTCTTACCTCCTCATCAGGAACACAGCCAGGACACAGACGCGGACGATGGGGCCTTGCAGTAAGCAGGTACAAGGATCCTGTCCTGATGGGCAGGGGGTGGGGGAGGCAGTGAAGTGGAGGTTGTGCCTTTTCCCTGGGTTGGGCAGGAAGTGTTATGAAGCATACCTGGCCAGGTAGCACTGACTGTGCCCAAGATGAAGTCCCCTCCATATCTAGCCATCCCACCACATCCCTTCATGCCTGGGGCTTGCCAGGCTGAGGGAAGCAGGTACCATAGATGGGCCAGCCAGTCCCACCTACTAAGGGTTCCTTCTCTCAGCATACTCAGCCGTGTTGCCTGTCTCTGCCCTTGAGCTCCTAGTCTGGTAGAGGAGGATATAAGCCGTTACCACCTAGTGTGAGCAGGATAACTATAGAGCAAAGCCAGGTCATGGAAGAGATGATGTGTAGCTGAGCCTGCTAGTTATTGAGGGAGAAGAGTTTCACACCAGAGGAATGGCCTTAGCCCTACAGAGCTGTGACAGTCCTTCGTATATGGTAAGGCCAAGAGCCTCCTTTGGCTGCAGTGCCCCCCTAGTTGGTAGAGGACTCTGTTCATCATCAGAGGGTGATGATTGTGAAGGGCTGTATGTGTCAGGCTTAGGGGCTGAGACTTGCTTCTTTCATAGGGAGGAAATGCCCTGTGTGACAGGAGCTGCCCCCTGCTTTATCTGATTTCATCTTCAATCCCACAAGCTTATGATTGTACCAATATAACAGATGTGGAAACAGACACTAAAGGGCGCAGGAAGATAAGGTAGTAATTGATGGAGCCTGGATTTCAGCCCAGTTGTGTGTGGGCTTCAAAGCCCACTCTCTGGCCACTGTTCATCACCTACTCTGCTCTACCTTAAAGGAAAGCCAGGTGGAACCTAGCTCTGCCTACTCTCTGACCCTTTCCCTTGGGGTGGCTTGGGTGGAGAAAGGGAGATGTCTGGATAGATGATGCATTTATGCTGTAGTAAGATCCCACCAGCAAAGGCTTCCAGAACAGCTTTAGAAAATTCGACATATGCAATCTTCCTCTTGGAACTTTTTGATTTGTTTTGCCTGGGAGGCAAACAAACCTCCATATCCAGCCATCCTGCCACACCTCTTTGTGCCTGGGGCTTACTAAACCTTGTTAAAATAATTCACAGGTGAGTTACATGGGCTCAGGTGAGGAAATGGAGGTTCAGAGAATGGATGAGACTTGCTCAAGGTTACACGGCCAGGAAATTATGAGGCCATAGCCAGAGTGCAAGAATCTCTCTGTCCACAGACATCATCCCACCCTTTCTTCCCTACCCCTATTATCAAGAGCACAGGGTCTCTTTCTCTCAGCCTTAGTCTCTTCTTTGTCTCTCTTCCTCAGCCTGACAGGAGCAATGGCCACCAGCAGGAGAAGGGCATCACTGCCCTAGGCCTCCAGTCGGGCACCCAACCCTGGATGCCACCCCCCAGCGGGTACCAGAGGAAAGCTGGCAGCAGGTGCCTCCTCCCCAACGCATCCCAGCCAGTGCTGTGTCCTCTGCAGGTGGAGTTACTGGCCTACTCCTTCCCGGTGAACCCTCCCTGTCTGCACTGCCCAGACCAGAGGGTAGAGCACAGGGGTTTCCCCCACACTCTGCCTCCTCTCCCCAGGACACTCCCAGGCTTGGGGTTTTTCTATAGGTTTGGCGGTGGCGCGGGGGGAGGGTACAGGGAGGGGAACCCTGACAATAAAGAGATTGGATCCCAAACTGCTCTGAGATGGGATGGTTTGTGTTTTCTCAGAAAGATACCCTGGCCCTTCTGCCCACCAAAAAGCCAGTCTGGGGTTCCTAATACTGACCCATCTGGACCTTAGTGTCCTCAGTGGCGATTAAAATGGCCAGTGGGACCACTGGGAAGGGTTGGATATGCTGGCCCTTGAGCATCTTGCTCAATTGTCAAGCAGTTGTGACCCACTTGTTTTTACTCCATAGTAGGTTAAGATCTTATCTCTTTCCCCAGCTGCTCACTAAGTCTGGTCTTTCCCAGCTCTTAAAAGGATTCTAGAATCTGTCGCACTCTATTTTCTCTCTTCTGGCTTAGGACACTAATTTTTTTTCACTTGGACTTTGTCCTCCCACCAGCCTCCCAATCTCCTGCTTCTGCCCTATATCATCTCCCAGCAGCCATGCAGTCCTTCTCTGCCTCAAATCCCTTTACTGACTCCTCATCATCAGGACAAAAATCTCACCTCCTGAATGTGGGGTATAAGATCCTGCTTACTCTGCCTCTCTTGTTTCTTCTTACCACTTCTGCCCCCCACCCCCCATCTCCCACCACAAACCCTACATCTCAGCCTCACAAAACACACAAGTTCTTCACTCCAGGCAGGTTTGGTAGCAAGGAATAGAGCTTCACTCCAGTGATAGCAAGCAGTAGGAAGTTTGCATCAGGATACACACAGCCTGTCTGCCCCTGTCTTAGGCCACCCGTCTAGACATTCGTTCTCTAACAGTCGGCTGGGTTCCTTCAAACCTCTGCTGCTTCACAGCGTATACATGCACGTTGTGTACTGCTAATGTCACCTCCTTCCCCCTTTATTCCCAACCATGAATGGATCCATTGTCCCCATGTTCAAGTTCCCAAGAGAGAATCAACTGCCATTGGCCTTTTTCTCCTAATCACTCATAGGTTGCAAGTACCCACCCTGGTCCAGTGAACTGCGGGATTCAAATGTGGCCACTTAGGCTGGTTTTGTTGGTATGGAGCTGTGGGAGGGCGGCACCCAGAAACAGGCTTTGTTCCAGGCCTGGCACGTACTCCTCCTGCTCCTTTCTCTACCTGGGAAATAGCTGCTCAGCACGAAGTTGCTGCTGTGGTGTCCCCCACCTCTGAGAAGTATCTCAGACCCTCCAACTGCTCTTGAATCACTTGTTCTCTCCTCTGGAAGCCTTCCCCAAAGACAGGAAATTCAACCCCATCATCTGAAAGGGTTTTAGGTTTTCCCTCCGTCTTTACATGTTCCTCAAAGTTTGCAGATCTGCTGGAATCCTTATTGAAAACTCCCAGTTTCAAACCAACCAGGTCTACAGCCTCCAAGGAAGCTTCCCCCCTGGGCTTTGGCTCCAGGTTTTGGTAGAGGGTAGAGGCTTTGGACAGTGCTCAGACTTTGCAGCTAATTTTTAAATTATTTGTAAAGATGGGAGCTTCCCTATGTTGCCCAGTCTGTTCGAAAACTCCTGGGCTCAAGCGATCCTCTTGCCTCAGCCTCCCACAGTGCTGGGATTACAGACATGAGCTGCCGCACTCAGCCATCTTTGTGTTCTTAATTGTATTCCACCTCTGCAGAATTTGCTCTACAGAGAGAGGTGTGTGTGTGTGTGTGTGCGCGTGTGTATATATGTAGCATTTACTGGGTGCCCTTCTAAGTTCTTTACACAGATTATTCCTCACGACTGGGAAACTGAAATTTAAGATTGAATGATTCACCTAAGATCATGTCACTTGAAGGAGGTAGAGGCAGGATACAAACCTTCCCTGACCCTGTCATAATAAACAACTCTGAAATTCCTCTTGGTTTTTGTGACAACAGTCTCTCCCGGCTCTCCTGTGAGCACTCCAGTTTCCCTTGCTGACTCTTCGTGTATGCCTCCATCTGTCTACCCTCTTCTTTTCTTTCTCTGTGCTTGCTCCCTGGATGACCTCATCCATGGCTTCAGACTCCACTCACAGCTCCATGATCTTCATCTCTAACTCATTTCCTCCCCTCAAGAACACCAGGGGAGTGGGTACAGATGCCCATCTCATAACTGTACTTGGATGTCCACAAGGACCTGTCCAGTCCCTGCTTACCGTGTCAACCCCTCTACTCCTCCCTCTCTGTATTAATTTTTCCCCTCTGTGTTAATTTGTCCCCTGGTATCTTAAGCCCTTTCTGCATCTTACTTGGACTTTTGCAATAACCTCTGACTAGTCTCCTTGCTGCTCTTCCTACTCGGCTGTCCTCTTTATCACCATCCCCCTTCTCAAAACCTCCCCCTCCCGCAATCTGCCTCCTAGTCTCAAGCCACATGGAATAAATTGTGGTAAGACCTGTGCTGTCTGGCTTGTGCCTTTACACATGCTGTTCTCTCTACCTCGTCTGTCTTCCCCCCCTCCCCGCAATGGCTAACCCTTCTTATCTTTTGTAACAGCTCAGAAGTTGCCTGCTCAAAGAAATTTTCCTGGCCTGAATTAGAACTGCCCTCCCACGTGCTACTTCCATCATAGATCTTACCGTCTAATTACTGTGTTACATACACACACACACACACAAACACACACTTTTTTGAGATGGGTGGGGTCTCAGTCATCCAGGTTGGAGTGCCGTGGTACAATCTCTGCTCAGTGCAACCTCTGCCTCCCAGGCTCAAGCAATCCTCCCACCTCAGCCTCCGAGTAGCTGAGACCACAAGCATGTACCACCACACCTGGCTATTTTTTTTGTAATTTTGGTACAGATGGGGTTTCACCATGTTGCCCAGGCTGGTCTTGAATGCCTGAGCTCAGGCAATCCTGACCCTGAAATTCCACCCTGGAAATGCAGCCTAATAAAAGGAAAATAGTTCTATGTGACAGGCAGGCCTGGGTTAGAAATACTACCTTACAGTTACGTTCCCCATTTTATAGCTGAGAAACAGGATAATAATAATCAGTAGCATTGGAGGATTGCCACTGCGGACTGTTCAAAACCCATGCTTGGCATCATCAAGAATTAGCAAGCACTTGCTATTAGGGTACTGATTTAACAAGCTATGGCATAATATGGATGGATTCTTACATAGTCTTTTAAAATAATGAAGCCTGTAATAACTTGGAAAAGTGATCTTGATACTAAAAAGTCATATGGTATTAGGATTATGGGAATTTAATATTTTATAATTTCATCTTCCCAATTAAAGACCAGCTCACATGCTACAAAGCCCTTCTAAGAACACATTGCAAAATTGAATGTTCTGTTCGATTGTGAAACCTCAGCGTTGTCAGACCAAATATCTGAAGGGGACGGCCAGGTGCATAGCTGGGACCTCACATAACATAGCACTTTTTCTGCAGAACTTACCCTATAACGTGTTTGTCAGGTGAGGGGGAGAGGAGTACAAAATTCTGTGTATTTCATACTCCCTTTAAAGAAACTGATTCAAATACCTATCACCTACAACTTTCTAGCATTGCCTGCTCCCAGTATTGGGGATACATGAGTGAACAAAATAAGTGTCTGCTCTCAACACTGAACATCATGGTGTGCTGGAGAAACCGTCTTATTTTGGGCAGGGACCTGAGGAAGTGTGGGAGTTAGCCAGGTAGACACCTCAGGAAAAGCTTTTCAAAGTTTTCTGTAGGTGAGGGTGAGGGGCATGGAATCAAGATTTTCTAAAAAGTAGAGCTACAACTGCATGTTTTCTGTGTGCTGATGAAAATGCACATCACTGGCCAGGTGCAGCAGCTCATGGCTGCAAAGCATGTTTGGAGGCCAAGACAGGTGGATCACTTGAGGTCAGGAGTTCGAGAGCAGCCCAGCCAACATGGAGCCAGCCCTCCCAAGTCTCAACATGGTGAAAGCCCGTCTCCACTAAAAACACAAAAATTAGCCGGGCGTGGTGGCAGGTGCCTGTAATCCCAGCTACTCGGGAGGCTAAGGCAGGAGAATCACCTGAACCTGGGAGGCAGAGGTTGCAGTGACCTGAGATCTTACCACTGCACTCCAGCCTGGGCAACAGAGCAAGACTCTGTCTCAAAAAAACAGGAAAAAGAAATGCACATCACCACATTAAAGACTTGTCAGGTAGTTATGAAACCTCCTTACTTTGACTTTTCTTTACCATGAAAACCCCCTTCCTTTCCTTTGCATAATTAGGAACACTGTTTCCTAAGACACTTTGGAAATGATGGTCTGGTTCCCTTCCAAAACTAGAAAGTGGCTCTTGATCAGAAACTCTTGATTGCCTTTGCTTTATCACCAGATTGCAAGGTTCCTTTGGTTGGTGAGAGATTGTAGAGACAAGAGGTTGATGCTACTGTGTATGAGTAACATAGAGCAACCCATCATTTTTCATGGATTTTCAATCCAATCTAGTCAGTTACCTCAACTGGACTACCTTAAAGGGGCTGGATCAGTACTGAGAATCTGCTTCAAGAATGAAGTTAAAAACCGGTTGAATTCACCAATCTATTTGTCAATCTGTTACCAAACTGAAAAGTATCATTCCTTCCCCTAAGGGTCCCTCTAAGTAAAGAAACAAAACACACATGCATACACAAAAGCAATGGAGTGCTAATTACACAAGAGGCACCAATCCTTGCTTTATTCACGTAGAAATATCCAACATTGGGAATGTGTGGGTATAGATACAAAAAAAGGAAAATAGGGGCATAAACAACAGTTGGGTTCATCGTGGCAGTTGGTGGCAGCTCAGCCAGCGTGTGGTTCCCTCAGGAGGAACTACTGGTTGAGGGAAAGCACCCTCTATTGCTTTACCTACCACCCTCCACTGTTTCAGCCAAGGTATTTGACAACGCTTGGCCTGTACTTTAAAGGTCACAGTGATTAAAAACAACATGGTCAAGACATTCGGGTCTGAGTGACTGCTCCTGGGATGCTTAGTACGAAGTCTGGCAACAAGAAAGCGAGAAGCAGTGTGTATGCCCTTATCCTCAGCAAGTGAGAGCAAGGCAGATCACAGCAGACATGTAAGGTGGCCTTCTCCTCTGTGTGCCAGTGGAGAATCCCCTTCCAGCCAAATCCTCAGGAAGCAGAGCACCACACAAGCAGCAATTCTTGGTTTCTCATGGTCATATTCAAAATTCTGATTTCTATTTTAAATTAGAAAATAGAAAAGCATTTGTGGTGGGTTTTTTTCAAATCCAGAACACAAGTTGGCTAGGAAAAAGGAAAGCTTCCTCTAGCATCCCTGTTTGGACTCCTCCTCTTGGGAATAGTTCCCTGAATCACACACACATTGCTTCCTCAAATTCTTCACCAACAGAGATGCTCAGCTAGGATCTTAGTGTACCAGTTACAAGACACATTTACAGGTTGTGTTTCTAAGACCTCTTAGTGGCCAACGAGGAAGGAGGGTACCTAGCACCTTGTATTCCCTCATGTGGTAACAGCTGGAGGAGGGCTTGACAGTGAGGTAGTAGCAACCATCCTCACATATGGAAAAGAATTCCAATCTATGAAGTCATTCCCTGGACACTGAAAACAGCAGTCCTCCCAAGTCTCGAGGTCCCACCACACCTGCGTGGGAATCTGTGTCTACTTTAACTACGTATCTCAAGAGAAGTGGGGAAGGGAAATGGCTGCCCAGATGAAGTGCCTGCCGTTGTCCAGTTTCTCAGGACAAGGATACAGAGACTTCGTCAGAGCCCAGGCACAAACTTTTTATTTGGTTGGTTTTTTGCTGAATTGACCAAGGACAATTTTTATAGAAAAGAAAACTGAAGGACAAACCAAATTGAAAGAATCACTGTTATAATAACTTTAATTTATCTTGCGTTTTACAGAAGTCTATGAACGATTTTAAAAAAGCACCTCCTTACCCCCGTATCACGTTTCTCTGACAGTTGTTAAAGTAGGCAACGAGTATGTCAACAGCTTGAGCATCAGCGTCTTGCAAGGATTTCAGACCAACCACTCGCCAAAGAACTTGGCAGCTTTTTTCTTGTTTTTAATACAACAGTATATCCACTCTGATGGCAAACCTGTCCAGCCACATCTCCACAACACTCTGTGCAAAATCAGTGATTAGCAAATTAGTTAGCTTTGGCACGGAGCTGTGCTCGCTTGCCCGTGACAGCCTGGAAGCCGGTTTTGATACTGGCAACAGAACATCTAGAATGACAAGTTTCGCACTGTAGGAAATAGAGTCGCGTGTCCTTCTGCAGGATTGTGTCTGGTGATCGGCATGTGTGACAAGTGACATATTCCTCTGCAAATAAAGCAACATACAGAATTACCTGGTGGCCGCAGTGAGGTAGAGAAGTTTCTGCCTTAAATACATCTCCTACAATGAACTCCACAAGCCCAGGCTGAGACTTTACCTGGGCACCCAGACCAAGGAAGCTTAGCTATTCTAGGGGTAAAAAAAAAAACACAAAGCTATCTGCTGTGATGCTTCCAGAACTAAAACATGGGTTGAATACTCAATGCCTCAGGATGTAGGGAAGCCGGCCAGCTTGCTTATTCTTGGTTCTGTCTATAGGAAAGCCACTCAAATGTGTTAACAGACATGCCAATTATAAATAGGAACAAAAGGGGACCAAGGTCAGGCCTGAATCACAGGCAGGTTTCTCTGACTTGGCCTTTAGCCCTACAATCAACCAGCAGCTTCAATCAGCTGGGCTTTCTAAAAAATCCAAATCCTTCCCTATAACCCTAGTTAGCAGTTAAGAGCCACCTCCTTTCACTATCATTTTGTTTCTGATCTTTTTATGGTCAGCTTTTCCTCTCACTGTAATCAAATGGCTCTCCCTACAACACTGCAGCCTGATGAGAACATTTCAGTGATCTAATGAAATTAATTACACACTTACTGATATATCTTCTCAGGACATTTTCTATCTGTTTCTGTTGGAATCTTCCTTTGATTACAAGTTGGTTATTACCATCTATAGAACCACTATGAAAGAAAACAAATATATCTCCATTATTATTGTTTTTAACTAAAGGAACCAAATTCTAGCACCTTTATACTTAATGAACTTAAAATATGTTCAGCAGCATAGGATAAACTCTAGGACGGGTGCTATAGTACCTGGTTTCTCAAAATCTAATTAATTAATTATGAGACGGGGTCTCGCTCTGTCGCCCAGACTGGAATGCAGTGGCGCGATGATGGCTCACTGTACCTTCACTCTCCAAGGCTCAAGCAATCCTCCCACTAAGCCTAGCAAGTAGCTAGGACTACAGGCACTGTGCCCTGCTAGTTTTTTTTTTTTTTTGTAGAGATGGAGGAGTTTCCCCATGTTGCCCCGGCTAGTCTTGAACTATTGGACTCAAGTGATTCTCCCACCTTGGCCTCCCAAAGTGCTGGGATTACAGGTCTAAGCCACGACGCCCAGCCTCAAAACTTATTTTTAATTAAATAGCTGGTGTCTTATGAGGTACCCATACTAATATCAAATCCAATTAAACCTCTAGTGATAACAATCAGATTTATAATTGATTTTAAGTCTAAAACAAGCTGATTCCTTGTATGTGACAGTCCATCCAACAAAGGAAAAAAAAGTTTTACTGAATCCATACCATGTACAAAGCAAGGGAGAGGAGAGAGCTAGAAATATGAAAACATGAAAGGGGCTACATTTGTTTTTTGTTTTTGTTTTTGTTTTTTTTTTTTTTTGAGAAGGAGTTTCACTCGTTACCCAGGCTGGAATGCAATGGCGTGATCTCGGCTCACTGCAACCTCCACCTCCTGGGTCCACAAGCAATTCTCCTGCCTCAGCCTCCCGAGTAGCTGGGACTACAGGCGCACACCACCATACCCAGCTAATTTTTTTTGTATTTTCAGTAGAGACGGGGTTTCACCATGTTGACCAGGATGGTCTCGATCTCTTGTCCCCATGATCCACCCGCCTTAGCCTCCCAAAGTGCTGGGATTATAGGCGTGAGCCACCGCGCCTGGCCTACATTTGTTTTTAAAAATTCTAAGCACCAAATATTTTGATTCAGTCATGGTTAAATATATAGTTCATAAAAATATGTTAAAATTGATTGTGGTAGTAATACATATTAATTTTAATATGTGATCATATTAAAAACCATTGGGGCCGGGAATGTTGGCTCATGCCTGTAATCCCAGCACTTTGGGAGGCCGAGGCGGGTGGATCACCTGCAGTCAGGAGTTCAAGACCAGCCTGATCAATATGGTGAAACCCCGTCTCTTTTGTAAAAATACAAAAAAATTAGCCAAGCGTGGTGGTGTGCACCTGTAGTCCCAGCTACTGGGGAGGCTGAGACAGGAGAATTGCTTGAACCTGGCAGACAGATTGCAGTGAGCTGAGATCACACCACAGCACTCCAGCCTGGGCAACAAAGTGAGACTCCATCTCCAAAAAAAAAAAAAACAACCCACTGGATTGCAGATTTTATTTTTATTTTTGGGGGGTGTTTAAGGGTGGAGGTTTAAGAGACAAAGAGAGAGAGGAGACTAGCTATCTCTTGTGAGAGAGATGGACATCCAAGTGAGACTCCCCTAAACTGTATACTTTAAATTTGTAAGCTGTCAATAAAGCTATTTCAAGAAAAAAAAAGACTATAGTTGAATCACAGGCCACAACTAGCAATGGTACTTAATGATAAACTGTTGACAAGCACTTTTGAGAAAGCAAAGCTTTGGGCTAGATATTATTAGTCGTTCAGAATTATAAATCATACAGTGAAACAACAAAATTTGGTCAGGCACAGTTAAATTTCATCCTCTATAGATTGTAACCCTTAATCTCCAGGTTACAGTGATTCCAATGCTTGATGTAGAAATATTTTTCATTCACTGTCAAAAGAAATGGAGTTTTCTCAACAACCCATTTAACCCACTGACCTAAGTTTACTGGCCACAACTTGTTATAATAGTTTATCCCACCTCTATAAAACCTGTAGATTATTCTAAGAAGTAGAAAAAACAACACAAGCTTTTGCTCCTTCGTTAGTTTGTGCAAATTATAAATAACGATGGTAACACATTTATATTTGAAACACAATTCTTCTTTAACAGAGCCTACTATCCACCACGGTCAAGTAAATTACTCCTTAACCACGTATCAAGTGTAGCAAATCCCAACAGTTTTAAGAGAGTAGGAAAAGAACACCTTAATTATCTCTGTACTACCAGTGAGGCACAGGTATCAAGCCTGTTAGGTGATCAAACTGCAGGGACAGACAGACCTGAGTTGTATCTATCTTGACTGTGCCACTAACTAGCTATGTGACCAACTACAACATCACTTTACTAAGCCTGTTTCTAAACGTGAAGACAGGAATATTTCTTTCTACTTCATAGATCTGCTGTGAAGACCGAGATGGCACTCAAAAAAGCACTTGGCACACAGGAGGTACTGAATATGCATTAGTCATCATTATCATGACCTACTCTATATTACTTATTTTTAAAGGGACATTAGGCTTCCACATAGTAGTGAAACTCATTGGCATGGGCCCCATGAGATCTTGGCCTTCCTGAATAGGAATGGACTTGCTCAGTGCCTTCAAAAGGTGAGCCTTAAAGACAGGTAACTAGCTATTTCATCACAGATTCCTGTTTCAATGGTTTCTCCTGTGCCACACATCAACTTAACTAGCTGTATTTCTTCAATAGCCTGTTATCAATTTAGAAAAAAAAAAGTCTGACTTAAAATCGATTCCCCTAAAAATCTAATATTTGCTCCATAAAAAGACTCAAGAGTTTCAATTAGTAACAGGAAAGTCTAAACATGGCAGTAACTGTGGTCCTCTTGTTGCTATGCCAGCAGGCCTGTTCAGATGTCAGCTCTGTCCCCTATTCCTAAATAGCCAAGCTCTCCCACAGAAATGAAGTGATTTCATTCCTCCCCTGGCCTAAAAGTTTCTCTAATTATCAGGTGAATGTTTTCTCTAAGCATGTTACATATCCTTTTCAAGAGAGGTTCTTATGAAATGTCCAGTAGTACTGTATTTAAACATATATAGTTTCTTACCTTGTACCCAATTCAGCCAACAAAAATGCAAGGAGATGTTTGGGCTGACGATGTAATCTAAAAAGAAAATCAAATATATAAACCTTATCTTTCAAGGAACTCTCACCAAACTTCTAAAAAATCATTCTGTTCACTATTTTGATCTGTGATTACTTAGTTATTAGGTGAATTTCACTGCACAGTTTATTTAAACTTTGAAATAGAGATACAGTATATGACACCACTTTTTTTATTGTTAAGAGACAGGGTCTCACTGTGTGGCCCAGGCTGGAGTTCAGTGATCATAGCTCATGGTAACCTCAAACTCCTAAGCTCAAGCAATCCTTCTGTCTCAGCCTCCCAAGTAGCTAGGACTATAGGTGTGTGCCACCATGCCCAGCTAATTATTTAGTTTCTGTGTAGAGATGGGGTCTCACTATGCTGCCTAGACTAGTATGGAACTCCTGGCCTCAAATGATCCTCCTGCCATAGCCTCCCAAAGTGCCAGGATTGTAGGTGTGAGCTGAGCCAGATACCATTTGTTTATACTTCAATGCCCATAACACCGTATTACATTTTGTAACTACATACACATAAGTGTCTAGAAACAAGGATGGAAAACATAAACACCAACGTTAGAGAATAACAACTTCCTCTAGGAAGGAAAAAGGGACCAGGAAAAGAAACAAAGGTGGCCTTAATTATAACTATTAAACCACCTTTTTTTCTATTGTTTTTGAGACTATCATAAAATAGCATAAAACCCTCTTTTTAACAAAGTAAAAAGATCTGAAGCAAATGTGTCAAAAGTTCAACATATACCAAACCTAGGTGATGGATACTGGGATGTTATCAAACAAGCTAATAAATATATATGTTAATTCATATATATTTCCTGTTTAAAATTTTCATTAAAAATGTATGTCTAGAAGGATTCCATGGAAGCCTAACAGCAGAAAAATGAAAACAGCTTAAATATTCACCAATTAAGGGAGTGGTTAAATAAATCCATTCAAGGGTGTGTATGTACTACTTTCAGAAAGATCTCAATATCCACACACACAAAAAAGAAAAATGTACATACACATATAAAATAAATGCAAATACAGAGCAATGCCATTCAATATTTTCATTTTTTAAATCTACATTGTGGCACTGTTTGAACTTGTTCCAACAAGTGGATGTTACTGTAACAATTTTTAGGCTATTTTTCCTCAAAATGCAATGGGTGAGAACTGGTAAAAATATAATAAAGTAGGTAAGCTTCTACATTGCTGGCGGGAGTATGAACTGGCACAACCTTGCTGGAAAGCAGTTTGCTAATATTTGCCGTAAAAATATCCATTCCTTTTAACTCAGCAATTTCACCTTGTCTTAAGGCTCTATTCTGAGCTACTGCAAAGATATATGTATAAAGATGTTTGGTGAAGTTTTGCCTCTGATAATAAAAACCTGGGAACAGCCATGTCCAACTTAAGGAACTGTCAGAATATGTTGTATAGCTATTTAAAACACTTATTCAGACTAATGACATGAGTCAAACTTTCACAATCTATTGAGAAAATAGGTTAAAAACCAGTATGATAGAAATTTATTTTAAAAAGTTCATAAAACTGACTAAACATCAAAATACTAATCTATGATAAATTGTCTACCTCTTAATGGTGGACTTTGCAGATGATTTTTCAATTTCTTTAACGTGTCTTTATCTTCTAATTTTTCTACAATGAGCATATACTACTATTGTCATTAGCAAAAAAGTCTAAACTATTTAAATATATGTAAGTAATGAAAACAAGTGGTTATCTCCGGGTAGAATTTTGAGTATTATCTCTTTTGTATTTACCATTTTTTCTACAACAAGCATATATCACTTAGGAAATTGACCAACAAAGAGATAAGGTTGGTTGCCCTAAGGAACCTGCCAGAAAACATGCAACTGAGAAGCTCAGAGAAAAGCCATTCCTAGACAGTAAGCTAGGGCTGACTCTGGCATAGAATGTGATGGTAATTAAGAAAGCTACAATCTCATCAACTGTGTCCTGGCAATGATGATCCAAGGAAGAGGCACACCAAATTCAGCCACTTTCCCTGAGCCCACTGCTTGCTTTACAGGCCTATCCTAGACTGACTGATGAGCCTTTCCACTCCCTGGGCTCCCAAGGCTCCTGTCTGAGGACTACATTCAGCCTCCTCACTCTTCACTACATCTAGTTAAGATCCATCCTCAATGGATCAACATGAGTTGATTTCTCTCACCTCTGGATGCACTAATAAAATGAGCTCTCCTGGGCAACATAATAAGACCTGCATTTCCACACACAAATTGGTCCAGCATGGTGGTTGTGCACCTGTACTCTCAAAAATTAGTTGGGCATGGTAGTGTGCACCTGTAGTCTCAGCTACTTAGGAGGTTGAGGCAGGAGGATTGCTGAAGCCCAGGAGATTGAGGCTGCAGTGAGCCATGATCACTCCACTGCACTCCAGCCTAGGGGACAAAGCGAGACCTTATATTTAATAATTTTTTAAAAAAAAAGCCCTGAGACTTATGAAATGAAACAACTGAGAGATCTGAACTGTGAACTCCCTCAACCCCTACACTGTGTATTCTTTCCATCTATTAATAAAGTCCACTATAAGGACATTTAACATTCTTAAAACTGCATTGAGAATCTGGTATTTGGAATAAAGGTACTCCATTAACCAACTCACAGTTTACAGATATCTGTAAAGTTGACAAAAGAAGTTTTCTTGGTTCCTACTCGGACGACCTGTGGAGGTTTCATGACAAATTTCCTTTTCTCCCCCAGCAACCATATCTGGATTCTTTTCCCTCATGATGTTGAACACTCGATTCAGCAGCTATAAAAATAAAGTGGTATTCATGAACATGCTTGGTAACTGTAGAAGTATAAAGTTCCCCTTTAAGTCACACTGCTTAACAGCAAATATGTCACTTCTTATTAAATATACACATGCATTACTACAAGTCTGGTAGTTCTTTGAGGGCAAAGATTCATTCCCAACCAGCATTTGGTTCGTTATTGATACTCAGCAACTCCTTATCCAAAGTGAAACGAATGAACAACTACTCATTCTGTTGTTTCTATGGGAAAAGTACATGACACATGGAAAAGTAAGATTCAGGAAAGCCCAAACAAGTAAACTCCAGACTACCCTGGCCCCAAATTAGCTACTCTGTCACTACTGCCCTCCTGATTTCTAGAGGGCTGCATACCCTCAGCAGTCCATGAATTCAGGCGGGGGATAGTGAGTAGTACTACAATGACTGCTGCACTCTGGGCAAGCTGCCCCACAGGTACACACCAGGAATTGCTATGCACTGGCTGTGTGACTTCTCTGCATCTGTTTCACCATCAATCATTACCTCAATGGCCCTTTCAATTCAAGGAAGATTTATCTTGCTCTTCCTTGAGCATTAGCGAATAGCTTAGCCCCTTTTCACAACAGATTTTGTCTTACCTCCTCATATGTGTAGTCTCTTTCTGAGCCTGCCCAAGCAGGACCTGTCTGATTACTGAATGAGATGCCATCATCTTTTTTGCTGTCTTCATCTTCTAGAGCTATAAATAATAAAGATTTTGCTAGTATATACAATGGAGTATAAAGAATAAAAGAAAAAATAAGAATAAAAAAATAATTAAAAAAAAAAGATTTAAGAATGAGGGGGTGGGCCGTGCTACAATACAAAAGTGGGAGTGGGCCTAGAAAAACAAAGTTTCAAAGACATTTGTCTTCCCTTCCACAGCTGCATTCACAGCAGCCTTAAGCATAAAGAAACCAAAGCTCACAACCCTTTTCCTTAAAAATAGGGATGTTATGACTTTCAAAAAAGACCCTTAATAGAGACCTCTCTAATTAGGAGTTTTTGATAACATACTGAAAAGTTTCTTAATTTAACAAACCAAAGATAAAATAATGCATTAGAATAACTAGAGGAAAAAGAGTCCAACTGTTTTAAGCACTTAGGAAACATCAACATCCATAAAAACCCATCTACTGACTAAAGTTCTCTAAAGACCCTATAGCATTTAAAAACTAACAAAACTGTAAACAAAACTTTTTAAAATTTTTAATTATTTAAAAATCAGTTAAAGTAATTTTTCCAAGCCTGAATCAGTATGTTTTTAATGTAATCATAATTGACAAATTCTTTAACTGCCACTGTCAAGCTAGACACTATTTCCTTTCAGCTTCCATTATAAGGCAGTAGAAATACAGGGCAAGAAAAAAATTTTTAAAAGCACTCCCCTCCCCCATCAAGGAGACTAGGGCCAAAGGCTTGAGTAACCTACAAATGGGCTGCGGAGTCCTCACTATTACCTTCATCTTTCTCTAGTATTTCATCCTCATCTGGGAACTTGACATTCTTCTTTTCTTCTTTTTATTGCCAAGCATAATGTCAAGGTCATCCTCTGGTTCCGCTGGTTCTTGAACATCACTTTCAATCTTAAGATCCTAAGAAATTGAGATGAGTCTGAACATTTGATACTGGGACTATTCTTTATTTATTTATTTTATTACATTTTCTGCAGAGACAAGGAGGTCTTGCTTTGTTGCTCAGGCTAGTCTCAAACTCTTGGCCTCAAGAGATCCTGCTGCCCTGGCCTCCCAAAGTGCTGGGATTACCGGCATGAGCCACCACACCTAGCCTGTTCTTTTATAAAAATGACATGGGCTGACATTATTTTGGAGGGGGGAAAAAATCACATATTCTAAACTGAAGTTACAGATAAGAAACACCTGTCAGAGATGGACCAAACTGGCTCACAGAGACTCTGCCATTTAAACTTTGAATTCTTTCTTTGAGCTGGAGTTTCACTCTTGTTCCCCAGGCTGGAGTGCAATGGCGTGATCTTGACTCACCACAACCTCTGTCTCCAGGGTTCAAGTGATTCTCCTGCCTCAGCCTCCCGAGTAGCTGGGATTAAAAGCATTCTAGTAGAGACGGAGTTTCTTCATGTTGGTCGAGTTGGTCTCGAACTCCCGACCTCAGCAGATCCGCCAGCCGCAGCCTCCCAAAGTGTTGGAATTACAGGTGTGAGCCACCGTGCCCAGCTAAACTTTGACTTCTTCAAGACATCTGTGGGATCTTTACTTCTCTTTCATTTCTTTATTCTTCAGCCTTAGGATAATTATTATCCTTGTTTCCAAACCAGGCTATTGTCAGAATCATGACAGAGGCTGGGCACCCTGGCTCACACCTGTAATCCCAGCACTTTGGGAGGCCAAGGTAGGTGGATCACTTGAGGTCAGGACTTCAAGACCAGCTTGGCCAACATGGTGAAACCCTGTCTCTACTAAAAATACAAAACTTAGCTGGATGTGGTGGTCAGTGCCTGTAATCCCAGCTACTGAGGAGGAATAACTTGAACCCAGGAGGCAGAGGTTGCAGTGAGTCGAGATCGCGCCACTACACTCCAGCCTGCGCAACAAGAGCAAAACTGTCTTAAAAAAAATAATCACTTGAGAAACTTTAAGTTTAAATCTGATTGATGATCTTCAGCACGAGCAGGGTTCAAGAGTATTTTAAAGAAATTTGTAAGTGATTTTGATACAGTTATTAGGAAAGATTTTTCCAGGTGACACCAAATATGTGTTTTTCCATACCAACCCTCTAATACCAATTAGGTGTCCTCCAGTTCAATTCAGACACACACTATCCAGAGTTATTATCAGATTTCATAGGTTTAAGGGCTCAGTTCCACAAGACTGCCCTCACTTCACAAGCCAGTCACCACTTATTGGGTCCCCATGCTGCCTGCTTCTGTCCAACATGGCTATAAACTCGGAGGTTCCCACATTCCCCCACCAAGAGTCAATAATTTGCTAAAATGACTCATAGAACTCAGGAAAGTACTTACTACTGCCAGTTTATGATAAAGGATACAACTAGGGAACAGCTAAACATAAGCAATGCATAAGACATGGTATGAGGGCAGGAGCTGAGGTAGGGCAAGGCAGGCAGGCATGGAGCTGCCACACCAGGCACACCCCCTTCCTAGCACCTTGGTGTGCTCACCAGCATGGAAGCTCTCCTAACCCATGTCTAGGGGTTTCATTACACAGGCATGACTATCATTGTTGTTATTATTATTATTATTATTGTTATTTTCTTGAGACGGAATGTCGCTCTGTTGCCCAGGCTGGAGTCCAGTGGCATAATCTCAGCTCACTACAACCTCTGCCTCCCGGGTTCAAGCGATTTCTCTGCCTCAGCCTCCGGAGTAGGTGGGACTACAGGCACGTGACAACATGCCTGGCTAATTTTTTGTTTTTTTTTTTTTTTTTTGATAGAAACCCCCCCGGCGGGCCCCCGCCCCCGCGCGTTTTTTTGGGTTTTTTGTATTTTTAATAGGGACGGGGTTTCACCATATTGGCCAAGCTGGTCTGGAACTCCTGATCTTGTGATCTGTCCACCTCAGCCTCCCAAAATGCTGGGATTACAGGCGTGAGCCACCGTGCCCAGTCACCAATTACATTATTAACCACTAGTGGCTGAGCTCAATCTCTAGACATTCCCTCTCTGGAGGTGTTAGGGGGACCATTGAAAAGTTCCAACCCTCTAATCATAGCTTTGCCCTTCTGGTGACCAGCCCCATCCGAAAGCTATTAAAGGATCCCCAGCCACCAGTCATCTCATTAGCCTACTAAAAGACCCTCTTATCACACCAAACACCCTCTTATCACTTTAGAGATTGCAAGGATTTTAAGAGTTGTGAGCCAAGAAAACAAAGACCAAATATTTATTTTTATTATACCACAGTCAGCCTGGCACCAGTCTATGGCGTGGTCTTTGGGCATCCGTCCAATAAATGACATTATTAAAGAGGGGAAAGGCAGAAGCCATGGGGAATTAGGATCAAGTGATAAATGGAGACAGTGAAGCTTGACCCCAAGATTAGTTGCTAGAGGCATGGATGTAAACAGGGCATATTAAAACCTAGAAATGAGTCATAAACATCCCAGAAGAGCAGAAAAGGCCAGTCTCAGTTTCCAGCTTTCTAATTTCTCCTTCCTTCCACCAGCTTATCCAGCTCCCTATCCTGAAATGTGCTGTCAACCTTACTCATCAATTAATATCTATTTTGTGAGTGCTGAACTGGGAGGAATAGCTACAGTAATTTCAGAAATCTTACCAGCAGAAAAGTCGGAATAGCTGGAAGTAAATAAAGCTCAGATTTGGGATCCCAAATCCAGCTTTGTAGTTTTAGTGCCACATGTGGCTATCAAGACCAGCTGCCCATGGTGTTAGCTACATACTATACAAACAGGAAACCAGATACTGACCTAATTTCTAAGTCAATAAATAAGAACTTAGAAATGCTGAATATAGATTAGCACACACTAGCCAACTTCTAGCGCTACACTATTATTTTATCCCAGTAAGATCCACTTCCATACTGATGCCAAGACACAGCAGAAGGCGGAGAACGGCCAGAAGTATTTTCCTTTTCTTATTTTCTTTTTTTGAGATGGAGTTTCACTCTTGTTGCCCAGGCTGGAGTGCAATGGCGCAAACTCGGCTCACCACAACCTCCGCCTCCCAAGTTCAAGTGATTCTCGTGCCTCAGTCTCCCAAGTAGCTGGGATTACAGGCATGTGCCACCACACCCGGCTAATTTTGTATTTTTAGTAAAGACAGGCTTTCTCCATGTTGATCAGGTTGGTCTCGAACTCCCAACCTCAGGTGATCCACCCGCCTTGGCCTCCCAAAGTGCTGGAATTACAGGTGTGAGCCACTATGCCTGGCCCATTTTTCCTTTTTTTTTTTTTTTTTTTTTTTTGAGACAAAGTCTCACTCTGTCACCCAGGCTAGAGTGCAGTGGTGCAATCTCAGCTTACAGCAACCTCTACCTGCTGGGTCCAAGTGATTCTGCCTTAGCCTCCTGAGTAGCTGGGACTACAGGTGCGCACCACCACACCCAGCTAATTTTTGTATTTTTAGTAAAGACAGGATTTCACCATGTTGGCCAGGTTGGTCTTGAACTCCTGACCTCAGGTGATGTGCCTGCCTCGGCCTCCCAAAGTGCTGGGACTACAGGTGTGAGACAGCACACCCAGTCTGCAAGAAGTATTTTTCAAGGCTTTTCAAAAGCCCTGTGATGGTCTGAAAATTCAGGTCGCAGAGTAGCCCAAGATCTCAAAAACGCAAGTTATTATGTCCATGCCTTGCCTGATGACCAGGGTACCTGTAATGCCCTCTTAGGTTTTGACTTCAAAAACAGTATTCAAGCACTTATTTAGAGCGAATCTCCCAATAAAAGCTACTGGAGGAATCAACCAACAAAGCCTTGTTAACCAAGATTTTCTGTGGCACATCTCTGTATGTCACTCTGTTATCCAGGATATTTAAATCCCATTTTTCAGTATAAACTGATCATTTTTCTCAATTTCTCTATAGAAGAAGGAAAAGAGAATCCTCAAACAGGGAGAGAACAAGATGAATCCAAATAAAACCAGCTTGTTCAAGGATTCTAAATTATCCTTGAACTAAAATATCTCTGCAAACAGGAAAAGTATCTTACTCATTTCAGTACTCTAGCAATTAGCACATGATGCTTGACTCACTGTAATCACTAATACATATTTACTGAATTAACTAAGTCATAAAATTATTACATTATTTCTAAAACTCAATGAATTACTGTATACATTTCCTGCTACATGTGGATATACCTTAATCACTTGAGTTTGAGCAAATAAACTACTTACCAAAGAAAATTCTTAGAAGGCACAAAACGAGACATTTGGTGTATGTTTGCTGCTGTGTGTGCTCTCTCTCTCTTTCTCTCTGTGTGTGTGTGTGTGTATATTGCTATTATTCTGGGTTTTATAAATAGATGTGTGGATTCTGCGAAAGTGATTCCTAGGCAGGGTCTTTAAAATGGTAACTCTAGGGAGGAGAAAAGATCTTCAGCTCCTTCCCCCTGTCACCCATCCACCTACCCTCCCTCATATTCACCTGCCTGCCCACCTGTTACTCCCTGTCCAAAAGAATTTTCAGATATTTGCATTAGAAATCAATTCAGTAATAAGATTCACAGGGTCTCAAGTACTCACAAGATCAGAGAACTCCATAAAACTGGCCTGAGTGCTCTGGTTTGCCTACAGGCCACATTGCCATCAGCTACCAACCACCACTGTGGTTCATTCTTTGCTGCTCAGAGGTACACATATGAATTTTGTGTATATTCAATATGCTACCAAAAGTTGAACAGAAGAAACCAAAGGAATATTTGCTCAGTAGGATTTCTTACTCATAGAAATAGCTCTCTGCAGCTAAAAATCTCAGCATGGTTAAACACAAGGGATACTTTTTATCACCTTAATGGCACACAATACAATATGTAAGACCTAAATTTAAATTCCTTGAACCACAGTCCCTTTAAGATACCTAGTCAGACACACTCTTAAGAAAATGACCCTACCAGTGGCAACTAAGTGCTAATAATAAACGCAAAGCTAGTCAGAGATGAGTCAAAGGGAGGGAAACAGCCATTAGCAACCTTGCAAGAGGTCAAATTTTACCTTCAACAAGAAAGCAATACTACCTTTACACCTTCTTCAGCTTCATCAATATCAAATATCTTTTTAGTTTTTTTCTTCTTTTTCTTTTGATTAAAGAAGTTCAAGTCATCTAGATCATCAGAAGCATCTAGAAAGACCAAGGCATAATTATTAACAACTAAAAGGCAAAGCATCAAATTATGAGTTACACAAACATATTTCAGCAATTAATCAAGTCACCAGAAAAGATTATTAATTAGTCCCTCCACAATCACAAAAGTTATCGTTCTGAAAAACAAAATGGTAGGTCATCTCAAAGATCTATAGGAACAATCTGGTTAGGGGACCATGTCGAGAATATTTATTTAGTAATCTGGCCATACCACTCCTAATTGTTCCCAAGACAAAGTCGGAGCTCTAACACAATTTCCAACTCTCCAGCTTTATCTCCTACTTCTGCTTGTTGCCTTCCTCACTTCCCACACTTCAATCCCTGGTTCTAACCATAGTGAACTACTCTCAGGTCGTAGTGCAATATACGTGAGGCCCCTCACCTCCAAACCTTCCCGTGGGCCCTCTAACCTCCATCTCATAGGATCTCGGTTAAATTACTTCCACCAAAGCCTTCTCTAAGCTTGCCCATCTTTCTCCACAACTGGGTTAGGTATTCCCAGAGTGCCTGGATAGTATCTTTTGCTTACCCCAACTGAGGTACTTATTACCAGCTTGCTTATCTAATCTATCTCCCTACTAGATACTAGGAGGCTACGCCTTGCTCACCTAACTTCTACTGCCTATCTCGGCCGGGCGTGGTGGCTCATGCCTGTAATCCAAGCACTTTGGAGGCCAAGGCAGGCAGATCACCTGAGGTCGGGAGTCCAAGACCAGCCTGACCAACATGGTGAAACCCCGTCTTAAAAAAAAAAAAAAATGTAAAAAAGAGAAAAAAAAAATTCTACTGTCTATCAACATTTTATTGAATCAATTAATCATCAAAAGGCCTAACAAACTATTTCACATTCATTAAAATAAGGCTGCACAGTAAATACAAGTATCAGTGAAATTTTACCTACTGTTATTAACAGATTCTGTTCAAGTTTTCCATTTGATCTGCCATGTTATAAACTTGAAATATTTTAGAATCCCTCTGCTACAAAGTTTTTCAAGAAACTACTTACAAATCCATTTTATCTCATGACAACAGGAATGAGTTACTTTCCAAGTTTGTTTTAAACATGTAGAAGACACTTAGCACAGGGTATATGCTCAATGAATGTCAGCTATCTCTATCCCAGCACAGTGTTATATTCAACAGACACGAATAATGTTCATAGAATCATTTCTTTCTCTCTAATAGTCAAATTATGTCTATGTTACAGCACAGAGGTTAAAGTAACTAAAGCTGGTGTCTAACCCCAAATACTCAAGGCTATAATTTTAATCTCTCATACACATTTTCAGACTTGCTAAGACACAAAACTGCCTATCTTAGTACTATTTCTTTCTGCCTACATTCAAATACAACTACCAATCAAGTTAGAGAAGAGACCTGACCGGTTAAACTGGAAAACCAGTTCTGGAATGGCAAGGTTTCATCATCTTTGCAATGCATGAATTAAATGGCAACTTCCCTGCAACAAGCCTATCAGAAATCTGAAAAGGTCCACTGCACAGAGACTACTGATGACCTTGACTTCACTGGAACAGCCTTAGCAGGCTGAGAGGTCACTGCATATACAAAAGTCAAAACACTGATAGAACCAGGGCTTCTAGGACAACAGTAATTCTCTCACATCAACCACTCACCTTTTTTCCTACTGTCCTCTTCATCAGCTTCCAAATCTTTGTCCTCAGTTGGCTCTGGCTCCACTTCTTTTGTTTCTGAAGGCTGGGTTTCCTCTGTTTGGGTATCCCCTTCCTCATCTAACATAAAAGGCTTCTTCTTCTTCTTTTTCTTCTTGCTCATAGTAGGATCAAAAATCATCTGTTCAGAAGACAAAAAAACAAAAAGGAACCAAGCGATTGTTTTTAATGACGCTGACATTCCAAATATGCTTTATCCTCAAAAGGCATACTCTTACAAGTAAAAGAGTATATGATACATTAAAACATCAAAGGGGAGTTTACCAAAAAATAAACTGTCCACCCAACCTTCTTGATACTATTAAACATCAGGGGTCGGGGAAAGGGGGAACTGAAACACATATGTGTCTTTCCATTTGTAAAGTATCACAAGAGACTTCACTTTCAGTTTCATGAGCAAATTTCGGCATTTGAATAAACCATGGAATTTAGAGAAGGGACTTTTGCAGCAACCTATGCTATGCTTCTTACTTTATAGATATAGGAAAATAATACCCAAATGGGGTCTAAATTTTTTTTTTTCTTTCTTGAGACAAGGTTTCACTGTTACCCAGGATAGAGTACAGCGGCATGATCACGGCCCACTGCAGCCTCAACCTCCTGGGCTCAAGTGATCCTACCATCTTAGCACCCCAACTCCATGTAGCTGGGCCCACAGGCATGTGCCACCATGCCCAGCTAAGCTTTTTATTTTGTAGACACTGGGTCTCCCTCTGTTGTCCCCTCTGTTGTCCCGGGTGGTCACAAACTGCCAGGTGCAAACAATCCTCTCACCTCGGCCACTCAACGCAATGGAATTATAGGTGTAAGCCACTGCACCTGGCCAGGGGTACAAATGTTTTATTCAATGTTGGTAACCTGGGGCTGCTACAGAGAGACTTGAGAGACTTTTGACCTGATTTAAAAAAAAAAATTTTTTTTTGGCCAGGTGCATGGCTCATGCCCATTATCCCAGCACTTGGGAGGCTGAGGTGGGCGGATCACCTGTCATCAGGAGTTCGAGACCAGCCTGACCAACATGGAGAAACCCCATCTCTACTAAAAATACAAAATTAGCCAGGCCTGGTGGCGCATGCCTGTAATCCCAGCTACTTGGGAGGCTGAGGCAGGAGAACTGCTTGAACCTGGGAGGCAGAGGTTGTGGTGAGCAAGATCGCACCACTGCACTCCAGCCTAAGCGACAAGAGCAAAACACCATCTCAAAGAAAAAACAAAACAAAAAAATTTTAACTTTATCCTGAAGTTCAGACAATCTTCAAGAAAATCCAGGCCAGGCATGGTGGCTCAAGCCTGTAATCCCAGCACTTTGGAAGGCCGAGGTAGGCGGATCACAAGGTCAAGAGATCGAGATCATCCTGGCCAACATGGTGAAACCCCATCTCTACTAAAAATACAAAAATTAGCTGGGCGTGGTGGCGTGCGTCTGTAGTCCCAGCTACTCGGGAGGCTGAGGCAAGAGAATTGCTTCAACCCGGGAGGCGGAGGTTGCAGTGAGCCGAGATTGCGCCACTACATCCAGCCTGGTGCCTGGCAACAGAGTGAGACTCTGTCTCAAAAAAAAAAAAAAAAAAAAAAGAAAAAATCCATCAGCAACTCTTCATATAGCAAATCTCTGAGTAAGAGAAACCTCTATAGACATTTTACTCTGCTTTTTGTTTATGAAATGTTAAAGGTTCTATTTTTTTTTTAATGAAACAGAGTCTGGCTCTGCTGCCCAGGTTGGAGTGCCGTGGCATGATCTCAGCTCACTCCAACCTTACCTCCCAGACTCACGATATCCTCCTACCTCAACTTCCTGAGTAGCTGGGATTACAGATGCACACCACCACACCCAACCAACTTTTGTATTTTTAGTACAGACAGGGTTTTACCATGTTGCCCAGCTGGTCTTAAACTCCTAGGCTCAAATGATCCACCAGCTTCAGCCTCCTAGTGTTAGGATTACAGGTGTGAGGACCATGCCTCGCCCCAAAATTGTCTTATTTTTACCTAAATGTCCACTATAGAATAAGTTATAATTTGTAGACTATCTGCTTGCACTGATCACTTAAAGAAAGAAAAGTTATTTTAGACAGAATAGTTTAAACAACATACAGGGCAGACATCTGATAGAGTAGAAAGTACAGGGTCTTTGAAGTCAAACAGAACTGGATTCAAATCTCAAATACTTTTTTCCTGAGCCCCTTACCAATCTCTGTCTACATTCTATTAATACCATGCTTAAATTCAGCATTTTGCCCAATGATCTGCTGTCAACAGTGTAGTAGTAAAGTGTTTAAAAGCCGGCCCGGTGTGGTGGCTCATGCCGGTAATCCAAGCACTCTGGAAGCCAAGGCGGGCAGATCACCTGAGGTCGGGAGTTCAAGACCACCCTGACCAACATGGTGAAACCCCGTCTTTAAAAAAATAAATAAATAAAATTCAAAAAACAAAACAAACAAACAAACAAACAAACAAATAAATAAAAGCACAGGTCTGGAGCCCATCTGACTGGATTCAAGTTCTGACTATGGCTTGTACTTACGTTATTCCACGCCTCATATGTAAAATGGAGACAAACAGCGAAACGACAAACCATACAAGGTTACTGGGAGGCTTAAACAAGTATGTAAATGTAAAACCCTTGCCATAGTGCCTAGTACATAAGTACTCAAATAAATATTAGCAACTGTAATTTATATAATATTTTACCATTCACAAAGCATGGTTTTCTCTTGATTCCTATCACTGAAATTTCATCAATTCAGGTGCTCTAATTTTCCAAACATATAAAACTCTCAAAAACTTCCCAAAATTGATTCTAATATAAACTTATTTATGTTCCAAGATCATTAAGAGAACAAGACTGAAACCAAGTTATAGTCTGTAATAAGGTAATATAGTTACTGTCATTGCCTAGTAGAGAAGTATGGTATTTGCAAAGCATTTTCAAAGTTAGTGTTTTCTCCCTTAACAAGCATCCAATTCTATAAATAATTAAATCTGAAATGCAGTCAGTCTGAAGAATATTATCTGGCTAACTTAAAGAAGTGTCCCTACCAAGACAGAAGAGCAAAAAGGAAAGAGTCCCCCACTGCTGACCCACTATTGACCTCTGGGTCACCCTACAAGGAGTACAGCAGTACTACAGGGAAGTTAGCTACATTTCATCCTCATTCTTGAAATAGGGAGACTTGGCAAAGGACAGACAAAACTCTAGACACTATAAATTTGGTTCTGGAAGGGATTACAAGCCATTTATTGCATTTTTTCAAGCATCAAGTTCCCTAAAATATTAATTGTCTTTTAACCATTATTCATCAAGACAGACCAAAGATGGAAAGGATCCTGATATCACCAGAGGACAATTTCACAAGTGCCTTCTCATCCCCTGAAAAACCTTATTTTGGTCTACAGGTAAACAGTTTGGTTGTAGCCTTGTAAAGGATAATAAACATGTAGGAATCATACACTGAAATAACATCTCTCTCAATTACTGTCTGGATATGTAACATACATACTCATTGCCTTATTTTATTCATACCATCCTGCAAAGTAGAGTTTACAAATAAGGAGCAGGGATCCCGAAGCAGTACCCAAAGCAGAACTCCCCAAAGAACAAGGCCATATCAGTCTTGACTAAAATCATGGCTTTTTAAGACTTTCATCTCTAACTTCCAAATTGTAAGTTGACTACACTCCAAATGGGTTTTCTTTTATGAGACTAGTTTGGATTTGAAAAGTAAACAGCTGTTGACAGTGCACTTATGGAAAACTACAGAATCACTTGAGTTATATTTTAAGTTCACAACAAAGCCTTCAAAAGCATAAATTTTCTATTTTCAACTTCTCACGTTTGGTTGGAGAGGGCAAAGAAAAGGTATACCATTGGCAACAAAAGCCAAAATAGACAAATGGGACCTAATCAAACTCCACAGCTTCTGCACGGCAAAAGAAACAGTCATTAGAGTGAACTGGCAACCAACAGAATGGGAAAAAATTTTTGCAGTCTACCCATCTGACAAAGGGCTGATATCCAGAATCGACAAAGAACTAAAACAGATTTACAAGAAAAAAACAAGCCCATTCAAAAGTGGGCGAAGGATATGAACAGACACTTTACAAAAGAAGACATACATGAGGCCAACAAACATGAAAAAATGCTCATCATCACTGGTCATTAGAGAAATGCAAATCAAAACTACATTGAGATACCATCTCACGCCAGTTAGAATGGCGATCATTAAAAAATCTGGAGACGACAGATGCTGGAAAGGATATGGAGAAATAGGAACACTTTTACACTGTTGGTGGGAGTGTAAATTAGTTCAACCATTGTGGAAGACAGTGTGGCGATTCCTCAAGGACCTAGAAACAGAAATTCCATTTGACCCAGCAATCCCATTACTGGATATATATCCAAAGGATTATAAATTGTTCTACTATAAGGACACATGCACACGAATGTTCATTGCAGCACAGTTTACAACAGCAAAGACCTGGAACCAACCCAAATGCCCATCGATGACAGACTGGACAGGGAAAATGTGGCACATATACACCATGGAATATTATGCAGCCATCAAAAACGATGAGTTCGTGTCCCTTGTAGGGACATGGATGAACCTGGAAACCATCATTCTCAGCAAACTGACACAAGAACAGAAAATCAAACACCACATGTTCTCAGTCATAGGCAGGTGTTGAACAATGAGAACACATGGACACAGGGAGGGGAGCATCACACACTGGGGTCTGTTGGGGGGAAACAGGGGAGGGGATAGCGGGGGAGTAGGGAGTTGGGGGAGAGAGAGCATGGGGAGAAATGCCAGATATAGGTGATGGGGAGGAAGGCAGCAAA
This sequence comes from Ateles fusciceps, assembly GCA_036589455.1. NCBI lineage: Eukaryota > Metazoa > Chordata > Mammalia > Primates > Atelidae > Ateles > Ateles fusciceps. The sequence continues at coordinate 1,939,743 of JAZHEH010003223.1, forward strand.
TCACAAATCACACTGCCATGTGTGTACCTATGCAACAATTTTGCATGTTCTTCACATGTACCCCAAAACCTAAAATGCAATTTAAAAAATAAATAAAAAGAAAAGGTATACCAGCCAAAATTACCCTGAAATGCTTCATCAAATTAGAAGTCTCTTCTCATAGATCATACCTTACTCAAGAAATCACCTTTGTAGTCTTACTATATACCCAGAAGCAGGTGTGAGTCACAAAAGAACCCACAGAGAAGCAAAGCATTGACCTAAAAGTTCCTTCGAAGGATGACCAGAACAAATGCTAAGTGTTGCCATCTCTGTGTGATAGGATTGTGGGATCTTTTTTTTAGGCACAGGGGTCTCACTATGTTGCTCAGGCTGGAATGTAGTGGCTACTCTCAATTATAATTATAGCACACTGCAGCCTCAAACTCCTGGCCTAAGTCTTCTTCTGAGTAGCTGAGACTTAGATTCTGAGATTTTTCTTTGTATTTTTTTGTTTCATAAACTTTATACAACACACATCCCATTTTGAACCAAAAACTTTTTTTTTATGTAAAGCTTCTTTTTGCCAAAACACCTTACCACATTTTATGAAAAGTCAATGTTCTGACACCTTATGAATGGGGCCTAGTAGTAAGCAAGCAAGCATTAAATATTAATGCTGCTTTTAAAAAATGATCTGAAAAATAGTGAGTGCCTATAGATTAGGGGATTTTTCTTTTCCCTTACCAGGTAGCAGCCATATTTCTAGGATTCTGCTTTTTAAAGATCATGGTTCCATGCTGAGAGGCTGAGGCAGGAAGACTGCTTGAGGCCAGGAGTTCAAGACTAGCTTGGGCAACAAAGCAAGACCTCATTTCTACAAAAAACTTAAAAATTAGCAGGTGCAAGTCCATGTGCCTGTAGTCCCAGCTCCTTGCAAGGCTGAGGCAGGAGTATCCCTTGAGCCCAGGTGACAGAGGCTGCAGTGAGCTATGATTGCGCCACCGCACTCCAGCCTGGGCAACAAGAGTGAGACCCTGTCACTAAAAAAAATAAAAATAAAAATAAAATCACAGTTCCATTAGGTTGAAAAGGCTTATGTTTTGGTGAGTTTTTGGCTTAATTACCAGGTTGAAAAAGAAATGTGTGCAGTTTATAAGAAAAAAAAAAACAGAAATATGAAGAAAACAGAAAATTATTTAATAGTAGCCTCTTTAATCCTCTAGACTGACCCACCAGGCAAGATTACTTGCATTCTGGGAAGTCCCTGGCAGTTAATAAATCATTTTCAAGTCAATAAATCAGATTTTCATCTGATCCTCAAAAATCAGTACAGTAGCCAGAAGTTAAAGAAATGGCCTAAGGGCCGGGTGCGGTGGCGCACGCCTGTAATACCAGCACTTTGGGAGGTCAAGAAGGGCGGATCACCTGAGGTCAGGAGTTCGAGATCAGCCTGGCCAACATGGTGAAACCCCGTCTCTAAAAATAAAAGAAATGCCCTAAGAACACTTATCTAGTCAACAGCACTAGAGGAACCAGACCCTACACCCTATTCTTCAAATTCTATTCTATTCTCCCTCTACTCCTAACTTCTACTTGGCAGAATGGAAGCCAAATACCAAGGTTCTAGTCCTACTTTCTGCATGATCTTGGACAAGTTAATCTCCCTGGGCCCTAGTTTCCTGTAAAATGAAGTCGGACTGTCAACTTAAGTGCCAAACTGTTTAATACTTTATTGACTTCCAAAGTCCTATGCTGAAATGCTGCTTCTGCCACCTCTGCTTCACAAAACTCTGTTCATCTATCAGTAATATAGTCATACTCCACTTCTTTCAAAACCTGATCCCACTGATAGAAATGATCCCTCTAGCCCTCCAAGTCACTATGTTGATGGCCCTATTTCTACCTTTTGTGTCAACTAATAGTTGACCATACACAGAGTAACACCCCTCGGACTCTTGCACTACGTACAGTATTTGCCAAAGGTTATGAAAAGTTTGAAAAATGAGTAGAAACAAAATAGGTGTGAAATACTGCCACTCTCAGAACTTTTGAAATACAGCAGCCTACAGCAACGTCTATCATAACCACTAAGGGCCATTTACAAACTTTGTTTCTCTAAGCTACTGAGATTCTCCTAGTCATCTTCACGGAAGCAATATTGCACAGATCTGGAATCCTACCACTGGCTCAGCCACTTAGTATTTGATCATGGGCATTATACAACTCAGAGAGCCTCAGTTTTTTCATCTCTAAAATGGGCATAACAATAGACCTATTTTACAGGACTGTTGTGAGAACCAAGTTAAGAGACTGGAATCCCCTCCAGAATACATTCTAAATTCCTTAACTTCGTCTTCCCAGCCCTTCATGAACTAGTGTGTCAAGTGTTCACCCCTTAACTCTAACCAAACTGGAGAATATTCCACTTCCTGTGGGCACATTTACTGGCCTTTCTCAACCATTCCTTTGCCCTTGTGATCAAGGCTTCCTACTGCCCAAGAAATTCTCAATACTGGTCAGGGCCTTCCCCAATGTTAAGCAACACCTGCGAGTATTTAACATCAACTTCATTTTAAGTCTTTAGATGTTATACCAACTAGGATGACTCTGGGGGAAAGGGATTTGAGGAAATTCGGTGAGATCCAAGCACCACGGTAGAAAAAGATCCAGCCAGCTTCACAGCCCGGACTTCCCGCTCACGTCGCTGGGAGCCCTCTGTAAGGGGAAGCTCGGGGGCTCGCCTGGAAACTTTCCGGAAGGCTACTCACTTCCTGAGGCTCCAGGGTATTTTTCTCTCGTTCTAAACCCATCACCCCATCGTCTTTTTAAAAAACAATGCTAGGAAGGCAAACAAGAGTGGGATACCGGCCCCGACAAGACAGCCTAGAAAGTTTTAACGAGGGCGTTCTATCAAGCCAAGAGAGGTTCCTCGCGGCACCCAGCAAGGCGAGCTGAGGCGGCAGTGCCCAGCGGAAAGGAATGCAGGGATCACCAGCCCCAGTCTCATTCGGGGCATTAACTGGGCACTAGAGCCCCTTCAGGGGAGGGCGACTCAACGTGTGCTCTCCATTCCGGAAACGCCAACCACGGCAGAAGGTCCGCCTCGGCGCCACCGCCCTGAGGAAAGCGGGCTGCGGCCAAGCCAGCGGCTCCGGAGTCCTCGCCGGCTCTGCAGCTCCGGGCCGTCTAGGCCCGGCTGCCCCACATGGCGGCAGCCGGCTGCTAGGCCGCAGGCCCGGTCTCCCACACTGGAGTGGGTTCTGCTTCCCGCCTCAGTCCTTAGCCCTGGCGCCGGGCTCAGGCCCTCACCTCGTCCCCAGACATGGCTGCGGCTCGAGTGGGCTCGGCTCGGACGGGAAGTCAGACGGGTCAGCCCCAGGTTCCGGCGGCAGCGCTGCTCCTGCCGATACCTCTCCCACCACCGCACTAGGCTCTTGCATCAGCGAAAGGGAACGACACCCCGCCCTCGTCTCCAAGCGATGGAAATGCGCCTGCGCAGAGCTCGCCAGGCGCAGGCGCGCAGAAGAACCGACCTAGCGTGCTTCGTGTGGCGCGAGTTATCAGGCGGCGCCGCGCCGCCAGGCATGCCGGGACTTGTAGTCCGTCTACAGGAGGCTGTCGCTTGGGCGGCAGCTGACCAGCGAGCTGTCGCGATGTCCGAACGAGTGGCAGCCGGAAGAAGGTTCGGTTGTTGGTGGTGACCATTACCTCAGCCTTTAGGAATGTTCTGTGCTGCTCGTAGAGTGAATTGGGGGCCGTTCCTCCTGGGTTAAGGTAGTGGGTTAGACACCGAGTCATATGAACCCGCTGGAGCTTTAGTTTCCCGCATGCCCCCGGGGCGTCCTGGCGTTTGAGAAATTTCTGAGTTGAAGCTGGAGGCGCGCACCTCAGTTTTTACTTCATAAGAAATTTGACTGCTGGTTTTCTGCTTGGGAGGTCAGAAACCAAAGTATCTTCCCTGTCTTCTCTTAGGAGAGAAGGCGTCTCCTGACGAGAATTAACAAGCCAGAGGCAGCTGTCGGGAAGCCTCACAATACTAGTTTATGAAGTCTGAACGCTCTGGGTGCACCATGTGGTTTCCCTTGAGACCTAACAATAGCAGTGACCCTTTAGGGAGCTCTTACTGCGGCAGTGCCCTCGAGCCAAAGACCGTCGAGAACACTCCTGTAGTTGGACAAAGTTGGGTCTATGGTTTTGCAAGGAGGGTGGTACACTGTGGGGGAAACAGCGGGACGTCTTGGGAAGAGGGTGTTGGAAAGAATTTAGAGGATTTGGGCATCTGTTAGGTAATTTGGGGGGGGGGTTTAAGGAATGTGAAACAGGGAAAATAAATGCAGCCCATGATAGTGGGAAGCCACCTGGCGCTATTAAGTAGGATGTTGTTGAACACTTAACAATTTCACAGAACACCAACATCAGACAAGGCCATTCTGTGACCACGGTGGGTCAAAACAAAAACAAAACCGCTCCACAACGATGTCTGAATAGAAACAAAAAGAAACATTGTGCCAACCACAGAAAAAATGACCAGATATGCTATCTCTATCCTTTTTTTTTTAACCAATTGAAGCTTTAGCCTCGCTTGGTTCTACTTTATTTTTGTTTGTTTTGTTTTTCCTTTTGAGACGGAGTCTCACTCTGTCGCCCAGGCTGGAATGCAGTGACACGATCTCGGTTCACTGCAACCTCTGCCTCCCGAGTTCAAGCGATTCTCCTGCCTCAGCCTCCAGAGTAGCTAGAATTATAGGCGCCTACCACCACATCCGGCTAATTTTTGTATTTTTAGTAGAGACGGGGTTTTGCCATGTTGGAGTTCTGTGAAATTGTTTGTGTTCAACAGAGCAGCACATGTTCAGTTCTTCAGGTCTTGAACTCCTGACCTCAGGTGATCCGCCCACCTTGACCTCCCAAAGTGCTGGGATTACAGGCCTGAGCTACCACGCCCTACTTTCTTATTATGTAGGAATTATTGGCCGGGCTGGGTGGCTCACGCCTGTAATTCCAGCTACTCAGGGAGGCTGAGGCCTCAACACCAACTGTGTGAAATAATCCACAGACACCTAGTACTCTCTACTGGATACCAGTCCCTAATCTAAGCATGGCAGTTCCTTGCTTTCAAGGAGCTTATGTCTTAGTGAGATGGATGCTTTATTAGCCCTTTTTTCCAGGTGAGGAAACTGCTTTTGTGGCACTGAATAATTAGTCAGAAGCCATATATAGCCAGCAAAACAGGGAACCTGGGAATCCAAATCCAGACAATCTGATGCCAGTGGCTGCCAGTTTACCACCTTGAGAATCTGAATCCCTAAGGAGCCTGGACTGGTGCCACCAAACTTTAGTCATTTTCAGCTACTGATATTTGTGCATATCAGAGTTACTCAATGGCAGCATTATTGACATTGGCAGACAATTCTTTGTCAGGCTAGATAATTCTTTGTTGTGGGATGTTGTTCTATGCATTGTAAGATGTTTAGCAGCATCACAGCCTCTATACAATAGATGCCAGTTGCATCCTTCCCCTAGTTGTGACAACCAAAAATGTCTTCAGACACTGCCAGATATCCCCCTGGGAGGGACAGAACCACCCGTTTGAGAACCACTGGTGTACACCATTCTTTGGATCTTTGAGAGATAAACATTTGGTACATGACAGTCCCCAAATCATTGTAAGTAGGAGGCCTTGAAGAGAACAGAGGGAAACAGTGTGGCCTAAGTTTTGGAAAAGCCTGTTCAACTACGAAAATGACAGAGAAAGGAAAAATAAATGAAATGGAAAAAAGCAAAAGGAGAAGACAAGTGATATATGTGAAGAAAAGGAGCTTATGAAATGATCTGTGGGCCAGACACGGTGGCTCACCTCTGTAATCCCAGCACTTTGGGAGGCCGAGGTGGGAGGATTGCTTGAGCTCAGGAGTTAGAGACCAGCCTCAGCAACACAGACCCATCTCTACAAAAAAAGGTTTTTTTAAATTAAGAAATAAGTTACTCAGATCACACCAAGGAACTTAGTTCACACTAACAAAGACAGACTAAGAAAGTCTTAAAGAAAACAAAAAAGTCTTAATGAGACCTCATTGTACCTTCACTCCCTGTTTGGGGAAATGCTGCTATGTTTAGCAAATACTCTTGACAACTTTTATGAAAAGATTTCTTTTCCCTTGCAGCATGGTACCAGGTATAACCTTCCTGAATTGGCTATGTGCAAGAAGGCTTCCTTCAGAGATTTCAGGCATCCTCCAAGGTAGTAACTTATTTTCTAGGAAAAGCCAAGATTCCCTGGCAAAAGTCATAAAGCAGTGAAAGCTAAAGTTTTACTGGTTTTCTGAGAGATTGATCCTACTTATTCATAATACAAATAATTATTTATATTCTCATAACTTCTTTCCTCCAGGAATCTGCAATGCATATAGACATTTATGGATTTCTTCTTATGCCTGTGAGAGAAATCACTGTAATTTTGTTTTATAAATACAGATGCCAAGTTATGGAATCCACACACACAAAAAAATAGAGATCCAGAACCAGACTACGGGAGTCTTCACTCTGGACCATGCTGAATACCATCTTAGATCTCCAGCTGTCAAACAGTAAGCTAATGATGATAGTCCTTTACTTGTATGGTTAATTATATGTTTTCATTGGTTTTGAACTATTCCTCAGTCTCTTCACTTGACCCATAAAATAGCATGCTTGTAGAGAATGTGACTTAAAGTTAAATAGTGACAGTATTTGAACTAGAACCTAGATCTCATGATTCTTAGTGCTCTTTTTATTTAGTAAGCAAGGTCACACATCCTCATGGGTAATATTTAACTTACAGAAAACGTGATTCAGATAGAGATTATAATCTGCATAGAAACTGATATTTTCTATGTGGATTATACCTAGATTTTCTGTGGAAATAGTACTGCTCTTTACCCAGTTGCTTAAATCAAAACCCAGGAGTTAGCCTTGATTCCTTCCTTTCCCTCACCTTCTTCATTCAATTCACTATTGTCTTGTTAATTCAATGTCCAAAATAGATTGCAAATACAACTTCTCTTGCCACTGCCACTAGCCTGGTCCAGGTTATTGTCATCAGCTTTGGGATACTGCAACATTTTCTCTTATCCCTTCATAACACTTGCCACAGTTTGTTTAATTTTTCTGTTGTATACTTGTAATTTTCTTTTTTAACTTTTTTTGGAGATAGGGTCTCGCTCTGTTGCCCAGGCTGGAGTGCAGTGGTGTGATCTCCCCTCACCGCAACCTCCACCTCCTGGGTTCAAGCGATTTCCAGCCTCAGCCTCCTGAATGAGTGGGACTATGGGGATGCCCGGCTAATTTTTTTTTTTTTTCTTTGTATTTTTAGTAGAGATGGAGCTTCATAATGTTAGCCAGGATGGTCCTGATCTCCTAACCTCGTGATCCCGCCCACCTTGGCCTCCCAAAGTGCTGGGATTACAGGTGTGAGCCACCTTGCCCAGCTGACTTGTAATTTTCTTAATTCACTTCACTACCATAATGAATGCAGATTTCTTTAACATAGGTGCAAAAATGTGTCTTGTTAACTCTGATATTCCCAGGACCTGGCAGAGTGCCTAGCTTATCAGAGGCACTTAATAAATATTTGGTGGCCAGGCACGGTAGCTCACACCTGTAATCCCAGCACTTTGGGAGGCCAAGGTGGGCGGATCACCTGAGGTCAGGAGTTCGAGACTAGCCTGGCCAACATGGTGAAATGCTGTGACTACTAAAAATGCAAAAATTAGCTGGGCCAGGTGGTGGGCGCCTGTAATCCCAGTTTCTCAGGAGAGATGAGACAAGAGAACTGCTTGAGCCCAGGGGGCAGAGGTTGCAGTGAGTAGACGTTAAGCCACCGCACTCCAGCCTGGGTGACAGAGTGAGACTCCATCTCAAAAATATATATAAATTAATGAAGTAAATATTTGGGAAATATTTGTTGAATTAATGGTTGAAAACCCATTAGTCCCCAAAATTACATTATGATTGCTTACAATGAAGTAGGTGAGGTTGGAGCCTGTATTTGATCAGATATAGTAACAATGACTGAAGCTAACATAATTAAACTCAATTGTATTATAATCTGTCTGAAAGAATGTGTCAGAATTGAAATGGTTTACCTGTAACCCAGAAAAAGAAAAACAAGCCAGGATGGCTTATTCCATTCAGCAGTGTTCAGGATGGAGAAATTATGAATCCAAAGAACATGGTTAAAAGCTAGTCATTAGAGAGGTATACTTGTTCTAGAGCGAAGATAAACTCAGGCTTTACTTGTGGCCTAAATGAAATGGGTCTTAATACCATCTCTTTTTTCAGATCATTTGCCAAGTAACATTTTGATTACTGACTTAAAATCCTTGGTTCCTTTGTGCTGGGAAGGAAATGCTCTGGATAGCAAACAAATACTGTACTCACTGGAAACATACATTCTATGTTATATTCCACAGAGACTGTAGCTGTGAGGACAGGAAATTGTTAATCACAGCTGTGTCCCTAGTTCCTTAGAATAATGCTTGTACAAAGTAGATTCTTCGTATTTGATGAATGAATGAATGTGTATTAGTTAATTAGAATTATCCTTTATACCACAATCTGTTATGAATTTGGTATTATGAATCGATCCTCAAGTATCTGTTCCATGATACATGCTTAAGGAAAATCAGATTTCTGGTTTTAGAAGTCAAATACACGAGGTCCTGAGCTCTGGTGCTCTACTCCAGGGGTCTTTGAATGGCTGGGCATGGTGGCTCAGGCCTATAATCCCAGCACTTTGGGAGACTGAGGCAGGAGGATCACTTGAACTCAGGAGTATGAGAGCAGCCTGGGCAGTATAATGAGACCCTGTCTCTGTGACAAATAAAAAGCTCTGGGTATTTTTCACGGCAAGTCATCTTCATGATCTTTGAGATCTTATTTGGTTAGTCCCTGACCTCCTTCTCCCATACCTTTTTCTTGGTTCTCTATAACTCCAGTTCATCCTCCATCAAGCCCATCCAGTTTCCTGGGGTTGTGGGGGGGGGGCAACTAATCAAGCTGTTCCCCTGCCTAAAAATCAGTTAATTCTCTGTTACCTTCAGAAAAATAGATTTCCACAGTCTATCTTCCAGCCCTCCTCACCATGCTACTGTGTACCCTTCTTACTACTCTCCATCATGTATGCTAAGTTCCAATCATACTAAATCATTTAGTATTTCATAAACATGCTCTGCCCTTTCATTTTTTCCATGCTTCTCCCTCTGTAGAATGTCCTTCCCTCCTGCTCCCACCTGATGAACTCCTGTCATCCTTTAAGATCCAGATCTAGACTTTACTTTTTTAAAGAAGGCTTTGATTTCTCTACTAGAGAAAATACTATTTCTTTCTCTCTACTTATCTTCTCTCTATTACAGCCCTTATTTTATATAAATGTATATATATTGTTGAGGTGAATTCTCATGCTGTTGCCCCGGCTGGAGTGCAATGGCATGATCTCGGTTCACCACAACCTCTGCCTCCTGGGTTCAAGCAATTCTCCTGCCTCAGCCCCCCGAGTACCTGAGATTACAGGTGCCGACCACCACGCCCAGCTAATTTTTGTATTTTAAGTAGAGACAGCGTTTTGCCTTGTTTGTTAGGCTGATGTCGAACTCCTGACCTCAGTTGATCTGCCCACCTCGGCCTCCTAAAGTGCTGGGATTACAGGTGTGAGCCACTGCGCCTGGCCCAGCCCTTATTATATTATGTTGTAACTGTCTTTGAGATTGTGGAGTGCAGGATCTGTGCCATACTCATATTTCTTTGCTTCCCCAAAACCTAGCACGTTTGTGAATGCAGGCACCCATATGGGGTGATAGGTATAAGTGCTAATTACTAACTTGCACCAGTCTTCATTTCTTGAATGTAGCTTTCTTCCCAAGAGAGGATGGAAAACCTCCCAACTGTACTGTGTTTGGAATAATTGGGTGTGAACATAGGAAATAAATGTTTTACATACTCCTTTTATTATTCTCTATAAAAGGAGGTGATCAGTTTTTGTTTTTGCTTTTTTGAGACAAGGTCTCACTTTGTCACCTAGGCTGGAGTACACTGGCACGATCATGGCTCACTGCAGCCTCAAATTCCTGGGCTCAGGCAATCCTCCTGCCTCAGCCTCCCAAGTAGGTGGGACTACAGGTGTGCACCTCCACACATAGCTAATTAAAAAAAAATCTGTAGAGATGGGGTATCATTATGTTGCCCCAGCTGGTCTCAAAGTCCTGGCCTGAAGTGATTCTCCCACCTCAGCCTCCCAACGTGCTGGAATTGCAGGCGTGAGCCATAAAAGGACCTGAGAGTCTTGAAAGATTAGCAGGCCCTCAATAAGGAGTGATTCAGTGAACCTTATATATATTCAGAACCTTGGTCACTATTCATTGCCCATCTTTCTCCCTTGCTCTTAAGAGATTTATAACCCCAATACCCAGCACAGTGCCTAGCACCTATTAGGAGCTCAGTAAACATTTGTTGAGGCTGGGTGCAGTGGCTCATGCCTATAATCCCAACATTTTGGGAGGCCACAGTGGGAGGATTGCTTGAGGCCAGGAGTTTGAGAATAGCCTGGGCAGCATAGTAAGACCCCGTCTCAACGAAAAATAATTTTTAAAAAAACTAGCCAGGCATGGTGGCATGTGCCTGTGGTACCAGCTACTTGAGAGGCTGAGGCAAGAGGATCCCTTGAGCTCAGGAGTTCGAGGCTACAGTGAGTTATGATCACACCACTGCACTCCACCCTGGGTGACAGAGCAAGACCCTGTCTCTTAAAAAAATCAATTAAAAAAAAGAATATGAGTGTTTTTTGATGATGTTATCCAAGGTTACTTAGTATCTTGGCATCTGTACAGAAAACTTCAAAACTCTTAAGAAAACTACAATGAGCTACTACTTTACTCCCATTAGAATTGCTATTACTTAAAAAAAAAACCCTCGAGAAAATGACACATATTATCAAGATGTGGAAAAACTGGAACCCTTATGTACTGTTGGCAGGACTGTAAAATGATGCAGCCCCTATGGAAAAGAGTATAATGATTCCTAAAAAATTTTAAACAGAATTTTAAACAGAACTACCATATGATCTAACAATACAATTACCTAATGGAGGTAATTACCTAGTAATTGTATTGTTAGATCATATGGTAATTGATCTCCATCCCCCGTCACCTATATCTGGCATTTTCCCATGTTATCCCTCCCTCCCCAACCTCCCTACCCACCACTGTCCCTAAATATATATATATATATATATATATATAATATAAATATATATATATATAAATATAAATATATACACCCAGTTTTTTATATATATAGATATATATATATTTATATATATGTGTGTGTGTGTGTATATATATATACACACACACACCGCACTAGGTATATATATAACTAGGTATATATAGATACAGCTATAACTAGGTATATATACATACATATATATATATATATATATATATATATATATATATAAATTGTATTGTTAGATCATATGGTAATTCTGTTTAAGATTTTTTAGGAATTTTTTAGATATATACCTAGTAATTGTATTGTTAGATCATATGGTAATTGATCTCCATCCCCTGTCACCTATATCTGGCATTTCTCCACATGTTATCCCTCTCCAACCTCCCTACCCCTCAATGTCCCTTCCCTATTCCCCCCCCCCAACAGACCCCAGGGTGTGATGCTCCCCTCCCTATATTCATGTGTTCTCATTGTTCAACACCTGCCTATGAGTAAGAACATGCAGTGTTTATTTTTCTGTTCTTGTGTCAGTTTGCTGAGAATGATGGTTTCCAGATTCACCTATGTCCCTAAAAAGGACATGAACTCATCGTTTTTTATGGCTGCATACTATTCCATGGTGTATATGTGCCACATTTTCCTTGTCCAGTCTATCATCGATGGGCATTTGGGTTGGTTCCATGTCTCGCTATTGTAAACAGTGCTGCAATGAACATACATGTGCATGTGTCTTTATAATAGAACGATTTATAAATATATACCCAGTAATGGGATTGCTGGGTCAAATGGGAGTATTTCTAGGTCCTTGAGGAATTGCCACACTGTCTTCCACAATGGTTGAACTAATCTACACTCCCACCAACAGTGTAAAAGTGTTCCTGTTTCTCCACATCCTCTCCAGCATCTGTTGTTTCCAGAATTTTTAATGATCACCATTGTAACTGGCATGAGATGGTATCTCAATGTGGTTTTGATTTGCATTTCTCTAATGACCAGTGATGATTAGCATTTTTTTATGTTTGTTGGCCTCATATATGTCTTCTTTTGAAAAAGTGTCTGTTCATGTCCTTCGCCCACTTTTGAATGGGCTTGATTGTTTTTTTCTTGTGAATCTGTTTTAGTTCTTTGTAGATTCTGGCTATTAGCCCTTTGTCAGATGGATAGATTGCAAAAATTTTTTCCCATTCTGTTGGTTACCAGTTCACTCTAATGATTGTTTCTTTTGCTGTACAGAAGCTCTGGAGTTTGATTAGATCCCATTTGTCTATTTTGGCTTTTGTTGCCAATGCTTTTGGTGTTTTAGTCATGAAGTCCTTGCCTATGCCTATGTCCTGAATGGTTTTGCCCAGGTTTTCTTCTAGGGTTTTTATGGTGTTAGGTCTTATGTTTAAGTCTTTAATCCATCTGGAGTTAATTTTAGTATAAGGTGTCAGAAAGGGGTCCAGTTTCCGCTTTCTGCACATGGCTAGCCAGTTTCCCCAACACCATTTATTAAACAGAGAATCCTTTCCCCATTGCTTGTCTTTGTCAGGTTTGTCAAAGATCAGATTGTTGTAGATGTGTGGCATTGCCTCCGAGGCCTGTGTTCTGTTCCATTGGTCTATGTCTCTATTTTGGTACCAGTACCATGCTGTTTTGATTACTGTAGCCTTGTAGTATAGTTTGAAGTCAGGTAGCGTGATGCCTCCAGCTTTGTTCTTTTTGCTTAGAATTGTCTTGGCTGTGCGGGCTCTCTTTTGGTTCCATATGAAGTTTAAGGTGGTTTTTTCCAGTTCTGTGAAGATCATAGGTAGCTTGATGGGGATAGCGTTGAATCTACAAATTACTTTGGGCAGTATGGCCATTTTCACAATATTGATTCTTCCTAACCATGAGCATGGAATGTTTTTCCATCTGTTTGTGTCCTCTTTTATTTCCTTAAGCAGTGGTTTGTAGTTCTCCTTGAAGAGGTCCTTTACATCCTTTGTTAGTTGTATTCCTAGGTATTTTATTCTCTTTGTAGCAATTGTGAATGGCAGTTCTTTCTTGATTTGGCTCTCTTTAAGTCTGTTATTGGTGTATAGGAATGCTTGTGATTTCTGCACATTGATTTTGTATCCTGAGACTTCGCTGAAGTTGCTTATCAGTTTAAGGAGATTTTGGGCTGAGACGATGGGGTTTTCTAAATATACAATCATGTCCTCTGCAAATAAAGACAATTTGATTTCCTCCTTTCCTAATTGAATACCTTTATTTCTTTTTCTTGCCCGATTGCTCTGGCTAGAACTTCCAATACTATATTGAATAGGAGTGGTGAGAAGGGCATCCTTGTCTAGTGCCAGATTTCAAAGGGAATGCTTCCAGTTTTTGCCCATTCAGTAGGATATTGGCTATGGGTTTGTCGTAAATAGCTTTAATTATTTTGAGGTACGTTCCGTCAATACCTAGTTTATTGAGAGTTTTTAGCATAAAGCGCTGTTGAATTTTGTTGAAGGCCTTCTCTGCATCTATTGAGATAATCATGTGGTTTTTGTGTTTGGTTATGTTTATGTGGTGGATTACGTTTATAGACTTGCATATGTTGAACCAGTGTTGCATCCCCAGAATGAAGCCTACTTGATCGCGATGGATTAACTTTTTGATGTGCTGTTGCTGTCGGTTTGCCAGTATTTTATTGAAGATTTTTGCGTCTATGTTCATCATGGATATTGGCCTAAAGTTTTCTTTTTTTTTTGAGTCTCTGCTGGGTTTTGGTATCAGGATGGTATTGGTCTCATAAAATGATTTGGGGGAGGATTCCCTCTTTTGGATTGTTTGGAATAGTTTCAGAAGGAGTGGTACCAGCTCTTCTTTGTATGTCTGGTAGAATTCGGCTGTGAACCCATCTGGACCTGGGCTTTTTTTGGTTGGTAGGCTATTAATTGCTGCCTCAACATCAGCCCTTGTTATTGGTCTATTCAGGATTTCGACTTCTTCCTGGTTTAGGCTTGGGAGGGTGCAAGCGTCCAGGAATTTGTCCATTTCTTCCAGGTTTACTGGTTTACGTGCATAGAGTTGTTTGTAGTAATCTCTGATGGTGGTTTGTATTTCTGTGGAATCTGTGGTGATATCCCCTTTATTGTTTTTTATTGCATCTATTTGATTTTTCTCTCCTTTCTTTTTTGTTAATCTGGCTAGTGGTCTGTCTATTTTGTTGATCTTTTCAAAAAACCAGCTCCTGGGTTTATTGATTTTTTTGAAGGGTTTTTCGTGTCTCTATCTCCTTCAGTTCTGCTCTGATCTTAGTTATTTCTTGTCTTCTGCTAGCTTTTGATTGGTTTTGATCTTGCTCCTCTAGCTCTTTCAATTTTGATGATAGGGTGTCAATTTTAGATCTTTCCTTGCTTCTCATGTGGGCATTTATTGCTACGAATTTTCCTCTAGACACTGCTTTAAATGTGTCCCAGAGATTCTTGTACGTTGTGCCTTCATTCTTGTTGGTTTCGAAGAACATCTTTATTTCTGCCTTCATTTCATTGTTTATCCAGTCAACATTCAAGAGCCAGTTGTTCAGTTTCCCTGAAGTTGTGCAGTTCTGAGTTAGTTTCTTAATCCTGAGGTCTAATTTGATTGCAGTGTGGTCTGAGAGACTGTTTGTTATGATATCCATTCTTTTGCATTTGCTGAGGAGTGATTTACTTCCAATTATGTGGTCAATTTTAGAGTAGGTGTGATGTGGTTGTGAGAAGAATGTATATTCTGTGGATTTGGGGTGGAGAGTTCTGTATATGTCTATTAGGTTTGCCTGGTGCAGATCTCAGTTCAAGTCGTGGATATCCTTGTTAATTTTCTGTCTTGTTGATCTAATATTGACAGTGGAGTGTTAAAGTCTCCCAGTATTATTGCATGGGAGTCTAAGTCTCTTTGTAGGTCGTTAAGAACTTGCTTTATGTATCTGGGTGGTCCTGTATTAGGTGTGTGTATATTTAGGATCGTTAGCTCTTCTTGTTGCATTGATCATTTTACCATTATGTAATGCCCTTCTTTGTCTCTTTTGATCTTTGTTGGTTTAAAGTCTATTTTATCAGAGACTAGGATTGCAACTCCTGCTTTTTTTTGCTCTCCATTTGCTTGGTAAGTCTTCCTCCATCCCTTTATTTTGAGCCAATGTGTGTCCCTGCATGTGAGATGGGTTTCCTGGGTACAGCACACTGATGGGTTTTGATTTTTTATCCAATTTGCCAGTCTGTGTCTTTTGATTGGGGCATTTAGCCCATTTACATTTAAGGTTAATATTATTTTGTGTGAATCCGATCCTGCCATTTTGATGCTAGCTGGTTGTTTTGCCCGTTAGTTGACACAGTTTCTTCATTGTGTCGATGCTCTTTACCATTTGATATATTTTTGGAGGTACTGGTTGTTCCTTTCTATGTTTAGTGCTTCTTTCAGGAACTGTTGTAAGGCAGGCCTGGTGGTGATGAAATCTCTCAGCAATTGCTTGTTCGTAAAGGATTTTGTTTCTGTTTTGCTTATGAAGTTTAGTTTGGCTGGATATGAAATTCTAGGTTGAAAGTTCTTTTCTTTAAGGATGTTAAATATTGGTCCCCCACAGTCTTCTGGCTTGTAGGGTTTCTGCTGAGAAATCCACTGTGAGTCTGATGGGCTTCCCTTTGTGGGTAACTGACCTTTCTCTCTGGCTGCCCTTAGCATTTTTTCCTTCATTTCAGCCCTGGTGAATCTGACAATTATGTGTCTTGGGGTTGCTGTTCTTGAGGAATGTATTTGTGGTGTTCTCTGTATTTCCTGGACTTGAATATTGGCCTGCCTTTCTAGGTTGGGGAAGTTCTCCTGGATAATAGGCTAAAGAGTGTTTTCCAGCTTGGATTCATTCTCTCCATCACATTCAGGTATACCTATCAAATGTAGATTAGGTTTTTTCACATAATCCCATATTTCTTGGAGGCTTTGTTCATTTCTTTTCACTCTTTTTTCTCTAATCTTACCTTCTCGTTTTATTTCATTAAGTTGTTCGTCAATCTCTGATATCTTTTCTTCTGCTTGTTCAGTTCAGCTATTGAAACTTGTGTATGCTTTGTGAAGTTCTTGTGTTGTGTTTTTCAGCTCCGTTAAGTCATTTGTATTCTTCTCTAAGCTGTTTATTCTCGTTAGCATTTTGTCAAACCTTTTTTAAAGGTTCTTAGTTTCTTTGCATTGTGTTAGAACATGTTCTTTCAGCTCAGAGAAGTTTCTTATTACCCATCTTCTGAAGCCTGTTTCTGTCAATTCATCAGACTCATTCTCCATGCAGCTTTGTTCCTTTGCTGGTGATGAGTTGTGATCCCTTGGAGGAGGAGAGGCATTCTGGTTTTGGGTGTTTTCATCCTTTTTGCACTGGTTTCTTCCCATCTTTGTGGATTTATCTACCTGTGGACTTTGTGGTTGGTGACTTTTGGATGGGGTCTCTGAGTGGATGTTATTTTTGTTGATGATGAAGTTATTTCTTTCTGTTTTTTAGTTTTCCTTCTAACAGTCAGGCCCTTCTGCTGTAGGACTGCTGGAGGTCCACTCCAGAACCTGCTTGCCTGGGAATCACCTGCAGCGGCTGCCAGTAACGGTTGCTGCCAGTTTCTTCTTCCGTTATCTTCATCCCAGAAGGATACCTGCCAGATGTCAGCCTGAGCTGTCCTTTATGAGGTGACTCTTTGGATATATGGGGGGTCAGGGAGCTGCTTGAGGAGACAGTCTGTCCCTTATAGGAGCTCAAGTGCTGAGCTGTGAGCTCCATTGTTCTGTTCAGAGCTGCTAGCCAGGTATTAAGTCTGCTGCAGCAGAACTCATAACCACCTTTTTTCCCAGGTGCTCTGTCCTGGGAAGGTGGGGCTTTATTTATAAGCTCCTAACGTGCTGCTGCCTTTTTTTAAAGCTGCCCTGCCCAGCAAGGAGGTAACCTAGTTACAGTCTGCCAGCCACGGCGTTGCTGAGCTGCTGTGGGCCCTGCCCAGCTGCTGTGTGAACTTCCTTGCGGTTTTGTTTATACAGGTATAGTTAGAACTGCCTCGGAAATGGCGGACTGCATCAGTAGTGGCGGACTGCCTCAGTAATGGCGGACACTCTTCCCCCAACAGAGCTGAACTGTCCCGGGTCCAACTGTGCTTGCTGCAAATCTCTCAGTCCAGAGCGTTTCAGATAGCTGGTCTTTGTGTGGTGTGACCCACCGAGCCAGATCACCTGGCTCCCTGTTTCAGCCCCTTTTTTTTCAGTTGAATGGGCAGCTCTGTCTCCCAGGCATTCCAGGTGCCAGTTGAAACAGCCGCCCAGATTTGTGTGAGTTTTTGTGCAGAGACCTGCTGCATCGGCTGAAACAGCCATGCTGGAAACTCATGGTGCTTTTCAGCCCAGGAATCTCCTGGTCTGTGGGCAGTAATAACTCGTTTGGAAATGCGGTGTTCACTCACCCTCTGCATTCTTCTCGCTAGGAACTGTGCTCCAGAGCTGTTCCCAATCAAGTAATCGGGACTAATTTTTTACCTTAATTTTTTAGCTTGAAGGTTCTAAAAACATGGTTAGTATAAATATGATCCTCAAACCCATGTGAGGGTGGGCCTATGGTTATAAATTCTTGAGGAAAACTTTTTTTTTTTTTTTTTTGAGAAGGAGTCTCACTCTGTCGCCCAGGCTGGAGTGTGTTGGTGCAGTCTCAGCTCACTGCAACCTCTGCCTCCCGGGTTCAAGCAATTCTACTGCCTCAGTCTCCAGAGTAGCTGGAACTACAGGTGCATGCCACCACACCCCGGCTTATTTTTTTGTATTTTTAGTAGAGAGAGGTTTTACCATGTTAGTCAGGATGGTCCCAATCTCCTGACCTGTCAACTCCTCACAGTCCCTTGGGAGAAAATATGTAATAAAGATGTGAGGGCATCTCCAGTCATCACAGATTTACTGGGAGTCTGAAAAGTAAAAACAGGGTAGTGTAATGTTCCTCATTAAGATTCTGCTTAATACTTAAGGATTTTGTTAACATTTGGTTTTGCTTAATTTTACTCACATCTCTTTTCTCAGAAGTGGGCATTATGGAGGTTCTAATGGCTTCTTGAACATAAAATAGCTCTTAAAAGTAAAACCATGATGGATTTAGTGTGAATTAATAAAATAGGGATTCAATTTCCCTTGAAATACATATGGGTTTAATACATATGAAATACATACTTCCCTTGAAATACATATGAGTTTATGAAGAGCAGGAAAGTTCTTCATAATTAAAAAAATGTGGGATAATGTTTGAGATGCTTGAGGAATGCAGTGTTGCTGGATTGTACTGTCAGAACAAATAGTCCCAACCAGGAGATGGAAACTTGTAGTACTGTTTCAGGCACACAGTATGCACTTAAGGAATTTTGGCACAATCTCAATTTTTCAAATGTTTCAAACAACCCTAAGCTTATTTCTGTAGAAGAAACTTTTCCTACCTGCCTACAATTGAATGTTCAGGGTATGCTGCAGAGAAAAGGAGGGGTTAGTACATTCTACCTGAAGGAATCTAAAAAGGATGCCTAGATGGTGCTAGAGCTGAGTCCTAAAAGAAGAACTGTTTGCCCGGTGGACTATGATGGGCAGAGAGCAGCATGTGTAAAGACTCAGAGCTAGGAAAACAGCTTGGAATTTTTAGGAAACTGCAATTAATTTCCTATGCCAAAGTGTAGTATAGGAGAGCAACACAGTGAAAGATGGGGCAGCAGGACCAGTTAGAGGTCCAACTAAAGAGGGATTGGGCTTTATTCTGAAAGATCAGTATTATGATTATTATCGCAACATCTCAGCACTCACTTTATTATTTATGTATGTATTTATTTATTTAGATACAGGGTCTGGCTCTGTCATTCAGGCTGGAGTGCAGTGGCACAGTCTCAGCTTACTACAACCTCTGCCTCCTGGGCTAAAGCCATCCTCCCAACTCAGCCTCCTGAGAAGCTGGGATTGCAGGTGTGCACCACCACACCTGGTTAATTTTTGTACTTTTAATAGAGACAGGGTTTCACCATGTTGCCCAGGCTGGTCTCAAACTCCTGGCCTCAAGTGATCCTCCTGCCTCAGCCTCCCCAAAGTGTTGGGATTACAGGTGTGAGCCACAATACCTGGCCTCAGCACTCACTTATATAGATATGTTTTAAAATTACCTTTATCAAGGATAATTTATATACAATAAAATGCACCAATTTCAACTGTGTCTTGGTGACTTTTGACAGATTTATACAGCTAGGTATAATTTTTTTTTCCTGTTTTCTTTAAGACCTAATAATTGTACATGTTTATGGGATCAGTCTTTAGAATTTTTTCTTTTTTAATTTTATTTTTATTTTCTGTAGAAAGTGATTTATTTAGAGAGAAAGAGAGAAACAGGAGGAGAGAGAAATAAACAGCCAACTCTCACACTGAGTGAGAGAATCCAGAGGAATGGAATCCAGGAGAGGAAAGCAGCTTCCACACTGAGTGGAAGGGAATAGAGAGATGGAGTTTAGGAGGGGAAGACAGGCTTCCACGAAGGGTGTGTTCGTGGAAGGGGGACTCCAGAGGGAAAATCCAGCATAGAGAAAAACAGCTTCCATGAGCACAAGAGTGTTCGTGGAAGAGGATTCAAACATGGAGTCCCTTCTTTTTTTTTTTTTTTTTTTTAGAGGCAGAGTCTTGCTCTGTCATTTAGGCCAGAGTACAGTGGTGCAGTGATAGCTCACTTCAGTCTCAATCTCCTGGGCTCAGGTGATCCTCCCTCCTTGGCCTCCCACAACACTGGAGTTATAGGCATGAGCCACCATGCCTGGCCTAGAATTTTAATATTACCTCAGAAACTCTGCTTATGCCCCTTCTCAGTCAGTCCTACCCCCCTAGTGCAGACACACATATCGAGGCAATTGTTATAGATTTCTGTCACTATAAATTAGTATTTTCTAAAGTTTCAATTAAATGGAATAATATACTATATACTCTTGTGTCTGGCTTCTTTCCCTCAGTATGATGTTTTTGAGGTTCACTCATGTTGTTGTATATTAGTTCACTCTGTTTTTTGCTAAGGTTTAATTAGACTTATGTAACACATACTGGGCATGGTGGCATTATAGTATACCAGGAGTCTAAAGCAGGAAGATGAGTTGAGGACAGGAGTTTGAAACAATTTTGGGCAACATAGAGTGACCCCGTCTGTACAAAAAAAAAAAAATTAGGCATGGTGGCATCTACCTGTATTCCCAGCTACCTGGGAGGCTGGGGCAGGAAGATCACTTGAGCCCAGGAGTTTCAGGCTGCTCTAAGCTATGATCATGCTATTGCACTCCAGCCTGGGTATCAGAGCAAGACTAAATCTCTAAAAAAAATTTAAAAGTAAAAAAAATTGAAAAAAAAACAATGTAAAAAGATTTATGTACCATACTTTATCTAGTCAACTTTTTTTTTTTTGAGATGAAGTTTCACTCTTGTTGCCCAGACTGGAGTGCAATGGTGCGATCTCAGCTCACTGCAATCTCCGCCTCCCAGCTTTAAGTGATTCTCCTGTCTCAGCCTCCTGAGTAGCTGGAATTACAGGCATACACCACCACACCCGGCTAATTTTGTATTTTTAGTAAAGATGGGGATTTTCCACGTTGGTTAGGCTGGTCTCGGACTCCTGACCTCAGGTGATCTGCCCGCCTGGGCCTCCCAAAGTACGGGGATTACAGGCATGAGCCACTGCGCCTGGTCTCTAGTCAACTTTTGATGGACATTTGGGTCATTTCCAGTTTCTGGCTATACAAAGCTGCTATGAACATTTGTGTACAAGTCTTTGTCAGCACTCACTTTAATGTATGGTATAGCTAATAAGTTTGTATGGGAAGATGCTTCCACCCCACCACCACTAGCCAAATTGTATATATGTGTGGCTGGGAGTAAAAGGGAGGGCAGCATGAAGAATTTGTCTCAGGCCAGGACAATCATAGTTCCTCATTCCCCTGGCAACAGTAATTGGTCCAAGGAGCAAGCATGTGACCCAGAAAGGTTAGTCTTTTCCCAAAAGAAAGAAAAAAACTTTTTATTCTTGGGTTGCTAAAATGAAACAATGTATAATTTGAAGGTTTATAGGCTGGTCTTGAAATCCTGGCCACAATTTTCTGCATTGGTTGCATAAAGGAAGCTCTTCTACAGTAAGAGAAAATAAGAACAATGCATAAGGGAAAAAGGGGTGGGGAAGAGAGAGAGAATCCCTGCCTCCTCCATGAATTAGGTTTATGCCAGACAAGAACACTCATATTTAAACAGAATTGGGAATATGAAATAAACCTAATAAAGAAGAAACTAGAGGTTAGGAGAGAATGGACATAGTGGATACGGCTGAAATTAAAATACAAAATTTAAAAATGCAAAAATTAGCCGGTGTGGTGGTGCACACCTGTAATCTCAGCTACTTGGGAGGCTGAGGCATGAGAATCGCTTGAACCTGGGAAGCTGAAGTTACAGTGGCCTGGGTGACAAAGCAAGACTCTGTCTCAAAAAAAAAAAAAAGATGTTTGCATTTTATGTTGTAGACATTGGGTAATTGTATCAGTCTGCTAGGGCTACCATAACAAAGTACTGCCGAGTAGGTGTCTTAAACAACAGAAATTTATTTTCTTACGGTTCTGAAAGCTAGAAGTCTGAGATCAAGGTGTTGGCAGGTTTGGTTTCTTTTGAGGCCTCTCTCCTCAGCTTGCCATGGCCGTGTTCTCCCTGTATCTGTGTCTTCACGTGGCCTTCCTTCTTTATGTGTTTGTGTCCAAATTTCCTTTTCTTACAAAGACATAAGTCATATTGGATTAGGGCCTTTTTCTTTTTGAGACTAGGTCTCTCTCTTCCCAGGCTGAAGTGCAATGCGGCAATCATAGCCCACTACAGCCTTGATCTTACTGGCTTAGGTGATCCTCCTACCACAGCTTCCCAAGTAGCTAGGACTACAGGTGTGTGCCACCACGCCCTGCTAATTTTTTCAATTTTTTTTAGAGATGGGGTCTCACTATGTTACCCAGGCTGGTCTCAAATTCCTGGCTTCAAGTAATCCTCCAGCCTTGGCCTTCCAAAGATCTGGTATTACAGGCATAAGCCACTGCACGTGGCCATGGCCTCATTTTTAATTACCTCGTTAATGCCATGTGTCCAAATACAGTCACATTCTAAGGTACTAGGGATAAAATTTCAACATACGGATTTTTTTTTTTTTTTAGACAGAGTTTCACTGTCACCCAGGCTGGAGTACAGGAGTACAGTGGCATGATCTTGGCTCACTGCAACCTCTGCCTCCTGGGTTCAAGCAATTCTCCTGCCTCAGCCCCCCAAATAGCTGGGATTACAGGTGTATGCCACCATACCTGGCTAATTTCTTTGTCTTTTTAGTAGAGACAGGTTATCACCATGTTGGCCAGGCTGGCCTTAAACTCCTAACCTCAAGTGATCCACCTGCCTTGGTCTCCTGAAGTGCTGAGATTACAGGCATGAACCATGCCAGGCCTTAGCATATGGATTTTTATGGGAAAACAATTCAGCCCATAAGAGGAGCCATCAAAAACTTTATTTTCACTACTTCACATGTTTTATTTTGTTGTACATTTTTCTAGAACCAGGTTCATTTTTTCAGTTTTGTAGAAAAATAGATATTCCAGCCACCATTTACGTAACTGTCTAGTCTTTTAAGACCAATCAGGTATGTTCCCTGGAAAGAAGACCTTGTTTATTTATTTATTTATTTATTTATTTGAGACAAGAGTCTCACTCTGTCGCCCAGGCTGGAGTGCAGTAGCACAATCTGTGCTAACTGCAACCTC
This sequence comes from Ateles fusciceps, assembly GCA_036589455.1. Classification (NCBI taxonomy): domain Eukaryota; kingdom Metazoa; phylum Chordata; class Mammalia; order Primates; family Atelidae; genus Ateles; species Ateles fusciceps. The sequence continues at coordinate 1,962,767 of JAZHEH010003223.1, forward strand.
TACCTCCCGAGTTCAAGTGATTATCCTGCCTCAGCTTCCTGAGTAGCTGGGATTACAGGTGTGCACCACCATGCCCAGCTAATTTTTGAATTTTTAATAGAGATAGGGTTTCACCATGTTGGCCAGGCTGGTCTTGAACTTCTGACCTCATAATCCACTCTCCTTTGCCTCCCAAGTGCTGGGATTACAGGCGTGAGCCACTGCACCCAGCCAAATAGAAGACGTTTTTTTAAAAAAAAAGTTTTTATAGGGATGGAGTCTCTCCATGTTACCCAGGCTGGTTTTGAAGTCCTGGGCTCAATCAGTTCTCCCACTTCAACCTCCCAAAGTGCTGGGATTACAGGCATGAGCCACCGTGTCTAGTCCACATGGAAGACTTTTTTTCTTTTTGAGATTGAGTCTTGTTCTGTCACCCAGGCTGGAGGGCAATGGCACAATCTTGGCTCACTGCAACCTCTACCTCCTGGGTTCAAGCTATTCTCCTGCCTCAGCCTCCTAAGTAGCTGGGACTACAGGCACATGCCACCATGCCTGGCTAATTTTTTTGTATTTTTAGTAGAGATGGGGTTTCACTGTGTTAGCCAGGATGGTCTCAATCTCCTGACCTCATGATCCGCCCACCTTGGCCTCCCACAGTGCTGGGATTACAGGCGTGAGCCACCTTGCCTGGCCCTTTTTTGATATAGAGTCTGGCTCTGTTGCCCAGGCTGGAATGCAGTAGCGCAATCTCGGCTCACTAAACCTCCGCCTCCTGGGTTCAAGCGATTCTCCTGCCTCAGGCTTCCGAATAGCTGGGATTACAGGCACCTGTCACCATGCCCGGCTAATTTTTTTGTATTTTTAGTAGAGACAGGGTTTTGCCATGTTGGTCAGGCTAGTCTCGAACTCCTGACTTCTGGTGATCTGCCTGCCTCGGCCCCGAAAGTGCTGGGTTTACAGGCGTGAGCCACCATGTCCTGCCTGAAGACCTTTGAATAGAGCAGGGCAAGAACAGATCTACCTCAGAACATTACTGATAACAATATGGAGAAGGAAGAACAAATGGACTGAAGGAGGAAAAGAGTAGAGTTATGAAGGCTTGTTAGAGGCTTTTGGAATTTTCCAGGCAAAGGAATGATAAAGGCCTGAATTAGAGAGCCTACTCTCAGACTGATACCTGATTAGAATATAAATCACCTATAAATAGAGTGGCATCTGAGCAGTTGATGATTTCCCACTAGAATGAATTATTTGATAGAGGATGTATATGCAAATTTGCTTTGAAGAGGGAGAAAGGTAGGTGGAATGAGGCAGTAAGAAGTTCATGAAGGATTCTTCAACTACATTATAGCTTCATAAGGCTCCCTGGTTTTAAATCCTGTCCCTTTTACTTGTCACTGTTCCTATCCCTATTCTTTTTATAGAGATTTTATTTTTGTGTATGTGAGGTAAAAATGAAGTGGCGTTGTTCATTTAGGGTAATACTCGAGGTTCATTGCCTCATGCCAAGGAAATCAAGGACACAGATACACGTAGAGAGCGGTTAAGAGTGGAGGTTTAATAGAAAAAGGAAGAGGAAAGAGAATAGCTCTCTTTTTTGCAGAGAGTGGGACACCTAAGTGGGCCTTCCTTCCCGTGTGAAGTGCACAGGGGTTTTATAGACAGGCTTGAGGAGGTGGTGTCTGATTTACATAAGGCCCAAAGATTGGTTGGACCAGGTATAAAATTTATATCTCATGGGAAGAAGCTGGCCACCCCACCCTAATCATTTATTATGCAAATGAATTTTCTACCTGGCCCATCCCATGTTGTTTGCTCCTTACTGTACACATGGTTGACAAAGAAAAGGGAAGATGGAGCCGCCATGTTGAACATGCCTAGCTCTCAGGTAGCCTTTTCCTGTTGGCACAGCTGCCAGCCTTCACTCATGCAAGCTTCCAGCTTGCATATGTATGTCTGCAGCTTGATTTTACAGGCTGTGTTTTATTGGAAAATAAATTATTTGGGGGCTGCTTTTTATTAAAAGGAAAACTTTTCCAAGGACTTTCTTACCCTTACTATCTGCCTAAGTAATTTCTTTTTAACTCTTATGTCAAAAAGACCACAAAATACTGAATTGGGCCCTACTTGGAGTCTAAGTCCTGGAATTATTAGGTGAATGACCTTGGGAAAGTCATTTTATCTCTCTGAACTTCCATTTTATGATACGTAAAATGGAGATGATAATTTCTACCTTGCAAGTTTGTTAAAAGAATTAAATGAAATCATAAATGAAAAGTATCTTTATTTTTTATATTTATTTATTTTTTTTTTTTGAGACAGGGTCTTGCTGGAGTGCAGTGGCGTGATCACGGCTCTCTGTAGCCTCAATCTCCCAGGCTCAAGTGATCCTTCCACCTCAGCCTCCTGAGTAGCTGGAATGACAGGCGCTTACCACCACACCTGGCTAATGTTTTGTAGAGATGGAATCTCACTATGTTGCCCAAGCTAATCGCTAACTCCAGGGCTCAAGCGATCCTCCCATCTAGGCCTCCCAAAGTGCTGGGATTACAGGTGTGAGCCAACTCACCCAGCCCATGAAAAGTATTTTTAAATATCTGTACACATTTATTGCACTTGGTACCCCCAAAATATACTTTTATGTCTATAGGTGGTAGTAGGAAGCAGATATTTGTTACAGAGAACAATAGTGGCTATGATTTACTGAGTTGCCTACTGTAAGTCCTGGATGTGAGCCTTAGAGTACCTCTTTCTTCTAGGAGGGATCCCTAGGTTACAGGAGTTGGTTGGGTAGTAGTTGTATCAACACCTGAGAAAAACGTGACTCTTCTTTGGGCTATTTGGATCTGATTACTAGGAAAGAAAAGAAATGTGGTTTGATTTCAATAAATGCTAGAATTTGTGGGGGCAGATTTAATATTGCTAAGACAAAGGAAAGAGCAAATTGACGAAAGAAGGGGAAAAAAAGAGAAAGAGAGCCTCAGAAGGCATATGAAAACAAAAGGCAAAATAAAAAAGACTAGAAAAGGAAAAACACTTTCCCCAAATGTCTCCTATTTCAGACTTTGTATTCATGTCTCATTTCTCATTGGTATCTCTTGAGGATGAGCTGTTCTTTTTAATATCATTTATGTGTATGACTGGTCAATGTCAACACATTGTTAGTAATACTGTTGTTTACAAGAAATGACTTCAGAAAATTTTAGCTTGAGTCTGTTATTACGTGTAACAGTTAGCATTTCTATAAATTCCATACCTCACTCAAATCCTTCAGATGTGGGATTGCTGAGGAAATTACTTTAAAACTGAAACCTGAAGGATAAGTAAGACTTAGTTCTGAGAAGAATGGGGGAAGAATAGTCCAGGCAGAGGAAATGACATGTTTATAGCCCTGAGACAGGAAAGAGTTCATTGTGTTCATCAGAGCAGGCTCATGTGGCAGATCTCGGGAGTCTATGCAAGCAAAACTCGGTAAAAAAAAAAAAAAAGAGTCTTCTCTTGTGTCTCATGTGTTTAGAGCTGATACTAATTGTTCAGTGTCTTGGGTATGGTCAAGGCTCAAACAACTGTTAACAGTTGAAACAGCCACCCATGAGGCCAGGTCTAGTTTTGCCCCTAGTGAGGACAAAGAGATTCGAGGAGGGAGGAAAATCAAACTTAAGGATCCAGCATATTTATTCAGTATGGTCCTCATTCATAGCTCTCCTTTTTTTTTTTTTTTTTTTTTTTTTGAGACAGAGTCTTGCTCTGTTGCCCAGGCTGGAATGCAGTGGGGCAGTCATGGATCACTGCAGCCTCAACCTCCCAGGCTCAAGCAATCCTCTCACTTCAGCCTCCCCAGTATTTGAGATTACAGGGGTGTGCCACCCCGCCCAGCTAATTTTTTTTTATAGAGACAGGGTCTCACTATGTTGCCCAGGCTGGTCTCAAACTCCTGGGCTCAAGGGATCCTCCAACTTCAGCTTCCCAAAGCTCTGGGATTATAGGTTTTAGCCACCACACCCAGCTAGTATGCCCTCATAGGTAGAGTACTTAAAGTTTAATTGTTTTGATTTTCTTAATACTCTACTATAGTTTTTTATTGTGTTAATTTTTCTGGTGATTTGGTGACTGGTCTAGTTCAAGCATCCCCTATTTCTGTGATTGCCACTCCTGCCATCATTACCTCTATGACTATTTACTAGGCCAGGCACTTTATTTCTTATTTTTTCTTTTTTTTTTTCCCCCGAAACGGAGTCTTGCTGTGTCACCCTGACTGGAGTGCAGTGATGCAATCTCAGCTCACTGCAACCTCCACCTCCCGGGTTCAAGCAATTCCCCTGCCTCAGTCTCCCAGGCACACACCACCATGCCCGGCTAATTTTTGTATTTTTAGTAGAGACAGGGTTTCACCATGTAGGCCAGGTTGGTCTCGAATGACCTGTGATCTACCCGCCTCAGCCTCCCAAAGTGCTGGGATTACAGGCGTGAGCCACTGCGCCTGGCTTTTTTTTTTAAGATGGATTCTCGCTCTGTCGCCCAGGCTGGAGTGCAGTGGTGCAATCTCGGCTCACTGCAACCTCCACCTCCTGGGTTCAAGTGATTCTCCTGCCTCAGCCTCCCTAGTAGCTGGGACTACAGGCATGTGCCACCATACCTGGCTAATTTTTTTTTTTTTTTTTGTATTTTTAGTAGAGACAGGGTTTCACTATGTTAGCCAGGATGATCTCAATCTCCTGACCTTGTGATCCACCTACCTCAGCTTCCCAAAGTGCTGAGATTATAGGCGTGAGCCACTGCACCCAGCCTTATTATTATTACTATTATTATTATTATTATTTTGAGACAGAGTCTCCCTCTGTCACCCAGGCTGGAGTGCAGTGGCACGATCTCTGCTCATTGCAGCCTCTACCTCCTAGGTTCAAGCGTTCTCCTGCCTCAGCCTCCTGAGTAGTTGGGATTACAGGCATGCGCCACCACACCCAGCTAATTTGTGTGTTTTCAGTAGAGATAGGGTTTCATCATGTTGCCCAGCTGGTCTAGAACTCCTGACCCCAGGTGATCAGGCTGCCTCAGCCTCCCAAGTTGCTAGGATTACAGGCGTGAGCCACCACACTCAGCCTGCTTCTTTTAATATTTGCATTTCATCCATCTTTTGTAACTTTATATATTTTTTCTGATAGTGGAATCAGAGGTTTTAAAAAAGTTAGAAATCAAAAAGTCAAACCATAAAATTCCATATTCACCTTCTTTCCAGAGCAGAGCCTGCCATACTTGCTCCCTAAAACCAGTAGGGTCAGAGGAGTGGATGTCTTTCCAGTCTTCTCTATATCTGCTGGCTTCTTTCCTTTTTCTGGCATGAGCACGCACCTCTAGATCGTAGCCAGCCACTCCTCTGAGGGCATAGTCCAGAAAATGTTTTCCCTCCTCTGCCTTTACATATTGTTTCTCTCCCTCTGCCCCCATTTCCCATGTGTTCTACTTGCTGCTACTTTAGTTAACATTTAATGACTATTAATACCATAATCCTTCATAGCTGACATCCTGTAATAACATCCCTTTGCCATCTAAATTACCTAGACCGATGGTAAGGAGATTTTTTAAAGAGCCTGAATTCATTTTCTTTATAGCAATATTAATGAACCAATAGACAATTAATTATAAACACAATCATATTACTTGAGCTTGGCATGGGTTTACACACAGATTGTGCTTTTACAGTTATTTTCAGATAACTTCCTTGTCTACTACTAGCCTATACTAGAATTCCACCTGTAACTTTTCTAGCCATGGTAGAAGTAGCAATTTTCCAAGCTACATTCCATAGCTATTCCCAACTTCTGGGTTTAAAATGCCCACTTCAGGGCCTCTTGACCCCAACTATTAAAGTACCACTTTGAAATCTGCCTGCAAAAAATGTTCAGACTACCCATTCCCTTCCCTGCCATACAACTTGGTCTATCTGCTCACACCATACTCAGCCTCTTGTCAAGCCTTCCTTACAGCTTGTTTCTAAAAATGCCTCATCATATCTCACCTACAAGCACAGAGCTGCATATATTGTGTTGTTCTTATCATCACCTTCATTAAAATATTAGGATGACTACATTAGGACAAAACCCTAAAACCCAGTTATATTTTAATTATCCTAGCCTGAGACTGATGAGAATTAGTCACAACCCACCCACGAATCATGTTTGATTTGCGGGGGGATAAGGTCATTTTACCACAAGAGGGTAGTTGTCAAAAAGATGGAATTTTGTCACCTGTTCATAAGTTTAGGCTTCTTTTTTCTTTTCTTTTCTTTTTTTTTTAGAGATGGAGTCTTGCTCTGTCACCCAGGCTAGAGTGCAGTGGCATGATCTTGGCTCACTGCAACCTCCACCTCCCGGGTTCAAGTGATTCTCCTGCCTCAGTCTCCCGAGTAGCTGGAACTACAGGTGCATACTGCCACACCTGGCTAATTTTTTTTTTTTTTATATTTTAGTAGAGATGGGGCTTCATTGTGTTGCCCAGGCTGGTCTTGAACCCCTAGGCTCAGGTAATCTGCCTGCCTCGGCCTCCCAAAGTGCTAGGACTACAGGCATGAGCCACTGCATCCGGCCGTTTAGGCCTCTTTTGCTAAAACGGCTTGAAAGCATGTGTCAAGAGAACTCAGAGCCTGATAGTCCTGGGATTTGACAGCACGGCTGCACTTCATTACTCTGGTCAGCTTACATCTGGGAATTACCATCAGAAAAATGTCTTTGTGCTGTCTCCCTTCTTTCTCACTGACATCTGCTTTGGAGAGGAGATTTGGATGGAGTAAAGTTTCTAAGCAAGTGAGAGAAGGCCTAGAAACAGAACACTTCAAAGTGCAGGCCATATTATTTTCTCCTGTTATATAATAGATTTTAAAAGATTTAACCTTTTTCCTCTCTGAAAGCTGGTACCAGTTTTCTCCATTATAGAAAAGCTGTGGCTCTTTAAAGGGATGTAGAAATTTACTTTGACTGGAAAATATCTGAGGAGAAAACAGCCAGTCTTCAAAGTAGGAAAAACATTTGTCAAATGTTCTTGTGCCTACTACAAGGTAACATTGAGTTATTGACAGTTTCCTCCTTTCTCCTATGGCCAAGTCAGGAAGTCATTTAAGGCCAATTTAAGGTCTCTAAAAAGAAGGCTCAACAGAAAGCTTGGGTTTGTGAAAGGAAGATAAAATCTTGGAACCCCAAACTCACTATGACAAAGGAAAAAGTTCTGAGTCATGCAAAAAATTGACTTCCTTTTGTTTCTAAACAGATAACTTCAATATAGAAGGCCATGACTATCCCCAAGTGGGGGATATCCCTCACCCTAATAATGTAAATTAACAGCTTTTCAAGTAGAGGACAAAGACAAGAATAGAAATTATCCTTCCACCCACCCTGAGACAAATGCATATTTGACTTCTTCCTCTACTCTATATTTGTTATCTCACATAAAATGCAGATTTGCTGAGTGCCAGATAAATGTATAATTGACTGTTGCTCTTTCCCCTCCTGCCTGCTCTTCCCCTTTAAATACTGAAGTCCTCAAAATCCTCTTTGGACAACAACACAAGCCACAGATCTACTGTAAGTTGTTTCTCTTTTCCTGGGCATGTCCTCAACCTTGACACAGTAAACCTCTAAATCAATTGAGACCTGTCTTAGACACTTTTTGGTTTACAGTTTTTGTTTTTTGAAGCTCTCTTGGCTTGTCTTCCCTCCTAAGGCTTGCTGGAATCTGACTACTTTGGGGTAGTCTTCGAACTTCTGCTATTAAACCCTTTTTTAAAATGTGCTAGGGTTGACTAGTTGCTCTTTTATGTAAAGAAAAATGTCTCTGAAAGAGTGTGTTGATTTGAAAAGCATATTCATCATATTCCAGGAACAGCTTACATTTTCCCATACTTTCATCCTTAAATAAAAAGTTCCAAATTAAGAAATCATACACTCATAATTGTCAATGGAATCTACCCCTGGCAAGTTACCAAAAGTATGAGCTTAGCAGTAACGTCTTAATTGCAAATAACTTTTCAAATGTACAAAGAAAATATTTTTCCAGGCTTCTCTGACTTATACAATGAGATACAAAAATCAAATTGGTCCCTTAAGAGAGGATTAGGGTTTGATAAGGTCATCACCTTTAGATTTAGAAGGTAAATGATTTAGGAGGTAAACTTTGTTTTCGACCTGGAACAAAGTTAGCATCTAGTTCTGCAAATTAAGAAAGGACTCCAGAGACTCCAGAGTAGAGAGAACAATCATCCAGGGACTTCCTGGGTCATTTACTTGTGAATTGGTTTTGAGCCTTCCCATCATTGGCTGTGAACTACCCTTAAAGTTTGATCATCTTTTTTCAGTTCTTTTACAGCATGGTTGTATTTCCTTAAGATCTGTCAATAATCCTAGTTAGACTTAATTCTGTTAGCCTAACAATATGAGGAATTCAGAAAGTTAAGCATACTTATTTCCTGGACCTTTTTTTTTTCTTTTTTGAGATGGAGTCTCCCTCTGTCACCAGGCTGAAGTACAATGGTGTGATGTCAGATCACTGCAACCTCCGCCTCCCGGGTTTAAGCGATTCTCCTGCGTCAGCCTCCTGAGTAGCTGGGACTACAGACACCACACCCATCTAATTTTTGTATTTTTAGTAGAGACAGGGTTTCACCATGTTGGCCAGGATTGTCTCGATCTCTTGACCTCATTATCCTCCCTCCTTGGCCTCCCAAAGTGCTGGGATTATAGGTGTGAGCCACCACGCCCCGCCACTTATGTCATGGACTTTTACACCCTGTTTCCTATTCTCTGGTCCCCCCTCCTGAAATTAGTACTGATCAGAACAGGAGTTTGAAGAGACTACCTGAGGCTGGAGAAAGTAGCGCCAGAAAGAGCGGAAGGAACAATCCTCAGAGTACCACCCCAACAAGATAAAATTCACTATGTCTGCCGTTCAAAAAAAGTCATCAGGCCTGCAAAGAAACAGGAAAATATGATCTATACAAGGATAAAGTTCAATCAATAAAAACAGATAAGAATTATAGAGAAGATAGAATTGGTAGACAAAGACATTAAAACAGTTCTTATAACTGTATTCCATATGTTCAAGAAGCTAGAGGAAAGACTGAAAATAATAAGTAGAGACATGGTAGGTATTTTATTTTATTTATTTATTTTGAGATGGAATTTCACTCTTCTTGCCCAGGCTGGAGTACAATGGCACGATCTCAGCTCACCGCAACCTCTGCCTTCCAGGTTCAAGTGATTCTCCTGCCTCAGCCTCCCAAGTAGCTGGGATTATAGGCATGCACCACCATGCCCAGGTAATTTTGTATTTTTAGTAGAGACAAGGTTTCTCCTTGTTGGTCAGGCTAGTCTCAAACTCCCAACCTCAGGTGATCTACCCTCCTCAGCCTCCGAAAGTCCTGGGATCACAGGCATGAGGCACCACGCCCAGCGGAAGGTATTTTAAAAGATCTAAATCTAACTTCTAGAGATGAAAAATATAGTATTTGATATGAAAAATACAATGGATAAGATTAACAGGAAATTAGACATTGCCAAAGAAAGACTAAATAACTTGAAGACATAGCTATAGAAACAAGAAATGAAACACATAGAGAAAAAAGACTGAAAAAAGAGGATATCAGTGAGCCCTGAGACAACATCAACCTTTTGTTTCTAGAGTTGCAAGATAGTGGTTGTGGTTTTTTCACACAAAGGAGTTACAAGGTTAAGTTACAGGGTTAAGTCCCTGTTCTGCCAGCCTGGCTTCTTCCTGGTTTCATTAACTTATTGACTTATTAGGGCCCCACAATAAGTTCAAAATATTTTGCTATGCTAAGAGATACGGATGGTCACAAAAGCTTGAGAAAAAGGAGAAAGGAATGTTTGTTCGCGTTCACCACAAAGGCATCATGAAGAAGGTATAGTCAGACTCTTAAAGGATGGGTAGGACTTGGAAAGGCAGAATGTAGGGAAGAGGCTGGTGAGGAATCCACATATGCAAAGTCCTGAAAGCAAGAATGAGCAGAGCATTTGGGAGGTGGGAGGACACTTGGACTGACTGGAACTAGACTTAGTGTTGAGAATAGTAAAAGATTAGGCAGAGACAAATGATGAAATGTTCTGCTGAGGTGCCAGAGTGAAGCATTTGGGTTTGATCAGATAGACCAGGGGTTGGTAAGCTACATCAGCAAGCAGGCCAAATCTGGCCTGTGCTATAGCTGGCCTAGAGTTAGAACCTGAGCGGCGCCGTTTTATAAAGAACAAAGCTATGTTTTGAATGGGTTGTAATGGCTGCCCCACTCTCCTCGCAGTGACTGCTGGCCTTTGGCTTCTGTGCCTGAGGCTGCTAGTTTGCTCTGCAAACTATCTACCTTTCCTATCAGTAACAGCCAGAATTGTCAGCCTTTGTGACTACAATAGCAGCCCAAGCTAATTCCATCCTGGTCCCTGTGCCCTGTAATAAATAACTAAGATCTGTTCTTTACAATACTGCCCAGAAGATATGCAAACTAAACGCTTATCTTAACTTCTGTAAGCCACTTAGGTAACAATCGAGGGGGCAAGATGTCCTCAAGCCCTTGGAATATCCGGAGCCCCGCTCACTCCCCCTCTGTCCGGGAGATGATTTACAAAAACCCCTAAATGTCTGTGTCCCTTCACCCCCACCCCCACCTCTCGCCCTGACTCCCAAGGTAATTCTTACGGGTATAAAGGTCTTAACCCCCTCCATTCGGGGCCACGGGTTGGAGAGACGCGAGTCCTCCGTGGTCGCCGGCTTAATAAACCCTGCTATTTGGCATACTTTTGTCTTGGTGCTGGTCCCTTAATCTCGCCTCAAATATAACATGGCCCACCCCGTTTTTGTAAATAAAGTATTATTTAAGCACAGCCATGCCCACTTGTTTACAAACCTTTGTGGCTGCTTTTGGACAAGTAGAGTTGAGTAGCTGCCACAAAGACATTATAACCCACAAAGCCTTTATAAAAAGTTTGATCAAACAACAGGGCAATATGAAATCCTGTAATAAGAGAATTGAAGTTTTACTGGAGACTATTTTTCAAAATCTGATATATTTACAACTTCTTAAATAAAGCTCCAAAGCAGGTTTAGAAAACTTTAATTGAAATATTTTCCTAGTTTGCAAACTGTGCCTTAAGGGATAATTTAGGTTGAAATGAATCTCATTGTTGTGCCTCAGCAGTTCTTGCATCATTATTTGTTTTTCCCTGGTGTGCCTTTGTTTCCAAATCTTTCACAAACCAGTTGGGCCAGTTATCTTCCACACAATTAAAATCAAATAGTTTGTGCCATGCAGCTGTTTCTCCTTAATCTTGGGCACTTCACATGATGCTGTTTTCCCTCCTCACTAAAGCTCTCTCATTCTATGGTGGGGGCACTTGCAAATTAACATTCCCAGCAAACTTTTTGCAGGGTTTAAGTTTTCTGCTCAATATCTTCTCCCCTATATTGACAATCCGTGAGCACCTTCAGGTTCCATAAAGTGTTTCTTATACTGATTTTTCATTTCACACATGAACACGCAACAGAAGAAACAGATAAGATGATTATTTATACCTAGGGGAGTTGTACCTAGGGGGAAAAAATGTAACATTTAAGATGATTGTAACTGGTGGAGGGTGTCTAGGTTCTTGGCATCTTGAATAAAGAATTGGACAAAACGCACAAACAAAGCAAGGAAGGAATGAAGGGATTGATTGAAAATGAATACACTCCACAGTGTGGGAGCCGGCCAGAGTATAGGGGATCGAGGGCCCCGTTACAGAATTTTTGGGAGTTTAAAAACCCTCTAGAGGATTCCACTGGTTACTTCAGGTACGCCCTATGCACATAGAGAGGATGAAGTAAAGTTACAAAGTTATTTACTTGCCTATGCCCTATGGAGAGGATATTTCCTGTCATAGCTGAAGTGTGAATTGGCCTTATGTTCCCTGCTTCCAAACCCTATTTTCCTGCCTCAGTGATGACAATATGTTCTCCCTTAAAAAAAATACTTTCATTTATTGATATTTGTGCCCCAGATTCCCACATCTTCATAATCAATTGTTTATTGAGATCTTTCTTTTTTCTTTTTTACTTTTTTTTTCCCCCAAGACAGAGTCTAGCTCTGTCGCCCAGGCTGGAGTATAGTGGTATGATCTTGACTCACTGCAACCTCTGCCTCCCAGGTTCAAGCAATTCTCCTGCCTCAGCCTCCTGAGCAGCTGGGATCATGGATGCCCACCACCACACCTGGCTAATTTTTGTATTTTTAGTAGAGATGAGGTTTCACCATTTTAGCCAGGCTGGTCTCAAACTCCTGACCTCAAGTGATCTGCCCATCTCAGCCTCCCAAAGTGCTAGGATTACAGGTGTGAGCCACCGAACTCGGCCTCTTTTTTACTTTTTAATTGTATTATGTTATGGAATTTATTGAAATCTTACAATGTACATGGCAATGGAGTAAAGGAGACCAGAGAATTTCACCCCAAAATATGGCATCGTGTTATGCTGATTACTTTAAATTAAAGGCCTCTGGAGACCAGCAGATTCTAAAAGTAGCTTTAGTCTGTTATTCCCTGAACTCCAGACCTCCAAAGAAGAAAAGAGTTACCTCTGGTCCCTTTCCTGAATTTTCATTAATTTGACTCCCATCACAGGGAGAAAGACTGGTTTTATCAGCACAGCTGAACAGACTTTTGTCACTGGCATAAACCATTGTCTGCTCTGCAGGCCCAGCGGACATTGTATGTTCTCCAAGCCCATTGAATTCTCCTAAAAATCATTTACTCTACCATCCAAATCACCCACGTTTCTTCATCTCCCATTCTCTTATGAAGAAGAGTATGTAAGCATCTGTACCCCATTGGGTTGTGAGGTTATCACTCTCCAGTCATTTTCCTCTCATGCATGTTAAATTGTGCATGCCTTTTCTCAGTTCACTTTCAGTGAAGCTTCAAAGGGCAGAGGGGGTAGCTTTCCCTTTACCCCTACAGGAGATACAAAGAAGTATTAGACCCATTTCCCACCTTCTTATAATCTGGAGTAGCAGTTCTGAAACTTTTTGGTCTCAGGACCTCTTTTTTTTTTTTTAAGACGAGGTTTCACCATGTTGGTCAGGCTGGTCTTGAACTCCCAACCTCAGGTGATCTGCCCGCCTTGGCCTCCAAAGTGCTTGAATTACAGGCGTGAGCCACCACGCCTGGCCCTCTCTTTTTTTTTTTTTTGAGACAGTTTTGTTCTTGTCACCCAGTCCGGAGTGCAGTGGTGTAATCTCTGCTCACTGCAACCTCCACCTCCCAAGTTCAAGTGATTCTCCAGCCTCAGCCTCCCAAGTAGCTGGGGTTACAAGCACCCACCACCACACCCAACTAATTTTTGTATTTTTAGTAGAGATGGGGTTTCACCATGTTGACCAGGCTTATCTCGAACTCCTGACCTCAGCCTCCCAAAGTGCTGGGATTACAGGCGTGAGCCACTGTGCCCAGCAGGACCCCTTATACTTTGCAAAATTTGAGGATCCCAAAGAGCTCTTGTTTATGTATTTTATTGATCCATATTTACCATATTAGAATGAGAATGAGAAAATATTTAAATATTCATTAATCCATTTAAAAATAATAATATGCCTATGACAACATAACATAAATACCATATTTTTATGAAAACTATTTTCTAAAACAAAAAAGTAGTGAAAAGATTGGCATTGTTTTAGATTTCTGTGAATCTCTTCAATGTATGGCTTAGTAATGAAGCAGGAGCAGTGAGAAACAAACCTCTCAAACACCTGTACTGAGGAAAGAAGTGGCTTTTTATTCAGCTGGGTGCTGCGGGGGGCTACAGCCTCATTCACTGAGCTCCCTGAGAAGCAGCTTTTTTCCCCTTTTTATAGACTTACAACGCTAAAGGGGAAACTGAGGTGAAACTATGTCATTGTCCATTGGCTGAATGTCCGACCTTAAAATCTTTTGGCTTCATTGATTTGCTAGTTCATATGTAGCACAAGCAGGAACAGGCAGGGGAGGGGGCTTACAGAGACAAGACAAAGGCAGTAAACTATTAGTTGGCAGAGGTGTTTCCAGGAGGGAGCCTGGGCCATGAAGATGTGGGGGCGTGACCCAGTGCCAGGCTCCAGCCGGTAGGGAAAACATTTGCAACTCTTTCAAGGCTGACAGATAGCAGAGACTGTCGTAACCAAAAAGGAAGTCATCTTCCCAGCTCTTTGGTATTTTATTTTATTTTATTCTTCACCCTCCTTCCCATCTGGAGGAGAGGAGGGGAAGAGGGTCTGCCCTCTCAGTAAGACAACTGTATTATCATGTCTGCTGCATTTAATTTGCTGTGATATGTGGTCAGGTGCAGTGACTCACTCCTGCAATTCCAACACTTTGGGAAGCCGAGGCAGGTGGATAACCTGAGGTCAGGAGTTTGAGGCCAGCCTGACCAACATGGTGAAACTCCATCTCTACTAAAAATATAAAAATTAGCTGGGTGTGGTGCCACATGCCTATAGTCCCAGCTATGCAGGAGGCTGAGGCAGGAGAATCACTTGAATCCAGGAGGCAGGGGTTGAAGTGAGCTGAGATTGGGCCATTGCACTCCAGTCTGGCTGACAGAGTAAGACTGTGTCTCAAAAAAAAAAAAAAAAAAAAAACCAGAAAACTTGTGATATCGTATGCCATATATTATCTAGAAAATTCTGCTTTTGAGAGGAACAGAGTGAAAAAGTCATGTAGAAAGTAGTTTTAGTATCATGTAGAAAATAGTTTTGACCTCATGTACCCACTGAAAGGTCCTCAAGGACCCCTCTGGGATCCCTGGACCACACTTTGAGAACCCTCGTTCTACAGTGAGAAAAAGGGTGCTTGCTTCGGCAGCACATATACTAAAATTGGAATGACACAGAGAAAAAAGTTGTTTATTAAAAGGAAAATAACAAAATAGGTAGCATATTCTAGCTGACAAAAGAAAGGGATTTTAGCATAGGGACCTATAGTAATGCTGGGAAAAGGATGGAGGGAAAGGCTTTAGGAAGCAAGTAGGGTTTGAGCTTGGCCTGGAAGGACTCATAGGACAAAAATATGTGGAGATGTTAAAAGAGGACCTTCCAAGGCCAGGTGCCATGGCTCACGTCTATAATCCTAACACTTTGGGAGGCCAAGGAAAGTGGATTACTTTAGGCCAAGAACTCAAGACCAGCCTGAGCAACATAGGGAGACCCTGTCTTTAGAAACAAAAGAAAAAAAAAAATTAGCTGAGCATCATGGTGCGTGTCTGTGGTCTCAGTTACTCTCGAGGCTAAGGTGGGAGGATCACCTGAGCCTGGGAGGTAGGCTGCAGCGTGGGTGACAGAGTGAGACCCATCTCAAAAAAAAAAAAAAAAGAGAGAGAGAGAAAAGAGGACCTCCTAAAGGAGTAATTGAATAAAGATACTAGCTAAAGTAGCAGCTATATGCAGGAATCAATAAGGAAACCAGTCGGTTAAACAGGAGGATTTGTGTGTCAGTAAGTGACTGTTTGAGCACTCTCTCTCTTTTTTTTTTTGGTTTTGAGATAGGGTCTTACTTTGTCACCCAGGCTGGAATGGAGTGGCGCAATGTTGGCTCACTGCAGCCTCCATCTCCCAGGTTCAAGTGAACGTCTTTCCTCAGCCTCGCAAGTAGCTGAGACTACAGGCACACACCACCACACTCAACCAATGTTTGAACTCTTTTAAGCAAAAGGAAGAATGCTTTTATTTAGAGAATCAGATCTCAAGAAAGAAAGATCCTACCTCTCAGTCACCACAGCCTGAGAGGGAGGATCTGTTAGGAAGGATACTGAGTAGACAGAAATAAAAGCCACGAACATATGTGTAGCAAGGAGTAATAGATAGTATAGGAAGAAGAGCTAGGCCAGTCTGAAAAAAGGCCTTGAATTTCCTACTAAAGAGTTTGGATTTTATTCTCTGAACAACAGGGAGCCATTGAAAATTTTGATGAGAGGAAGAATATGATCCTTGAACTTAAATAATTGATGTCCCTTTTTTGAGGGTGAGAGCATAACTTCTTCATTCCTGTATCCTCCAGGCCTTTGCATATGTAGCTTTGCATTTGTAGGCTGTCGATAATAGTTGAATTGTTGAGTGATCAGATCCATATATATAGACTTGGGGAGGCAGTAAACAGAACAAATACAGGAGATTATTGCCATTACTGTGTTATTCACATACTCAATAAATATTTGTTGGATGTGAAATATGTAACAAACACTCTGCTGGGAATTTGAGATTCAAAGATAAGCCAGTTGTAGTTCCTGCCCTTGAGGAGCTTACGGTCTAGTAGAAAGGTAGTCAAGAAATCAGTTGTCTTCTGTTTGATACGTACCCTGAGGGAACACAGAAAAGGGCTGCCTAACAACTCTCTTATGTGCACAACCTCCTGTCCTTGCCAGAATCATTGTTAGCAGTTTTAGAAATGACAGAAATAAAGAACTATGTCTTTTTTTTTTTTTTTTTTTTGATATGGAGTTTTGCTCTTGTCGCCAGGCTGGAGTGCAATGGCACAATCTCGGCTCACTGCAACCTCTGCCTCCCGGCTTCAATCGATTCTCCTGCCTTAGCCTCCTGAGTAGCTGGGATTACAAGCATGCATCACCATGTCTAGCTAACTTTTTTTGTATTTTTAGTAGAAGCGGGGTTTCTCCATGTTGGTCAAACTGGTCTCAATATTCTGACCTCAGGTGATCCTCCTGACTTGGCCTCCCAAAATGCTGGGATTACAGGTGTGAGCTACTGCACCCGGCCAGAACTATATCCTTTTAGTTGTGAGAGAAAAAAGCAATAAGCACGATTTAACCTAGAGTTTAATGTGAATAAAACAATGAGTCCCCCAAAAAATCATGTGCCATACTTCTCCACCACCCATCCATCCCTCTGACATTACTGAGAATAATTCTAATTACACATCCATCCATGTTCATAACATGAAAGAAGAAACAAGTGAACAAGGCGATGTGCTACACGTTTTATGTATATTATCTCTTCTGTCATGACAGCATTGAGATAAGTACCGTTATTATGGCTCCCTAAGAACTTTACTCAAAGTGCCAAGACCTTGCCAGAAAGGCAGATTTAAAGCCCAGATCTGATGACTGTGCTATGCTACAGTCTTTTTTATCACATAATATTTTGGTTCTCCATAAAGTGAAAGGAAAACAGCCACAGCAAGAGGATTTGTGGGGTTCTTAATCTGTCTTTCTCTCATTCCTTTGTCACCACCAAACATGGGGTACCCACGGGTGATGTAGGGCTGGCTCCCTACAGATGTTGTTTCACCATTTTGGCCAGACTGGTCTCGAACTTCTGACCTCAGGTGATCCACCTGCCTCAGCCTCCCCAACTGCAGGGATTACAGGCGTGAGCCACCATGCCTGGCCTACTTTTTATTTTATTTTTATTTTTTTTGAGGGGGAAGTCTTGCTCTCTTGCCAGGCTGGAGTACAGTGGCATGATCTCAGCTCACTACAACCTCTGCCTCCTGGGTTCAAGCGATTCTCCTGCCTCAGCCTCCTGAGTAGCTGGGATTACAGGCACCCACCACCACGCCCAGCTAATTTTTGTATATTTTTAGTATATAGAAAAATATCTTGGCCAGGATGGTCTCGCTCTCTTGACCTCATGATCTGCCCACCTTGGACTCCCAAAGTGTTGAGATTAAAAATCAGGCGTAAGCCACCATGCCCAGCCACTTTTTATTTTTTTTAGAGACAGAGTCTTGCTGTGTCACCCAGGCTGGAGTGCAGTGGTACCATTATAGCTCACTTTATCCTTGAACTCCTGGGCACAAGTGATCCTCCTGCCTCAGCCTCTGGAGTAGCTGGGACTGTGAGTGCATGCCTCCATGCCCAGCTTTTTTTTTTTTTTTTTAAGAGATGGCCAAGGTGGGAGGATTGCTTGAGCCCAGGAGTTTGAGACCAGCAACAAAATAAGACCTCCTTCTCTATAAAAAATTTAAAAAATGAAGTAGCTGGGCATGGTGGCACACGCCTATAGTCCCAGCTACTCTAGAGGCTGAGATGAGATGATCGCTTGAGCCCAGGAGTTTAAGGCTGCAGTGAGCTGTGGTCACACCACTGCACTCCAGCCTGGACAACAGAGCAAGCCCCATCTCGAAAGAAGAAAGAGAGGCAGGGGGCGGGGGAGGGAGGGAGGGAGGGAAGGAAAGGAAGGAAGGAAGGAAGGAAGGAAGGAGAGAGGGAGGGGAAGGAAGGAAAGGAAGGAAGGAAGGAGAAAGAAAGGAAGGAGGGGGGAGGGGGAGGGGGAGGGGAGGGGAGGATACTACTCATTGAGTTACAAGAGGCCAGTGACAAATAGGAAGAAAAACTTAGTGTCTGAAATTGTAAGGTCATTATAATGGACTTTTAAATCATTTTAATAATTAAACTCTAGTCTGTGGAGCTGCAGGAACTGTACTACTGAAGCATCATCCTTTAGTGGCAGGATTCATTTTCCCAGAACCTATTGTAAGTCATCTGAAGAAAGCTCTCATCAAAATAAAATGTTTATTTCTTCACTGGATAATAATGAGCCCAATTATCTTAGATATGAAAGGAGTACTCAG
Organism: Ateles fusciceps; assembly: GCA_036589455.1. Taxonomy (NCBI): domain Eukaryota; kingdom Metazoa; phylum Chordata; class Mammalia; order Primates; family Atelidae; genus Ateles; species Ateles fusciceps. The sequence goes on from JAZHEH010003223.1 coordinate 1,981,333, forward strand.
TTCCAACACAAAGACATCTTGAAGGAAGACCTTATATTTTCTAAAAGTAGAAGCTTCCAAAGACTTTAAAGGCTTCATGTTGTCTGGCATGATAGTTTCAGCCAATTTGAAAGCAGCACTTATAAAACTCTTAGCAGTCTGGGAACCTGAGATCCATTATCATTTCTTCAGAACAACGGAGCAAGTGATGCTGCCATTCAAGTATTAGTTTATTCATCTGAAAAATGGGAATAATTACCTTTGTCTCCCACACTGGGAATGTGTAAGGGCAAATAGAAAAAAGAGAACTTGGAAAAGTAGAAAGGAAAATAAGAGATTATTCTTATTTCAAATAAATTATTCAAAACATTTATTTAAAACATATGGGAATTTTCTAACTAATAAGCATTAGTTCATTCATCCACCTATCTCCATTTCCAAAGTAGTCCAAAAGCCACCAATATTTCTTTGTTGGACTACTGGAATAAACTCCTAACAGTTCTCCTTGCTTCTGTTCTTACCCTTCTCCAGTAGCCAAAGTTGACTTTTCAGATCACAAAACAGGATTTCCTCTGTGGCCATAAGGAAGTAACTAGTATTTGATTAGCCTTTCCACACACACATACAAAAAAAGATTCTAAAAATGGAGAAATATGTGAAATAAATATCTTCTGATGTTGTACACAGACAGCACATGACTATTATCCCTGAGAGAAGTAAAACAAATAAGGTGAACATTATGATTGCTCTTTTCTTCTCCCTGGAGGTAATTTTCAGTTACAGGACAGAGATAGGGGCCAAATGGAATTTAGCAGTCTCATCAAGCTGAGGACACAGAGATTGGAACTCAAAGTTATACAGGGTTTGTGGGGTAGGGTACCATAGAAAAGGGGTCCATTCAGAGAAGGTTCAGAAATCTGCATAGTGTTCACCTTAATTCTCTGGCCAACTACTAAGCTGCACATGCATTGATAAGATTTCATGACACCAAGCAAAGAACAACTACTAAGAAACAAACAACTATCAGAGATTACATTGTGCAGGGAAATGCTTCAGTTCCCACAATCCAGAGTGAAAGGACATTGCTGAACACCCTGGGCATTCAGTAGAGACCCCAGAAAGATCTTGCCTTATGAATTGTACTAGTATGAAGGTTGTTCTAGAGTCTCTCTATCAAAATGTAAAAACATGCCTCAAAGGGATTAAATTGATGCTCAAGTAAATTAACTACCTGCTTAAAAAAATAATGACTTGCTTAAACAAAACTGAACTCTTTATTAAGGAAGACAACAAAATCCAGACACTCAACAACATGGCATCCATAATGCCCAACATACAATAAAAAGTTACTAGATAGGAAACAAAGCAGGAAAATGTAACCCATAACCAGGAGAAAAACTTAGAAATAGGCCCATGATTTCCAAGATGATGGAATGAATAGACAGGGCTTTAAACAAGCTTTTATAAATATGTTCAAGGACTTAAAGGAAGACAGGAATATAATGAAAGAGATTTAAATTCAGTAATTGAAAAACACAATATTTGAGGACGTCCAATTCCAGGAAGATGCAGTAGATACACCTTTTTCTATTTCTCCCACTAAGTAAAACAAAAAACACTAAATTGTACACATAAAACGGTTACAAGAAGGCTCTTAAAGATTGAGAGAAAAACAGATTGATTAGGGACAGGATCTGAGGAGGAACAGTGATGAATTCCCTGGGTTTTCTTTTTGCTCATATATCCCAAACAATTACCATAAACGGATGATGGTGAATGGCTCTAAAGGGAGGTATAGTTTCTACACTTCACTAGAACTGGTAAAATGGTAACATCAGTAGACTGTGATAAGTTGTGGATACATAATAAAATACCTAGAGTAGCCACTAAAAGCTTTTCCCAAAGGATAAGGAACAAGGCAAAAATGTCTCTCACCATTTTTACTCAACATTGTGCTAGAAGTTCTAGCCAGTATAAGATAAGAAAAGGAAATAAAGATATAAAACTCAGGGCTGGTTGCATGGCCTTGGTCTCGGGTGGCGGCTCCCCTGCTCCTGTGACGGTCCCCTTGTCTTCCGACCTCTCGCTCCTTGGTCGTCTGTCCACGGCGGTCGCCGCGGCAGCCCCCTGATTCCCGAGCGACGGGTTCCCCACGCCCAGCTGTGGGCACCAAGCCCAGAGCCTGGTTGAATCCTTGGCCGCCCTGCCCACCCATTTGGCTATTATCCTGCCACCTCCAAATCCTGTTTTTGGTATCTATTGGAAGAGAGGGGAAAATGGAAAGAAAAAGGAAAAAAACTACTTGTAGTCGTAGTTAGTGGGTAAATTCAGTTCTCGTTTGAACCGAGGTGTTTATCTCCAGTCACCATATCTACCACCACCAGAATCGTCTTTTTAGTAATCACAGCTTGTCCCCATCAATACCTTGTTCAGAAGCCTCTCGCAGCCTCCCTCGTCTGGTTAAAAAGTCCAAATTCAAGAGAAAGAGTGCTTGTGTTAATGTCTAGACTTTACCAGCCATTTCCTAGCTCCTCCGTATGGAAACTGCAATTGAAAACACCTCTTCAAAAAAAAAAAAAAAAAGATATAAAGCTCAGAAAGGAAGAAATAAAACTGTTTTATTTGCGGATGCCATGATTGTCCACATATAAAATCCCAAGGAATCCACAAAAATTCATTCATTCATTCATTCATTCATTCATTTATAGAGACAGGGTCTCACTCTGTTGCCTGGGCTGGAGTGCAGTGGCACAATCACAGCTCACTGCAGCCTCCAACTTCTGGATTCAAGCAATCGTCTTGCCTCAGCCTTCCAAATAGTGGGACTACAGGTGAATGCCACTACACCTGGCTAAGTTTTTTATTTTTTGTAACAGATGGGATCTTGCTTGCTTTGTTGCCCAGGCTGATATCAAACCCCCGGTTTCAAGCAGTCCTCCCACCTTGGCCTCCCAAAGTGCTGGGATTATAGAGATGAGCTAATGCACCTGGCCAAAAATCATTAAACTATTAAGTGAGTTTAGCAAGGTTGCAGGATACAAGACATAAAAAAATCAGTCACATTTCAATGTATAGGCATGGAACACATGGACACAAAAATTAAAAATATGATTACAATACCATTTATAAATCCCTAAAATAAAAAAATAAGGAACTCCTTAGATGTAAATCTAGCAAACCATGTCCAGGACTTCTGTGCTAAAAACTGTAAACACTGATGAAAGAAATCAAAGATCTAAATAAATGGAGAGACATAATGTATTCTTGGATTATGAGGTTGAGCATAGTAAAGATACCAATTATTGGACCAGGCATGGGGGCTCATGCCTGTAATCCCAACACTTTGGGAGGCTGAAGTGGGAGGATCACTTGAGGCCAGGAGTTCAAGAACAGCCTGGGCAATGTAGCAAAATCCTTTCTCTATAAAAACAAAAATTAGAGGCTGGGCACAGTGGCTCGTGCCTGTAATCCCAGCACTTTGGGAGGCCAAGGTGGGCAGATCACCTGAGGTCAGTAGTTTGAGACCAGCCTGGCCAACATGGAGAAATCCCATCTCTTAAAAAAAAAAAAAAAAAATTAGAAAAATGAAAAAATTTAACTAGATGTCAGTTCTCCTCAAATGAATGTGCAGTTTACTTCAATTCCTATCAAACTATCATGAGGGTTTTTTTTTAGAGATTGACAAGCTTATTCTGAAATTTATATAGAAAGGCAAAGGAAACTAGAATAGCTAAAACAATTTAGAATAAAGAATAAAGGAATCAGTCTACCCAATTTCTAGACTTACTATCTAGCTAAAGTAATTCAAACCGTGATAATCAAATTTCTGAAAAGCAAAAATAAGAAAATCCTGAGACATATTATATACAGGGAAATGATGACAAGAATTACTACTGACTTCTCATCATAAACAATATAAGCCATAAAATAATTGAATGACATTTTAAGTGCAGAAAGAAAAGTAAACCAAGAATTCTACATAGAATGAAAATATTCTTCAAGGCTGGGCATGGTGGCTCATGCCGATAATCCCAGCACTTTGAGAGGCCAAGGTGGGAGGATGGCTTGAGGCCAAGAGTTCAAAACCAGCCTGAGCAACATGGCAAGACCTCCATCTCTACATCTCTACAAAACAAAACAAAAAAATGTGGTGGTGCACACCTGTAGTCCCAGCTATTCTGGAGGCCAAGGTGAGAGGATCACTTGAGCCCACTAGGTTGTTAAGGCTTGAGTGAGCCACGTTTGTGCCACTGCACTCTAGTGTAGGTGACAGAGGAAGACCTGTCTCAAAAACTAAAAAAAAAAAAAAAACAACTTCAAAATTAAGGTAAAATAAAGACACTCGCAGACAAAAGCTGAGATAATTTGTTGCCAATAGACTTGTAGTAGAAGAAGTATTAAAGGAGGCTGGGCACGTTGGCTCATGCCTGTAATCCAAGCACTTTGGGAGGCTAAAGCAGAAGGGTTGCTTGAGTCCAGGAGTTTGAGACCAACCTAGGCGATATAGTGAGACCTCATCTCTACAAAAAATTCACCAGGCATGGTGATACAGGCCTGTAGTCCTAGCTACTTGAGAGGCTGAGGTGGGAAGATAGCTTGAACCTGGGAGATAGAGGTTGCAGGGAGCCAAGATCACACCATTGCACTCCAGCTTGGTGACAGAGCAAAACCTTGAATCAAAAAAGGAAAAAAGAAAAAAAAAGAAATATTAGAGGAAGTTATTCAAGTGGAATGAAAATGATAACCAGATGATACTAGATGAGAACTTGGAACTATAATATGAATTAACAGCATCAGAAATGGTAAACATATTTATAAATATAAACATTTTCTCTCAGCTTAATTTCTTTCTTTGATTTATTTATTATTATTTTTTGGGAGATGGAGTCTCACTCTGTTGCCCAGGCTGGAGTGCAGTGGCGTGATCTCAGCTCACTGCAACCTCCGCCTTCCAGGTTCAAGCAGTTCTCCTGCCTCAGCCTCCTGGTAGCTGGGACTACTGGTGTACACTGCCAGGCCTGGCTAATTTTTTTTTTTTTTTTTTTTTTTGTAGTTTAGTAGAGACAGGGTTTCACTGTGTTGCCCAGGCTGGTCTCAAACTCCTGAGTTCAGGCAGTCTGCCCACCTTGGCCTCCCAAAGTGCTAGGATTACAGGCATGAGCCACGATGCCCAGCCATAGCTTAATTTCTTTAAAAATAATTGACTAGGGGGAAAATGTACTGTGGGATTTGTAAGTTACGTAAAGTAAAAGATATGACAAAAATACAAAAAGCAGGAGGAAGAAATGGAATATTCTGTTGTAAGGTTCTTAAATTATATATAAAGTGGTAAAGAAATATTCGAGGCTGGGCACAGTGGCTCATACCTATAATCCCAGCACTTTGGGAGGCCAAGGAGAGAAGATTGCATTAGCCCAGGAGTTCCAGGCTTCAGTGAGCTATGATGACACCACTGTACTCCAGCCTGGACAGCAGAGTGAGACTCTGTCTCAAAAAAAATATTCTTTTAAAGATTGAAAGTCTAGCAATAAACCATAGATCCGTGGTCAATTGATTTTTGGCAAGAGTGCTAGGACCATTGAATGGGGAAAGAATAGTCTCTTCAGCAAATGGTACTGGGCAACTGGACATCCACATGCAAAAGAATGAAATTGGACCCCTACCTCACACTATATACAAAAATTAACTCAATGGATCAAAGACCTAAATGTAAAAGTTAAAACTGTGAAACTCATGGAAGAAAACAAATGAAAATCTGCATGATCTTACATTAGACAATGGTTTCTTATATATGACTCCAAAAGCAGAAGCTATCAAAGAAAAATAGGTAAACTGGACTTCATCAAAATTTAAAACTTTTTATGCTTCAAATGATATTATCAGAAAGTAAAAAGACAGTCCACAGAATGGGAGAGAATATTTATAAATCATATATCTGATAAAAGTTTAGTATCCAGAATACATAAAGAACTCCTACAACTCAACAATAAAAAGGCAAATGTTTCAATTTTTTGGATTGGACAAAGGATTCAAATAGACATTTCTCCCAGTAAGGAATACAAATGAACAATAAGCTCATGAAAAGATGCTCAACATCATTGGTCTTTAGGGAAGTGCAAATCCAAACCACAATGAGATACAACTTCACATCCACTAGGATGGGTATAAAATAATAATAATAAAGGATACTAACAAGTGTTGACAAGGATGTGGATAAAGTGGAATATGTATACATTGCTGGTGAGAATGTAAAATTGTGCAGCTACTGTGGCAATTCCTAAAAAAGATTAAACATAGAATTACCTGATGACTCAGCAATTCCACTCCTAAGTATATACCCATGTTCACAGCCATATTATGTATAATAGTTAAAATGGGAACAACCTAAATGTCTATCAGTGATGAATGGATAAGTAAAATGTGGTGCATTCATCCAATGGAATATTATTTAGCCATTAAAACAAATGAAGTATTGTAGCTGGGCATGGTGGCTCACGCCTGTAATCCCAGCACTTTGGGAGGCTGAGGCCGGTGGATCATTTGAGGTCAGGAGTTTGAGACCAGCCTGGCCAACATGCTGAAACCTGTCTCTAATAAAAATACAAAAATAAAATCAGGCACCGTGGTTCACACCTGTAATCCCGGCACTTTGGGAAGCCAAAGCGGGCAGATCACCTGCGGTCAGGAGTTCAAGACCAGCCTGGCCAACAGGATGAAACCTCATCTCTACCAAAAATACAAAAATTAGCCAGGCATGGTGGCAGGTGCCTGTAATCCCAGCTACTCAGGAGGCTGAGGCAGGAGAATCACTTGAACCTGGGAGGCGGAGGTTTCAGTGAGCCGAGATTATGCCATTGCACTCCAGCCTGGGGAATAGAGTGAGACTTCATCTCAAAAAAAAAAAAAAAAAAAAATTAGCTAGGCCTGGTGGCATGTGCCTGTAGTCCCAGCTACTCAGGAGGCTGAGGAAGGAGAATTGCTTGATCCCGGGAGACAGAGGTTGCAGTGAGCTGAGATTGTGCCACTACACCCCAGCTTGGGTGACAGAGCGAGACTCCATCTCAAACAAAAAAAAAGAACAGAAAACAAAAAGGAATGAAGTATTGTTACATGCTACAACATAGATGAACCTAAAAAAATTATACTAAGTGAAGGGATCCAGACACAAAGGGCGCATATTGTATGATTCCGTTTATATAAAATGTCCAGAATAGGTGAACCCAAAGAGACAGAAAGTAGATTAATGGTTGTCAGGGATGGAATGAGAGAGAAATGGGAGCTAACTGCTGATAGGTAGGGGACTGCTTTTTGGGGTGATGGAAATGTTCTGGAATGAGATACTGATGATGGTTGTACAACATAGTGAATATACTAAAAACCACTGAAGTGTACACTTTAAAACAGTGAATTTCATATGGCAGGAATTATATCAATAAAAATGTTTCATAAAGCAAATAGCAAAGATGATACACTTAAATCTAACCATATCAATAATTACATAAAATATAAATGGACTGAGATAGCTTCAGACAGTGATGGCCATCCAGCTAGCTACTTGTTTCATAATATTTTCTCCTAACGCAAATTTTTTTGAAAAAATACACAAGAAGAGTAAAATAAATCTACTCAAGGTCATGCCCTCAGCATAACTTGAAATTATAGAAGGCCAATACTTCAAAACAGCTGTATGAAAAGAAAAAGCACCAGATTTTGGCGTGTAATTTGCCATGTTCCTGCCACATCCTTGCCCTGCTGTCAGTCTTTATGGTTGAGCAAATATTTGGAAAAAAACTGTGGGAAGAGAGAAGAGAGGACCTAATGACAGGGCCAAAATTTGGTATAAAATCACTTTAAGAAAGACTAAGCACTCACTAAGTCTAAAAATTCTGAAACATATTCAGATCAGAACAGGGAAGTAAATTAAAAATACAGATAATTTAAAGAGGGAGCCTGCAAACTGTATCGCTTCAGGAGAAAAAAAGGCAAAGGGTGAGTTTTTTACTTCATGGTCTTGGGACAACTGGATAGCCATTTGGAAAAGAAAATTAGACATATATCTACTGGCACACATAAGAATAAGCTGTAGGCGGGGCACCATGGCTCACACCTGTAAATCCCAACACTTTGGGAGGCTGAGGCAGGGACATCATGAGGTCAGGCATTCAAGACCAGCCTGGCCAACATAGTGAAACCCTGTCTCTACTAAAAATATGAAAATTAGCTGTGCATGGTGGCGGATGCCTGTAGTCCCAGCTACTTGGGAGGCTGAGAGAGGAGAATCTCTTGAACCCAGGAGTCGGAGTTGCAGTGAATTGAGATCACGCCACTGCAGTCCAGCCTGGGTGACAGAGCAAGACTCTGTCTCCCCAACCCCTTTGGCAATAAATAAATAAATAAATAAACGTAAACTGCAAATAGGTAGAGCTCTAAATGTAAGTGATGAAATCACGTACTAGGAGAAGACATGGGTAAATTCCTCTTAACTTCAAAGTAGGGGAAAGAGTTCCTAACTATGACACATCCAGAGCAATAATGGACTCTAGACACCCTGCTAGGATTAGGATGGGTGTTCCTGGCCCAGGGGCCTCACTGGGTCTTCTGGTGCCCTGCCACCCCCCCACCCCCCAGGCTGGCATTGAGCCCCTGAAACCTTGACAGCTTTCTAGAAGTGTCTAGAAGTTAGGTTGTGCCATGTGAAGTTGCTGTTTCTGTAGGTCAAAAAGTGGTGGAGTGTTGGCAGTTTCTAGACACCTCTCTTCTGGTTGATCCAAATCCTCCAATCTGTAGTAGGTTTATTTAGCATTCATTTTTTGCCAGCCATCTTGCTAAGCAACTTATAGCCAGTTTTAAACTGTCACAACTTTGTGAAGCACAGGAATTGGTCCCCATTTGACAGAGAAGAAAACTCTCGCTTAGATTTTCCCCTTTTTCAATTGTTTTAGGGGACTGGTTTGTCTGCCGAATGTAAAAAAAAAAAAAAAAAAATCCAGAGCAATAAAGAAAAGATTAATAAATTTTACTTTTTTAAAAAAAATTTTTCATGGCCAGAAAAAGTATTCCATAAAGTTATAAGGCAACTGATATGGTGGGTAAAAATATTTGCAATGTTTACCACAAAGGGCTAATATTACTAGTATACAAAGTTTTATTAAAAATTGAATGGCAAAGGAACAAAACCCTTAAAAGGGGAAAAAGAAAAATGGGAAATGATCTGACAAATTTACAGATTTCTCTCTCTGTTTCTGTCTCCCTCTCTCTCTCTCTCTCTCTCTCTCACACACACACACACACACACACATACACAGACATAAAAATGTTCAAACATGAAAAAATGTTGAAACTCATAATCAGTAAAACAACACTGAGATACCATTTCTTACCTATCAGATTGGTGAAATTAAAAAGTATGATGCCACATTATTTTGGTGAGACTGTGTAAAACAGATGCTCTTATACATTGCTGGCAGGGATGCAAATTAGTGCAAGCCCTTTGGAGGAAGATTTGGCAATATCTAACAAAACTAATGTACTTACTATGCCTTTTATTTTGTTATTTTATTTTATTTTATTTTATTTTATTTTATTTTATTTTGAGATGGAGTCTCGCTGTCACCCAGGCTGGAGTTCATTGGTGCGATCTTGGCTAACTGCAACCTCTGCCTCCCGGGTTCAAGTGATTTTCCTGCCTCAGCCTCCTGGGTAGCTGGGATTACAAGCACCAACCACCACACCCGGCTAATTTTTTTTGTCTTTAGTAGAGATGGGGTTTCACCATGTTAGCCAGGCTGGTCTCGAACTCCTGACCTTGTGATCCGCCCGTCTCGACCTCCCAAAGTGCTGGGATTACAGGCGTGGGCTACTGCGCCCAGCCAAGAACCTCTTATACACATCAGTAGTCATTTCCCATTCCTGCCCCACCACCATGCAACCACCAATCTATTTTCTCTCTATGAATTTGCCTATTCTGATGCACTTCCCTTGTGATCCAGCAATCCTACATGTAAGGATCTCTAACAATATGAAAATACATATGCACACAGTTATTCATTGCAGCATTGTTTGTATATGTAAAATATGAGAAACAACCTAAATACATATACACAGGAGGGTGGGTGCATAAACCAAGATATAGCCACACAGGGGGTACTATGCAGCTGTAAAATAGAATCAGGATGATCTCTATTAACTGATATGGAGTGATTTCCATGAGTGAAAAAAGCAAAGTGCAAAAGAGTGTCTACAGTATGTGTCATAACCCAAATTTTGTCCCTCCTGACAAAATGTATATATTGAAGTCCTAACACCCAGTACCTCAGAATGTGACTCTACTTGGTGATAGAGGGTTTACAGAGGTGATTAAATTAAAATGAGGCCATTAGGATGGGTCCTAATTCAATCTGACTGGTGTTCTTATAAGAAGAGAAATTTTGTTTTTGTTTTGTTGTTTGTTTTGTTTTTAACCTTTTTCTTACTCTGTATTTCTAGCCAAAGAAGAGGAAATTTGAACACACAGAGAGATATCAAGAGCATGTGCACAGAGGAAAGACTGTGTGAGGACACAGTGAGAAGGCAATCATCTCCAAGCCAAAGAGAGGCCTCAGAAGAAACCAGACCTGTCAACAACTTGGTCTTGAACTTCCAGCTGCCAGAATGTGAGACAATAAATTTCTGTTGTTTAACCAACCCAGTTTGTAGTATTTTGCTATGGCAGCTCTAGGAAACTAATACAGTATTATCAGTTTATGTAATAAAGTCTCTATTAAAAATACAAAAATTATCTGGGCATAGTGGCCTGTGCCAGTAATCCCAGCTACTTGGGAGGCTGCGACATGTAATAAAATATACATATGTTTGCTTATTTGTGCAAAAAGAATGCAGGAAATATAAACCAGATATTAAAATTCTTTACCTGCAGTGGGTAGGTGGAAAGAATGGGGGATGGAATAGGGTAGCAGAGATGGAGGAGGGGGAATGATTCTTCCCAGAGTATACTTTGTTGTCTGACTCTTAGAATAAGAGAATAAGTAGGCTGGGCACAGTGGCTCATGCCTGTAATCCCAACACTTTGAGAGACTGGGGTAGGTGGATCACTGGAGGCCATGAGTTCGAGACCAGCCTGGCGAACATGGTGAAAACCCCTCTCTACTAAAAAATTAGCTGGGTGTGGTGGCACACACCTGTAATACCAGCTACTTGGGAGGCTGAGGCAGGAGGATCACTTGAACCCAGAAGGTGGAGGTTGCAGTGAGCCGAGATTGTGTCACTGCACTCCAGCATGGGCAACAGAGCGAGACTCATTCTCAGAAAAAAAAAAAAAGAAGAGAATAAGTTTACCAAATAATACCCTGGTATTATTTGACATTCACAAAAATAAAGAATTTTTTAAAAAGCAATCAGGTTGTGAGACGAATTCAACATGGAATAAAAAAGGGAAAAAAATGAACCTAACTTTATTACAAATGAATAATATTATCACACTGATGTGGATGGAAAAGAAGTAACGGAAGAAACTTTGGAACTCTTTGGAAGAAACTTTTAGAGTATTTTGACTATACTCTAGAAGGTTAAAGATGAAAAATTGTACACAAATACTGTACTCTAATTAGCAAATTTATTCCTTACATTGGTACAGGTTAGCATTGTTAAATTACTTTTATGTATATACTAAGATTGAACAAATAACTAAATATATTCAATAATGAGAATCAGGTTTATCATGTAGGAGAAAGAAGTTATAAATAAGGCTGGACGTGGTGACTCACGCCTATAATCCCAGCACTTTGGGAGGCCAAGGCGGGTGGATCACGAGGTCAGGAGTCTAGACCAGCCTGACCAACATGGTGAAACCCCATCTCTACTAAAAATACAAAAAATTAGCCGGGTGTGGTGGCGGCTCCTGTAATCCCAGCTACTCAGGAGGCTGAGGCAGGAGAATCACTTGAACCCAGGAGGTGGAGGTTGCAGTGAGCCAATATCTCACCATTGCATTCTAGCCTGGACGACAGTGTAAGACTCCTTCTCAAAAAAAAAAAAAAAAAGCTATAAATAAAGAAAAGGGTTAGGCCAGAATGAGTTCTGTGGGGTTGGATTGGAACTGGAGGTATTGGTATGACGTCATGTTTTTAACATATATGTAAATGGATAGATACAGAAAATAAATACAGATGTGTATGTAGCTGTGTTTTAGTACACAGAGATATATACGCACATACACATACCCTGATATCAGGGTGTCATTGCTTTCAGTCATTTCAGAAGATTGAAGAGTGTGTTTGTGTGTGTGTGTGTGTGTGTGTGTGTGTGTGTGTGTGTGTGTGTATCTGTTGTGTATAGTTTAAAAAACTACCAGAAAAGGTATCTCTATTCCTTGATGATTTCATAGTTCACAGAATGTATTATTCCATTTTTATGACATCCTCAAAAAGATAAAAAAAAACTTTTTGTGGGGGATGGAACTGTTCTATATCCTATTTGTGGTGGTGGTGATGTGAATCTAAATGTATTAAAATTAACTGTATACCATAAAATTCCATTTTACTATATGTTCAGTTTTTTAAATTATTATTATTTTTTGAGATGGAGTCTTGCTCTGTCGCCCAGGCTGGAGTGCAGTGGCATGATCTCAGCTCACTGTAACCTGTCTCCCAGGTTCGAGCGATTCTCATGTCTCAACCTCCTGAGTAGCTGGGATTACAGGCATGCACCACCATCCCCAGCTAATTTTTGTATTTTTGTAGAGATGGGGTTTCACCATGTTGGCCAGGCTGGTCTCAAATTCCTGACCTCAAGTGATTTGCCCACCTTGGCCTCCCAAAGTGGTGGGATCACAGGCATAAGCCACTGTGCCCAGCCTAAAAAATTAGTCATAGAACCAGGACTCCTTAGATAAATGGTAAATTCAGTGAACTGATTGAACATCCCAAGTCCAAAATCCAAAATGCTCCAATGAGCTTTTCCTTTGAGCCTCATGTGAGCACTCAGAAAGCATCAGCTTTTGGAACATTTCAGATTTTCAGATTAGTGACTCTCAACGTGTATTAATCACTTGATCTTCCTAGTCCTTTTATAAACAAGCCAAAGTTTCCATATAGGATGTCTCTGAATTTCACCGAAAAACTGGGTTGCCAATGTTAATGGAAATATGAAAAGTGAATGGGACTGTCCAATATATAGAAGTATAAAATAGCCTGATAAATTGGAAAAAGCACTGGGTAAGACATCAAAAGACATCCAAATATACTTCACAGTTCTGCCAATAACTAATCACTTAATTGCTTTAGGCTAAATTTGTTTTGGGTTTTTTAAATATGTAAAATGAGTGTTTTATACGATATTATCTCCAATAACTCTTTTTTTTTTTTTTTGAAACAGAGTCTCTCTCTGTTGCCCAGGCTGGAATGCAGTGGCATGATCATGGCTTACTGCAGCTTTGATCTCCTGGGCTCAAGCAATCCTCCCCACCTCAGCCCCCAAAGTAGCTGGGACCTCAAGCATGTGCCACTATGCCTGGATTGTTTTATTTATTTATTTATTATTTATTTTTTTATTGTTATTTTTTTAAGATGGGGTTTCACCATGATGGCCAGGCTGGTCTTGAACTCCTGACCTCAAGTGATCCACCCACCTCTGCCTCCCAAAGTGCTAGGATTACAGGTGTGAGCCACCGCGCCCAACCTAATTTATTTATTAATTGTAGAGACAGGTCTCACTATGTTGCCCAGGCTGGTCTCAAAGTCATGGCCTCAGGTAATTCTCCCATCTTGGCCTCCCAAAGTGCTCAAATTATAGGCATGAGTCACTGAGCCCTACCAGAACTCTTCTAATGATAAAGTTCTGTGAGGTGGAAATGGAGATAAAATTGGAAATGTTTTGCCTAGCGAAAGTCCCCATGCCCAACATGGTTATATGTGCTCAAGGATAGACAATAAAAAGTATTTAGTATGCTTATTTATCTGATTTATCCTTAGAGAGTGAATAAAGCCTCCCTGTCTTCAGGAGTATCTCCTCTGGTATATGGAAAGCTCCTGGAGCGATGAAGAAATTGACACCAGGAGCTCTAGAACACTAAGGAAAGCTTTCAAATCCAATGGGATGGCTATACAGGTCAGTAAAAGAAAGACAAAAGTGCAGAGGAAAACAGTTCTTTTGTGTGTATCACATTCTGTGCTAATTACTTTATATAACTATCTCATTTACTCTTTGCTTATGATGTAGGTTTACTGTCTCCATTTTAAAAACACTTTTTGCATCAATGAGAAACTGTGGCTCTTAGAGTTTAAGTGATTTGGAAGTCTGCACTGTCCATATTCCATCCCATCTCTGTCCAGAGAGTCAGATTCTTCCATGAAACATTTCTACCTCTTCTGTAGAACCTTCTCTGACCATCCTGGCCCACAATGATTTCTTCTTCTGAGTTTCTCTAGTGCTGTTACCTGTACCACCAATTTTATACCTGTAACACTTTGCAATGTTGGTTATATTTGACTTATTTATCAATCAGTAAGCATTTATTGAACAGCCACCATGGACCCCCCCTAGGCAGTGGGGATACACAGGTGAATAAGACACAGCTCTTGCACTGAGGAGTTAAAATCTAATGGAGGAAACAACCTCGTTGGTAGTGAACACCCTGGGCCTGGTGCAGTGGCTCACACCTATAATCCCAGCACTTTGGGAGACTGAGGCAGGTGGATCACCTGAGGTCAGGAGTTCAAGAACAGCCTGGCCAATATGGCAAAACCCCATTTCTACTAAAAATACAAAAATCAGCCAGACATGGTGGCAGGCATCTGCAGTCCCAGCTACGTGGGAGGCTGAGGTATGAGAATCGCTTGAACCCGGGAGACTGAGGTTGCAGTGAGCCGAGATCGCACCATTGTACTCCAGCCTGGGCGACAAGAGTGAAACTCTGTCTCAAAAAAAAAAAAAAAAAAAAAAGCAACAAAAACAGTTTATAAACACCCCAATCCTTTCTAAGAGGACATCACTTTCTCTACTTGTCTCTCCCCTAGTTTGGAACACTTACATTTTAGCTCAAGCAGAAAAAAAAAAAAATACCAATAAGCCTGAAGGTAGCAAAACCAAGCCTTAAGGGAAAAGGGAAAGGAGAATTTTAACTAATGAACTACAGCAGCCAATATTTGATAAGCCCCAAGGATAAAACACTGCAGAAGTAACAATTGACTTAAAACCTAAATTCTCCTAGGCTGGGCGTGGTGGCTCACACCTGTAATCTCAGCACTTTGGGAAGCTGAGTTGGGAGGATCACCTGAGGTCAGGAGTTCGAGACCAGCCTGACCAACATGGAGAAACCCAGTCTCTAATAAAAATACAAAATCAGCGGGGCGTGATGGCAGACGCCTGTAATCCCAGCTACTCAGGAGGCTGAGGCAGGAGAATCACTTGAATCTGGGAGGAGGAGGTTGCAGTGAGCCAAGGTCACGCCATTGCACTCCAGCCTGGACAACAAGAGCGAAACTCCATCTCAAAATAAATAAATAAATAAATTATCCTAAGGGATAGTGCTCTTCCCAGGCAGAGGGGGTTTCTGCCAAACTATCAGCCCTGTGGCAATATACAATGGCGGATAGAGCCCGGCATGGTTGGGGGACAGAGGCAGGAAGAGGATTACTTGAGGCCAGAAGTTCAAAGGCCAGTCTGGGCAACATAGTGAGACACCATCTCTATTTAAAAAATGAAGAGAAAAAGAAAATAATGGCTGGTGGCACACTGTTACCTCACCTACTCCATGGAAGGAATCAGGGAGGAAGAGTCTCATTTTCTGGTAACTAGACATGGCTTTATGAATAAGACTATGTATTCCAGCCCCTGTTCTAGCCAGTTATCCTACCAACAACACATTCCTAAGCTAGTCTTCCAATGCAACTATAACTTTCTAATAGGTAATGAAAGTCCATAGATAAAAGCTATATGAACAAAGTCTGGTATATAGAAAAGATACTGCTCAGCTTTGGTTTCTTCTGAGTTCTTTGGTCAGTCTGGATCTTGCTCATCAACAATTTTAAGTTCCATTTTTTCCTTCAGTTTCATGTCCTTTGATACTGAATCAATTCCATTTGATTTAATGAGCAACTTCAATACCCAAAGCAATAGGTACTTAAGAGAATAAACATGAATAAGAGAGGATTCCTGCTTCAAAAGTTGATAGTCATGTAAATTAGTATCCAGAATACAAATCTGGAAATGTCATGTTCTTGTGACAACTACTTACGCTCTTAGGAGCCATATATAAAAGCCGTGTGTGTGTGTGTGTGTGTGTGTGTGTGTGTGTGTGTGTGTGTGTATATATATATATATATGGCTTAGCTTATTCCACCCCATACTGTAAGATTAAAATCATTGCCATCTCCAAGGTTCTGGGCTCTGCTGTGTTAATAAGGAGTTTGGTCATTCCTACTGAGAGGCTTGCCCCAGAAATGAACATTGCAAGCATTCTTGAATCAGAGAATCACTTAGTCTTATCACAACAACCTAGGATTTGAGGAAGAGAAACACCAATCCCTGTGACTATCTAGAGTGTCCACCCCACATCCTTTCTAGACTTGCCCCTGAGTAATATAATCTTCAACCCAAGCCTCATCCTGTCTGCTAAGCAAGAGGTAAGGCAGGTAAATAGATTTCCTCTAAAATGTAGAGGGTAGAGTTAAGGGAACTGAAATGCATTGAGCATCTACTGTGTACTATACATATCATAGCTTGTTTAAAGCTCACATTAGCACTGTAGAATAAGTCTCATTGCCCGCATTTTACATCTTAGGAAAGTGAGGCCAAAGAGGTTAAATAATTTGTCTGAGGTCACAGCTAGTAAGTGGCAAAGCCATAATTCAGGCTTGGAGAATGGTAGCAGATAGAGTTCTAGTTCAGAAAATCTGTTGGATTCTGGCTCTACAAGGGCTTTAACCTGGTTCAGAGACATTTCAGATTATCAGACTGCTTCAAAGCTATGGGCATTAGGCCCCCATACAGCAAGCTCTACTCCAGGGAACTTCAGACTCTGCCTGAAATTCAATTGCATCAAATGCCTTTAGTCTCGACAGTTTAATTTTTGCACCTTAATTTCAGGCTGCTTCCTGATGAGAAATGTGATAGCTCAGTTGCCATAAGCAAAAGAACTTATACCAAGGAAACCCTTGCTGAGTTGGCAGCACCCTGGGAGGTAGGAATCCTTGAGGCAGAGAAGGCCATGGAGCAGGAAAATACAGAGGCCCCTTAGCCATGAAAGCACTGAAGATCTGGGAGGCCAGGCAAAGTGGTCAGAGGGATGGCCCCATAGCTGGAGGTCATCAACAGCCCAGAGTTGCATAAAAAGCAATGTGAAGGCAGGGAATAGCTTTGGTCAGGCTGCCAAAGTCACTGAACCAAAGCCGGGATCCTGAGTTCACCGATCCTTCCTACTCGGTAATATCTAGGTAAGTCCAAAGGGGAATTGCTTCAGGAATCTGACAGTTTAATTCTCCTGTGCTGATACAAGGATGTCATCACCAAAGCTGGAAGAAAATGGGCCACTGATGATGACATGATTTAATAATGAGGCCAGCTCTCGTTTTTCTATTGGGAACTTGGCAAGAATTCTCTAGACAGTAGACAATCCTCAAATCACTTATATATGACTTTGGAATTTGGGGTAGCTTTGACAGCAGTAGGATTTAATTTTCTGATTATGTTTAACTTGGGTTGAAAACTGACATAATTAGCAGTCTTTGGGAATCCACTGATTGACCGATGAGGCACAAAGGAGAACCAATCGGTCACTTAGATATTGCCATCAGTGATACACAAAGGGGGAAATGAGTCATAAATAATTCTGGTGGTAGTCTTAAGTTGGTTCTTTGTAGTATTTGGTCAAAGCACTAATCTAGGCTGGGGAAAAAGATTCATGGGCCAGAATTCTGAAATCTTTGCCTTAGCTATATACCTGTTCAGAGAGAATTTCTTTTCAACCTGTCTTTTCCTTTGGCCTCTAAAGTTCTTCTCAGAGAAAAAGTCAATCCCCTGCTCCAGACTAGGGCCAAGTATGTAAGGTTTGTCAGTTTCATGTCTGTCCACAGGCCTAGTCACTTTAAGCTGGCCTGTCCTAGGACTGGGAATCTACTGATGATGTTTTCATCTTTCTCTTAGGAGGGTCCTGAATTTCCTAAACTGCCTTTGAGAGACTCAGATATTTTATTTTGTAAACAGTAGTGAAAAACATTATGTATCCATTGCTAATGTTATCTGTACAAAATCAAGAAGAAATATTAGAATGGATACAAGCACAGAGTGCCTTTTGGATATGGCCAGTGAGGAGTGTTCCTTGATAGTTTGTTTTCAGTTCAGTGCAAGACACATCTGAAGCACATCACTTACTGTAAATGACCTTTAAGATACTTTGGAGTTGTTCTATCACTTGAAAACGGGGGCAGGACCGTTACAAGAGTAAATATAATTATTTATCAAAATACAGATCTCCAAGTCCAAAGGGAGAGAAATAACTGTTATTCATATAGTTCAGTCCTTAGAACCAGTTCTCCTCTGCTGGTGTATGGCATTTCCACATCTTGCTTAGACTTCAGGCTGAGCCTATTATTGGTTGGAGGTGTGAGATGAGGGAGTGTATTACAGAAAATCCATCTTCCCCTCACATTCCCAGGGTCCTATTCAGATCAACTTTTTCTAAGTTCCCGATATTTACTGAGCATATTTATGTGTGCCATTCTACTCTAGTTGCTAAAGGGGATACAAAGGAGAAATTTCACACAAGGTTGTAGAGCATTTACACAAACTCATAAAGGAGGTGAAGTTGGCCAGTTTAGTTTTTTCAGTTTACTTGTGGAACTCATTAGCCTGCTTTCAGCCCTTTTATCTCCAAAAGCTTAGGATGTGTACTGCTGGTGGTATGCGAGATGACTTCAAGTTAAATAGATGATTTTAGGTGGTAGATGGAAAGCATAAAATCACATTATGAAGAAGTAATTCCCTTTTTCATTTGCTTTCAAGCCTGGATTCATCTAGGAGAAAGTCTCATTTGAGGTTAATATGTCATTGACATATTCCAAAACTTATTCCTTTTTAACATATTCCTTTTTAATCAAGAAAATAGACCTCAGGCCTGGAGTTTTCTTCTGGTAACAGTAGTTATTTAGAATTTACTGACACTGTTTTATTAATTTTTTCCTAGGATTATATTCTCTGCAACAAATGACACTAACATGCTATAAATTTTCCAATTTACACAAATATATTTCAGTTTTGGAAAAGTTGTTAGTTGATTTAAAGAAAAATATTGAGTAAATAATAATATAGGTGGCTTGGGGATATGGTTGAAATCTTGACGTTGCTATTCAGATGACTAAAGTTTGGGAAACACTTCTTTCCCCCACCGCAAGCCCAAACAAAATTACTATTTGTGACCCATTTCTGCCCTCTGCTTTACCTAAACCAATTCAGGATCGTGGTAATGATTGATAATATAATGAGAGTCATACTTCTCCCTATAAGCATAATGATAGGGCTCTGAGATTTTTAACCTAAAGAGATCATTTTAATGGTGGAAATTTCTAAAAAGACAAGATAATATATTTGTAGTAGATGAAACTGTCTCAATAATGACACTATTGAGTGCTGTCATTATTTTAGGCTCTTTGAGTATTCTCTAATTCTCACAACAACCATGAGGCATTTTTCAGATGAGAAAACTGAGGATCAGGGAGGTTAAACAAAACCTTAATCAATAAGGAGCAGAGCCACGGTCTGGTGCCTAGAACCTCTGGCCACGTGGGTAGCTTAACTGCCCCGCCTAAGTATTAGGCAAACCCTGGAGAAGTCACACCGATGAACAGTCTGAGAAACCCAAGGGAGCATGTGAATAGGTGCACAGTAACACGTATAACACAGGGAAACTCTGAAATGCTATGGGAAGAAGTACGTTCAGAGTGGGCGAGACCAATTGAAGGAAGTAGGGACTGTACAAAGGAGTCACCTCATTGCATTTATCTCTGCCCTGAATTCTACCCCTCTGTCTGTATTACAGGCCTCCTTGTAGGACCAGGTCAGCCTTCATGTCTCCCACCAACCCCAGTCACTCAGAAAGTAGCAAGTATTCTCACTGCCTTATTTCTGTATCTGGAAAGGATACCTTTCTTCCCAGCTGGTGGTCCTTCCTCAGCTCAGTCTCAGTCTGCTGCCTGTAGGACACGCAGAGGCAGGCAGGCTGCACCTACTTCTTGCAGCAGCACCCCTTGCAGAGCTTTTGTCAGGTCTGCCACTGTCCTGCAACAGCATTTCTAACCCAGTGCCACGGACCAGCTATGCTTTTCAAGAGTCTAGGCAAGAGTTTCAAGTCCTCTTAGGAGTCATTCCGTGTCGTGCTAACCTGGGGCTTCAAGCCTACTCCTGGGAATCACTATCCTCCATGACACTGTATCAGGGTTCCACCTCCTGCCTGTCCGATGGATCGGATTTCTTGCAGTATTGCCATTATCCCAGTCACACCTGGTTTTACCAGGTATTTTATAGAACCTCTCAGATGAGAATTAAGACAATGAGTATGAAAGCAGTTGAGAATCTAACTCCAAAGCTCCAGAAAAATATGTAAGATGATATCACCAAACCTTTCCTAGCCCACTCCAGAGTTTAGTCCTTGGAACTCAGCCCTTGTCTCTGTTTCCATTTTCCCTGGGTGATCTCATTGTTCCCCCTGGTTTTAATTACTACATATATGATAACGCTCCTATCTGCGTGTCTAGTTTAGACCTCTCTCCAGAACTTTAGATTTTTATTTTGACAGATTCCTAGATATCTGTATTTCAGTGTATTCCACAGATACTTCAGAGTAAACAGAACTCACCCCCTTCCTCACTAAGGCTTGCTCTTCCTTCAGAATTCTGTATCTCATCAGGGTTACCGATGAGTCTCCAAAGAGCTCCAGCTGGAAGAACACACACATCCCATACAGTCTTCTCTCCATACCACGTACAGAGCCGAGCTCTGGTGTGGCCACCTGGGGACAGTGAAGACTTGGGGATGTGTTTCGAAGCAAGGTTTGGGGCGCCCCAGCCCAGAGCAATCCCAGTCCTGCAGGCAACTTCTGCCCAGCTTCCTTTCCTCTTTTTTTCAGGGAATGTCTTTGTCTGAGTCTACCTTTGACTCAGGCTCCCATTGAATTGGTAAGGGAGGGACTGGAATGGGGCCCAAGTGCAAGGCTCTCTCACGGAGCAGCATGCATGCCCATCTGCACATATCCTGGAACACTTCCTGCCTTCAAACTCCTGAGAGGCACATTTAAGCAAACCAAGCTGGAGGCTTCTTTGAGCTAGGAAACCTAAATACTTTAAAGGAAAGTGTGGAGGCTGGTGTTAAACATTGCTAGTAGGTATTACTTTGTTGTCCGGCATACAGGTGGTGACAATGTCACATTTCTTTAGTTTTCTAAATTAAATACCCTTGGCTTCCATCCAACAATGAGTAGCAAATCCAATCTTGGTCCTTTATCAGGAACTTACACATATTGAGGGGAAGATGTCTCTTAGTCGAGGGGTGTCTGCCACCCTTGGTGCTCTTTGCCCAAAACGATGGTCTATTCTAGGACCCTTTCTCCAGTCCTCGCTATGGCTTGGAGACCTCTGCTGAGGCTTCAGATCAGCAGTGCCTTTGCTCACCTCCCTGAGCACACAGTCATCCGCATTGAAGACCTTCTGGTCCTAGGGGTCTGTGGGAGGCCTGGAGTAGGACCTGGCCACAAAAGGAGGCCTTAGTGCTTCTCAGCATCATGCTCTCAAAGCCAGACTCAGGAAATTCTCTTCTGCCCTCTTCTAATCCTACAAACCCTCTTCATCTCAAGCAAAACCATTTTATGGCCTCTGAGACTCTGGGTTGATTTTTGAAAACAAAAGCTCGTTGATTTCTTCCTTCCTTTCTTTTTTTTTTTTGGAGACAGAGTTTCGCTCTTGTTACCCAGGCTGGAGTGCAATGGCACAATCTCAGCTCACCACAACCTCTGCCTCCCCCGGTTCAAGCAATCCTCCTGCCCCAGCCTCCCGAGTAGCTAGGATTACAGGTGTCCACCACCAAGCCTGGCTAGCTTTTTGTTGTTGTGGTTGTGGTTGTTGTTTTTGAAACAGAGTCTCACTCTGTTGCCCAGGCTGGAGTGCTGTGGTGTGGCATCGGCTCACTGCAACCTCTGCCTCTCAGGTTCAAAGTGATTCTTCTGCCTCAAGACTCCTGAGTAGCTGGGATTATAGGTGCCTGCTACTACACCTGGCTAATTTTTCGTACTTTTAGTAGAAGCAGGGTTTCACCGTGTGGTCAGGCTGGTCTCAAACTCCTGACCTCGTGATCCACCTGCCTTGTTCTCCCAAAACGCTTGGATTACAGGCATGAGCCACCGCACCCAGCCCAGTTTTATATTTTTAATAGAGATGGGATTTCTCCATTTTGATCAGACTGGTCTCAAACTCCTGAACTCATGTGATCCACCCACCTTGGCCTCCCAAAGTGCTGTGATTACAGGTGTGAGCCACCATATCCAGCCTCTTTCTTTCTTTTTAAGAGATAGCATCTTACTCTGTTGCCAAGGCTAGAGTGCAGTGGTGCGATCATAGCTCACTCCTGGGCTCAAGCGCTCCTCCTGCCTCAACCTCCTGAGATTATAGACATGAGCCACCACACCCAGCTCAATTTTTTTTCTTTGTTTCTTTTTCTTTTTTCTTTCTTTCTTTCTTTCTTTTTTTTTTTTTTCCTGAGATGAAAGCCTAATCTCCAGAACAAAAAGCCCTGGTTACCCTTTTGGGATTGAGAGTGTGGAGGAAGATAGGAATGGTCCATTCTTTTGTGAAGAACAGAAATGGCAGACACTACAGAAAATCAAATAGTCAATTCCTCAAGCAGGTTACCCTGCCAACACTGAAGTGGTACTTATCTCACACCTTGTTCCCAAAGTTTGGGGCCTGCCTCAGATTGGTGATGCATCAGGTTGGAAGTAAGCCGCGACTTAGGATCCCCCATGCTTTAAAACATTTTTTAAAATTTATGGATACATAATAGTTGTACATTTTGTAGGGTACATGTGATATTTTGATACATACATAAAATATATAATGATCAACTCAGGGTAATTGGGATATTCATCACCTCAAGCATTTATCATTGTGTTAGGAATACTCCAATTCTACTCTTTTATTTTGAAATATGTAATAAATTATTGTTAACTATAGTTGCCCTTTCATGCTACCCAACACTAGATCTTATTTGTTGTATCTAACTGTATTTTTGTACCCATTAACCAACCCCTCTCTTTATCTCTGCCTCCCCCACTACCCTTCTGAGCCTCTGGTAATCATTATTGTACTCTTTGTCTTCATGAGTTAAATTTTTATCTTGTTTATTTTTTTTTAAATTTATTTTACTTTTGGTGTATACTATATCTGGCATTTATCCCCATGTTATCCCTCCCCACCTTTACCCTCCCTCCCCCACCCCCTCGTTGTCTCTCCCCTACTCCCTCCAACTGTCCCCTGTGTGTGATGTTCCTCTCCCCTGAGTCCACGTGTTCTCATTGTTCAACACCCACCTATGAGTGAGAACATATGGTGCTTGGCTTTCTGTTCTTGGGTCCGTTTGCTGAGAATGATGGTTTCCAGATCCATCCAAGTCCCTACAAAGGACACAAACTCATCATTTTTTATGGCTGTGTAGTATTCCATGGTGTATATGTACCACATTTTCTTTGTCCAGTCTATCATTGATGGGCATTTGGGTTGGTTCCAGGTCTTTGCTATCGTACACAAGGCTGCAGTGAACATACATGTGCATGTGTCTTTATAGTAGAACAATTTATAGTTCTTTGGGTATATACCCAATAGTGGGATTGCTGGGTCAAATGGAATTTCTATTTCTAGATCCTTGAGAAATCGCCATACTATCTTCCACAATGGTTGAACTAATTTACATTCCCACCAACTGTGTAAGAGTGTTCCTATTTCTCCACATCCTCTCCAGCATCTGTTGTCTCCAGATTTTTTAATGATCGCCATTCTAACTGGCGTGAGATGCTATCTCAGTGTGGTTTTGATTTGCATTTCTCTAATGCCTGAGTTCTAGTCTGATTGCGCTGTGGTCTGATAGACTGTTTGTTATGATTTCTGTTCTTTTGCATTTGCTGAGGAGTGATTTGTTTCCAATGATGTGGTCAATTTTAGAGTAAGTGCAGTGTGGTGCTGAGAAAAATGTATATTCTGTGGATTTGGGATGGAGCATTCTGTGTATGTCTATTAGATCCGCTTGGTCCAGCTCTGCATTCAAGTCCTGGATATCCTTGTTAATTTTCTATCTCATTGATCTGTCTAATATTGACAGTGGAGTATTGAAGTCTCCCACTATTATTGTATTGGAGTCTAAATCTCATTTTAGGTCATTAAGAACTTGCTTTATGTATCTGGGTGCTCCTGTGTTGGGGGCGTATGTATTTAGGATAGTTAGCTCTTCCTGTTGGATTGATCCTTTTTTTTTTTCTTTTTTTTTGAGACAGAGTCTCACTCAGTCACCAGGCGCCAGGCTGGAGTGCAGTGGCACGACCTTGGCTCACTGCAACCTCCGCTGCCCGGGTTCAAGCATTCTCCTGCCTCAGCCTCCCGAGTAGCTGGGACTACAGGCGCACGCCACCACGCCCAGCTAATTTTTTTGTATTTTTAGTAGAGACGGGGTTTCACCATGTTGACCAGGACAGTCTCGATCTCTTGACCTTGTGATCCGCCCGCCTCGGCCTCCCAAAGTGCTGGGATTACAGGTGTGAGCCACCGCGCCCGGCGGATTGATCCTTTTACCATTATGTAATGTCCTTCTTTGTCTCTTTTGATCTTTGTTAGTTTGAAGTCCATTTTATCAGAGACTAGGATTGCAACCCCTGCTTTTTTTGTTCTCCATTTGCTTGGTAAATCTTCTTCCATCCCTTTATTTTGAGTCTATGTGCGTCTTTGTATGTGAGATGGGTTTCTTGAATACAGCACACCGATGGGTTCTGACTTTTTATCCAGTTTGCCAGTCTGTGTCTTTTGATTGGGGCGTTTAGGCCATTTACATTCAATGTTAATATTGTTATGTGTGAATTTGATCCTGCCATTTTGTTACTGGCTGGTTTTCTTTCTCATTAGTTGACTCATTTTCTTTATTGCATTTTTGGTCTTTGCCAACTGGTTTGCTTTTGCAGTGACTGGTACTTGTTCCTTTCCATGCTTAGTGTTTCTTTCAGGAGTACTTGTAGGGCAGGTCTGGTGGTGACAAAATCTGTCAATAATTGCTTGTCCATAAAGGATTTTATTTGTCCTTCACTTACAAAGCTTAGTTTGGCTGGATATGAGATTCTGGGTTGAAAGTTCTTTTCTTTAAGGATGTTGAATATTGGCCCCCACTCTCTTCTGGCTTGTAGAGTTTCTGCCGAGAGATCTGCTGTGAGTCTGATTGGCTTCCCTCTGTGGGTGACCTGACCTTTCTCTCTGGCTGCCCTTTGCATTTTTTCCTTCATTTCGACCCTGGTGAATCTGACAATTATGTGCCTTGGGGTTGCTCTTCTTGAGGAATTTCTTTGTGGAGTTCTCTGTATTTCTTGAATTTGATATTTGGACTGCCTTGCTAGGCTTGGGAAGTTCTCCTGGATAATATCCTGGAGTGTGTTTTCCAGCTTGGATTCATTCTCCCTGTCATATTCAGGTACACCAATCAAGTGTAGATTAGGTTTTTTCACATAATCCCATATTTCTTGGAGGCTTTGTTCATTTCTTTTCACTCTTTTTTCTCTGTATTGCCTTTTTATTTCATTGAGTTGATCTTCAATCTCTGATATCCTTTCTTCTGCTTGATCGTTTCGGCTATTAAAACTTGTGTTTGCTTCACATAGTTCTCATACTGTTTTTCAACTCCATCAAGTCGTTTATGTTCCTCTCTAAGCTGGTTATTCTAGTTAGCATTTTGTCTAACCTTTTTTCAAGGTTTTTGGTTTCTTTGCATTGAGTTAGAACGTGTTCCTTTAGCTCTGAAAAGTTTATTATCCACCTTCTGAATCCTGTTTCCGTCAATTCTTCGCACTCCTTCCCGGTCAAGTTGTGATCCTGTGTTGTTGAGGAGTTGTGATCCCTTGAAGGAGAAGGTGTTCTGGTCTTTGATGGTTTCACCTTTTTTGCGCTGGTTTTTTCCCATCTTTGTGGATTTACCTGGCTGTGGTGTCCTTTTATCTTATTTTTAATTTTTTTTTTTTTTTGTGACATGATCTTGCTGTGTTGCCCCAGCTAGAGTGCAGTGATGCAGTCATGGCTTACTGCAGCCTCAAACTTCTGGGTTCAAGTAATCTTCCTGCCTCAGCTTCTCAAAGCGCTGGGATTATAAGCATGAGCCATCTCACCCAGCCCTCCGTGTTGTTATTGTTGTTGTTTTTTAGCTGCTACATGTGAGTGAGAACATGTGATATATATCTTCTTTTTTTTTTTCTTTAATCTTTTTCCTGGTAGCAGTAACTTAATAAAGGCCTCAATCTTTTTTTTTTTCTTTTGAGATGGAGTCTGGTTCTGTTGCCCAGGCTGGAGTACAGTGGCCTGATCTTGGCTCACTGCAGCCTCTGCCTCCCGAGTTCAAGTGATTCTCCTGCCTCAGCCTCCCAAGTAGTTGGGACTACAGGCACATGCCACCACACCTGGCTAATTTTTTGTATTTTTAGTAGAGACAGGGTTTCATCGTGTTAGCCAGGGTGGTCTTGATCTCCTGACCTTGTGATCCACCCGCCTCGGCCTCCCAAAGTGCTGGGATTACAGGCATGAGCCACCGTGCCCAGCCTGCGATATTTATCTTCTATGTATGGCTTATTTCCCTTAACACAGTATCCTCCAGTTCTATCCATGTTGTTACAAATGACAGGATTTTATTCTTTTATGGCTGAATAATATTCCACTGTGTGTATGTACCACATTTTCTTTATCCATTCATCCACTGTTGGACACTTAGGTTGATTCCGTATCTTGGCTATTGTGGGATGCAGTAAACATGGGAATGTTGGTATCTCTTCTAAATATGGACTTCCTTTCTTTTGGTTATGTATTCAGCAGTGGGTTTGCTGGATCATATGGTAGTTCTGTTTGTAGTTTTTTGAGGAAGGAACCGCCATCTTCTGCCTAGAGTTCCAAAATAACTAGGGAGAGTGGGGGATGGTGCTGACTGGTTCCAGTTTCCTGGGGCTGGCCTAGTTTAGGGCTTCCATTCCTAGATCTCAGGAGAAGTGTGAGAACCCATGAGAGAATTACCCCTGGACCCTATCTAACCCTTGTATAATGAACTGGGTAATGGAATAACAGAAAAGAAGAGCCAGGCACAGTGGCTCATGCCTAATCCCAGCACTTTAGGAGACAAGGTGGGTGGATCACCTGAGGTTGGGAGTTCAAGACCAGCCTGACCAACATGGAGAAACTCTGTCTCTACTAAAAATACAAAATTAGCTGGGCATGGTAGCACATGCCTGTAATCTCAGCTACTTGTGAGGCTGAGGCAGGAGAATCACTTGAACTCAGAAAGTGGAGGTTGTGGTGAGCCGAGATTGCACCATTGCACTCCAGCCTGGGCAGCAAGAGCAAAACTCTGTCTCAAAAAAAAAGAGAGAGAGAGAGATCCCTTGATCATGTATAAATGATAATTTTTATTTCTATTTTTTGCATACATTTTATTTCTATTTTAAAATATTTCATTTTATTAAAATATTATTTATTTTGATTATTGGGATTTTTGTTACCTCCTTAAGTTTTGCACCCGGGACACATGCCTCACTCCTCTCACCCTAGTCTGTCTATGGACTGCTGGAGCCCTTGTGGTTTATAGGATGCAGAGAGTAGCCTGGACCTGACTCTATGAGACCCCCAGTGGGATGCAAGCATCTCAGCCTGGCCCTAGGCAAGGGTTGGTGGCCTAGTATCCTGGGCGAGCACTGCTCCCAGTCCCTCACCTAGAGTGTATTAAGGCTACACATGTGAGGTACATTGACACCCCTAAGCATAAAACCAAGGATCCTTCGATTTTCATCATAGGTGGAGAGAATTTGCTCACATACTTCCATTCATTAGGGGTCACATAAGGATCCAAGAATTTCATGACAAAATCTAGGTTGACCTGATTTGACTAAATCCACATTCTTTACTTTGGCCCATATTTGTCAAACACCTGCTGTCTGCAGTCACTATTTTAGACATGTAGGATACAGTAGTGAACAAGACAGATGAGATACTTTGATGGCGTTTATATTGTGATTGGAGAACTGGACCAAAACAAGTAAACAAACAAGATACAGTTAACCCGTGAACAACATGGGGGTTAGGGGCACCACCTCCCATGCAGTTGAAAACTTGAGTATAACTTTCATCTTCCAAACTTAACTACTAATATAGCCTACTATTGTCCAGAAAGAAGCCTTTCAGATAACATAAATCATCAACACATATTCTGTATACGTGTTATACACTGTATTCTTACAGTCAGGTAAGCTAGAGAAAAGAAAATGTTACTAAGGTGATCATAAGGAAGAGAGAACACATTTACAGTACTGAACTACATTTATTGATATGATAAGTTTATGTCATCTGTTTATAAGATGAATCATCTGCCTGCAATGGTAGGCAGTCACAGCTCCAGACCTCAATCTGTGGTATATATCAAGCTATTCAGCTTTTTCTTGTGATGTTATGACTTTTCTCTGCTTCTTTTGAGCACTTCTAGCACCACTAATGGCACCTTGTATGGGTCCCATGGTGTCATTCAAAGTTTATGATATTGCATTAAACACTATAAAAAACACATGAGAACCTTGAGAGACCATTTTTTACTGCCATATGCAATTTATTGAAGAAACTAACTGCTCATCTGGAGATGATCACTGTCACCTGGCATTTTAAGCAGAGGCTTGCAACACTTGAGCTCACAGCAATAGCAACAGGAGGTGGCTTTGAAATTATTACAGTTGTGTGTTATATATATATATATATATATATATATATATAGCTACAGTTAATTGTATGCGTTATGATTTAATACTGCATCTTTACATTTGTTTACATTTCTCTCCACCACGAATGGTGCCACATATTGTATGTGTACATAACTGTTGATACATTTTAACTTTTTTTTTTTGAGACAGAGTCTCCCTCAGTCACCCAGGCTGGAATGCAGTGGCGCGATTTCAGCTCACTGCAACCTCTGCTGTCTAGGTTCGAGCAAGTCTCCTGCCTCAGCCTACTGAGTAGCTGGGATTGCAGGTGTGCACTACCATACCCAGCTAATTTTTGTATTTTTAATAGAGACGGGGTTTCACCATGTTGGCTAGGCTGGTCTCCAACTCCTGACCTCGTGATCTGCCCACCTTGGCTTCCTCGTGCTGGGATAATAGGCATGAGCCACCGTGCCCGAACAATTTTAACTTTTTATAATAGACTTATGTATATTTTATGGTAGTAAATAATAAAATAGACTGGTGTCTACATATATTTTATGCATTTTTGACGTCGAACTTTTTCTTAATTTTTTCAACATTTCTAGATTATCACGTTCATCTGTGAGTTTTTTTTGAATTGTTGCAAATCTCCAAAAATGTTCTAATGCATTTATTTAAAAAATTCCATGTGTAAGTGGACCTGCGCAGTTCAAACCCATGTTGTTAGCTGGGCATGGTGGCTCACGCCTGTAATCCCAGCACTGCAAAATGTGCATGTTGCTCAAGGCAGGAGAATCGCTTGAGCCCAGTAGTTCAAGACCAGCCTGGGCAACAAAATGAGTCCTTACTCTACAAAAAATAAGAAAAATAACTAGGAATGATGGTGCCTGCCTGAACTCCCAGCTACTTGGGTGATTGAGGTGAGAGAATTGTTTGAGCTGAGGAGTTTTAGACTGCAGTGATCGCAGCACTGCACTTCAGCCTGGGTGACAGAGCGAGACTCTGGCAAAAAAACAAGAACAAAAAAACTCATGTTGTTCATGTAATTTCAAATAGTGATAAGTTCTAGGAAAAAAATAAGGTTATATGGTGGTGGCCAGGTCCAGTGGCTCATGCTGAAGAGGGAGACCCAGGCATCTCAGGTCAACTTCCCCTTTTTTTCATTCCTAAGACTGTAAACCGTAGCCCTTTTCATATGTAATTCCTAAGACTGTAAACTAAAACCCTTTTCATATGTAATTCCTAAGAATGTAAACTGAAACCCTTTTCACATGTAATTCCTAAGACTGTAAACTGAGACCCTTTTCATATGTTAAAGTATAAACCTAAGATTCTTCCACGTGCAACATCTAAAGTATAAGCCTATATAAAGAAGGAACCTTCCTTTGTTAGGGGAGCTTGGCTGTTAAGGCAACGATGCCACCTTGCTCCTGGCCGAATTAAACTCCTTCCTTCCATATTCGGTGTCCGAGAGATCTGTTTCCCACAGCCGCTCCTGCTACAATGCCTATAATCCCAGCACTTTGGAAGGCTGAGGCAGGCGGATCACCTGAAGTCAGGAGTTTGAGACCAGCCTGGTCAATATTGTTAAACACTGTCTCTACTAAAAATACAAAAATCAGCCAGGTATGGTGGCGGGTGCTTATAATCCCAGCTACTCAGGAGGCTGAGGCAGGAGAATCGGTTGAACCGGGGAGGTGGAGGGTGCAGTGAGCCGAAATCGTGCAATTGCACTTTAGTGTGGAATACAGAATGAGACTCTATCTCAAAAAAAAAAAAAAAAAAAAAGAAGTCATTTGGTAGGGAGTGAAGTGGGGTAACTTGAGAGAGGTTGGTCAGGTATAAACATGCATGAGGCAGATTCTAGGGCTGAGATACCATCTAGTATACTCAACAACTTCCAGCTTCTCCAGAAGTGGCAAATAACTTTCCCACTGGGTATCCACACAGAAACATGTGAACATGCTTATGTGCTATAGCTGGCCTAAAGTTAGAACCTGAACAAAGTTATGTTTTAAAATAAGTTGTAACGGCTGCCCACTCTCCTCACAATAACTGCTGGCCTTTGGCTTCTGTACATAAAACTGCTAGTTTGCTCTGCAAACTATCTACTTTTCTTATCAGTAACAGCCAGAATTGTCAGCATTTGTAACTAGAATAGCAGCCCAAGCTAATTCCATCCTGGTCCCTGTGCCTTGTAATAAGTAACCAAAATCTGTTATTTCCACTACAGCCCAGAAGATGTGCAAACTAACGCTTATCTTGACTTCTGTGAGCCACTTAGGTAACAATCGAGGGGGCAAGATGTCCTCAAGCCCTTGGAATGTCCAGAGCCCCACTCCCTCCTCTCTGTCCGGGGGAGATGATTTACGAAAACCCCTAAATGTCTGTGTCCCTTCACCCCCACCCCCGCCTCTCGCCCTGACTCCCAAAGTGATTCTTACGGGTATAAAAGGTCTTAACCCCCTCCATTCGGGGCCACGGGTTGGAGAGACGCGAGTCCTCCGTGGTCGCCGGCTTAATAAACCCTGCTATTTGGCATACTTTTGTCTTGGTGCTGGTCCCTTAATCTCGCCTCGAATATAACACTTACATAGGTTGTGCTGCCCCACCTCCCCCTGCCAGGAGTTTGGTTACAGCTATGGCATTTCCACAACCTATTTAAACCAACTTTGTAGTATCCAGCAGCGAAGTATCATTCCCTGACAGTGTTGTACTGGCCCGAGCACAGATGTTCAACACCAAGACAAAAGTATGCCAAATTGCAGGGTCTTGATTGCCGGCGGCCACGGAGGACTCGCATCTCTCCAACCCGTGGCCCTGAAAGGAGGGGTGTCAAGAGATTTTATACCCGTAAAACCACGTCGGGGGGTGAGGGTGAGGGGCGAGGGTCAGGGTGAGGGGCTTCAGACATTCCGAGGGCTAGTGGATTCTGTAAATCACCTCCTGGACAGAGATGAAGGTGAGGGGCTCCGGACATTCCGAGGGCCAGGGGCTTTTGATATTCTGATTGTTACTTAAGTGGTTCACAAAAGTCAAGATAAGCATTTGTTTACACATTGTTTGGGTAGGGTGGAAATCACAGACCTTAGTTACTTATTACAAGTCGCAGGGGCCAAGATGGCCGTGGGTTTGGACTGTTTGCCTGTCACATTAGGGTTACAGAGAGCAGTTTCAACAGAAAGCTGAGGTATGGCTGAGGTATGCAGGTTTATGGGGCTTTTACCATGTCACAACAGGCTGAGTCATTGAGTCTCTGAAGGCTTGGAAGAGGGATCATTAACCAAATCATTCAGGAACCAGAGGGTCCCAGAGAAGTATGTAATAAATTTCATCCAGATGTTGGAATTGGCCCTTTATTCCTCCTTTTTTTTCCCGTTACATTCAAAAGTGAACACATTGTTTTCATCTTATCAAGCAAGGTGGGAAGACATTTTTTCCTTTATTTCTAGGCAAGCCTGCATAAAGGATTGAGAGGGCTAATGCATCTGGGTAATACAAGATGGCATCTGAATTATTGGAGAGTACATTGTATATGACAGAATTATACAGATAGGTAAATGGTGTTGCAAACACTTCATCAAAATCCAATTAGAGACCTCTAAGTTCATTTTAAGGTACAGCTTCCAAACTGTTTACCTGCAGTGTAGGCAGCCCCATCTGTTTTAAAATCCTTCTAGGAGACTATGCCTGTGCAAATTGGTCCAACAAGTAGCCAAATATGCATGTTACTCTGTTAGAAAGGGAAAAGCAGACACAGGCATAAGTGCAAATTTTTATTTCATGGCATCTGAGCAACCTAAATGTCTGGACAGCTTTGTTGTGCTATGTGGCTGACAACCAGGTTATTAGATAATTCACAAAAACTCCTCTCCAGCCGCCCAGACTTTCCTGAGGTTAACTCTTGCCTTGGGGCTAGAATGAAGAAAAAAGAAAAACAGATTTCCCCAAGCTGCAGCCACATTTAATGTCCCCTTTACCCCACACCTGAATGCCTGCTCCCTGGAAGAAAACCCTAAATAAATACAGCGGTGGCAGCAGAGAGGAATTATTTTTTATCGTGGCTGCTCCTGACTCCAAGCTATAGGTGTTGTACTGGCCCAAGCATAGAAAGTCAACACCAAGACAAAAGAATGCCAAACTGCAGGGTCTTTATTGCCGGCGGCCACGGAGGACTCGCGTCTCTCCAACCCGTGGCCCTGAAAGGAGGGTGTCAAGAACTTTTATACTCGTAAAAATTACCTTGGGAGTGAGGATGAGGGGCGGTGGGGTGGGGGTGAGGGGCTTCAGACATTCCGAGGGCTAGTGGATTCTGTAAATCACCTTCTGGGTGGAGATGAGGGTGAGGGGCTCAGGACATTCCGAGGGCCAGGGGACTTTTTGACATTCTGATTGTTACTTAAGTGGTTCACAAAAGTCAAGATTAGCATTTGTTTACACATTGTCTGTGTAGGGTGGCAATTACAGTCCTTAATTACTTATTCACATTTGGGTTATAGAGAGCAGTTTCAACAGAAAGGCGAGGTATGGTTGAGGTATGCAGGTTTATGGGGCTTTTTTTTTTACCATGTCACATAGGCATTGTACTAGAAAGCACTGCTGAGAGAGAGAACCGGGAATAAATGATACTGGGAAATGGAAAACCCAGAGAAGAAAAAAATTTTACTTTCCTCCCCTGAAAAAGATGCCCTTTGCAAGGTTCATCTTTTAATCTGGTGAGTCTCGAAATGTTTAGTCTTTAGACTACTTAAGCAGAACAAGAGTCTCATGTATGTATTAGATTAAATAAACAAGCAAGCAAACAAAAAACGCCTTTGAGGTGGATTTGCTGAATCCCTTGTGATTATTTTTGCTCCCTTCAAAAATATTTGCTTTGATGCTTTTAAATTTTGTTTCAAATCTGCAGTGGAAAATATGTTTCAAAGGAAAAAAATAAAAAAGAAAACAAAATCACCCAACACACTGCGCTTTGCATTTAGACCCAGCCCACTGAACAATTGGAAGAATCTTCACAGACACATCAGAGATCCCTGGATTCAACTTGTAAAACCATTGATCTAAAAACTACATCTTGACTTCAGAACACTTCTTTTGATCTGGAATTATCTGTTATTGACCACAGAAAGCAGCTATTGACGATTTCCTGGAACACGGCCCTGTAGAGAGAGGTGAGCTCCAGTGAGGGAAAAAGAAATTTCCTTCTCTTTCTGAGCGGGTGCTTTGGTACAGTACAGTATCTATACTATAGTAATATATCTATGGGCTCAACTTCTCTTTCTCCTCCTCTTTTCCTCTTTCTTTGCCCCCCCCCATCATCTTTTTATTTTTTTATTTATTTGCTGCTTCTATAGTAAAACTTTTTGAAAGCCGATGTGCCTGCAGGATTTTTGCCTGGTACATTCCACTAATTGGAGTTTCAGAATCACAGTTTCTTGCTCGGGTGCAGAATTTTCAAAAATGTTTAAGTGCCTAAATTATTGTAGTAGTGGCTGGCCACTGCCCATGCCTTGTAGACAAGTAGCTGAGATGGTACCAGGAAAAAAAAAAAAGGCTGCAGGTCTATACCCTTCACTGTACAAGAATGCAGAGACCTACGGAGCTGTAGAAAAGAAGGGGGAGCCCTCATGGAAGGAGCAGCCATGTTGCACTGAGCCGACAATACGGGCAATCGAAGAGCAAGCCCAGGGCATAAACGGAACCAGGCCCTGGAAGCGTTCAATTAAGAATTTCTCAACAGAGCTGAGCCCTGAGAACAAGATGGTTCCTTTGGTCAAATGGCTCTGTGAAAATAAAGAAGAATCTGATCCACAATGAGGGTAAGGAGTGCGTCTGTCTCTCCTCTCCTCAAGCCACAGAGATCACATTAAGGATCAGGGCATTTACACGATGGCTTCACTTTGGGCACAACCCTCAGCAAGATGGCCCATGCAAAGATAATTACCAGGAATGGTGGGCCCATTACAGTACAGCCCTTTGATTTGGTCATTCCAGCATCCTGTCAGACAGATGTAAAAAAGCTGACCGACATTTACCTAAAAGGGATTACATTGCAGGTTGAAGGATTTGGTTTCAGCCTCTGTAAGGCTGAGGCTTTGAAAAAACAGAGTGTTTCAGGAAACCAAATACCAGATTCTGTTGCTTTGGAGCTCTTGCAAATTCAAGTACATAAGGACATGTATAGACAAAATTGAGATAATTACCTTTTTTTTTTTTTTTTTTGCTGGACTAGCTCGAGTAAAGAACAATACTTTTAATAATCTATTTTACTGTCCAGTGCAGTAACCCTCATATTTTGTAACTGGCAATGGGTGGGAAGGCAGTCTGGGAAAAGGCCTGTTTCTGCTTCTTTGAGACAGCCTGCAGGAATCTCCAGTTAAAATAACATAAAACTTAACGTATCTTGGTTCCACTATGAGTGTTTCTCTTCCATGCACTTAGGCATACGGGTAAGCATTCTAGCAAATGCCATTACAGTTCGGTACGGAGAAATAAAAGGAGCCAAGCATTGGGCAAAAGTGATAAAGAACCTTAGCTAGAATTCACATTGAAAAGGGAGATTTCTGATAGAAAATGGGAAACAAAAAGATCAGATGTCTGGGAGGAGGTGCGGGCAGAACGTCATCTTTGAAATAAAAAAGTACAATTCGTAAGGGAAATGTACACAAAGGGTTAGACTGTGAATTGAGAGAAAAGTGACTTTAGTTGTGTTGGAGAGATTTATTGACACTTTGGGAGGAAATTGGAACGAACTGTAAAGCTAGAGTCTGTAATTAGTTCCAATACCTGCGTAGCCAGTTCTGAGGGGGTGAAGTAGTCTCTAGAGCCCTTTGAGGTCTGCATTTTGCTCAGAGGGCAGCTATCTTGAGGGAAAAGATGAAGAATGAGAGTTTTATGGAGGGAGGCATAAGCCCCTCTGATCATCGCCGCAAAGGTAGGATCCAGCAATAAATTGCCTGCTGGAGAGCCACCAGTTCGGTCTGCATCTGTTCCCCAGATTTGTGCTTACAGATTTGATATTCAGGTATTTTTCAGAAGAATCAGCTTGAAGCAAAAATATTGAACTCAAAACATTCTTTTTTTAAAAAATTCAAAACATTCTAAACCACAATTTGAATCTTGTTTAAAAGATGGAAGGATGAGAAATGTGATTCTCTTGCCTTGTGTAGAAATAGCCGTAGCAGGTCGGGTGCAGTGGCTCATGCCTGTAATCCCAACACTTTGGGAGGCCGAGGCAGGTGGATCACGCCTGGCCAACATGGTCAAACCCTGTCTCTACTAAAAATACAAAAGTTAGCCAGGTGTGATGGTGGGTGCCTACTTTGGAGGCTGAGGCAGGAGAATTGCTTGAACCCGGGAGGCGGAAGTTGCAGTGAGTGGAGATCATGCCACTGCACTCTATCTAGCCTTGGCGACAAGGGCAAGACTATGTCTCAAAAAAAGAAAAAAAGAAATAGCCGTGCTAGACGGGATCCCAGGTGTTATGCATTTTCACTCTTCCCTCGGGTTATCCTCCTCTCAAGTGCCTTCAGGACTTGTTTAATACCATCAATAATTGGGCTTTTAGAAAGAGGAAAAGTATGTATGTAGAATTGCCTCCTTCTGTCCTGTAGCTGCACCCTGTGTACTTCCAGGGAAGTGTACGCAGTGACCACTGACTGGGTATCTGCTTAATTCATAGTTGAATTGACTTAAAGCAGATACCTAGTCCTTGGCATTACTATGAGTTAGGGACAAATTTCTCATCCTCAACATTGTTATAAATCAGAGACAGAGAAAAACTTGCTGGCTCAGCTCCTAGTGAAGGCATTCACTGCTGGGAACCCAGATTCCTCAAGATCATGTGTCCTGACAACTGGTTGTAGTGCACCAAGCTCAGGATCAGGAATTAAGAGACCAGATTCTGGTCTTGCATCTGCCTATAACTGCCTGTGAGACTTTAATCTATGTATTGACCGCCTCAGGGGTTCCATCTTCCTATGCATCAAATGGGAAAACAAACACTTGCCTCCTCACTAGCAGGAGTTCTTGTGGATACCATGACAGGTTAAAAGTATTTGCCATAGCTGGGGAAGAGAGAATGGAGTCAGATCCTTGATGTTGTGGTAGCTAACTTTTTTACTTGATTGCTTAATTTTTTTTTTTTTTTTTGAGATGGAGTCTCATTCTGCTGCTGCCCAATCTGGAGTGCAGTGGCGCGATCTCAGCTCACTGCAACGTCTGCCTCCAGGGTCTGCTTCTGTATTTCCTTAATGGTAAACAAACTCAAGAGATTCTCATGCCTCAGCTTCCTGAGTAGCTGGGACTACAGGCACATGCCACCATGCCTAGCTAATTTTTGTATAGTAGAGACAGGGTTTCACCATGTTGGCTAGGCTGGTCTTGAAATCCTGACCTCAGGTGATCTGCCCACATTGGGCTCCCAGACTGCTAGGATTACAGGCATGAACCACTGAGCCCGGCCATTGCTTAATATTTTAAATCTTCATCTTCCTTTTTCCTGGATTCCTAAATGGCCTGGATATACTTTTATTTTCTTTTTTTATGTATTTATTTATTTATTTTCAGAGACAGGATCTCCCTCTGTCGCCCAGGCTGGAGTGCAGTGGTGTGATCATCATTCACTGCAGACTTGAACTCCTGGCTCAAGTGATCCTCTCCACCAGGTTCCTCAGTAGCTAGGACTACAGGCACATACCACCATACCTAGCTAATTTTTAAATTCTTTATAGAGATAGGGTCTTGCTCTGTTGCCCAGGCTGGTCTCGAACTTCAAGTGAAGCTCCCACCTCAACCTCCCAAAGTGCTGGGATTACAGGTCTGAGCCACCATGCCCAGCCCCTTATTTTCTTGTAAGCTTTTATTGATATAAAATATACTTACAGAAAAGTGTTCATATTGATGAATTTTCACTATGTGAACACACCCAGAAAACCAGAATCTACATCTAGAAACAGAGCATTACCAACACCCAGAAGCCTCCTCGTTCCCCTTTTAAGTCCCCTTTTCTTACCAAAGTTAGTCACTAACCTGACTTCTAACACCATAAATTAAGTTTTGTTTGTTTGAGGGCTTTATGTGTGTGTGTAGGTGTTTTTATGCATGGCTTCTTTTGCTTGATGTTAGGTTTGTGAGATTCATTTATATTATATATGGTAATATTTTGTTTATTCTCTTTATTGTATAGTATTACATGAATTAACATACCACAATTTATTTATCCATTCTCTTATTGATGGATACATGGAGTATTTGTAGTTGGGGGCTACTACTGTACAGAAGCACTGGGAAATTCATGAACGTATAAGTGCATTTCTATCTAGAAGTAAAATTGCTGAATCATAGGACATGTGTGTTCTGCTCTACAGATATTGCCAGTTTTCCAAAATGATCGTATCATTTTATACTCTACCAGCAATGTCTGAGATTTGATTTTTCTCACATCCTCATCAATAGTTGGTATTGTCTGTCTTTTACATTTAGCCATTTTGATGGGTATATAGTGGAATGCTTCTTTATTTTAATTTGTTTTTCCTTGAAGACTAAAGTTTAGCACCTTTTTACATATTTATTGGCCTTTTGACTGTCCTGTTTTGAGAAATATCTGTTCAGGTTTTGAAACTTTTTTTCTATTGGGTTGTCTGACATTTTTATTGACCTGTAAGAGTTCTTTAAATATAGATTTGAGCCCTTTGTTGTGTACATGTTGCAAATATCATCTCCCACAAGGCTATGTCAAGTCATATTGGAGGTGAGGCAAAATAAAAAATAAAAATACTGATTCCTGTCTTTATTTTAAAATTTGATATTTTGTTCCCCATAGATTTTTTTGCATTAAATTTGATTTTTTAAAATATTGATTAAATTTTTATTTCTCCTGATTACTGAGTATTTTTGTCACCCCCTTAAAGAATTGTGTCCTTCCATGTAGAAGCACTTGGGAAAAAAAAAAAGAGAATTGTGTCCAGGGCAAGAGCCTCACTTGCCTCACCCCAGTCCTGGCTCATACCATTCTGTGTCTTGCATTTTCATGCCTTTATAGTGTTATTTGTTGAAAAGGAGTTTATAATCTAATGAACTCCAATTGTTCAAGCTTTTCTTTTAAGGTTAGTACCTTTTTAAAATCCCATATAACAAATTTTATCTTACCCAGTCTTAAAGATATTCTATATCTTCTAGAACAGCAAGCACTGTCCACTTGAACTTTCTGCAATAATGGAAATATTCTATATCTGCATTGTCCAACATGTAGCCACTGAATGGCTATTGAGCACTTGAAATAGCAACTGAGCAACTGAAATAGTACATATGGTCTACGGCCATACCACCCTGAATATTTTACAGATATTACCAGTTTTCCAAAATGATTGTATCGATCTTGTCTGAAATAGTACATATGATGAAATGAATTTTAAATTTTATTTACTTTTAATTAATTTAGATTAATTGTGGTGAGTGGCAGTGTAATTCTGGCAATGTTGTTCCATCTGGAATTGATTTTCAGGTATGATATGAAGTCAAGTTTCTCTTTTATTTTTTCTGTATGGATATTCAATCAACCAAGCATCATGTACTGAAAAGACTAGTAATTTCCCACTTTTGTTATTAATCGATTGCCTATCTAATATGTGTGTGTTGTTCTGGAATCTCCATTCTTTTCCATTTGTCTATTAACCTATCTTTCTGCCACTTACACCCTGTTTCCATTAGTGTAACTTTGCAGTAAGTTTTGATATATGGTAGAATAAGTCCTTCATGTCTCTAGTCTTCCCCAAGATTGCCTTGGCTATTCTTGAACTTCTGTATTTCCACATAAACTTTAGGATAACTGTATAAATTCCACCAAAAAAAAAAACAATTTTTATTGGAATTATATTAAGTATGCACATCAACTAATATGAAAGCCTTTACAATATTAAATTTTCTGATCCATGAGTATGGATGTTATTAAATTTAATAAGTCTTATTAAAATTTCTTGATAATGTCTTATAGTTTTCTATGTAGAAACCTGGCATATTATTCATTGGATTTATTCCTAATTATTTTCTATTTCTTTTATAAGTGTCATATATGTGTATATATAGTATACACATATATAGTGTAAATAAAATAAATAAAAATATTTATATATTCTATATATAAATATAAAAAAGTATATAAAAATGTGTATATTTTTTGAGACATAGTTTCACTCTAACCCAGGCTGGAGTGCAGTGGCATGATTTTGGCACACTGCAACCTCTGCCTCCTGGGTTCAAGTGACTCTCATGCCTCAGCCTCCCAAATAGCTGGGATTACAGGCGCATGCCACCATGCCTGGCTCCTCCTTGCATTATTAGTAGAGACGGGGTTTTGCCATGTTGGCCAGGCTGGTCTCGAACTGCTAACTTCAAGTGATCCACCCACCTCGGCCTCAAAGTGCTGGGATTACAGGCATGAGCCAATGCACCCAGCCTTATAAGTGGCATATTATATTTTATTTATTTATTTATTGAGATGGAGTTTTGTTCTTTCTGCCCAGGCTGCAGTGCAATGACACGATCTTGACTCACTGCAACCTCTGCCCCCTGAGTTCAAGCAATTCTCCTGCTTCAGCTTTCCAAGTAGCTGGGATTACAGGTGCGTGCCACCACGCCCAGCTGATTTTGTATTTTTGGTGGAGACAGGGTTTCACCATGTTGGCCAGGCTGGTCTCGAACTCCTGATCTCAGGTGATCCACCTGCCTCGGCCTCCCAAAGTGCTGGGATTACAGGCATGAGTCACCACGCCTGGCCATAAGTGGCATATTTTAATGTCCATTTTTAGTTGTTTGATACTGGTATATTGACAATAATAATTAAAATTGTGTATTTACCTTGCATAGAGCAACTTTACTCAATTAACTTAATAATTCTTATAGTTTATCTATAGATTCACAATCATGTAATGGGTGTAGTGATTTCTTTCAGATAGTTGTTTTTTAAATTCTTTTTTTTTGGACGGAAGTTCACTCTTGTTGCCCAGGCTGGAGTGCAATGGCATGATCTCAGCTCACTGCAACCTTCACCTCCTAGGTTCAAGTGATTCTTT
Organism: Ateles fusciceps; assembly: GCA_036589455.1. Taxonomy (NCBI): domain Eukaryota; kingdom Metazoa; phylum Chordata; class Mammalia; order Primates; family Atelidae; genus Ateles; species Ateles fusciceps. The sequence continues at coordinate 2,022,331 of JAZHEH010003223.1, forward strand.
TGCCTCAACCTCCCAAGTAGCTAGGATTACACACATGTGCCACCATGCCTGGCTAATTTTGTAATTTTAGTAGAGGAAGGATTTCTCCATGTTGGTCAGGCTGGTCTCGAACTCCTGACCTCAGGTGATCTGCCCACCTTGCCCTTCTAAAGTGCAGGCATTACAGGCGTGAGCCACCGCACCGGCCCATTTTTTAAATTCTTTTTCTTTACTTATTGGACTGGTTAGAACCTTAAGAACAATGCTGAATAAAAATGAAGATAGCCTTACAGTATTTTTTCTGTAGCTATATATACATATGTGTATAAATAAAATGTATTTATATATTTTACATATAAATATTAAAATTTTATATTAAATATATTTTTGAGAGACACAGTTTCACTCTGTCACCCAGGCCAGAGTGCAGTGGCATCATTTTGGCACACTGCAACCTCTGCCTCCTGAGTTCAAGTGATTCTCGTGCCTCAGCCTCCCAAGTAGCTGGGAACTAATATCCTTATCTTAGTTCTGATAGAAAGAAAGCACTCAGTAATTTCAATTAAATATGATGTTTGCTGAAGTTTACTTTTTGTAGTTACTATTTATCAGATTGAGAAATTTTTTTTGTAATCCTAGTTTGATATAATTTTAAACATTAACAGATGGTGAATTTTATGAAATGCATTTTTCTCATCAATTAAAATTAGCCTGTGATTTTGATTTTTATACTTTATTCATTTTATTTTTTATTTTCTATTTTTATGGATAGATAATAGTTGTACAATATATGGGGTACATGTGATACTTTGATACAAGCATGCAATGTGTAATGATTAAATCAGGATAATTGGAATATCCATTACTTCAAGCATTTATCATTTATTTGTATTGGGAACATTCCAGATCTACTCTTCTAGTTATTTTGAAATGTACAATAAATTATACTTAATTATACTCACCCTATTGTGCTACCAAGCACAAGATCTTATTTCTTCTATTCTAATTGTATTTTGTTTTGTGTTGCTTTTTGAGACAGAATATTACTCTGTTGCCCAGGCTGGAATGCAGTGAAGCCATCTCATCTCATTGCAGCCTCTGCCTCCCAGGTTTAAGCTATTCTCCTCCCTCAGACTCCTGAGTAGCTGGGATTACAGGCGCCTGCTACTATACCAGGCTAATTTTTTTTTGTATTTTTAGTAGAGATGGGGTATCACCATGTTGGCTAGACTGGTCTCAAACTCCTGGCCTCAAGTGATCTGCCTGCCTCAGCCTCCCAAAGTGCTGGGATTACAGGCATAAGCCACCACGCCCAGCCTCTAATTGCATTTTTGTATTCATTAACCAACCCCACTCTATTTCTTCCTCCCTACCACCCTTCTCACCTTCTCAAAAACACCATTCCATTCACTACCTTTATGATACCAATTTTAACTCATGAGTGAGAACTTGTGACATTTGTGTTTCTATGTTTGTCTTATCTAACTTAACAGTGACCTCCAGTACCATCCATGTTGTTGCAAATGACAGAATTTCATTCTTTTTTATGGCAGAATAATATTCCTCTGTGTACATATACCACATTTTTAAAAATTCATTTATTTGTTGATGGACACTTAGGTTGATTTCATATCTTGGCTATTGTGAATAGGGCTGCAATAAACATGGGAGTACAGATATCTTTTTGATATACTGAATTCCTTTCTTTTGGATCTATACCTAGCAGTGAGATTGCTGGATCATATGGTAGTTCCATTTTTAGTTTTTTGAGGAGTCTCTATATTGTTTTCCATAGTGATTGTACTAACTTATATTCCCATTAACAGTATACAAGCATCCCCCTTTCTCTGCATCCTTATCAGCATTTTTAATTTTTTAAAATTTATTTTCCGTCTTCTCAAACATTACTGCTGATATTTTCTGTCTTTTTGCTGATAGCTGTTTTAACTGGAGATGACATGAAATCTTACTGGGGTTTTGATTTGCATTTCCCTGATGATTAGTGATATTGACTATTTATTCATATACCTGTTGGCCCTTTGTATGCCTTCTTTTGAGAAATGCCTACTCAGATATTATGTTCATTTTTAAATTGGATTATTTATTTATTTATTTTTACTAGTGAGTTGAGTTCCTTACATATTTTGGTTATCAATCCCTTGTCAGTTGACTAGTGTGCAAATACTTTTTCCCCCATTCTGTAGGTTATCTCTTCACTTTGTTGATTGTTTCCTTTGCTGTGCAGGTTTTTGCTTTGATATGATCCCATTTGTCCATTTTTGCTTTGCTGGTCTGTGCTTTTGAGTTCTTACTCAAGAATCTTTGTCCAGACCAATATCCTCAAGCATTTCCACAATGTTTCCTTGTTTTCTTCTAGTGGTTTCATAGTTTCAGATCTTACACCTAAATCTTTAATCCATTTTGATTTGATTTTTGTATATAGTGAGAAATGGGGGTGTGGTTTCATTCTTCTTCATATGGATATCCAGTTTTTCCCCGCACCATTTATTGAAGAAACTGTCCTTCCCCTAGTGTATGTTCTTGGCACCTTTGTCAATAATGAGTTGACTGTAAATATATAGATTTGTTTCTGGGTTTTCTTTTTTTTTCTTGCTTTCTTTTCTTCTAAATGTTTTTTTCTTTCTTTTTTTGTATCATCCAGCCTAAAATGTCATGTTTCTGGGTTTTCTATTCTGTTGCATTTGTCTGTGTATCTATTTTTATGCCAGTGCCATGCTGTTTGGGTTACTTGAGCTTTGTAGTATAATTTGAAATTAGGTAATGTGATGCCTACAGCTTTTTTCTATTTGCTCAGGATTGCTTTGGCTATTCTGAGTCTTTTGTGGTTCCATATGAATTTTAGGACTTTTTTCCTTCTATTTTTGTGAAGAATGTCACTGGTATTTTTTGTTTGTTTGTTTTGTTTTGTTTTGTTTTTGAGACAAGGTCTCCCTCTGCCCAGGCTGGAGAGCAGTGGTGTGATCATGGCTCACTGATGCCTCTACTGCCAGGGCCCAATTAATCCTGCCTCAGCCTCCTGAGTAGCTGGGACTATAGGTGTGCACCACTATGCCTGGCTAATTTTTCTATTTTTCATAGAGATAGGGTTTTACTATGTGCCTAGGCTGACTCAAACTCCTGAGCTCACGTTATCCTCCCATCTTGGCCTCCTGAAGTGCTGGGATTATATGCGTGAGCCATACACAGCACCTGGCCTTCATTGGTGTGTAGATAAGGACTGCACTGAATCTGTAAATCACTTTAAGTAGTATGGACATTTAAACAATATTGATTCTTCCAATCTATGAACATGAGATGGCTTTCCATTTTTTGCTGTCCTCTTCAATTTCTTGGATCAATGTTTTATAGTTTTCATTGTAGAGATCTTTCACTTCTTTGGTTGTTTATTTCTAAGTGTTTTTTCTGTAGTGATTGTAAAAGAGATTGCTTTGTTTTCTTTCTCAAATTGTTCACTGTTGAAATATAGAAATGCTATAATACTAATTTTTGTATGCTGATTGTATATCCTGTTACTTTACTTAATTTGCTTATCAGTTCCAATAGTGTTTTGGTGGAGTCTTTGGCCCTTTCCTTTTAAACATAAGATCATATTGTCTGCAACCAAGGACAGTTTGGACAGTTTCCTTTTCAATTTGGATGCCCTTTGTTTCTTTCTTTTGTATAATTGCTCTGGCTAGGACTTGTAGTACTGATGTCAGCAGTGGCCCATCTTGAGCGGCTGCTGCCATCACTCCAGCTGCATACTTCACAGAGCCAGTGGGAGCTGGCAACAAATGGGAGCCCTACCCCTTCCAAGTTGGTGGGGCGAGAGCTCCCTGGGTGCAGCTGCAGCTGCCCAAGTCATGGCTGCAGACTCAAGCCTCCCACTCCACAGAGCAGACAGGAGGCTTGCTCTGATGGTTGCATCTAGAGCTCCCCAAGTCGTGGCTGTGGACCTGGGCCTCCCTGTGCTCTTGGAAGGTCCAGGAGCAGGCAGAAACCCCACCCTCCCAGGTGCAGCTGCAGCCGCCCAAGCCACAGCTGCAGAGCCAGGCATCTCTACACTCTCAGCAGCTTGGGAAGGTCCCCCTGACCCCCCCAGGCTCAGAGGAGTCTGCTTCCACTCCCTGGCCTCTCCCCTGCTCCCAGCACCCACTCTGATCGTGGAGCAAGGTTGAGGCTGAGCCCAGGCACTGTTGCAACCCAGCCAGGTGTGTGCATGCTTGGAGCAGTACTGATTTGACAGTTCCCTGCTGCCTTGGGCCCCTCTGGATTTTGGGCACCAATGAGAATGGGAGGGAAGCTGAGAAGGGGCCAAGGACAGATTGGTACTGTCCTGCAGATGGCCCTTGGCAGGACAGCCTGGGTGCCATGGACAGCAGTGGGAGGCAGACAGGCTCCTGGGCAGAAGGGAGCGCCTGAAGGCTGGGAGCCAGGTTGCTAGTCCCACAGACCAGAGTGGGAAATAGTGTTGCCTTTTCCTGCCCCACCCATGGCTGTCCATGGACCAGTTGGTGTGTACTTCCTCTCTTTTGAGGCCCATAAAAGTCCCCAGTTCAGCCAGAGCTGAGCAGATGTCAGGACAACCAGCTGCAGAGAGGAACTATGCACTCCAGGGCCTCCTCTCTGCTGAGAGCAGCAGATGTCAGAATGACCAGCTGCAAAGAGAAGCTACCCACTCTAGGGCCTCCTCTCTGCTGACAGTTGCAGAGATGACAGGATGATCTGCTTACAGAGAGGAGCACCCCACTCCAGGGCCTCCACTGAGCTATTTTGTTCTCAGTAAAGCACCTCTTCACCTTGCTCACTCTCCACTTGTCTGTATACCTTATTCTTCCTGGATGCAGGACAAGAACTCGGAACCTACCAAATGGTGGGACTGAAAGAGGTGTAACACAAAAAGGGCTGAAACACGCCCCTTGCTCACCACATTGAGGGTGAAGAGAAGGAAAGAAGAGCTGCGGCCCTTTGGGGAGCCCAGACCTGAGAGCTCCCTGAGCCAGGGCTCCCTCTTTGGGGCCCTGTGACTCCTGGAGTCTCCAAGCTTCTGGGAGCCACCACATTCCCCAGCGGCAGGTGTGGAAGCTGCTTGTGATCCACCTGGTCCGGCTGCAACCTTGCAGAGAGTCAGCACCCATGTCAGCACCTGGAGCTGCTCACCCCATGGTAGCAGCTGGCATGCTTGACTGTGCGCGGTGGCCAGACCCCCATGAGGAGCAGTCAGATGCAGTCTGACTCGGGGTCACACTGAACCTCTTTATTCCTATTTTGTTGTTGTTGTTGAAATATTTCCTCAACCTATCTTATAGGATGGGAGATGAGCTTCTTAAAATCACAAACACAATCTTTTTACTTCTGTTTTCCCTGTAGGATGAGCCCAGAGCTACACACCTGGAAAGCATTCAACAGCTACATCTCCCTCTGTGTGGTATTAAGGGACATTTAAGAGGCATTATAGTGAAATAGTTCAAAACAAGTGACTTAACTGCTCTGTAGTTCTGTTTTCTCAACTGTTAGATAAGGATAATACCTATTTTATTTGGTATTGTAAGAGTTAAGTGAGATAACCTATGTAACTATGTAAAGCACTTAGACTTATGTATGTATTCTATGGCAAAAGATGGAATGATAGCTAGTTTATAGTCTCAGTGAAAAAGAAACAACCAATCAATTTGTGAATTATGTTTATGTCTAAATGTCTAAACTTCTGTTCTCATTGTTAATCATTTAAATGCTATCTTCTGCCTTGATTATAAATTTTAGTGAATGAAATTAAGTTTTGATATTATATTGTGGTTTTTTGTTTAGTTTTGTTTTTGAGACAGAGTCTCACTCTGTTCCCCTGGCTGGAGTACAGTGGCATGATCTTGGCTCACTGCAACCTCCGCCTCCCAGGTTCAACTGATTCTCCTGCCTCAGTCTCCGGAGTAGCTGGGATTACAGGCATATGCCATCACACCCGGCTAATTTTTGTATTTTTAGTAGAGACAGGGTGTCACCATGTTGGCCAGACTGGTCTCGAACTCCTGACCTCAAGTGATCCACCCACCTCAGCCTCGCAAAGTGCTTGGATTACAGGCATGAGCCACCACACCCAGCCTATATTGTGTTTTATTTCAGGTTTTCCATTCAACAAATTGAGCACCTACTAACACCAAGCATAAAACTAGGTATTTCCCACATGTTATTTCCTTTAATAGCAATAGCCACAGAAGTTTCTGTGAAAATTCACTTCCTCCACTGAGGATCAGTGAAAAATCCAGACCATAAGTGGAGCAAGGTAGAATGTGAAATCTGCATCGAAAGAGAAATAGTGTGAATAAGTGTTAAAGCAGAAAATGTGAGGTCTGAATGAGAATTGATTGGCTTGGTAACATGTCTAGCAGAAGGGTTCTTGGTATCTGGGAGCATGTGGCCATCCTTCAGCAATATTCTTTCTAGAGTTAAGTGCCAGAGAGTTCCTAGCATCAGGAAGAAATAACCTCTTCCACTGCTGCAATTTTTAAGTGATTCCTGAGTAGCTGGAGGTCAAGGAGACAACACTGGGATTAAGCATTGTTGTGGGTTTTATCACTTTATCATAGGGATTCTTAAACCTCACTGTGTATTGGAATTACTTGAGATTTTTTTCAACTGAAGAAAAAAACTGCCTTATGAATTCTGATTTGGTAGGTCTGGAGTGGGTCCCAGGAAATATATTCAGCAAGCACCTCCCCACCTCCCATGATTCTGGTGCAAGTGTTGAAGGCTCAAACTGAAGAAATACAGCTTTTTTTTTTTTTTTTGAGACAGAGTTTTGCTTTTGTTGCCCAGGATGGAGTGCAATGGTGTGATCTGGGCTTACTGCAACCTCCACCTCCTGGGTTCAAGGGATTCTCCTGCCTCAGCATCCCAAGTAGCTGGGATTACAGGCATGAGTCACTGTGCCTGGCCCAGAAATACAGCTTTATTAACTACTTAAAAGTATAAGGGCTGTATGCAGTGGCTCACACCTGCAAAACCAGCACTTTGGGAGATCAAGGCAGGAGGATCACTAAAAGCCATGAGTTCAAGACCAGACTGAGTGACATAGTAAGACCCTCATCTTTAAAAAAAAAAAAGAAGCTAGGTGTGGTGGTGCACATCTGGAGTCCCAGCTACTGGGGAGGCTGAGGCGGGAGGATCACTTGAGCACAAGAGATCAAGGCTGCAGTTAGCTATGATCCTACCACTGCACTCCAGCCTGGGTGACAGAGGGAGACTCTGTCTCTAACAGCAACAACAAAAGAAGTATAACTTCTAGTTCCTGGGTACTAGTATCTTACTTTGAAGTATCTTGAATTTCACATCATGAAGTTAAATTCTGTGAATTTCCAATCTACAAAAGCTGATAAAGTTTTAGGAATAGCAAGTTTCAAAGAAATATGATTTCATATGTTGGCCTGTCCTGGCCTAACTGTAGATCCTACCCCGGATTTATTTTGAGCCTTTGGGGTCCTATTAGATTATGAATTATCTTAATATAGAAAATGTTATCTTCATCTGTCTATCCTCAGTACTGAACATAACACCTGGTATATGGTAGTATTTCTGTGTTTATACTATATGTAGCATTTTCTAATCAGACTATGGCAATTAGGTTTGCTTTATTATCTCTAAAAATGGTTTAGGGTTAGCATTAGTCTCTGCTTTCTTAGCCTCTGTTCCCTTGGCTCTTGGAAGAGCAAAAGCTTATGACTCTTTTTACTCTACGTGAAGACCAAGCTGTAAGATAGTCAAAATACTACAAAGAGAACTCTGTCCTCATGGTCTTCCTATTTGGGGCTAGATGATGGAAAATTCCAAAGTAAGTTAAATATGCTTTTGGTATTATTCCACTATCTATAGTACTCCTTCTTCATTTTTACAATGCTTTCTCTAGCCCATGCCCTCATGCTTCCTTATGACCCTGCCCTAAGTCTGCCCTAACTTAGGCATTCAACCTTTTCCTCATTTTACTACCACTATCATCAAAATGTGGGTCCCATTTTCTTAAATCTATAGAATCTCTTTAAAATTCAGAGTTGACTTAAATACAAGCTCTAGCATTTAGCCCTCTACTACAAGGCTGACAATTCCTCTACCATAGTCTTTCCAAGCAGTAATCCAGTGTATGCTTCAACATCTTTAGTAATGGAGCACACATGACCCCCGTGCATACTCATCCCATCTTGTGCCAGCATTTTAGGGATTTTCTATATATTCTGGACACTAATCCCTTATCAGAGACATGCTTTGCAAATACTTTCTTCCATTCTTTGGGCTGCTTTGTTTTTACTCTTCCAACATTAGTTTTAAAGCACTAGCACAGGCTATTCTGCCTAGGGAGTAGCCATTCTTTTGTTTCTTCTCTAATAAACTTGATTTCACTTTACTCTATTCAAAAAGTAAAAATAGGCCAGGCACGGTAGCTCACACCTGTAATCCCAGCACTTTGGGAGGCCAAGGCAGGCAGATCACTTAAGGTTAGGAGTTCGAGACCAGCCTGGCCAATATGGTGAAACCCCGTCTCTGCTAAAAATACAAAAATTAGCCAGGAGTGGGGGATGTGCCTGCCTGTAGTCCCGCTACTCAGGAGGCTGAGGCAGGAGAATTGCTTGAATCCAGGAGGCGGAGGTTGCAGTGAGCCAACCTCCATCTAAAAAAATAATAAATAAAAATAAAAGTAAACTAGCACAAAAGCTTAAATTTTCATAGAGTCGATTTCAGTCCCTACCACAAGGAAAGACCACAGGCATCAGAAGTCAACCAATGTGCTGATTTATACCAAATTCCATTGGAGATCTGCCTTCCCAAGACTGTATTAACTGGTGAAGAACAGGAAATGAACAATTCCCAGGGAAGAGTGACCTTCGAGGATGTCACTGTGAACTTCACCAAGGGGGGAGTGGCAGCAGCTGAATCCCGAACAGAGGAACTTGTATAGGGATGTGATGCTGGAGAATTACAGCAATCTCGTCTCCGTGGGACAAGAGGAAACCACCAAACCCAACATGATCTTGAGGTTGGAACAAGGAAAGGAGCCATGGTCAGAAGAAGAGGAAGTGCTGAGAGGTGGCCATCCAGAAAAAAACTGGGACATTGGAGGGCAGATTTGGAACACCCAGGATGTGCAAGAGAGTCTTTTAAGAGAAGTCCCATCAATCAGTAAGAAAACGCTGACTACGCAGAACGGCACAGAACATGACGAATCTAAGAGAATACTTCGACTGAGCATAGATGATGTTTCTTCCAGGCTCAGATTCCTCGAATGTGGCCCATTTGAAAGGCATTCGAACTGTAATTTCAATTCGAAAAGCTATGTACAAAATAATTCTCACAAAGATAGTGGATACAGAAAATTAGTTGGCGATAATCCATCCAAATTTGTAGGAAAACAACTTAAATGTAATGCACGTAGAAAGTTACTCAGTTCAAAGTCACACCTTCAGAGTCACCTGGGGATGCATGCCAGTCAGAAATCCTTTGAATGTCCTAAATGTGGAAGAGCATTCCAGGAGAAGTGGAAGCTGAATAAACATCAGAAAACTCACGCAGAGGGAAGGCCCTATAAATGTGAAAAATGTGGAAACGCCTACAAGCAGAAGTCAAATCTCTTCCAACATCAGAAAATTCATACTAAAGAGAAGCCCTATAAATGTAAGACCTGTGGAAAAGCCTTTTCCTGGAAATCATCCTGCATTAATCATGAGAAAATTCATAATGCCAAGAGATCCTATCAGTGTAATGAATGTGAGAAATCCTTCAAGCAGAGCTCAACCCTCATTCAACATAAAAAAGTTCACAGTGGAGAAAAACCCTTTCAATGTAAGGACTGTGGAAAGACTTTCATTTACAAGTCAGATATTGTGAAACACCAGAGAATACACACGGGAGAGAAACCCTATAAATGTAGCGTATGTAAGAAGGCCTTTTCCCAGAAATCAAATGCCATTGATCATGAGAGAATTCACACTGGGAAGAGAGCTTATGTGTGTGAGCTATGTGGAAATACCTTTATCCAGAAGAAAAACCTCATTCAACACAAAAAAATCCATACTGGGGAAAAGTCCTATGAATGTAATAGTTGTGGAAAAGCCTTCTTTCAGAAGTCAAACCTTCATACCCATCAGAAAACTCATAGCGGAGAGAGGGCCTACAAATGTAGTGAATGTGGAAAAACTTTCATCCGGAAACTAAGCCTTAGTCTGCATAAAAAAATCCATACTGGGCAAAAGCCTTATCAATGTGCTGAATGTGGAAAAGCCTTCGCTGACAAGTCATACCTTGTTAGGCACCAGAAAAGAATCCACTCCAGATAGGAACCCCGTGTACTTTAAAAACCATGGGAAAATATGGTAGCCTGGAATTGTCACCGCAGAATTCATGTTGAAATGGCCTGTAATTTGAAGTCTATCTTTGAAGGTAGTGAGGACTTCCTATGCACAGTACCCTTTGAAAACTGATTTGACTTACTCAGCAAATGCTTATTAAGTATAAATATTTATTAGATGCCTTTTGTGTACCAGGAACTCCTAAACACTGAAGATGTAGCAATAAACCAAATGTGCCAAAAAAAAAAAAAAAAAAATTTTCATAGAGTCCAACTTATCTATTTTTTCTAATGTTGCCTGAGATTTTGGTGTTATATCCAAGAAATCATGCCAAATTCAATGATGTAAAGATTTTACCCTGGGTTTTCTTGAGTTTTATAGTTTTAGGTCTTATTAATACATTTAGCTCTATGATTCATTTTGGGTAAGTTTTTGTGTATGGCGTTAGGTAAGAGTCTAACTTCATTGTTTTGCATGTAGATATCCGGTTTTCCTAGTACCATTTGTTGAAAAAAAACCTCTTCTTTCTCATATTAAATGGCCTTGGCACCTTTGTCAAAAATCATTTGACCATACATGTAAAGGTTTATTTCTGGGCTCACTCTTATATTCCATTTTACTGCATGTTTGTCTTTATACCAGTACCACACTGTTTTGATCACTGTGGCTTTGCAGTAAGTTTTGAAATCAGGAAGTGTGAGTCCTCCAGCTTTATTCTTCTTTTTCAAGATTATTTTGGCTATTTGGGGTACTTTGAGAGTCCATAACAAATTTTAGAATGTTTTTTTTTTCTATTTCTGCAAAAAAAAAAAAAAACCTCTAGAGATTTGGATGGGAATTGAATCTGTAGATTGCTTGTATTTATGTCTTATTTAATTTCTTTCAGCAATGTCCTATAGTTGTCATTGTACACATCTTTCACCCCCTTGGGTATGTTAATTCCTAATTCTTTTGATGCTTTTGTAAATTGAATCATTTTATTTCCTTTTCAGATTGTTCATTGTTAATATATAGAAATGTAACTGATGTAACTTTGTATCCTGCTACTTTGCTAAATTCATTTATTAGTTCTAACACTGTTTTATGAAATCTTTAGGCTTCTCTGCATTTAAGATCGAATCATCTGTGAACAGAGATCATTTTACTTCTTCCTTTTTAGTGTGAATACCTTTGATTTCTTTTTCTTGCCTAATTGTTCTAGGTAGAACTCCGGTACTGTTTTGAATAGAGGTGATGAAAGCATGCATCTTTGTCTTGTTCTTGATATTAGAAGAAAATCTTTCATTCTTTCATCATTGTGTATGATGTTGGCTGTGGATTTTTCATATATGCTTTTATTATGTTGAAGCAGTCTTCTTCTATTCCTAGTTTGTTGAGTGTTTTTATCATTAAACAATGTTAGAGTTTATCAGATGCCTTTTCTGCATCAATTGAGATAATCTTATATAGGATTCTTGGTTGATAGTTTTTCTTTCAGCACTTTGAATTTATCAGCCCACAGCCTCTGGCCTCCAAAGTTTCTGATAAGTTATCTGCTAATGATTTTATTGAGAATTTCTTATATGTGATGTCACATCTCTTTTGCTGCTTCCAAGATGCTCTCTTTGGTTTTGGCTTTCAAAACTTTGATTATACTGTGTCTTTAGGTGGATCTCTTTGAGTGCATCTTACTTGGAGTTCGGTGAGCTTCTTGGATGTTTATATTCATATCTTTCATCACACTTTGGAAGTCTTCAATCAATGTTTCTTCAAATAGTTTTTTCTCTCTTTCTTCTCCTGGGATTGCTAGACTTCTGAGAGAATGTATATGTTGTTCTGTGTGATGGTGTCCCATATGTCCCTTAGGCAGTGTTCATTTTTCTCCAGTCTTATTTATGTTCCTCAGACTCAGTTATTTCATGGTTCTATCTTCAATTTCACTGATTCTCTCTTCTGTCTAATCAAATCTGCCTTTGAATCACTCTAGTCCATTTTTAAATTTTGGTTATACTAGTCAATATTACAAAAAGTTATTGTACTTTCTGGTTTCTTTTTAGGTTTTCCATATCTTTATCAATATTCCCCTTTTGTTTGTACATTTTTTTTACTCCACATCTTCCTTTAGTTCTTTGAGCATCTTAAGACAACTATTTTAATATCTTTGTCTAGTAGAATCTGCTATGAGGTCTTTTAGAGTTTCTGTTGACTTTTTTTTCCTTTGAATGTGCCATATTTTCCCTTTTCTTTGTATGTCTTGTGATTTTTTTGGTTGAAAACTAGACATTTGATTTTAATAATGTGATGACTCTAGAAACTAAGTTCTCTCCCTTCCTCAGGGTTTACTTTATTTTGTTATGGTTTTGTTCTTGTTGTTTCTTTGTTTATTGTTTTATCTATCTACGTGCCAAGGACCAGCCTGAGGTGTGAACATAAAGTCTCCTCAGGTGTTTCATGCACCTACACCTTTCCCTGGGCAGTTTATACATAGTCACTTTGTAATGTTCCCCATATGTGTGGTTATTTGTGAATGTCCTAGTCTTTAGTGGCTCCCAAACGGGGAAAGAGAAAAAGGAAGGGAGGAAAAAAGAGTGGGAGGGGAACCAGTCCTTTAAATCCCCTGGAAGTCACTTCAACTGAAGGAGAGGGATTTGCAACAATGAGGAAAGTACAGCAACAATAGCCCTGGCTCTTTGTCTGCACCTGTGTGATCAGAAGCAGCAAACAGTGATCAGAGTACAAATATTCAGTATTTCCTTTTTTTCAGATTTTTATTTTTTTTAGAGACAGGGTCTTGCTCTATCAGCCAGGCTGGAGTACAGAGGCATAATCATGGCTCACTGCAGCCTTGACCTCCCAGGCTCAGGTGATCCTCCTGCCTTAGCAAGGATCCACAGTTGGAACTACAGGTATGTGCCTTCATGCCTGATTAATTTTTTAATTATTTGTAGAGACAGAGTCTCCCTGTGTTGCCCAGACTGGTCTTGAACTCATGGCCTCAAGCAATCCTCTTGCTTCAGCCTCCCCAAGTGCCAGGATTGTAGACGTGAGCCACCATGTCCAGCCAACAAAATTGTTTTTGCCTACCCTAGCTCTCACCAGCTTTGGGCAAGGTGCTCCAGGAACATGTGCACAGCTGCCTGCCGAAAGGGCTGGGGTTGGGGAATGGGTAGCTGTTACTGTGCTAAGAGCCAAAATTGACTAAAATTAACCACACTTTGCCATCCAAGCCTTTCCCTAGAAGTTACAAGCCTTCAATAGACTCCAGGGTTTTAAAATGGTTACAGATTCTGCCAGTATAAGTTTTGGCTAGGTAAGGAAACAGAATCCTAGTGCTTCCTACTCTGCCTTCTTCCCAGAATACTCTCCTGGCTAATTATTTCTAAGGGAATAATTTTCGATTGTTCATTTATATTCCATTGCTTTATTCTTGAACAGATTATATTTTACAGTTATAAGCCCAAACAGACATCTGAGCCAACTCTTTCTCTAGAAACTTGATACCTTTTCTGCTTTCTTTCCCTGCTTTTTCTTTTCCACTTAGTTCTACTTCCATCCCCCGTCCTACCACCTACTATCCATCAGACTCAGTATGTTCCTCCCATGTTCAAATTCTTTATCTATCCAAAGGCTTACTTGATGGGTCATATAAGGAATTAAAACTTGGAAAACATTCACATTTGTGGAATGCTTCATAGTTTTCAAGGTGTCTACATTATCTCATTGTATCCTCTTTTCAGCCCAGTGTGGTTGGTAGATGAGCTGGCAGTGTTCAGATAGTTTATGTGACTTGTCCAAGATTACAGAGAGAAAATAACAAAGCCTAAACTGAAATCCAGATCTCCTGACTCCTTATTCACTTATCTTTCCAGTTGCTCTTGTCTCTACAAATCGCCAAAAGAAATTGGTTCCCAGAAATAAGGATAAATCAATGTAAAGGTATACCATCGCCTATCCCACTCTTCTACACCCATCACCAGAAAAACAGACAATACTTACTGCAGGGCCCCCTATTAGCCTACTTTCTTCTGCAGAGCCTCTAAGCTCCACATTATCCAGAAGGCAATAAATTGTAACTGTGGAAGTCAAAATAAAACATAGAGATGAATCTCTAACTTTAAAAGATTCTATTCTGGAAGCAAGAATTGCAGTTTGGGGCATACACACCAATCAGGTGGTCTTCAGTGTGTCTGAGGAACAGAAAGAAGGTTGGGAGTTTTATTAGAGAAATGTTCTATATTGTTTTGAAGAAAAGCTCATTGGCACTAAAGAAGCATTTGGAAAGAAGGGGAAAAAAAAAAAAGAAAAGCATTTGGGAACTGACAAACTCTGATTGGTGAGTGATGGCGGTAGGCAGAACTAGTCTTAGAGTCATGTTTCAGCAGCTACTAAACTGGTCTTGGGCTTACAGCAGGCCATTTTAGCAGCTGGGTTTGTGAAAAATTGAATTCTTGGAGCAGGTTCCGTGCCCCAAGTCCTGGCCCCTAGACTCTGATTTAGTTGAGTATGACAAGAATGACCCAGTTTCTATGATTAGCTTTCATATAACTTTGTTAAGTTGTAGTTGATCCAAGGAAAAACCAACTGAGTAAGGAGAAGAAAAGAACTGCAGACTAATAATTTTTGAGTCCGTGTAAGTATAGCCCTTTCGATGGAAATCTGAAAATTATGAGACCAATATTTCCTCAAAAAAAGGTTCCAACAAGATTTTACTAATTGGGTGGGCTGGGCCTCAGCAATCTGCCTATCAAGAGTTTACCTTCTCCACCAACTGCTTCTTAACTCACCCAGAATTTCTGAAAGAAGCTGAATTAGACCCTTCTTTGGCAGGACTTGTTTTTCTAGGTTAACTCAACTAGACTGTTTAATTCCTTCTCTTGGGTCCACTCTGAATTAAATTCTCGTTAAACTCTGCCCATGGAGTATCTTCAATGCAACCACTTTCTTTCCAATCCCTTTTAACCTCAATGTCAATGTCAATTCCAGTTCTAAAGAATGGGGAGAAATACAGGAAGACCAGACCACAAGATATGTGGCAACCAGAATTGAGTATGAAGGTATGATTTTTTTTGGCTGAAAGCAAAGAGATGAGATGGGGAAACCAGCTGCTGGGAGCTCCCGGGATCTTTAAAAAATCTCACAGCAACACGCCTTGCCTCTGCTACCCAAGGACAGGAAAGACCCTCTGCTCTGGCTTCTCTTCAAGGGGCTGATAGAGGGCATAGTCACTTGCACTGTAAGTAGGAAGAAATAATTTTTTCTTCTGCCGCCTACAGAGATTCTGTTTTCTTCTCTAAGTGTAAGTTTTATATGAACTGAGTTGCTAGAGAGCCCCTCTGTAAAATAAAGGATAACCTTTACTTTTGTTTCTTTTGTAAAACCTCTCTTGGTCTGCTTACTGCTGCCTTTCAGCTGATGAAATATTTCCTCTTTTTCACTGTGGGTCTGTAAGAATATTCCTGCCTGTGAGAGGGGGGTGAAGTTTGAAATAATTTTGTAGTATGACTGGTTGTTTTCTTGTTCTTGTCTTTGAAGTTATAGACAAGTAAGCAGCAAACCTCCACTGTTGCAGGGTGAAAAAGGAAGTTCCTTGGCCTGGGCTCTTTGCGGGAAAGCATATGAGTCTAGATGGCAACTTTAGTCTGCTTCCAGAATGAGTGAAGCTGCTGCTACTTTGGAAAGTTTAAAGAACTTGAAAGTTATCCTTCCTTTCTTGGGAAGTTAAACAGATTTTTTTTGATTCACTTTTGTGGGTCAAAGTAGTTAAGAGGAGTTCAGCATGAAGGAAGCTTTTGCTAATTAGTGGCATCTTCTTTCTCTTTACTCTGTGCCTTTCCATTTCCTAGCAGTAAATGAATAAACAAATATATCTACATGTATATCTAAGAAAGAAGTACTCCTCAATATCAACCCTGACCCCAAAGTCACACTTTAATGCTTCTTTAAATGTCTTCAGCAAGTTCCTTGTAGTTTCAGATTTCTAATAACTCTGACAGAGCAGTATTTAGGATTTGGGGATCAGTCTGCATGTGTGGCATTTGTTCATTTCCTATTTATTAGAGATGAAACAGATGACCAAAATTCCATTTATTGCAGACTTTCCTTTTCCTTTGTAAATGTTTGACTTTTCTGAATGGATACCCATTTTGACACATTTTAATGCCCATTAAAGGAAGCTCAGGTTCATGTTTTCAATTATGGGTGAGTTTGCTCTCCTTCGTGATATGAAACATTTTGTTCCGCTGTTTCCATTGGAGGAGATTAAAGAGGCTAAATGGGATGGCACATTGGAGTCATTTTTGGTTTCCTTTTTAAATTTTTTAAATTTATTTATTTATTTATTTATTTTTTTTTTTTTGAGATAGAGTCTTGCTCTGTCACCCAGGCTGGAGTACAGTGGCGCGATCTTGGCTTACTGCAAACTTCACCTCCCAAGTTCAAGCGATTCTCCTGCCTCAGCCTTCCAAGTAGCTGGGACAACAGTACATGCCACCATGCCTGGCTAATTTTTGTGTGTTTTTTTACTTTTTTTTTTTTTTTTGAGACGGAGCCTTGCTCCATCACCAGGCTGGAGTGCAGTGGTGTGATCTCAGCTCACTGCAACCTCTGCCTCCCAGGTTCAAGTGATTCCCCCTGCCTCAGCCGCCCAAATAGTTGGGATTACAGGTGTGTGCCACCATGCCTGACTAATATTTTTTTTTTTTTTTGTATTTTAGTAGAGATGGGGTTTCACCATGTTGGCCAGGATGGTCTCGATCTCCTGACCTCATGATCCACCCACCTTAGCCTCCCAGAGTGCTGGGATTACAGGCATGAGCCACCACGCCCAGCCTAATTTTTTTATTTTTAGTAGAGACAGGATTTCGCTGTGTTGGCCAGGCTGGTCTCAAACTCCTGGCCTAATGTGATCCACCCACCTCAGCCTCCCAAAGTGCTGGATTACGGGCATCAGCCACTGCACCTGGTCAGTCATTTTGGTTTTCTTTGGTTATGTTGGATGCCTTACTGGGACCCAATCAAAAAAAAACTTTCATAGATGTCTGTCTCAAAACTTTTTCTACTTTCTCCACATAAAACCAATGTCTTATTCTCCAAATAGAACAAATTCTTAAGATTTGTTCAGCTATATCTCCTTGGTTTTGACTTAATGCTCTTCTGTAGAAAATTTCATCTCACAACAAATCCTCTTCCCTTCCTTCTACTATAAAGTTGAGAGCTGTCACAGACTATAACTCAGCTTCAGCTATGCTTAATGAGTGCTTGTGCAGAATGCACCCCAGGTAAAGGAATTCAGAAATCAAAAGACTGCATGATTACTGAGAAGGAGAAAGGCAGAGAAGTGATTTCTGGAGAACATAAACAAAATCAATATAGTACCCACTAAGGTCTTTGTTGAGTAATATTAGCTAAAACAGGCTAAAGGGATTGATGTCAGGAGATTTAAAGCAATCATTTAGCATCACCTATCAGCACTGTATTCCTTGTACATTGTGGGAATGAACATCTGGGAAGCCTGGACTCTGACCCCTCTTTCAGTGGAACAGGGAGACAGATGTCACACTGACAAACAGCTTCCTGAATGAGTCTTGTCCTTTTGTCTCTTGAGAAGGAACCACAGCCTCAAGCCTTCTCTCAAATTCTACTCAGGGCCCCCTCAGACAGTCTGGGCCTGCCATATCGTTCTTGGTCTCAAAGAAGAGTTCTGAAGCAGGCTGTCTACATAAGAGCCAAACCACCCATTAAAATATTATTCAATTTGACATCTGTTAAGCATAACAATTAGACTAGCCAATTCAGTCACAATAGTGAAAGTGGTATGTGTATATAGATACAGCCCAAGAGATCAAATAATTTTAGTGTTGTTAAGAAAAAATTATTCTGATTCTTTTTTTTAAACAAGGACAATTTTAATCCTGCATTTTCCTATAGTGACATCCACTGCTGGCTATCTATGGATTGAAACCGCATTTGCTAAGAACTGTGAACGTGAAGAAACTTTACATGAAGACACATGTTGATACAGGCACACAGACATCTTCCAGCACCAAAAGAATACATATGTAACGCATACCAGATAGTCTCGATGGATAAATTTGCTTCACTAGTAATTCTATTTAGTAAAATTCACAGTTAATGCAGAATTTCATTTTTAATTTTACACTTTATTACATAGTTTTCTAATACTTTATTTATTTATTTATTTATTTATTTATTTATTTATTTATTTTGAGATGGAGTTTCACTCTTGTTGCCCAGGCTGGAGTGCAATGGCATGATGTCGGCTCACCGCAACCTCCACCTCTCCGGTTCAAATAATTCCCCTGCCTCAGCCTCCCAAGTAGCTGGGATTACAGACATGCACCACCACACCCAGCTAATTTTGTATTTTTGGTAAAGATGGGGTTTCTCCATGTTGGTCAGGCTGGTCTCAAATGCCTGACCTCAGGTGATCTGTCCACCTCGGCCTCTCAAAGTGCTAGGATTACAGGCATGAGTCACTGCACGTGGACCTAATACTTTATTTATTTTTTATTTTTTTCACAAATAAGCCTTTTTATTTGCCACTATTATAAGTCTGAACTTTAAACAGATTCTTGGACTGGTGGTTCGTATCCATCAGCTCGTTCAACTTTAGCACCTGTCTCGTCCCCAGTGGCTTTTCCAGAACTACTGCCTTCACCATGAAGCTCCATGAGTTTTCCCAATTCAAACTTGGGCTTCTTCAGGCATTTTTACTTTTCTAATGAAGACATCATGGAGAGGATAAATAGATTGGCAAGGCTTTTCTATGTCTTTTCCAATGCTGTCTGGAATCAATTTATTGACCACTTCTTTCAAGTCATTTGTCTGCACCTCTCGGGTCATGATTTCCATCATCTTCTTCTGGATTTGGCAGACCTGTTGGTGCTGAGCATAGGAGGTCTTCTGTATCTGATTGTTGCGTTTTTTAGTAAAACCAACACAGAACAGACAAAGCAAGTAACCATCGGTAGTCTTGACATCAACATGAGCTTCAGTTATTGTCTGCCATTTTTTGACCATGGAACACATTTTGTCATGGGTAAGATCCATACCATGGAAGTTAGTCAGGCAGTTTTTGCCCTGAACATCTTCAGTAATCAGCTTGAATTTCCTAAATGCAGCTTCATCATTCTGCAAATCAGCAAGACTAACTTCAAACACTCGACCCTTGAGGCCATCAGATGCAATTTTGGTTCCTTGATTCCTGGTGACTAGTGTCTTTCCAATATTTCTTATATTGAACATAGCAGGTGCTTTCACATCATACCAATCTTTCTTAGAAAATGGATCAACCACTTTCTTCTCGGTTCCCTTTTTGCCGCCTTTCATAAGGCACTTGTTCTTGCCAACCGCCATGCTGCTGCTCAGAGAGCCAAAAGCCAGGTTTGTTATAGGTATACAGGTACCATGGTGGTTTGCTGCATGGTTCTAAGTTTCTTTTTTTTTTTATTTATTTATTTATTTTATTTAATTAATTTATTTATTTTTTAAAGACGGGGTTTCACCATGTTGGTCAGGCTGGTCTTGAACTCCGACCTCAGGTGATCCGCCCGCCTTGGCCTCCCAAAGTGCTTGGATTACAGGCGTAAGCCACCACGCCCGGCCCTAAGTTTCTTAAAAGTGTCCACAGCAATTTAAAACACCACAAGTCTTCTTTCCAATTTGTAGCACCTGACTTAAAGTTTAAATTCATTTAATGCATCATTAAAACTGTCATTTTTCTCTTGTGAGAAGACATGTTTCAATTGCTATTTCCGGGACTATATATTGAGCATGGGTGTTCATTATTTTTAATTGGTTAGCAGAACCTTACTCACATAATTTATAGCCAGAATAAGAACCTCTAGCCTCTCTGAATGGCTTTCACTCAGAACAGTGATTATGATAAATGTCTAAAATGTATCTGGGGTGCTCCCACCTGACATTACCAACATGTTTCCAAGTAAGCTTAGAAAATATGATTATTTAAACATATGCATAATATTCTACCACACAATGCACCATCACTTCTTTAACCATTTTTCAATTGTTCATTTATAACATTTATAATTTTTTATTATAAATAATGTGATGAATACTTTCATACATAAGTTTTATGCAAGACTGATTATTTCTTCTAATGTCTTTTAATGTCAAAGAAGTGGCTTACTGGTTCAAACAGTGCACATACATGGTTTTAAGGCTTTTAGTATACTTTACCAAATAATCTCCAAAATAGCTTGAACAACTCCTACCAACAATATGTTATTGTGCCCATAGGTTGGACTTTGCAACAGCAAAGCAAATTTAACCACAAATCTTTTAGATTCTCACCCATCTCAAAACTGTCACATCAAAGAAGCAAGGAGACATATTACTGGTGAAGAAGCCAAATTCAAATTCTTTTTAAAAAAAAATCACTCAGCTTTAGATCAGTAAAGTAACAAAAATGCTCCCCCACGAGAAGTCTACCGGATTTTTCAAAAAATAAAGTTAAAAGAGAGAAAGAAAGTCA
Organism: Ateles fusciceps; assembly: GCA_036589455.1. Classification (NCBI taxonomy): domain Eukaryota; kingdom Metazoa; phylum Chordata; class Mammalia; order Primates; family Atelidae; genus Ateles; species Ateles fusciceps. The sequence continues at coordinate 2,043,133 of JAZHEH010003223.1, forward strand.
GGCCAGGCGTGGTGGTTCACACCTGTAATCCCAACACTTTGGGAGTCCAAGATAGGCGAATCATGAGGGCAGGAGTTCAAGACCAGCCTGGCCAACATGGTGAAACCCCGTCTCTAAAAATACACAAAATTAGCTGCGTGTGGTGATGGGCGCCTGTAATCGCAGCTACTCAAGAGGCTGAGGCAGGAGAATTGCTTGAACCCGAGAGGCAGAGGTTGCAGTGAGCTGACATCACACCATTGCACTACAGCCTGGGTGATAGTGTGAGACTCCATCTCAAAAAAAAAAAAAAAAAAAAAAAGAGACAAAGTCAGTACCAAATGACCAAAATTTTTTATTTGACTAAATTCTGTTCATGCATGAGCATGACAGTCTCCCCTATTTATTTGACTTTTGCAATTAAAAAAAAAGCCTTGTACAGAATAGAGAAAATGCCAAGGATGAGGGAAGTCTACAGTTTTACTGTAGAATAAATAAATAAGTATATATATAATAGTAGGAAATAGAAAAGTTTCTCTTCAAAGCTTCATAAGTATTAGAAATAATAGTTCTAAAAACTGTCTTCAAAGCCTTCTTGCTTTTTGCTATTAACTCTTCCATGTAGCTGTTAGACATGCTTCTAGGCATGTAGTACATCCTATGTCATTGTACTTATAACCAAGATATCTGTGCTGGACATGCTCACAGCCTATGCTCTTTCCTATTTAGACTTTCCTTTTGTTCTGCATTGCATTTACCTGTTTAGAAAAGTTTTAAGTTATTAGCCAATCAGGTTTTAGTTTAGATTGTGAAGTCTAGCTCCAGCCAATGGAGATCAGACACAATAGTAAAGACAACCCCAAATGCATGAATGATAAATATGTCTACTTTTCCTTTGCTCGTTGTACTCTTGTGGCAAGATGGCTGGTGAGAGTACCCCTCCTGCAGGAAGTAAAAATTGGTTTGCTGAGAAATCCTTTGTCTCAGTGCTAATTTTTCTTTACAGCACCACGCATCTGTTTCCAATTATATATTTCTTAAAAGACCCCTCTCCCTTTGGCCATATCAACTTTCAGTTCAGGCCATTAAATACAGACAAATTTTCAAATTCAGTTTTTTCGCTTCTCCAAGATCTTTGATGCTATCATCATCTACCTCTGGCCATTTTTCCTGAATGACATCAATTATATCATCTGTAAAGTCCCCCTGAATGATAATTTCATCCTCCACTGTTACTGAGGCACCACAGTAGAATTTTTGAGCAAAAAATCTTTGTGCTTATTTAAGATCAATTTCAAAAGTTGCAAGGCCACACACTCTTGTCACATATTTCTTCTTTGCCCTGGGAATTTTGGCTGTAGTAACCTTTTGTGGTACGGTCTTCTTTTTTTGTTTTATTTTACTCCTTCTACCTCTCCTGTTTTTTCTTCCTTCTTCTTCCCCTGCTGTTCCTTGACCCTCACTAATTCCTTGTTTGGGTGAATTTTCTACAGTAAGTTTTGCAAATTCATTTGGAAAATTCTTCTCTACCTATTGTCTACATTTAGCAACATCAGGCATATATTCACAGTACTCTGTTGATAATGAACAAACTCCACAATAAAGGACTTGAAGTGGGTAATCAGCATCTAACTTGGCACTGTTCCTTGGGTCTCCTTACAGTCAGCCCCACTGGATTCAGAAATGTCAGCAGCCATTTCACAAACCCAAGTGGTCGCACAGGCCCCGCTGGCTCCGTTTCCACTGTTATCTGTTGCCCACGCTGGAGTTCAGTGTTGCAATTTCAACTCACTGCAATCTCTGCTTTCTGGGTTCTAGTGATTCTCCTGCCTCAGGCCCCCGAGTAGCTGGGACTACAAAGGGGTGCCTGGAGATGGGGTTTTGCCATGTTGGCCAGGCTGGTCTCCTGACCTCAAGTGATCCATCCACCTCAGCCTCCCAAAGCGCTGGGATTACAGGGGTGAGCCACCATGCCTGGCCCTGATTCTTGTTTAAATGCTAAGGAAGACTTTATTCAAAACTATTTCAATAGGATATTGAAAAAGGGGAGAAAGATTGTGTTCAACGCTGAATATGGCAAAGGTAACTGGGGATTTGTAGCCAGAGCTAAATGAAGAAGTCAAGGGATGGAAAATTGCTAAGAGGAGCCATCAAGGGTAGGGAAGGTCTTCCTAAAGGCAGGCCAAGCAGGGACTTGTACTGTACATCAAAGGCAGGAGATGAGGAGCTTAATTAGATACCAAGGTAGAGGGATTCTCACTAAACTGACAGCAAGATTCTTGCTAAAACTGGGCTAGGCAGGCCAAAGACAAGACTGGGGGCCAAGGCCTAGGCCTAGTTGGGAAGAGGACTCAGGGCTTAGGATTTGGGGTTCAGTCTGCATGTGTAGCATTGGTTCACTCCATATTTATTAAAGTTGAAACAGACAACCAAAATTCCATCTATTGCAAACTCTCCTTTTCTAAGTGTTTGGTCAAGGAGAGAGTCTTTATCAGTATCCTCAAGTTTGCTTCTCTTCCTCCCCAACCTTTCCCATCCTGCTGCTCCAATCACACCAGCTACAAAAGAGAGGTCTCCACTTCCTCTGCCAGCCCCTTCCCTTATACTTCCCAGATTTCCTCCTTATGGAAACCCAGAGATTGCCAGACTCTCCAGACTCCAGATTTAGCATCTTAACTAGCAGATGTGTGTCTGACTCATTCCAGTCCCTGATTGCTAGGATCAATTTACTCCCTGATGAAAGAGTCAGGGCTCTTTCCACTTTGAGAGCTTGCTTTCCAGATGTGGAGACTGATCCCTGACAGCCCCACTGGCAGCATTTGCAGGCCCCATGCCTAGGAGGAGACTTGTCAGTAGAGGAGGCAGACCTATTGATTAAGCAAACAGATCCCCCTCCCCTTAGCTGGTAGATTTTTATTTATTTCTTTTCTTTTGGTGCCAAAAACATTCAGAGAACATTTTTGGTCAATTAGTCAACAGCTTTCACTAGTGGAGCATTGTGTGTACAGAACAGAAGGAATTCTAAAACTGGGGCTTAAGAAGTGGGGTAAATACTATTTTATGGTGGTTTTTTTTTTGTTTTTTTTTTAATTTCTACCATCCCAAATTGGACTGGGCCAGGCCAGCAAACCAAGGAGTTTGTGGTTTTCTTCCTTTCCACTTCAAGAAAAGGTATCAACCTTCTTGTGTGGCTCTGGTGTTAAGCAGACCTGGGATTGAATCTTCCTTTGTCATCCACCGCTTCGGTGGCCTTCTGCTCTGGGTTTTGGTTTCTTCTTCTTGTTAAGAAGATTAAATGTACATAATGTGCCTAGAGCAGAGCCTGGCATATAGCGAGTACTCAATGAATAGAAGCTATTATTATTCATGCCCCTGCCTTCACCACTAAATAGTAGTTTGAGTTGCCTTACAGTGGAAAGAACAATACAGTAGAAGAGGTTCAAGTCTGGTCTTGTACTGATTCAAGTGTCTATTTTGGGAAACCCCTTTCTCTCTTGGCCTCAGTTTCCATATCTATGGAGCCAGAATGGATGGACTAAATCAGTGTTTCTCACACATGGCTGTATATCACAATCACCTGGAAGCTTATTGAAAATATATCTCCCAGGCCGGGCATGGTTGCTCCTGCCTGTAATCCCAGCACTTTGGGAGGCCAAGGCAGGTGGATCAGGAGTTTGAGACCAGCCTGACCAGCCCACATGGTAAAACCCCAACTCTACTAAAATTACAAAAAATTAGCTGGGCATGGTGGTGCATGCCTATAATCCCAGCTACTCAGAAGGCTGAGTCACGAGAACCACTTGAACCTGGGAAGGAAAGGTTGCAGTGAGCTGAGATCACACCGCTGCACTCTAGCCTGGGCAACACAGCAAGATTCCCTCTCTCTTTCTCTCTCTTTCCATATATATGTACTCCATCCCTGAAGATTCAGATGCTTAGGGTAGGCTTTAGGGTTTATGTTTTATAAAAACCCCCCGAGAGAATGGATAAACAAATGGGGTAGACTCACAGTAGGATACTAATTCACAATTTAAAAACACAAACTGCTCATGCACACAACAAAATGAATACAATCTCAAAAATATTATGTTGAGCAAAATAAGACACAAAATACTTCATTCAGTATGATTCCATTTGTATGAAGTATAGGAACTGGCAAAGCCAATCTGGTGGTAGGAGTCAGAATAGAAGTGACATCTGAGGAGTGAAAATGGGTACTGACTAGAAAGGAGCACAAGAGAACTTTCAGGAATGAAAGAGTGTTCTAGACCTAAATCTCAGTGGGTAGTTACCTGGGTGTTTGTAAACATTGAAATTCACCAAGCTGGATACTTACATTTGTGCTTTGTGCATTTTATAAATTATATATTATATAAATTATGTCTTAACAAAGTACTGTTAGCATGGGAAGAAAAAGCTTCCCTGACAACTCTAATGGAGAGCCAAGTTTGAGCATGATCCCTCGGGTCTCCTCCAGTTCTAAAGCCCTATGATTCTTTGTTGTTGTTTTAAATAGAAGTAGGGTCTCAATATGTTGCCCAGGCTGGTCTCAAATTCCTGGGCTCAAGTGATCCTCCCTGCTTGCTCCCCCAAAATGTCGGGATCACAGGGGTGAGCCATGGCACCTGGCCCCCTATGATTCTTAAACTCCACCTCAGCCCTGCGGCAAGTCACCGTTTTGGGAGAATGGCCAATCACTTTTATCCATAAATTAGATGATCTCTTTTACCTTTCTTGGTCAAAGACAAGATCAAAGATATTAAGAAAAGCCAGAGTCCTGAGCCTCTTCTAGCACTTAGATATGAGATGTTGATGAGGGGTCTTCCAAGACCCAATATGACAGGACAAAGGCAAAGAGAAGGATATTGAATCACCTTCAATCTGATCTGAACCTGTCCTGTTGGCCCAAAGGGACCAACAAATCAGGATTTTCTGTTGTTTGTTTTATTTTCTTCTCATTCATTCTTTCACCAAATATTTATTGAGTGCCTGCATGGGCCAGGCATTGCCTCATATTTGGGGTAGCAAAATAAATATGACAACAAGGTACCTGCCTTCATAAAGTTTAGATTCTACAAAGGAAGGAAAGCCAATATGAAGATAAATGGAGATAATTATAAATTGTGATGAGTGCTAGGAAAGAAAGAGGATGGATGAGATAGGGAGAAATTGGGAAAGAGAGGCCAAGGAGAGAGTTATTATTTGCACAAAGAATGAAAGGTTGCTAATGATACAAAATGTGAAGAGCTGAGGGAATCAAGTTCAAGAACGGGAAAAAACCTTTAGGGCCAAGGGAATGGCAGGTGTAAACGCCTTCCTTGAGGTAGGGGAAGAGTTTGGCATATTCTAGGAACAGAAAGGAGTACAATATGTCTAGAAGTTAGTGATTTAGAAGGAGAGTCTATCAGATGACATCAGAGAGCAATACCTTGTAGGAAATTTTATTTTAAGAACAATGGGAAGCTATTAAAGGATTTAAGTCAGGAGTGATGCAATTTGAATTCTGTTTCAGAGGGGGAAAAAAAATCACTCTGGCTGCTACATGGGGAATGGATGGAACAGGACAGGTGGAGGCAGAGATTTCAATTAAAAGACATTCAGGCCGGGCACAGTGGCTCACGCCTGCAATCCCACCACTTTGGGAGGCCGAGGTGGGTGGATCACCTGATGTCAGGAGTTCGAGACCAGCCTGGCCAACATGGTGAAACTCCATCTCTACTAAAAATACAAAAAAAATTAGCCGAGCATGGTGGCAGGCACCTGTAATCCCAGCTGCTCGGGAGGCTGAGGCAGGAGAATTGCTTGAACCCGGGAGGCAGAGGTTTTAGTGAGCCAAGATCTCATCACTGCCCTGCAACCTGGGCAACACGTTGAGAAAAGATGAAAGAAAGGAAAAGAAAGAAAAAGAAAGAGAGGGAGGAAGGGAGGGGAAGGAGGGAGAGAAAGAGAGAGAGAAGGGAGGGAGGGATGGAAGGAAGGAGGGGAAGGAAGGGAGGGGAGGGGAGGAGAAAGAGAAAAAGAGGGAGGAAGGGGAGGGAGGGAAAGAAGGGAGGGGAGGGAAGGAAGGGAGGGAGGGAGAGGAAGGAAGGAAGAAGGGGAAAGGAGGAAGGGAGAAAGGGAAAGAGAAAAAGAAAAAAAGGAAGGAAGGAAAAGAAAGAGAAAAAGGAAGGAAGGAAAGAGTTAAGTGTTCCATTGGTTAATAGATATCAATAGAGAAAACACAATGTTCTTGTTCCAATCCGTCATGGTTCTTACAATCTAGACGGGAGTTGGCAAAACTTCTTCTGTAAAAGCCCAGATAGTAAATATTTTATGCTTTGTGGACCACATAGGGTCTCCGTTGGATATTCTTTTTTTTTTAATAGAATCATTTAAAAATGTAATGAAATGTGAGAGGGCAAATGAGCACTATAGTCACTGAGGGCTTTGATGACCATTAACAAATTATAAGTAAATTAGTTTGTATAGTAAGCTAGGCACTTCGATCAGTGGTAAAGGACAAGCATCACATGGGGACCAGGAAGTAGCCAAGTTTGGCTGGAATTTATTACTTTCTGTGAGAAAATATACACTATAGAGTTCTCCTTATATGTACTATAGCATCCTCCTTCTAGGATGTTAGCGTCTCAATGACAGGGCTCTCCACCATCCTTTCCAGCTTTATATTTATATATATATCCTTTCCAGCTTTATATTTTTTATCCTTTCCAGATTTTTTATATCTTTTATATCCTTTCCAGCTATTTATTTATATATTTTATATCATTTCCAGCTATTTTATATATTTTATATCCTTTCCAGCTTTATATTTATATACATATATTGTGTGTGTGTGTGTGTGTGTGTGTGTGTATACACAAATTAATACATATGGCTGAGTGGTGGCTTGCTTTGGGAAACTGAGGTGGGAGGATCACTTAAGCTCAGGAGTTCAAGACCAACTTGGGTAATGGAGTGAGACCTCATCTCTACAAAAAAAAATTTTTTTTTTAATTAGCCAGGCATGTTGGCACATGCCTGTGGTGCCAGCTACTCAGAAGGATGAGGTGGGAGGATAGCCTGAGCCTGGGATGTTGAGGCTGCAGTGGGCCAAGATCGTGCCATTGTACTCCAGCCTGAGTGATGGAGTAAGACTCTGTCTCAAAACAAAGAACAACAACAAAAAAAAACTATATGAGTTTGAGTTAGAAAATATGGGCCACATGTAGTGGCAGTGGCTGGCAGATCACTTGAAGCCAGGAGTTCAAGACTAGTCTGGCCAACATGGCAAAACTCTGTCTCTACTAAAAATACAAAAATTAGCCAGGCATGGTGGCACACGCCTGTAATCCCAGCTACTTGAGAGGCTGAGGCACGATAATCACTTGAACCTGGGAGGCAGAGGTTGCAGTGAGCAGAGATCACACCATTGCACTCCAGCCTGGCTGACAGAGCAAAACTGTCTCAAAAATAAAAAAAGAGAATTAGAATATATAAAATGCTTAGCCTGACCAACATGGTAAAACCCCATCTCTACCAAAAAAAACAAAACTTAGCCAGGCATAGTGATGGGCACCTGTAATCCCAGCTACTGGGGAGGCTGAGGCAGGAGAATTGCTTGGACCTGGGAAGCGGAGATTGCAGTGAGACGAGATCATGCCATTGCATTCCCACCTGGGTGACAGGAGTGAGAGACCATCTAAAAAACAAAAAACAAAAACAAACAAAAATAAATCCAGCTAGCAAATAAATAAATAATACATAAATCCAGTTGGCCTGTGTTGACAGGTCTATCCTCCTGACACAAACTATACTTGCATTTGTTCTCTCTGGGTTTGGGAATCTAGGGTATGAGCCAACATATATGCTTGTCTGAAAGAGCCATTTATCTCTGCATCTTTCTCACTGAGCCTTAACTTATTATCCTTATTCTGTGCACCTACGTAAAATCTCTGCTACTGTGAGGTCCTACTGGGGGCCTTTCAACAACTCTGCCCGGGCCTAGGGTCTCCTGGAGCCACAAACATTAAAAAAATGGAAGCAGCCAACACATCATCCTCTGAACAGCAGAGACCAGTGCAATGCATTCCTTTTCTCTTTGCTCCAATCTCCTTCTATTCTTGTCCTCCTCTCTTCCTCTCCCCATCTCTCTTCTCTCTTCTTCCCTCATCAATTCCCCTTCCCCATCCTAAACCTTGCTAATCCTCCAGCTCTACCAGGACACTTGCCTAACAGAGTCAGAACACCAGCCCAAAGAAGCACAAAGAAAGCAGGAAGGCCTCTTACTACTACTCCTGACCCACCCACCTGACCACCTTCTCTGTCCCACTCAGGCCTCCTGGGATGGATGTCACCCGCCTGCTCCTGGCCACCCTGCTGGTCTTCCTCTGCTTCTTCACTGCCTACAGCTACCTGCCACCTGAGGAGAGCTCCGAGATGACAGAAGCCTGAGAAGCAACTCCTCTGTGAACCTACGGGATTTACCTTCTGTTTCTATTGTGGGTAAGTCACCTAACTTCTGGGCTCTGGCCCAGGAGAGGGGGCTGCAGGAGATCAAGCATGCTCCCCGGGGTGCTACCAGGATCCACTGCCATGGTCACGGCTCCTTCTTGCTCATACCATTAAATAATCCTGAGAGAATAGGTGTCCCTTGACTCATTTGGTTTGGAAAAGGTCTGCATGTCACTAATCTAATATACAGCTTACCATGGCAGAGGCTCTGAAAGGCCTAGTTTAAGACATTTGGTGAACTTCATTTAACTTAGCATTTCTGAAACTTAATGAATCACAGAACTCCCATCAACAGTAACACACTTTAGGACATGCTTCAGAATATATGCAAGTCTTGGATGGACCAGTCCTGCCATGTCAGGGTTGAAAATGATGGCCCAGGGGAAAATATGAGGGGCATTAGAGCCTGGTATTGGAGATCTGGTTTGACTTCACCTGATAATAATCATAGACATACTGTGTGGTAGGCACTGTGAGGTGAGTACATTATTCATATTTCACAGTAGAGGAACTTGAGGCTTAGGAGAGTTAAGTAACTAGCATGGATCACAGTTTTCAACTGGCAAAGCCAGAATTCAAAATCAGGTGCTTAATTCTAGTACCTAAGCCTAAACTCAACACTAATATCCCTTACTACCTTGCCTTTTGCTAGGAAAAGAGAATATTTGGGGCTGGGTGAAGTGGCTCACGCCTGTAATCCCGGCACGTTGGGGAGCTGAGGCATGAGCATTGTTTGAGCCTAGGAGTTCAAGACCAGCCTAAGCGACATAGGGAGACCCCGTCTCTACAGAAAATTTTAAAAACAACTAGCAAGGCATGATGGTGTGCACCTATAGTCCCAGCACTTTGGTAGGCTGAGGCAGGCAGATCTCTTGAGCTCAGGTGTTTGAGACCAGCCTGGTCAACAGAATGAAACCCCATCTCTACTAAAAATACAAAAATTAACCAGGCATGGTGGCATGCACCTGTAGCCCCAGCCACTTGGGAGGCTGAGGCGGGAGGATCATTTGAGTCCAGGAGTTTGAGCCTACAATGAGCCGTGATTGTGCCACTGTACTCCAGCCTGGGTGACAGAGTAACACCTTGTCTCAAAAACAAACAAAAACTAGCCAGAAATGGTGGTACATGCCTATGGTTCTAGCTATTTGGGAGGCTGAGGCAGGAGAATTGCTTGAGCCCAGGAGGTCGAGGATGCAGAGAGCTGTGATCACACCATTGCACTCCAGCCTGGGTGACAGAGAGACCCTGTCTCAAAAAAGAACTGTTTTAATAAATAAATAATCAACCAGGCATCATGGCTCATGTCTGTAATCCCAGCATTTTGGGAGGCCGAGGCGGGCAGATCACCTGAGGTCAAGTGTTTGAGACCAGCCTAGCCAACATGGCAAAACCCCATCTCTACTAAAAATACAAAAATTACCTGGGCATGGTGGTACACACCTGTAATCCCAGCTACTCAGGAGGCTGAGACAGGAGAATCACTTGAACCCAGGAGGCAGAGGTTGCAGCAGTGAGCTGAGATCGTGCCACTGCACTCTAGCCTGGGCGACAGAGTGAGACTTTGTCTCAAAATTTAAAAAAAGAAGAAAGAAAGAAAAGAGGATATTCTACACATATCAGACAGGGAAGTGAAGAAACAACATTCATTGATCTTCAATGTAACAGACTTTTCAGTTTATAAACAGACTTCATTTATCCTCAAGACAATACTGCAAGGCAGCTATTATAGAACCTTTTTTGCAGATGAAAAAAACTGACTCTCAAGGAGGATAAGTAAGGTAACCACAGCCACACAGTCATTATATTGGGAGAGTCAGGATTCAAATAAGGTCTGCCTGGCACCAAAGCTGTGAGGAATGGAAAACAGAAAACAGGTGCATCTGTGTACAAGACAGGAGTCCATTTTCTGTGTATCACAATGTTCCTGCTCCTGCCACAATGGAGATGAAGAAAGGGGCACCTGGGGTGGCTGTGAGTGGCCCAAGCTCACCTAGGTCAAGGGACCAGGCCCCACGTGAGTGCCACAGGCAGATACCAGTGCCTGCTTGGATTTCCCATTTGCCTTCCCTCAGGGGACACGTTGCTATCAGTGCCTGGCTCCAAGTCAGCAGCAGGGCTAACAAGAACCTACTTGCTTGAGTCTCACAGTGTGACTCATCCAGCCCACTTCTCTTCCTCTCCCCCTACCTTGTGACTTCCCAAGCCTCCTCTGCCCCTCTCACTTCACTGCAGTTCAATGTCCCCAGAAACATCTCTCTTTGCTCCTTCTCTCTTTGAAGCGTTGAACAAGAAATCCAAGAAGATCAGCAGGAAAGAAGCAGAAGAGAAGAGATCTTCTAAGGTAAGGACAGGGAAGTTCTGGGAGTTCTCATTGTTGAGGTGAGACTGGACTTAAAGGAGGAGGACCCCCAAGCTCTGGCTAAGAACTAAATGAAAGATTTTTCAGACCTATATTAACAGAAGAAACTGAAAGCTACTAAAGACTTCCTGACTTGAGTTCTGAACCAGACCAGCACAGAAGCGCAGGCAGCTGAAGTCCACTGAGCAAAATAGATTACCTGCTGAAAAGCAGCTTCCTCTACTAGTTAGCCTCTGCCTGAAATTTCACCATCACTCATCCTTTTGGATGAATGTGGTGTTTCCCAAACCTCAGTCATTTCCGAACCAAATTTACAACTTTTGCCACATCTGAGTTTCACCTATGTATGTAATATATTTATTTAAAATTAAAACTTAGGCTGGGAGCAGTGGCTCAGGCCTGTAATCCCAGCACTTTGGGAGGCCAAGGTGAGCAGATCACCTGAGGTCAGGAGTTTGAGACCAGCCTGGCCAATATGGTGAAACCCCCTCTCTACTAAAAATACAAAAAAAAAAAAAAAATTAGCAGGCGTGGTGGTGGGCATCTGTAGTCCCAGCTACTCACGAGGCTGAGGCAGGAGAGTCGCTTGAACCCGGGAGGGAGAGGCTGCAGTGAGTAGAGATCATGCCACTGCACTCCAGCCTGGGTGACAGGGCGAGACTCCGACTCAAAAAAAGAAAATTAGAAACCACTCAGTGGCTTTAAGCCAGGGTGGTATGTGATCACAGGTCTAAGAGGTCCCTTTAGTGCTGGTGAATGGATCTGTTGTGAAGAAGAATTCACAGATATTGCGGAAAGGCTGGAAGGGAGAAGTCATAGATGATATTATACAACTAGGGAGAGAGCTGGGCGCCATGGCTCATGCCTGTAATCCCAGCACTTTGGGAGGCCGAGTGTTGGAAACAGAAGCTCAGTGCCACAAAGCAAAATTCGCACTGAGACAAAGATCTTTCAGCAGTGCAATTTTTACTTCCTAGACTGCAGGAAAGGGTACTCTCACTAGCCATCTTACCACGAGAGTACAATGAACAAAGGAAAACACACAAAGTTAATCTTTTACGAATTTGGGGTCGTCCTTACTGCTGTGTCTGATGTCTGCTGGCTGGAGCCAGACCTCACAATCTAAACTAAAACCCGATTGGCTAACAACTTTAAACTTTCCTTTTTTTTTTTTTTTGAGACAGAGTCTCCGTCACCAGGCGCCAGAGTGGAGTGCAGTGGTGCGATCTCGGCTCACTGCAACCTCTGCCTCCTCGGTTCAAGCAATTCTCCTACCTCAACCTCCTGAGTAGCTGGGAGTACATGCGTGCGCCACCATGCCCAGCTAATTTTTGTATTTTTAGTAGAGATGGGGTTTCACCACGTTGGCCAGGATGGTCTCGATCTCTTGCCCTCATGATCTGCCCGCCTCAGCCTCCCAAAGTGCTGGGATTACAGGCATGAGCCACCTCGCCCGGCCTTTTTTTTTTTTTTTTTTTTGAGAGAGAGAGTTTCGCTCTTGTTGCCCAGGCTACAGTGCAATGGCATGATCTCAGCTCACCGAAACCTCCGTCTCCTGGGTTCAAGGAATCCTCCTGCCTCAGCCTCCCAAGTAGCTGGGATTACAGGCATGTGCCACCACACCTAGCTAATTTTTTGAATTTTTAGTTGAGACGGGGTTTCTCCATGTTGGTCAGGCTAGTCTCAAACTCCCAACCTCAGGTGATCCACCCGCCTTGGCTTCCCGAAGTGCTGGGATTACAGGCATGAGCCACCACGCCAAGCCACAACTTAAAACTTATTTAAACAGGTAAAAGTAATAGCTGGGACATGCCTGTGAGCATGTTCAGCACAGATATCTTGGTTAAAGTACAAGGACATAGAATATACTACGTGCCTGTAAGCATGGCATGTTTAACAGCTACATAGGATAGGGCTTAACTAAGTTATTAGCATACTTACTCTTTAACAAGAAAAGAAACTTTAAAAAGAAACTTTTCTACTTCCCACACCGAGGCAGGCAGATCACTTGAGCCCAGAGGTTTGAGACCAGCCTGGGCAACAAAGTGAGACCCCCATCTACAAAAAATAGAAAATAAAATTAGCCAGGGTGATGGCGCGTGCCTGTGGTTCCAGCTATTTGGGAAGCTTAAGTAGAAGAATCGCCTGAGCCCAGGAGGTCGAGGTTGCAGTGAGCCGAGATCGCGCCACTGCACTCCAGCCTGGGCAACAGAATGAAACCCTGTCTAAAAACAAAACAACAACTAGGGAGAAGAGGGCCAGGGCCAGGCAAGAGCCAGGTAAGTCTAGATGAGGATGGAGGTGAGGGAGTCTGACTGGGGAGCTGGCAGGGACCCTGCGGGCTTGAGTTGAGCGGGCGGTGGGCAAGCTGGCGGAGAAATCTCTGGGCCGGGACCTCCACAGCCCGAGGAACTCCCAGGCAGAGGTGAGGACGCGAGGGGCGGGCGTGGCCGGCTCGTAAAGCCCCGGCGTTTCCCACGCAGAAGGAGGCTTCGAAGCAGAAAGTGGCGCGGCCCCGGACCCCCCTATCCGAGCCCTGCGTGGCCACCCGCGGCAGCTGCAAGCCGCCGGCGCCCGCCTGCTGCCACCCGTGCGCCTCCTGCCAGTGCCGCTTCTTCCGCAGCGCCTGCTCCTGCCGCGTACTCAACGTCAACTGCTGAGCGCGCCTTCCCCGCCGTGGGCGGGCGGGGCTTTGGGGATTTGGGGCGCTTCTCGGGCAGGTGATCCCTAACAGGACGGCTTCCCAGGGCTGGGTGCGGGCGGAGCTTCCAGGAGGTGGGACTTAAGGGAGACCTGGCTTGGACAAAAGTCGAAATACAATATATGTCGGCTGCTCGAAGGTGTGCAGCTGTTTCTGTGAAGGTCCCGAAAGCTCTCGGTCCCTTCGCCACGGAATCCCGCGGACTGCGCACGCGCTCCTCTCCTGGGGCTCAGGAAAGCCGGTCGGTGGTCCCACCCCCCACAGCTGCACTCCCAGTCACCGCTTCTCCGAGCTGGGCGTTGGGAACCAGGCTACTCCCTCCCTTTAAACCTGAGAACACCTGAGGCTGCCTCCAAAACCAGGGAATTCAGACCAGCCAGGCAGAAAGGAGACACAAAGGAACCGCCTTTCAGTCTTCCACATTTCCTCCTAGGAGCCCCCCTTCTCCCCAGGGGGCAAAAAAAAGGAAAGAAAGAAACCCGAGGCAGGAGGATCACTTGAGCCCAGAAGTTCAAACCAGCCTGGGCAACTAGTGAGACCCCCCCACGCCCCGCCCCGACCCCCGTCTCTACAAAAAATTTTAAAAATTAGCCAGGTGTGGTAGCGTGCGCCTGTAGTCGCAGCTACTCAGGCAGCTAAGGCAGGAGGATCGCTTGAGCCCTGGAATTTGAGGCTGCAGTGAGCTATGATAACACCACTGCACTCCAGCCTTGGCAACAGAGTGAAACTGTGTGTTTAAAAAAAAGGAAATAATCATTCCTGTTCTAGTTATAAATCCAAGGAAGTGTCCTGTTGCCTCTCTGTTTTAACACAACAAGAAACAAACACACATACACACCCACACACAGGAAAGCTGCCAGTTGCTTGTTTTGTTTTCTATCATTTAGGCTCCAGTCCCACAGGGCAGGAATCTTTTGTTCCTTGTACTACGGCTGCTGCTGAGTAAATGTCATATTGGAAACATATTGCAATCACTGCTCCTGTTGTCCAGACACTGTTCACCGAGCAGGCACCATTTGGCCCCCAGGGGTGAGGCCAGGATGCAAAGCTAAAGACTCAGTCCATTAGTAACAAAGCCATTTGGCTGCTAGGTCCAGACAACCATATGAAAGACCAGCCCGTTCATTCATTCAGCAAATGTGTATTGAGCACCTACTGTGTGCCAGGTGCTGTGGACATAGTGGTGAAGAAGTCCAATATGGATCCTCTCCTTACAAAGCTTATGGTCCAGTGACCCATGGCCATTGCCCTTGTTAGAGGGTAGAACCATTTTTACCATATGTGGTCTATTCCCTCAGACTATGTATCAGTTTTGTTTTTCTTTAGAGATGGGCTCTTGCTATGTTGCCCAGGCTGGTCTCAAGCAGTCCTCCTGCCTCAGCCTTCCAAAGTGCTGGGATTACAGAAATGAATCAATGGACCCAGCCAGTTCTTGCTTTTGTTTTTGTTTGTTTTGAGAGGAGCCTCAGCTGGGCGCGGTAGCTCACACCTGTAATCCCAGCACTTTGGGAGGCCGAGGTGGATGGATCCTGCGGTCAAGAGATCGAGACCATTCTGGCCAACATGGTGAAACCCCATCTCTACCAACAATACAAAAATTAGCTAGGCGTGGTGGCGCATGCCTGTAGTCCCAGCTACTCAGGAGGCTGAGGCAGGAGAACACTCGAACTGGGGGAGGCAGAGGTTGCAGTGAGCTGAGATCGTGCCACTGCACTCCAGCCTGGCAACAGAGCGAGACTCCATCTCAAAAAAAAAAAATAAAGGAGTTTCACTCTGTCACTCAGGCTGGAGTGCAGTGGTGCAATCTTGTCTCACTGGAGCCTCCACCTCCCAGGCTCAAGCTATCCTCCAACCTCAGCCTCCCAAGTAGCTGGGACTCCAGGACTCAAGAGATATTTGTGTGTGAGTAGCTGGGATTACAGGCATGCGCCACCACAACCGGCTAATTTTTGTATTTTTAGTAGAGACAGGGTTTTGCCATGTTGGCCCGGCTGGTCTCGAACTCCTGGCCTCAAGTTATCCGCCTGCCTCTGCCTCCCAAAGTGCTGGGATTACAGGTGTGAGCCACCATGCCCCATCTCCTTCTCCTTTTCAGAATTCCTCCTCAAGCCTAAGGTGCTAAGAACATTGTCCTGGGCCTCTCAAAACTCTGCTGTTCTAATGACCAGAATTGAAACTCACATTTGTGACTCAGTTATGGTTCAGTTATGAGAATCTGGGACCGCCATCTCGCAACACCATTATTCATTCTATTTCTGTCTCACACACATAGGGTGAATTCTGACCTAGGAAGATTTGCCTTACCTTTGTAGCCATTGAGTCAGGATCATTTCTTCCTGAAGGGCTTAGCCTTAAACTTGTGCTCAAAGTTCTCATAGTGTGGCCTTGAACAGATGAAGAGATGCATAGGGTGAGGTATGGGAAGGGGTGCAGAGTTCCGCATCCTCCCTGGGCATGCCACCTTCTAGGAACCCCAGCGTGTTTGGCTATCAGGAAGCTCTCTGAAGCCTGTCCTCTTGGGTTTGTATGGAGGCTTCATTACATAGGCATGATTGATTAAACCATTGGCCGTTGATCAACTTGACCTTCAGCCTCTCTCTCCTCCCCAGAGGTTGGGGGGATGGAGCTGAAATTCCCAACCCCTAATCATGCCTTTACCCTTGTGGTGACCAGCATTCTGAAGCCTTCAGTCAACATTAGCCAATAAGATAGCACTTCGGAGATTCCAAGGATTTTAGGAGTTGTATGTATGCCAGGATACAGAGACGAAGATCAAATATATATTTCACTATAGTATACTTACAAAGTCTGTAATGTGGGAGGCATCAAGGATATGGTTGCTAGAGGGGCAAAATTCACAACTGGCCACTCTAAGAGGGCTGCACTTTGGGGTTATTCCAAAGCTGCCTTCGACCCTGAAAATTCTGTGACATAATCCAAAGCAATGGTTTTCCAAGTTTTTTATTTTAAAGAGAGGTAACTTTTCCTCATTTGAAATCTTTTTTTTTCTTTTTTTTATAACCTAGGATTCTTCCAGTGATAAGCTCATCTGAAATCTTTTTTTTTTTGGCTGGAGTGCAATGGCGCCATCCGGGTTCACTGCAACCTCTGTCTCCCAGGTTCAAGCGATTCTCTTGTCTCAGCCTCCCAAGTAGCTGGGATTACAGGCGCATGCTACCACACCCAGCTAATTTTTATGTTTGTAGTAGAGTTTCATCATATTGGTCAGGCTGGTCTCAAACTCCTGACCTCAGGTGATCCACCCACCTCAGCCTCCCAAAGTGCTGGGATTACAGGCATAAGCCACCGCGCCCGGCCTCCACAGCTGAAATCTTAAGGGGGAACGTCATTACGTAATACACATTAAAGCAGTTTGTTTGTTTGTTCATTTGTTTGTTTGAGACAGAGTCTCGCTCTGTTGCCAAGCTGGAGTGCAGTGGTGCAATCTCGGCTCACTGCAACCTCCACCTCCTAGGTTCATGTCATTCTCCTGCCTCAGTCTCCTGAGTAGCTGGGACTACAGGCATGTGCCACCATGCCCAGCTAATTTTTTTGTATTTTTAGTAGAGATGAGGTTTCACCATGTTGGCCAGGATGGTCTTCATCTCTTAGCCTCATGATCCACTTGCCTCGGCCTCCTAAAAGTGCTGGGATTACAGGCAGGAGCCACCTCGCCCAGCTTAAAGCAGTTTTAAATTCATGTTATAATGATGCATACAAAAATTTGAAATAAAAAAAATTTTGAAATCAGAGATTAGAGATTTATAGTTGTTCTCCAACAACAACCTTAACAACCAGTTTGTTTTCCTCTTTTGTTTTGGTTGCACAATACTGAGAAAGGTCTAATTTACACAAGAGAAGCTGCTGCAAAAAGGTTTTGGTGACCTCCGAACAGCCTTTTATTACACAGTAACAGCAAGAGGTTTCTTTAGGATCTGGTCCAGGTGGCTTCTATTGTGTTAAAATTTGGTCCATAGCATATTTAAACACGCATGTTATTACATCTTTTAAAAGACTTCAGTGTTTTTAAAAGTAGAAGTTGAAGCTTATGATTCTACAGAAGCAATATACTTCAAAAACCACTGCCCTGAAGTAGAGGACCCCAGAGCCTCAGACCCTTCTCGGATTGTGGCCCACAGGCCAACCTAACTGGCAATCATTGGGTCTTATTTTAAATTCCTCCATCTGTTTTTTTTTTGGGGGGGGGGGGGGTGGAGGTTGTGGGTTTTTGTTTGTCTGAGACGGAGTTTCGCTTTTGTTGCCCAGGCTGGAGTGCAATGGTGCAATCTTAGCTCCCCACAACCTCCGCCTCCCGGGTTCAAGTGATTCTCCTGCCTCAGCCTCCCAAGTAGCTGGGATTGCAGACATGCACCACCACTCCCAGCTAATTTTGTACTTTTAGTAGAGATGGGGTTTCTCCATGTTGGTCAGGCTGGTCTTGAACTGGTGATCTGCCTGCCTCGGCCCCCCAAAGTGCTGGGATTACAAGTTTGAGCCACAGCGCCCATTGGCTTTTTGTTTTTGTTTTTGTTCTGTGAGACAGTCTCCCTCTGTCCTCCAGGCTGGAGTGCAGTAGCATGATCTTGGCTCACTACAACCTCCACCTCCTAAGCTCGTGCCTCAGCCGCTCCAATAGCTGGCATTACAGGCTGTGCCACCACACCTGGCTAAGTTTTGTATTTTTTGTAGAGATAGTTTTTTGCCATGTTGGCCAAGCTGGTCTCAAACTCCTGGCCTCACAAAGTGCTGGGATAACAGGCGTGAGCCACCACAGCCAGCCCCTCCATCTGTTTGAGCAATCACAGATCTATTATCACTATCCATTATTAGGAAATTACCCCCAGTCATACAATAGGAACTTTAGAAAGAAACTTAACTCCAAAGGCCAATTCCCATGTGTGAATTGGCAGATCACAAGGTCAGGAGTTTGAGACCAGCCTGGCCAATATGATGAAACCCCGTCTCTACTAAAAATACAAAAATTAGCCGGGCATGGTGGCACTCGCCTGTACTCCCAGCTACTCAGGAGGCCGAGGCAGAATAATCGCTTGAACCCAGGAGGTGGAGGTTGCAGTGAGCTGAGATCGTGCCACTGTACTCCAGCCTGAGCAACAGACTGAGACTCCATCTCAAAAAAAAAAAAAACCTTCTCAAGTCACCTAAGTTGGTGAAATCACGTTTATAAGCCATTGGGTTAGCCGATTCCTCCTACCCAAATCAAAAAAGTAGAGCCTTGTGTCTTCGGGTTAATAAGCACTCGGTAGAAGTTGTTTTTCTTTTTCTCTCATTATTTAACCCAATATCTGTCAACATCTGGAATTCTGCATAATGTATGTGTGTCAGAGATTGCAAAGGAAAGTAGAGATGGTAAAGGCATGTGGTGGTTAAGAGAGGGCACTGCAGCCCCTGGGGTGGGGCTGGGAAATAGAGGGGACTTGATGGGGGGCAGAGGACACTGAATTCACTAATGGGCCGAGGGCAACCCTGTTGGAATCCCAAGGTGGCCTTGGTTTCCCATTCTTAAATTATCTGGAAATTAGCTGATGCCTTTCTGAGGTCCCCCTGGGAAGACCCAGCTGCACTGGAGCGCCACCCCAAATAATCTTCAGTAATTTTACCCAAACGAGAATCAGGGAGCCCTCTTGCCCATGCTGAACCCTCTGGAAGGCCCTGAGAAGCCTCCCTTTTCCCAGGATGCCTCCAAGGTTGTCTGCTGCCTTTTGCCAGGGTCTCCATGGCTGCTGCTCACTGCCCAAGGCCTGTGCAGTCTGCAGTTATCATAATACCATACTAACAGTGACTATTTATTGAGCAGCTACTTCATGCCAGGCATGACACCAAGAGTACCATATTAACATCCTGACATAAGTATCATTGTAAATAAGATAACTGGGGCTCAAAGAAGTTAGGTAATGTGTCTAGATAGATCTCACACCTCAGCATGGGGATTCAGAGCCAGCCCATGTCATTCCAGAGCCTAGGCCCTTAAGCACCAGGCCACTGAAAGCCACGCAGAGGGGACTCTGCCTGCTTAGAGCCAATACCTTGCAGGAGACCCAGCCCAAGAGTGAGTCTAACCAACAGACTCCCCATGTGACTCCCCAGCTCACTAATGAGACCTTGTCAACACCACCCCAGGAGTAGTCTCACTAGCGGAGCTTCTGGAGAAAAGCAGCTGCATCTCTCTTTCTTGGGTCAGTACTTACTCAAGAAGCCATGGGAGGAACAGGAGAAGGCATGGATAAAGAATCAAGAGGGGTCGGGATATGGTGGCTCACTCTTATAATCCCAGCACTTTGGGAGGCCGAGGCAGGAGGATTGCTTAAACACGGGAGTTCAAGACCAGCCTGGGCAACAACATGGCGAGCCCCCGCCTCTACAAAAAAATTCTTTAATTAGCCAGGTATGGTGGCATGCACGCATCTGTAGTCTCAGCTATTTGGGAGGCTGAGCCGGGAGGATCACTTGAGCCGGGAGTTCAAGGTTGCAGTGAGCCATGATTGTGGCATTGTACTCCAGCCTGGGTGACAAAATGAGACTTTGACTCTTTAAGAGTCAGGTGGTCCAAACTCCTGTTCCAGCACTGCCCCTCACTTGCTGTATGACCTTGGGCAAAGTCTCCTCCCAGCTGCATCATGAAGATACTGGACAAGGCAGAGTCTTAGGCAAATCCAGTCCCTTCATGGGGCAGCTGGGAGGGGACTTGGCCCAAGTTCTCTATTTTCTTTTCTCTGTTGTTTTTCTATAACCTGGTGCCTTCAGTGTCTTCTCCTCTACAGTGAGATTCAGAATTGTCAACCTATTGAGATGGGTTTAAGGAAAGAAGGTAACTTTCTGAGGGATTCATTTCACTAAAAAGGGGCTAGATCCAGTTAGTATAAAACATGTCTAGATTCAGCTGCTCAAATATTATCTGGAATGTGTCACTCTCTCTCAATTGTGTTGGCTTCATCTTTTTTTGAGATGAGGCCTTGCTCTGTCACCCAGGCTGGAGTCCAGTGGTACAATGGCTCACTGCAACTGCCACCTCCCAGTTCAAGCAGTTCTCCTGCCTCAGCCTCCAGAGTAGCTAGGATTACAGGCATGCACCACCAGGCCTGGCTAATTTTTGTTGTTGTTGTTTAGTAGAGACAGGGTTTCATCATGTTGGCTAGGCTGGTTTCAAACTCCTGACCTCAGGTGATCTGCCTGCCTTGGCCTCCCAAAGTGCTGGGATTACAGGTGTAAGACACCATGCCTAGCCTGTGTTGACTTCATCCTAAGGCAAGCTGGCCTTCATGGGTGCAAAGGAACAGCTACAGGCTCACATTGCTTCCAATCCTGGCAGCCCCACTGAAAAGAGTACCTTTTCTCCGTTTTAGATAGCTGGGTCTCTTTACAGCTGCCACCTCGACCTACTGTGCAACAGGTACAGAGGCCAGTTCTACACTTGGTATGCACCAGCAGCACTGGGCAACTCTGGGGAAGGTGTTAAAATGTACATTATAAGGCCTCACCCCAGACCTACAGAATCAGGACTGGGGTTGGGTCCCAGGAATCTGTGTTAATAAGCCCTCCAGGTGGTTCTAAGGCTTGCTCAAGTTTAACCACTGGGTTACGGAACAGGCTTTAGGGGAATACATACAGACCAGCAGTTAGTAGGAAAAGCAGGCGCAGGTCCCCCGCAAGAGAGGCTGAGGTGGGGCACTCAGGACACAGTGTGGGTGGATACTCTAGGGAGGCACCCACCTGTTTCTCTCCCTTGTACTAGGGCAAGTATGAGAACACTGAGCATGGGTGATTAGACTATTCCGATGCGAGGCAGTGTGAATTTAGGCACCAATGACTTATGGGAGCTGTCAGGAAAAACCCACCACCCAGCGCCTGGAGGTCTTCAGAACCCTTGGAAGGTTGTGACTCCTCCCACCAGGGAGCAGCAGCCTCTGGTCTTGGGGGAATCTGAGTCCAAGCAGCCCACAGAGTGAATCCTGGGTCACTCTTGCACCACACCAGATTTCCAGCAAAAGTCCTGAAGTCCCGGGATTGAGTCCAGACCAACTTGAGCCACATGTCTGTCTTTGAGCCAATTTGGAGAAGTGATCAATGTGGAACTGATTGAAGCTTGGATCACTGTGCACCCCTGGCTGCCTCTACCATCTCAAGCAGGTTTCCTAGCTCGGTCCCCTGGGCTAGTCCTGAGTAGGTCTCAGGGATGAGAATCTGAATTCCTGGGGTTTCCTGGAACCTCTGACTCCCAAAGCAGAGCTATCCTGAGAGTGGCTTCCTAGAGTTCTCACTGGCATGAACAGTCCCTGTGATCCTTCCTGGGTTTCAGTCCATGCTACTTCCAGGCCCTCTAAGCTCATTACTTTTGAACTGAAAAGGGATTCCAGCACGTCTAGCCTAGCAGACCCCTCCGACCACAGCCAGTCACACAGAGATGGGCATGGGGCTTGGTGTGCAGGGAAGAGCCCTGACATGGACTCGGGCAGGACACCCCGACCTACAGAGTGACCCTGGATAAGTCACAACTTCTCTGGGCCTCCATTTCTCCATATACAAATCCTGGGGAAGCTTCTCCCTTAGTTCTATGATTTCTCTAATTTTCTAATTTCCTAAGTATCCTAAATTCCCTGCTCTCAAAACAGCACCCTTCCACCACCTGGTGTCTGACACAGTGCCTAAAACTCTGCATAAAACTCCTCACTAATGTTCTATCATTTGAGCCTCAAGACAGCCATCTGAAGTAGGTATTTCTGTCCGTGCAGCTAACATAGTGAGTCAGCAGCAGACTCAGGCCTCCTCCTTCCAAAGTTCAGTCCACTGCTCCATAAACAGCCACCTTTCACCTATCTCACAGGCCTCATCTTCCCATCTCTCTTTCCTGGAGAAAAATCCAACCAGGGGTAGGCCTGGATACTGCAGGACCCTCGGCCAATTCCTTTGTTCCCCATGAAGCTTTGATGGGGGAAGCCCAGATATCAGGAGTTGGGGCGTTGCGGGTAGAGCAGGAGACACATCATCTTTCACTGTGGGTACCTGGTCAGTGTCACACATGTGACAGATTAGCAGATCTGAGATCAGAGGTAAGTCTGAGACTAGATATGAAGAGGGGCTGTGTTTTCTGAAACAAAAGGTTTTGGGAACTGACAGGACATCTCCTAACAGGGAAGGAAAAGGCTGGGATAACAGAAACCAGAACCCCTGGAAGAAGGGAGGTGGGGGGCTACATGGGGTCTGGCAGGAGGAAGCATTCTGACAGCATTTCCCATGTCCGGGAGGAGACACCCTAGAGGAAAGGGAGGGTGCACACGTGCAGGCCAGCTGCTGTGCAGAAGGCGTTCAACCTCTCTGGCTCACACGAACAGCAGCCTCTCCTTTTTCCTACAGTGAAGTCATTGTCCCAGCAGCCGCCCCAGTAGAATAACTGAGGCGGGGCTCTGGGTAGCCCTCTGGGTTACAGTCCAGAGTTCCTGATCCAGTGTTGGGGAATCTGAAACCAGGCTCCCTTCCTAAACCTGGCCTTGCTGGTGTAGAAAGGGCTTGGATTTTGGTCTAAGTCCTACCACGTACAAAAGTCAGCTCATGCTCATGGGTCCTCTCAGAGCCTCAGACATGGGAATTCAAGTCTCTATGAGGAATAAATAAGACCATACCTAAGGCCAGGTGAGGTGGCTCAAGTCTGTAATCCCAGCACTTTGGGAGGCCGAGGCGGGCAGATCACCTGAGGTCAGGAGTTTGAGACCAGCCTGGCCAACATGGTGAAACGCTGTCTCTACTAAAAATACAAAAATTAGCTGGGCATGGTGATGGGCACCTGTAATCCCAGCTACTTGAAAGGCCGAGGCACAAGAATCGCTTGAACCCATTAGGTTCAGGTTGCAGTGAGCTGAGATCATGCCACTGCACTCCAACCTAGGCGACAGAGCGAGATTCCATCTCAAAAAAAAAAAAAAAAACTGCAAACAAGGCCTTCCTTATGTTACCCAGGTGCATTTGCACTCAAACAGAAGAGGTAGAGTTATGATGCCAAATACAGGCAAGGGAGGGCCAAGCATGAGCTTACATGGCAAAGTCGACCTGTGGGGAATGGTCAGCCTCAATCTCTCTACCTCGTGATCTCTTGTTTCCTTCTCAACTCTGAATAAGAAGGAATACTAAAGAGAACCCAACCCCAGCCACTGCCTTCTGCCAAAACATCATGCCTGAAGTGAAATGGTCCTCATTTAGATACTTCACATTTGTCTCAGATGAGACCGTGGCCCTGGACTCAGACCAATCTGAGTTGGACTTCAGGTGTCACATTCCTGTATGATCTTGGATCAGGTCATTTGGCCTAACTCCCCATTAGTTAAATATGGCGGTAATACTACCTTAGAGCCAGAGGCTGAGAATACAAAACATATAAGCAACACTTGTGGAAGATTCAATTAAGCGGGGACTTCCCAGGAGTCTGTATGGCTCAGAGATTAAAACCAAAGGTCTCTGCCAGGCCAGGTAGTTCACACCTGTAGTCCCAACACATTGGGAAACCAAGGCAGGAAGATCACTTAAACCATGTTAGAGACCAGCGTGGGCAAAATAGCAAGACCTTATCTCTATTAAAAATAATTTTAAAAAAAGATTTCATCCTGGTGTTCAAGGCCTCTCCCTCCTGACTCAGGCTACCTGTCCAGCCCTCCATAACTCCTCCTACACCACAGCCAAACAACTCTTCCCATATTCCCTCACTCAGACTCTTGCTTAAGCTGTCTGCTGCCTGGAATACCCTTGGCTTTAACTTCTACTAAAAATCTTCAGTTCTTTCAAAATCCAGCAAAAGCACCACCTCTTCTTGGATGCTTTTCTCCTACTGTTGCCAGACACTGAACTCTAAAACTGAGCAGAAAAGCTGGGCATAGTGGCTCACACCTGTAATCCCAGCACTTTGGGAGGCAGAGGTGGGCAGATTACCTGAGGTCAGGAGTTCGAGACTAGCCTGGCCAACATGGCAAAACTTCATCTCTACTAAAAACATCAAAATTAGCCAGGAGTGGTGGCAGGCTCCTGTAATCCAGCTACTCAGGAGACTGAGGCAGGAGAATCACTTGAACCTGGGAGGCAGAGATTGCAGTGAGCCAAGATCGCACCGCTGCACTCCAGCCTGGGCAACAGAGTGAGACTTTGCCTCAAAAATATAAATAAATAAACAAATAAAACAAAACTGAGCAGAAAAAGGAAAGTGCCAGGAGATGGCAAAGCGGTCTATGTACCTGCCTTCACCTTTTAGCTTGAGATCCTAGCCAGCTGGGATCAGATCTCAAATATCACAGCATGTCCTTCAGGCCTCATTCCAGTGGATGGCCCTTAGGACAGTCTCCAATTACCCCCTCCCAGGAGGACTCTTATTTTTCCTTGATTTCCAAGATAAGAACAAGGGTTCAGTAAATGATCATTTAGGCAAATAGGAGGAAGTCCAACTTCCCACCTGCCTTCCTGTGATTCAAATCATGATGAGGCCTCTTGTGTGACTTTAGGAAAGTCACCTCTATAAATCTGAATTCTTGTCTATGAAATTAAGATAATAATATTACTAAGATTGTTGTGAGTATAAAGTAAATCAACTGCAGAGCCACGGGCACCCAATATGTGCACAATAAATAATAGTTCCCCCAAGGCACACTGGATTAATCCAAAGAAAAGTATAAATGGGGGAGGAAAAAAATGAATAGGAACCGAAAAATAAGGTAGAGGAAACAAATACAGAGATTACAATAATTATAAATGATTCATCTACTAAATGACAGTCTCAAATTAGGTTAAAAACAGTTTACAAAAGACATGTCTGAAAAGATAAGAGTTCCCTCTTTAGGCTGGGTGCAGTGGCTCACATCTGTAATCCCAGCACTTTGGGACGCTGAGGCAGGCAGATCACTTAAGGTCAGGAGTTCAAGACCAGCCTGGCCAACATGGCAAAACCCCATATCTACTAAAAATACAAAAAAAAATTAGCCAAGTGTGATCTCAGCTACTCGGGAGGCTGAGGATTACTTGAACCCGGAAGGTGGAGGTTTCATTGAGCCAGTTGCACCACTGCACTCCAGCCTAGGCAACAGACTCCATCTCAAAAAAAAAAAAGAGTTCCCTCTTCACTTTACCCATTCTTTGAAGCCTAAGGACCACCTGCAGCCCTTGCACTGCAGACAACCCCGGTCAATGCTTCATCAGTTCATGACTATAACCCCTTACTCACGGCATAAAATGGTGGCAGTGGATTATCTATAAAATAAAGGCTCAAAATTCTTTTTGGCACCAAGATTTTTATTTACCCACATTCCTGCTTTCTTTTAAAATTATAAACATTATAGGCCAAATTATTCTCTTTTGACCCAGGGTTGTGGTAGAAACCATCTGGTTACAAAGTGGTAGCAGAGCTATGCCTGCTTTTATGTTTTTCTGGCCCCTCTCAACCTCTTAACTGTCACTTTTCTGTTCTTTCTCAGTTGGCCTCTTAACAGTCTATTTTAACCCCTGTAAAACAAGGACTAAAAGTACTAACCTCATTGTTACGAGGTTTAAGAGAAGGCCCAGCACTAAGCCAGGCCCCGAGGAAAATTCAAACAACATTTCCTCTTTGCCCTTCAATATACCACTTTCTCATCTGTCAGTCATGCGCTTAGGAACCACTGGACCTGTAAACCAAGCACATAGGTCTAAGCCCACAGACCAGGTGAAGGCCTAGATGGCAAAATATACATGGGCTTTGTGACTGCACTACTGACTTCAAGGCTAAGGAAGGTGAGCAATTCCAAGACCACTGAGCTCATGGTTCTCATGGCTGCTACCTCCATTATGACCAGGACTTGAGAAGGGGCCTCTCAGTTCCCACTGCCACACCTGGAATAGTATGGGGGCTGCAGCAGAGGCCAAAAACTGAGTGACTAGCCCGAGAGAGTCCATGGGGGACACTGACAAACCAATCACAAAGTTGGTGCCGTTTGCTCTTAGGGAGGAGAGGCGGGGCCTGGGCAAGGACAGCAGCTGGAAGGCGAAGCGCAGACCTGGCTCTCAGTAGCGGTAGTGATCCGGCTTGAAGGGGCCATCACGGGACATGCCCAGGTACTGAGCCTGCTTCTCTGTCAGCTTGGTCAACTTCACGTTAGCTTGCCCAGGTGGGCTTCAGCCACTGCCTCATCCAGCTGGGGAGAAATAAAGGAAGACCAAGAATCAGTGCCATGCTCTGGGACCCCTACGTGTGTCTGGCTGCCAATAGAGGCAGAAGTGTTCTGTTGGGGTATTTGCCATGTGTGGTACTCACGTTAACCCATTCTGTCCTCACACCCAGACTCAGTTAATGTTTTGTTTTGGCTGCCCAGCCCCCCTCAAAAGGGAACCATGCTACACCCCCTCCCCCTCCATGTAGCCCTGACATCAATTATATCAATTATATCTCCTTCCTCATTCTTCAACCCAAGCAGCTAACCAAAACACTTCTCTGGAATTGGTCTATGGACAGGACATATTTTCCATGATAGGTAGAGACAACGTGCTCCAATCCCACTGGGATTCCTAAACAGAGAAGGGTGTGTATCAAGTCTCAGCTCGCCAGTCGCAAGTCTATTTCACAAGTGAAATGAAGGTAGATCCACGAGACGGAAAGACAGAGCTATTATGACACTGAATCCTAGGTTTACAGTGTTTGGATCCGAGAATAAAGCTTTTTGGATTGAACTGGTTCCTTTTTTGATTAAAATGTATCTATAAATTCTTTGATACTCCTTTAAGAATTAGAGCCTCACTGCCTCCCCCACTTCACCGAGTGATTCATTTCTAATGAATAAAAGAAAGCAGAAGTGACAGTGTATGACTTTGGACACAAGTTCATAGAGACCCTGTGGCTTCCTCCTTGCTGTCCTCTGGATGACTTACTCTGTGGGAAGCCAGATGCGATCTCCTGAGGACATGTAAGCAGCCCTCTGGAGAGGCCCATGCATGAAGAATTGAGACCTCCTGTCAATAGCGATGTGAAGAGGATCTTCCAGACCCAGTCAAACCTTCAGATGATTGCAGCCCTGGCAGAAATCTTGACTGCAACCTCATGAAAGTGCCGGAGTCAGAACCAGCCAGCTATGCTGATCTCAAATTCTTCACCCACAGAAACTGAGATAGTAAATATTTATTTTGAAGCCAGTAAGTGTGGGAGTTAAATTGTTAAGCAGCAATAGATAACTGATACACTGGTTTGAACAGTCTTTCTATCACTTGTGACCAAAAGGATTCTAATACACTGCCATCCTCCTTTTATAAAATGAGGAAATCAATGTTCAGAAAAGTGAAATGACTTGTCCACAAAGCTAGTGAATGACAGAGCTAGGATTTGAACCCAGGTCTATCTGGCTTCAAAGCCCCCAAATGTGTCTCAAACATACCAGCTTATGGCCTCTAGGGCAGCTTTGAAGAGATTACACAGAAACCAAGGAGGATAGAGGCAAGAGTTAAATAAAAGCAAGCCTCTAACTCTCATGAGCACTGAAATGCATAGACGGAGCCTGAAAAGAAGGTCACGGGGCTGCACGGAGAGAACGCTGTACAACTCCAAGTGCTTTCCACTTTCTCAGCTTCTAGCTCTGGGTAGGGCCTCTCCTTACCACTTAGGAACCAAGTCCCATCCCGTGATGGCAGGGCAGCCTCTGACCACAGCTCAGCCCACAGCTTTTACATTCCCAAGTGGTTTCACATCCACTGTTTGATTAGAGCCTCCCAAACACCCCTAAGAAGTAGGATGGGTGGGGTTTATCCTTTTATCTTCAGATGAAGAAGCAAGCCTGCAGGTGATGTGCTCAGCCTTGAGGCAGGCAACAGCAGGACCAGGACCCAGACTAGAACTGAATCCATGTCGGTTCTAGAGGTAGAACGAAGGCCTCCAACCCCCCAGAGTACACATTGAATCAACCTTGTGCTTTGCCTAGACTAGCCCAGAGCTTTTCCTTCTCCCAGCACCCTGAGCCGGAAGGTGTGTGTCATGTCATAACGTCAACACCTTGGACAGAGTTAGGTTCTACTCCTGGCCCAATGCTTAACACCTGTGAGAGCAAGTCAATCACTAAACCTTAGCTTCCTCAGTCACAGGATGAATCATGCATCTCTCACAGCTGTTACAAAGATCAGTGATACTCGGAGTGGTTAGTGCAAGTAGATGACTTAATAAATGGTGGCTGCCTTCTCTGTCATTGTTGACCAAGGTAACTTGTCCCTTGCCTACATACAGCATGTGAGGCATGATGCCAAGAATGTCCTGTCCCCCAAGCCACGTGTTAGCAGCGACGAAGAAAGTGGCAAGGGCAGGGCCAGGTGCTGAGGCAGCAGGTGACAGCTTTGCCTCTTCATTTTTTTTTTTTTTTTTTTTTGAGACGGAGCTTCACTCTTGTTGCTCAGGCTGGAGTGCAATGGCACCATCTTGGTGCACTGCTACCTCCACCTCCCAGGTTCAAGAGATTCTCCTGCCTCAGCCTCCTGAGTAGCTGGAATTACAGGCATCTACCACCACGCCTGGCTAATTTTTTGTACTTTTAGTAGAGATGGGGTTTCACCATGTTGGCCAGGCTGATCTTGAACTCCTGACCTCCGGTGATCTACCTGCCTTGGTCTCCGAGAGTGCTGACATTACAGGCGTGAGCCACCGCGCCCAGCCAAGAGCTTTGCCTCTTTCACTTTCAACCCTGGCCTCATTTCAAAGGCCTGACCAATTTCTCACCAAAATCACAGCCATATTTCTCCCAACTGGGATCATATAGGGATCAAGTGAGAATCTTTCAACCCCACAAACCAGCTGCACAGAACAAGATGCCTCTTGAGGTCCTTATGAGTAAAACGTTTGGTCCAACAAGACAGTGCCCCAGGGAAATTAGTCATAGGCTGGCCTTGGAGGGCAGATGACCTAGGCCTAGAGTAGACATCCAGGCCTCTTCCTGCTTATTCCTCGGCTGGGAGAACCTCCCTCCCTCCCTCCCTTCTTCCCTTTCTTCCCTCCTTCCTCGCCTGGCATCTATCTATCTATCATCTATCTAGATAATGCATCTATCTATCTATCAATCAATCATCTATCTAGATAATGCATCTATCTATCGATCTATCTATCTATCTAGATAATGCGCCTGGCCAGGGATGTATCATCTTATTACAAGGCCATAAACATGCAGCCTGCAGATTGCACTCAACTTATACACATGTCCAAGTTAACCCACCCAGTTATTTTTTAAATTATAATGAGGCTGGGCGCAGTGGCTCACATCTGTAATCCCAGCACTTTGGAAGGCCAAGGTGGGTGGAATCACTTGAGGTCAGGAGTTTGAGACCAGCCTGGCCAACATGGTGAAACCTCATCTCTACTAAAAATAGAAAAAAAATTATCCAGGTGTGGTGGTGTGTGCCTGTAATCCTCAGCTACTCAAGAGGCTGAGGTGGGAGGATCGCTTGAACCTAGGAGGTGGAGGTTGCAGTGAGCCAAGATCGTGTCACTGCACTCTAGCCTGGGCAACAGAGCAAGACTCTGTCTCAAAAAACTAAAACTAAAAATAAAATTATAATGAGTTAAGTGTATTTGAAAATTATTTCATATAGAGATCTTGGTATCTCTGGCTCTCCTGAAAGGTGGACCTGGGTTCCTAGGTGGCAACCAGCCCTTTACTCCTTCAGCTCTTCCAGTCCTTATTCAGCCAGCGTCACTCATTTACCTGCCCAGCCCCTGTGGGTGTGTGGGTTCATGACTCTAATCTCAGGAAATACTCATAATCCTGAAGAGGGGTGCTATTACCTTCATTTCACAGAGGAGGAAACAAAGACACAGAGAAATTAAAGAATCTGTCTGGATTACACAACCTGTAAGTGGTGGGGCTGAGATTCAAACCAGGGTGTGTCCCGCTCCAAGGCCCAGACTTTTCCCACCACCCAGTCCTGCTGCTCTGCCATGCTCCAGGGAGTCACTCCCCACTGTGGGCCCCAGTTTCTTCTTCTGTCAATGGGGAGAATGACTTCTGCACTGTAGAGGACCCCATGAGGGCCTCCAAGAGGGAAGACAGGCAAGCACTTTGTAAACTCTGGCAAGCCCTGTGTGGGGGATCCCGGGATTAGAGACGTAACCCTTGGCCTGAGATAGAAGAAAGAACCCACCTTCTTGGGCAGGAAGTGAACCCCAACGGGATATTGTCAGGGTGAGTCCACAGCTCGATCTGTGCCATCACCTGGTTGGTGAAGGAGTTACTCATCACGAAGCTGGGGTGGCCCATGGCACAACCCAGATTGACCAGCCGACCCTCTGCCAGCAGGATGATGCGGCGCCCATTTTCAGCCGGTACCGGTCCACCTACACGCAAGCAGAGTGACAGTGAGGGCAGGCAGGGCCCTGCTCCTACAGCCCACCCCTGCCACAGCCCACCCTCTGGTCAGGCAGGCTTCCCTGCCTCCAACAGTGCCCATGAGGCATTTGAACTGCCCCAAAACAACCTCTAGCACATGGCCTGACACAAACAGTAACAGCCGATGTTTATTAAGAAACGCTGAGCTGCCAAAACACAGTTCTGCTGTTAGAACTTTATGTGCTGACACTTGTAACACGCTTGGCACATATGAGGTACTTAGTAAACAGCAGCTAATGTTATTGTTCTGATTACTGTCATGTGCCCTGTACTAAGTCCTTTACAGGGGATTATCACATTGCATCCCAGAAGCAAGCCTACGATGTCAGTACTACTGTCATCCCCATTTCAGACTCAGAAAATGAAGTTTACAGGGGTTAGGTCACTTGTCCAGAGCCACACGCTAAGAGGTGGCGCAATTTGAGTCTGGATGGTCTGAGGACAGATCCCATGTTCTCAATAACCATGGAACAG
This sequence comes from Ateles fusciceps, assembly GCA_036589455.1. Taxonomy (NCBI): domain Eukaryota; kingdom Metazoa; phylum Chordata; class Mammalia; order Primates; family Atelidae; genus Ateles; species Ateles fusciceps. The sequence goes on from JAZHEH010003223.1 coordinate 2,074,508, forward strand.
TTCAATGCAGTTTAGTAAAGCTTAGTAAAAGCTGTGGTGGGGCGCGGTGGCTTCATGCCTGTAATCTCAGCACTTTGGGAGGCCAAGGCAAATAGGTCACGAGGTCAGGAGTTCAAGACCAGCCTGACTAACATGGTGAAACCCCGTCTCTACTAAAAATACAAAAATTATACGGGTGTGGTGGCATGTGCCTGTAGTCCCAGCTACTCAGGAGGCTGAGGCACGAGAATCGTTTGAACTCGGGAAGCAGAGGCTGCAGTGAGCCGAGATCGTGCCACTGCACTCCAGCCTGGGCAACAGAGCAAGACTCCATCTCAAAAAAAAAAGCTGAATGCTGTGGCACTCACATTGGAATCACCTCAGAAGCTCTAAAAAATGAGGATACTCTGGCCTCATTCCCAGAGACTCCTATTCGTGTAACCCGCAGTGTGGCTCCCAGGTGACTGCCAGGTTGAGAACTCTCCATTTAGTAAGTGAACGTGAAGTGGAAATCCCCGACCTCATTGCCCCAGTCCTCCGTCTGTCCCAGCTGTCTGAACACACAAACTTGCCTTCTCGCCACTCCCAGCTCTTCCCTTGCCATCCCTCCGCCCTCACACAGCCTCCTGAACATTTCCCCAAAAGCCCAGGTTTCCAAACTGCTTCAGAGGCCTAGTACCGGTCGAAGGAAAGGTCTCTGATGCCCATCAAGCATTGATTAATGCTTCAGCCAATAAGCACTCACTGATACCCATCTAAGCCCCTTGCAGGGACACATCAACCTGGACTCTACCCTCCTGATACAACAGTTGGGGCAGAGACCAAAGCCAGTGATGGATGCTGCACTAGGGGTCTATAGTAGAGTGTGGGCATTGCCTCTGCCAGAGGAGCTGGCCAGGAAAGGGGTCTCTTTTTATTAATTTTTTTTTTTTTTTGAAATGGAGTCTTACTCTGTCTTCCAGGCTGGAGTGTAGTGGCATGATCTCAGCTCACTGCAACCTCCACCTCCCGGGTTCAAGCAATTCTCCTGCCTTAGCCTCTGGAGTAGCTGGGACTACAGGCACCAGCCACCATGCCTGGCTAATTTTTTGTATTTTTAATAGAGATGGGGTTTCACCATGTTGGCCAGGCTGGTCTCGAACTCCTGAGCTCAAGTGATCCGCCTACCTCGGCCTTCCAAAGTGCTGGGATTACAGGTGTGAGCCACCATGCCTGGCCAGAAGGGGGTCTCTCGAGCTGGGCTAAGAAGATGGATAAAGAAAAGGGCATATGTTCTGTTCCAAACAAATGGAGCTGTCTGGACAGATGAGCAGAAGTAGGAGCTGCAGTGGGTATTCAGGGAGTGGTCAAATACCACTGAGTGCAGAGATCCTTGAGAGGACAGATAAGAGAGAAAGCTGGGCAGAAAGCTGGCAAGACTGTCAAGGATGTTGAGGGTGGGAAGAGTCCAGCTTTAGAGGGCAGCTTGGCAGAAAGATGCCCATCACCCCAGTGTAGCCCTGTGATGCCTTTGCAGGAGGAGGCCTGGCTGGCTCTCAGGGGTATGGCTGCCACAGAAGCATGCCCTGGTCGCCCCCACACTGTGATGAGTGCCTGGCCTTCTAGGCAGAGATGAAGGTACGCTCTGCATAGCCAGGAATTGACACCCTAGACTAGCGCAGGACCTAGCCAAGGAGAACTCCCACACAGGAGCAGAGGGCCGGAGGGGAGTAGTGTAGGGGATGTGGGTTCACAGAGCTGCCTGTCTGCCTCTCTGGGACTTGGGCTTCTGGTGTGGCTGTGACTGGGTGGGTGTCAGGGCTTTGGCCAACTCTGTGTCTATGTCTTCCATACCATATCTCAAAGACAGCACAGCACCAACTCAAAGAACCTCACATTAAGTGGGCTTTTCTCCCTTCAAAAAATGTGATGGGCCTGGTGCAGCAGCTCATACCTGTAATCCCAGCACTTTGGGAGGCCAAAGCAGCAAGATCGCTTAAGCTCAGGAATTTGAGACCAGCCGGGGCAACATAGCAAGACCTTGTCTCTACAAAAAATAAAAAATTAGCCAGGTGTAGTAGTGCACACCTGTAGTCCCAGGTACTTGGGAGGCTGAGACAGGAGGATCAGCTCCTTAGCCCAGGAGGGCAAGGCTGCAGTGGGCCATGATCGTGCCACTGCCCTCTAGCTTGGGTGACAGAGTGAGCCCATCTCAAAAAGAAAAAAAAGTGATGAATATCTCTATATAAAACACTTACTTAATTATCTCCTGAAGATCAATTACAGGAGAGATTGCCCAGTCAAAGAGTTTGCTTAACTTTTTTTTTCTTTTTTTTTTGAGACGGAGTCTCGTTCTGACGCCCAGGCTGGAGTAGTGGTGCAATCTTGGCTCACTGCAACCTCTGCCTCCCGGGTTCAAGTGATTCTCCTGCCCCAGCGTAGCTGGGACTACAGGCGTGCACCACCACACCCAGCTAATTTTTGTATTTTTAGTAGAGACAGGGTTTGACCATGTTGGCCAGGTTGGTCTCAAACTCCTGACCTCAAGTGATCCGCCTTCCTCGGCCTCCCAAAGTGCTGGGATTACAAGTGTGAGCTACCGCGCCAGGCCGTGTTTGCTTAACTTTAAAGCTCTTGATGTCTTCCAGAAACATATTACTTTTATAATCAGAGAAAAAAATGAACCCACAATAATTACAACTCAAGTAAAATGTCATACCCCCAACAAGAACTCGTCTTCCAGTTTCAGTGCCACAGTGCAAACCTATTCTTTCCCAGCTCAGTGCATGGGCCTGCTCCTCACACAGTGGTCCAACTCCTGACCTCAGGTGATCCGCCCACCGCAGCCTCCCAAAGTGCTGGGATTACAGGCGTAAGCCACCGCGCCCAGCCCAGCTAATTTTTTTTTTTTTTTTAGTAGAGATGGGGTTTCACCATGTTGGCCAGACTGGTCTCAAACTCCTGACCTCAGGTGATCTGCCCGTCTCAGCTTCCCAAGGTGTTGGGATTACAGGTGTAAGCCACAATGCCTGGCCAAAGCTGTGTCCTTTGTGACTCTACCTTCATCCTGACCCCACATGCCGTCCATCCATCCCCAGCACTCCCCAAGGCAGCCACTGTCCCCTGCAGGGACTGTAAGAGCCTCCTCCAAAAGCCTCCCTCCCCACCACTCACCGTCATTGCTTTCATTCGCACACAGTAGCTAGAATATCTTTCTAAAACTACAGGCTCACCACATACAGCTCACCTGCCTGATATCTTCAGGGATGCCGGCTGCCCTCGAGATAAGGTTGCCATCTCCAGCTGGCTCTGACACTAGGCCCTCTTCTCCCCATCTCACTGCACAGGTTGCCACAGTCTCCTCAGCTCCCCTCCCTGGCAGCCAGCACTCCTCTGTGTTCCCATCTGCCCAGCCTGCTGGCAGGGTGGGAGCTTCTCACCTGTGGCTTGATGTTCACCTTCTCCACAGCATTCTCGTTGAGCCACTTGACATCAATCTCCACATCAAAGTGTCCAATGTTACACACGATGGCATCATCCTTCATTTGCTCAAAGTGCCTGTCAGGTAGCCCGAGACCATGGGAAATTGTCAGGGACAAAGAGCTGTCCCAACCCTGCCCTCCTCCCTCACTCCCCAGGACCCCCAAGGGGCACCTACTGGCCAAGGATGATGTCAACACAGCCTGTGGTGGTGACGAAGATATTGCCCTCCTGACAGGCCTCATCCATGGTGGTCACCTCATAGCCTGTGCAGAGACAGCGGCTGAGGATCATCTACAGTGCCCGTGCCCTTCCCTCTGGCCGCAGTGGCTGACAACCAACGCTTGCCCTATCCTACCCTCCATGGCGGCCTGCAGTGCGTTGATGGGGTCAATCTCGGTGATGATGACGCGGGCCCCGAAACCCCGCAGGGCCTGGGCACAGCCCTTGCCCACATCACCATAGCCTGCTACCACTGCTACCTTGCCGGCAATCATCACGTCTGTGGCCCGCTTGATGCCATCTATAAGGGACTCCCGGCAGCCATAGAGGTTGTCGAACTTGCTCTGAAAGGAGAGAGGGTAAGGAGACAATGGGGGCCTGCAAGGCCCTGGGGCCAGGACCACTTGGCCTCAGAATACTCGGAAGAGCCCAGGCATCGTGCACCCACTGAGCATCCCGGCCTGGGCGGAAACCCTCCAGCAGCCAATACCCCCACACGCCCTTCACCCCAGTCGGCTCCAAGACCTTCTCTCTAATCTTTCTCTGCTGGTTTGGAGGCTTCCTAGGGATCAGTTACCAGGAGAGATTGCCTGGTAAAATACTTTGCTTAACTTGAAAGCTCTTCTTCCCAAAGCCATAAAGCTCCTAACACCCAGCTCTGAGACCTCCTTCTAAATGCACTCATTAGCCTTGGTCTATAACTGCTTTTCCCCCTCAAATGAGGGCTTCATGTCCCTAGCCTCAGCCTTCCTGGACACTCTTCTTCAGAGGCCTCGCACTGAGTTGCAGCCACTGCAGTGGGAACCATCACTGACCCCGGCTCACCTTGGTGACGGAGTCATTGACGTTGATGGCAGGCACCTTCAGGATCCCATTGGCCATCATCTTGTAGAGATTGTGGACCCCGGTCGTGGTCTCCTCGGAGATGCCTCGGATGCCTAAACAAGAGGGAACAGGACAAGCCTCAGAGACACCTCACCTGAGTGCACGCAAATTCCTCATCTTTGCCCCCTAAAGTCATTCCTCTTTCTGGGTTCCCATCTCTGACTGATCCCACAGGCCCCCCAATCACCCAAACCAGCATGAGCAAGGAGTCCCCGACGCCCTCCTAGTGAAAGCCACCGCCAGACCTAGTGACTCTGCCTCCCAACAACTCCCAGCTTCTCCATTCCCACTACTGCTGCCCTAGGCCCTGACCCTGTCTCCTGCCACAACACATCCTCCATGCAGCAGCCATTTCTCACTTGTCTTCTCAGAGAAATCTTCTGAATGCCCTCCAATTATTTCCCCTTGCGCTGCAAATCAAACACTTTTCTGTTGGCCTATAAGGCCTGAACACATCTGGCCTTCATGAAAGCTCACACCATATCCCATAATACCCCCCAGTGAAGGCTCCCTTTGTTCACTGCTGTCCTGCGGGCCTCTCTTCTGTTTCCTGAACACTCCAGCTTTTTCTGCATCCAGGCCTCTGTACTCCCTGTACTCCCCGTGCCTGCTTTGAACAAAGCTGGCTCCCTCTCAGCTATTCCCAGCCACGGCCCTATGTCTGCCCTTGGGCTGTCAGCTCAGCTGCCCTTGCCTCACACTCTGAAGTCAGGAGGCCCCGGCGTGAATGCCAGAGCCGGCCATCCTCCCATCTTCTAGATCCTGCTGCTTGAGGCGCTGGGAGTCCTGCCAGGCCTGCATCCATCATATGGGCAACCAGGCCCCATCTAGTACCAAGCCCACCTGCCCCACCCTGCTCACCCGGCAGGAGCTGCGGGTACTTGGTGTGGATGAGGTTGGTGAGGTCACCTCCGTCGTCCAGAATCATGTTGAGGGCCCCGTCCTTGAAGTACAGAGTCTGCTCAATGCACCACAGGTACTCCTCATCCGTTTCGCCCTTCCAGGCATACACTGGAGGGTGAGTGGCATATCAGGGCTTGGACTTCCCCCAACCAGTACCTGCTCCCGGGAACAACCCTGGCAGAGCCAAAACTACCTCCTTCTCAATTCCCATCCTCAGCCACCTCTGGCCCCTCTGGGGACTCAGCAGTGATAAGAATACAACTTGGAGCCAGATAGATCTGAGTTCAAATCCTGGCTCTGCCACTTGCCAGCTGTGTGACCTTGGGCAAATCACTTCACCTCTCTGAGCCTCAGTTTTCTCCTCTATAAATAGGGCTTAAAACAGTATGGATTAAGTGAGACAAAGCCATGTATAGCCCCCCAGATGTAGATATCTGGAAATAATTATTTCCTTTCCCATCCCCTTCTGCCTGGGCCCCAAGGACTAGGGCATCAACCCTGAGTGACCAGGGCTCCGTGCCCTACAACGCCTCCCCCCTCAGCTGGATCCACGGGGTAGGATCCAGGGTTTGCTCTGCACTGAAAGGACTGTAGCACCAGCAGCCTCTGGGATGGGGGAGTCTCAGGCAAAGTTTGGCCAAAAAATGACTAAGCGCAGCTACCATGTATGGGACACTTGCTTTCTGCCAGACATGACCCTAAATCCTTCATGTCCCATCTCGTTTTTCCTCATAGAGACCCTGTGAGGCAGCCATGACCATTATCAGCACTTACAGATGCCCAGAGAGGGGCTGAGACGCACTTAGGCCACTCCACATGAAATTCCAGAACAGACACTGGAACTAAGGGCTACTGACTGCCAGTCCACACTCCTCCCATGTGGCATGACTAGGGCACAGGTGTGGGGTTCCCAGGAGCCTCTTGTGAGCAAAGGACGCTGGCCAAGCAGAGCCAGCTTCTCCTCCCCGCAACTGGAGCAGACAATGGTCTTAAAAATTGCAGTGAGCTGAGATCGCACCACTACACTACAGCCTGAGCAAAGGAGCAAGACTCCATCTCAAAAAAAAAAAAAGAAAAGAAAAGAAAAGAAAAAACGAAAAGAAAACAAGGCCTTTCCCAGAAGAAAGCCATGGTGCCCAGCCAAGGCTGAGGAATGGGGACCATTCAGCCCTGGTCAGTCTGTGAAGGAGCCCTGTACCACCCTCTCCTGTCTACCTATGGTTGGTTAGAAGAAATCTTGAATGTCCTCTTTAATCACTGGGTCAGATCTAACCACTCCCCTCCCTAAGTCCAAGCAGACATGTGCCCAGCCTGTGAAAACTCCTCTTCTCGTTAGTCTTAGTCCTTCCTCAGTCCTTTAACCGCCATACCCTAAGCAGTGAATCTTTTTCTGCCCTGTAGCCCTCCCCAGTTCTTTAGAAACAGATCCACATCCTTCCTTTATTTTTTTTTAATTTTTAATTTTATTTTTTTTAATAAAGACGGGGATTCATCATGTTGGTCAGGCTGGTCTTGAACTCCCGACCTCAGGTGATCCGCCCGCCTTGGCCTCCAAAAGTGCTTGGATTACAGGCGTGAGCCACTGCACCCGGCCCACATCCTTCCTTTAATGAACTTCCCTTCCTCTACATCATGTAGTTCCCAATAATAAGATCTTGCTCTTCCCAGTCACATGGCTTGAGTTGGGTCAAAAAACAACTTCCACAGGATTTTAGATGATGATGGGACAAAGCAGCTCTTTCCTATGGGTGGCTGGGTAGGATTTTGTGGCCGTGACTCCTCTCCCCTGCTGTAGTGCAAGGAAGCCTGTTGCTGTAGCAGTCAGTGAAGCAAACAGAGCAGAGCCCCTTCATAAATCCCACATGTCCCAGCAGTAAGGAGGACTCACCTGGAATGCCAGCCTTGGCAATGGCAGCCGCCGCATGGTCCTGGGTGGAGAAGATGTTGCAGCTGGACCACCGAACCTAGAAAGAGCCGTCAAAACAAGGCTGTTGGTCACTCATGGCTCAAAAGCACCAGGAACGCTGGGCAAGGAAAAAGGAGGGCTCTTCAGGTTGGGGGAGAGGCTTGGGATCTAGGCACAGCAAGCTGTAGGATCATAGGCTGGGGATGCTGGGTGGGTAGATGGGAGCCAGAGCAGTGACGAGATCCAACTCAGGTTTTTTTTTTTTTTTTTTTGAGACAGAGTCTCACTCTGTTGCCAGGCGTCAGGCTGGAGTGCAGTGGCACAATCTCGGCTCACTGCAACCTCCGCCTCCTGGGTTCAAGCAATTCTCCTGCCTCAGCTTCCCGAGTAGCTGGGACTACAGGCGCACGCCACCACACCCAGCTAATTTTTGTATTTTTAGTAGAGACAGGGTTTCACCATGTTGGCCAGGATGATCTCGATCTCTTGACCTCGTGATCCGCCCACCTCGGCCTCCCAAAGTGCTGGGATTACAGGCTTGAGCCACCGTGCCCGGCCCAGGTTTTGTTTTTTTATTTTTTGGGTTTTTTTTTTTTTTTTTTTTTGAGACAGAGTTTCATTCTTGTTGCCCAGGCTAGAGTGCAATGCACGATCTCAGCTCACTGCAACCTCCAGCTCCAGGGTTTAAGCCATTCTCCTGCCTCAGCCTCCCTAGTAGTTGGGATTACAGGCATGCCCCACCACGCCTGGCTAATTTTTTGTATTTTTAGTAGAGATGGGGTTTCACCATGTTAGCCAGGATGGTCTTGATCTCCTGACCTTGTCATCCACCCGCCTCGGCCGCCCAAAGTGCTAGGATTACAGGTGTGAGATACTGTGCCCAGCCCCAACTCAGGTTTTAAAACCTCATGCTGGTGCTGTGTGGAAGGGAAAGGGCGGAAACAAAGGGACAACTGAAGAAACTGCTGGAGAAGACTCCAGGCAAGAAATATGACAGTAGCAGTGGAGGTGATGAGAATCTGTCCCATCCTGGGTCTACTCTGAAGGCTGCACTGGCAGGATTTGCTGAGGGATGAGTTGTTGAAGTAAAAGGGGTTGGGAGCGGGGGAGGAAAGGGTGGGGAAGAGATGACTCCCAGATTCTTGAACTGAGGGAACCTAGAAGGCTGGAGTGAAAATTCCATTTATTCACGTAGGGGAAGGCTTCGGGAAGAGGAGGGGGCAAGCAATCCTGAGTCTGTTTGAACGTGTTCTGCCTGAGATGAGTACTAGACCTCCAGGTAGCGTCAACACCCCCGCTCCTGGATATGCCAGTCCGGAGCTCCAGGAGAAGTCCAGGCTAGTACAAAAATGTGGGGAGTCATCACCAGATAGATAGTATCTAAAGCTATACAATCAGACCAAGAGTGAATGCTGAAAGGAAAGGTCCAAGGACTGAGCCCTGAGTCCCTCTGTGGGTTTTGGCTGCAATGCCCTGCCCTGCTTTGGGAAACCAGCTTGCTTCTTGACTCTCTGAGACCTTAGGAGACATATCAATCATTGGCACACATGACCCAGGCTGAAAATCAGAGCTGCCATCATCCCGGCAGCCATGATGGGTCCACGGCAGGCCTGTGACCCCCAGGAGGGCCAAGGCGAGCAGGCCCTCATAGGACTAAGTGGGACACGGGAGTTGAGTTTTCCTGCCAGAGCATCAAGCAGGAGGATGCCTTGAGGGCAGCCAACAATTACCTTCCAGCCAGGGAGAAAATCTGCACAACACTCACCACAAAGAGTGGCAGCACCGGGAAACAGGGAGGAAACCCAATGAGAAGGAGGAGCCCCACCAGGCCCGGGGTCAGCGCCACACCTGGAGGGTCCCCACCCCGGTACAGTCGTCTTCTTCCCTGACTGAACCCAGGGGGGGGCAAGAACTCTGGGGTGATACAGCTGTGGGCCTCACCTCAGCACCCAGGGCGACCAGGGTCTCAATGAGGACAGCCGTCTCCACCGTCATGTGCAAGCAGCCGGCGATGCGGGCGCCCTTCAGCGGCTTGGAAGTTGAGTACCGCTCACGCATGCGCATCAGGCCCGGCATCTCGTTCTCCGCAATGTTCAGGGCCTTGCGTCCCCAGTCAGCCAGGCCGATGTCAGCTACCGGGGGAAACAGGTGGGGAGCTGGGTAAGCCTCCTCGGCGGTCACTGTGTGGACCCCAGTCCATGTGTGGACTCAATACACTAGGGCTTAGCACTCTGTCACCGCATTCTCTAAATCATTCAACAAGTATTTAGGAATCCAGAGTACTCAAGAAGACAAGGTCCCTGCCTACCTGCACCTTTCTGACTTGTGGGAGAACACATGTAATCAGTCACACAGGGACACAAAAATTACAACACAAAGAAGCGCCCCTTTGAAAAACAGCTCAGATGATACTGCCCACTACCCTCCTTTCTGCCAACACCCACCAACCTCCAGGTCACTCCTCACTCCCTAAATATGTTAGCTGCTGGGTCTCCATCTTCCTCTCTGTCATCACTCTCGGTGATTCAACGCTCAGAAATACTATCTAACACCTTGGATTTGACAGTTCCTTGATCTCCTTTTAGATGTGAAAATGCTTCCCCACTCCTGATGTTTCTTTCCACCTGGAGGAACTCACCAGTATAACTAACACTCTTGGCCTCTCTGCCCCAGTGGGGGTGGGGTGAGCTTGTCTGACCAGTAAAACTGAGAGGAATAAATGGTGTGCTCAGTTTTGCTCTCTCTTCTTTTTGCAAGCAAGTACCCACCTGCCCACTTGCAGGAAGCCGGTGTTCTCTGCTTTTCCAGAGATCAACCTACCCTGGCCCACCTTGCCTGCAACTAACTGGTTGGGTAACTGCCGAATCTGGGAGTTCAGTCAGCAGAATCATTTGGATTTCATACTAATCCACATCCTCTGGCTTCGAGGTTATTAGAAATAAAAGGCAGGCCGGGCGTGGTGGCTCACGCCTGTAATCCTAGCACTTTGGAGGCCAAGGCGGGTGGATCACCTGAGGTCAGGAGTTCAAGACCAGCCTGATCAACATGGTGAAACCCTGTCTTAAAAAAAAAAAAAGAAAAAGAAAAGGTGTATTTTGGGTGCTGTCTGCCACCTAAAATGTCTCAAATTTGTTCAAATTCTCAGGCAGGAAAGAAGGATACTATTATGAGCTAACTCACTATCTCAATACTCTTCCCTCTGATCATCTCACCTTCCTCTCTCCCCTACCACACTAGTCCATTTCCAAGGTCATACCCTACCTAGATCAGTACCTGGATCAAAGTTTGCAGACTTCCCTAATAAGGGATGTTCCTTTGGCATGCTTGTAAATCTCCCCTGGAAAATCTGATTCAGCAGGTCTAAGACTCCCGATGATTTTTATCTTTAGGGAAGCTTAGATCCTGCCAATCACCCAAAGAGGTAGACCATGAGAGGCAAAGGACTCTGTAGAGAATTTAATAATCTAAGAATTTAATAATCAATAAAACTGTCTAAGTCAGTCAGCTTCCTAACAGTGCACTGAAACAATTTCAGAGATGAAACATGCCTCCCCCACGAGAGAACACTCCTGCTGCGCCTCAACTCAAGCCCTTCTCTATACCACCCTACCCCAGCCCTCCTACCCTGGTAGGCCATCACCAACGATAGCACTCCTTGGAAATCTGGACTTCAAGCACCCAACTCTAGCCACATCTCATCTTTCCAAGTTTTTCCCTCTAGAGCCCCAGCTCCAACAAGGCTGTGGCCTGTCAGGTCAGAACTATTCCACTCATCCTACCAATTTCTACTGTCCCTTCTGCCTTCTGCCCTCTTTCCCTTTAAGAACTCACTTGGCAAAACTCTCAGCCCAATTAAACCTGACCCTCCACTGCACCGGAGCCACTGAACCCAGCAGGAGGACGATCACAACCACACCAAAACATCACATTCATTCATTCATTCATTCCTTCATTTATAGAAGTCTGGCTCTGTAGCCCAGGCTGGAGTGCAGTGGTACAATCTCAATTCACTGCAACCTCCGCCACCTGGGTCCCAGTTCAGGCAATTCTCCTGCCTCAGCCTCCCGAGTAGCTGGGATTACAGGAGCTCGCCACCACGCTTGGCTAGTTTTTGTATTTTTAGTAGAGACGGGGTTTCACCTTGTTGGTCAGACTGGTCTCGAACTCCTGACTTCGTGATCCGCCTGCCTCAACCTCCAAAAGTGCTGGGATTACAGGCGTGAGCCACTGTGCCCGGCCAAGACATCACATTTATTAAAACCCTAAAAGACATGCGGCCAGGCATGGTGGCTCACACCTGTAATCCCAGCACTTTTTGGAGGCCAAGGTGAGTGGCATGGGGTCAGGAGTTCGAGACCAGTCTGACCAACAAGGGGAAACCCCGTCTCTACTAAAAATACAAAAATTAGCTAAGCATGGTGGCACGCACCTGCAATCCCAGCTACTTCTAATCCCACTTACTTGTCCTCCTTCCGGAAACCCTTTCTTTACTTGGCTTCTGCTACTCTGTCCTCCTGTGCTTTTTCACCTACCTTCCTGGTTCCTCTTCAGATAACAGATTCTAATATTAGTTTGGGAGCCCTCAGGGCTCCATCATCTCCTGGTTCTCTAATGTTTACCAATTAAGCTCATCCAGTCTTTCGGCTTTATATACCTTCTCTGCAGGGTTCCCCACATATTTGTCTCCAGTCCAAACCACTCCCCTGAACTTGAGACTCAATTTGATCCAACTGCTTCTACAGCACCTCCACTTGGATGTCCAATCGGACTTATTCGTGTCATGCTTGAGCCCTCATGACTCCTTGCCCTGCTACTCCTTACTCTCCCCATCTTCCCATTTTACAAAATGAAACCACCATTCAACCAGCTACTCTGGCCAAAAACTTAAGATTTGATTCCTCTTTTCCTCTTCCGCCTCAGTTAGCATGTTTTTGGCTCAACAAGCAAAATATATAAGCAATCCAACTGCATCTCACCACCTTCATCTAAACTGTCACTTCTTAGGCCAGTCATGGTGGATGACACCTGTAATCCCAGCACTTTGGAAGGCCAAGGCAAGCAATCACTTGAGGTCAGGAGTTCGAGATAAGCCTGGCCAACATGGTGAAACCCCATCTCTACTAAAAATACAAAAAAAGTAGCCAGGCATGGTGGCTCGCACCTGTAATCCCAGCTACTCGGGAGGCGGAGGCAGGAGAATTGCTTGAACCCGGGAGGCGGAGGTTGCGGTAAGTGGAGATCACGCCACTGCACTCCAGCCTGAGCGACAGAGCAGAACTCCATCTCAAAAAAAAAAAAAAAAGCAGCAGAGTGCACCAGGATGACTCAAATAGAGGGGGGTAAGATGAGTCGGGACTTCAGTCCCAGCAAAGTAGGGAGCCTACAGTTTTTAGGGAGCCAGCATTCAAAGACCAGATTTGTCTTTTGAAAAGACCCCATTAGCTGCTGCATGGATCTCTGCAGCAAGAGATCCAGGGAGACCCACAAGGAGAGAGATCAGAACTGGGGTAGTGACTATGGAGACAGACAAGTGTCAGACCTGCTCACACAAAATGGAGATAATACTACTTTATCTGTATGTATGCCTGTGCCACCCCTGTCCTTGGGTCACCTATGTGTCTCCAGCACGGCCTCGCGCTGGAGACACAACTGTTTACTGATCATATCTATCGTCAGAACTGAATGAAAGATCCATGAGAGGGGCTGGCACGTGACAGGGGTGACAAAGAAAAATAACACAAATCTGAACCTAGTCCGAGTCCCAGCATTTACTAATGAGGAAAGAACCCAGACTGCAGAGAGGAGTCTGCTACAGGTTCCATAGCCAATTAGTGGCAGAAGCATAACTGGCAGCAGGTAGGGCTAGAGCAGAGGCCCCTCTCAAGGCCTTCCTGGGAGGGGCCAGGCTATATGGGAAAATGGGTTATGCCCTGTGCTGCTATGCTCCACCCCTCCACCACTACATGTCCCTCCAGCTAAAAATAGCTCCTTCAGTGCCCTTGAGGACATTGTGCCAGCCCCTCAGTTTTCTGTGGGACCCTCAACTCCAAGGGCACAGGAGAGGCTAGATGCTCCAATCTCTGGAGCTAAGGACTTGCAGAAGTCACAGGAACAACTGTCCCCAGGACAAGCCAAGAGGAACAGCAAGAACACCTCTAAACATCAGTTTCTTCATCTGTAAAATGAGGATAATCATCCCTAGCTTACCATGTGCCCTAAGTAAAGAAGATGCCATATGATCAAGATCTGGCACACAGCAGGGCCTCCTTCCTCCAGCCCCATCCTGCTAAGCTCCCCCCTCTCCCAAATCCAGCTTTATCTCCACCTACACAACCCAGTGCCCCCAATCCTGACCCACTAATCTCTCCACAGTATGACAAGCCCCCATTCCAGCTCTACTACTAATATGACCTTGACATAACCTTTCTGGGTTCAGTTTCATCATCCACACAATGGAGACAGCCTACTCTGGTAGCAACTTGAACTATTTCAACAGAATCTTTGCAAGTCACTTCCCAAGGGCCTCAGTTTCAAGCTGTATATAATGGGATAAAGTCCACCTCTATGAAGATTATTCTGTAAATACATGTAAATCACCGGATATACAGCAAGTGTCCCATAAATGTGGATGCCATTCTCCAGACTTAATAGTGGTTGTGTGTGTGTGTGTGTTTTGTTGGTTTTGTTTTTGAGATGGAGTCTCGCTCTGTCACCCAGTCTGGAGTGCAGTGGCGCGATCTCAGCTCACTGTAACCTCCACCTCCTGGGTTCAAGCGATTCTCCTGCCTCAGCCTCCTGAGTAGCTGCAATTATAGGCACGCGCCACCACACCCAGCTAATTTTGTATTTTTTAGTAGAGATGGAGTTTCACCATGTTGGTCAGGCTGGTCTCAAACTCCTGACCTCAGATGATCCGCCCGCCTCAGCCTCCTGACTGGAGTGCAGTGGGGCAATCTCTGCTCACTGCAACCTCCGTCTCCCACGTTCAAACGATTCTCCTGCCTCAGCCTTCCGAGTAGCTGGGATTGCAGCCGCCTGCCACCACACCCGGCTAATTTTTCCATTTTTAGTAGAGACAGGGTTTCTAGACCACCACATTGGCCACGCTGGTCTCGAACTTTTGACCTCAAGGTGGCCCACCTCCACCTCCCCAAAGTGCTGGGATTACAGGTGTTAGCCACCACACCCGGTTTAATTGTGTCAAAGTTACTTGAATAGCTACTAGCCAGACTTAACTGGTATTTGCTGAAAACTCATTAGGATTGTTCCGCGTGTATTCGCTTGCACACAGTGGTGAAAAGGGTGCGCTCACAGGTCTAGATGGCCTGCGTTCCAATCTTGCTCCATCACCACCAGCTGGAAGACTGGGGGCAGTTACCTCTGTCTCAGGATTCTGATCATAAAACGGTAACAATCTCTTTAGAGAGCCATGAAAATAGTATAAAGCTAGAAGGCAGTGCCGAACCCACAGGAAACGCTAAGTAAACGTTAACTATCCCTGGATCACACTTCAATCGGTGGGACAGCAGGATTTTTTAACCACTCCTGCTGGCGGGGTGGGGGATCCCACAGATTGGGTAACTGGCCCAAAGTCCCCGGGGAGAGGACCGGAGCCGGCCTGGGGCTCGCTTTCCAGGCCTCTCCTCATACACCCTCCGAGCTCCAGGGCCTCGCCATCCCTGTAGGAGGCCCAGAGAGGGGTGGACCCTCGTCGGGGCCGCCCAGCTGGACAGGGTCCGGTCCAGGCACAGGAGGCAGGTCGCAGGCCCCCTGAGCAGAGTCCGGCAGGTGTCCGCCGTTCCAGGCCGCGGCCAGGTGTGCTCTCCCTCGGAGCACGCCGCCAGTTTGCGGCTCACAGCCCGCGCGGCCGCCCCCGACGTCGCGGGGCACGCTGGGACTCGTAGTCCGCGGCCACCCGGGAAGGTTAGCTTATGGCCGCGCGAGAACTCCAACTTCCAGGTGGCTTGGCGCGGCCAGAAATGCGCCGAGCCTGCGATTTCAGGGGGTCCAGAGCGCCCGGAGTCGGCCCTGCGGTCCCGCCCCGAGCACGCGCCGCGCGCGCGCCGAGCAGCGGCAGCCGGCTGCAGGTCCTGGGACTCACCGACTTTGTAGGGCAGTTTGTCAGACATGCTGGCGACGCTGGTGACGGGCACGGGCGAAGAGGGCCGGGACTCAGTCAGAGAACAGGTACTGGGCGGCGACGCAGGGCAGGGATATGCGCGTGGCGCCGGTTCCTTTAAATATCTTCCTGGTACTTGCATATTCATGATCCGCTGGGGCGGGGCCCAACGCGCAGGGCGGGGCCAGAGAGGATTTCGATCCCTGAAGAGAGGCCTCAGAATTTCACAAGGCCTGGCCCCAGGGACCTCACGCACCGTTCCGGAAGGGAGCTCTGGGAGAGGCCGGAGACTCAGCCGGGCCGTCCTCTTGCAGGTTCAGCCAGTTAATTCAATGTCAGAACCAAGCGGAACTGAAATTCCGCTAGTTCGCCGGGCTCCATGGCTCAAGCCTGTAATCCCAGCACTTTGGGAGGCCGAGGCGGGCGGATCACGAGGTCAAGAGATCGAGACCATCCTGGCCAACATGGTGAAACCCCGTCTCTACTAAAAATACAAAAATTAGCTGGGCATGGTGGCGTGCGCCTGTAGTCCCAGCTACTCGGGAGGCTGAGGCAGAATTGCTTGAACCCGGGAGGCGGAGGTTGCAGTGAGCCGAGATCGTGCCACTGCACTCCAGCCTGGCGCCTGGCGACAGAGTGAGACTCTGTCTCAAAAACAAACAAACAAACAAAAACAAAGAAATTCCGCTAGTTCACTTCCCTGTGCCTCAATTTCCTCATCTGTAAAATGGGCTGAATAACACCTACCACACAGATCATCATAAGTAAAGTTGCAGGCCAGGTGCGATGGCTCTCACCTGTAATCCCAGGACTTCGGGAGGCCAAGGCGGGAGGATCACTTGAGCCCAGGAGTTCAAGACCAGTCTGGGCAACGCAGGAAGACTTCACCTCTACAAAAAAAAAAAAATTCTTTTAAATTAGGCGGGCGTTGGGGTTCGTACCTGTAGTACTAGCTACTTGGGACGCTGAGGCTGGAGGGAGGATGGCTTGAGCCTGGAGATGGAGGCTGCAGTGAGCTATCATCCTCCTACTGGACTCCAGCCTGGGCAGCAGAGCAAGACCCTGTCTCAAAAAAAAAAAAAAAAGTAAAGTTGCCATTTGTCAGGTACCTACCTGACATCCCAAACATTCAAACATTCACCTTACCCCAAGTAACTACCACCCTGAATTTAGGTAAGTTTGCATGCATTTCTTATACTTTTACTGCATATGTATGTCATTAAACAATTCTTTTTGTGTTTAATACCTTTATATATCGACTGTATTTATCCTTTTGCAATTTGCTTTTCTCTGTGAGCATTATATTCCTGAGAGTCAATGCATATAGCTTGAATATATTTATTTCTCTGCTGCTGTATTGTTCAGTCATCCCTAGGCATGGGAAGCGGGAATTGGTTTCAGGACCTCTGTGGACTCCAAAACTCTCCCATGCTCAAGTCCCTCATATAAAATGAGGTAGTATTAGGCTAGGCATAGTGGCTCATGCCTGTAATCCCAACACTTTGGGAGGCCGAGGTGGGTGGATCACCTGAGGTCAGGTGTTTGAGACCAGCCTGACCAATATGATGAAACCCCCATCTCTACTAAAACTACAAAAATTAGCCAGGCATGGTGGCAGGCACCTATAAGCCCAGCTACTGGGAAGGTTGAGACAGGAGAATCGCTTGAACCCGGAAGGCAGAGGTTGTGATGAGCCAAGATCGCACTGTTGCACTCCAGCCTGGGCAACAAGAGCAAAAGTCCATCTCAAAAAAAAAAAGAGAAAGAGGTAGTATTGGCATATAACCCACGCATATTCCCCGTACACTTTAATCATCTCTAGATTACTTATGACTAATAAAATGTAAATGCTATCTAAATAGTTGTTTTGTAATTTATATTATTTTTATAGTTATGTTGTTATTTTTTTATTTCTTTTTTTCCCCTGAAAATTTTTTTTTTTTTTTTTTTGAGATGGAGTCTCACTCTTTTGCCCAGGCTGGAGTGCAGTGATATCATCTAGGCTCACTGTAACCTCCGCCTCCTGGGTTCAAGTGATTCTCCTGCTTCAGCCTCCAGAGTAGCTGGGACTACAGGCACTCACCACAACACCCGGTGAATTTTTTTTTTTTTTTTTTCTGTTTTTGAGACAGAGTTTAATCTCTTGTTACCCAGGCTGGAGTGCAATGGCGTGACCTCAGCTCACTGCAGCCTCCACCTCCCAGGTTCAAGCAATTCACCTGCCTCACCCTCCCAAGTAGCTGGAATTACAGGTGTGCACCACCATGCCTGGCTAATTTTGTATTTTTAGTAGAGATGGGGTTTCACCATGTTGGTCAGGCTGGTCTCAAACTCATGACCTCAAGTGATCCACCTGCCTTGGCCTCCCACGGTGGTTGGATTACAGGCATAAGCCATTGCGCCTGGCCTTGAAGACCTTTTTAACACCTATCTGGGAATTCCTCCACCCCTCATGCCACCCCCACCCTTGCCCTCGATCCTCCCAATGCCCTCCCCCTCACCCTTCTGTCTCCTTTCTCCCCTTCTCAAACTTTTTCAGAGATGTCTGCATTCTCAGTCTGCTCTTCATCTTCTCCCATCCAGTTCTCAGCTGTGTGGCCTCCACCCCCAGGTCTCCACTGAAACTGTTCCAGCCAAGGTCATCAGGGAACCTGTCAGAATGTCTTGTGCCTCAGCCTGCATCCCAACCCACCTCCCCCACAGCATACCTCCTGCTCTGACCTTAAACTCTCCTGACTCTCCTCCCATGGTTCCTTCTCCTACAGCACCTTCAAGGGTTGGTGTTTCTTTTTTCCTCTTACTCTGCTCTCTACCTCACACTTATGGCTGCTGTGGCCACTTACATCCAGTTGATCCAAACACTGCCTCACCCCAGAACTCTTTTTTAAAGAGACAGAGTCTCATTCTGTCATCCAGGCTGGAGTGCGGTGACATAGTCATAGCCCATGGCAGCCTCAAATTCCTGAACTCGAGCAGTCTTCCCACCCCAGGCTCCCAAGGAGCTGGCACTACAGGCATGTGCCACCATACTCAGCTAATTTATTTTATTTTTTTTGTAGAGACGGGATCTCACTGTGTTGCCCAGGCTGGTATTGAACTCCTGGCTTTGAGGGGATCCTCTTGTCTTGGCCTCCCAAAGTGTTGGGATTACAGGCCTGAGTCACTGCACGCAGCCCTGCTTCGCTTCTGAATCACATGCTCCTTCTTCCCATCCCTGGAGTTACCACAACAGTGATTTTTGTCTTAATAATTCCTTTGCAGGGCCGGGCGTGGTGGCGCACGCCTGTAATCCAAGCACTTTGGAGGCCAAGGTGGGTGGATCACCTGAGGTTAGGAGTTCAAGACCAGCCTGACCAACATGGTGAAACCCCATCTTTAAAAAAAAATAAAAAATAAATAAATAAATAAAATAAAATAAAATAAATAATTCCTTTGCTTTTTTTTTTTTTTTTTTTTTTTTAAGACACAGGGTCTCACTATGTTGCTCAGGCTAGTTTCGGTCTCCCTCTGTCACCCAGGCTGGAGTGCAGTGGTGCGATCTCAGTTCACTGCAACATGCACCTCCTGGGATCAAGCGATTCTCATGATTACGGGTGCACACCACCGCAACTGCCTAATTTCGTATTTTTAGTAGAGATGGGGATTTCACCATGTTGGTCCAGACTGGTCTCGAACTCCTGACCTCAAATGATCCACCCGCCTTGACCTCCCAAAGTGCTGCCATTACAGGCATGAGCCACCGCACCTAGCCCTCTCCTATAATGTCTTAAAGTTTTATAATTCAAACATGTATGTGGTGTGAGGTAGAAATTATTTCTTTTTTTTTCCATACTAAGCAAGTGTCCCAACAACACTTAATAAACAGTGCATCCTTCCCCCAGTGACCTGCAGTGCCATCTCCATCACTGATTAAGTGTCCATGAACACTCCAATCTGTGTCTATGTCTATTCTCTATTCAGATGCATTGATCTATGCTAATTCTACACCGTCAAAATTACTAGAGCTTCATAATAAATCTTGATTTATTATGAATATATAGTAAGAGAAGTCCCCCACCTTGTTTTTTACAAGCGTCTTGACTGTCGTAGATGTTTACTCATCCATATAATTTTGGAATCATTTGTCAAGTTCTACAGGAGAAAGCATTTTTGGAATTTTTACTGAAATTGTATTCATATATAAATTATTTTGGGTGAGAATCAACATCTTTACATAATTGAATATTCAAATTCATTAACATAGTATGGTATATATTTTTTTCTCCATTTATGTGGATATTCTATTTTCTTTTTTTTTTTTTTTGAGATGGAGCCTTGCTCTTGTCACTCAGGCTGGAGTACAATGGTGCGATCTTGACTCACTGCAACCTCCGCCTCCCGGGTTCAAGCAATTCTCCTGCCTCAGTCTCCCGAGTAGCTGGGATTACAAATGCGAGCCACCACACAAGGCTAATTTTTATATTTTTGGTAGAGATGGGGTTTCACCATGTCGGCTGAGGCAGGAGAATTGCTTCAACCCAGGAGATGGAGGTTGCAGTGAGCCGAGATCGCACCACTGCACTCCAGCCTGGTGACAGAATGAGACTGTCTCAACAACAAAAAAAATCACTTAGAAATAAATGTAACAAAATATGTTCAGGACCTTTATGGTGAACAATATAGAACTTAACTTCATATAAAATCATTAAAGAATATCTACATAGGCTGGACACGGTGGCTCATGCCTATAACCTCAGCACTTTGGGAGGTCAAGGCAGGCAGATCATGAGGTCAGGAGTTGAAGACCAGCCTGACGAACATGGTGAAACCCCATCTCTACCAAAAATATAAAAAATTAGCTGGGTGTGGTGGTGCACACCTGTAGTCCCAGCTACTAGGGAGGCTGAGGCAGGAGAATCACTTGAACTCAGGAGGCAGAGGTTGCAGTGAGCTGAGATCATGCCACTGCACTCCAGCCTGAGTAACAGAGCAAGACCCCGTCTCAAAAGAAATTAAATTAATAATTTTTTTAATTTTCATTTTTAGATATCTGTGGCAGATATATAGAAATGAATTGATTTTAGTAAATTGATCTATTTTATAGCATTGATGAACTCTTGTCTATAAATTGTTTTGTATTAACTATGTATACAATCATATCATGGTGAATAATGACAATTTTGTTTCTTATTTTCCAATCCTGACACCTTTTTTTTTTCCTGCTCGACTGCATTGGCTAGACATCCGGTACAATGGTAAGCAGAAGAGGTGGACGTAGGCACCCTTATCTTTTTCCACTATGTCTTGTGTGCTTCATTTCATTGACTGGCTGGCACTTCCCTTCCCTCAGTAACTACCCACTTTATCATCAAAAGAGCTCTCAAATCCATCCCCTTCTCTCTACCCCACAGCCAATTACCTGATCTCATCCTTTGCCATCTCTCACCTGGACTAGTGCACCAGCCTCCTCACTGGTCTCAAAGCATGCACCCTACCCGTGCCCCATCCATCTGCACCCTTATAGCCAGAGTCAAAAACACACAGCTGCCCATAACTTCCTCCTTCTTAAAAACTATCGGCCAGGCACGGTGGCTTACACCTGTAGTACTAGCACCTGGGGGTGGGGGAGCCGAGACAGGTGGATCGCTTGAAGACAGAAGTTTGAGACCAGCTTGGCCAACATGGCGAAACCCTGTCTCTAATAAAAATACAAAAATCAGCCGGGTGTGGTAGTGCATGCCTGTAATTCCAGCTACTGAGGTGGCTGAGGCAGGAGAATCACTTGAACCCAGGAGGCGGAGGTTGCAGTGAGCCAAGGTTGCACCACTGCACTCCAGCCTGGGCAACAGAGCAAGACCTTATCTCAAAAAAAAAAAAAAAAAAATTATTTATTGGGTTCTTGCTGCCTAAAACAGTGGTCTACACAGCTGGTGTGATCATAAGACCATTCATTAAGGTATAGTAGGAAAACATTAGATCTTCTATTTCATTTTTTTTTTTTTTTTGAGACAGAGTCTCACTCTGTCGCCCAGGCTGGAGTGCAATGGCATGATCTTGGCTCACCGCAACTTCCACCTCCCAGCTTCAAACGATTCTTCTGCCTCAGGCTCCTGAGTAGCTGGGATCACAGGTATGTGCCACCATGACCTGCTTATTTTATATTTTTAATAGAGACAGGGTTTCACCATGTTAGTCAGGCTGGTCTCGAACTCCCCACCTCAGGTGATCCTCCCGCCTCGGCCTCCCAAAGTGCTGGGATTACAGGAGTGAGCCACCGTGCCCAGCCTCAATTCATTTTATAACCTAAAAATGAAAAAAGAATTGAACTCTTCTATGATACAGTAAATGTGTTGGCCTCACTTGGTCTGTACATCTGACCTCTGTCTGAGGGCCATTGTCATGAGGGCCCATATCAAGCAGAGACTTCCTGAGGGAATGAGCGTCCACGCCTGGGAGGTGGGCAGCAGGGTCCTCACACACCCCTTTCAGCATTCTTCTGCAGTGCACTGCAATGTGTCGTGAATCGTGTTAGTCTAATTGAACGTAAGGATCATGTTACTAGGTTGTCCTACAAAACAGACAAATGACTACAAACTATTCCTGCAAAGAAATGGCAAGTTCCAGATACTTGGAAAATTACCAGCACAGCAAAGAAGTAGAAAAGGACACAGCTGACAGGTCTCCTCTTTCTGGTATGAATGCTGGTCTTTGTCAGCCATGTTGTAAGGAATGTAATAAAATTTTAGAAAAAAATGATGAAAAAGACACTTTGAAATATGAATTTACGGGCTGGGCATGGTGACTCACGCCAGTAATCCCAGCACTTTTGGAGGCCGAGGTGGGAGGATCACTTGAGGTCAGGAGATTGAGACCAGCCTGGCCAACATA
The DNA here is from genome assembly GCA_036589455.1 of Ateles fusciceps. Taxonomy (NCBI): domain Eukaryota; kingdom Metazoa; phylum Chordata; class Mammalia; order Primates; family Atelidae; genus Ateles; species Ateles fusciceps. Next base: position 2,096,848 of record JAZHEH010003223.1, read on the forward strand.
ATTACACCCCGTCTCTACTAAAAATACAAAAATTAGCTGGGCATGGTGGTGCACGTCTGTAAACTCAGCTACTCGGGAGGCTGAGGCAGGGGAATTGCTTGAACCCAGGAGGCAGAGGTTGCAGTGAGCCAAGATTGTGCCACTGTACTCCAGCCTGGGCAATAGAGCAAGACTCTGTCTCAAAAAATATGTGTGTGTGTGTGTGTGTGTGTGTGTGTGTGTGTGTGAATTTACATGCCCTCTCACTAATTAATGATGAATCTCATCCTAACTGTATATTGTACTTCGAGATACCAGCTAATGAGATATTTGCTAATCTGTGTACCGTTAGGTTCAGATGAACAAAACTTTAGAGACTGCTGCTCTCAGGAGAGGGTCCAGGCATCTTAGTCTGGCCTTATGCAGCCTCTCCAGCAACGAATGTTCTAGCCTATGGATATATTGCAATTGATATAGCCAGTTTCCTATTGTTTCAGCTCTTTTTTTTTTTTGAGACAGAGTCTCACTATGTCGCCCAGGCTAGAGTGCAATGGCTCGATCTCCACTCACTGCAACCTCCGCCTCCTGGGTTCAAAGCCATTCTTGTGCCTCAGCCTCCCAAGTACCTGGGATTACAGGCACGTGTTAGCATGCCTGGCTAATTTTGTATTTTTAATAGAGACAGGTTTTCACCATATTGGCCACACTGGTCTTGAACTGCTGACATCAAGTGATCCTCCTGCCTTGGCCTCCCAAAGTGCTGGGATTATAGGTGTGAGCCACCGCATGCAGCCAGATTCTGTTAATGGATGAACAATTAAACAGATTGGTACAGCCATAGCATGAAATAATACTCAGCAATAAAAAGGAATGAACTATTGATAAATTCAGCAACCTGGATGAATCCTTAGAGAATTATGCTGAGTGACAAAAACCAATTCCAATAGATTACATAATGTATAATTTCATTTCTATAACATTCTTTTTTTTTTTTTTTTTTTGAGACAGAGTCTCACTCTGTCACCCAGGCTGGAGTGCAGTGGTGCAATCTTGGCTCACTGCAGCCTCTGCCTCCCAGGTTCAAGCAATTCTTCTGCCTCAGCCTCCCGAGTAGCTGAGATTACCTACGCCTGCCACCACACTCGGCTAATTTTTGTATTTTTAGTAGAGACAGGGTTTCACCATCTTGGCCAGACTGGTCTTGAACTCCTGACCTCATCATCCACCCACCTCAGCCTCCCAAAGTGCTGGGATTACAGGCGTGAGCCACTGTGCCCACCCTTCTGTGTGCTTTCTTATTTTTATTTTTATTTATTTATTTATTTTTTAAGACGGGGTTTCACCATGTTGGTCAGGCTGGTCTTGAACTCCCGACCTTAGGTGATCTGCCCGCCTTGGCCTCCGAAGTGCTTGGATTACAGGCGTGAGCCACCACGCCTGGCCTCTGTGTGCTTTCTTACAACTGCATGTAAATCTACAATTACCGTAAAATAAAAGGTTAATTTAAAATGATGATATTCATTGTTGGTGAGTGTACGGCAAAGTTTTGTCACCCATTAAATAAAAAAAAATTTAACCTTTATTTTAGTTTAGGGGGACATGTGCCAGTTTGGTACATAGGTAACTGGTGACTTAGGGGTTTGGTGTACAGATTATTTCATCACCCGGGCTCTAAGCACAGTACCCAACAGTTTTTTTTCTAAACCTCTCCCTTCTCTCACCCTCCTCCTTCAAGTAGGCCCCAGTGTCCATTGTTCCTGTTTCTGTTCATGTGTTTTCATTATTTAGCTTCCACTTAAAAGTGAACATGCTGTATTTGGTTTTCTGTTCCTGTGTTAGTTTATTAAAGATAATGTGGCCTCCAGTTCCATCTATGTTCCTGCAAAGGACATGATCTTGTTCTTTTTTTTTTTTTAATTAAAAAAATATATATCTTGACTGATCTCAGACACGTCATGCAATGCAACTGGGACCTCAAGTGGCAAGCTTCATGTCCATGTGATATTGCCTGAGGATCAGGTCTGCAACTACTGAATCCACCCCAGGGACCCCAGGCCTACCCAGGTCATTGAAACAAGAGCTAGATCTTGTTCTTTTTTTATGCACGCATAGTATTCCATGGTATATACATACCACATTTTCTTTATCTAGTCTACCATTAATGAGTATTTAGGTTGACTCTATGTCTTTGCTATTGTGAATAGTACCCATTAAATTTTAAAAGATTTGGCCAGATGTGATGGCTCAGGCCTGTAGTCCCAGCACTTTGGGAGGCCAAGGCATTTAGATCACTTGAGCCTAGGAGTTTGAGACCAGCCTGGGCCACATGGCAAAACCCCATCTCTACCAGAAATACAAAAAACTAGCCAGGCCTAGTGGTACATACTCGTGGTCCCAGCTATTTGGGAGGCTGAGGTGGGAGGATTGCTTGAGCCTGGGAAGCGGAGATTGCAGTGAGTGAAGATCATGCCACTGCACTCCAGCCTGGGTGACAGAGTGAGACCCTGTCTCAAAAAAAGTTTTTTTTTCTGGGCATAGTGGCTCACACCTGTAATCCCAGCACTTTGGGAGGCTGAGACAGGTAGATCACTTGAGATCAGGAGTTCAAGACCAGCCTGGCCAACGTGGCGAAACCCCGTCTCTACTAAAAACACAAAATTAGCTGGGTGTAGTGGCATGCACCTGTAATCGCAGTTACCTGAGAGGCTGAAGCAGGACAATCACTTGAATTTGGGAGGTGGAGGTTGCAGTGAGCCAAGATTGTGCCACTGCACTCCAGACTGGGTGACAGAGAGAGACTCTGTCTCAAGAAAAAAATTTTTTTTAAAGATTTGAAATTCATAATTATATCTAATTTTGGAGAGTATCAAGACTGGAAACCAAATTTCTGAAGGGTAATGAATTTGACAATTTTTTTTTTTTTTTTTTTTTTGAGACAGAGTCTTGCTCAGTTGCCCAGGCTGGGGTGCAATGACGCAATCTCAGCTCACTGCAACCTCCACCTCCCGGGTTCAAGTGATTCTCCTGCCTCAGCCTCCTGAGTAGCTGGGATTACAAGCTCCCACCACAATGCCCAGCTAATTTTTATATTTTTAGTAGAGATGAGGTTTCACCATGTTGGCCAGGTTGTTCTCGAACTTCTCAGCTCAGGTGATCCACCTCCTTGGCCTCCTAAAGTGCTGGAATTACAGGCATGAGCCACCACACCCAGCAAATTTTTTTTTTTTTTTTTTTTTTGAGATGGAGTCTCGCTCTGCTGCCCAAGCTGGAGTGCAGTGGTGGGATCTCGGCTCACTGCAACCTCCGCCTCCTGGGTTTAAGCGATTCTCCTGCCTCAGTCTCCCAAGTAACTGAGATTACAGGCATGTGCCACCATGCCCAGCTAATTTTTGTATTCTTAGCAGAGATGGGGTTTCACCATGTTGGCCAGGCTGGTCTCAAACTCCTGACCTCAAGTGATCCACCTGCCTTGGCCTCCCATACTGTTGGGATCACAGGCATGAGCCACCGTGCCTGGCCAGGTTTGTCTATTTCTATTAGTTTTTGATTCGCATATTTTGCAGCTCTGTTGTTCATGCATACACATTTCCCAGTGCTATGTTTTCTTAGTGGACTGAATTTTATCATTAATAGTGAAAATGAGCCAGGAGTTGTGGTGTGCCCTGTAACTCCAGCTACTTGTGAGGCTGAGGTGGAAGGACTGCTGGAGCCCAGGAATTCAAAACCAGCCTTAGCAATATATTAACAGCAAGACCTCCTCTCTTAAAATTTAAAAAAAAAAAAGGAGAGAGGAGGAGCAGGGGAGAAGGAAGAAAGGAGGGAGGGAGGGAGGGAAGGAAGGAAGGGAGGGAGGGAGGGAAGGAAGGAAGGGGAAGGAAACAATAAAAGAAACATGGAGGGGGGAGGGGTACCTTCTTAGTGCCAGGTCCGGGGTGAAAGTCCAGGCTCCCCATGTGGCTTGGGGAAATGGAATGGTTAATTTTGTTTTCAAGTTTACTATCACAGGGATAAAAAGTTCACAATTTAGTAACACACTATTGGTAAGAATGTGGGGAAATAGGCCTCCTCATACAGTGCTTTTGGGATTATACATTGGCACAACTTTAATGAACACTCTGGTAATAACTAACAAGATTACAAACCACATGCCCTTTGACCAAGCAGTTCCACTTCTAGGAATTTATCCCAAAGACGTATGCGCATGTGAGCAAAATGACGTTGAGAACAAAAGATTGGAAATGGTCTAAAAGTCCTTCCATGGAAGACTTAAATAAATACTGCTACAGTCCACATGGTGGAATACCCAGACAGCCAATTTTTTTAAAAAGGAGCTGTTTAATAATATACAGTGATCTTCAGGATATAGTGGCAGGGTGCAGTGCCCCAAGCCTGAGGCCTGAGCACCATCGCACTCCGCCTGGGCAACAAATGGAGACCCCATCTCTACTCTAAAAAAAAACAAACAAACACGACAGCCAGTCGTGGTGGCTCCCGCCTGTAATCCCAGCACTTTGGAAGGCTGAGGTGGGCAGATCACCTGAGGTCAGGAGTTGAAGACCAGCCTGGCCAACGTGGCAAAATCCTGACTCTACTAAAAATACAAAAATTAGCCGGGCGTGGCGGCACACGCCTGTAATCCCAACTACTAGGGAGGCTGAGGCAGGAGAATTGCTTGAATCCGGTAGGTTGCAGTGAGGCGAGATTTCACCACTGCATTCTAGCCTGGGCAACAGAGTGAGACTCTGTCTCAAAAAAGAAAAAAACAACGACAAAACATATAATGAAGGGCAAAAAGCAAAGTGCAGAACGGTGTACCTACTATGCTATTATTTAGGTAAAATGAAAAAGAACACACAAACAGGTATTTGCCTATACCTGCAAAAAAATATACCAGGCTGGATGTACAAGAAACTGCTAACCAGGCTTCCCTGGGGGTCCCCCGCCCACGCCGCGGAAAACTGCCCTGGACAAATAACTGTCGATGCCCCTTCTCCAAGTCCAGGCTCCAGTGGCGCTTCTGGGGAGGCGTGGGAAGCTCGAAAACCCCAGGCAGAAGCCGGTCCCGGTCCCTCCTCCCGACCTTTGCACCTGCCTTTTTTTGCTTTTGCAGACAGTTAAGTCCAGGGCGCGGAGGGGCGGAGAGGGGGCGGAGGGCGCAGGAACCTGCCCATTGGCTGCAGAGCTTCGGCCTGCCCTGGCTCCAGCATCCCAGCTCGCCTCCTGAAGGTCCCGAGTCTGGCTCTGAATTAATTGGAGGCTTCGAGATGGGATGGTGGGGTGCAGGCGCTGAGGAAGCCTGCTGATGGGGATGGAGCCGGATTATGCAGTTCTGGGGAGTCCCTCCCTTCTTCTCCACCCCTATAGGGGTCTCTCCTTTCCCGCTCTGCCCACGCTCCTCCCTCCAGGCCCCCTGGGCCCGCCTCGAAGTCCCCGCTGGGCTGGGAGAGTATACGGGTGGGGGACTTCCTAGAGAGCCTGGTCAGGGCTCCCCCTCTCTCCCTCAATCCTTCTCAGCCCTGGCGGTTCCGCAGTGAGTCGAGCGCCCCAGGAGCTGCCGGCCCACCCTTCCCCCGGGTTTCTCCGGTAGGAGGAGCCCTCCAGACTGGAAGAATACAAGAGAGCGCCCCTCCCTAGCCGCGGGACCTCTCTAAGCCGCAGGCTTTAGAGGCAACCCAAAAGGGGGGTGTGAGGTGGTGTGGTCCAAATCATTATAACGAAATCACCTGATTATGTGCCTGTCCCACTGGTTCCAGAAGGGACAGAAGCCGTCTGGCTTTGCCAGCTGCTGTGTCCCCCAGGGTCCAGCTCAGTGCTTGACACACAGACTGCACACAACATTTGGGAATGAATTAATGTTCCCAAATGTCTGCCCCGGGGCCCAAGCTGTGGTGCTCCTTGGCTTCAGCCCACAGTCCTGGCTGTCCTCGGGGTGAAGCCAGGGAGTCCCCTAATCCAGGTCTCTGATGTCCCCGGCTGAGGCTGGATCCTCCCCCATTGGGGCTGGATGGCTTCTGGGTTCACTTCCCAGGCTCGTCTGAGCTTCCAGGCCCCTTTTAATCTAATATTCGCTAAGAACCTCGTCCAGGGACCTTAGGAGTCACACAGCCAGAGATTCTTCCCCCTCCCCTTCATTTCTCAGATGATAGAAAAGCAGAAGGAACACTCTAAGGACATGCAATGGGGGAGGGGTGGGGGCTGGTCCAGTCTGAAGGGGCGGGGGCGGGGGCGGGGTGGGAGACCTCCGTGGAGCGAAATCTAAAGAGAAACTCAGTGGACAGAAAGGGAGCCCGCGGCTCCACGAAGCGAGACTGGAGAGCTGTAAGGTGCCCTCCCCAGCCCGCTGCCCATCTGTACACCTTCCTTTGCGCCTAGCACCCTGGACTCTGCGGTCCGCCTGTGCCCTGCAGCCTGGAGTCGCCCTTGACTCCACTGTGCCAGGAGAGGGCACCCTGCTCCCAGCTTTGGCTTCAGACTGCGGCAGTGCAAACCCTTCCCTCGAAGGGCGGGATTTGGAGCGCTGTGATGATAACCTCCCAGCTGCCCCGGGAGCAGACAAAATAGGTTCGTCGCTCCCTCCCATAGAAGAACAAACTAAGGCTCAGAGAACGATAATGGGTGTTGCTAGTAAGTGGTCTTTAAACTTGTTTTGAAGGGCCTTTAGCCCTTGGAAGCATCTGGCAGGGTGTTTTTGTTTTGTTCTGTTCTGTTGAGGCAGGGTGTCTCTTGTCCAAGCCAGAGTGCTGTGGCACCATTAGAGCTCACTGTAGCTTCAAACTCCTGAGCTCAAGCAGTCCTCCCGCTTCAGCCTCCCCAGTAGCTGGGACTGCAGGCACGCATCACTACATCCAGTTTGCCTATTTATGTATTTATTTATTTATGAGACAGAGTCTCACTATGTTGCCCAGGCTGGTCTCAAACTCCTGGGCTCGAGCAATCCTTCCACCTCTGCCTCCCAAGTACTGGGACTACAGGCATGAGCCACATTGCTGGGCCTGCTGGGTGTTGACAGTGACACCCAGTATAACGATACTAGTCAACATTTATTATGTCCTGTGTTCCATACACAATTCTAAGCTCTTTGAACTTCCCCTGTAGATACTGCCCTGCTTTATAGATGCTACTGTATAAGGTAGGTACCCATTTTACGCATGGAAAAACTGAGGCTCCTGGCGGTTGATTTGCCCGCAGTTAGGAAGCACCAATGCTATCTGACTCCAGAGTCCCTGCTGGTAACCACTGGGCTACTCTCCCCTGCAGTCATGCTCCTTGCTCCAACCCCCATGCTGGACATGTTCATTTGAATGTGCTAGAGGCAAGGATGAAAAACAGGACAAGACAAAGACTCTGCTCCCCTGGAGTTCCATTCAGTGAACATATTTACACCTAAAACCACATCCATACAAACTTTCAAACACATACTCATTCACACATTCCACCATCACACACAAATACTCATGCTTATGCACATATGTACACACATACTACAGAAACAAGTCCAGGTGCAGTCGTTCATGCCTGTAATCCCAGCACTTTGAGAGGCCGAGGCGGGTAGATCACTGGAGGTCAGGAGTTTGAGACCAGCCTAGTCAACGTGGTGAAACCATGTCTCTACTAAAAATACAAAAATTAGCAGGGTATACTGGTATGCACCTGTAGGCCCAGCTACTTACTGGGCTGAGGCAGGAGAATAGTTTGAACCTGGAGGCAGAGGTTGCTGTGAGCTGAGATCGTGCCATATCACTCCAGTAACAGAGCCAGACTGTATAAAAAAAAAAAAAAAAAAAAAAAAGAGGCGGGATGCAGTGGCTCATACCTGTAATACCAGCACTTTGGGAGGCCGAGGCAGGCAGATCACAAGGTTAGGAGATCGAGACCATCCTGGCTAACACAATGAAATCCCGTCTCTATTAAAAATACAAAAAATTAGCCAGGCATGGTGGCTAATTTTGAGACTCTGTCTCAAAAAAATAAATAAATAAATGCAAAAACGGGGACGTTTGCATGGAACCCCATATTTCCAGCTTCTCTTGAGAAAATTAGCAACCAGACTTCTGTTGGCATAGCAATAGGTGGGTTAGCTAAATGTTAGCTGCCCTCTTTGAATGGTGCATAAGTTCTCCAGGCCAACATATGTCCCCACCCCTGGCCCATGTTAGTTGTTATGCCAGCCTGATCCCTGACTTGAAGTTTTCTCAGTGGCCCAGGATCATCCCAGTGAACATTGGTTGTCATTGAATAACCTTGGTTCTCATTTGCATAGCACCAACTGAGTCATTTTCCTCTGCACTCCTTGCTTTACCTATCTTCCTCCTTTTGTCTTCTTCCTCTTTCTGATGTCAATGAGGCCACCTCACATACCCTGCTCTCTTCCTGATGGAGTTGAACCCACCCAGCCAAAAACAGGGGTAGGATCAACAGGAAGGGGCTACTCAAGGAACTACTAACGATGTCGACTGCCAATTTCCAGGAACTAGGAGGAGTTTCTACCTTATTCCAGATAGATGGGCAAAGGTGGTGTTCTGAGTTACACGATGGCCCTCCTCCCCAAGGATATGTTCACCTGGAATCTTCGAAGGTGATCTTATTTGGAAGAAGCATCTTCCAAAATAAGACGTCATTAAGTTAAGGATCTTGAGACAATTCTGGATTAGGGTGGCTCCTAAATCCAGTATCAAATGTCCTTATAAGACAAAGAAAGGGAAGAAGACAAACATAGAGAAGACCACGCAGTGAAGACAGATGCGGATTGGAGTGACACATCTACAAGCCACGGAAAACCTGGGATTGCCAGCGGTCACCAGAAGCTAGGAGAGAAGCAGGGAACAGACTCTCCTCAGAGCCTCCAGAAGGAACCCACCCTACCAATGCCTTGAGTTTGGACTTCTGGCTTCCAGAACTGTGAGAGAATACATTTCTGTTGTTGTAAGCCACCAAATGTGTGGTACTTCGTGATGGCAGCTCTAAGAGTCTAATACAGAGCGGAAATGGAAAGTGGAAATTTTCCATTTGGAAAATTTCCAAATGGAGGTAGAAATGGAAAGGGGAGAAGAAGATGGTGGAGATAGGAAGCCTGATCCTGGTGACTCTGGTGACTCCATTTCCCTTGTCCTGCCTTGGACATGGAGAATATGGAGAAGGCTGAGTTGCTGGGGGCAGCAGCAAGAGTGGCTCAGGCAGTCATGCCAACCGGCACCCCAGGGCTCCAAAGCCTCCCAGGAAATGAGTCATCCTAGAGAGCCACAGGTTTCTTCTCAAATACCTTTGATTGTAAGCAGGTGGAGGAAGTGTCCTAAGGAAACAGCTCTTGGGAGGGTGGTGGAGTGAGCCTTTAGGGAGGCAAATCAGCCAGGCCTGGCATCCACAGTTCAGGAGTTCACACCAGGTGCCCATTCCAGGCCTGAGCAGGGGGCCACCCAGAAGGGGAAGGAGAGACAGGGGCAGGGAACTGTAGAAGCAGAGAGAAGGAGGAGGGCAAGGGGTGAGGTTTCCCAAAAGAGTGGATCCTTCACCAGCACTGCCTGTTTTCTCCCTTCTCACATTCCCCCATATTCATAAGCAATTATTCGGTACCTGGACTGTGCTCACAATTAATATTTCAGTTTCCCTTTCTAAAACATAAAATGCTGCTTACAATAGTCCTGAAAGGTCTTTTTAGGACATTGTGTGGTTCTAGTTGCCAACCTGGATCTTAAAATGCAAACATTGACAATAACGTGTTCAATGTTAGCTCCAAGGATGGCTCCTCATAGCCTCTGTGTGAGTGGGAAGGGCTAGGATCATCAGATGCTGCATCTTACAGAAGAGGAAACTGAGAGATGAGCACCTGCCTAAAGTACCGAAGGGTCTGTTGAGAAATGTCCACTTTATGAATATTGATGAATGCTGAGTGTGTGATAGAATATATTGTGTGCTAGGAAGAACAATGGCAAGGAAAACCTAGCCGCCGCCGCCCCCGCCCCAAATAGAAAACTACTTGGGGCATTCCAAAGTGGCAAGACAATGTATAAATATCATACATTGGTTACAACAACTCTTTAAGACACCTGCCCCTGCCCCCGCCCCCGAGGCTCCCTCGTGGAGAATAGTTTTTAGTTTGTTTGTGATCAGTGGTAAGTGGGCACCAGCTGCCTCCTCGGCATATTTTGTGTTATGAGAAAACACAGAACACCTGTTTGTTAATAAGACTCACCTGTTCAGAGAGAATAACTACGTGGATCAGACTCTGCTCGGGGCCTTCAGCCTGGAATGCCGTCAGCGCCTGAGGCTCTCAGTTCGGAATGCTGCTACCCCCACCACCACCCCTCCATAGACCCACTTGGCTGTTCCATCTGGGTGTCTGCCCATCAGTTCCTTCAGTGCCGCCTGGGTGGAGGTCTCCGGCCGAGCTGATACTTGGTAAGAGTCAACTGTGGATGGGAGCCTGGGGCCTGAAGAGCTCATGCCCATATAAGGGGATGGCTGTGCCGTCGTTCAGCTGCTATGAAGGATCCGATGATGGGGGGTTGTACTCTGAGATCCTGGATCTTGGGGATAGAAGCAGAGGGTCCAAAAACGGACAAAGATTGGCATCACCTCCCCATGGTGGGCTGACGCTGACTGTGGGTAATTCTCTGCCCTGGCATCAGTGATTCAATGCTGCATGACGAACTACCCATATTTATTGGCATAAAACAACAACCATTTATTATTCATGTCTTTTGTTTCATGGGGAGGGAGCATTGATTGGGCTCAGCTAGGCAGTTCTTGCCCAAGGTCTCTCATGTGGTTGCAGTCAGGTGGTGGCTGGGCTGGAGTCAGCTTGAAGATTTCCTGATAGCCAGTTGATGCTGGCTACCTGGGACCTCAGCTGGGGCTTCCAGCCCGGATATGATATGTGGCCTCTCCATGTGGCCTGGGCTTCCACACAGCATGGTAGCTGGGTTCCAAGGGTAAGCATCCTAAGAGAGAGCGAGCCAGGCACAAGTTGTATCACCATGTAGGACCTGGACTTTGAAGTCATGTGTCATCACTTCCATCATATTTAGTTGAGGTAGTCACAAAGTTCCACCCCAAGTTCAAGAGAAGGGGCCATACACTATTGTCTTAATTCCTTCATGTTGCTATAAAGAAATACCTGAGGCTTGATAACTTATCAAAAAAGGGGTTTTGAAGGAGCCTTGTTGTCTGCGGGGTGATACCTGAGGTTTGTTGTCTCACAGCCAAGGAAATCAAGGACACGGACACACAAAGAGTGAGGTTAAGAGCAAAAGTTTAATAGGGTAAAGAAAGAGAATAGCTCTCTGCTGGAGACGGGGGGTCAGAGAAATGGGTTGCCAGTTCCATGGTGAAATGCAAGGGGGCTTATAGATGCCTGGTGAGGAGGCAGTGTCTGATTTACATAGGGCGTGAAAGATTGGTTGGACCAGGTGTGCCATTTGCATAGGGCATGAATTTCTGGTAGCCCCTACCCTAATCTTTTATTATGCAGGTAGGTTCTCTGCCTGGCCTGCACCCGTGTTGCCTATTCCTCTACTGCACATGTGATAACAAAAAAAGGGAAGATGGAGCCTCCATGTTGGATATGCCTGGCCCCCAGGGAGCCCATTGTTATTGCAGGCATCTCCCCATGCAAGCTTCCAGCTTATCTATGTTTGCAGCTCAATTTTTCAGGCTGCTCTTTGTTAGAAACCAATAATTTCTTGGATTACTTTTTGTTAAAAGGGAAGCTCTGCTGAGGATTCTGTTGCCTTCACTGTCTGCCTAAATAATTTCTTCCTACCTGCTGTATCAGTTCATTTGGCTCATGATTCTGCAGCTGTACAAGAAGCATGGCACCAGCATCTGTTTCTGGTGAGGGCTTCAGGCTGCTTCGCTCATGGCACAAGGTAAAAAGGGAGCCATCGTGTGCAGACGTCACATGGTGAGAGAAGGAAAGCAAGAGTGGGGGGGAAGGTGCCAGGCTCTTTTTAACAATCAGCTCTTGTGGAAATTAATAGAGCTAGAACTTCCTCATTAACATGCCATTCATGAGGGATCCACCTCCATGACCCAAATACTTCCCATTAGGCCCCACCTCTAACATTTGAGATCAAATTTCAACATAAAGTTTGAGAAGACAAACATCCAAAGTATAGCAACTACCTCTTGATAGGGGAGTGGCAATGTTTTTTTTTTTTTTTTTTTTGAGACGGAGTCTGGCTCTGTCACCCAGGCTGGAGTGCAGTGCACAATCTTGGCTCACTGCAACCTCCACCTCCCAGGTTCAAGCAATTCTCCTGCCTCAGCCTCCCGAGTAGCTGGGACTACAGGTGCATGCCCCCGTGCCCGGCTAATTTTCGTATTTTTAGTAGAGATGGGGTTTCACCAAGTTAGCCTGGATGGTCTTGATTTCTGACCTCGTGATCCACCCACTTCAAAAAAAAGGTGAGGCACAGTGGCTCACACCTGTAATCCCAGCACTTTGAGAGGTCAAGGTGAGCAGATCACCTAAGGTCAGGAGTTTGAGAACAGACTGGCCAACATGGTGAAACCCCGTCTCTACTAAAAATATAAAAATTGTCTGGGTGTGGTGGTGCATGCCTGTAATCCTAGCTACCTGGGAGGCTGAGGCAGGAGAATCGCTTGAACCCAGGAGGTGGAGGTTGCAGTCAGTTGAGATCGTGCCACTGCACTACAGCCTGGGTGACAGAGTGAGACTCCATCTCCAAAAAAAAAAAAGATGCAAATCAATGAAAATGACCAAGCCAAGTCTCAATCATTTTAGGAGGTTTCTTTGCTAAAGTTAAGGCTGTATACCAAGGAGGCAGGTTTATGACTTTCTCCAAAGATTATTTTGAGGGCTTCAATATTTAAAGGGGAAAGGTGGATATTAGGGGAGAGGAAGAAATTTTTAAAAGGTGTGGCTATATAAGAGACAAATGGTTATATCCTTTTGAGTCTTTGATCAGCCTTTCACTGAATATACAATTTACGTGTGAGAGGTGGGTAGAGAAATAGTCACTTAGGCCTTTGTCTGGTTCAGTGTATCTGCATTTTTACGTAAGATAATGTAAACAATAGGGCAGATGAGGCAATCAGATATGCATTTGCCTCAGGTGAGCAGAGGGCTGATTTTGAGTTCTGTCTGTCCTTTTTCCAGCACCCATGAATATAAGCGATCAATTTACATTGCCACGGTGAAATTCAACAGAATTGTTTTAGGTTAAAGATTGTGGAGCCCACAAGGAATTTTCTTGTGGGAAAATTATGAGAGAGGTATTAGCTTTTATCTTTGTAGCTTTCTGACTTAGGAACCAAATGGGAGATGAGACACAGGTTTGCATGACCCAGTTCTTAGCTTGACTTTTCCCTTTGGCTTATTGAGTTTGGGGTCCCCAAGATTTTGCTTTCACAAAGAACACTAGGGATGGGAGATGTGGTGACTACTTTTGAAAAATATGCTTTGCTGCACCAGATAAGGGGTGAGCTCTGGAGTCAGATGCTTGGATTATAATCCTAGTTTTGGCCGGGTGCGGTGGCTCACACCTCTAATCCCAGCACTTTGGGAGGCCGAGGCAGGTGGATCATGAGGTCAGGAGTTCAAGACCAGTCTGGCCAACATGGTGAAACCCTGTCTCTACTAAAAACACAAAAAATTAGCCGGGCATGGTGGCAGGTGCCTATAATCCCAGCTACTTGAGAGGCTGAGACAGGAGAAAGGCTTGAACCCAGGAGGCAGAGGTTGCAGTGAGCTGAGATTGCACCATTGCACTCCAGCATGGGCCACAAGAGCAAGACTTCATCTCAAAAAAAAAAAAAAAAAAAAAAAAATCCTAACCCTACCATTTAATGCCTATGAGTCTGTTTCCCCCATCTGTAAAATGAGACTGGTAGTAGCACTGCTTTCAGAGGGTGGTGGTTGTGAGAATTGCATGAGATAAAGGCCCAAAGTGCAGGATATCCAGCCCATGACCGATGTTCAGTGGGTATCACTGTTGTTGAAACAGGTCACCATACTAAGCTCTGACCAGTGTGGTTCACTGCCCCAGGCCACTGCCTGTTTGTATGTGTGTGATGAAACCTAGAGGGGTGTTCAAAGAAGTGTGTTCAAATGGGTCCATGTGCACATGCCACAGGAGCTGAGCTTGAGGGAATGAGTGTGTGTGTGTGTGTGTGTATGTCAGTGTGTGTGTGTCAGTGAGTGGGGGGTATAGGTGAAAACTTGGGCAGGGGTTTGCATACATGAGGGCACATGTGCTATTGTCAGAGACGTGTAAACCAGAGTGACTTCATCTTAAAGAGGAGATGGGTAAAATGAGGCTGAGACCTATTGGGCTGCATTCCCAGACAGTTTAAGGCTTTTTTTTTTTTTTTTTTGAGATGGAGTTTGGCTCTTGTCGCACAGGTTGGAGTGCATGAGCATAATCTTAGCTCTCTACAGCCTCCGCCTCCCGGGTTCAAGCGATTCTCTTCCTTCAGCCTCCCGCATGGCTGGATTACAGGCATGCCCCACCACGCCTGGCTAATTTTTTGTATATTTAGTAGAGACAAGGTCTCATCATGTTGGCCAGCCTGGTCTCGAACCCCTGACCTCAGGTGATCCGCCCACTTCAGCCTCCCAAAGTGCTGGGATTACAAACGTGAGCCACTCGGCCCGGCCGGTTTAAGGCATTCTAACTCACAGGATGAGATAGGAGATTGGCACAAAATATGTGTCATAAAGACCTTGCTGATAAAATAGATTGCAGTAAAGAAGCCAGCCAAAACCCACTAAAACCAAGATGGCCACGAGAGTGACCTCTGGTCATCCTCACTGCTGCATTCCTGCCAGAGCCACCACCATTTACAAATGCCTTTGCAATGTCAGGAAGTTACCCTATATGGTCTAAAAGGGGAGAAATGAATAATCCACCCATTGTTTAGCATATAATCAAGAAATAACCATAAAAATGGGTAACCAGCAGCCCTTGGAGCTGCTGTCTATGGAGTAGCCATTCTTTTATTCCTTTACTGTCCTAATAAACTTGCTTTCACTTTGCAGACTTGCCCTGAATTCTTTCTTGCACGAGATCCAAAAACCCTCTTTCGGGGTCTGCATCAGGTCCCCTTTCCTGTAATACTACGGATGTTTGTGAGTGTGTGGGACAGAGGAATGAGACCATCTTGATGGCAAGTGTAAGCATGTGTGTCTACAAGTGTGCCTAATTAGGACTGTGTGTGGGTAAGTTAGCTGGTGAGGGTTACAAGAATATGAGATATGGCCAAGTGTGTGTGTTAGATTGAGTGTGTACGTGTGCATGAGTGTTCTGTGTTTTCTAGAAGGTGCTTGTCCATGCCTGATACTTGCAAAAAATGAGATAATGTCAAAGAACACTTCCAGAGCTTTGCAGAGATGTTTGAAGTAAATGAACCCCTGGGGACTGTGACCAGCTGGGAAGATGAGGGGCGCCAGGTGGAGGAGCATGGAGAAAGGCTTTTCTGAAGTTCATAATCTCACTCGGGCAAGGAGCCAGGGACCCATGGGGGTCAACTGCTTCCCACACACAGCTGCCTCTTTAGTTCAGATGACAGCTCCACATCTGGGCCGTCTTCCTCCTCGTCCCCATCGTTATTAGTGGTTAATTTGTTCACTCATATAACAGACATTTACTCAGTACCGACTTTTCAGTGAAGTTTAGCCTCAACCTGCCTCCTTACATATTTTGAAGTTCAGCCTAAAGGTTTCTCTGTACATTGTGAACTGTAACCTAAATGAAATTGTAAACAGACTGTAGCCTACTCTTGTGCCAATCACCAAGTTTTGGCCAATTAGATGTGGCCAGCTATTCAAATCGTGTTCAAATGAGGCAAACGCCAAGCTATAACCAGTCTGGTTGTTTCTGTACATCACTTTCCTTTTTCTGTTCATAAATTTTCTCCCATCATGTGGCTGTGTCATGGGCTATAGTCATAGGTTGAACCAGAGCAACTCCATCTTGAATAGGGCTTGGGTAAGACAAGACTGAGACCCTTCTGCGCTACCTTCCCAGGAGGTTACACATTCTAAGACACCAGGATGAGACAGGAGGTCGGCACAAGATACAGGTTACAAAGACCTTGCCGATAAAACAGGATGCAGTAAAGAGGCCAGCCAAACCCACCAAAACCTAGATGATGATGAAAGTGACCTCTGGTCATCCTGACTGCTCATATGCTAATTATAATGCATTAGCATGCTAGGAACACTCCTGCCAGTGCCATGACAGTTTACAGATGCCATGGCAACATCTGGAAGTTACCCTATAAGAGGAGGGGACCCTCACTTCCAGGAATTGCCCAACCCTTTCCCAGGAAACTCATGAATAATCCACCCTTTGTTTAGCATATGGTCAAGAAATAAGTATAATCAGTTGAGCAGCCCATGCTGCTGCTCTGCCTATAGAGAAGCCACTCTTATTCCTTTACTTTCTTAATACATTTGTTTTCCTTCATGGACTCGCCCTGAATTATTTCTTGCGTGAGGTCCAAGAACCCTCTCTTGGAGTCTAGATCAGGACCCCTTTCCAGTGACAGCTGCCTGGGAGTCTCTGAGCCTACACTGGCTTGGGATGCTGCCCATTCTTTGTTCAGTTAAACTCTTTTACATTTAATTCAGCTAGTTGTTTTTTCTTTTCTTTTCTTTTTTTGAGACGGAGTTTCACTCTTGTTTCCCAGGCTGGAGTGCAATAGCACAATCTCGGCTCACTGCAACCTCCACCTCCCGGGTTCAAGTGATTCTCCTGCCTCAGCCTCCTGAGTAGCTGGGATTATAGGCGCCTGCCACCACACCTGGCTAATTTTTTGTATTTGTAGTAGAGACAGGGTTTCACTATGTTGGCCAGGCTGGTCTCGAACTCCTGACCTCAGGCGATCTACCTGCTTCAGCCTCCCAAAGTGCTTGGATTAGAGGCATGAGCCACCGTACCTGGTCACTAGTTTTTCTTTTTCTTTTTCTTTTTTTGAGATGGAGTCTTACTCTGTCACACGGACTGGAGTGCAGTGGCACAATCTCAGCTCACTGCAACCTCCACCTTCCGAGTTCAAGCAATTCTCCTGCCTCAGCCTCTGCAGTAGCTGGAATTACGGGCACCCGCCACTACACTCAGCTATTTTTTTTGTATTTTTATTAGAGGCGGGTTTTCACCATGTTGGACAGGCTGGTCTCGAACTCCTGACCTCGTGATTCACCCACCTCAGCCTCCCAAAGTGCTGGGATTACAGGTGTGAGCCACCATGCCCGGCCTAGTTTTTCTTTTAACACTACTAAGGGCCAGGCACTGTGCTAGAGCATAAGCAAGGCAATCTCCTTGAGGAGCTAATGTCCTGGGGAGCGGGGATATATATACACATATATAAACATTACATAGTTACACTCCATATATATATAAACATTAAGTATATAATATATAAATAAATTTACATATAAAATAAATATATGCACATTTATATACACACACATAAACATATCCATGTTTGTGAATGTATATAAAAACAAATATGGTAGAACTCAGTGGCTCACGCCTGTAGTCCCAGCACTTTGAGAGGCCAAGGTGGGAGGATTGCTTGAGGCCAGAGGTTCAAGATCAGCCTGGGAACACAGCAAGACTTGTCTTTACAAAAAATTTTAAAAATTAGGTATGGTGGTGCATGCCTGTACTTCCACCTACTTGGAAAGCTGACATGGGAGGATTGCTTGAGCCCAGGAGTCCAAGGTTACAGTGAGCTATGATTGTGCTACTGCACTCCAGCTGGGTGACAGAGTGAGACATTGTCTCTTAAAACAACAAAAAAAACTATATATATAATGAACCATATGTTAGGTGGCGGTGAGTGCTATGAAGGATATGGGAGTGACCAGGAGGTGGGAGACACTGTGGAGAGGGGTGTTGGGAGGCCTCTCTGCAGGGCGGAAAACTGAGTGCCAAAGTAAGTGTTTGGAGAAAGACATTTTGTGCAAAAGAAAGAGCAAGGACAAAGACCTTTATGTGAGATGTGTCTGGCACATCCGAGGAGTAGCAAGGAGGCTGCTGAACCAGCAGTGAGGTGAGCTGAGGGCAGAGGGGGAGGAAATGAGGTCACGAAGCTGCCAGGAAACAGAGGTCTGTGAGCTCGTGCAGGGAGGATAACTCCCCTTCCTTTCCGTTTCCTTCTTCACGCCAGGATCCCTATAAGTCAATGAGAAAAAAAAACAGATTCAAAGAAAAAGGAAGAAAGACTGGGCAGAGGATTCGAACAGGCACTTCACAGATCTCTGAGGGGCTGGATTATTCTGTTTCTTACAATCAAATCAACCCCGCTTGACACAGTCTTCCTCTTCACATCAAAACCTCTGCTCTTGTGACAGAGCAAGAGACAGTCTCTCTACAAAAAAAGTAAAACATTAGCCAGGTGTGGTGGCATGTGCCTGTAGTGCCAGCTACTCCAAAGGAGGCATAAGAATTGCTTGGCCTGGGAGGTCGTGGCTGCAGTGACCCATGATGGCACCACTGCACTCCAGCCTGGGAGGCAGAGTGAGACCCTGTCTCAAAAAAAAAACCCCACAAAAGCAGGGCTCAGTGGCTCATGCCTGTAATCCCAGCACTTTAGGAGGCTAAAGCGGGTGGAGCATGAGGTCAGGAGTTCAAGACCAGCCTGGCCAACATGGTGAAACCCTGTCTCTACTAAAAATACAAAAAATTAGCCAGGTGTGGTGGCACGCGCCTGTAATCCCAGCTACTTGGGAGGCTGAGATGGAGAATTGCTTAAACCCAGAAAGTGGAGGTTGCAGTGAACTGAGATCATGCCACTGCACTCCAGCCTGGGCAACAGAGCAAGACTCCATTTCAAAAAAAAAGCCCACAAAAAAACAATTAGCTGGGTTTGGGGGCACATGCCTGTAGTCCCAGCCACTTGGGGGTCTGAGGTAGGAGGATCACCTGAGCCCTGGGAGGTCGGAGCTGCAGGGAGCCATGATTTCACCACTGCACTCCAGCCCAGGAGCTGCTCCTGTTATTTTACCGGCTTAATGGTGTTATGCCTAGTGTCTCTGTGATTCTCTTGGCCTTTTCCTCATGTTTGTGGCCTCAGGAAATGTATTCTTCCATGAATAACATGTGATCAACCTCTCAGAGTGAGGTGCCAGGAGTGTTCCTGTTTAATATCTCATAATTAAATCAGAACTATTTATTGGGCGTCATTTATTAAGCACTGTTGATTAAGCACTTTCTGAATGCTAGGCACCTTAAAAACATTCCCTGTAATTCTCACAATTTCCTACAAAGTTGAGATTATAATCCTTATTTAAAAGACAAGAAGGTGAGAATCTGGAGGTTGAAATTTTAAATTAAAAAAAAAAGAGAGTGGGCCAGCAACAATGGCTCATGCCTGTAATCCCAGCATACTTCGGGAGGCTGAGGAGGGATGATAGCTTGAGCCCAGGAGTTCAAGACTAGCCTCATAGGGAGACCCCATCTCTACAAAAAATTAAAAAATTAGCGGGGCGTGGTGGTCACACACCTGTGGTCTCAGCTACTTGGGACATTTGAGCTTGGGAGTTCAAGACTGCAGTGATCTATAATCCTACCACTGTACTATACTCCAGCCTGGGTATAGAAAGCCTGTCTCAAAAAAAAAAAAAAAAAAAAAAAAAAGAGAGAAAAAATGTTTAGGAGCACAGACTATGAGGTGGAAAGGTGGAAATGAGACACACATGAAGCACGGAGGATGGAGGACGGAGCCTGGGCCCATATGGCCCTTGGGTGTATTTTCTTTTTTTGAGACAGGGTCTCATTCTGTGACCCAGGCTGGTGAGCAGTGGTGTGATCTCTGCTCACTGCAACCTCCACCTCCTGTGCCAGAAGCTGAAAGATACAAAGATTATTATTTATAACAATCCCTTTTCAAACACACTTGAGTTCGTTAATAAGAGGATTTGGGAAAAGTTTCAAGATAACCACAGGATGGGGGGCTGGCTGCCAGAGGGTCCAACCATTTGGTCAGACGGTTGGAAGTTTCAGCCCCACCCCCAACCTCCAGGGAGGGGCTCAAGGTGAAGTTAATCACCAATGGCCAGTGATTTATCAATCATGCCTACATAATGATGCTGTTTTTTTGAGACGGAGTCTGGCTCTGTTGCCCAGACTGGAGTACAGTGGTGCGATCTCAGCTCACCACAACCTCCGCCTCCCAGGTTCAATCGATTCTCCTGCACCATGCCTGGCTAATTTTTGTATTTTTAGTAGAGACGGAGTTTCACTATGTTGGCCAGGCTAGTCTGGAACTCCTGACCTCGTGATCCATCCACCTTGGCCTCCCAAAATGCTGGGATTACAGGCGTGAGCCACTGTGCCTGACCCATTTTTTCGGGGGGGAGGACAAGAGTCTCGATCTGTTGCCCAGGCAATGGCGTGATCTTGGCTCACTGCAATCTCTGCCTCCCAGGTTCAAGTGATTCTCGTGCCTCAGCCTCCTGAGTAGCTGGGACTACAGGTGCCGCCACACACCCGGCTAGTATTTTTAGTAGAGACAGGGATTCACCATGTTGGCCAGGCTGGTATTGAACTCCTGACCTCAAATAATCCACCCACCTCTGCTTCCCAAAGTGCTGGGATTACAGGCATGGGCCACTGTGCCCAGCCTCCTTAGGTATATTTTCATAATATACATACTAAGGAATACCGTGCAGCTGTTATAAAGAACTGGTAACTCTATATGTACCTACATAGAAAGAAATCTCAACTAGGCACAGTGGCTCATATGTGTAATCCCAGCCCTTTGAAGGGTGGAAATAGGAGGGTCACTTGAGGCCAGGAGTTTGAGACCAGCCTGCGCAACACAGCAAGACCTCGTCTCTATTTTTAAAAAAAAAAATGGAAAAAGAGAGAGAAGTCAGGCATGGTGGCTCACACCTGTAATTCCAACACTTTGGGACAATAAGGTGGGCGGATTGCCTGAGATCAGGAGTTCAAGACCAGCTTGGGCAACATGGCAAAATCCCATCTCCACACACAAAAAAATACCAAAACAATTAGCTGGATGTAGTGGCACTCGCCTGTAGTTCTGGCTACTGGGAAGCTAAGGCAGGAGGATCACTTGAGCCCAGGAGCTCTAGGCTGCAGTGGGCAGAGATCATGGCACTGCACTCCAGTGTGGGTAACAGAATGAGACCCGGTCTCTTAATTAATCAAATTAATTTAATTTCCCTATTTAATTAAATTAATTTGATTTTTCTTATTAAATTAATTTAATAAGAAAAAGAGAGAAAAGAAACAGTCATGGGGTTAAGTAGAAAATGCTAGTTGCAGAACAACATGGCCCCCTTGTGGAGCAAAATTATGTATTTCTACCTGTTTATGCCACAAATGCATAAAAACAAGATTTGGAAGTGATAGCGGCAGGAGGCAGACAAACTTCTAAGCAGACAGGTCCCGGGTGAAACTCCACCTCCAGGCTACAGAAGATTTGAAGCCTGAAAGCCAAGCTACAAGTGAAATCCATGGACTGGATTGAGAACTTATCTTTCCGTTTGGCACACTTTCCTCTGATTGATCCCCACCCTTCACCTATTTTACATTTACCTGCCCTTTCCTAATTGGTTTTCTACACTGTCATGCCCCCTTTGAGTGGTATCTTCGATTTAACCTTTTTTGCATACTCACAAAACAATCAGCCTGCAGTCCCCATTCTAAGTCCACAAAAAGCCCCAGACCCAGCCACAAGGAGAGAGAAACCACCCCCACCCCCTGCATCCCCCTCTCTGCTGTGAGCTGTTCCTTTGCTCAGTAAAATTCTCTACTCTCATCACCCTTCAATCATCCGAGTAACCTCATTCTTCTTGTATGCTGGTCAAAAGCTTGGGACCCACCAAGTGCAAGTACCCAGAAAACCTGTCACACTGGCCCTCTGCCCTTCTAGGAGGGAAGCTACCCCATGTGACAGGGCCAGGGGCCAACTGAGCTGCTAACACACCGACCATCCATGAGGCTGTGGACAGTGAGAACTAAAAGAGCTAATTAGCACACTAACACCCCTCTGGGGCTTCAGGGTCATGGGCATTCTTGCCTGGGCACCACCATGTTCCCCTTGAGGCAATACACCTGGTGTGGCCATGGGCCCCGCATGGATCTTGCACTCACTCACTCACATGCTCCATCCTGTAAGGGGCTGAGTGCAGCAGGCCAAGTGGATGGGGTGCCCCTGCTCCCAGTACAGAAAAAGGCTGAGAAAAATCCGGTGTCAGAAGGATATAGACCACATTTATGACCTGTTATCTCTGGGGCAAGGATTAGCAGAAAGGGGCTGGGCACTGTGGCTCACACCTGTAATCCTAGCACTCTGGGAGACTGAAGCAGGAGAATTGCTTGAGCATAGGAGTTCGAGACCCCTCCTGGGCAACATAGTGAGACCTGGTCTCTATAAAAAATAAACAAAATTAGCCGGGTGTGGTGGCACACACCTGTAGTCCCAGCTACTTGGGAGGCTGAGATGGGAGGATTGCTTGAGTCCTGGTAAGTCAAGGCTTCAGTGAGCCAAGATCATGATACTGTTCTCCAGCATGGGTGACAGAGCAAGACCAGTCTAAAAAAAAAAAAAAAAAAAAAAAAATAGAATTGGCAGAAAAGCCAAAAGAGAAATGTTGCTTTTTTTCCCCTGGACTCTGGTCACTAACTAGCTATGTGATCTTGAGCAGGTTGTAGCACCTCTGAGCCTCAGGCTCCCTGTCTGTAAAACAGGGACACACTCGTAGCTACTTGATATATGGTTGTAAGGATTAAGTGAGTTAACATACATAAAACATGAATAGTAGTGCCTGCTACAATGTTGGAATTAAATTTATTTTCATTCTTCTGTGACCTTTCATGATACTAAATAATCTGTCTTGGTAAGAAGTTGGGAAGAGTCTCCTCTCACTATTCCTTCAGGGTTTTATGCTGAGGAAAAGCTGTAGAAAAAAAAAATGTGTAAAAGTCAAAAGTAAATAAGAAAACCATGCCCTGTGCGAGGGAGCCGCCGCCATCTGCAGCCCACGCTGAACGTGGCTGTGGCCGAGCAGAGCCCTGAGCTCCTGGGTGGGCCTCTCCTCACTTATAAGAGTTCATGTAAAAAGATTTTTGAGTTTTAAAAAAAAGTGCACAAAGGATTCTGTTGGAGACAGAGGGTTAAGACAATGACACAAGGATAAAGACAAGCCTGTGGGTGCTGGAAAGACTGGGATGGGTGACTGGGTTGGGGGTAGAGGGAGAATCCAAGGTCCAGTACACCTAGGCTCCAAGAACAGAACCCAATTATCATAGTTCATCAAATTTAAGATCCATCATTGTAATATGCGCCACTATTTTATGTCCTATTATATACTTTTTTTTTTTTTTTTTTTTGAGACAGAGTCTTACTCTGTCGCCAGGCTGGAGTGCAGTGGCTTGATCTCAGCTCACTGCAATCTCCGCCTCCCAGGTTCAAGCGATTCTCCTGCCTCAGCCTCTGGAGTAGCTGAGACTACAGGCTCGTCCTACTACACCCAGCTAATTTTTGTATTTTTAGTAGAGACAGTGTTTCACCATGTTGGCCAGGATGGTCTCGATGTCCTGACCTCGTGATCTGCCCACCTCGACCTCCCAAAGTGCTGGGATTACAGGTGAGAGCCACCTCGCTTGGCCCCATTATGTACTTTTTAAATGCTCCAATTAGCTTATTATGTCATTAACTATTGCATGCATTCCAGTTTCAAAAATATTAAAAGGCAAACAAATTTGCATCATAGAATCATTAAAATATGGGTCCCTAAGCACTGAAATTAGAAGCAATGCCCTTGCCCCAGTTGTTTAAAATGTCACTGAACTGTAACATACATAAGCATAAGGGGATTTTCTCCATGATGATTACTTTGAAGTTTTATGAGGGAAAATGGTAAATGTCAAATTCTGTCCCTAAACCATATCTCATCTCTTTTGTTCCTCTGTATGGGCTGAATCAGCCTGTTGGGTGACCCAGGCCTGCCCTGGGGGGAGGGAGGGAAAGCCACACAACTGAGTCCTTTGAGCCTCTCCCCTGCCCTGAGTTCGGCAGCAGCTGGAAAGGGCCCAGCTTTATAGGGAAACAATGGTGCCAGCCAGCTTCGGGTGAAGCAGGGCTGAACAGCCTGGCCTGATCTGGCTTGGGTCCAGAAGAGTGCCCCTTGCACCTGGGGGGTCCACTCCACTTCAGCAAAGGTCTGATGAAGCCAGGGAAAGTGGAAAAAGAACTCCCTGGGCTTTCTCCGTGGACGGCTCTCTGTGTAGAATCCCAGAATCACCCAGCCAGGGAACCTCAGAGTCCATGGAATCAAACTGCTCCATTGTACAGCTGGGAAAACAAAGGCCCCCAGAGAGCTGGAACTTGCCTGAAGTTCTTCGGTAAGTCACTGGCAAAGCTAGAGCCACGATCCAGGTTCCCTTCGATTCAGCAACTCTACCGTTAAGTGCAAGTCTGTGTGATCTTTTGCGGCTTTTTGTTGTTTGTTTCTATCTTCTAGAAAATGCCCAAATTATGTTGCTTTGACAAAATGTCTGTTTGACACATCAGACAGTGTCTGACTCACCTGAGCATTGGAATAAGAAGCTCAGGATCTCAAGTATGGATGCCTCCAGGACAGGGGGAGACCTGCCCCAGTTCTTCAAGCTAATATTTACTTTGACATAGTAACTTCCTGGCTCAAAGCCCACCTCTAACAAATTGGGCAAATTAATTATCACCGTGGTAGTGGCCTCCAAGATGGTCCTCAAGGATTCTCTCTTCCTACATAACCAGCAGGCTACTGCAGAAACAGGTGTGACTTCTGAGGCCAGGTCAGAAAAGACAGTGCAAGGCTGGGCACAGTGGCTCATGCCTGTAATCCTAGCACTCTGGGAGTCCAAGGTGGGAGGATCATCGGAGTTTGAGATCAGCCCAGGCAACATGGCCATGTAGCCAGACCTCATCTCTACTGAAAAAAGAAAAGAAAGGCTGGGCGCAGTAGCTCACGCCTGTAATCCCAGCACTTTGGGAGGCCAAGGCGGGTAGATCACCAGAGGTCGGGAGTTCAAGACCAACCTGACCAACATGGAGAAACCTCGTCTCTAGAAAAAAAATACAAAATTAGCCGGGCGTGGTGGCAGATGCCTGTCATCCCAGCTAGTCAGGAGGCTGAGACAGGAGAATCGCATGAACCCAGGAGGCAGAGGTTGCGGTGAGCTCGAGATCAACCTACTTGGGAGGCTGAGGTGAGAAAATCACCTGAACCCAGGAAGTCGAGGTTGCAGTGAGCTGAGATCATGCCACTGCATTCCAGCCTGGGCAATAGAGTGAGAACCTGTCTCAAAAAATAAAAACAAACACAAACAAAGACACTGCAGCTTCCATCTTACTCTCTTGGATCACTTGCCCTTAGCTGCTATGTTATAAGCACACTCAAGCAGCCCAATGCAGGGACTCACATGCCAAGTAACTGAGACCACTTGCCAATAGCCAACTGCTTTGCCAGCCATGGGCCTGGGACCCTTTGAAACTGTATTCTCCAACCCCAGTCCAGCTTCCAGTTGACTGCAGACCTGGTCAACACCTTAAACCTTATGAGATGTTCCTGGTGAGAATCACTCAACTAATCAGCTCCTTAATTCCTTGCCTATAGAAAATATGTGAGTAATAAATGTTTATCGTTGTTTTAAGCTTTTAAGTTTTGGGATAATTCCTGACACAGCAACAGACAATGAATACAATCATTCTTTGTCTCCTTTTCTTTAAAATGAGGATGAGAGGATTTGCTTTATATAATCACGAGGATTCCCTATGATTCATGAAAAGAATCTGGCTAAGCTGGGGTGCAGTGGCTCATGCCTGTAATCCCAAGACTTTGGGAGCCCGAGGTAGGTGGATCGCTTGAGCCCAGGAGTTTGAGACCATCCTGGGCAACATAGCGAAACCCTGTCTCTACAAAAAATACAAAAATTGGCAGGGCGCAGTGGCTCATGCCTGTAATCCCAGCACTTTGGGAGGCCGAGGTGGGTGGATCACAAGGTCAGAAGTCCAAGACCAGCCTGACCAACATGGTAAAACCCTGTCTCTACTAAGAATACAAAAATTAGCTGGGCATGGTGGCGGGCGCCTGTAATACCAGCTACTCGGGAGGCTGAGGCAAGACAATTGCTTGAACCCATGAGGCAGAGCTTGCAGTGAACCGAGACAGCGCCATTGCACTCTAGCCTGGGGGAACAGAACAAGACTTCATCTCAAAAAAATAAAAAAAAATACAAAAATTAGCCAGGCGTGGTGGCGTGTGCCTATAGTCCCAGATACTCAGGAGGCTGAGGTGGGAGGATTGCTTGAGCCCTGGAAGTTGAGGCTGCAGTGAGCTGTGATCCTGCCATTGCACTCCAGCCTAGGCCACAGAACAAGACCCTGTCTCAAAAAATAAATAAATCAATAAATAAAAACAAGAAGAGTCTGGCTCATAGCAAACACAGCAGATAGGAAACAATATTGCTATATTATTTTATGGTCTCCATTAATCAAAAGGAGAGGTTGAGAGCTATATGAGAAAGGGCCAAGAGGGAAAATGAAGTAGCAACCCCCAGTCTCTTCATTTTCCTGGCAATTCAGCTCCGACTACATTTTCATAGCACCTCCCAAGACAGAAGTCCCGTGGGGGAACTTTGATCTCCCTAGAAGGCAGTGTAGGGACTATTTATCACTCCATAATATTCCCCTTTGGGTGCTCAGTCCTCACCATCCCCACCAGTGGAACTTACCAGGTAATCTCTTGCTTATCTACTAGGAGGCCTGATCAAGAGAATTCACTCCATCTCAGCAGTTCCCAGGGATGTTCCCAACCTCTGGAAGCTACCCAACAGAGTCTTCCTTTGCCTCTTAATCCATCTCTGAGAAGCAGGTTTACATGTTAACTCTGCTAGGCCAGGCACAGTGGCTCAAACCTGTAATCCTAGCACTTTGGGGAGGACGAGGCAGGCACTGATCTCACTCACTTGAGGTCAGTGTTACAGAACATCCAGGAGACCGGAGAGACCAATGGGTGAAACAGGAGGATTTTATTAAGGTGGCCACCGGCTCAGCGGATTAGCATCCCAAGACTGAGCCCTGGAGAAAGAAAATGGGGTACTTTTATACATCCAGGATGACATAGCAGCTAACAGGTTTACGGAAGTCAGAACAAAGAACAGTTAATTAATTAATTTGCAACATGTCTTCGAGAAACGCATTGTACATTCTTTGGGTGTATTCTTGCCCTGTGACCTTGCAGCTGGTCAGCAAGAGAAACTGGAGTCTTGAGATGCCTGGGAACTTTGCTGAGAATGTGGGGAGAATAGATAAGGTAGGTTTTACAGGGAGTTAATTTTAAGGAGAGCTGGGGGGTTAGGTTTTATATTAAACAGCACACAACACAGCAAAATTTTCTTTATTATATAGCAACTATAAATTATAAGGTCTTGTTTTTACTATTATTGCTATTATTTAATTCCCTTCTTCATCAGGAGTTCAAGACCAGCCTGACCAACCTGGGGAAACCCTGTCTCTACCAAAAATTAGCCGGGCGTAGTGATACACACCTGTAGTCCCAGTTACTCAGGAGGCTGAGGTGAGAGGATCACTTGAGCCCGAGAGGTGGAGATTGCAGTCAGCTGTGATCACGCCGCTATACTCTAGCCTGGGTAACAGAGTGAGACCCTGTCTCAAAAAAAAAAGACCTAAACAAAAATTTTAGCTCTACTACTGATTTGTCCTTTGTCAAGTTACTCAGTCAAGCCTTTGAGCCTCATCTCCTCATCTGCCAAGCAGAAATAGCGAATGTTTACTTACAGATTGTTGGAGGAAGAAAATGAAGCAAGACAGCAAGGTAAGAAAGCTTTGTTGGATGGAAATAATAAGCTGGCAATGCCTCCAGACTCTCAGGTGCTGCTTAGCGCCCTGCCCTGAGTCAGGAAGCTTCTCCACACAGCTGAAGCCACTTAGCTCTCACATGCAGGATCTTCCCTGTTTTGGGCTTGAGACCAACTTTGGTGTTTTGTTTTTGTTTTTGTTTTTTTGAGATAGAGTCTCGCTCTGTCGCCCAGGCTGGAGTGCAGTGGTGTGACCTTGGCTCACTGCAACCACCACCTCCTGGGTTCAAATAATTCTCCTGCCTCAGCCTCCTGAGTAGCTGGGATTACAGGCGCCTACCACCACGCCCAGCTAATTTTTGTATTTTTAGTAGAGACGGATTTCACCATGTTGGCCAGGCTGATCTTGAACTCTTAACTTCAAGTGATCCACCCACCTCGGCCTCCCAAAGTGTTGGGATTACAGGCATGAGCCACCATGCCCGACTAATTTTGTATTTTTAGTAGAGACAGGGTTTCTCCATGTTGGTCAGGTCTCAAACTCCCGACCTCAAGTGATCCACCCAGCTCAGCCTCCAAAAGTGCTGGGATTACAGGCGTGAGCCACTGCACCTGGCTGACATTGAGATGTTTTAAACTCTGTGCCTTATTCCCCTGAAGTTAAAGTGACTGGATTTAGCCTTCCATCTGAAGAAAACCAAAACCAAACAAACAAAAAACAGAAAAAATATATGAAACAACTGTTTTCAAGATACTGGAGTCCGAAAGTGGTGGCTGGGCTCCATGCCTGTAATCCTGGCACTTTGGGAGGCCGAGGCAGGTGTATCATAAGGTCAGGAGTTCAAGACCAGCCTGACCAACATGGTGAAACCCCATCTATACTAAAAATACAAAAATTAGCTGGGTGTGGTGTGGTGGGCGCCTGTAATCTCAGCTACTCAGGAGGCTGAGGCAGGAGAATCACTTGAACCCAGGAGGCAGAGGTTGCAGTGAACCAAGATTGTGCCACTGCACTCCAGCCTGGGCGACAGAGCTAGACTCTGTCTCAAAAAAAAAAAAAAAAAACAAAAAACCTATGATTTCCCAAAACTATTGTCTAGAAAGAGTTTCAGACCATTGTTCAAGGAAGAAGAACCCAGGTACAGCCCAGCAGAGTCTCTGAATTGGAGAGACAGAGCTAATAGTCTGGAGAGACCAATGAAGCTAGAGTTTGCAGGACAGATTGCAGAAGAGGAGAGAGTTGTATAGAGTTCTCAAGAATTCAACTGAGTGGCTGAGTGCAGCAGCTCTCGCCTGTAATCCCAGCCCTTTGGGAGCCCAAGGTGGATGGATCACCTGAGCTCAGGAGTTTGAGACCAGCCTGACCAGTCAACATGGTGAAACCCCGACTCTACAAAAAATAAAAAATTAGCTGGGCATGGTGGTATGCGCCTGTAGTCCCAGCTACTAGTGGCTGAGGCATGAGAATCACTTGAATCCGGGAGGCAGGGGCTGAAGTGAGCGCAGATTGTGCCACTGCACTCCAGTCTGGGCAACAGAGCAAGACTCTGTCTCAAAAGAAAAAAAAAAAAAAGCAAGACCTAAAAGGACCAAACTCTTTCCAAACTATTTAACTGATAGTTGGGCATGGTGCTGTGTCCCTGTAGTCCCAGCTATCTGGGAGGCTGAGGCAGCAGGATCACTTGAGTTCAGTAATTAGAGGCTGCAGTGAACTCTAACTGGACCTGTGAATAGCCATTCTAACCAGGGCAACAGAGCAATGCTTCATCTCTATAAATAAAAAGAAAAATAAATTAACTGCATCCCTGAATAAACCTCAAGAATACTTATAAAATTACAAAAATGTTCAAAAAGCAACCAACAAGTAAATTTATAATGTCTGACATCCAATAAGAACACTTGCTAGTCATGCAAATCAGGAAATGATGAGAAAAGTTAATTAAAACCAACCCAGAACTGACATAGACATTAGAATTAGCAAACATGGACATTAAAACAATTATCACTGGCTGGGCATGGTGGCTCATGCTTGTAATCTCAGTACTTTGGGAGGCCAAGGCAGGCAGATCACAAGGTCAGTAGTTCAAGACCACCCTGTCCAATACCGTGAAACCCTGTTTCTACTAGAAAATACAAAAATTAGGGCATGGTGATGCACACCTGTAGTCCTAGCTACTCTGGAGGCAGAGGCAGGAGAATTGCTTGAACTCAGGAGGCGGAGGAAGTGAGCCAAGATTGTGCCACTGCACTCCAGTCTGGGCAACAGAGCTAGACTCCATCTCAAAAAAAAAAAGTGATCATAACTGTATTGCAAATCCAAAAAGTTAAGCAGACATGGAAGATATAAAAAAGAAGCCAGTGGGTGTGGTGGTTCACACCCATAATCCCAGGACTTTGGGAGGCTGAGGCGGGTGGATCACGAGGTCAGGAGATCGAGACCATCCTGGCCAATATGGTTAAACCCTGTCTCTACTAAAAATACACAAATTAGCTGGGTGTCAGGGGAGGCACCTGTAGTTCCAGCTACTCAGGAGGCTGAGGCAGGAGAGTTGCTTGAACCCAGTAGGCAGAGGTTGCAGTGAGCTGAGATCACACCCTGCACTTCAGCTTGGGCTACACAGAGAGACTCTGTCTCAGAAAAAAAAAAAAAAGTCAAACTTCCAGAGATGTGTGAGATGAGAAACACACTGGGTGAAATTAGCAGCAGATTAGGCATTACAGAAGAAGAGATTGGTGGACTTGAAGAATGATACTGTTTGACGCTGCATCCCCACCCAAATTTCATGTTGAATTGTATCCTCCGTGTTGGAGGCGGGGCCTGGTGAAAGGTGACTGCATCATAGGGGCAGACTTCCCCCTTTGCTGTTCTTGTGATAGTAAGTTGTCCCAAGATTTGGTTGTTTAAAGGTGTGTAGCACTTCCCTGTTTGCTCTCTCTCTCTCTCTCCTGCTCTGCCATGTGAAATGTGCCTGCCTCCCCTTCACCTTCTGCCATGATTATAAGTCTCCTGAGGCCTCCCCACCTATGCTTCCTGGACAGCCTACAGAACTGTGAGTCCGTTAAACCTCTTTTCTTTATAAATTACCCAGTCTGAGGTAGTTCTTTATAGCAATACAAGAATGAACTAATACAAAGATGTAGCAATGGAAACTATCCAAAATGAAGTACAGAAGAGAATTTTAAAATAAGGAACAAAGCATTACTGAGCTGTGGGATAACTTAAAGTGGCCTAATACATGTGTCACTGGGGCCTCTAAAGGAGTCGAGGTTGGGACAGAAAAATTATTGGAAGAAATAATGACTGAAAATGTCTAAATGTGATTTAAAAAATGATAAACCGGCCAGGTGCAGTGGCTAATGCCTGTAATCCCAGCACTTTGGGAGGACAAAGCAGGTGAATCACTTGAGGTCAGGAATTTGACATCAACCTGGCCAACATGGCAAAAACACAACTCTACTAAAAATATAAAAATTAGCTGGGCGTGGTGGCACACACCTGTAATCCCAGCTACTTGGGAGGCTGAGGCATGAGATTTGCTTGAACCCAGGAAGCAGAGATTGTAGTGAGCTGAGATCATACTACTGCACTCCAGCCCGGGCAACAGAGCAAGACTCCATCTCAAAATAAAATAAATTATAAACTCACAGATCCAAGAAGCCAAACAAATCTCAACCACAGGAAACATGAAAATGACACCAACACATGTCAAAATCTAATTGCTCAAAACCAGTGATGAGAAAATCTTCAAAGGAGCCATAGAGAAAAGACATGTTAAATACACCAGAAGAGCAAAGACAATGATGACTGCAGATTTTTCAGTAGAAACAATGCAAGTGAAAAGACAGTTGACTATCTTTATTTTTTTTTTATTTTTTTTATTATTTTAGGTAAATATATAAAAGATGGGGTTTCACCATGATGGCCAGGCTGGTCTTGAACTCCTGACCTCAGGTGATCCACCCACCTCAGCCTCCCAAAGTGCTAGAATTACAGGCGTGAGCCACCGCGCCTGGCCGACAGTTGACTATCTTAAACTACTGAAAGGAAAAAAAAATTCAGCCACCCAGAATTCTATACCCAGTGAAAATATCCTTAAAAAGAAAGTAGAGGCCAGGCCTGGTGGCTCACACCTGTAATCCCAGCACTGTGGGAGGCTGAGGCGGGTGGATGACTTGAGGTCAGGAGTTCATGGCCAGCCTGGCCAACATGGTGAAACCCTGTTTCTATTAAAAATACAAAAATTATCCAGGCCTGGTGCTGTGCATGTGCCTATAATCCCAGCTACCTGGGAGGCTGAGGCAGG
Source organism: Ateles fusciceps (assembly GCA_036589455.1). Classification (NCBI taxonomy): domain Eukaryota; kingdom Metazoa; phylum Chordata; class Mammalia; order Primates; family Atelidae; genus Ateles; species Ateles fusciceps. The sequence continues at coordinate 2,128,928 of JAZHEH010003223.1, forward strand.
AGAATCACTTGAATCTGGGAGGCAGAGGTTGTGGTAAGCTGAGATCAGGCCACTACACTCCAGCCTGGGCAACAAATAAGAGCAAAACTCGGTCTCAGAAAAATAAAATAAAATTGAATTGAATTGAATTGTAGTGATTGTATACAACTCTGTAAATTGACTTGAAATGATTGAATTTTTTACTTAAAAAAAGTCATTTTTTTTCTTTTCTTTTCTTTCTTTCTTTTTCTTTTCTTTTTTTTTTTTTTTTTTTGAGACAGGGCCTTGCTCTATCACCCAAGCTAGAGTTCAGTGGCCCAATCTTGGCTCACTGCAATCTCGACCTCCTGGGCTCAAGGGATTTTTTTTCTTCAGCCTCCTGAGTAGCTGGCATCACAGGTGCATAACACCAAACCCAGCTGACTTTTTTTTCAGTAGAGATGTAGTGTAGGTATGTTGTCCAGGCATCGTCCTGCCTCAGCCTCCCAAAATGTTGGGATGACAGGTGTCAGCCACCTCACTTGGCCTAAAACAAGTGAATTTTATGGGGTGCAAATATGCATTGGCTAACATAATAGTGGGGGCTGACTAGGTAAGTGTGCAATCCATGGAGAAGGCTGAAACTCTCAGGTAGGAGCTGACACTGCAATCCATAGGTGGAATTTCTTCTTCCCAAGGGAATCCTCCATTCTGCTCTTATGGCAGATTGGATGAGGTCTACCCACATTATCAAGGATAATCTCCATTACTTAAAGTTAACCAACTGTAGGTGGGGCACATGGCTCACGCCTGTAATCCCAACACTTTGGGAGGCTGAGGCGCATGGATCACGTGAGGTCAGGGGTTCGAGACCAGCCTGGCCAACATGGTGAAACTCTGTCTCTACTAAAAATACAAAAATTAGCTGGGCCTGATGGCACACGCCTGTAATCCCAGTTACTCGGGAGGCTGAGGCAGGAGAATCTCTGGGAGGCAGAGGCTGCAGTGAGCCAAGGCAGCAAGAGTGAAACTTCATCTCAGAAAAGATACGAAAAATTAGCTGGGTGTGGTGGCACGTGTGTCCCTGTAATCCCAGCTACTCCAGAGTCTGAGGCAGGAGAATCATTTGAACCTGGGAGGTGGAGATTGCGGTGAGTTGCAATCACTCAACTACCCTCCAGACTTGACGACAGAGTGAGACTCTGTCTCAAAAAAAAAAAAAAAAGGAAGAGAGGGGTTAAAGGAGAGATTGCCACTGGAAAGGTGAAAGGGATGAAACCCCAAGACTCAGCATCCATGGAAGGAATAGTGCTAGATGGTATAGAGATATTTCTTCACTGCAGATGGGAAAGTGAGGGACTTCTATTTCCTCAAAAAACTTGAGACAACAGGGCCAGTTGGAAGTGGGGATCTGTGAGAGAGGCCTGAAGGAGAGGAGAATGCATCAGACAGTTGTTTGGTAGAGTGAGCCAAAGGAGATACGTGATAAGTTATCCCTGTAAGATTGAGACCCCACTGGGATTTGTGAACTTGAATCTAAAGTTAAACAAAGCTGAGAGGTATGGTTTTCTCCATTTGTGTTCAGTATGGCTGCCAGAGGGGGCTGACAGATGACAGGGTTCATACTGAGTTGGAGATCACCCGGGAGAGGGGGAGGGCAAGGGGAATGATGGAGCAGGGAATCCAGATGGACCAGGAAATTGCAGAACTAGTTTCAATCTTGAATTTTTTTTTTTTTAATTTGAGATGGAGTCACCTAGGCTGGAGTGCAGTGGCACAATCTCAGCTTACTGCAACCTTCACCTCCCGGGTTCAAGCAATTCTCCTGCCTCAGACTCCCAAGTAGCTGGGATTACAGGTGCATGCCACCATGCCCGGCTAATATTTGTAGTTTTAGTACAGACGGGGTTTTACCACATTGGCCAGGCTGGTCTCAAACTCCTGACCTCAGGTGATCTGCCTGCCTTGGCCTCCCAAAGTGCTGGGATTACAGGCATAAGCCACCTCTCCCAGCCCTGAATTTTTTTTTTTTTTAATTTTATGTTTTTATTTTATTTATTTATTTATATTTTTTTGAGATGGAGTTTCACTCTTGTTGCCCAGGCTGGAGTGCAATGGCACGACCTCAGCTCACTGCAAACTCCACCTCCCAGGTTCAAGTGATTCTCCTGTCTTAGCCTCTGTGTAGCTGAGATTACAGGCACCTGCCACTATGCCTGGCTAATTTTTGTATTTTTAGTAAACAGGGAGTTTCACCAGGTTGGCCAGGCTGGTCTTTAACTCCTGACCTCAGGCAATCCACCTGCCTCTGCCTCCCAAAGTGCTGGGATTACAGGCATGAGCCACCACACTTGGCCTCTTTTTTTTTTATTTTTTATTCTTTGTAGAGATGGGGTTTAATCATGTTTCTGAGGGTAGTCTTGAACTCCTGGACTGAAGCATTCTGTCTGTTTCAGCCTCCCGAAGTGCTGGGATTATAGGTGTGAGCCACAGTGCCAGGCCAATTCTGGATATTTCTGGCTCTCCCAGTCCTTATCTTTTGCAAATTATGAATATTAAATAAGATGATGTGCATGATAGCACAGTATAACATAATTCTCATTAAAATAACTTTTTTTACTTTTATTTATTATGTATTTACTTATTTAAAGATGGGGTTTCACCATATTGGTCAGGCTGGTCTCGAACTCCTGACCTCAGGTGATCCGCCTATCTCAGCCTCCCAAAGTGCTGGGATTACAGGCGTGAGCCACCGCCCTGGCTAAAATAACTTTTAAAAACAATTCTATGACTCCTGAACTCCTGGCCTTCATCTGCCCAATGCGGCTGGCATTCCCTGTGAAGTCTCCTCCAAGCCATTCTTGGAATCTCTGGAGGTGTCTTGCCTGGCATTCCAGAACAAGTTCTGCAAGCTGCCACATGACCTTGCCATTGCTAAACCTACTTGAGTGGGCACTTGCCATGTGCCTGACATCTGGCCTACCATTTTACGTAAATGTTCTATGTCTCCACTTACCCCTAAAAATATACAAATTGCTTCTGTTTCACAAATATGAAAGCTTAGGCACATAGACGTGAGAGTGGTAGCTATTGGTAGCATCAAGAGCTCAGGGTTGTAGGCTGGTTGCGGTGGCTCATGCCTGTAATCCCAGCACTTTGAGAGCTCGAGGCGGTTGAATCACCTGAGGTCAGGAGTTCGAGACCAGCCTGGCCAACATGGTGAAACCCTGTCTCTACTAAAAATACAAAAATTAGCCAGGCGTGGTGGCACATGCCTGTAGTCCCAGCTACTCGGGAGACTGAGGCAGGAGAGTCGCTTGAACCTAGGAGGCGGAGGTTGCAGTGAGCCAAGATCATGCCACTGGACCCCAGCCTCGGCTACAGAGCAAGACTCTATGTCAAAAAAAAGAACTCAGGATTGGCAGAATGAGCTGTAGTGTCTCTGCCTTGCATCCTGGCATCTCCTCTGGCCTGACTCCCCAGGGTGATTTTAGGAGTTGTTTCTACCTATGTATAGCTCCCAATACTATTGCTCTGCCCCTCAGAGAGATTCTGTGAGCCATCTAACATCTTGCAATAACTTCCTTTTCTGTTTAAACTGAAGTGAGCTGGTTTGTTTTGTTTGCAACTTAGAACCTTGATTGACACAACGCATCACAACTCTATCAGTATGTGTACCATTTGTATAATTATTGTTATTATTTGAGATAAAGTTTTGCTCTTGTTGCCCAGGCTGAAATTCAGTGGCATGATCTTGGCTCACTGCAACCTACACCCGCACCTGCCACCATGCCCAGCTAATTTTTGTATTTTTAGTAGAGACAGGGTTTCACCATGTTGGCCAGACTTGTCTCAAACTCCTGACCTCGTGATCTGCCCATCTCAGCCTCCCAAAGTGCTGGGATTACAGGCGTGAGCCACCATGCCTGGTCTGTATTATTTAAAAAAAGTTTTTTTTGTTGTTATTTAATTTTTTAAAGTAATGATGTAGTCACTTGTGGAGCCACCATCCCAAAGTAAAATGTAGAACCTTGACAATAACCTGCATCCGACTACATACCTCCCTCTCCACCCAACCTCTTTCCCAACCCAAGTAACCATCCTCCTGAACCTTATGCTCATCATTCCCCCTTTCATATTATTTTTAATTTTCTGTTGAAATATAACATATAAACTGAGCAAATATTAAGTGTACAATTCAAATAATTTGTGTGTGTGTAGATTTTTGGGTAACCAAATCAACATATAAACATTTCCCATCCCCCAGAACCCTCTCTTGTGATCTCTCCCAGTCAATTCCTCACACTTGAGGGTTATCAGTATTCTTACCTCACACTTGAGGGTCACCACAGGTTTGTTTTGCTTATTCTGTTTTTTATTAGATGGAGTTTCACTCTTGTTGCCCAGGCTGGAGAGCAATGGCATGATCTTGGCTCACTGCAATCTCTGCCTCCTGGGTTCAAGCAATACTCCTGCCTCAGCCTCCTGCATAGCTGGGATTACAGACATGCGCCACCACGCCCAGTGAAATTTTTGTATTTTTTAGTAGAGATGAGGTTTCACCATGTTTGCCAGACTGGTCCCAAACTCCTGGTCTCAGATGATCCGCCTACCTCGGCCTCCCAAAGTGCTGGGATTACAGGCATGAGCCACCAGGCCTGGCCTCATGTTTTTCTTTAAATTGACTCACTTTAGTTATTTTATTTTGTTATTTATTTATTTTGAGATGGAGTCTCCCTCTGTCACCCAAGCTGGAGTGTAGTGGTGCAATCTTGGCTCACTGCAACCTCTGCCTCCCTGGTCAAGCGATTTTCTGCCTCAGTCTCCCAAGTAACTGGAATTACAGGTGCCTCTGCCACACCTAGCTAATTTTTGCATTTTTAGTAGAGACAGGGTCTCACCATGTTGGCCTGGCTGGTCTTGAACTCCTGACCTCAGGTGATCTGCCCACCTCAGCCTCCCAAAGTGCTGCGATTACAGGTGTGAGCCATCTGGCCCTTTTTTTTTTTTTTTTTTTTGAGACATGGTCTCACTCTGGCTGGAAGTGCAGTGGCATCATGATGGCTCACTGCAGCCTCTACTTCCTAGGTTCAACAATCCTCCCACCTCAGCACCCCCACCCCTGAGTAGCTGGGACTACAGGTGTGAGCCACCATGCATGGCTAATTTGTTTTTATTTTTATTTTATTGTACTGTATTGTATTTTGAAACAGACTCTTGCTCTGTCAGCAGGCTGGAGTGCATGGAGTGCAGTGTCGCAGTCTTGGTTCACTGCAACTTCCACCTCCCGGTTCAAGCAATTCCCCTGCCTCAGCCTCCCAAGTAGCTTGGACTACAGGCACACACCACCATGCCCAACTAATTTTGTGTGTGTGTGTGTGTGTGTGTGTGTGTGTGTGTGTGTGTGTTTTAGTAGAGACAGGGTTTTACCATGTTAGCCAGGATGGTCTCGATCTCCTGACCTCGTGATCTGCCCGCCTCGGCCTCCCAAAGTGCTGAGATTACAAGGTGTGAGCCACCGTGCCCGGCCTGTTTTTATTTTTTCTCACTATTTTGCCCAGGCTGGTTTTGAACTCCTGGCCTCAAGCAATCCTCACACCTCAGCTCCCAAAGTGTTGGGATAACAGGCATGAGTCACCTTGCTGGGCTATTTTCTAAATAAAATAGTTTGAAGACTAAATCATATTAGTACATATTCCTCATTCTTTTTATTTTTATTTTTTTTTTCTGAGATGGAGTCTTGCTTTGTCGCCCAGGCTGGAGTGCACTGGAGGGATCCCAGCTCACTGGAGCCTCTGCCTCCCAGGTTCAAGCAATTCTCCTGCCTTAGCCTCCCGAGTAGCTGGGATTATAGGTGCCTGTCACCATGCCCAGGTAATTTTTGTATTTTTAGTAGAGATGGGTTTTCGCCATGTTGGCCAGGCTGGTCTCAAACTTCTGACCTTGTGATCTACCCACCTTGCCCTCCCAGAGTGCTGGGATTAAGGGGGTGGGCCACCGTGCCCGGCCTTTTTTTTTTTTTTTTTTTTCAAATGGTATCTCGCCGTGTTGCCCAGGCTGGATTTGAACTCCTGGGCTGAAACTATCCTCCCACTGATAGATGCAGGAGGCAAATAAGGTGAAGGGTCCCAGAGAATCTCCAACCTGCCCGCACACTGGGAGAATAAGGTGGAGCCACGGGAAGTTCAGGAAATTGGAGCTGGGTGCAGGGAGAGCAGCCTAGCCCCTTCAGTTCCTGTATGGTGCTCTGGTAATCAATCTGCAAGGTAGGGGCCTGTTAGCAGGATCCTCTCTCGCTTTGCTGAGAATTTTTTTCCTTTTTTCTTTTCACCCAATCATTTCCATTCTCCTCACCTTTCAGTGTCTCTGCATTCCTAATCCTTCCTGGTTGTGTGACGAGAACCTGGTCTAGCTGAACTAAGGAGCAAAGTTCTCACGACCTCCGCCTCCTGAGTAACTGAGATTACAGACTTATGTCACTATATCTGCCTTTTTTTTTTTTAGTTCCTGCATAGTTTTTTTAGCACTATAATTTATCTAGTTCCCTACTGGTGGACATTGACCTTGCATCCAATGTTTTCCTATTACAATGTTATGACAAATAACCATGTTTATCTGTTATTTTGTTCATTGCATATTTATCTAAAAGATAAATTTTTAGAGATGAAACTGCTAGGAACAACTAGCTGTTTTTTCTTTGTGTGTGTGTGTGTGTTTTTAAATTTTTTTTTTATTATTTTTTTTGGAGAGGGAGGTGGGCAATCAACCTCCTTAGGCTGAAGCTTTTTTTTTTTGAGACAGGGTCTGGCTTTGTCACCCAGGCTGGAGTGCAGTGGCATGATTATGGCTTACTGCAGCCTCAACCTCCTGGGCTCAGCCAATGCTCCCATCTCAGCCTCCCAGAGTAGCTGGGACTACAGACACATACCAGCACACCCAGCTTGTTTTTGTTTTTTTTTTTTTTGAGACGGAGTCTTGCTCTGTCGCCCAAGCTGGTGTGCTGTGGTGCAATCTCGGCTAACTGCAACCTCCACCTCCCAGCTTCAAGCAATTCTCCGGCCTCAGCCTCCAGAGTAGCTGGGACTACAGGCATGTGCCACCACACCCAGCTGTTTTGTATTTTTAGAGACAGGGTTTCACCATGTTGGCCAGGATGGTCTCAATCTCTTGACCTCGTGATTCACCTGTCTTGGCCTCCCAAAGTGCTGAGATTACAGGCATAAGCCACCACACCCGGCCCAATTTTTGTATATTTTATAGAGACTGGGTCTCTCTATGTTGCCCAGGCTGGTCTTGAATTCCTGGGCTCAAGTGATCCTTTCTCCTCAGCTTCCCAATGTGCTGGGATTACAGATGTGAGTCGCGGTGTTTGGCCAAGGCCTTATATTTGAAGACAAGTTTATAGAAGTATAATTGCCATACCATAAAATGCACACACTTAAGTGCACAATTGAATGATTCACAGTAAATTTATTGAGTTTCACAACCACCATGACCAGAAAAACCAAACTCAGTTTCTCCCACTATACTCACAACAGGCTCTGACACAAGATATGGGGGAGGGTTTTCCCACACATCAAGCAATCAATCAGTTCTGCAGTGAACATGTGCTGAGTGTTTTCTAGTCCAAATAAACTCTAATACTATCCATCTAAAGATAACATCAGGTCCCATATGTTGAGGGCTCAGTCCCCAAGACTGTCCCCAGTTCAGATGCCAGTAGCAAGTCCACACTTCCAGAACTTTAAACTAACCAGCCATAAATCAGGATTCCCACAACTCCCTCCTTGGGTTCCATTAATTTGGTAGACTGACTTACAGAACTCAGGGAAACATATACATTACAAACGATACAAATAAACAGCCAGAGGAAGAGAACACAAAGGGTAAAGTCTGGAAGGGTCCGGAGTACAGGAGCTTTTATCCCCATGGAGTTGAAGTGTGGCCTCCTCCTGCATGTGGACGTGTTCCCATTCACCTTCCTGGAAGCCTACATATGTTCAGCTATTTGGAAGCTCTCTTAACCCAGTCGTTTAGGTTTATAACGGAAGTGTCAGGCTGAACACAGAGACTCAGGCCTGTAATCCCAGCATTTTGGGAGGCCTAGGCATGTGGATCACATAAGATCAGGAGTTCGAGACCAGCCTGGCCAACATTGTGAAACCCCATCTCTACTAAAAATACAAAAATTAGCCAGGCGTTGTGGCAGGCACCTGTAGTCCCAGCTACTGGAAGCTGAGGCACAACAATCGCTTGAACCTGGGAGGTGGAGACTGCAGTGAGCTGAGATCATGCCATTGCACTCCAGCCTGGGGAACAGCGCGAGACTCTTGTCTCAAAAAAAAAAAGTGGGGGACGGGTCATTATGTAGACATGATTGATAAATCATTGGCCATTGGTTATTACCTTCACTTTGAGCACCTCCCTGGAGGTTGGGGGTGGGGCTGAAAATTCCAACCCTCTGACCAAATGGTTGGATCTTCTGGCAGCCAGCCCCCATCCTGTGGTTATCTTGGAACTTTCCCCAAATCCTCTTATTAACATAAACTAAGTGTGTTTGAAAAGGGATTGTTATAAATAACAATCTTTTTATCTTTCACCTTCTGACACTGAAGCTATTCCCAGAGGGACTTCAAGGATCTAGACAAAAGGCCAAATATTTTAACAAAAGATATTCTTATTGCTTCAGACACTTCCCTGATCCCCCATGTTGAATTAAATGCTAGCTCTAGGGCCAGGCTCAGTGGGTCATGCTTGTAATCCCAGCACTTAGGGAAGCTGAGGCAGGTGGATCACTTGAAGTCAGGAGTTCAAAACTAGCCTGCTAAGCATGGTGAAACCTGTCTCTACTGAAAATACAAAAATTAGCCAGGTGTGGTGGCGGGCACCTGTAGTCCCAGATACTCAAGAGGCTGGGGAAGGAGAATCACTTGAACCCAGGAGATAGAGGTTGCAGTGAGCTGAGATCATGCCACTGCACTACAGCCTGGGCAACAGAGCAAGATTCTGTCTCAAAAAAAAAAAAATGCTAGCTCTTCATGGTCTCATGACACCCTGGCTTCCTTTTTTGAGAGAGAGTCTCTCTCTGTCACCCAGACTGGAATGCCAAGATCATGGCTTAGAGCATCCTCAATTTCCTGGGCTCAAGCAATCCTCTCACCTCAGCCTCCCAAGTAGCTGGGACTACAGGCACATGCCACCATGCCTGGCTAATTTTTGTATTTTTGTAGAAATGGGGTTTCACCATGTTGTCTAGGCTGGTCTCAAAACCTGGGCTCAGCCCATCTTCCTACCTCTAATTCTGGGCTCAACCCATCTGTTTGCCTCAGCCTTCCAGAGTGCTGGGACTACAGGCATGAGCCACCTCACCCAGCCTTCTTTTTGTTTCTATAGATTTGCCTTTTCTGGATAGTCCATACACATGGAATATGTGATATTTTGTGACTGGCGTAAACCAAAAAGTATCTGAGATAGGTCTCAATTAATTTAGAAGTTTATTTTGCTATGGTTAAGAATGTGCAAGGGAGGAGGCAGGTCTCTGCCTTTCTCTAAAGATGATTTTCAAGGGGAAAAGCAGGCTTGGAGAGGAAAGAGGAAGGGTAAGGTCACATTTACTGAATCCACATGTTGCAAGAGAAAAAGAAGCTGGTAGGGGAAAAGTCAATTATATATTCATGTGGTGGCCAAATAAATTGGTACTTTTTGTTTTTGAGACGGCGTCTCGCTCTGTCGCCCAGGCTGGAGTGCTGCGGTGCAATCTTGGCTCACTGCAACCTCCACCTCCCAGGTTCAAGCGATTCTTCTGCCTCAGCCTCCCAAGTAGTTGGGATTACAGGCATGCACCACCATGCCCCACTAAGTTTCTTGTATTTTTAGTAGAGATGGGGTTTCACCATATTGGCCAGGCTGGTCTCAAACTCCTGACCTTGTGATTCTGGTTCGCCCGCTTCAGCCTCCCAAAGTGCTGGGATTACAGGCTTGAGCCAGCAAATTAGCATTTTACATAAGATAAGGTGAACAGAGAGTAGCTACTTGTGGAAATATTTCATCTTTTATCTGTAGCTGTCTGGTTAGGAACAAAATGAAAGGCAGCTTCTTACATGACTCAGCTTTCAGCTTAATTTTTTTCTTTTGGCATAATGAATTGGGGTTCCAGGTTTTTATTTCATTTTATTTTCTTTCTTTGAGATGGAACCCTGGAGCTCTGTAGCCCAGGCTGGAGTGCAGTGGCGTGATCTCTACTCACTGCAACCTCTACCTCCCGGGTTCAAGCAATTCTCCTGCCTCAGCCCCCGAGTAGCTGGGATTACAGCCAGGTGCCACCATACCCTGCTAATTTTTTGTATTTTTAGTAGAGACAGGGTTTCACCATGTTGGCTAGGCTGGTTTTGAATTCCTGACCTCAAGTGATCCGACAACCTTGCCTTCCCAAAGTACTGGGATTTTAGGTGTGAGCCACCATGTCTGGCCTGGGATGCCATTTTATACCCACCGGAATAGTTATGTTTCTTTTTCAAAACAAATAGAGACGATCTCATTATGCTGCTGAGGCTGGTGTCAAACTCCTGAGCTCAAGTGATCTTCCCCACGCAGATCCTAGCACTTCCCGCGGCAAAGTGCTAGGATTACAGGGGTGAGCCACTGCATGCAGCCTATAATTAAACAAACAAACAAACAAACAAAAAACAGTACGAAATGTTGGCAACAAGTGGACAAACAAGAAGTCTCAGATATTGTTGGTGGAAATGTGAAATGGTACAGCCACTTCGTAAAACAGTTTGGCAGTTTCTCAAAAAGTTAAACATAAACTTATATCATATAACCTAGCAATTCCGTTTCTATATATATATCCAAGAAAAAAACTCTGCCCAACATTTGCATATAAATATTCAAAGCAAAATTATTATTATATATATATATATTTTGAGGTGGAATCTTGCTCTTGTTGCTCAGACTGGAGTGCAATGGCACAATCTCAGCTCACAGCAACCTCTGCCTCCCGGGTTCAAGCAATTCTCCTGCCTCAGCCTCCCGAGTAGCTGGGATAACAGGCATGCACCACCACACCTGGCTAATTTTGTATTTTTAGTAGAAACAGGGCTTCTCCATGTTGGTCAGGCTGGTCTTGAACTCCCAACCTCAGGTGATCCGCTCACCTTGGCCTCCCAAAATGCTGGGATTACAGACATGAGCCACTGTACCCAGCCAACATAATTAATAATAGTGAAAATGTGGGCCACTGTGCTCCAGCCTGGGCAACAGAGTGAGACTCCATCTCAAAAAATAAAATATTTTGCCAAGGTTAAGAACATGCCAGGGAGGCAGCTCTGTGCCTTTGTCTAAAGATGATTTAGAGAAAGGGACTCTAATTTCACTAATGACTAATGATGTTGGGCATCTTTTCATGTGCTTATTAGCTATTTCTGGATCTTTTTTGGTGAAATATCTATTCAGATCTTTTGCCCGTTTTTAAAATGGGTTGTTTGTCTTATCATGGAGTTGTAAGAGCTCTTTGTATATTATGAATACAAGTCCTTTATCATATGTGTATTATGCAGATATTTTCATCTAGTCTGTGGCTTGTCTTTCATTTTCTTGATGATGACTTTAAAAAAATTAAAGTAAAATTCACATTGCATAAAATTAACCATTTTAGGGCTGGGCACTCTGGCTCACACCTGTAACCCCAACATTCTGGGAGGCCAAGGTGGGTGGGTCACTTGAGGTCAGGTATTTGAGACTAACCTGGCCAACAAGCTGAAACCCCGTCTCTCTACTAAAAATACAAAAATTGGCAGGGAGCAGTGGCTCATGCCTGTAATTCCAGCACTTCGGGAAGCCGAGGCCGGCAGATCACGAGGTCAGGAGTTCGAGACCAGCCTGACCAAATGGTGAAATCCTATCCCTGCTAAAAGTACAAAAATTAGCTGGGCATGGTGGCATGCGCCTGTGATCGCAGCTACTCTGGAGGGTGAGGCAGGAGAATCACTTGAACCCCGGAGGCGGAGGTTGCAGTGAGCTGAGATTGTGCCACTGCACTCCAGCCTGGGCAACAGAGCAAGACTCTGTCTCGAAAACACAAAGCAAAACAAAACAAAAATTAGCTGGTTGTGGTGGTGTAAACCTGTAAGCCCAGCTACTCGGGGGCTGAAGCAGGAGAATCGCTTCAACCAGGGAGGTGGTGGTTGCAACCTCAGCAATAGAGTGAGACTCTGTCTTAAGAAAAAAAAATTAACCATTTTAAGTGAACAATTAAAAAAAAATTTTTTTTTAGAGATGAGGTCTTGCTGTTTTGCCCAGGCTGGTCTTAAACTCCTGAGTTGAAGCCATTCTCCTGCCTCCACCTCCCAAAGTGCTAGGATTACAGACGTGAGCCACCACACTGAGCCTATGAACAACTTTTTTTTTTTTTTTTGAGATGGAGTCTTGCTCTGTTGCCAGGCTAGAGTGCAGTGGCATGATCTCAGCTCACTGCAATCTTTGCCTCTCAGGTTCAAGTCATTCTCCTGCCTCAGCCTCCCTAGTAGCTGGGATTACAGGTGTGAGCCACCACACCTGGCCAAACAACTTATTAATGGTGTTTTTCCTTTTTTTTTTTGAGAAACTGATGTTTATTTCCTGTCAGCTTTATTTCCATGTTGCTTAAGAGCCCATGCAACAATACCTTAAAACCATTCAAGTGTTGCTTCTACCCATTCAGTGATTCAGTGGCCTGAGCAGGGCAAGCTGAGACCAGGCCTGCATGGCAGGCTGAGCACACCAGTCTTCAGTGGGACCTGCCGAATAGGCACAGGGGGGCACCTGCACACCCCAGACCAGTCTGCAACCTCAGGCTGAGGAGCAGTGAACTCAGGAGCTGGAGCAATCTCCATTCACCCAGAAATTCCTCCTTGGTCATAGCCTTTTCAGCAGTAGCCTGCTCTTCATTTTCAGGCTCTTCAGAAATTTTTGTAGAAACAGAGATCAGGCATGACCTCCCACGGGTGTTCACAAGAAATGGTGCCACACGTGCAGAACTTCCCGGGCCAGCCTCCACCACAGTCAACCCACTGAGGGGAGCTCTCTGGTTGTTGCATGGGATGCCAATGTCCACATAGCACAGAGGAGAATCTGTGTGACACAGAGCAAAGACAGGTAGGTTTACCTAAGAAGCCTCTGTGAGAGGCTGGTGGTCAGCCCTGGAGTCAGTTACCACAAAAAGCTGTGGGTCCCAAAGGCTGCCTGGATCTGGTTAGTGACGGTTCTCGGAGTGAAGTGGCCAGCAATTGGAGTGGCTCCAGTGGCAGCAGCAAACTTCAGCACAGCTCGCTGGACAGTGTTCCTGGAGGACAGGACAGTGACATCAGCAGGGTTTTCAATGGCAACAATGGCATGAGCTGCCAGCAGAAGCTTCTTCCAGGTCCTCTTCAGATTTACGATGTATATGACGTCACTTGTCCTCTTATAGATGTGCTATTCTCTGGCCAGGTGCGGTGGCTCATGCCTGTAATCTCAGCACTTTGAGATCAGCCTGAGTTTGAGATCAGCCTGGCCAAATGGTGAAACTCTCTCTCTATTAAAAATACAAAAATTGCCAGGCATGGTGGCGTGTGCTTGTAATCCCAGCTACTCAGCTACTCAGAAGGCTGAGGCAGGAGAATTAATTGAAACCAGGAGGTAGAGGTTGCAGTGAGCTGAGATTGCACCACTGCACTCCAGCCTAGGCGATAGAGTGAGACTCGATCTCAAAAAAAAAAAAAAAAAAATAGTGAGCTTGGTGGCTCACGCCTGTAATCCCAGCACTTTAGGAGGTCAAGGTGGGCAGATCACGAGGTCAGAAGATCGAGACCAGCCTGGCCCGCATGGTGAAACCCTGTCTCTACTAAAAATACAAAAATTAGCCGGGCATGGTGACAGGCACCTGTAATCCCAGCTACTTGGAAGGCTTAGGCAGAAAAATTGCTTGAACCCAGGAGGCAGAGGTTGCAGTGAGCCAAGATCCTGCCATTGCACTTCAGCCTGGCGGACAAGAGCGAGACTAAATCTTAAAAAAAAAAAAAAAAACTATTAATGGAAGTAGTAGATGAAACTTTATTATTATTATTATTATTATTATTATTATTATTTTGAGACCGAGTCTTGCTCTGTTGCCCAGGCTGGAGTGCAGTACATGATCTCAGCTCACTGCAACCTCCGCCTCCCAGGTTCAAACAATACTCCTGCCTCAGCCTCCTGAGTAGCTGGGATTACAGGTGTGCACCACCATGCCAAGCTAATTTTTGTATTTTTAGTAGAGACAGGGTTTCACCATCTTGGCCAGGATGGTCTTGAACTCTTGACCTCAGGTGATCCACCCATCTCAGCCTCCCAAAGTACTGAGGTTACAGGCATGAGCCACCTCACCTGGTCCTGGCCTGGTTTTTGTTTTTTGTTTTTTTACAGACAGGGTCTTGCTCTGTCACCTTGGCTGTAGTGCAGTGGTGCAATCACAGCTCGCTGCAGCCTCCACCTGCTGGGCTCAAAGGATCCTCCTGCCTCAGCCTACAGATTAGCTAGGACTACAGGCATACTCCACCACACCCAGATTTTTTTTCTTTTTTCTGAGATGGAGTCTCGCTCTGATACCCAGGCTGCAGTGCAGTGGAGCAATCTGGGATCATTGCAACCTTCATCTCCTGGGTTCAAGCGATTCTCTTGCCTCAGCCTCTCAAGTAGCTAGGACTACAGGCGTGAACTACCATGCCTGGCTAATTTTGTATTTTTAGTAGAGACAGGGTTTCACCATGTTGGCCAGGCTGGTCTTGTACTCCTGACCTCAAGTGATCTGCCTGCCTTGGCTTCCCCAAGTCTGGGATTACAGGCGTGAGCCACCGCAACCAGCCTTTTCTTAGAGATGAGGGTGTCTTTACGTCACCTAGGCTGATCAACTTGTTACTTGAAGTGATCTTCTCACCTCAGACTCTCAAAACGCTTGGATTACAGGTGTCAGCCAACATGCCCAGCCTGAAAACTATTCTTAATGAACTGGTATTTGAAGCTTATGACACTGGAAGTTCATTATACTGTTTTCGCTTATCTATCTCTGATATTTTTCACAATAAAAAGAGTATGTTTAGGCTGGGCGTGGTGGCTCATGCTTGTAATCTTAGCACTTCGGGAGGCTGAAGCAGGCAGATTGCTTGAGCCCAGGACTTTGAGACCAGCCTGGGCAACAAGGTGAAACTGGTCTCTATTGAAAAAAAAAAAGAAAAGAAAAGCCAGGCATGGTGGCTCACACCTGCCCAGCATTTTGGGAGGCTGAGTCGGGTGAATCATGAAGTTAGCAGCTCGAGACCAGCCTGGCCAACATGGTGAAAAACCGTCTCTACTGAAAATACAAAAAATTAGCTGGGTGTAGTGGCAGGAGCCTGTAATCCCAGCTACTTAGGAGGCTGAGGCAGGAGAATCGCTTGAACCTGGGAGGTGGAGGTTGCAGTGAGCCAAGATTGTGCCACTGCACTACCACCCAGGAGACAGTGTGAGACTCTGTCTTTTTTTTTTTTTTTTTTTTTTGACAGAGTCTCACTCTGTTGCCCAGGCTGGAGTGCAGTGGCATGATCTTGGCTTACAGCAACTTCCATTTCCCAGGTTCAAGCAATTCTCCTGCCTCAGCCCCCTAGTAGCTGGGATTACAGGCGCACACCACCATGGCCCAGCTAACTTTCGTATTTTTAATAGAAATGGGGTTTCACCATGTTGGCCAGGCTGGTCTCGAGCTCCTGACCTCGTGATCCACCCGTCTCGGCCTCCCACAGTTCTGTGATTACAGGCGTGAGCTACCACACCCGGTGAGACTCCGTCTTAAAAAAAAAAAAATTGGCTGGGTGCAGTGGCTCACACCTGTAATCTCAGCACTTTGGGAGGCTGAGGCAGGGCGATCACCTGAGGTCAGGAGTTTGAGACCAGACTGGCTAACATGGTGAAATGCCGTCTCTACTAAAAATACAAAAATTGGCCGCGCACAGTGGCTCACGCCTGTAATCCCAGCACTTTGGGAGGCTGAGGTGTGCGGATTACCTGAGGTCAGGAGTTCGAGACCACCCTGGCTAACATGGTGAAACCCCATCTTTAAAAAAAAGAATACAAAAATTAGCTGGGCATGGTGATGGGCACCTGTAATCCCAGCTGCTTGGGAGGCTGAGGCAGGAGAATCGTTTGAACCCAGGAGGTGGAGGTTGCAGTGAGCTGAGATCATGCCACTGCATTCCAGACAGAGTGAGACTCTGTCTCAAAAAAAAAAAAAACGTTTTATTTATTTATTTATTTATTTATATATTTGAGACGGAGTCTTCCTCTGCCCAGGCTAGAGTGTAGTGGTGCAATCTCGGCTCACTGCAACCTCCACCTCCCAGGTTCAAGCGATTCTTCTGCCTCAGCCTCCCAAGTAGCTGGGACTACAGGTTCAAGCCACCATGCCCAGCTAATTTTTTGTATTTTTAGTAGAGATGGGGTTTCACCATGTTAGCCAGGATGGTCTCACTCTCCTGACCTCGTGATCTTCCCACCTCGGCCTCCCAAAGTGCTGAGGTTACAGGCGTGAGCCACCGCACCCGGCAAAAGTTATTTTAAACGACCATTTTTGGCACCACCTAAAATCATCTTGTGTATATACATCACTGCACAACCCCTTGAAAGAGATTGGTTTAAAAGTTCAGAGTGAGGGCTCTAGATTCAGGCTGACCAAATTTAAATCCTGATTCCATCAGTTACTAGCTGATCTTAGAAAAGTCACCTAACTTCCCTGGGATAGTTGCTTCAGCTGAAAAATCAACATTACGGAAGCAGGCTCATTCTTCCCATTGCACAGTATGCCAATCACTGAGATGACAAGTTTGCAGTCAAAACAAGGATTATTCACAAGGCCACCTATTGAAGAGATAGAACAGGTCTGAAATCTGCATCTCTGATCACAGGATTTAGGGATATTTATGGGGTGGTCCAAGGCATAGGGAAAGGTGATTGGAGGTGTAGAAAAGTAGGGCCATTGGTGATCTGTGCAGTCACAGCCAAGCTTTCTGGTTCTTCATAGGATGCATGTTCACAAAATGACATCAGGGGTGCGATCTAAGGATGGACTTTTTGGCTTTCTAACATCAAAAAGTCACCCATCAGACACTCAAGCAGGCCAAGGTGAAGGGTCGGTGGGCTCAGCCAGCTTGAACTGAACAAGAACTGATTGTGAGTTCCTGAAAAACAACTTAAGCAACCATTGCCGTGGTGACCTATATATCAGAGATGTTATCTATAAGAAAGCTGTGGCAGTTCAGTTATATACTGCTTAGCTATGTGACTTTCAGCTATATAGGTTCTCAAGTCAACTAGAAGCAAGTGACTAAAAGCAAACAAATCAAAGCATGATGTAGGCTGATAAAAATTTTTAAAAGAAAAAAGAAAAGCAAGTAAGGCAGGTTAAGGGTTTTTTTTTCTTTTTGAGACTGAGTTTCACTCTTGCCACCCAGGCTGGAGTGCAATGGTACCATCTTGGCCCACTACAACCCCTGCTTCCTGGGTTCAAACAATTCTCCTGCCTCAGCCACCGGAGTAGATGGAATTACAGGTGCCTGCCACCATGCCCAACTAATTATAGTACTTTCAGTAGAGATGGGGATTCACCATATTGGCCAGGGTAGTCTCAAACTCCTGACGCCAGGTGATCTACCGCCTTGGCCTCCCAAACTGCTGGGATTACAGGCGTGAGCCACTGCACCCAGCCAGGTTAAGTCTGACAGGACTAATCAGGTCACAGTGCTTGGTTTCATCAAATGCTTCCCCCCTCCACCCCACCTCCCCCAAGACAAAGTCTTACTCTGTCGCCCAGGCTAGCGTGCAGTGGCACAATCTCGGCTCACTGCAACCTCTACCCCCTGGGTTCAAGCGATTCTTCTGCCTCAGCCTCCCGAGTAGCTGGGATTACAGGCGCCCACCACCGCACATGGCTAATTTTTGTATTTTTAGTAGAGACAAGGTTTCATCATTTTGGCCAGGCTGATCTTGAACTCCTGACCTCGTGATCCACCCGCCTCAGCCTCCAAAAGTGCTGGGATTACAGGCATGAGCCACCTCACCCAGCCTCATCAAGCACTTCTACTGCATACTTGGGCCTGTATTGTATCAGTGCACTTCTCATGTTATCCTCCCTGCAACTCTAAGAGGTAAGACATTAAGTCATGCTTCTCTCCCTTTTCTTTCTTTCTCTTCTTTTTTTTTTTTTTTTTTTTTTTTTTTTTGAGACAGAGTCTTGTTTTGTCGCCAGGCGCCAGGCTGGAGTGTAGTGGCGCGATCTCGGCTCACTGCAACCTCCGCCTCCTGGGTTCAAGCAATTCTCCTGCCTCAGCCTCCCAGAGTAGCTGGGACTACAGGTGCGTGCCACCATGCCCAGCTAATCTTTGTATTTTAGTAGAGACGGGGTTTCACCATGTTGGCCAGGATGGTCTCGATCTCTTGACCTCGTGATCCACCCACCTCGGCCTTACAAAGTGCTGGGATTACAGGCGTGAGCCACCGCGCCCGGCCCTTTCTTTCTTTTTCTTTCTTTCTTTCTTTTCTTTTCCTTCTTTCTTTCTCTCTCTCTCTCTCTTTCTTTCTTTCTTTCTCTCTCTCCTTCCTTCCTTCCTCTCTCTCTTTCTTTCTTTCTTTCTTGACAGATTCTCACTCTTTGCCCAGACTGGCGTGATCTTGGCTCACTGCAGCCTCGACTCCTGGGTTCAAGCTAGTCTCCTGCCTCAGCCACCTGGGTATCTGGGATTACAAGTGTGCACCACCACGCCCAGCTACTTTTTGTATTTTTAGTATAGACGGAGTCTCACCATGTTGGCCAGGCTGGTCTCGAACTCCTGATCTCAAGTGATCCACCTGCCTTGGGCTCCCAAAGTGCTGGGATTGTAGTTGTGAGCCATCAGGCCTGGCCAGTCCTGTTTCATACATGAGGAAATGGTCTTAATGCAGGAGATTGGACCAGTTGGTCTGTGGGACCTGCCCCTCCTTCTCCAAGTCTAGAAGGTTCCCGATGACTGACAATAAGGTCACACATGTCCCCATGTTTCTAATTATACTTTTTGTCACCTCAGAAGGTTGCATGAATCAAGGTTGATTTCTAAGATTCCCAGAGGTGTTTCTGTCTGACAACACCTTCCCAATTTCATAAGGTGACCTGGATGCTTGTCGCTTGACTCTGTCTTTGCCTCAGGAATTCACAGGCATGGCTTTAATTTTTTTTTTTTCCCTAAGATGCAGGTTCTGGCTTAGGCCAGACATCTCCAGTGAGAGCTCTAGGCAAGAAATTATTTAGGTCTGCAATTTGTAGGAGACAGGCCAAAGGGAATTTCCTGAAAGAAGGATAACTTTAGGTTTGAGAACAAGAAAGAAGGAACTGAGGATAGAGATCAGAACTAGAAGAAGCTCTGACACACTGATTATTATCTAAGGCAGTTCTTGAGTCCTGCAGTTGCCCCTCTGAAGCTCAAATCTCCCAAAAATTGCAGGGGGGATGTGCCGAGAGCTCCTTACGGTGATTTATTTTTATAACTTTTTTTAAGATGGAGTCTTGTTGTGTTATCCAGGCTGGAGTGCAGTGGCGCCATCTCAGCTCAGTGCAACCTCTGGGTTCAAGCAATTCATCTGTCTTAGCCTCCCAAGGAGCTGGGATTATGGGTGTGGTATGCCCAGGTAATTTTTGTATTTTTAGTAAAGATGGGGTTTCACCATGTTGGTCAGCCTGGTCTTGAACACCTAATCTCCCAAAGTGTTGGGATTACAGGCGTGAGCGACGGTGCTAGCTTATAACTTTTTTTTTTTTTTTTTTTGAGACAGACTTTCCCTCTTGTTGCCCAGGCTGGAGGGCAGTGGTGTGATCTTGGCTCACTGCAACCTCCACCTCCCGGGTTTAAGCAGTTTCTCCTGCCTCAGCCTCCCGAGTAGCTAGGGTTACAGGCATGTGCCACCATGCCCTGCTAATTTTGTATTTTTAGTAGAGATGGGGTTTCTCCATGTTGGTCAGGCTGCTGTCAAACTCCTGACCTCAGGTGATCCGCCCACCTTGGCCTCCCAAAGTGCTGGAATTACAGGCATGAGCCACCATGCTCAGCCTCCTACTTCTAATTCAGGATAGAAAATTTGGCCAGGCATGGTGGCTCATGCCTGTAATCCCAGCACTTTGGGAGGCCAAGGCGGGTGGATCACCTGAGGTCAGGAGTTCAAGACCAGCCTGGCCAACATGGTGAACCCCGTCTCTACTAAAAAATACAAAAATTAGCTGGGTGTGGTGGCAGACACCTGTAATCCCAGCTATTCAGGAGGCTGAGGCAGGAGAATCGCTTGAACCCAAGAGGTGGAGGTTGCAGTGAGCAGAGATTGTGACACTCCACTCTAGCCTGGGAGACTGAACAAGACTCCATCTCACAAACAAAAAGAAAGAAAGAAAGAAAATTTGAAAGACAGAAAAGAGTCTCTTCCTATCATTGATTCAGGAAGAGGCACTTGTGATGAAGTTGAAAGAGACAGTCCTGGGTTCCAATCTCGGATCTCTTTCTAGCATTCACTGTTAATTTTGACCAGTCACTTATCCCTTCTGAACCTCTGTTTCTTCCTCTCTGAAAGGGGGGAATCACAGTGTCTGCTACCTCACTGGGTAGCTGTGGGATGAATAAAGGCATATCTAGTTCATAAACACACAGTGAGCACTCAGTATATGTCCTTCTCTCCTCCTTTCAGTTTACAGAGAGGTTTCATTCAAGCATTTCCTGAGCACCCTTAAGGTGTCACTACATGCCAGAAAACACATGGGTATGGATAAAACTGGCCTTTCCCCTTGAAAGGCTTATGGATAGGCAGGTGCAGTGGCTCACACCTGTAATCCCAGCACTTTGGGAGCCTGAGGTGGGCAGATCGATGTGGAGAAATCCCGTCTCCACTAAAAATACAAAATTAGCCAGGTGCGGTGGTGTGCTCCTGTAATCCCAGCTACTCGGGAGGCTGAGGCAGGAGAATTGCTTGAACCCTGGAGGCAGAGGTTTTGGTGAGTCAAGATTGTACCATTGCCCTCCAGCCTGGGCAACAAGAACAAAACTCTGTCTCACACACACACCCGAAAAAAAAAAAGGCTTATGGTTTGGGGGAGGAAATCTTCCCAGATTAAATGGTCCAATCTCCTGCCTCAAGATAAATAAAAAAATACATTTGACCCAATTTTTAGATGCCAGCAGAGGCCCAGAGAGGCAAGGTCACACAGCAGGTGAATAGTAGGAAGGGAACTTGAACCCGATTAGGAGGAATACTGGGAAAAGAGCAAGGAGAAAGGAGCTTCGTAAGTAAAATCATACTAGTTTGTAGCTCAAAAGAGAGGAGCATTAGAACACAGAGCTGGCTGCAAATGGATCAGGGGTTGCAAATTCACCTGTGAAAATTGACTGCATTTTTTTTTTGAGACGGAG
Organism: Ateles fusciceps; assembly: GCA_036589455.1. Lineage (NCBI taxonomy): Eukaryota > Metazoa > Chordata > Mammalia > Primates > Atelidae > Ateles > Ateles fusciceps. Next base: position 2,150,332 of record JAZHEH010003223.1, read on the forward strand.
TCTTGCTCTGTCACCCAAGCTGGAGTGCAATGGGGTGATATCAGCTCACTGAAAACTCCACCTTCTGGATTCAAGGGATTCTAGTGCCTTAGCCTCCTGAGTAGCTGGAATTTCACATGCCTGCCACCACGCCGAGCTTATTATATATATATATATATATTTTTTTTTTTTTAATTTTATTTTTATAGAGACAGGGTTTCACCATGTTTGTCAGCCTGGTCTCGAACTCCCAACCTCAGGTGATCCACCCATTCGGCCTCCCAAAGTGCTGGGATTACAAGCATGAGCCACCACACCCAGCCAATTTTTCTATGTTTAGTAGGGATGACGTTTTACCACGTTGGCCAGGCCGGTCTCCAACTCCTGACCTCAAGTGATCCCCCCCACACCTTGGCCTTCCAAAGTGCTGGGATTACAGGGGTGAGCCACTGTGCAAGGTTTTTTCTTTTTCTTTCTTTTTTTTTTTTTCTGAAGCAGGGTCTCACTCTGTCGCCCAAGTTTGAGTGTAAGGGCGCAAACATGGCTCATTGCAGCCTCGACCTCCTAGGCTCATGCGATCCTTTCACCTCAGCCTTTTGCCACCACACCTGGCTAATGTTTTTATTTTATTTTTGTAGAGACAGGGTCTTACTATGTTGCCCAGGCTTGTACTGCATTTGCTTGTGCAAGATTTCCTCCCAACACTTTATGACAAAAACTTTCAAACATATAGAGCAGTTGAAAGAACTCTACGGTGAACGGTGGTCTACCCATTACCTAGATTCTACAATTGTTAACTGTTTGCTACATTTGCTTTGTTGCATATTTATTCATTCATCTGTTTCTACATCTCCCCACCCATCCATCTTATTATTATATTTTTGAGACAGAGTCTGGCTCTGTTTCCCAGTCCAGAGTGCAGTGGCGTGATTTCTGTTCACTGCAACCTCTAACTCCTGGGTTCAAGCAATCCTTCTGCCTCAGCCACCCAAGTAGCTGGGATTACAGGCATGCATAAACAAGCCCGGCTAATTTTATTTTATTTATTTATTTGAGACAGAGTCTTGCTCTGTCGCCAGGCTGGAATGCAGTGGCGCAATCTCGGTTCATTGCAACCTCAGCCTCCTGGGTTCAAGCCTCCCGAGTAGCTGGGACCACAGGCGAGTGCCACCACGCCCGGCTAATTTTTGTATTTTTAGTAGAGATGGGGTTTCACCATGTTGGCCAGGACAGTCTTGATCTCTTGACCTTGTGATCCGCCCGTCTTGGCCCCGAAAGTGCTGGGATCACAGGCATGAGCCACCACGCCCAGCCTTAATTTTTGTGTTTTTAGTAGAGATGGGTTTTTGCCATGTTGGCCAGCCTGGTCTTGAACTCCTGATCTCAAGTGATCCTCCTGCCTTGGCCTCCCAAAGTGCTGGGATTACAGGCTTGAGCCACTGCACCTGGCCTGTTTGTTTGTTTATTTATTGAGACAGAGTCTCGTTCTGCTGTACAGGCTGGAGTGCAGTGGCACAATCTCGGCTTGCTGCAACCTCTGCCTGCTGGGTTCAAGCGTTTCTCCTGCCTCAGCCTCCCGAGTAGCTGGAACTACAGGTGTGCGCCACCATGCCCAGCTAATTTTTGTGTTTTTAGTAGAGATGGGGTTTCAACATGTTGGCCAGGATGGTCTTGAACTCCTGACCTCAAGTGATCTGCCTGCCTCAGTTTCCCAAAGTGCTGGAATTACAGGCATAAGCCACCATGCCCAGCCTAGGTGGGTTTTGTTTTGTTTGAGACAGAGCCTCACTCTGTCACCCAGGCTGGAGTGCAGTGGTGCAATCTCAGCTCACTATAACCTCCGCCTCCCAGGTTCAAGGAATTCTGCTGCCTCAGCCTTTCAAGTAGCTGGTACTACAGGTGCATGCCACCACGCCTGGCAGATTTTTTTTTTTTTTTTTTGTATTTTCAGTAGAGACAGAGTTTCTCCATGTTGGCCAGGCCGGTCTCAAACTCCTGGCCTCAAGTGATCTGCCCACCTTGGCCTTCCAAAGTGCTAGGATTACAGGTGTGAGCCATTATGCCTGGCCCAGCTATTATTTTTCTTTTACCTGGATGGTTCTTGGAGGCATTTAAGTTTACTATCCCTGATCTAGAAAGTGTATTATAAAGTCTTGGAAGTAGGATTGCCAAATAAAATATAGAATGCCCAGTTAAATTTGAATTTTAGATAAACAATGAGAAAATTTTTAGTAATAGTATGTTACTATGCAATAGTTGCACATATTTATACTAAAAAAAATCTATTGTTTATCAGAAATCCAAATTTAACTAGGCATCCTATATTTTTATTTTCTAAATCTGGCAACCTGGGACCACGGACAGAACTTGTGTACCTTATTTTGAGGATGAGGAAACAGTCTTAAAGAGAAATAATAAGCCATCACACCCAGCCTTAAGTGGTCTCTTTGGATCCAGATCTCAGGCCCTCAGAAGCTCCATAGTGTCTTCTCTCTATTAACACACAATTTTTCAAGCCTTCCTCTGGCAATTGAAAGCAAAGAGGCTCCAGGAAAGAGGGGGGACAGCAGTGTGACTAAGTGTTCTGCAGGGAAATCTGGTAAGTGGCAGGTGGCATGTGGGCTGCTGGGGTTTTTCTCCCAACTCCTTCCAGCTCTGCATTCCTGCTTCCTGCCCTCCTCCTCTCCCAAGAGGCCTAGGAACCTCCTTCCCTTGCTGGTGACAGGATCTTCCAGGCTTCTGGCCCCTGCTCTAGCAGGGCTAGTCCTGTCCTGGATTGGCACAGGTGTCATAGGCAGAAGAAAGGTAAAGGTGGCTCAACTTTATCAACCACTGATCCTGCATTCTGACCAGGCCAAGACCGGGGGTGAGTTCTGAATCAGGAAAACTTGGGAGCTAGAGCCACATAGCATGGGAGAATGAGAAAATGGTCAGGCTGGGATTCCCTGCCCTCACAAACTCAGCTTCTTCTTGAACAATCACCTACTACCAACCCGGGATCTTCTAGAGTCTTTACAATATATAGAAGGTAAGAACTATTAGACTCATTTAGAGATTTGGACACTGAGGTTCAGGTGACTTGCCTAAGACCCCCCCCAAGCAATTTGTTGACATAATATGGACTAGATCCTTGATCCATATGCTGGTGAAGCCAAAATGAAATTACTAACTCCTACCAAATACTGCCTCCCAGAAGAGAGCTGATCCAGCCTGTTGGCATTGGTAAGAAGGTTAGGATAGTGCTAATCTTCTGTGGTTCTCAAAGTGTCACGCTGGGTGGGCATCAGCATTACCTGGAACTTGTTAGAAATGCAATTTCTTGGCCTGGCACAGCGGCTCATGCCTGTAATCTTGGGAAAAAAAAAAAAAAGAGAGAGAAGGGTGCAGCACCATGTTGGCCAGACTGGTCTCGAACTCCTGACCTCAAGTGATTTGCCTGCCTCGGCCTCCCAAAGTGCTGGTATTCCAGCTGTGAGCCACTGAGCTTGGCCAAGCCTAGGAGTTTGGGAACAGCCTGTGCAACACAGGAAGACAGTGTCCACAAAAATAAAAACAAGGTTGGGCATGGTGGCTCATGTCTGTAATCCCAGCACTTTGGGAGGCCGAGGTGGGAAGATCACGAGGTCAGGAGATCAAGACCATCCTGGCTAACATGGTGAAACCCCATCTCTACTAAAAATACAAAAAATTAGCTGGGCGTGGTGGCATGCACCTGTAGTCCCAGCTACTCGGGAGGCTGAGGCAGGAGGGTCGCTTGAACCTAGGAGGTGGAGGTTGTAGTGAGCAGAGATCACACCACTGAACTCTAGCCTGGGTGACAGAGGGAGACTCCGTCTCAAACAGAATAAAATAAAATAAAATAAGAACAGTTAGCCTGGTGTAGTGGCTTAGGCCTGCAGTCCCAGCCACTCAGGAAGTTGAGGTAGGAGGAGCATGAACCCGGGAGGTCGGCTGCAGTGAGCTATGGTTGCATCGCTGCACTCCAGGTTGGGTGACAGAGGAAGACTCTGTCTCAGAAAAAAAAAAAAAAGGTACTTTGAAAAATGTAAGTGACTTTCCAGATGGCAAAATAGTATTTTCATTAGGAGGAAACAAGCTAAACAGTAATAGCAAAGGTCACTAAGTATTGAGCACTTAGTCATACCTCTGAGTCTCTGCTTGCATAGCCTATTATTTCCCACAAGCAATCCATGAAGGAGGTTAAGAGAATGGACTTTCAAGCCAGACTGCCTGGGTTTTTATTCAGCATGTGACTTGTTTATGCATCTGTAAAATGGGGATAATCGTGGTATTTCTGTAACAGGTTTGTTGTGAGAATAAAGGAAGCTTGTTATCAGCTGTTGGAACACTGGCTATGTTGGCTCCGCTAAGCTGTTATCATCATCCCTAAGCACACCCAGTTAAAAAGTGGAAAAGGGAGGATTTGAACCCAATTTACCCAAAAATTTACTCTGAAGTGTAAATTTTTTTCTTTTCTTTTTGACCATGGCCTTTAATGTACATGGTTAAAGGCTAAGCTAGGCCAGGTGCAGTGGCTTGAATCTGTAATTCCAGAGATTGGAAAGCTGAAGGAGGGAGGATTGCTTGAGCCCAGGTGTTGGAGACCAGCCTGGGTAACATGGCGAGACCATGGCCCCATCCTCGCCCCATCCCATCCGCACCCCACCCCACCCCCATCTCTACAAAGGATAGAAAAAATTAGCCCGGTAGGGTGGCATTCACCTGTTGTCCCAGCTACTCAGGAGGCGGAGGTGGGAGGCTTGCTTGAGCCCAGGATTTAGAGGCTGTAGTGAGCTATGACTGCACCACTGCACTCCACCCTAGGTGACAGAGTGAGACCTTATCTCAAAAAGAAAAAAAAGAAATGAAGAAAGAAAAAGAAAGGAAAAGAAAAAAGAACAACTAAGCTATATAGACCAGTGGTTCTCAAATTAGGATCTCACTCACTAGTAGCATCACTAGAAGAGCTTGTTAGACATACAAGTTATCAGACCCTATCCTCCTATCCCAGATCTTCTGATCAGAAACTCTGGGGGGTGGGGCTCAGCAGTGTAAGTTTTTTTTTTTTGTTTTTTTTTTTTGAGAGCGAGTCTTGCTCTGTCACCAGGCTGGAGTGCAGTGGCGCAATCTCGGCTCACTGCAACCTCTGCCTCCTGGGTTCAAGCAACTCTTCCGCCTCAGCCTCCAGAGTAGCTGGGACCACAGGTGCGTGTCACCACGCCCGGCTAATTTTTTTTTTGTATTTTTAGTAGAGACGGGGTTTCACCATGTTGGCCATGATGGTCTCGATCTCTTGACCTTGTGATCCGCCCGCCTCGGCCTCCCAAAGTGCTGGGATTACAGGCGTGAGCCACCTCGCCCAGCCAGTTTTTTTTTTTTTTTTTAAACGGAATCTTGCTCTGTCACCCAGGCTGGAGTGCAATGGCATGATCTTGGCTCACTGCAACCTCTGCCTCCCGGGTCCAACCTATTTTCCAGCCTCAGCCTCCTGAGTAGCTGGGACTACAGGTGCGCACCACCACACCTGGCTAATTTTTGTATTTTTAGTAGAGACCTGTTGGTTAGGCTGGTCTCGAACTGCTGACCTTGTGATCTGACTGCCTCAGCCTGCCGAAGTGCTGGGATTGCAGGCATGAGCCACCGCGCCCGGTAAGCAGTGTAAGTTTTAATAAGCTCTCTAGGTGATTCTGATGCACATCAGAGTTTTACAATCACAGTCGCTATAGGCTCTGGTGGGCGAGGTGTTAAAAAAGCCTGGAGGTGTGGAAAATTGGGATTTAGCAGGATTTACCACCGCAGCTGGCTCTTCAAGCCCGGGGCGGGCCGGTCGGCTGGCGCGCAATGCCTCCTGGGGCTTGTAGTCCAGTCACTCCCGCGCTCAAGCGCCTGCGCGTTGGCTGCTAACTCGCTTTAGTAGCTGTGGTCGGGGCTCGAGACCGGCTGCCATCTTAGTCTAGGGACTGAGGAGACGCCGCCGCCCCTAGTCCCGGTAAACATCCGTGGGCGAACTCGGGGCATTTCTCGGGAGAGGGAGGGAGTCCGGATGAGAATGTTCGGGGGAGAAGTAGGGCAGATGAGTGGGACGCGCGGGTCGGGACGCCAGAGCCACGGTTGCTCCTTCTCTCAGAGCCGGTGTCTGGGGGGCGCGGGGAGCTCGGGCTAGTGGCCCGGGTCGGTCGGTGGGGGTGGGTTGGCCGGACGTTCGGAGGGATCAGTGCCTGGCGCAGGCTCTCGGAGGCCCTCGCCTCGCGGGCTCCAAGTTGTGAAAGGGCTGGGCCACGACGGGCGTGGGCACTGTCTGGCCCCTAGCCCCTCAGCCCTTCCTGGGGCCACCCTCCCGTGGCTCGGCCTACGAGTGGGGCCCGGCCGCCGCGGGCGACGTGGCCCTGTGAGGGGCGGCGACCGGGTCCCCCGCCACCCGGCTGGCCTTCCCGAGACTTTTCCGAGCCCCCAGTCGCTGAGAGGGCCCAGCACAGCGGCCGCCTCCCCTTCTTTCTCCCACTCCCCTCCTCCTTCCATTGTCCCCCCGGCGTGGTGGTCCCGGCCCCGGCGCTCTCCCCGACGCCCGCCACCGCCGTGGCGGCGCCGACTTTTGCAGACGTGGAGCTGTCACTGCCCTTCCTCTGGAGAGTGCCCTTTGCTTTAGCAGAGAAAAGAAAAAAGTAGCCGTTGAACGTATTCTAAGGGCCAAAGCATGATGACATGACTTTCAAGTGGGGAACTCAAGTTTTCCCAGACTTAGTTCCCGGCCGCGACTTAAAAGAGAATCGCAGGATTTGTGCTCCCGAAGTAGACGTTGGGCCTAAAGTTAGACATATAACCAGCTGAACTTGTAAAGAGCCAGAAATTCACGATCCCCCAATAACAACGAAACCTTGTTTTCTTGGTTGTATTCGTATCCTAATCTTACTACGTTTTCTGCCATTTTTCCACAGCTGCAGTATGCTTGTTTTGGAGTTGGGGGGTGGGGGAAGTGTGGGATTTTGCCTTAACAATTGGTAAGACACTGGAGCCAACTGTCTATCATTGGATTTAGGTGGGTTCTCCCGCATCGATTCCTAATATAATTCGATCTTCAGGAAGTATGTAAAGGCAGTGTATTTCCATTCTCAAAATCAGCTAAGGAATGGTTTATCAGTTGAGGTGAAGTTCTCATGACAGATCTGGTGAGAGCCTGCTGTGTGTATTTACAGGTTTATTTAAGACAGTTTATTTTTAAGATTAAGAAATAGGTTGGGCGCGGTGGCTCACACCTGTAATCCCAGCACTTTGGGAGGCCAAAGCCGGGGTTGTGGGGGGGTGGGGGGGATCACTTGAGCCCAGGAGATCAGCCTGGGCAACATAGTGAAACCTTGTCTCTACAAAAAATAGAAAGATTAGCCGGATGTGGTGGTGGGTGCCTGTGGTCCCAGGTACTCAGACTCGGGAGGCTGAGGTGGGAGAATCAACTTGGGGGGGGGGGGGGGGGAGGGGGAGGGGGGAGGGCGGGGTGTTGAGGTTGCAGTGAGCTGTTAGTGTGCCACTGCACTCCAGCCTGGGTGACAGAGTAAGACCCTGTCTTTAAAAAAAAAAAAAATTTAGAAATGAAGGTGGAAATTCTGCTTCAGAGACTGTCAATGTAAGTTTTGTGAGTGCAGAAGGAATTCCATTATGTTTAGCATATAAGGCAGGTCACCAAGGATATGATATGAAATTTAAAAAATGAGTACTGACTACTTCAGTGTTCAGTGTATTCTAAAATCAAACATTTTTATTCTTTTTTTTTTTGAGTCGGAGTCTCATTTTGTCGCCCAGACTGGAGTGCAACAGCACGCTCTTGGCTCACTGCAACCTCCACCTCCTGGGTTCAAGCAATTCTCCTGCCTCAGCCTCTCAAGTAGCTGGGACTACAGGCACCTGCCACGATGCCCAGCTAACTTTTGTATTTTTAGTAGAGACAGGGTTTTACCATATTGGCAAGGCTGGTTTCAAACTCCTGACCTTGTGGTCCGCCCACCTCAGCCTCCCAAAGTCCTGGGATTATAGGTGTGAGCCACCGCACCAAGCCACATTTCTGCATTCTTTTTTAAAAAATACATCTTTACATTTATTGGAAGAGACAGACAAACCAGTAGTCCCCACATTTGACCATTAGAATAATTATGAGAGCTTAGAAATTCCAGAGTCTCACCTTCTGAGATTGACTTAGTAGATCTGGGTTGGCTCCAACCAATTTATTTTTAACACATGCCTTAGGTAATTCTAATGGTCTTGGAAACCACTCAGGGCAAATGGTACTGTAGATATACCAAGGAAAGCTCAGAAAGCTTTGAGTCAGAAGAAGAAGTGGCCAATTGCGTGTGTGTGGCAGGGTGGAGGATTGGTTAGAAAGGCAAGATTTGCCCCTGAACCCATGTTGGGTCTTAGATGAAGAGTAGGAATGTGAAAAGGGCACGGAAAGAGGACAGGATAGGCAGAGGGAATGACTTAGTGCTGTGTGTAAATTTAGAGGATTATGGAACAAAAAGAGTTCAGTGAGTAGGGAGTAGAATGGGGAAGGAGAGCATTTTGAAACACAACATCAGAAAGGTTAAAGGAAGCAAGTATATGAAAAGTTCTTTTTTGTTTCTGTTGAGACTAGGTCTTACTCTCTTACCTAGTCACCCAGGATGGAGTGCAGTGGCAGGACCTCCAGAGCTCAAGTAATCTTCCCACTCCAACCTCCCTGAGTAGCTGGAACAGCAGGCATGTATCAGCACACCTGGCTAATTTTTAAAATTTTTTTGTAAAGACAGGGTCTCTCTATGTTGCCCAGGCTGGTCTTCAACTCCTATGCTCAAGTGGTCCTCCTACCTTGGCCTCCCAAAGGGTTGGGATTACAGTCATGAGCAGTACACTGTGCTCTGCCTAAAAGTTCCAAGTATAATGCTAACAATTTGGAATTTTACATTGTTAGAAATAGATATGGGGCTGGGCTCAGTGCCTCACGCCTGTAATCCCAACGGTTCGGGAGACTGAGGCTGGTGAATTGGTGGAGCTCAGGAGTTCGAAACCAGCCTGGGCAACGTGGTAAAACCCCATCTTTATAAAAAAGGAAGAAAAAAAAAAAAGAAATAGATACAGATTTTTAGACAGGGAAATGATGTGAGTACATATGTGTTTTAGAAAGATTACTGTGTACTGCAGGACAAAGGCATCAAAAAACGAAAAAAGATTCAAGATGAGATTTGGGTGAATAAAAAAACGAAAACAGAAAGATTGCTCTGGTGATGAGCGAAAGGATGAAAGAGTAGCTATTGCAGAAGTCTAGGTGAGAAGTGACAAAGCCTGACCTTGGAGAGAGGTTTTGGGGATGATCAAGGGATTGGATTTAGCTTTTTACTAGTGCAATATTGTTGCCATATTTTTAGATGAGGACTTTTTTTAGTGCTAGTCTGGGTAAAGGGCTCCTTTTCTGTCAAAAGAACCCATTAGCAAGTCTGAATAATATTTCCAGGTTATATATGTTATATATAGTATGAGAGTGAATTGTTCATTAGCATCTTTGAGAAATTAGAAAGAACTACGTCAGGTGTAATTTGGAAGAGAACTTGGAGTTTGTTATTATTTTTGAGATGGAGTCTCACTCTGCCATGCAGGCTGAAGTGCAGTGATGCCATATCGGCTCACTGCAACCTCCACCTCCTGGGTTCAAGCGATTTATGTGCCTCGGCCTCCCAAGTAGCTGGGATTACAGGCGTGTGCCACCAAACCTGGCTAATTTAGAACTTGGAGTTTGGACTGAAATTTATGTCTCTCAGTACTATTGATCTAGGCTTGTTGGAAGTGTTTTGCTCTCATCAACTTTCTCAATAGAAACTTGCTCATTGAGTTTTAGAGTTGGAAGAAATTACAGAGATTATCTAGTCCATAATGGCAAATATATTTTGGTTTATCAGCCAACTCAGATTGGAAGCTGCCAGAAGCACTGTGTTGGGAAGGATTCTGGTTGTAGGAGGTCTCTGAGAAATTGTATTATGATTGATCAGTGATGTTGCCTATGACAGTTATCTAGTAGGTAGTACATAGTATGTGCCAGGTATATGCTATTCTTAAATTAGTCCAGTCTCTCAGTTTCCTGTTTTGTTGTTTGTGTTTTGAGATGGAGTTTCGCTCTGTTGCCCAAGCTGGAGTGCAATAGCGCGATCTTGGCTCACTGCAACCTCCGCCTCCCAGGTTCAAGCGATTCTTCTGCCTCAGCTTCTTGAGTAGCTGGGATTACAGGCACATGCCACCATGCCTTGACTAATTTTTTATATTTTTAGTAGAGATGGGGTTTCACCATATTGGCCAGGCCGGTCTTAAACTCCTGACCTCAGGTGATCTGCCTACTTTGGCCTCCCAAAGTGCTGGGGTTATAGATGTTAGACACTGTGCCCAGCCTGTTTGTTTTAAAGGTGAAATAATTTACGAAACTAGTTAAGAGTGAGAGCTAGAACTAGAACTAGGTTTTGCAACTCTGGGTCTGGTATTCTCTGGTTTACCAAGATGAATATGCACTACTGAAGAGCTGATATTAGACTAGAAAGGAAAAGGGAGATTTTTAGCCTGTGTCTCTTGACTGTTTAGGCAAGAGTTTAACAAGGAATTTTGGCCTAGAAATGAGTTTTGTTGTATTCATTGTGGCCTGAGAAATTTGTGTTAGTACTGATAGGAAATACCTGTTTTGTTGTTTTGCCACTTTCTTTCTGGTTGCTTAACCCTCTCAGTTTTGGATTTTGGGAACTGGTTTCTTTTATAAGAATTAAAACAAAAGTGTGTAAAGTTATTTTTTTCTGTATTTATAGTGCTTAGCCAAATTCTGGGCTCATAATAAGTGCTCAGTAAAGGCATGTTGACTTTTATAGCTGTAAATGATACTGGTTTTGAGTCAATATAAATTAGTTAGGGGCTTCACAGAATTGAATTGCAGCATTCTCTGGTTGGGAGGTTGGCTTTCAGCTAAAAATGTTAAGTTGGAAACTATCCTCACAACTAGAAGCAGTTAACCAGAAGCTGTTCCTGCCTGTATCCTCCTCCAGTCTAGCAGTGTACTTGTCCTTGAAAAACTGCTGCCAGCTCAGCTCTTTTGCTTCTTTTCAGAGCTGACTATATCCAGGTCCTTGGCATGCTTTTCTTTTCCTGTCCCTAGGAGTCTCCAAGTTGCAGGAACTATCATTATGGTGACCCTTATAGGCTGAGTGTGTTTATATGGCCATCCTAATTTTGCCAGATAGCCATCATGCTCAGATTGGTATCTTTCCATACTACGTATGAATCATTTTCTCCCAATTCTTTCTTTTATCCTGTCTTCCCCCATTAAAAATTGTCTATCCCATGAAATTTTTAAAAGAGACTTTGTGCTTTTAGAGTCCCAAAGTCATTGCAGATCTGATATGTTTAACTATAGAAGTAATGTGTTAATGGACTCTCCATCCTTTCTCAGGTACCATGCATTTCACAGTGGCCTTCTGGAGACAACGCCTTAACCCAAGGAAGTGACTCAAACTGTGAGAACTTTAGGTATGGTGATATCCTGTGAGAGAAATTTGGGGGCAAGAGTGATGCAGAGGCCAAGCTCTGGTCATGTAACTGCTGTGAGGAGAGAGCAGTGTTGATGCTAGCTGCATCAGTTGGTTGAACAAATGGGCAGTTTCACTTGGTTCTGAAACCCAAAGCTGTCTCTGCAGGGATTAGCCTGTGAGCTCTTAATTTGAGTCTTCTGACTTTTCTGTTTTTGTAGGTCCCTTACACATACACATACTTTTTCTATTTGTGTTGTTTTATGCACAGTTATCTCTGTATATGGTCTAGACATAAGCGTGTGTAGGGTTAAGAGGTGGGGAATTAAAAAAGAAGACAACATGGCCAGGTGCAGTGGCTCATGTCTGTAATTCCAGCACTTTGTGGGGCTGAGATGGGAGGATCACTTGAACCCAAGAATGTGAGACCAGCCTGGACAACATGGCAAGACCCTGACTTCACACAAAATTAAAAAAAAAAAAATTGCTGGTGTGTTGGTGGCATGTACCTGTTGTCCTAGCTGCTTGGGAGGCTGACATAGGGGGATCACTTGAACTCAGGAGGTTGAGGCTGCAGTGAGCCACGATGGCGCTGCTGCAGTCCAGCCTGGGTGACAGAGTGAGACCCCATCTGCTTCTGCCTACTGGGTTCAAAAAAGACAACATGGTTCAGTGGAGAAAGAATAGAGGACTTGGAAAGAAAAGATCTAGGTTCTGTTTTGATTTGCTACTGACAAGCTGTGTGACTTTCGGCAAGTTATTTAATCTTGCCAGACCTCAGTTTATACATCTATAAAATAGGTGAGTGTTGGCTGGGCATGGTAGCTCATGCCTGTAATCCAAGGACTTTGGGAGGCCAAGGCGGGTGGATCATGAGGTCAAGAGATCTAGACCATCCTCACCAACATGGTGAAACCCTGTTTCTACTGAAAATGTAAAATTTAGCTGGGCATGGTGGGACATGCCTGTAGTCCCAGCTACTTGGGAGGCTGAGGCAAGAGAATCGCTTGAACCTGAGAGGTGGATGTTGCAGTGAGCTGAGATTTCAACACTGCACTGCAGCCTGGTGATAGAGTGAGACTTTGCCTCAAAAAAAAAAAAAAAAAAACAAACCAGTATTGATTCTCATCTCCCTCCCTGGCATTGTTGAGAGGACCAAATAAAATAATACCTATTAAATCTTTAGAAAAGGAAATGAATTCATGACTTAAAATGTTATTAGGGCTGTGCGAGGTGGCTCATACCTGTAATCTCAGCACTTTGGGAGACCGAGGCGGGTGGATCACGAGATCAAGAGATCGAGACCATCCTGGCCAACGTGGTGAAACCCCGTCTCTACTAAAAATGCCAAAAAAGTTAGCCAGGCATGGTGGTGCATGCCTGTAGTACCAGCTACTTGGGAGGGTGAGGCAAGAGAATTGCTTGGAAACCAGAAAATGGAAGTAGCAGTGAGCCGGGATCGCACCACTGCACTCCGGTGTGGCGACAGAGTGAGACTCTATCTCAAAAAAAAAAAAAAAAAATGTTATCAGGCTGGGTGCGGTGGCTCATGCCTGTAATCCCAGCACTTTGGGAGGCTGAGGCAGGCTGATCACGGGGTCACGAGATCAAGACCGTCCTGGCCAACATGGTGAAACTCCATCTCTACTAAGAATACAAAAATTAGTGGGGTGTGGTGGCATGTGCCTGTAGTCCCAGCTACTTGTGTGGCTGAAGTAGGAAAATCACTTGAACCCACGAGGTGGAAGCTGCAGTGAGCTAAGACTGTGCTGCTGCACTCCAGCCTGGGCAACAGAGTGAGACTCTGTCCCAAAACAAAAGAAAAAAAATGTTTTCTAGATCCACAAGGTGAGAGAATTTGACAATAATATTGTGAAGGAAAACATGAGGACAAGACAGATCACTTTAAAAGGTCAGGAGAGAAGGAAGACTACTGGATAAGAAAAAAAAAGTAGAACATAAAGTTAAGCAATGAGAATAGGGAGTGAATGAAGTTGAGTAGGTGAATTGTTAGATAAGAAAGTGGAATAGGAAGATAGTGGTAAAATAGAACTAAAATATGATCCAGCAATGCCACTTCTGGATATATATCCAAAGGAAATAAAATCACTTTTTTTTGAGGTGGAGTCTCGCCCAGGCTGGAATACAGTGGCATGATCTTGACTCACTGCAGCTTCTATCTCCTGGGTTCAAGCAATTCTCCTGTCTCAGCCTCCTGAGTAGCTGGGGCTACAAGCATGCACCACCACACCCGGCTGATCTTGTATTTTTGATAGAGACGGGGCTTCACCCATGTTGGCTAGGCTGATCTTGAGCTCCTGACCTCAGGTGATCCAACCCACCTTAGCCTCCCAAAGTGCTGGGATTACAGGCACAAGCCACCGAGCCTGGCCCTGTTCTTTTTTATAATTAAGAGGAAGGAAGGATATGGTGGGATGATTTGTTACAGCTACTATAAAGCAATTTTTAAAATGTTTTAAAGTATTATTAAAGCATTTAAAATATCTTTAAAATATTTCTCAGCGTATTCATTTCATCTTGAGCTCACAAAGTAGTTCTTTGTGGATAGATATTTGAGCCAACATTCAGGAGACCTGGGTTCTAGCCTTGGTATTGCTGATCACTTAAATTCTGTGATCTTGGGCAGTTCGCTTAAATCTCCCGGGGCCTGGTTCCTCACTTATCTATTGAATATTTTGATTGTGATTTCTCAGGTTCTTTCCAGCTCACTCTATTATGTTCTGTGCTTTATGTGCTAACTCACTGATTTTTCACGGTTTTGTTGACATCACAATATATGACTGATACTAGAAATATCTTATAAGGCTTCATAATATCCAATGCTTTTAAATCAGAAACCATGTTATTTTAAGTTCTACTTTAAACACTGGCACCAAGAGAGACCTGTAGGAAACATAAGTATGGAAAGTTGAAGTTTGTAATATTTGACAAGTATCTTTTGAGCTGTTGAGCTGCTGTTGTGCTAGGTTCCAAGGGGTACTCACTCATATATAAAACTCCAAGGATTTTGTCAGGAAAACAAACTTGTTTGCCAGTGATTGATTATTATAAAAAGCAAGAAGATAAATGTTAAAATATTATAAGAGTTTCATGCATTGCAATTTAAGAAATTAAGATTTTTTGGTTCCTTTAACATAATTGAATGTGTTCTTTTTTATTTTTTGAGATGGAGTCTTGCTCTGTCACCAGGTTGGAGTGCTGTGGTGTGACCTCGGCTCACTGCAACCTCTGCCTCCTGGTTCAAGCAATTCCCCTGCCTCAGCCTCCTGAGTAACTGGGACTACAGGCATGTGCCACCACACCTGGCAAATTTTTTTATATATTAATGGAGACAGGGTTTCACCATGTTGGCCAGGATGGTCTCGATCTCCTGACCTCGTGATCTGCCTGCCTCGGTCTCCCAAAGTGCTGGGATTACAGGCATGAGCCACCACGTCCAGCCTCTTTTTTTTTCCCTCTCTTTTGAGACGGAGTTTTGCTCTTGTTGCCCAGGACGGAGTGCAATGGTGTGATCTTGGCTCACTGCAACCTCCGCCTCCTGGGTTCAAGCAGTTCTCCTGCCTGAGCCTCCTAAGTAGCTAGGATTATAGGCGTGTGCCATCATGCCCGGCTAATTTTGTATTTTTAGTAGAGATGGGGTTTCACCATGTTGGTCAGGCTGGTCTCAAGCTCCTGACTTCAAATGTTCCACTCATCTCGGCCTCCTAATATTCTGGGATTACAGGTGTAAACCACTGTGCCTGGCCAAATGTATTTTTTTTTTCCCGAGACAGAGTCTCACTCTCTTGCCCAGGCTGGAGTGCAGTGGCGCAATCTTGGCTCACTGCAACAGCCTCACCCTCCTGGGTAGCTGAGATTACAGGTGCCCACCACCATGCCTAGCTAATTTTTATATTTTTACTAGAAACAGAATTTCACCATGTTGGCCAGGCTGGTCTCGAACTGACCTCAGGTGATCCACCTGCCTTGGCCTCCCAAAGTGCTGAGATTATAGGTGTGAGCCACTGCACCCAGCTTAACGTAATTCAATATATTCTAAGTGCCCCTCTGTGTTAGACATTGCAGGGATTCATGGTGAAAAAGCAATCTCTGTCCTCCAGCAAGTTGCACTGTTTTGTTTTTCATGTCTGGAAATTGCTTACCCTAATAGCTATATCCTTCTATCCCAGGAAAGAGAGGAATTTTAATACTGTGTCATCATTTATAGGTTAAGAATTCATCTACATGTTGAGCTTAACTCCAGAAATATCTAATAACTTGCTTGCTTTCTGAGAAAATGTTTATTATTTTATTGGCTTCTGCAACCTTTTCTTTGTCATTTTGTGGCAAGATGAGCTTCAGAAATACCATCTGCCTTTAGGTGAACTTTGGTTTGCTTGTTAGTCATTCCTTCATATAAAGAAAGAGTAGGTTCTATAAGTTTGTTTTGATTATTTTTCCAAATAATCAGTTCAATTGGTCACAAAGGAAAGGATTTTAGTCTAAAGGATTATATTGTAGGAGTTAACAGTGATTACTGGAGTTAGGTTGATTTTGAATTTTGACTCTACTGTGTATTGGTGGTTTGATCTTGGCCAACTTGCCTAACTTCTTTGTGCCTTTGTTTTCTCATCTGTAAATTGGGAATAGTAATAGCATATATACATAGGTATAATGTGTTTCTGCTTTAACAAGACTTGTCTCACAGTAAGTATGAAGTGTTATTGTTGTTTTCATTATCATCACCACCAACCTTATCTTTCTTAAAGTTGTGATCTGAGTTCATTAATCATTCAGTAAACTATTTAGGCTGAGCATTGTAAATTTTAATGCTTGCAAGGGCTGGATGAACATTTAGTAAGTAATGACAGATCGGATTGGGACGTTAAGTGAACTAGAGAATTCATGCCCCTCCAAGGGGAGCAGCTGTAAAGCAGCTTTGGCTTACGATTTTTTTTTTTTTTTGAGATAGCATTTCATTCTTGTTGCCCAGGCTGGAGTGCAGTGGCATGATCTTGGCTAACTGCAACCTCCGCCTCCTGGGTTCAAGCGATTCTTCTGTCTCAGCCTCCTGAGTAGCTTGAATTATAGGCACTCGCCACCACACCTGGCTAATTTTTTGTATTTTTAGTAGAGACAGGGTTTCATCATATTGGCCAGGCTAGTGGAACTGCTGACCTCAGGTAATCAACCTGCCTTGGCCTCCCAAAGTGCTGGAATTACAGGCATAAGCCACCACTCCCAGCCTGATTTTTCTTTTTTTTTAATGGTGGTAAAAGTAAGTATGTGAGGTTATGTATATGTTATTTAGCTCAATTTAGCCATTCCACAGTGTATACATATTTTGAAACATGTTATAGGCTGGGCATGGTGGGTCATGACTGTAATCCCAGCACTTTCAGAGGCTGAGGGAGGAGGATCATTGAGGCCAGGAGTTTGAAACCAGCCTGGATAACATAGTGAGACCCTGTCTTTATTTTATTTCAATAAATAAATAAAACCTGTTTTACATGGTAAATATATACTTGTTTGTTAATTAAAAATAATTTAATATAAAAAATACTACTTAAGATCTTGGGAATACACTCACAAAGTATTGATAGTTAAAAAAAATTTTTCAGGGCCGGGCACGGTGGCTCACGCCTGTAATCCTAGCACTTTGGGAGGTCAAGGTGGGTGGATCACCTGAGGTCAGGAGTTCAAGACCAGCCTGGCCATCATGATGAAACCCCATCTTAAAAAAAAAAAATTTTCAGGCCAGGTGCAGTGGTTCACATTTGTAATCCCAGCACTTTGGGAGGGTGAGGCAGCAGAATTGCTTGAGCCTAGGAGTTTGAGACCAGCTTGAGCAACATAGTGAGCTCCCATCATTATATTTTTCAAAATTAAAAAGAAAGTTTTCAGAAGATTAAAAAAATAAATTGAGGCAAAAATCACTATTTTAAGGTGTGCAGTTCAGTATTGGCTTGCTTTTGACGTTGGAGAGAGTGCAGACCAAGTGTGGCCTGAACATCTTAATTTTTTTCTAAAGAGAAGCTGGAAATCCAGATTTTGTAATAAATTTTTATTGTTAAATGTTGGCAACTTATGAATTCATAGTATAAACACTGTGGACCAAACAAATTACCACTGTGGGCAGAATTTGTCTTGTGGCTTGCCGCTTTATAGTCTCTGATCTGGGGCTTGACTTTCTGGAGCATAACCCATGTTCTCTGCTCTCTGGGAAGAAAGTTCTTACCTACATAAAGATTTAACCAGCCTGGGCAACATGGTGATACCCCATCTTAAAAAAAAAACAACCCACAAACATTAGCCAGGTGTGATGGTGGTTTGGGCCTGCAGTCGCAGCTGAAGTGGGAGGGTCCCTTAAGTCTGGGATGTTGAGGCTGCAGTGAACTCATGTCACTGCACTGATAATCATGTCGCTGCACTCTAGTCTGGGCAACAGAGTGAGACCCTGTCTCAAACAAAAAAAAACAATTAAAACAGTTCAGACAATACCTCAAAGCAGTCTAGTGCTGAATGAGAGGTATGCAGAATAATTATTAAGGCAGAGAGACTGAGGGAAGTTATTTAAGGTAAGGATTCAGAATGTGCAAAGGTGCAGAAGCAGGAATGGACCTCAGGTGGTAGAGTTTAATTTTAGAGGATTTGTGTGTCCTGGTAATAGGCAAAAGTTTTGAAAAGCTGAGAAGAGTCAAGCCTCTTATTTTGGATAACCTTGAGACCTGTTGGGTGATAGGGTAAAATGATATTTTATGAAGATTTATTTGGCAAAATTGAGATCTGTAGTATTTACTAGGGTTGGAGGCAGGGAGACCAGGCTGTGGAGGTGGCAGTGTGAATGAAAAGAAAGAACAAAAGCTTGCAGTAGATAAAGAGGGCCAATTTTGAAAGCTTTTTCTCTATTGACTTTTGTAAAAGTCAGGCTATGTTTGTCTTTTCATGTTGTGAGTCTTGCTTTATCCCTTACTCAGACCCAGCACTGTCCTTGATGGATTACATAAATATTTTCATGATTTCCCAGTTTGCACAAGTAGAATAGAAAGAAAAACAAGGCCAGGCATGGTGACTCACACCTGTAATTCCAGCACTTTGGGAGGCTGAGGTGGGTGGATCACTTGAGGCCAGGAGTTTGAGACCAGCCTGGCCAACATGGTGAACCCCTGTGTCTACTAAAAACATAAAAAATTAGCCCGGCGTGGTGGCACGCTCTTTTAGTCCCTGCTACTTGGGAGTCTGGAGCACAAGAATCTCTGAAACCTGGGAGGCGGAGGTTGCAGTGTGCTGAGACCAAGCCACTGTCCTCCAGCCTGGGTGACAGAGCAAGACCCTGTCTCAAAAAGAAAAAACTCCAAAGTAGCTCAACTACTCATCACATTTCTTGTTTGGGGTTTTTGGTGATCTCAGTTAACCTTTGATATATTTCATTAGACCTTAGTTTATACATGGAATTTTTATATTTACCAAGGTTTGGAAACAATGACAAGTTGTTTGCTCTTAGAAAGATGTAGAATTTTTCTGCAGAAACTTGACGTAATAACTGATAGGGCTGTGCTCGGTAGCTCACACCTGTAATCCCAGCACTTTGGGAGGCCGAGGCGGGCAGATCGCTTGAGCCCTGGTGTTTGAGATCAGCCTGGGCAACATGGAGAAACCCTGTCTCTACAAAAAAAAAACAGAAAATTAGCTGGGCATCGTGGTATGTGCCTGTAGCCCCAGTTACCCAGGAGGCTAAGGTGGGAGGATTATCTGGTCCCAGGAGATCAAGGCTGCAGTGATTGACCTCTAGTACTCCAGCCTAGGCAACAGAGTGAGACCCTGTCTCAAAAAAAAAAAAAAAAAAAAAAATTATGATTCAGAAGGTTTGAAGAAACTGAGAAATGTTGTAGAAAGGTAGAATATGTTTGTTCTGTAAAACCTGAGAAAGTGATTTTTAGGATGTTATTTTCTAAATAAGGTTTAGATTTTGTCCTGTTTATACTTTCTCATGAAATTTTTTTTTTTTTTACATACCTGGGAAGTTATTTCTTATTCTTGGTCAAATACAAAATGTCATTATTTTAGAGTCTATAGTCTTTTTAGCAAGTAAGCTGAATAGTATGTTAGCTATAGTCTGAGTATTAAGAATATCTGAGGTATGTGTTAAAAAGAGATCGCAGTGGCTCACATCTGTAATCCGAGCACTTTGGGAGGCTGAGGCAGGTGGATCACCTGAGGTCAGGAGTTGGAGAGCAGCCTGGCCAACATGATGAAACTCTGTCTCTACTGAAAATACAAAAAAAAAAAAAAAATCCCGATGTGGTGGTGGCGTGCCTGTAATCCCGGCTACGGAGGAGGCTGAGGCTAGAGAATCACTTGAACCCAGGAGGTGGAGGTTGCATTGAGCAGAGATCGAGCCATTGCACTCTAGCCTGGGCGACAAGAGTGAGACTCCGTCTTAAAAAAAAGAGGCCGGGCGCGGTGGCTCACTCCTGTAATTCCAGTACTTTGGGAGGCCAAGGCGGGTGGATCACGAGGTCAAGAGATCAAGACCATCCTGGCCAACATGGTGAAACCCCGTCTCTACTAAAAGAAATACAAAAATTAGCTGGGTGTTTGGCACGCGCCTGTAGTCCCAGCGCCTCCGGAGGCTGAGGCGGAGAATCGCTTGAACCCGGGAGGCAGAGGTTGCAGTGAGCCGAGACTGCGCCACTGTGCTCCAGCCTGGCGACAGAGCAAAACTCCGTCTAAAAAAAAAAAAAGAGAGATGTAAAAAAATACCTGAGATAGCGCAAAGTTCTTCCCATGGATGAATAAGAATACTGAACTGGGCCTCTAAAAAAAAGTACAGAAAATTCCCTCTGTCATAGAGATGCAGTAGACTCAAATGAACTAAATCTAAATCTCATTTAATGAAGAAGAGATTTTTCTTTTATTTTTGAAGTGTGTTCTAACCTAGTTTTTGGAATTCATTTGTTCTGCCATTAAAAGAGATTTTTAGGTGGTTCATTTAATTATAGCTCTGTTTTGGAAATGGGAAGGAAAAGAATGTGAGGGAGAGATTAACTGCATTTGCTTCTGTGGAAAGTCAGTAGTCAAAAGGAAATTCTGGATTATTTATTTATTTGTTGATCTAAAAATATGGAACACTTGGTGAATTTTCACCTTATCCTTGCTCAGAGGATATGCTAATCTCTGTATTGTTCTAATTTTTTAGTATGTATGCTGCTGAAGCAAACACACAGATTTTTTTTTTTTTTTTTTGGTTATTGGTTTTTTAGAGGAAAGCTATTTACTACAGGTCTTAATTAAAAACATATTATTCTCTATGTATTGAAATGTGCAGAACCTTACTGCTGCTGCTTTTCATTATCCAGAAAGTTACTTACATCTCTCTACTATTGTCTTCTCTCCCTTTGTTTTTG
This sequence comes from Ateles fusciceps, assembly GCA_036589455.1. Lineage (NCBI taxonomy): Eukaryota > Metazoa > Chordata > Mammalia > Primates > Atelidae > Ateles > Ateles fusciceps. The sequence continues at coordinate 2,171,237 of JAZHEH010003223.1, forward strand.
CCCTTGGGGGCTGATACTTTTTTATTCCTTTATTTCATTTTTTTGTGAGATTTTGGGAGGGAATGGAGAATGGAGTGTGTTCATTCTTCCTGGCTAGTTGATTTTACTATAGAAATTGATGTTTTCATCTCTAAGGGACAAAAATATTAGGAAAATATCTATGCTAGTTATATTTCTGTTGTGGTAAAATACACATTACATACAATTTACCATTTTAAATATTGTTAAGTTTTCAGTTCAGTGACATTAATTACATTTATCTTGTATGTGACCATTACCACTATCAGTCTCTAGAACTTTTTCATCATCCAAAACTGAAACTTGTACCTCTTTTTTTTTTTTTTTTTTTTTTTTTTTTTGAGACAGAGTCTCACTCAGTCACCAGGCGCCAGGCTGGAGTGCAGTGGCGCGACCTTGGCTCACTGCAACCTCCGCTGCCCGGGTTCAAGCATTCTCCTGCCTCAGCCTCCCGAGTAGCTGGGACTACAGGCGCGCGCCACCACGCCCAGCTAATTTTTTGTATTTTTAGTAGAGACGGGGTTTCACCATGTTGACCAGGACGGTCTCGATCTCTTGACCTCGTGATCCGCCCGCCTCGGCCTCCCAAAGTGCTGGGATTACAGGCGTGAGCCACCGCGCCCGGCGAAACTTGTACCTCTTAAACAATAATTTTCTATTTCACCTCCTCCCTGCCTTCGTAACTTCTATTCTGTTTTCTGTCTCTATGAATTCAACTATTCTAGGCACCTCATTGTAAAAGTGGAGTCATACAATATTTCTTATTTTGTGTCTGGCATATTTCACTTAACATAATGTGTTCAGGTTTCATTTTATACCATGTGTCAGAATTTTATTCCTTTTTAAGGCTGAATAATATTCCATTATTTGTATATACTGCATTTTCTTTATCCATCAGTCGATGAGCATTTGGCTTATTTCTACCTTTTGGTCATCGTGAATAATGCTGCTGTGAACATTGGTGTGTAAATATCTCTTTGTGGCTGGGCGTGGTGGCTCTCACCTGTAATCTCAGCACTGTGAGAGGCCAAGGTGGGTGGATTGCCTGAGCCCAGGCATTTGAGACCAGCCTGGGCAACTTGGCAAAACCTGGTCTCTACTAAAAATACAAAAAAAGTAGCTGGACATGGTAGCGTGTGCCTGTAGTCCCAGCTACTCAAGAGGCTGAGGTGGGAAGATTGCTTCAGCCTGGGAGGTGGAGGTTGCAGTGAGCCGAGATCACACCACTGCACTCCAGCTTGGGTGACAGACTGAAATCCTGTCTCAAAAGTAAACAAACTTGCTGGGCACAGTGGCTCACGCCTGTAATGCCAGCACTTTGGGAGGCTGAGGTGGGCAGATCCCCTGGGTCAGGAGTTCGAGAGGAGCCTGGCCAGCATGATGAAACCCCCATCTCTATCAAAAATACAAAAATTAGCCGGGAGTGGTGGTGAACACCTGTAATACCAGCTACTCGGAAGACTGAGGCAGGAATCGCTTGAACCTGGGAGCAGATGTTACAGTGAGCTGAGATTGCACCATTGTACTCCAGCCTGGGCAACAGAGCGAGACTCTGTCTCAAAAAAAAAAAAAAAAAGTAATCAAACCAAAACCAAATACCTCTTTGTGACCTAGCTTTCACTTCTTTTGTGTAATACCCAGAATCGGAATCACTGGATCGTACGGTAATTCTGTTCTTCTTCTTTGGGACAGGGTCTTGCTCTGTCACCCAGGCTGGAGTGCAGTGACACAATGAGGGCTCACTGCAGCCCTGGCCTCTTGGGCTTGGGTGATCCTCTGCCTCAGCCTTCTGAGTGGCTGGACCACTGGCATGTGCCACCATGCTTGTTTTTTTTTTTTTTTTTTTTTTGTAGAGACGTGGTCTTCCTCTCGATATGTTGCCCAGGCTGTTCTCAAACTCTTGAGCTCAAGCTACCCTTCCACTCAGCCTCAGCCTCCCAGAGTGCTGGGATTATAGGCATGAGCCATTGCGCCCGGCCGGTAATTGTATTTTTAATTTTTTGAGGAATTATTATTGTGTTTTTCACAAGGACTATATAATTTTACATTCTCACCAACAGTGCACAACAGTTTCAGTTTTTCACATTTATACCAACCTTTATTATTTCCTGTTTTTGTTTTTGGTGATAGTCATAATGGGTATGAAATGGTATCTTGATTTATAATTCTCTAAAGATAGCGATATTGAGCATCTTTTTGTGTACTTATTGGCCATTTGTATATCTTTGGATAAATGTCAAATCAAGTCCTTTCTACATTTTAAACATTGGGTTTATCTGTTTTTTTGGTGTCCTAATTATTGTGTAGGTTGCTGCAGTAGGAGTGGAGAAGGAACAAAGAAATCTGTAACTGGTTGTGATCAATTAGTTGTAAATACCAATGCACTTGGACCAGCCAAGGCCTGTAATTCTTTTTCTTTTTTTTTTTTGAGACGGAGTTTTGTTCTGTCGCCCAGGCTGGAGTGTAGTGGCGCAGTCTTGGCTCACTGCAACCTCCACCTCCTGGGTTCAAGCATTTCTTTGCCTCAGCCTCCTGAGTAGCTGGTATTACAGTTGAGTGCCGTCGTGCCTGGCTAATTTTTTTATTTTTAGTAGAGATGGGGTTTTACCGTGTTGGCCAGGCTGGTCTTGAACTCCTCACCTCGTGATCCACCCACCTCAGCCTCCCAAAGTGCTGGGATTACAGGCATGAGCCAGTGTGCCCGGCTACCTGTAAATCTTTCTTTATTTTTTTACTTTTCTCTTTTGCTGTGTCCAGCAACAGCCTGTAATTCTTAAATAATATTTAGAAATGATCTGAGAAAGGTTTGCTGGAAGGATGAGGCATGACGGATTGTATTTTGAGAATGTATGGATGTTATGAGATGGTCAGAAACAAGAATTTTTTTTTTTTTGAGGAAGCATTTAGGTCTGGTTGCCCAGGCTCACTGCAACCTCCACCTCCCAGGTTCAGGCGATTCTGTTGCCTCAGTTTTCCGGGTAGCTGGGATTACAGGTGCATGACACTGCACCTGGCTAATTTCTGTATTTTTAGTAGAGACAGAGGTGTCACTATGTTGGCCAGGCTGGTCTCGAACTCCTGATCTCATGATCTACTTGCCTCGGCCTCCCAAAGTGCTGGGATTACAGGCATGAACCATCGTGCCTGACTTTGTTTTTTTTTTTTTTTTTTGAGTAGAGATGGGGTGTCACTGTTGGCCAGGCTGGTCTCAAACTACTGACCTTAGGTGATTCACTTGCCTCAGCCTTGCAAAATGTTGGGATTACAGGCATGAGCCACTGCCTCAACAGGATTGAGGATTCCTTAGAAACAAGAATTCCTGAGAGCCAGGAAATTCAACATTATATATTATTAGGTGTATAATTTCACACAGGCATTTTTTGCAAGAGAATAATACTTACAGTAGCATGATAATATTTATATTTATTGTGGCATGTCAAATGCTTTAAAGGCTAGCAGTAGTCAATCAAAGCTAGAAATGACTTGTAATAGTTAATTTTGAAATGTTTGTCAGAAAGGGGAAGAAATTACCTTCTGTAATATTAGGTACAGAGTTCATACCAGCAAATGAATGCTAAAAGTTAGATTCTGGTGCCAATTTCCTTAAACTCTGTGTTCATACTGTTCAACCTTGAAAGTTGTAGCTTCCTCTTTTCTTTTGAATAAGATAGTTGTCCTTTCTTGCATATGCTTTAGAATCCATGCTGATATGTTTTGTTGGAAAATGGGAAAGGAGCTTTTAGTGTTCTGAGATCATTGTGTGATGTTCAGAACCAAAGTGTCACTATTATGTGGGAGAGAATGGTTCATATTCTACTTCCTTGTTAAGTCAATTTTCTCTAGTAAAATAGGAAGCAACCTCTTTCCCTATCATGAGGGGTTTTGTGTTCATTTCCACTTGCTTAGTTGAGAAATTAAATTATGGAAATGGGTATTATATATCAAATATTGTTATTAGATATATATCTGCTCCAACCTATCATATTAGATATCTGTTCCAACCTAAATAACTTTTATTCCTTCTGGCAATACCTTCAGTAGCCCATACACCAAGGTCAGCTCCTTTGTAGGTTTTTTTTTTTTTTTTTTTTGAGACGGAGTCTTGCTCTGTTGCCCAGGCTGTAGTGCAGTGGTGCGATCTTGGCTCATGGCAGTCTGTCTCCCAGGTTCAAGCAATTCTCAGCCTCCAAGTAGCTGGTATTACAAGTGCCTGCCACCATACCTGGCTCAGCTCCTTTGTGATTATTAGTGGAGAATGGGATCTAAAAAATGTTCCTGTGGCTGGGTGCGGTGGCTCATGCCTGTAATCCCAGCACTTTGGGAGGCCAAGGCAGGCGGATCACGAGGTTAGGAATTCGAGACCAGCCTGACCAACATGATGAAACCCCATCACTATTAAAAAAAAAAAAATGTTCCTGTGTTCCTTCTAGCTAGTCTGTACTACTGTGCCCCTAGATAATGGGATCTAGTTTTTCACTTCAGTAATGGTTTGGGAACATGGCAAAGTGGCCCTGTCCAAGGGAGACATACTATTCAGTATGTATTTCTGGTTTACCACACATGCTTGTGTATTTTTATGTATTTTATGGTAAGACTGAGAGTTTGACTTCAAAAAGGTTTTAGATCTCTGAATACCGCTATGAACTTTAGCTCTTTGAACTCTGGACTTCCTGCCACACACAGTTTTTCGCCTTACTGGTTTTCTGTGTCTGTCTTCTGAAATGTCATTTTGGTGGATTCTTCTAAGAACATATAGGGCAGGCAGGGCACTGTGGCTCACGCCTATAATCCCAGCACTTTGGGAGGCCAAGGCGGGTGAATCCTGAGGTCAGGAAATGGAGACCATCCTGGCCAACATGGTGAAACCCCATCTCTACTAAAATACAAAAAATTAGACATGGTGGTGTGTGCCTCTAGTTCCAGCTGTTCAGGAGACTGAGGCAGGGTAATTGCTTGAACCCTGGAGGTGAAGATTGCAGTGAGCCAATGTTGCGCCAGTGCTCTTCAGCCTGGTGACAGAGCAAGATTCCATCTCAGAAACAAAACAGAACAAAAACAAAAAAAATATAGGGCTATATTAAATTACTTAAAGGTTTTCTAAGTCACAATAGATGTGGCCTATAAAAATGATTATGTTGGATATGTTATTTCTGAAAATAAACCAAGCAAATTTCATAATATCCTGACTGTTATAAATTTCTCTGTAAATAGGATACATGTTTAGAATAAGACTATAAATGTTGCGTATGAGACAAGATATTACTGAAATAATCTTCTGAAGTGTGTCTATCCCTTTCCACGTTTTTCTTTCCACTGCCTTTTCAGGAAGATGTTAAGGTTAATTTTACCTCTGACAGTGTTTTAGCACCTTCTTCCTACCTTGGGCATTCTGTCTGTCACATTCTTCTAGTGTAGTAGTAAACATTACTCAAAATAAATGAGTTATAGGCTGGGCGTATTGGCTCACGCCTGTAATCCCAGCACTTTGGGAGGCTGAGGCAGGCAGATCACTTGAGGTCAGGTGTTCAAGACCAGCCTGGCCAACATGGCAAAACCCCATCTCTACTAAAGATACAAAAAAAAAATTAGCCAGGTGTTGTGGTGCATGCGTGTAATCCCAGCTACTAGGGAGGATGAGGCAGGAGAATCACTTGAACCCAGGAAGCGGAGGTTGCAGTGAGCGGAGATTATGCAACTGCACTCCAGCCTGGGTGACAGAGGGTGACTCCACCTCAAAAAAAAAAAAAAAAATGTTTAAACAGTGCTAAGAATTGACTCAGCTGGGTACAGTGGCTTTTCCTTGTAATCCAGTACTTTGGGAGGCCAAGGCCGGAGGATCACTTACTTGAGCCCAGGAGTTTGAGATTAGCCTGGGCAACATAGTGAGACCCTGTCTCTGTCTCCCTGCAAAAAATTAGATAGGCCTGTGGCATGTGCCTGTTAATCTTAATTACTCAGGAGGCTGAGGCAGGAGAATTGCTTCAGCCCAGGTGGTGAGCCGGCTAATTTTTGTATTTTTAGTAGAGACAGGTGTCACCGTGTTGGCTAGGCTGGTCTGGAACTCCTAATTTTGTGATCCACTCACCTCAGCCTCCCAGAGTGCTGGGATTATAGGCATGAACCATCGTGCCTTGCCTTGGTTTTTTTTTTTTTTTTTTTTTTAAAGTAGTGATTGGGTGTCACTATGTTGGCCAGGCTGGTCTCAAACTACTGACCTTAGGTGATTCACTTGGCCTTGCAAAGTGCTGGGATTACAGGTGTGAGCCAATGCCTCTAGGCAGAAATAAGGATTCCTTACAGCCAGGAAATTCAACATTACATATAATTAGATGTATAATTTCACACAGGCATTTTTTGCAAGAGAACATTACTTACAATGTTCTAGCATAGGCAACAGAACGAGACCCTGTCTCAAAAAAAAAAAAAGACCTTATTTTAAGTTTCTTTGTAACTGACAGACTAATAGGTAATAGAGTTTTAAAATATTGTTATTAGATATATATATATATATATTTTTTTTTTTTTTTTTTTTTTTTTTTTTTTTGAGATGGAGTCTTATTCTGTCACCCACGCTGTAGTGTAGTGGCATGATCTCAGCTCACTGTAATCTCTCCCTCCCGAGTTCAAGTTACTCTCCTGCCTCAGCCTCCTGAGTAGCTGGGATTACAGGCACCTGCCACCACACCTGGCTGGTTTTTTTATTTTTATTTTTAGTAGAGATGGGGTTTCACCATGTTGGCCAGGCTGGTCTCGAACTCCTGACCTCAGATGATATGCCTACCTCGGCCTCCCAACGTGCTAGGATTACAGGCATAAGCCACAGTGCCCAGCCATGATTTAGATTCAGACTGTATGTTCATTGGTTCCAGTCACAATGGTTTACAGTGTTAAGTAAAGCTATAGATTGCATACCACTGTACTTGATTGTGAAGGCTTTTTTATTCTTGTTTTGAGACAAGGTCTCACTGTGTTGTCCAGGCTGGAATACAGTGCAGTCATGGTTCACTACAGCTTCAACTTCCTGAGTTCAAGCAATCCTTCTACTTTGACTTTCCACATAGCTGGGACTATAGGCATGCATCACTGCATCTGGCTAATTTTTAAATTTTTTTGTAGAGATGAGGGTCTCACTGTGTTACCCAGGCTGGAATACAGTGCAGTCATGGTTCACTACAGCCTCAACTTCCTGAGTTCAAGCAATCCTTCTACTTTGACTTTCCACATAGCTGGGACTATAGGCATGCATCACTGCATCTGGCTAATTTTTAATTTTTTTTGTAAAGATGTTGCCCAGGCTGGTCTTCTGAAGGCTGTTTGCTTGCTTGCTTGTTTTTAAATCTTGCTTTCTTTTCTTTTCTTTCTTTTCCCTTCCTTCCTCTCTTTTCTCTCTCTCTCTCTCTCTCTCTTGACAAGGTCTTGCTCTCTCACCCACGATCGATTGCAGGGGCCTGATCACAGCTCATTGCACCCTCTACCTGCTGGTCTCTGGCAATCTTTGTGCCTCAGCCTCCCAATTATTTGGGACCACAGGCGCATGCCACCACATCCAGCTAATTATTATTATTATTTTTGGTAGAGACAGGATTTTGCTCTCACATATCTGTCCAATCAATAAACAAACACAAAAAAGTTACGATATCCAGGGCAAAGTTTTCTCTAACTCCTCAAAAGAACTTGAATTTAGGACATCTTTCTTTCTTTTTTTTTTTTTTTTTTAAAGACAGGGTTTCACCATGTTGGTCAGGCTGGTCTTGAACTCCCGACCTCAGGTGATCCGCCCGCCTTGGCCTCCGCGTGAGCCACTGCGCCCGCCTAGGACATCTTTCTTACTGAGACATGCAAAGACTTAAAAGTATGTATTACAATCCAAAACACTCACCACTGTCTAACATTTCTTCTCCAAATGAGAGCACTAAAACCTGTTCAAGCACTAATAACCTATTCAAAAGAGTCTGTAATTATGAATGTGAAGTTACAAAGAATGTTTTTTTGTTCTTAGATCTATAAAGATAACACAAAAGCAGCAAGTGAAAACACAGTGCATAGTTTCACTTTCGGCTGGGCCGCAGTGGCTCACCCCCTGTAATCCCAGCACTTTTGGATTATGCCTGTAATCCCAGCACTTGGCGAGGCGAAGGCAGGCGGATCACCTGAGGTCAGCAGTTCAAGACCAGGTTGGCCATCATGGTGAAACCCCATCTCTGCCTAAAATACAAAAATTAGCTAGGCGTGGTGGCGGGCACCTGTAATCCCAGCTACTTGGCAGGCTGAGGCAGGAGAATCACTTGAACCCAGGAGGCAGAGGTTGCAGTGAGCTGAGATCATGCCATTGCACTTTAGCCTGGGCAACAAGAGTGAAACTCTGTCTCTAAAACACACTTGAGTCCCATTATAACAGAAGACAAGAGATAAAGACAAGAGCACTATTGTTCTCCTAGAGCTTAAAATGAAAGTGTAAGAGAGAACCATAATATAAATACAGTCAATACAATGTCACTGCATTCCAGCCAGGAGTGCAAGTGATTCTCCTGCTTCAGCCTCCCGAGTAGCTGGGATTACAGGCACATGCCATCAAGCCCAGCAAATTTTTGTATTTTTAGTGGAAACTGGGTTCACAGTGTTGGCCAGCTGGTCTCAAACTCCTGACCTCAAATGATCCACCCACCTCAGCCTCCCAAAGTGCTGGGATTACAGGCGTGAGCCACTGCACTAAGCCAAGAGAGTTTTTTGTTTTGTTTTGTTTTTTGTCATGAAAGGGTATCAGATTTTGTCAGATACTTTGTCTACATCTATTGAGATGATCATGTGATTTTTATCTTTCATTCTGTTAATGTGGCATATCACATTTAATGATTTTTATATGTTTAACCATCCTGGTATCCCAGGATGAGTCCCACTTGGTTGTGTGTATCCTTTTAATGTGCTGTTCAGTTTCCTTTACTTGTATGAAAACTGGGCATTTTGAATGTTACAATGTGACAACTTTTGTTGTTGCTGCTTATTATGGTTGTTGCTATTTGCTTGTTTGGGGACTTTTCTAAATTAATTTTATAAAGTCTGTATTCCTTGTCATGTGTGGATATTGAAGTCTGTGTTCTGCTGGCTTAGTGGTCAGCTAGTGATTTCCATTAACTCCTAGAACCTCCCTTCCTCTCAAAACCCCTCCCAGTGTTTGCAGATTTGACTCTCTGTTGGAGGACTCCCATGCTTAGCTGGGCAGTTTAAAATTGTCTTAGCTTTCACTTCCTGCTTGCGTAGATACTATCAGCCAGTTAAGAATTTAGGGTTTTCTCAGATTTTTCCTGAGCTTGCAAGCAGCCCCAGGCTGGAGTGCAGTGGCACGATCTGGGCTCACTGCAACTGCTGCCTCCCGGGTTCAAGCAATTATCCTGTCTCAGCCTCCCAAGTAGCTGGGATTACAGGCGTTCGCTACCAATTAGGCATGCCTGGCTAAATTTTGTATTTTTAGTAGAGACTGGGTTTCCCCACGTTGGCCAGACTGGTCTTGAGCTCCTGACCTCAGGTGTAATCTCAGCACTTGGCCTCCCAAAGTGCTGAGATTACAGGCATGAGTCACCACACCCTGCCTTTTTTTCTTTCTTTCTTTCTTTTTTCTTTTTTTTCAGATGGAGTCTCGCTCTCTCGACCAGGCTGGAGTGCAGTGGCGTGATCTCGGCTCACTATAACCTCTGCCTCCCAGGTTCAAGCAATTCTGCCTCAGCCTCCTGAGTAGCTGGGATTACAGGCATGCACTACCATGCCCGGCTAATTTTTGTATTTTTTAAAAAATTCTGTTTTTAAAATTTATTTTATTATTTTTTTGAGACGGAGTCTCACACTGTCGCCCGGGCTGGAATGCAATGGTGCAATCTTGGGGCTCACTGCAACCTCCGCCTCCCTGGTTCAAGCGATTCTCCTGCCTCAGCCTCCCAAGTGGCTGGGATTACAGGTGTCCGCCACCATGCCTGGCTAATTTTTTTTGTATTTTTAGTAGAGACAGGGTTTCACTGTGTTGGCCAGGCTGGCCTCAAACTCCTGACCACGTGATTCACCTGCCTCGGCCTCCCAAAGTGCTGGAATTACAGGCGTGAGCCACCGCTCCCAGCCTAGATTTAATCATTTTAATCATGTATGTAGTTGGAAATAATAGACCTAAGAGTCTGGCGCTAGGGGAGAGGATGGGACTTGAAGTGTAGATTATCTATTCTTTCTACTCTGTTTTATGCTGTTTTAAAAATTGTACAAGTCAACAATGATACATGTTTTATTTTTAGAACTTCAAATAATACATACAAAACTACAGTTACCTATGACCACCTAGTTGAGTACACAGATGCCCTTCTCCACAATGGAATGTATACTTTTTCTGCATTTATTTACAAGAATTTGTACCCATAGCAATATATAGTGTTTTAGTTTGCAAAAATAATGTACTGTACATATTCTGCAACTTTAGGGCTGTTCTTGGGATCTCTCAATTTCAGCCATTAATAAGTTACTTATTTTGATAGCTGCATAGTCTGTTCTGTGATATGAATATGTGATTTAATTAATATATGAATATGCCAATTGATAATATAGGTTGTTTCTAATTTTTTTGATATACAAATAGTGATTTTTATTCTTTTCAGGAATTTAAAATGCTTGATGAATTTTAGTTATGTAAAATTAGTATGTATATGTATATAAATTATTGAAATTACTAGCATGTTTTTGGCAGAGCACCTCACAATTCTACCATAATGATTCTCAGTAATTATGTGGAAAGTCATTGTTCTTAAAAATGTTTGCAGTTTATGCTTTCATTAATCTTTTCTACATGAAGTTAATTTTAGTTTTTAAAATATACTTAATTTTTATAGAGATTTAAAATTTTTTGCAACTTTGTAATTATGGTTAATTTATATTTAGAGTAATTTATACTGTACTATTAGAAAGGGCATTTTCTTGCAATAAATTGTTAGTAGAGATGAACATCTGTTGATGGAGATGAGTGCCTTTATCATGCAGAAAATCAGCACCCAGATATTAGACTTTTCTCACTGCCCCTTAATTTACTTATCTTGATATTGTCGTTCTATGGCGAGCAGGCTTTTGGATATTGAAGAGGAAGTAATAATTGTACATAATGTAATAATGATGTCTTTGAAGACCCTTTGTGTAACAAGCCATTTGAGTCAGAATATTATCTTGAGCAATGTGGTATTAAGGCTTTTATGTTACATCTCATTTCTTTTATTAATATATTCTGGGTGACTACTAATGACTTTATGATGTATATACCATATTTAAAATAAAAGGATCCTTTTAGCAGATTGTAGGTTATAAAACATCTGAAATAGTGCAGTTTAAATAAACAAGGTAAAGGAAAAAATATATGTATCATGCCAAGAAAACAAGCTAGTCCCTATGGTTGAGACCAGATTTTAGCTTTGAGCATTTTTGTATGTAAGCACAGAATGAAGTAGGTTGGATTTTATAGGGTTCATCTCAGTAGGAATTAATTGTTGAATTTCATTTTGGCAGAATTGAGAAGCCATAGGAATTGTTTTAATACTTAAATTTTAAAAAAGAGACCTATATTTGCATAAAAACACTCAAGACAACGTTTACAATTTCAAGGCATTTTGTTTGCCTTATTGATTTTGTGTAGTTCTTCTTACGTAGTACCTGGCAAACAGTAAGTGCCAAGTATATTTAGTTTGATTTTATTTTTTTATTGTATCTTATTTTTTCTTATTTTGAGATAGGGTCTCCCTCTGTCGCCCAGGCTGGAGTACAGTGATGTGATCACAGCTCACTGTGAACTTTACCTCCTGGGCCGGGAGTGGTGGGGTGCACCTGTGGTCCCAGCTACTCAGGTGGCTGAAGCAGGAGGACCCCCCCCCCAGCCCAGGAAGCGCTCTGTAACACCCTAGCCTGGGTGACAGAGTGAGACCCTGTCTCAAAAAATAAATAAGTAAATAAAGTTGGTTGGGACATGTTATATAGATGCTCCAGGTTATAATCCTCCAGGTTATAATCATCTGTACCCCATTGCATGATGGAGTGATCATTTTGTGATCCACCCTACCCCAACTCATGCATGCTAATAGTTATGCATGCCTTTTCTCCAATTTATCTGCCTTCCTTTTGTCAGAAGATTTTCAGTGAACCTTTACTGGGCAAAGGGGAAGTCTCCTCTTGGCCCCGATAGTACTAGCAAATACTGACTTCTAAATGGGTAACTTGGCCACGTGAGGTACGGTGGCTCATGCCTGTAATCCAGCACTTTGGGAAGCCAAGGTGGTAGGATCACTTGAACCCAGGAGTTTGAAACCAGCTTAGGCAATATAGTGAGATCCCAAAAATTAGGTGAGCGTGGTGGCACACACCTGTAGTCCTACCTACTTTGGACTGGATAATATCCTCAAGGGAATGAATGTAGATAGAAGACGAAATCAAGAACTGAGCTCTAAGATATGTCAACGTTAAGATAATTGGAGAAAAGAAAAGGAATCTTCAAAGGATACTGAGAAGGAGCAATCCATGTGGTAGGACACAAACCTGAAGAATGTATCTTGGGAACTGAAGGGAAGAAAGTAAAACACGGAGAAGGGGATGAACAGCCATGTCAGATTTTGCCAATAAATTGGGTAGGATAAAGACTAGAATTGAAAATTGTGTTTAGCAATGTAAAGACCTTGGTTTTATGGTCTTCAATAGGAAGTAGCCAGGTTACCACTATTTACATATGTTTTTAATGGAAATTTTTTATGTTTACACTGCCTTCTTTGCCATGTTCAGGTTTTCCAACCTATTGGTGGTATGTCTGACAGTGGATCACAACCTGGTTCAATGGGTAGCCTAACCATGAAATCACAACTTCAGATCACTGGTAAGTTTTAGAAACATTGGCCACTTTACTTTGTTTTCCCCCCCTGTGATTAAAAAATAATCCTAAGAGGGCTGGGCATGGTGGCTCCCGCCTGTAATCCCAGCACTTGGGGAGGCTGAGGTGGACAGGTCACTTGAGGCCAGGAGTTTGAGATCGGTCAGGCCAACATGGCAAAAACAAAATTAGGTGGACTGGTGCATGCCTGTTATCCCAGCTACTCAGGAGGCTGAGGCGTGAGAATCATTTGACCGTGGGAGGTGCAGGTTGCAGTGAGCTGAGATTGCGCCACTGCACCCCAGCCTGGGTGATCGAGACTGTCTCAAAAAAAAAAAATCATAAAAGAACAAAATATTTAATGGTTGTTACATGTCAGGTGCTTAATTAATATTTGCTGAATGAATGAATGAAGAAAGATGTATAGATATATAATTTTTATTGTAGAATATTCTTGGATATTTTATAGTTTTTTTTCCCCTTAAACCTGGGCACCTGGGTAATTGCTATTTTTGTTTGTTTTGTATTGTGTTAATGCTTTGTTGAGATATAATTCATATCCCCTACAGGTTTTACCTATTTATTTATTTATTTATTTATTTATTTATTATTTATAACAGTGCATGATCATGCAACCTCCTGCTTTTGGGACTACAGGGGTGCACCACCATGCCCAGCAAATTTTTTAGTTTTTTGTAGAGATGGGGTCTCACTGTATTGTCCAGGCTGATTTTGAACTCCTGGCTTAAGTGATCCTCCCAGTAGGGCCTGACGTATTGTTAGCATGCATGGGTAGGAGTGGGGGTGGATCACAGAATGATTACCCCATCACACAGTGGGGCACAAATGATTATATACTCTTCTTCATAGGGGAAAAGGAAGTGGGGGAAGCGTGGGTGATTTTAGAGGGATGGTAAATGATTTTTAGGGGAATTCAGAGGGCTCAAAGAACGTACGATGGCCTGGGACAAAGTCTGTTGGGCCCATAGAATAGATAGTGGTTTATGACAAAAGTGTGTCCAGGTCCAGGTCTGTTAAGATTTTAGTCAGCTGAGCGAGGTGGCTCATGCCGGTAATCCCAGCAATTTGGGATGTCAAGGTGGGCAGATACCTGAAGTCAAGAGTTCGAGACCAGCCTGGCCAACATGGTGAAACCCCATCTCTAGTAAAAATATAAAAATTAGCTGGCCAGGGTGGCAGACATCTGTAATCTCAGCTACTTAGGAAGCTGAGACAGGAGAATCATTTGAACCCAGGAGGCAGAAGTTGCAGTGAGCCGAGATTTTGCCATTGTACTCCAGCCTGGGCGACAGAGCGAGAGTACATCTCAAAAAAAAAAAAAAAAAAGACTTCAGTCTTTATATTCCTGCTATGTAATTTTAGTTATTGAATACTCAGGGAAGGGACCAAAGGTAATTGTAATTATTTTCTTCTTTGGTGGATCTGGACTTACGCAGATAAGAGAACTTCAGAAAACAACTTCATGCTGTACTATGAAAGAAAGAAGATTGAAGGAGGGGAGCTACAGGGGTCAGAGAGACCTTGAGAGACTCCTTTATTACAACAAGTCAAAGCATCATATTTTGGGATATCAGTTTTTGAGCCCCAACAGTACATTCACAGAGTTGTGCAACCATCACCACAATCAATTTTAAAATATTTTCATGTCTCCAGAAAGAAACCCTGTACTCATTAGCAGTTACTCTCCATTTAACCCATCCACCCACAAACCCAGGCAACTCCTCATCTTTCTGTCTCTAGATTTGACCATTCTGGATCTTGCACATAAGTAGAATTGTACAATGTGTGGCCTTTTGTGTCTCCTTTGAGCAGACCGTTTTCATGTTCATCCATGTTGTAGCACGTATCATTACTTAATTCCTTTTTTTTTTTGCTAAATAATATTTTATTGTGTGATTATACCACGTTTTAAAAATCCATTCTTCAAGGCTGGGCACAGTGGCTCACGGCTATAATCCCAGCACTTTGGGAGGCTGAGGCGGGTGGGTGGATCATGAAGTCAGGAGCTCAGGACCAACCTCACGAACATGGTGAAACCTGTCTCTACTAAAAATACAAAAATTAGCTGGGTGTGGTGGCGGGCGCCTGTAGTCCCAGAAGCTCAGGAGGCTGAGCCAGGAGAATTGCTTGAACCTGGGAGGTGGAGGTTGCAGTCAGCTGAGATCACACCATTGTACTCCAGCCTGGGTGACGAGTGAGACTCCGTCTCAAAAATAATAATAATTTGAAATTCTTCAAAATGCTAATAAACATGGATTCCATATGACCTAGGAATTTCGTTCCTAGGTATATACCTAGGAAAACTGAAAACATACATTCTCCTGAGTAGCTGGGACTACAGGCATGCACAACCACACCCTGCTAATTTTTGTATTTTTAGTAGAGACGTGGTTTTACCATGTTGGCCATGGTCTTGAACTCCTGGCCTTGAGCAAACCGCCCACCTCAGCCTCCCAAAGTGTTGGGATTACAGGCGTGAGCCACTGCGCAGGCCCAAAGTATTTTTCAAAGCAGGTGCACCGTTCTGCATTCCCATCAGCAATATGTGAGGATTCCAATTTCTCTACATTCTTGCCAGTGCTTGTTAACCTTTTTTATGGTAGCCATTCTAGTGGGTGTGAAGTAGTATCTCACTCTCTGTGTGTGTTTTATTTATCTATTTAATTTTGCTTATTTATTTATTTATTTATTTTTTTTTTTTGAGACAAAGCAGGTGACAGCCTGCTCTGTCACCTAGGCTGGAGTGTAGTGGTGCGGTCATGTCTCACTGCAATCTCTAATTCCTGGGCTGAAGTGATCCTGCCACCTCAGCCTTCTGAGTAGCTGGGACTACAGCCATGCATCACCCTGCCCAGCTCCTCATTGTGGTTTTGGCTTGTACTCCTCTGATGGCTAATGATATTGCTTTGGTTGCTTTTTCTTTTTTTTTTAAGAGACAGGGTTTCACCTTGTTGGCCAGGCTGGTCTCGAACTCCTGACCTCAGGTGATCCGCCTACTTCGGCCTCCCAAAGTGCTGGGAGCCACCACGCCCGGCCTTTTTTTTTTTTTTTTTTGAGATGGGCTCTCACTTTGTTGCCCAGGCTGGAGTGCAGTGGCACAATCTTGGCTCACTGCAACCTCCGCCTCCTGGGTTCAAGCAGTTCTCTTGCCTCAGCCTCCTGAGTAGCTGGGATTACAGGTGTCACCACCACGCCTGGCTGATTTTTTGTATTTTTCGTAGAGATGGGGTTTCACCATGTTAGCCAGGTTGATCTCGGTCTCCTGACCTCGTGATTCGCCCTTCTCGCCCTCCCAAAGTGCTGGGATTACAGGTGTGACCCACCGTGCCCAGCCGGTTGCTGTTGTTAATTAATATCTTGTCTTTATTTTTTTCTCTAATCATTTCATGTATTGCTTCCAGATTAAAGTTCTTAATATTCCATCTGATATGTTTCATTCCTGTTCAAAAACCTTAAGTGCTTCTCTTAGACTATGGTATACAATTGCTTTATTATGAGCTAAGATCCTTCACAGTCTGTCTCCATATGGTCTCTTTGTAGGTCTTTATATGTGAACCATTTCTACTAGCCAGAATGGGTCACTGGATTTTCCTCAGACATGCATGTATTTCTATCACACAGTGAAAACCTCAGTCTCTCTCCCTTTAATTTAATACCATTTATTGTTTTAGAACAATTATCATCCTCTGTATTTTAGTTTCAACTATACCTGGCTTATAGCTTCTTCTGGATTATGAATATGTGAGGTCACAGATGATATCTTATTGTTATTATCCGCCTCAAAACCTAAAGGTGATTGAATATAAAAGTAATACTATCTTAAGGTAACCACATCATAGAATTTTCTTTTGGGATTTCCTTCACTAACTCTGGTCTCTTTCCTTAGCAGTATCTGATTCTTAAAGAAAGATAATACTATTTCTTTGTTAAGGCCAGATTCCATTTTTTTTCTCACCCCCCCATCCTCAAGCTAGCTTGGGTAGCTGTCTTATATCAGACCAGAATTCTTATGACTTCCTTTTGGCAGCTTAAAGTTGAAAGCTTTGATTAGAACAGTCTTTTAAAAGAGTCTGTACTTTTTCAGATTACTTAAGTAATATACATTTTATTTTTTCTGATTTAAAAAAATAATAAAGTATTCTCAGAGATAATGATTTAATAGTTTTTTTCCTTTGCATAAACTGTCTTATTTGCTATCATCATTATTAATTTTTTTTTACTATGATGATAAATGCTGATTGTACCTCAAGAAGTCATAATCCATAGTCATTTCAGATTTTTTTCTTTTTTTGAGATAGGGTGTTACCCTGTCACCCAGGCTGGAGTGCAGTAGTGTGATCATGGCTTACTGCAACCTTGATCTCCCTAGCTCAAGTAATCCTTCCTCCTCATACCCCTGAGTAGCTGGATCTACAGGTGTGCGCCACCACACGTGGCTAATTTTTGTGTTTTTTATAGAGATGGGGTTTTGTCATTTTGCCCAGGCTGGTCTCAAACTCCTGGTCTCAGGTGATCCATCCACCTCAGCCTCCTAAAGTTGCTGATATTACAGGTGTGAGCCACCTCACCCAGACCCATCTCAGATTTTTAAAATCTTGGGTCTAAATTTTTTTTTTTTTTTTGAAACGGAGTTTTGCTCTTGTAACCCAGGCTGGAATGCAATGGCATGATCTTGGCCCAGTGCAACCTCTGCCTCCCAGGTTCAAGTGATTCTTCTGCGTCAGTCTTCCAAATAGCTGGGATTACAGGCACCCACCATCATACCTGACTAATTTATGTATTTTTAGTGGAGACATGGTTTTACCATGTTGGTCAGGCTGGTCTTGAACTCCTGATCTCAGGCGATTCACCCACCTTGGCCTCCCAAAGTGCTGGGATTACAGGCATGAGCCACCGTGCCTGGCCTATTCTTTTTTTATTTAAAATGTTTTTATTTCTTATTCTTTTTTTTTTTGACTGATTGCTTGCTAATTGGGTCTAAATATTCTGAGAATGCACAAGTATAGGGCAAAAACCAAACACATCATGAGGAATGGATAATATATTATTAGATATGAAAGAAACAGCATAAGATAAAAGACAGAAGTGCCAAGTTTAATAGAATCAAATGCCCTTCATAATTCATTGAGTTACTTCTTTAGTTTTGATGCTAGAACGCTTAACTAAATATTTTCACAAATCCCCCTAATGGCATTGTGAGTTTTATTCTGTCTGAATGAGTCAGTTATAGTATTTATTTTATTGTAAGCTGTTTCAATGCCTTTCTAGAATCACAGAAGAAATAAATATGCAAATGTAAAAAATAAATGTCAACATGTAAGGCAAAAAGGGATAACTGGTCAGGAAAAAGCGATCAATATTTGACTAGAGTCACTGGGAAATAAGGTGATATTTGAAGGATTGCTGCTATTTATTTATTTATTTTAAGAGACAGGGTTGGCAGGGTGTGGTGGCTCACGCCTGTAATCCCAGCACTTTGGGATGCTGAGGCGAGTGGATCACCTGAGGTCAGGAGTTCAAGACCGATCTTACCAACATGGCAAAACCTAGTCTCTACTAAAAAATACAAAAAGTAGCTAGGCGAGGTTGAGAGTGCCTGTAATCCCAGCTACTGGGGAGGCTGAGGCGAAGAATTGGTTGAACCTGGGAGGCAGAAGTTTCAGTGAGCCTACACTCCAGCCTGGGCAACAGAGCGAGTCTCTGTTTCAAAAAAAAAAAAAAAAAAAGAAAAGGAACAGGGTCTCCCTCTGTCACCCAGGATGGAGTGCAGTGGCACAATCATGGCTCACTGCAGCCTCAACCTCCTGGGCTGAAGCAGTTCTCTCGCCTCATCTTCTCTAGTGGCTAGGACTATAGGCGTGTACCACCCACCACACTTGACTAATTAAAAGTTGTTTTTTTTAATTTTTTAATTTTTATTTTTTTTAGAGACAGGGTCTTGCTATGTTGCCCAGGATAGTCTTGAACTCCTGGCCTCAAGTGATGCTCACAGCCTTCCAAAGTGTTGGAATTACAGGCCTCAGCCACCTTGCCTGACCTAGGATTGCTGCTGTTTAAATGCAGAGAAGTAGAAAAGGACCCTTTGAGGAGACAGCATGAGCAAGACACATGAAAGAAGAGAGTGCACAAAACTTGCCCTAATACCCATGAAAGCCACCATAATAGGGGGAGCCTTGAGAATGGGAGTGGGCTGTGTCTTTCAGGTGTGGCTAAAAAAAAATTTTATTGGTAGGGGAGATGGGAAGTAATCAGTGTTTATAACAAAGAGTGGTTAGATTTGTATTTTAGAAAGTTAGAGAGAGGCTGGGCGTGGTGGCTTACGCCTGTAATCCCAGCACTTTGGGAGGCCGAGGCGGGTGGATCACAAGGTCAAGAGATTGAGACCAGACTGACCAACATGGTGAAACCCCATGTCTACTAAAAATACAAAAATTAACCGGGCGTGGTGGTGGGTGCCTGTAATGCAAGCTGCTCGGGAGGTTGAGGCAGGAGAATTGCTTGAACCTGGGAGGCGGAGGTTGCAGTGAGCCGAGATTGCGCCATTGCACTCCATCCTGGGTGACAGAGCAAGACTCCATCTCAAAAAAAAAGAGAGAAAGAGAAAAAAAATGTC
Organism: Ateles fusciceps; assembly: GCA_036589455.1. Taxonomy (NCBI): domain Eukaryota; kingdom Metazoa; phylum Chordata; class Mammalia; order Primates; family Atelidae; genus Ateles; species Ateles fusciceps. The sequence continues at coordinate 2,190,760 of JAZHEH010003223.1, forward strand.
TTATTTTTGCAGTGGCTCGATCTTGGCTCACTGCAGTGATCATTGGCTCACTGCAATGGGTTCAAGCAATTCTCCTGCCTCAGCCTGCCGAGTAGCTGGGATTACAGGCCCTCGCCACCATGTTCGGCTAATTTTTATATTTTTTTAGTAGAGATGGAGTTTCGCCATGTTGGACAGGCTGGTCTCGAGCTCCTGACCTCAGGTCATCCACTCACCTCGGCCCCCCAAAGTGTAGGGTTTACAGATGTGAGCTACCACACCCAGCCGAGACAAGATAATTTATGGTTAGAAGTTAAAATCCTATTTTGTGGTTCTCAAATTTATTTTCTTGCTCTTTTTTTTTTTTTTTTTTTTTTTTGAGACATGGTCTTGCTCTGTGACCCAGGCTTGAGTGCAATGGTATGATCATGGATCACTGCAGCCTTGACCTCCTGGTCTCAAGTGATCTTCCCACCTCAGCCTCCTGAGCAGCTGGGACTACAGATGTGTGCTACCATGCCTAGCTAATTTTTGCATTTTTATGGAGATGGGGTCTCCCCATATTGCCTAGGCTGGTCTTAAATGCATGGGCTCAAGCAATCCACCCACCTCGGTCTTCCAAAGTGCTAGGATTATGGGTGTGCGCTACTATGCCCACCCCCCTTACCTACTTATTTATTTATTTATTGAAACAGCGTCTTGCTCTGTCACCCAGGCTGGAGTGCAGTGGCTTGATCTTGGCTCATTGCAACCTGCACTCCCCAGTTCAAGTGATTCTCCTGCCTCAGCCTCCCCAGTAGCTGGGAACAGGTGTGAGCCATCATGCACAGTGTACGTTTTGTATTTTAGGTAGAGGTGAGGTTTTACCATGTTGTCCAGGCTGGTCTTGAACTCCTGACCTCGAGTGATTCAACCACCTTGGCCTCCAAAAGTTCTGGGATTACAGGCATGAGCCATTGTGCCCAGCCAATTTTTAAATTTTTTATAAAGACAGCTTCTCTTTGTGTTGCCCAGGTTGGTCTTAGATTTCTTGAATCAGCTGTTCGTTTCTTCTTATCATTTAGCCACGGTCTTTACCTTGGATGTAAGTCTGTTATGTCCTTCCCTGTCTTTATTTACCCATTTCCTATTTAATTATGTTTATATATAACCTCAGCTATTATACTGAATTCATCTGTGTCTTTTTTTTTCTCTTTTTTTTTGACAGGGAAAACATTTTTTTGATTATAAATGAAACCCATTTGGTGTATTTCAAAGGTGCAACACTTTTCTTCATTTATCAGTGAAAGAAGTTAAGAAATTAACTTTCTAAAAAAATCAGCAAATGGCAAACAAATGTCCTTGAAAGTCACAGTCACATATAGTGCCTCCTAGAAAAGAGGAGGGGCAAGACAGCCTCCACCCACTTTCACAAGTTTCATCAAATACTGGGTCTACTCAAGGCTGGAAAGAAAAGGCAGCTTTCAAAAACGAGTATGTTATTCAATGAGGCATTTACTATACTCCCTCCTAAGACACCAGATGGGGAACATGTTTTCTAAAGTAGATCTAGGAAGTAGAATGTGGAATCAATCCATCCTTCTCCCCTTAAGGGCTATCCAGTAGTTAATGAATTAAGAAAAAAAAAAAGACTTAAAAACAAACCATACATACACTCCCTCCCCAAAAAAGAGGAGGGGAAAACAAAAAAACACTAAGATGTCCTAGAGCGGAATCAGGAAGCAGCTTCAACAATTCAATTTAGTCTATTAAAGAGTCATCCACAAGCATGCCATTTATTTTTTTTTATTTATTATTTATTTATTTATTTAGAGATGGAGTCTTGCTCTGTTGCCCAAGCTGTAGTGCAGTGGCACAGTCTCAGCTCACTAACCTCTGCCTCCTGGGTTCAAGTGATTCTCCTGCCTCAACCTCCTGAGTAGCTGGGATTACAGGCATGTGCCACCACACCTGGGAATTTTTTTGTATTTTTAGTAGAGATGGGATTTCACCATATTGGCCAGGCTGGTCTTAAACTCCTGAACTTGTGATCTGCCTGCCTTAGCCTCCCAAAGTGCTGGGATTACAGGCGTGAGCCACCACACCTGGCAATGCCTTGGTTTTAAACAAGATATATATGTGTGTGTGTGTGTGTGTGTGTGTGTGTGTGTGTGTATACGTATATACATATATATACGTATATATACACACACACATACACAAAACCAAAAATAGTACTAATTACTTTTCTGACACTACACAATTACTCAAAATTAACTAGTACTGGGGTGGGGAAATGGGGAGGGCCATACCTATAGTCCTTGTTTCATACGAGTGCATGTGGGTAGGTACAGGACATTTGTCATTATGGCAAAAATGAATTTTAATTTTGAATCTTTAGTTTGATTTAAACATTACTTTTAGTATGATGCTGACACCAGCTCTGCAGAAAGGGTTCTGGAGAGATGTTCATAGCAGCACACATCTGTGGCTCTTCTTTGGTTCTGGAGGCTCCAGGGCAGCCAACATTGCTTCGCCAAATACATTCTTTAGGTCTTTTTATGTGAGTGTGGAACACTCCACATACTTGACAGTCCTCAGGTCATGGGCTAGCTTTTCAGCAGTCTCTGGAATTATAGGCTTCTGTGTGTTCTTGGCAAGTTTCACAATAGTAGAAGGGTCATCTTTTAAGTTTCACAATAGTAGAACGGTCATCTTTTAAGTTTCTCAATAGTAGAGGGGTCATCTTTAAGATCAGTTTGGGTCCCAACAGGCACCGAAGAAGTCTGGACAGTGGTGAGTTACCTTAGGCACCTACTTTCACATTTTCTTTTTTTTTTTGAGATTGAGTCTCGAACCATTGCCCAGGCTGGAGTGCAATGGTGCAATCTCAGCTACTGCAACCTCCACCTCCCGGGTTCAAGCAATTCTCCTGCTTCAGCCATCCGAGTAGCTGGGATTACAGGTGTGCGCCACCACGCCCGGCTAATTTTTTATATTTTTAGTAGGGATAGGGTTTCACTGTGTTGGCCAGGCTGGTCTTGAACTCCTGACCTTGTCATCCGCCCACCTAGGCCTCCCAAAGTGCTGGGATTAGAGGTGTGAGCCACCTCGCCTGACCAGAAATTTCTTATGTTCTCGTCTTTACTGCAAATTTGCTGTTTAACAAAGAGATGTCATCTTGATTTTAGTTATTATTAACTGTAATTAAATATTACTGCATTTCCCAAATTTATTACAATGCCCTATATTTAGCTCTGATTGTTCAGGGACCAAAAAGATCCCTCATACTTACTATGATTTTTTATTCCTTTAACAGTCCAGCAAACTAAGAATTTTATACTTGTGATTTAAAGTTTAGAGTTTAATTCTCCACAGGCAGGGCACAGTTCTCCCACAGAAGTAACTGTTGCTCAACTGGATTGATCTCTTACCTAGTTCATTATTCTGCTCATTTATTTAGTTTTGGCACTGGTTTTCGTTGTACCTTGTTCTCTGTAGCTTATCCAAAGTAGGCTGGATAAGCTAAAGATCCATTCTTTTTTTGTATTTGTATTGTAGAGTGTTTATGGTATATCAGAGAGATACGCTGAAGAACTGAAATCAATTCAAACACTGACCTTCAGAACAGAAGGATCAGAGAAACAGTCCGTCTATACTATGCAAACTGTTTGCATTAGTATGTGAGAATGGGAGAATGAGATAAGTCAGCAAGTGATTATAAAGCAGAGAGACAGAGACTATAAAGTGGGGAAACTTTTGTTTCCTACCATGATTAATAAACATTTCGTTCAACAAATGTATTAAATACCTCTCAGATTAAATCCCAGAGTACTCCAGAAATTGTAAAGATTGGCTACATCTGTGCAAAGAAGAAGCTCACATGGTGACTTAAACAAGTAAAAACTAGTAAGACAGAATGAAAAGCTGACAGAGCCATACATAAGTATGGAAATACTCTGGGAGCATGGAGGTGGAAACAGTTTAACTTAGGAATAAAGAAGCTTTCAATCAAAGAGAGGGAGGGGGTGGTGGTGGGTGGGGCATGATGTTTGTCTCTCAAGAAGTAGAATTTTAATGGGTATAAAGGAAAAAGGATAATTCTGAATAGAGGGGTTCAGCGTATTTAGAGGAATGAAAGTACAAGGCCCATGTGAGGACCAGCAAATAACTAAGTGTGGCTAGAATATAGAGCTTTGGTAAGATTTGTTTTAGTAGGAGGCTTGGACGGGTTAGTTACAGCTGCATACTAAGCAAGATAAAATGCCCCAAAGAGTTTAAACTTCGTTTTGCAGGCAATAAAGAATAATTTAAGTATGGCATGATCACATCTATTTTAGGAAAATAATTCTGGTGGCTGTGAGGGGTTGAATTGGAGAAGTGAGTAAAAACAGACAGTTGTTCAGAGGCCTCTAATAGCCCAGGTGTCAGATGAAACTGACATTTTTCTGGTCCTTTTTCTTCCAGTTTATAATGTATAGTTTTTAGTTTTTAATTTTTTTTGTTTAATTTACTATGAGACTTTAGTTTTCAGGAAGTAGTACATTGATTTATTTTATATTTGTAATATTATGACTGTAACAAAAGGTTTTGTTAGATCTAAACTTTGAGATTTAAATACTGAAATAATTTCTCCTGTTCAGGTTTTGCAGTATGACCCTTGGGCAAAGTTTTAAATTCCACAGAGCTTCTGTCTTTTTTTTTTTTTTTTTTTTTCTGAGAGGGAGTTTTCACTCTTGTCACCCAGGCTGGAGTGCAATGGCTCAATCTCAGCTCACTGTGATTCTCCTGCCTCAGCTTCCTGAGCAGCTGGGGATTATAGGCACCTGCCACCACATCCGGCTAATCTTTATTATTTTTAGTATTGGCGGGGTTTCACTATGTTGGCCAGGCTGGTCTCGAACTCCTGACCTCAGGTTAACCTTCTACCTCGGCCTCCCAAAGTGCTGGGATTACAGGCATGAGCCACCACGCTTTGCTGCTCCTCTTTTTATGTGTAAAAATTAGGAGAGTAATACCTGTTTTGCAGAATAGTTGTGAATATTGAAATTACATTTATGTGCAGACACATGGTAAATACTAACAATTGGTGTCCCCCCAACCCCCACGTAAAATTTGCTAAGACCAGGCTTGGTAGCTCATGCCTGTAATTCCAGCACTTTGGGATGCCAAGGTGGGTGGGTCTCTTGAGCCCAGGAGTTCAAGACCAACCTGGGCAATGTGGCAAAACCTTGTCTCTACCAGAAAAAATACAAAAATTTGCTGTATGTAGTGGCACACACCTGTAGTCCTAGCCACTTGGGAGGGTGAGGTGGGAAGCTGGATTGAGTCCAGGAGGTAGAGGTGGTTGCAATGACCCAGTGACCTGAGATTGTGCCACTATACTCCAACCTGGGTGACAAAACCAGACCCTGTCTCCAAAAAAAAAAAAAAAAAGCTAAAATCCAAAATGGTGTAGTGGGGTTTAGTAGCAAAATTTCTTTCAAAAGTTTGAATCCAACTGGGCGCAGTGGCTCATGCCTATAATCCCAGCAGTTTGAGAGGGCAAGGTGGGCAGATCACCTGAGGTCAGGAGTTTGAGACTAGCCTGACCAACGTGGTGAAACCCTTTTCTACTAAAAATATAAAAATTAACTGGGTGTGGTGGCAGCTGTCTATAATCCCAGCTACTCGAGAAGCTGAGGCAGAATTGCTTGAACCCAGGAGGTGGAGGTTGCAGTGAGCTGAGATTGCGCCATCGCACTCCATCGTGGGTGACAAGATTAAGAATGTCATCTCAAAAAAAAAAAAACTTTGAATCCTACAAAGCCCCAAGAGAGGCAGATCATTTCCTTCGTGTCAGCCCTGCATTGTTCTTTGTTCTAGGTTTAATCAGTTTCAGAGTGCCGCAAGAGCCCCTGAAATATAATGAGTGTGTGTATAATTGTTTGGGCTATCTCACCTTTTTTTCTTTCTTTTCTTTCTTTCTTTCTTTTTTTTTTTGGAGACAGAGTATTGCTTTCTTGCCCAGACTGGACTGCAGTCAGTGGTGTGATCTCGGCTCACTACAGTCTCCACCTCCTAGATTCAAGTGATTCTTCTGCCTCAGCCTCCTGAATAGCTGAGATTACAGGCATGTGCCACCATGCCCAGCTAATTTTTGTATTTTTAGTAGAGACAGGATTTCACTATGTTGGTCAGGCTGATCTCAAACTCCTGACCTCATGATCCACTTGCTTTGGCCTCCCAAAGTGCTGGGATTACAGGTGTGAGCCACGTTGCCTGGCCATCTCACCTTTTCTTAGATCAGAAATGTGTTAAAAATAGAAATTTTGTTTTTCTGTGTAATCCTGTGATTAAATTTGGCTCTATTATTAAGCACTAGAGCTTTTTTTTTTTTCCCCCACTCTTGTTGTCCAGGCTGGAGTGCAATGGCCACAATCTCAGCTCGCTGCAACCTCTGCCTCCCAGGTTCAAGCGATTCTCCTGCCTCATCCTCCAGAGTAGCTGGGATTACAGGCGTGCACCACCACACCTGGCTAATTTTGTATTTTTGGTAGAGATAGGATTTCTCCATGTTGATCAGGCTGGACTTGAACTCCCGACCTCAGGTGATCCACCTGTCTCAGCCTCCTAAAGTGCTGGGATTACAGGCGTGAGCCAGTGTGCCTGGCAGCACTAGAGCTTTAATAGTACTTTTTTTTTTTTTTTTTGAGATGGAGTTGCCCTGGATGGAGTGCAGTGGTGCAGTCTCAGCTCACTGTAGCCTCCACCTCCTGGGTTGAAGTGATTCTCCTGCCTCAGCCTCCTGAGTAGCGGGGATTACAGGCACCTGCCACCACGTCCAACTAATTTTTTGTATTTTTAGTAGAGATGGGGTTTCAGTGTTGACCAGGCTGGTCTTGAACTCCTGAATTTGTGATCTGCCTGCCTCCCAGGTTCAAGTGCTGGGATTACAGGTGTGAACCACTGCACCTGGCCTACTTTTTTTTTTTTTTTTTTTTTAATAGATGTGAAGTCTCACTATGTTGTCTAGGCTGGTCTTAAACTCCTGTGCTCAAGCGATCCTCCCACCTGAGTCCCAAAGTGCTGGTATTATGTGCCTGGCCTATTAGATTTTAATCAGAGCTCTGGTCCCTACTTGAATATTTTTTATTCTGAAAAAGACTTTCTATTTCATGTTTACACTTAGATGTCTTATACGCATCTCAAACATTTTTTTTTTCTTTTTCTGAGACAGAGTTTTGCTCTGTTGCTCAGGCTAGAGTACAGTAGTGTAATCACAGCTCACTTCAGTCTTGACCTCCCAAACTCAAGCGATCCTCCTGCCTCAGCACCCCCAGCAGTTGGGACTGCAGGTGCACACCATCATGCTTGGCTAATTTTTAAAATTATCTTTTGTAGAGATGGGGTTCTCACTATGTTGACCAGGCTTTGTTTGAACTCCTGGGCCTCAAGTGATCTTCCTGCCCCAGCCTCCCAAAGTGCTGGGATTACAGGTGTGAACCACCATGCTTGATCTTTTTGTCTAGCAATAGTTCTCTTGCAACTCTTGGTTTTCTTCAGTTAGTCATTCTGCGGCTGGCTTGAATGCCAGCAAAAAGACACATAAGCCTAAAAGGATGGAAGTATTTGATATATATAAAGTCAGAGTTTCAGAGCTACCACCTGGAACTGTGCCTGCTTGGATGCCCAGACTTTGGACTACATATTAAGCTTCTTAAGTAGCTACTATATAAACTCCTTTGACAACTCCAAGGGCTCCTTTGATGAGCATTAGCATTCTCTGGACTTTTTGCTATTGGAGTAGATAACCTGAGTGGTGGGTACTTCCTTGGTGGTAATCACCTCGTCTATGAGGGCAGTGAGTTGCCACCCGTGGAGATCATGGGGTGCTCTGCTAGATTCTAATCTATTTGTTATACCCCCTCTAAGGGTCTTGGACAAAGCTATTTTATGGCAAAGGTGACTAACACAAGGGTGAAGGCTAAGGAGTTTGTATCTCAAGATGCACAACATAGGAAGCTCTTGCTTAGATAAGAGATGTTAAAAAAAATATTAGTTTGTAACTGTTATTCTTCCATTGGCTTTCCAACACAAATAAAAATATCCAAATTCTTTTTTTTTTTTTTTTTTGAGGTGGAGTTTCGCTGTCACCCAGGTTGGAGTGCAGTGGCGCGATCTCGGCTCACTGTAACCTCCATCTCGCAGTTCAAGCAATTCTCCTGTCTCAGCCTCCTGAATAGCTGGGATTACATGAGCCTGCCCATGGCTGGCTAATTTTTGAATTTTTTTTAGTAGAGATGGGGTTTTGCCGTATTGGCCAGGCTGGTCTTGAACTCCTGACCTCAAGTGATCCAGCCCTCTCAGCCTCACAAAGTGCTGGGATTACAGGTGTGAGCCACTGTGCCTGGCTGCCAAAGTCTTTATCTTGGCTTGCAAAGCTAATATACAAAGCTTATCTCCCTTAATTTACCATTCTTTCCTGTGCTTGCTATACTTTTCCTCAGATACGCCATACTCATTTGCCTCTGTCTAGAATGCTCTTTTATTCCCCACCTCCAGTCTTTACATGGCTGGCTTCTTGTCATTTATATGGTCGCTTAAAAGTGCTTCTCAGAACCCTTCCTTATTACCAAGCGCCCTTCCTTACTACCAAGTCATGTTCTGTCACATTAGCCTGTTTTTCATCATAAGGACTTTAACTAGAATATAATCTCCTTGAAAACCAGATCCTTTTCTTTACCGTTAATTGCTTTAGCGACAGAGTTTAGACCAGTATCTGACACGTGGTAGGCATGCAGATATTTGTTGACCACGTTTGCCAGTGCATACATTTTGTTTGTTTTTGAGATGTGGTCTTGCTGTGCAGCCCAGGCAGGTCTTAAACACCTCAGCTCAAGCACTCCTCTTGCCTCAGCCACCTGAGTAGCTGAGATTATAGGTGCAATTCACCCTGCCCAGCCAACTTTTTAAATTTTTCCTCCTGTTGCCCAAGCTGGAGTGCAGTGGCACAATCATAGCTGACTGAAGCCTTGACCTCCTGGGCTCAAGTGATTCTCCTACCTCGGCCTCCCCAAGTAGCTGGGACTATTGATACGTGCCACTATGTCCAGCTAATATTTTTGATTTTTAAGAGAGATGAGGTCTTGCTATGTTTTCCAGGTTGGTCTTGAACTCCTGAGCTTAGGCAATCCTCTTGCCTCGGCCTCCCAGAGTTTTGGAATTACAGGCATAAACCACTACACCCGGCCCATATGTGTACTTTTTAATTGATCTGAGTTCTAGACTTTTGATACCATGGAATTCTACTGATGGGAATTTGGGTTGATGGTATGGGGAATCCCCATATTTATTTACTAGGATGGGAGGAAGTACAAAGGTTATGAGTGAATAAAACTGGTAAATATTTTAGAGCAAAACTGCTTCTCTGAATAAATTTAGTAAATGTGTCTAATTCTTATGAAATTAAATTGATTTCATGAGTCAATTAACATCTCAAATATTGAAATTTTTAAAATTTCTTTTGCATAGTCATCTCAGCAAAACTTAAGGAAAATAAAAAGAATTGGTTCGGACCAAGTCCTTATGTAGAAGTCACAGTAGATGGACAGTCAAAGAAGACAGAAAAATGCAACAATACAAACAGTCCCAAGTGGAAGCAACCCCTTACAGTGTAAGTTTGGAAGTATTTTTCTATAGTATGTTTTGTTTAGATGATTGGAAATACAATTTTTTAAAAATGTTCTCACTTTTTTTTTCTCCTTTCTCTCTCATCTTTTTTCTCCCCCTTTTCCTGGGACTCCTTCTGGTCTCCTTTTTGTTTCTCTTTAGAAAGCTGTTTTTCTAGTCACTCTCTTTCTTTACCTTCTCTCGTTTAGTTGGTGATGATATTGCTCTTGTCACTGAAAAATAGCTGAAGAAAGCCTATGGTCATGGACCTAGAAAGATTTCTGGCAGCCCTTTTATTTGGATTGAATTAAGGGGTTATAGTACCCCCCGATATTTTTTAACTTAATTTTAAAAAATAGTATTTTAGTTAGTTTTTTTCTTTGTTTTGTTTTGACATAGGATCTCACCCTGTCACCCAAGCTGGAGTATAGTGGCGCTGTCATAGCTCACAGCAGCCTCGAACTCCTGGCCTCAAGAGATCCTCCTACCTCAGCCTCCCAAGTAGCTGGGACCACATGCATCACTGTGCTGAGCCAGTTTTTTAGTATTTTAAATTACGGTGCCAGTTACACTTACTAACTTATTTTTTTGAATGAGGTGGGGTCTTGCAATGTTGTCCAGACTGCCCTCAGCCTCCTGGGCTCAAGCAGTCTTCCCATCTCAGCCTCTTGCTCAAGTAGCTGGGACTACTATTACACATTTTATTCTACAACTTTGTTTTTGTACTTAACACTCATATCATGATTATCTGTCTACCTGACTACATGTGGATCTTATATCCCTTATATAGCTTTGTGATATTCCTTAATATGGGTGGACTATGTTTTAATAATTCTGTGTTGATTAGTTGGGTTCTAATGTTGTGCTATTAGGCAGTGCTGCAGATATATCCATATGCATATCTCTTTGTATGTTGGTGTTGATATCTGTAGTATAGATTCACAGAAGTAGGATATAGCTCAGTTTTAACACAAAGCCCCAAACGTTGGCATTATAATCTAAGATATTGAAACTTATTGAAGATTAATTTTAATTTTTAAAATTAAAATAGAAGAAAATATGTGGAGCCGGGTGTGATGGCCCACACTTGTAATCCCAACTCTTTAGGTTGTTGAGGCAGGAGGATTGCATGAGGCGAGGAGTTGAAAAGTGCAGTTTGCTATGATTGTTCCTGAGAATTGCCACTGAACTCTAACCTGGGCAATGTAGCGAGACCCTGTCTATACAAAAAGAATAAAAAAAAAAAGAGGAAAAAGAATGATTTGGCCTGTCATGGTAGCTCAGTCCCAGCCTGAAATCCCAGCACTTTGGGAAGCTGAGGCGGAAGGATCACCTGAGGTCAGGAGTTCAAGAGCAGCCTGACCAACAGGGTAAAACCCCGTCTCTACTAAAAATACAAAAATTAGCTGGGTGTGGTGGTGGGTGCCTGTAATCCCAGCTACTCGGGAGGCTGAAATGGGAGCATTGCTTGAATCCAGTAGGCAGAGGTTGCAGGTTACAGTGAGTCGAGACTGTGCCATTGCATTCCAGCCTGGGTGACAAGAGTGAAACTCTGTCTCAAAAAAAAAGAATTTATGGAGGATCATCTTGAGGCCCATATCATTCCGATGTTCCTCATCTGTGTTTATTTCAACATAAATGTTTCTTAGGCTTTCTGTTTTTAATTAATGGCCCATTATAGATTGAGTTGAAATGAAACAATATATTAGTAAAAATTAAAAAAAAAAACAAAAACATGTGAGGCTGGGAATGATGGCGCATGCTTGTCATCCGAGCTACCTGGGAGGCTAAAGTGGGAGAACTGCTTTAGCCCAGGAGGAGTTCGAGATTAGCTAGGGCAAAGTAGCATGTTCCCGTCTCATATATATATTTTTCCTTTACAAAGTGAAATCTATAAAAGGTGACAGCCTCCGTAATGACCAGAGATGTTCAACTGAATTAGATGGTCACCTAATTTCCTCCAACTGTTATGAGTGCTTACTTGATATGCACTTGGAGGCTCTTAAGCTGTTACTGTCATGAACTCCTTAGTTATTAAAAGTTAAGAAAAAAGAAACTCTCTTTGTAGTTCTATGTGGTAGTGCTGTTCTTGATCACAAATGTTTGGGGAACTTACAATTCAAGTTCTTTTCCTGATTTTTTTTTTCTTTTTTTTTTTGAGACGGAGTATCACTCTTGTTGCCCAGGCTGCAGTGCAATGGCGCAAGCTCTCCTCACTGCAACCTCTGCCTCCTAGGTTCAAGCAATTCTCCTGCCTCAGCCTCCTGAGTAGCTGGGATTACAGGCATGCGCCATCACACCCGGCTAATTTTTTGTAATTTTAGTAGAAACGAGTTTTGCCGTGTTGGACAGACTGGTCTCAAACTCCTGACCTCAAGTAATCCTTCCACCTCGGCCTCCCAAAGTGCTGGGATTACAGGCGTGAGCCACGGCGCCTGGTGGAGAAATATATTCTTAATATAATGTATAGTATGAGCTCTCTTGAAAGTAGCATCTGAGAATTTTGAAGAGAATGAATACATTGAACCCCCAAAGAAGAGGGGCAATGTGGAATTTTTAGTTTGTTTAATCTACCCATTGCTGTTGAAATGGTGGTGATAATAGGTACAGGTAGACTTCAAAGGAGGAAAGTGTTTCTTTGTTCTCCCAAACTTAATCACATTAGAGAGAATTAGATATAGAGAAATTCAAACATTTCTGAAATTTGTATCGTCGAACCATAGGACTATGGTAGATTATATAGTGCTCCTAGTTTTCTAATCCTTGACTCTAAAATTGATTGTATGTGTATTGCAAATTCAAATTTCCCAGTTTACTTTGGAAATACCATTATAGAGAATATTCTTTATTGGCATTTAGCAAGGTATAAGTGAATCTATATTTGATAGTTGGACTGGACACCTTGCCTCTAGCAGTGGGAAACTTGATATATGTAATGTAATCTTCAAATCATTATGTAGCTGACTTGAAGAACTTTTTAATATAAAGTTTAATGTCAGGATTTCATTCAAATTACAGTTCAGCTACTTATTGCCTGTGAGACCTTAGGCAGTTTGCTTTATCTCTGAATGTCAGTTTCTGTATCTGAAGATGGAAGTGATAATTCCCATCTCATATGGTTACTGTAATGATTAAACAAAATAACCTCAAGCTCCATAAACTACTGACATAACATAAGGATTTAATTTGTAAAGTCACTTTTCTGTACTACTAAAGTAAAACTAGTTTTCTGATAGTTTGTTGCAGGATAAGCAGTTTCACTTTTGTTGACAATATGTGTATGAATTTGCTTCTGTAGTTCAACCACAAGTGAAAATGACCATGTAAGCATGTAGCATTCAGATAGTTTTCATAAGATTACTGAACCTAAGCCAATGTTGATTGTATAGTAAGCTGTAAGGGGTGCAGTGAGAAGACTTTAGACTTTAAAACTGAATTGTAATTTATTCAGGCTCTCATTGTGATATTCAATAAAGATATTTTTCCCCCTTTTTCACTTTTAGTATTGTTACCCCTGTGAGTAAATTACATTTTCGTGTGTGGAGTCACCAGACACTGAAATCTGATGTTTTGTTGGGAACTGCTGCATTAGATATTTATGAAACATTAAAGTCAAACAATATGAAACGTACGTATTTAAGACTAATAGAAATTGCACTTAGCTGTTTGTTTTTCTAGAAGAAATTTATATGTCAAACGTGCATAATGGCTCATGTTCACTCATACCTTTAAGTTTTACTTGGTTATAGGATGAACAGATAGAAGAATTTTAAGCTGTTAAAAGTATTCTGAGTAACCTTGCTTTGGCCATTCATTTTGCATTCAGTATTTTTAGTAAATATTTATTTGCTTAGTAAATAGGTGTTAGTAAAGTAATACATAGTTAATTGTGGAAAAACTAAAATATAGAGCAGAGATGAAAGAAAAAAATAAAAATCCCACTTCAGAGGACAAATCTAATGAATATTTTTACAGATTTCCTTTTCAAATGTTTCTTTTTGGTAGGGATGTGGGGAGCCTATTTCCCAGGCTGGAGTGCAGTGGCTATTTACAGGTGCATTCATAGCACAGTGTAGTCTTGAACTCTTGGCCTCAAGTGATTATCTTGCCTCAGCCTCTTGAGTATCTGGTGCTACAGGCTGGTGCCACCACATCCAGCTTTAAATGCTTATTTTTTAAAATGTCCGCATTTTATGTGGTTGTGGTTTTGTACGTGTATCTATTTACATAATATAGACATAGAAAAAGGTTTAACTTGTTTTAATTAATATATCATGATTTAAAACACATTTTTTCTACCTCTTGACTATCTAAAACATTCTTCTAAGAATTTTGTCATTTAGGGCTTATTAGATATAATCTATCCTTAAATTATGTTTTTACTCAGTTTAATTCAGGTATATATTGTTAAATAATCTTTATTCTTATCCTTGCTCATTTTATACTATAGTCTTACAAGGGTAGAATGAATATAATAAATGATGGAGATACTGTTTTACATCATGGATATGAAACATTAGCAAATTTTGTCCTTTTTAAAAGATACAGTGTTTTGGTGTCAAAAGTGCTCAAGCCTTGGGTGAAATATAGTTAAACAATTTATATGTACATATAGTTATATTTTCTTGGGCATCACATTTTTGACAGTTAATTTTTAACAGTTAAGATGCCTTCTTGGCTGGACGTGCTGAATCACCTTAGGTCAGGAGTTTGAGACTGGCCAACATCGTGAAACCCCATCTCTACTAAAAATACAAAAATTAGACAGGCATGGTGGTACATGCCTGTAATTCCAGCTACTCCGGAGGTGGAGACAGGAGAATTGCTTGAACCCAGGATGTAGAGGTTGCAGTGAGCCAAGATTGAGCCATTGTACTCCAGCCTGGGCGACAGAGCGAGACTGTCTCAAAAAAAAAAAAAAAAAAAAAAAAAGCCTTCACGGGAAAAAAGTGACCATTTTTTCTGTAACTTTATTTTCTTCCAGTTGAAGAAGTAGTTGTGACTTTGCAGCTTGGAGGTGACAGAGAACCAACAGAGACAATAGGAGACTTATCAATTTGTCTTGATGGGCTACAGTTAGAGTCTGAAGTAGTTACCAATGGTGAAACTACATGTTCAGAAAGTAAGTGATCACCTTTTTAAGGTCTTCAATGATTCTTCTTAAAATAAAATAGCCATTGCAGTATGCTATATGTAATTATTTAGATTTTTTTTCAGGTTAATAAAATGATTTTTTTCTGGCTGGATGTGGTGGCTCACACCTCTAATCCCAGCACTTTGGGAGGCTGAGGCAGGAGGATTGCTTGAGCTTGCAGGTTGAGGCTCTTTGAGCCATAATCAATGCCAATGCAGTCCAGCCTGGGTGACAGAGTGAGACCTTGTTTCTTTAAAAGAAAGAAAGAAAGAAAAGAAAAGAAAAAGAAAGAAATTATTTTTTCTTTTCAAAAAATAGACCTTGATCACTTTAAACATTTTCTTTTTAGTGTATTGTTTCTATGAATAAAAGTATGTATGTTTTTATGTAAGTTGAAAAATTAGCCAAATAGAAGTTGAATCACAGTTGGCCCCATGAGTAATTAGTTGATTTATATAATATTTATTCTGTAGGCCAACTATGGCAGTTAATATGGGTTAGATGACACACCCCCTCCTGTGCCAATGGTAGATAAAGTTTATTGTCTATAGCAGCGTGTGATTGAGTTTAAATATGACTCATCTGCCCAACATGGTGACACCCATTTCTACTAAAAATTACAAAAAAATTCGCCGGGCGTGATGATGGGTGCCTATAATCCCAGCTACTCGGGAGGCTGAGGCAGGAGAATCACTTGAACCTAGGAGGTGGAGGTTGCAGTGGGCAGAGTTTGCGCCATTGCACTGCAACCATTACAAGCTGAAATCCATTTACCATTCCCCTTCTATTTCTGTAGTCTACACTTACAGAGATACCTTCTGACAATACTAATTCATTATATGTGTGCTAGTAAATCTTACAATCTCTGATTTACTGGTGTGTGTTAAAGGAAAATAAACATGAGCTGTGATTAAAAGAAGTTTTTGTGGTGGCATCTGAGTTAGTGGCTGGACAGCTAGCATATTTAATAAAACTTCTTCCCACTGTTTTCCCAACAGATACTTCCATCACTTCCTAATGTGCTAAGTGTATTTTCACTTGAAACAGATTTCAGAGGCCTGAAGACAATGAAAGAGCAGATTAATGGATTTCTTGATGAGTCTGACAAAGATCTTTTGGTTTACTAGAAACTGCATTATGAAACATTTTGCAGTTGTCAGGTGCTATTCTTTTTTTCCTACCTTGTTGGAAGACTTCCTACTTCCTCATGAGTTTTAAAAATAGCAGGACAGACTGGGCACAGTGGCTCACATTCCTTGATCCCAGCACTTTGGGAGGCTGAGGCAGGAGGGTTGCTTGAGCCCAGGAGTTTGAGACCGTCCTAGACAACATGACAAAACTCTGTCTCTGCAGAAAATACAAAAATTTGCCACGTGTGTGGCACGTGTCTAGTCCAGGTACTTGGGAGGCCAAGGTAAGAAGATCGTTTGAACCCAGGAGTCGGAGGTTGCGGTGAGCCAAGATCACGCCACTGCACTCCAGCCTGGGTGACAGAGTGAGACCTTGTCTCAACAGAAAATAAAGTGGCAGGACCTAGCATGTCTTCCAGATTAGTTGTTTGGGGCTAGTGAGGATGGAAAGAAATTTATTTCCGAAATGGTTATACTGATTTGGAGTTGACACTTTGATTATTGTTCATAAGAACTCTATAATAGTAACATTTTTCTATATATAAATTGGAAGTCTTTAAGATAAAATACAAGTTACATTGTTAAATTGTCCTAAATCTCAGTATTTATAGTGTCCTAAGTTTCCACCCAAGAAGTTGAAACTACTACTAATGTAAAATATTTAATAATTAACCAAAGTAAAGCTTATCAGTCTTCATATTTAAGAATAGGATCTAAGCTGCATATGTATACTTACGACTTTAGTGTTTATTTCTTACAGAAATAAGCATTTTTTTCTATGTCAACAGTTTTCTGTTCAAGTAGGAAAATAATTGACCAGTGAGAATTTAGTCTGATTCTGTGAGGTAAAGAGATGTTTTAACTACGAAGTCACAGTGGATTTTAGGTTTGGCATTGCCAGATACAATAACTGTTATTTGTTGAATGCTTACCATGTACCAAGCACTGTGTTGGTGTTTTACATACATTCTCCTTTAACCATCACAACTTTGTAAAGCATTACCTGCATTTTGCAGATAAGGGAAATGAAGCTCTGAGCGTTTAAATAGCATTTCCAGTACCACACAAATTAGTATGACACAGTGAAGGTTGAAACAGTTAATTTGTCGACATTGCCATTTCTTTCCAGATACTATTGGTTTCACATGTAAAACCCTAGGAACTTTAAATCAGATTATGAATTGTAAGCAAACAGAACTCAATAAAGCTCATGTGTGGTAGGTACTGTACATGTTCTTTGATTGATTGGCTTCATTTCTGTACTTTCTTATTTTTTTTTTTTTTGAGACAGTGTCTGTCTTACTCTGTCGCCCAGGCTGGAGTGCGGTGGTGCAATCTCGGCTCACTGCAACCTCTGCCTCCTAGGTTCAAGCCATTCTCCTGCCTCTCAGCCTACCGAGTAGCTGGGACTGCAGGTGTGTGCGTCACAACTCCCAATTAATTTTTGCATTTTTAGTAGAGATGGGGTTTCACTGTTTTAGCCACAATGGTCTGGATCTCCTGACCTCATGATCCGCCCACCTCGGCCTACCAAAGTGTTGGGATTACAGGCATGAGCCACCGTGCCTGGCCCATTTCTGTACTTTTTGACTGTATACCAGAAATGAAAATTAGAGTTTAGTACTGAAATTGAATTTGTGGCACCTGAGTATTGATTGTTGGATAAGAACTGGGGAGAAAATTGCTTTTATAGTCTAATTTAATTTTTTCTAATATTATAGATTTTAAGATTTTTTTTCCTGACCATGTTCATTTATGTTTTTTGTTAAAGAACATACAGGACAGTTCTTCTTATAAGAAATCTGTTCTTGGCTGGGCGCAGTGGCTCAAGCCTGTAATCCCAGCACTTCAGGAGGCTGAAGCAAGCGGATCATCTGAGGTCAGGTGTTCGAGACCAGCCTGGCCAACATGGTGAAACCCTGGCTCTACTAAAAATACGAAAATTAGCTGGGCGTGGTGACGCGTGCCTCTTGAACACTTAGAGGCCATTGTAGGGTTATTAATTGGCCTAATTTCGATATTGTTGTGTTTCAGAGAATAGAGAAACCTAAGGAGGAGAGAGAGGAAGACTGATGCCTGATTATAGAGCAGTCAACACATACAACATGTGTTGTTTGCCATTTTATATAGGTGTGGTCATTGCACCCCTAAACAATTATGATAGTAACTTCAACAATGACTAACTGTAGATCACCATAACAGATATAACAGTAATGAAAAGTGTGAAATACTGCTGGAACTACCAACACGTGACAGATATGATCAAGCACTTGCTATTGGGAAAATTGTGCTGGTAGACTTGCTCAATTCAGGGTTGTGACAAACCTTCATTTTGTAAAAAACACAGCATCTGTGAAGTGCAAGAAAGTGAAGCTCAATAAAATGAGGTGTCTTTACTATGAAGATTAGATTTTCCTAATGAGATCACCTTATCTCTTTTAGTGTAGTAGTCTTTCCCTCCAATCATAGGGGATATGTTCCAGGACCTCCCAGTTTATACCTGAAACTGTAGATAATACTGAACCCTATATAAACTTGTATAGGCATGTTTTTTTCCATTATATGCATAACTATGATAAAATTTAATTTGTTAAGTTAGGCACAGTTAAGAGTTTAACCACAATGATAAGAAAGTAAGGCAGGCATGGTGGCTCATGCCTGTAATCCCAGCCCTTTGGGAGTCCGAGACAGGCAGATCATGAGGTCAGGAGTTTGAGACCAGCCTGGCCAACATGGTGAAACCCCATTTCTACTAAAAATACAAAAATTAGCTGAGTGTGGTGGTGGGCGCCTGTAATCCCAGCTACTTGGGAGGCTGAGGCAAGAGAATTGCTTTCACCCAGGGGGTGAGATTGCAGTGAGCTGAGATCGTGCCACTGCACTCCAGCCTGGGTGACAGAGCAAGACTCCGTCTCAAAAAAGAAAAGAAACCCGTTATAATAGTATACTATAATAAAAGTTATAGGACTTTATCAGTTTCAGTTTCACTCCAAAAATACCTCACGTTTTAGCTTTGTTTAGAGCTTTGGGAGGAAAAATACCTTATTGTATTCACCTACTTTTAGACCACAGTTGACTGTGGGTAATTAAAACTACAGATAAGGGGAGGTCTATCTGTACTTACAGACACATTTTTGGTTCTTTCTTCTTGGTGGATAAATTTTCTAAAAATGGCAATTATATAAATAAACTTTTTCCAAGTGAAACAAAATGTACTTGTTTTTTCTGGTCTTTAAGTTTTATTTTAAAAACTAGCTAGCTTTATATTCCCCTGCTTTCAACCAGTTTAATACCTTCCTAAGAGTCTCAGTTGTAATTTTTTTTAATATAATTTATTGTGGTGTTTTCCTTCAATGAAGTACAGTGTTAATCTGCTTTCGTGGGTCTCTAGAAAGAGGTCTTTAATTTGCTATTTAGATAGACTTTTTTTTTTTTTGAGATCGAGTATCGCTCTTGTTGTCCAGGCTGGAGTGCAATAGTGCGATCTCGGCTCACTGCAGTCTCCACCTTCCTGGTTCAAGTGATTCTCCTGCCTCAGCCTTCCGAGTAGCTGGGATTACAGATGCCTGCCACCATGCCTGGCTAATTTTTGTATTTTTAGTAGAGATAGGGTTTTACCAAGTTTGCCAGGCTGGTCTCGAACTCCTGACCTCAGGTGATCTGCCCACCTTGGCCTCCCAAAGGGCTGGGATTACAGGCATGAGCCACTGTGCCCAGCCCGACATTTTTTTTTTTTTTTTTTTAAGGTTGACTTATTTTTATAACCCACAGATCTAAACTAACAAATGGGGTGTGGGCAGTTTATATCTGCCAGAGGTTCTCGTTTATCTTTTTTTTTTCTTTTTGTGAGATGGTTTTTTTGGTGACTTGATTACTATCTGTCTTCCCATATATGACATCTAACAAGAAACGCAGAAAAGTATTATTGTTAAAGACATTAGTTTTCCTAAAGAGAAAGAAAAATGCATTTTATTTTTAACTTTTTTTTTTTTTTTTTAAGACAGGGTCTTGCTCATTTGCCAAGGCTGGAGGGCAGTGGCATGATCCTGGCTCACAGCAACCTCTGCCTCCTAGGCTCAAGTGATCCTTCCACCCAGCCTCCCCAGTAGCTAGGACTACAGGTGCACTCAACCACACCCAGCTAATTTTTGTATTTTTTTGTTGAGACAGGTTCTCACCCTATTGCCCAGGGTGGTCTCAAACTCCTGAGCTCAAGCGATCTTCCTGTTTCAGCCTCCCAAAGTGCTGGGATTATAGGCATGAGCCACCACTCCCAGCCGCTTTTAACTTCATGATTATAAAACAGGAACATAGTTTACCATGTATACTCTGGATGTGTTTAAAATTAATATAGGGATAGTTTTTGAAATATGTGACTTCTTGTTCTTATTGTGTATGTTCCATTCCTTTTAAATTTTGATGCTTTGTTGTGTTAGGCTCTAGTTTTTGTAGTTCCACTTAATGTTAGGATAAATAACCATTCATATGTGAATATATTGATAATGTTTTTTACCAAAATAATAAATTCTAAGAAGCTAGCCTACATTTTTTTACTTTACCAAATGCTATTTGAAGTTACTAGTTCTCAACTGGTCTGGGTACCAACTAATTATTTTATAGAGATAAACTTTGCTGTAATGCTAGTTTTAAAAGTTTGACTTATATTTGAACATATGTCTATGTATGCTCAAAATATAAAATAATTTACTTCCCCACAAAAGGTAGTAAAACTCCTTTCAACATGTATGTTATGTTTTTGTCTTACTTTATGAGAGCTACTTTAAAAATTGAAGTATTGAGGCTATGATATGGTCATTGTGAATTTCAGTGAAGACTGCTGTATTCTTCATTTTTACAATTTACAAAGCACTTTGGTATATATTCTCATATTTAATATGTGTAAGATATAAACCAGCATAATAAAATGAACATCCCTGAAACTATCATGTAGCTTAAGAATTAGAGTATTAACAATATCATTGCTTCCACTTGTATTTTTCTTCTTGTATTATTCCTTTTCTTTTCTTTAGAGATTATCACTGTTCTGAACTTTGAATTTATCATTTCTGTGGTCCTTAAAGATTTTATCCTGTGTGTAATATATAAGCATTATGTTATTTGTACATTTCTCTTGAGCTGTATGAAAATATCAGTGTTGCCTTTTTTTATTTTTTGAGATGGAGTTTCGTATTGTCTCCTGGGCTGGAGTGCAGTGCTTCGATCTCAGCTCACTGCAACCTCCGCCCCTCAGGTTTAAGTTTTTCTCCTGCCTCAGCCTCCTGAGTAGCTGGGATTGCAGGTGCCTGCCACCACGCCCAGCTAATTTTCAGTGTTACCTTTTAAGATTTAGTCATATTATTGTATCTGTAGGCCATTCACTTTTACTACTGCATAGTAATCTTTTGGGTGACTGTTCCAGGATTTTAAGATTTTTATATCAAAGGACATTTGCTTAGCTTTTTTTTTTTTTTGCCATTATGAATGGTGATACATTGAACACTTTTGCATATGTTTAATGTTTTTTAGTAAACAGACTTAACGTTTTATGTAGGGTGTATGCTTGAGAGTAGAATTGCTTAGGTATGTGCATCTTCAGTCTTACAATATTTATTGCTGCTTCAAATATGCTCACTATTTCTTAGGATTTTTTAAAACTGAGATGAAATTTACATAACATACAGTTAACAATGACGTACATCCACCATCTCTCTCTAGTTTCAGATCTTTCTTGTCACCTCAGGAAAAAACTCAATTTTTCCTTCTCCTAACCCCTGATAACTACTACTATGCTTTCTGTCTATATGGATTTACCTATTCAGGATATATCATATAGAAGGAATCATGTGACTTTTTGTGCCTGAATTCTTTACTTAGCATAATGACTTTGAGGTTCATCCAAGTTGTAGAATGTATCAGTCCTTTCTTCTTATGGCTGTATAATAATTCTACTGTGTATACATGTGTCACAATTTGTTTATCCATTCATCCATTGATAGACATTTGGCTTATTTCCATTTGGCTTTTATTAATCATAAATAATGTAGCTGTAAGCATTTGTGTACAAGGCTCTGTGTACAAATATGTTTTCATTTCCTTTGGATATATACCTAGGAGTAGAATAGTAGTTTCTCATTTCTTTCTTGTAATTTTCTTTTGATACATAGGATTTTTTTTTTTTTTTTTTTTTTTAACTTTCTCCGTTTGTTAATTCCAGTGTCTGAAATCCTTGGGAATATAAATGGGTTTTTTTTGTCTCTTCCTCATTGAAGTTTGTTTTCATTTGCATTTGTTCTTCGATTGCAAGTTTATATTTGATCTTAGTCTGTTGGAACCTTAAGGGCCTAAACTGGGGATTCTTTGCCTCAGAGAAAATTTCTTTTGCTTCTGCTGGTTGCCGAGGTGTATTACACAAATTTCTTTTGCTTCTGGTAGTTGCCAAGGTGTACCACACCTCCTTTCCTACATGTGTTTTTCTAGAATGGATCAGACCCTTGCCAGCCTAATGTGGCAGGCTCTGGTTCAGCACGCTAGGTTTGTGGCTAGCCAAGGCTTTCTAATCCATCTCAGGATTGAAAATGGGCCTCTGAGTAACCCAGTTTTTCACATTTGCTTACTGCATACTTGTGTCCATTCACTTTTTTTTTTTCCCTTTTTCCTTTTGAGACAGGATCTTGCTGTGTTGCCCAGACTAGAGCTCAGTGGCTATTCACAGGAGCCATCATATCACATTGAACCTTTGAACTCCTGGCCTCAAGCAGTCCTCCTGCCTCAGCTTTCTGAGTAGCTGGGACTTAGGTGCTCACCACCACACCTGGCTTTAGTTAACTTTTTTGTTTGAGATTGCTAGACACCCAAGAAATAGGAATGATGTGTTAAATTGCTTTATCTAGGAGCTAGTTATTTTGTGGTGGGAGGGCAGGTCATTTTGACGTGTTCACTGAGTAGAAGAGATCTTTGTAGATCTTCCAGAGTTTCTTTTGGGTAAAACAGTGCATTTAGCAATCTGACGAGTTTCTTGAGGAAATTTGGATTGAGAATACTTTTAAAGGGCAATACATTTGTAAAATGCAATGATTAAGAACAACCATTGTTCTCTTCTTGGACATTCATTGTATAAGTGTTAGATTTTTATTGTTGTTAACTATCCTCTGGTTATAAGCAGAGGATAAGATCTAAATAATTCATGCCATAAATTTCATAGTTATGATTTCACTTTATATTGGAGTGAAATAAAAGAGTGAATATTCCAGGCATGGTGTCTCACACCTGTAATTCCAGCACTTTGGGAGGTCAAGGTGGGAGGATCACTTGAATCCAGGAGTTTGACACTAACCTGGACAACATGGTAAGACCCTGTGTATTCAAAAAAATTTAAAAATGGTCAGGCGCAGTGGCTCACGCCTATAATCCCAGCATTTTGGGAGGCCAAGGCGGGCGGATCACGAGGTCAGGAGAGCGAGACCATCCTGGCTAACACAGTAAAACCCCGTCTCTACTAAAAATGCAAAAAATTATCTGGGCATGGTGGCACGCACTTGAGTTCCAGCAACTCAGGAGGCTAAGGCAGGAGAATTGCTTGAACCCGGGAGGCGGAGGTTGCAGTGAGCTGAGATAGTGCCACTGCACTCCAGTGTGGGTGATAGAGCAAGACTGTGTCTCAAAAAATAAAATAAAATAAGAAATTGAGAAATATATATAGAGAGAGCTGAGTTTGTGGTGACATTCATCCATGCATCCTCCCACTTTGTGAGGCTGAGGTGGGAAGATTGCTTGAGCCTGGGAGGTTGGGGCTGCTGTGAGCTATGATCATGCCACTGTACTCCAGCCTGGACAATGAAGCAAGACCCTTTGTCAAAAAAAAAAAAGATTGAACAAAAATGGCCCTTGTTTAGACTTTACTAATGAGATGTAAATTTTGAGAAATAATAGTTATTATTTATGGACTGTTTATATGTGTTAGCACAGTAGTAAATGAATGTTTAATTCTTATGAGTACTCTATGATGTAGGTGTCACCCACATTTTATACATGAAGGAAAAGGTATAGGAAGTCAAGTATACTTTTGTAAGGTCACAAAGTACATGATAGAACTACAGTACAAACCTAGGCAGTCTGGCCTCAGAACTCATGTGTTTAAAATACTGTTCTTTGTCACTGTAGTGAGAAAATTTAGAAGTAGCAGGTAATGGTAGATTTAAATGGATTATTCCAAATGGTTTTCTTAATTTTGAGAAAAGTGAAATACTAATTTACAGATTTTAGTAACTTATGCTAGATATTTTGTTGTGGTTTTCTGATTTCATTTATGTCCCAATCATAAGCCATTTTAGGGGAATATATTCCATATTAAAACATTCTTAAATTGAAATTTACCCTTTATAGCCAAAATGTATTTCATTATACCATTTTTTTAACCACGTTAACATCTTTATTGAGTTGTATTTTATACAACACAAAATTTACCCATTTCAAGTGTACAACTTAATGCATTTTAGTAACTTAAGTGAGGGATTCAACTGTCACTGTAATTCAGGTTTAGAACATTTTTATCCCCTCAATAAAATCCCTCTTGCCAGTTTACAGGAGCTTCTCTTCGCACCATCAGCCCCAGGTAACCACTAATCTTTTTTTTTCTTTTCTGAGATGGAGTCTCGCTGTTACTTAGGTTGGAAGGCAGTGGTGACACTCTGCTTACTGCAACCCCTGCCTCCCAGGTTCAAGCGATTCTCCTGCCTCAGCCTTCCAAGTAGTTGGGACTACACGTGCCCACCACCATGCCTAGTTAAGTTTTGTATTTTTAGTAGAGGCAGTGTTTCTCCATGTTGGCCAGTCTGGTCTTCAACTCCTGACCTCAGGCAATCCACCCACCTTGGCCTCCCAGTATGCTGGGATTACAGGTGTGAGGCACCACACCCAGTCTCTATTTTTTATCTCTAAAAATTTGCCTTTTTATGGACATTTTGTATAAATGGAATCATAAAATATGTGGGCTTTTTTGGTCTGGCTAGTTTCACTTAGCATAATGTTTTTGAGGCCCATCCACCACATAGTGTGTTTCATTGGTTCTCTTTTATTACCAAATAGTAATAATTCCGTTGTATAGATAACATTTTATATTTCTAGATTGCGTGAGACATTTACCAACTTTGCTAAGTATGGTATAGTATAGTGGTGACTCAGCATTTTTAAAATAAATTAATCCACCAATTATGCTTTGTTGTAATATGGTAATGATTTCATTGTTTGAAACTATGATGCTATCCAGGGACTATCATTCCTTTACTAAATTAACCTAGGTGGTTGAATTTGAGTTCTTGTTTCTGTGTTTGATGATTTTTCTTTCTCTTTCCCTGTCTACCATTTGTTTTTTGCTTCTTTAAATGTACCTAGCTTTAGTGGCCTCCCTCCAACACTTTCTGAGATGGAGTTTTGCTCTTGTTGCCCAGGCTGGAGTGTAATGGCGTGTTCTTAGCTCACTGTAACCTCCGCCCCCTGAGTTCAAGCGATTCTCCTGCCTCAGCCTTCCAAGTAGCTAGGATTGGAGGTACCTGCCACCACTCCCGGATAATTTTTGTATTTTTAGTAGAGATGAGGTTTCACCATGTTGGCCAAGCTGGTCTCCAACTCCTGACCTGAGGTGATCCGCCCACCTCGGCCTCCCAAAATGCTGGGATTACAGGTGTGAACTACTGTGCCTGGCCCCTCCGATACTTTTATAGTAAAAATATTTTGACTGAATTCTAAGGATATATTGATTTTCCATCAATCAAGTAAGAAAATATGAACACTGTGACATTAATTTTTGGCCACTTGGATTCTCATTTGTGGCTTTCCTGTTTTTTAAGCTGTTTCCCAGGCGCCTGCAGAAGAAAGGTGTTATGGGTTTTTCTGTTTCTGGAATCGATTTTATCATTCTGCTGGTGATCAGCACTTTTTTATGAGGTATTTGGGATACAAAGATGGTTAAAACACAAGGATTGAATTAGAGTTAGACATATTTCAAAAAAAGGCAGGAGTAGTAGTGCATGAATAATATACCTTTAGTAATTAACATCCCTTATCCATAATTATAAGCGTTTGCACAAAATTTTGGTAGACTTTTTCTTGCAGTTATGAACATCACATTTTCCTTTTAAAGTCATGTTGGAATTTAAGGTATAATAAATTCCTTATTACAAAGATTTAATAAAAGGCTTTGCTTACATGGCATGTTTAGAAAAAAACATGAAAACTACTCTCTGGAAACTCATTTTCTGTTTAAACTTTGATGTTAAAGGTACTTCTCAGAATGATGATGGCTCCAGATCCAAGGATGAAACAAGGTAAGCATTCATTGATTGCTTCCACGGAATGCACAAAGATAGATTTCCTAAATATTCATTTTTGTGTAAACTTCAAGTTCATGGTGTAAGAATAAATGAGTGTCAGAAAGAATTCGGAACTCAAGGTAAGAGGGAAATATTTGTGAAAGACTGAAGATTCTTATCTTACTGGATTACAGCTATCTGGAGTAGGCTAGGGATAACCACGTCGTTGATGGATAACCACATCGTTGATACTTCTTCAGCTTGTAGAAAATAAATACATTGGCACCTTTTCAGAGGGAGGGCATTCTAAATCCCAAAGCCATCACTGGCTTTTAAGTTTCTTTTCCAGGAAAGCTGAGATAGGAGCTTTACACATATGTGAAGGTCACCACTAGCTATTGTATCATCTGGGCCTTCATTAGAAGGGGCAGAGCTTTATATCAGCTGTTTGCTATTAGCCTAGGTTTAGCACTTTCATGTGCCCATCTGCCTTCAGGATTGGACCTAAAATGTGTTGAAAGCCTTGGGCTATGTTAATTAACTTACACTACTTATTGATTATCCTGGAAACTGGTAATAGCAGATAAAATAGGAAAGGAGATGTTTCTGCTTTTAAAGCAATAAGTGGCATGTCTTAACCACAGAGTGCGGTGATTATAAAATTCCGTTTGATTCTTTGTTTTTCTCAAATTGCATAAGCAGTGAGTAGGAAGAAGATGATGAACCACAGGAAGTGTAGTCAGAAGGGGAGAAGAACGAGAAAAGTAATGTCACAGACTGTAAGGGAAAACTATCCACAAGGATGGGATATTACAGTGTCAGATGCTGCAGAGGAGGATAGGTGAAGCAAGTAGAACAAAATACTGATGGTTGTTGAAGTTGTGCTGGTAGGTACATAGCAGTTTATTGTACTAGTCTACCTGCATTTGTGATATATGAGTTTTCTTTTTGTTGTTATTTTAGACAGAGACTTGCTCTGTTACCCAGGCTGGAGTGCAGTGGCATGATGTCAGCTCACTGCAACCTCTATCTGCCGGTTTTTAAGTGATTTTCCTGCCTCAAGTCTCCTGATTAGCTGGGACTACAGGCACATACTACCATGCTCGGCTATTTCTATTTTTAGTAGAGACAGGGGTTTCACCATATTGGCCAGGCTGGTCTCGAACTCCTGACCTCAGGGGATCTGCCCACCTCGGCCTCCCAGAGTGCTGGGATTACAGGCATGAACCATCACACCTGGCCAATATATGTTGAGACAGAGTCTTGCTCTGTCTCCCAGGCTGGAGTGCAGTGGCGTGTTCTTAGCTTACCTGCACCCTCTGCCTCCCGGGACAAGCAATTCTCTTGCCTTAACCTCTTGAGTAGCTGGGATTATAGGTGCCCACCACTTCGCCCAGCTAATTTTTGTGTTTTTAGAGTAGACATGGGGTTTTACCATGTTGGCCAGGCTGCTCTTGAACTCTTGACCTCATGATCCACCCACCTTGGCCTCCCAAAGTGCTGAGATTACAGGTGTGAGCCACCATGCCTGGCGGAAGTTTTTGTAATGAAAAGTTAAAGACAACTCATCAAGATCTTTAGGAAAGTCAAAGTTTATAAAGCAGTTGTGTCTTACCTAATAGATACCTACCTTCAAAGAGTCATTCTTATGACAAAGAATCATCTATACTAATCTCACAAGAGGTAGAATATTAAATGGCAGTAACTTCTTATCTAGAAATTTTTTATTCTTCACTGTGTGATTAAAAAGCAATCAGTCTGGGTATGGTAGCTCACACTTGTAATCCCAGCACTTTGGTAGGCTAAGGCAGGAGGATCACTTGAGCCCAGGAGTTTGAGACCAGCCTTGGCAGTTTACTGAGACCTCATCTCTACAGAAAATAAAAAAAAAAATAAATAAAAAACAATAATTGGGCCTGGTGGCATGTGCCTGTAGTCCCAGCTGTGGGATTGGGGAGAGGGCCCAAAGTGGGAATATCACTTGAGTTGGGGAGTTCAGTGAGCTGAGATCATGCCACTGTACTCAGAGTGGTGACAGACCCTGTCTCAAAAAAAAAAAAAAATAGGACAGATTTTAAAAATTATATAAATATCTGTAGACTGAAGTCTACTATTAAGTCTCTTATGCCTCTTTTTAGTATTAGTATATTTAATAGAAGATTTCTTGTATTCCTGAAACTTCCTCCATAAAATGTTTTAGTATTTCAGTTTGCTTTGGGCATTTACCTCTTCTTTTGCACAATAAACCTCTCTTTTTCCATTAATAAGGGGGCATGTGGGCGGGCGCAGTGGCTCACGCCTGTAATTCCAGCACTTTGGGAGGCTGAGGCAGGCGGATCATGAGGTCAGGAGTTCAAGACCAGCCTGGCCAATATAGTGAAACTCTGTCTCTATTAAAAATATAAAAATTAGCCAGGCATGGTGGTACGCACTTATAGTCCCAGCTCCTGGGCAGGCTGAGGCAGAAGAATCACTTGAACCCTGGGAGGCAGAGACTGCAGGGAGCCAAGAATGTGCCACTGCACTCCAGCCTGGGCGACAGAGCGAGACTCCATCTCAAAAAAAAAAAAAAAAGGTGAGGAGGGAGGTATGTGAAAGAATTTTATATGGTGATTCAAACGTTCTTTATGCCAATGTGTTGTTGCTTGTTTGCTTTCTGCAAGTCTCTTTTGTTTTTGTTTTTTTGAGATGGAGTTTCTCTCTCTCTTGCCCAGGCTGGAGTGCAATGGCATGATCTCAGCTCACTGCAACCTCCACCTCCCAGGTTTAAGTGATTCTTCTGCCTCAGCCTCCTGAGTAGCTGGGATTACAGGCATGCACCCCCATGCCCAGCTAATTTTTGTAGTTTTATTAGAGACGGGTTTTCTTCATGTTGATCAGGCTGGTCTCGAACTCCTGAACTCAGATGATCTGCCCACCTTGGCCTCCCAAAGTGCTGGGATTACAGGCATGAGCCACTGGGCCTGGCCTCTGCAAGTCTCTTTCTTACAATGTTTTCATCAAACCACTTGTACTCTGGACATCTTTAAATATCTTATAAAGGCATTGCTAGATTCCCTACTTAATGCTATTTAGTCAATACTTTTTATCTTCCCAGGTGACTCACTTTCATAAATAATTTGGGAATGTCTTCTAGGTTTCTGAGACTGCCTGACAAATCTTTGAGTATGTCTTTTGTGTTAAGCATAAGTTCTTGTGCATCAGCTTTTATTCCAGAGCACACACACCTCTGAGATGATGGGTTTGAAAAGCATTTTGTAAACTGTCAAATGCTGTTTAAATGTTACTACACAATAATCTGTAGTAGTCATAGCTGTGACTGCCTTTTCTCCTTTGCTTTTGTTTGCAGATTTCATGACTATAAAACTAAAAACCAGGGCGGTATATATCTAATGGACAAGCAAGGGCTTCACATCTTTCCCTCCATCCCCATAGTTATCATTTAGGAAGTTTACTAATAGCCTTAGGTGATTTTACCTTTTTATCTTAATTCAAACATGTTCTGTATCGTGCTGTATCACTGCAGCATGTCTGGATAGTTTATATTACTCAATGTTGTCTTTTGTTTGCGTTTTTTAAATGAAATACCAAGATGATTGCTGCCTGATGTTCAAGATTTTGTTGTTACATGTGTCTTATTTTTTATATATTTTTAAATATATTATTATAAAGACAGGCTTTTGCTCTGTTTCCTAGGCTGGTCTCAAACTCCTGGCCTGAAGCAGTTTCCTTACCTCAGGTTCCCAAGGTGTTGGGATTACAGGCATTAGCCACCATGCCCAGCACATGTGCCTTCTTGATTGTTACTCTTTGATTTAAATATTTCTTACAACCTTATTGGACTATAATAGCATTTTGGTTGTCTGGGGTTCTCTATCCTGTCCATATACTTATGAACTTATATATAGGTCAGATGTATATGTATGTTGAAATTAGCAGAGGTAAGATTGTAAGAGGGGAACAAAGTTATAGTAGCACATAATTAGCTGCTAATTGCTTTTCTTTTTCATTTTCTTTCTTTCTTTCTTTTTCTTTCTTTCTTTTTTTTTTTTTTTGAGACAGAGTCTCACTCTATCACCCAGGCTGGAGTGCAGTGGCACAATCTTGGCTCATTGTAACCTCTGCCTCCCAGGTTCTAGCAATTCTCCTGCCTCAGTCTCCCGAGTAGCTGGGATTACAGGCACGTACCACCATGCCCAACTAATTTTTCATATTTTTAGCAGAGATGAGGTTTCACCATGTTGGCCAGGCAGGTCTCAAACTCCTGACATCAAGTGATCCACCCACCTTGGCCTCCCAAGTACTGGGATTATAGGGATGAGCCACCGCATCCAGCCAGCTAATTGCTTTTCAAAGCCAGTGGTGGTGGGCTAGTTTCACTGACAATTCTGTATGCTGTATAGATTTCCAGATTGTTTTTCAAAATCTATTTTTAATTTTAGCCCCACACTTTACTAAAAGAACTTAAACTTACTAAAAGAAATAAACCACCAGTACTATTTTAGTATGTCCCTCCTTCTCAGACTTCAGAGCACATTAGAATCACCTGGTTCATGAGGTCTGGGATGGGGCTCAAGATTGCATTTCTAGTACATTTCCATGTGATGCTGATGCTGTTAGACCAGGGTCTACATTTTGAGAACACTATGGTTAGACACACACGTTTTCACAGATTATAACAAACTATTATGGGAAATAACAGCACATAATAAAAAGACTTCTTATATAATTTTCCATTATATAAGAAGTCTGTTTCCCCAAAGTCCAAGTGTACAGAATTTGCTAGAACTGTCACTCTGCCTTAATCTCATACTCTTTTACTTTAGAGCTTCTTTGAATCTTGTTTCTTTTTTAAACTGTTACTGTTTTTATGTTTATTATTAGAAAATAACACATGATTGTTTTAAAAGATGTAGGTTAGTGTATAAAGTAAAATGTATAAAGCCATAATGGAAGAAATAATATTTGACCTAAGACCTTAAAACATAGCTATAATTTGTATATGCATGTCTTAGAGGAATTGGAGGGAAGGAATTCTAAGTAGAAGGAAGAAAAACAAAGGTGGGGAAGAACACAGATTGTTTTGTAGGAAATCTTTCATCACAGTATTTGGCTAAAGATAGAGTAATTGCAAGGGAGAAATGACAGATTGTGAGTTGAGAATAGAATCAGTCTATTTATTTTATCTGATAGATACTATGCTGAACGTGTCTCTTGTTCTTTTAGTTAGTCCTTAAACATTTATATGAGTTAGGTGCTATTGTCTCATTTTTGTAGGTGATGAGAAAACAGGCTTAGAAAGAGAAAGGAACTTGCTTGTAGCGTAAGTGGCACAGTTGAACCTGGAACTGCCTTACCTTCAGAGCCTGAGCTCATAACTGTCATGCTTTACTGCCACCTGAAGTTGGGATGATATATAAGTAAGTGCTTAGCCATTACTAAACGTTATTTTTATTGTTAGGTAGGTTGGGACCAGATGGAGATTTGCAAGTAAAGACTTAACAGATTAAAAAAAAATTTTTTTTTATGGAGGGAATGTCTTTTAAAATGTTTGAACAGGAGATTGTATGATCAGAACTCTGTAGGAAAAAATATTTTGTCAGTGGTATATAGTTTAGATTACATGGTGGTGAATGAAGGTCGAAAGTCCTATATGGAAATTTGTTACAGTAATCTATTGAGAGGTAACGAAGGCTAGAACTGGGGCAGTGGTGGTGGAAGAGTAGAGGGAGTATGTGAAAGTAGGATCAACAGAACTTAGATATTGAGTGTCAAGAGGCACAGGGAGAAGAAAAGTAAAATTGCCTGGGAAAGATGGCAGTATCATTCATAGAACCAAAACCTAAGAGGGAGGGGGAGACCGTAGGAAGGGAATGTTTAGAAGGAAGGGAGGACCTGGCAGGGTACGGTGGCTAATGCCTATAATCGTAGTGCTTTTTGGGAGACCCAAGAGGGAAGATTGCTTGAGCCCGGGAGTTTGAGACCAGCCTGAGCGACAAAGCAAGACCCCATTTCTACAAAAAATAAAAAATCAGCCAGGTAAGGTGGCATGCTCCTATAGTCCCAGCTACTTGGGAGGCTAAGGCCGGAGAATCCCTTGAGTCCAGGAGTTCAGAGTTGAAGTGAATTGTGATTGCGCCATTGCACTCCAGCCTGGGTGACAGAGCAAGACTCTGTCTTAAAAAAAAAAAAAAAAAAAAGGAAGGGAGGGCCTTCGGATGGGAGAGTTATTCTAGATCTCCTGCATTTAGTTGATAATTTGATACTAGAGGACGAGAGTGAGATAAAGAGTAGAGATTGATTTGGGAATCATTCTCTCAGCTAACCTTAGAAATCATGGGATTTGAGATCCTAGGGAAAAATCTGTGTAGAAAGAAAAGGAGAACAAGAACACAACCATAGAGACATATATTAGTGGATGGTAGGAAGAGGACAAGTAAAAAAGGGATAATTAGAAGTGGGAGTACAAGATTACAAAAGCACTGTCACAGAAATCAACAGAAAATTTTTTTTAAAAGATGGGACATTTAACACCGTCAAATGCTGCAAAAGATAATGAGGTCTTAGATTAATAAGCTATGGAAAACTGGCTGTTTGGAAAAAGAAAAAGCGGATTAGTGCCTTAGCTTATCCCAAGATGAGAGTAGATTCAGACTTTTAAATTGATTTTAAAAAATTAAACTAAAACCTTTAGAAGAAAATAAGAAGTTAATTCATTGCTGAATAAATTTATATAGAAATATAAAACTCTTACAAATTAAAAAATGTACTATCAAAAGCAAAGGAAATATTTAACCAATATGACATGCTCAGTATTCTTATATTGTAAAGATCTCTTAAAAACAGGCAAAACTAAGGGCTGGGCACGGTGGCTTACACCTGTGATCCTAGCACTTTGGGAAGCTGAGGCCAGTGGATCACAAGGTCAGGGATCGAGACCATCCTGGCCAACATGGTGAAACCCCACCTTTACCAAAAATACAAAAAATTAGCCAGGCATGGTGGCACGTGCCTATAATCCCAGTTACTCGGGAGACTGAGGCAGGAGAATCACTTGAACCCGGGAGGCAGAGGTTGCAGTGAGCTGAGATCACATCACTGCACTCCAGCCTGGGCAACAAAGCAAGACTCTGTCTCAAAAAAAAAGAAATAGGTGAAACTATTCCTTTGTAATAGATAAATGTATTATATATATATAAATGTATTATATATGTATATAGTGTTCATGAAAGAAGAAACTCAAATGACTTGTAATTATATTAAATATTGTTCATCTTCAATTAAAAAAACCTTTAACATTTTTGCTTACCAAATTAGCAAAGATTTTAAAATTTTTTGGTGAAATGGACATTTTTATTTTTGTGGTACATATTTGAAAATGTCCAGCAGTTGGGAGAACAGATCAATTATTACCTTTAAAACTACTTTTTAGGCCCAGGCACAGTGGCTCATCCTGTAATCCTAGTACCTTTGGGAGACCAAGGCAGGAGGATTGCTTGAATCTAGGAGTTCAAGACCAGCTTGAGTGACATGGCAAAGCCCATCTCTACTGAAAATATAAAAATTAGTCCAGAATGGTGGCCTGAACCTGTAGTCCCAGCTATTTGGAAGGCTGAGGCAGGAGAACTGCTGGAACCTGGGAGGTAGAGGTTGCAATGAGCTGAGATCATGCCACTGCATTCCAGGCTGAGTGATAGAGCAAGAATCTGTCTCAGAAACAAACAAAAAAAAACACTATTACAAAAAAACAATTTAGCAACCAGTATTTTGGCCTTCAAAATATTTGCATATTTGACTTGGCTGTTCTATTCTGTAATCTGTCCAAAAGAAATAAGAAATCCAGGCAGGGCACGGTGGCTCATGCCTGTAATCATAACATTTTGGGAGGCTGAGGTGGGTGGATCAGTTGAGCCTAGGAATTCGAGACCATCCTGGGCAGTATGGATAAACCCTGGGTCTGCAAAAAATACAAAAAATTAGCCGGGTGTGGTGAGATGTGCCTGTAGGGTAGGGGATCACCTGAGCCTGCAGAGATTAGGGTTGCAGTGAGCAGTGATTGTGCATGTGTACCCCAGCCTGGGCAACAGAGTGAAACAACGTCTCAAAAAAAAAAAAATACCCAAAAAGACCAATGAAAAGAAAATGATCAAATTGTGGTATGTCTATATATGATTTTCTGCAGTCATTCAAAATGATTTTCAGTAATTTGGGGGAAATGCCCAATGTGTATTAACTAAACAAACAAAAACCCACCCATAATATGAAACCATTATACAGTGTGTGACTGCAGTCATATGCAAAGGACTGGCAAGAGATACTCTTTTTTTAAGATGGAGTCTGACTCTGTTGCCCAGGCTGGAGTGCAGTGGCGTGATCTTGGCTCAGTGCAACCTCTGCCTCCCAGGTTCAAGCAATTCTCCTGCCTCAGCCTCCTGAGTAGCTGGGACTGCAGGTGCCTGCCACCATGCCTGACTAAATTTTGTATTTTTAGTAGAGATGGGGTTTCACCATATTGGCAGGCTGGTCTCAAACTCCTGACCTCAAGTGATCCGCCCACCTCATTGTCCTAAAGTGCTGGGATTACAGGCGTGAGCCACTGTGCCCAGCTGGTTTCTTTTTAATAAGAGGGCAGAAAATAGTTTTTGTCTTAAATAATTGGAAGTGAAAACCTCAGATGTTTCCTTTACTGGACCCAGTGGCTTTTTTTTTTTTTTTTTTTTTTTTTTTTTTTTTTGGAGATAGAGTTTTGCTCTTGTTGTCCAGGTTGGAATGCAATGGCATGATCTTGGCTCACTGCAACCTCCACCTCCCAGGTTCAAGTGATTCTCCTGCCTCAACTTCTTGAGTAGTTGGGATGACAGGCGTGTGCCACCATGCCTGGCTAATTTTGTATTTTTAGTAGAGATGGAGTTTCTCCATGTTGGTCAGGCTGGTCTTGAACTCCCAACCTCAGCTGATCTGCCGGCCTTGGCCTCCCAAAATGCTGGGATTATAGGTGTGAGCCATGACGCCTGGCCCCCAGTGGAAAATTTATCAGGATCTTTTGTAGAGCAGTCTGCCTTTTAATATGCTACTTTACTTAGTTTATTTACTCCACTAAAATGCATCTGACTTCTCACCTGGAACATTCTGCAGCATTATTTGTTGGTCCCAGAGAACAGTAGTGAAAAAAGTAGATGAGGGATTAGTTATGGTGAAAGAATTTCTGGGCGGGGAAGCAGTTGGGGGAAGGGTGAAGGAATTGAAACTACTAGGGAAAGTATCCTGTGATGAAGCCCAAGTGAGGCGTGAAGTAAGCTGATGAACTGTAAAGATTGTGGGGGAGAGTTGAAGTTTATGCTGAGACTGAATAAAAGGTATTGTAGGAGGCAGGTAGAATGAATAGGAAGTTGTAGTTAGAGGGATTTTGGAGTTCAAAATCTAGGAAGAGGAATAAATATAAGTATCAAGGAAATTTAAGGAGTTGTACTACACAGGTTGTCAGGTAACTACATTGAAAAATAGAGATCAAAATGTTAGAATGATGCACAGCATGGATGTTAAAATCACTCAAATTTTAATTCCCAGCAACTAATCATAGCATTTTCGGAATCTGCTGTACCTTT
The DNA here is from genome assembly GCA_036589455.1 of Ateles fusciceps. Classification (NCBI taxonomy): domain Eukaryota; kingdom Metazoa; phylum Chordata; class Mammalia; order Primates; family Atelidae; genus Ateles; species Ateles fusciceps. The sequence goes on from JAZHEH010003223.1 coordinate 2,226,545, forward strand.
ATCATAGTAGGTTTATCTCATGCTCTGAATGTTCCCCCTCCCTCACATTTCCCTAAAACTTGTCTAGCACTAGGTGTGCAATTTAGTATGAATTTCTAGCTCAACGACTTTTAGGAATCTTGTAGTCAAGATAATACATTTTAGGGTACATTCTTTGGTCACATAACTCATCAGTAGCAGAGTCAGAACTAGAAACCTTACTTTCCCATTTTTGGTTTATTCTAGTTGTCATCTGTTACTTAAAAAGCAGCAAGAACTCTTCTTTCAAACTAATTAGGAACCTCTTAAAATAGCATGGAGAGGCAATATGCAGTCTTAAAATGGTTTTGGAAACCTCACTTAAGGAAGAGAAGCAGTGTCAAAACTGACTCTTTTCAGACCATATTCTGCAGGTAGTCAACATTAATCAGGTACTGACTGTCAATTACTGAGGTGTTCCATCTATTAAAAACAAGCATTTAGGGAACTCTCAGAGTAATGCTTGTCATACCTTACTGTCCACATGTATAATCTGGGAATCTTCTTAAAATGCTAGTTTTGATATAGTAGGTCTAGAATACTTCTGAAGATTGTGCATTTCTGACAAGCTCCTCGATAGTGCTTCTCCTTTTGGTTTAAAGAATACACTTTGAATAGAAGGGCCCTAAAGGATTTCTGTGGTACATAGTTTGAAAATGTCTTTTACAATATGAGGATGGGCACAGTGGCTCATGCCTGTAATCACAGCGCTTTGGGAGGTCGGTAAGGGTGGATTGCTTGAGGTCAGGAGTTCAAGACAGGCCTGAGCAACATGGTGAAAACCCATCTCTACAAAATATGCAAAAGAATTAGCTGGCCACGGTGGCGGGTGCTTGTAGTCCTACCTACTCAGGAGGCTGAGGCATGAGAACTGCTAGTACCTGGGAGGCAGAGGTTGCAGTGAGCTGAGATCATACCACTGCACTCCAGCCTGGGCGATGGAGTGAGACTCTGTCTCAAAAAACAGATGACTGTGTGAGGAGAGAGATGTTAATTAGTTTGACTGTAGTAAGTTTTTTCACTATGTATATCAAAATATCATGCTATGCAGTTTTTATTAAAAATAAATCATTGCCCTTGTACAACCCTTCAGTCAATCTCTAGATGAACTTTGGTGGTTATGTAGGATTCTACCCAAAGGCTCTTTATGTATTTAATAAGGCTGACCAAAAATTAAAAAACTTTTTTTAAGCACCTAAAATCTTAGAAGTTTTCATCCTCTTGCTGTTTTTTTCTTAAATTCAAAGGGCATTTATTATTTTTCTCTCACTCCTGTGCTTAAGTGATCTTCCCACCTCATTCTCCCAAAGTGCTGCACTTGCAAGTGTGAGCTACAGCACTCAGCCTCTGTTAGTTGAATCTACTAGATTTTATTTTGTTCAGGCTTATTCTGAAATTCCTAGTAGTATGGATTAGTACTGTGTAGTGGTTTGGAGGTAGTACATACAAGAACCTTGACTGAGACATCTGCAGACTGGCTACTTATGCCCTTGTTTCTAATCCATGACTAGAACCCCTCTGGGAGGAAAAAGAATCAACTATATTTAGCCAACAGTAGCAGTAGCTTTCAGACGGATATTTCCTGTTAGTGTTCTTCCTTCCTTTCTGTCCCTCCAGTTGATGTTATTGCTTTGAATAAATGACAGGTCCTTAAAATAAAGGTCTGTGGTTATTCTACTCTAAATCACTAGCTTTGAACATTTTGTGTACCATTGTACTGAGAGGGGATATTAGGGCCTAGTCCCTGGGAAATACATGCACTTTGTTCTTCTAGCGTGGGAAAATCAGCCCTGCCTCAAACTTGAATATTAATAGCCAATGGAAACCAAGAAACAACAATGGTAAAGTTATTTGTGCTTGTGATAAAGTAGTGCCCTTTATAAGGATTTTGAGAACTTGACTTTATTCCTGTTTATATAGGGCTTATTTGAAATATGAACCAGCATATCTAATAGTTCTGAACGGCTGCAAGTGTTTCTATGCCCTTGGACACCCCTTCACTCTATCTCTAGATGAACTTTGGGGGTTATGTAGGATTCTACTCAAAGGCTCTTTATATATTTAATAAGACTGACCAAAATTTAAAAAGCTTTTTTAAACTCCTAAAATCTTAGAAGTTTTCATTCTCTTGCTGTTTTTTTCTTGAATTCAAAGGGTATTTATTATTTTTCTCTCCTCCTCCCTTTTCCTGTCTTCTTACCCAGAGTGAGCACAAATGGATCAGATGACCCTGAAGATGCAGGATCTGGTGAAAATAGGAGAACCAGTGGGAATAATTCTCCATCACTCTCAAATGGTGGTTTTAAACCTTCTAGACCTCCAAGACCTTCACGACCACCACCACCCACCCCACGTAGACCAGGTTTGTATTGCAGCTGTCAGTACTCTAATAAATAATGTTCTGGTTGGCAATTAATCCTCAGGTAAGTTTCTGGAAATTCTTTTAGGTGAGTTTTCTGCATGTATTTTTGGATTTAAGATTTTGGCAAAGAATGATCTTTTTGTAGGTAACCAAAAGTGCCTTTTTCCTAAGTTTCGGTTCAGAGTGACGTTACTGAGGCAGTGCTCTATTGAGAATGAAAATGACATGTGCATTATATAAAATATAGGCAGTACAGATAACATTGCAATAACATTTCTTACTTGGTTTGTAACTATAATATAAATGTATTAAGTAGTCAAGGATTTGGTTGCTTAATCCGAGTATATTCTTTAAAAAGTTAGTAAATGACAAATAACCCAACAATGCTAGATGATTCAGATTTTAAATAAAAAATTACACGAAAACAAGCTTTTTTTGTTTGTTTGATTGATTTTTGAGATGGTCTCACTCTGTCACCCAGGCTGGAATGCAATGGCACTGTGTCAAGCTTACTGCAACCTCCGTCTCCTGGGTTCAAGCAATTCTCCTGCCTCAGGTTCCCGAGTAGCTGGGATTACAGGCACCCATCACCACGCCTGGCTAATTTTGTATTTTTAGTAGAAACGGGGTTTCTCCATGTTGGCCAGGCTGGTTTCAAACTCCTGACCCCAGGTGATCCGCCCACCTTGGGCTCCCAGAGTGCTGGGAGCCATGCCTAGCCCCAAAGTACTGGAATTACAGGCATAAGCCACTGCACCCAGCCTCCTCTTCCCCTTTTATAGATAATTTGGTTAACAGTATGTTCTGAATCTTTAAGATGTCTTAGTTATAATATTGGTGACTCCCTCTAGACATTGTTTTGTTCACAAGTATTTCTTAAAGGTGTAATACATGACTAGTAACTATTTATAAGAAGATTATTGCTTATCACTCAGACCTTCCACATTATAACCAACATCAAAAATTGGTCTGTAATCTGCAGGGATTCATAGGAAAGCAGTTTTAAGGAGCTAGAAAATTAATAAATGAACATAAAATACCAAGGAATATTAATGCTTTTGTATTCTAAACGTTTTTTATTTCCTCAGATAATCTGTACGTGCCTTGTAATTAATAATGGGACGTAGGGGTAGACAGGGCCTAAGAAGTAAACAAGCCTATTAAGAGGCAGCATTGGTTATGTCTCATTATTTCTTTAAGTACTTTTCACCTGTGTATCCACATCTTAAGTTTTATATTTATCATCTGCCTTTTTATTTTTTGCAGTTAAAATTCTATCCTGAATTTTAGAAAATAAAAGGTTATTTTCCTATTTTCTTCAAATCTTTTATAGCATCTGTCAATGGTTCACCATCTACCACTTCTGAAAGTGATGGGTCTAGTACAGGCTCTCTGCCGCCAACAAATACAAATACATCTGAAGGAGCAACATCTGGATTAATAATTCCCCTTACTATATCTGGAGGCTCAGGCCCTAGGCCATTAAATCCTGTAACTCAAGCTCCCTTACCACCTGGGTGAGTAACTTCTAACATACATTGTCTTTAGGCTTTCGGCTGCTTCATATACTTATTAACAAGGAAAATAATAGTAAACTCCATTGTTTCAATAACTGAGATGGAGTCTTGCTCTGCTGCCCAGGCTGGAGTGCAGCAGTGAGATATTGGCTCACTGCAACCTCTGACCCCTGGGTTCAAGCAGTTCTCCTGCCTCAGCCTCCCTAATAGCTGGGATTATAGGCGTGCGCTACCACGCCTGGCTAATGTTGGTATTTTTAGTTGAGATGGGGTTTCACCATGTTGGCCAGGCTGGTCTCGAACTCCTGACCTCAAGTGATCCTCCCACCTCAACCTCCAAAATTGCTGAGATTACAAGCATGACCCACTGCACCCGGCCAACTGTTTTTATGTTATTATAACTGATTTGGGGGAATCTGGAGTCAAAATGAACAAGGAAAATACACCATATTTGAAATCCTGTCTTTTGTTTTCAGGGCAAAGTGGAAAAATATATTTTTTCATCAAAGGACCCTGAATGTTAACCAAGGCCAGTTAATAAAATAATCACCTAATTCTAATTGCTTTTTCTTTGAAGGGAAAATCCCTTTTTAAAATCAAATTTTGTTTTCATCATAAAATCATTATAGGCTGGGCACGGTGGCTCATGCCTATAATCTCAGCACTTTGGGAGGCCGAGGCGGGTGGATCACCTGAGGTCAGGAGTTTGAGACCAGCTTGGCCAACATGCTGAAACCCTGTCTTTACTGAAAGTACTATAATTAGCTGGGCATGGTGGTGGGCACCTATAGTCCCAGCTACTCAGGAGAATTACTTGAACCTGGGAGGTGGAGGTTGCAGTGAGCTGAGATCACACAATTGCACTTCAGCCTTTGTAACAGAGTAAAACTCCGTCTTCGGGGGAGGGGAATCATTATAGCAAAGTGATAATTCAGAAAACTCAGAAAATTTCTGCTCATAATCCCATTTTAATCTCTACTGATTATTTTTCATAGATTATTTTTAAGATATTCAAGTGTAATTTTTTTGTTTTTTGTTTTGCTTTTTTTGTTTGTTTGTTTGAAATGAAATCTTGCTCTGTCGCCCAGTCTGGAGTGCAGTGGTGGGATCTTGGCTCACTCCAACCTCCAGCTCTCGGGTTCAAGTGATCCTCCTGCCTCACCATCCAGATTTGCTGGGATTACAGGCACCTGCCACCTATGCCTGGCTAATGTTTTGTTTTTCTTTTTTTTTTTTTTTTGAGATGGAGTCTTGCCCTATTGTCCAGGATAGAATGCAATGGTGCAATCTTGGCTCACTGCAACCTCCACCTCCCAGGTTAAAGTGATTCTCCTGCCTCAGTCTCCTAAGTAGCTGAGACTACAGGTGCTTGCCACCACACCCCGCTAATTTTTGTATTTTTAGTAGAGATGGGGTTTCACCATGTTTGCCACGCTTGTCTTGAACTCCTGACCTCAAGTGATAGGCCTGCCTTGGCCTCCCTAAGTGCCGGGATTACAGGCATGAGCCACTGCGCCTGGCCATTCCTTTCCAGTCAAATCCTGATTGTACTCTGATTGAGAATGACTTTGGTTTACTATATAGACTGACCTCAAGCCTCTTTAGAAACATGTTTTCTTCTAGAGCAGATACTTGCATAGAAGAAATTGAATTCATTGTGTGCCAACCTCTGATGTTGACATTTCTTCCGTTTATTCCTAAATTGTATTTGTATCATCTTTCTAAACTGACAACCTTATTTGCCTTAGTTCAATAATATGGTCATTTAAGGGAAAAAGGCAAAGACAGGATTAAAAAGCCAAGTAACTCATGCAAGTATCCTATGAGCCTTTTAATTTTGTGTTTAAGTTGGGAGCAGAGAGTGGACCAGCACGGACGAGTTTACTATGTAGATCATGTTGAGAAAAGAACAACATGGGATAGACCAGAACCTCTACCTCCTGGGTAAGTATCTGAATTTAAAAATAGTAATTTTATTTAGTCAGAATTGTGGATTACATCTCTATAGTCTTCCCTACATTTTTGTTTTACTTTTTCCTTTCAACCCTTTCTCTGTCCACTTTGTTTTGTGGTAAGTATAAACTAGAAAGAAGAGAGGTAGAGAACTGATTAATTCAAAGCCTGATAAATGATTTTTATTTTCACTCATCTTTCTTTCTTTTTTTTCTTTATTTTATAGAAACAAGGTCTCGCTTATGTCACCTAGGCTGGTTTTGAACTCCTGAGCTCAAGCCATCCTCCCATCTTGGCCTCCCAAAGTGCTGGGATTACAGGCGTGAGCCAGCATCTCTGGCCCTATTTTCACTCATTTGTGACCTAAAGATTCCCTAGGTCTTGTTTAACTTTTCTTGTCTAAACTGTTTACCTGTTTACTAATACTGCAGTTTCAGTATTAGTTTCTTCAAGAGTAATTATTTAAATGAATAAGAACTGAGCCCCATCATTATATATTAAAATGAAATTCTTACTGTATTTTTAAAAACTGTATGTACTAGCAAGATCATTTCAAATTAATTGGGGAAGTTAAGGATATATTAATACATAATGTTAAGCCTTTAACATTAACATAGGCTGGGCACAGTGGCTCATGCCTATAATCCCAACACTTTGGGGTGCCTAGGCGGGCAGATCATGAGGTCAAGTGATTGAGACCATCCTGTCCAACATGGTGAAACCCCATCTCTACTAAAAATACAAAAATTAGTTGGGCATGGTGGCACGTGCCTGTAGTCCCAGCTGAGTACTGGGGAGGCTGAGGCAGGAGAATTGCTTGAACCCAGGTGGAGGTTGCAGTGAGCCAAGATCACGCCACTGTACTCCAGCCAGGTGACAGTGAGACACTCTAAAAAAAAAAAAACGCAAAAAAAATTATATAAAAGAATCGAAGAAAAATATTTTTTAATCCAGAGGAAAGTCAGTAGCATACATGAAAAAATATTTAACCTTGTTAGTAATCTGAAGTAAATAAACCCTGAAAAGGTACTGTTTTACTTATTAAATTAGCAGATAATATCAAGTGTTGGTGAGGAACTTTGCCTTATAAATTGCTGCGGGGGCTGGGTACAGTGACTGATGCCTGAAATCTTAGCACTTTGGGAGGCCAAGGTAGGATGATTACTTGAGGCCAGGAGTTTGAGACCAGCCTGGGCAGCATAGTGACACCCTGTCGCTATAGAAAGTAAAAAAAATTTGCTGGGCATGGTGGCATGTATCTGTAGTCCTAGCTAATCAGGTGGCTGAGGTGGGAGGATCTCTTGAGCCCAGGAGTTCAAGATTTCAGTGAGCTGTGATTGTGTCACTGTACTCCTGGGCAACAGAGGCAGACCCTATCATCCTCCCTACACCCGCCCACCATAATTATATATTAATACACACCCTTTGTAATCCTCTCTGGGAAATTTATCCTGAAGAAACAATTCAAAGGAAGAAACAGTTTGCTGCATTAAGGATATTTATTATTTTATTATTTATAACATCAGAATATTGGAAACTACCCTAAATAACCAACCAGCTAGAAATAATGAAGTTATTCGATTAATTTATGAGTCATGTTCATAATCAACATAATCAATTGTGTTTCAGATGTTTTATTTAGAACATTTGTATCAATGTTTACTTATATATTTTTACCCATTTAAAATGATAGGAAGTTGGCCAGGCACGGTGGCTCACGCCTGTAATCCCAGCACTTTGGGAGGTGGTTTCCTCTTGGGTGGATCACCTGAGGTCAGGAGTTCGAGACCAGCCTGACCAACATGGAGAAACCCCATCTCTACTAAAAATACAAAATTAGTGGCATATGCCTATAATCCCAGCTACTCGGGAGGCTGAGGCGGGAGAGTTGCTTGAACCTGGGAAGCAGAGGTTACGGTAAGCCGAGATTGTGCCATTGCACTCCAGCCTGGGCAACAAGAGCAAAACTCTGTCTCAAAAAAACAAAAAGATGGGAAATTAGGTGTGTTCTTGCAAAAAAGTGTTGTTTTTTGTTTGTTTGTTTTCTTTTAAAGACGGGGTTTCACCATGTTAGTCAGGCTGGTCTTGAACTCCCAGCCTCAGGTAATCCGCCCGCCTTGGCCTCCAAAGTGCTTGGATTACAGGCTTGAGCCACCACGCCCAGCCTTTTTTTTTTTTCTTTTTTTTAAGATGGAGACTCACTGTTGCCCAGGCTGGAGTGCAGTGACATGGTCTCGGCTCACTGCAGGCCCTGCCTCACAGGTTCAAGCTATTCTTCTGCCTCAGCTTCCCTCGTACCTGGGACTATGGGAATGTGCCACCATGCCTGGCTAACTTTTTGTATTTTTAGTAGAGATGGGGCTTCACCTGTTGACCAGGCTCGTCGTGAACTCCTGACCTCAAGTGATCCACCCGCTTTGGCCTTCCAAAGTGCTGGGATCACAGGCATGAGCCACCACACCTGACCAAAAAGTGCTTTTTGATATCTGTCCAAAGCTATATATACAATTTGTGTCCCTATTATGATTGAAACAGTAAAAAGAACGTTGAAAAGAAACTCAAAACTTAATGACTGTTTGAGACTTACTCACTGAATATGTATTGCATTTTAAGAAACTGACTAATGCATCTTATGAACTTTCAAGAAATAAATTTTTAGAAACATTTATCTTAAGTTCACTTACAAACTATTTAAAAATACATAAAAGATCCCAGATAAATGAAAAGTAGTTTCTCAAGGTAAAATCTTGTATCTGTTTCACAAGTATTTGTTGAATTAGCTTATCGTTTTTTTGCTGATGTAGCTGGGAACGGCGGGTTGACAACATGGGACGTATTTATTATGTTGACCATTTCACAAGAACAACAACGTGGCAGAGACCAACACTGGAATCTGTCCGGAACTATGAACAATGGCAGCTACAACGTAGTCAGCTTCAAGGAGCAATGCAGCAGTTTAACCAGAGATTCATTTATGGGGTGAGCAGCCTATTGTTTAATAAACTAATAAAAGTATTTTGTTTCTAGCTTTTTCCAGCATATGTCATGTAAAGCACTAAAAAGAAGGTGCAAGTAGCATGGCAAACTAGTTGTTCCTGTTAGTAGGTATTATTTTTAGGCCTTGTCTTGGGTATTCTGTGTGTGATCTATTTTTTCCTTTTTGTAATTTGCTTAAGTCCAACTTACTTTTCTTTTTAATGTTAAAAATAAGCAAAAAAGAAGTTAGACAACTTAAAATTCATGACAAAAGAGTAGTAAAAATAAACCCAAGCAGTTTGAAAATAATTAAAACATTTTTAAATTTACTACTGCCTTGACTTGCCAAAACATTTGAAGACTTGGGTCTAAGAGCATCTAACTCTAAAGAGGTTGTACAGAACTGATGATAGAATTTAACCACTTTTTACCATTTGGAGGTAAGGCTTACCTATTAAATTATTTGGTACCCTGGAAGACTGAAGAAATTTGATACTATTTTATAGGAGTATGCTTACTGTAGTATTCTGGCTTCATACCTATATTAACTTTGATATAAAATCATTTCCCTTCTGGAAACAAATGGTTTAAATGTTACATGTTTTCCTGTAGAGCAATATTGCAGTAATAGTGTAAGTACACCAAAATATATTAATCCTTCCTTTTCTATGCAGTCTTTGGTGCTAGGAATTTTATAATCTCTCAAGTCATACAGTATCATTGATCTTTTCTGTGGAGGGAAAGGAAAATAATCCATTGAAAAATTTGATTCTCTGTGCCAAACAAGATGGATTTGTTATGTAGAACCTAAATAGAAGAAAACCAAGTATTTAAGAGCTCGAGTAGAAAACGCCCCCTCCGTCACCATCCCTTCCCCTCCACTGCCATTGGTATCATCCCTAATAGAATTTATCAGAGTAAAACAGCACCTTTCATATTCCTGTCCTCACTAGGCATAATTTTATCCCTTTTCTCCATATTCCTGTCTGTTCCTGATACCTCATCGTCATAATAGTTAGCACTCACTGATGAAGACAAATTCATCTTTATCAGCAGCCTTCCCTTGTTTCCCTGGTTATGACAAAGGTGTTTTTCTTTCATATAACAATTTTTCCTGTCACTGTCTCTAAACAGATGTTACTATATTTTCCTTCCCAGTGGTTTTAAAGATGAAATTAATTTTGTCTCCTGTCTACCTTACCCTTCTTTTCATTTTTTTTTTTCCTATGCTGTTTTACATCTTCCTTCCTATCTAAATTATAATCACCTGTGGTATGCCTGGCCAAATTTCTTCTAGGTTTGAATGCCTAGCTTGCCTGCCTTCTTTAAAACTAGTTTCCACATGGGTGTCCAGTGGAAAGAGCATGGGCTTTGGAGTCAGACACATCTGGGTTCGAATCCTGGTTCCACAGTTAGTTTCTCTATATGACTTTGAGTAAGTTACTTAACCTCATCAAGACTCATTTCCTTTATCTGTAAAATAAATGTAGATATAAAATTGCCTCAGAGTTTTTCTGAGGATTCTTTAAAATAAAGTTCCAATATAGTTGGCACATACTGAATACTTAGAAATGGTAGTTCCCATCTCTTCTCTCCTTCATATTCACCTCTGTATATGTACCCTTTATCTCATTTTTGCATTACACAGTCTTTCAAAACATTCCTTTAAAAGACAGATTTAGCAGATTTTTAGAGCACCTGCTATATGTATTGATTATTATAAACCTGACCAATTTAGTACTCAGAGTCTTTGGAATTTTTTTTTTTTTTAAGTACAGCTTCTCCTTCATCATCATGCTTCCCTCCCCCCCCACAATCCAACAAAATTTGATCACTTTTCTGAAGTTTTTACTCTTTGTGCTTGTTGTAGAGTGGTTCGAAAATTACATAGAATTTAAACAGCCTATTTTAGTTAACACAGACAAAGATGTAAGCTAAAGTGAATGAATTTAACATCCTTAATAACATTTACTTTAAAAATGATGGGGTGTTGTTGAGAAATAGTCTTGTTTGTTGGATATATGAAGTGACGTTTGTCTACCATTGTTGTTCTGACTCTTATTAGCATGCAGAAGCTGTCATACACCCAGCATTTTAAGGTCTCAGGATGGATATGGTTGATGATAAAACACTGGGTAATGGCTCTTCCTGGCCCATGGCTTAATTGTGCATGTCCCCAGTTTATCTGTCCAGGGAAAGCCAGTGGGGTAGACTTCAGTCTTAAAATTGTCAGTACAGTATGTCATGTGCCAAACTTTTCAGACCTCATCTGTATCTTGGACTCAGACTTTTGTAGTGTTTCCTGCAGGCCTCCCTATTCTCATATTTTGTCATAATTGTGTCTATCAGGAGGAGCAAGGCAGTTCACTAAATCCAAGAGTTATTTTATCAGAAGTGTAATATATCTCATGTCCTTTAAAACCTCATCAATCAACCAGGTTTCTGTAATAGGCCAGTGACATAGGATTTCGGGGGGTAAAGAAACAAAAAGAGAGAGCAGGAGAGCTGCTCTATATTGAGACTAATGTAACGTGAGGACTTTGGATCCTGATTTTAACCATCATGCGTTTAATTACAGATTAGCTATTAGATGATAAGATTAACGTTGATTCTTTACTACATGTGATAATGAGATTGTGATTATGTAAGAAAATGTCCAAAGATTTTAGAGAGGCATACTAAAATATGTAGGAGTGAAATAATGTTTGATTTTTGCTTCAACAAAGAACAGGAGGAAAGAGATAAAGAAATATGGCTAAGTCTTAATACGTGTTGAATCCTGGTGCTGGGTATAAGGGATTCATTGTAGTATTTTACTTGTTTTTTTTCTTCCCCATAGTAAAATTATTTTTAATGCAGTTAGACTCTTGTTTATTTTACTAAAGAAGAAAGGGTTTAACCAAGTCATACTGGGTGACCACATAATTATCTCTACTTGATTATATATACACTTAATATCCCTACACCGAGTCAGTATGACTTTTGTTCTCTTTTCCAAAGGTTGACTCTTACTTTGCTTTTATCTAGCCAAATCTTTCTCTTCAACAATGTGATAATTAGAAACGTTTAAGAAATCTTCCATACAGTTGTAAGCTCATTAACACTTTCTAGCTGGAATCCTATCCTTTCACTCATCTGACAGCTTGATCTTCCTGCTCCCCCAACTCTTTTCTCATAATTCTTTGTATATTACATGTCCTGTATTTGATGTTCTGTTTTTGAGTTACACATGCAAGACTTTTCTCAGTCATCTGACGACTCTGGGTACTAGTATTATAAATGACTTTTGAGAGGGTTTATATATTTTTCTAATTTTTATATTATTGATGTAAAATTTGTAGCACAAATGAAAAAATGGTCATTCTGGGGATGAGGATTACATATTTGTGTAGTATTTTAATTTTAAATAATTTTGAATGTTAGATAATGTTTGCACAGGTTTTTTAAAAAACTAAAGTGTACTGGCATTTATCCATAACCACGTGACACTTCTTTAAGATGCAAACTTTCTATGTTATACATGGCCAGGGAAGGGAACTCAGAACTCATAAGCTTGCTGTCACATAATTTGTTAAGTTATTAATAGTTTCATCACTTTTTGGTTCCTTTTAGAATCAAGATTTATTTGCTACATCACAAAATAAAGAATTTGATCCTCTTGGTCCATTGCCACCTGGATGGGGTAAGTCACATGAGTTTCTTCATTGAATTCCGTCATTTCATTTTTTTTTCTTCCAATTCTGTCATTTTAAAAATCAGACATTTATGTCTGATACTGTGCTCTTGTTTGAGTGAATGTCTGGGAAGTTATTTTTGGATATGTCAGTTTAATTCACAAATAGGCATTAAATTCCCCAAACATTAAGTGAACTCTTTATAAACTTTTATTGATACTCAGAATTATTTTACTCTTCTACAGTTTAAAAATACTGATCACCCAGCAATAAGAAAGGAATGGACTATTGATACACACAGTAGGTCTGGGTGGACTTGAGTATTTTGCTTGATGAAGAAAGTCAGTCTCAAAAGATCACATCCTGTCTGATTCAATTCATATGACATTCTCAAAATAAAAAAGCTAGAGATGGCGAACATATTATACATGAGATAATGCATAGAACTATACGTTTACAGAAATGAATTCAGTTTTTTAAAATGGTGACAATTTAACAAGGTTTGTGGTTAACAATAATGTACCAATGCCACTTCCGTGGTTTTGATACTGTACTGTAGCCATATAAGATGTCACCTCTGGAGAAAATGGTTTGAAGTATATGTGAGACTCTTTGTGCAATTTTTACCACATCCTGTGAGTAATAATTAATTCAAAATAAAAAGATTTTTTAAAAATTGTGAGCACATTGGTTCTCCTAAAACAAGGTTAAGAGTTTAGTTAAGTTGCCATTATCTTACAGAACAGTGGAAGGAGCACATGTGAAGGTGTCGACTTCGTGCCCTACACCATGGAGCTTATGAGCGAGTTCTGTTATTGTGTATATTTGATACCTTAGTTATTAAAATAGACCTTAATAGACTTTAAGCTAGACCTACCCTACTAGGTTCTACTTTATAGTGTCATGTAATACTCATCACATTGTAGCAAGGTTTCAGAATAAAGATGGCGGTGTAGAAAGTTTTGCATAGAAGCAAGAGAATTTATTAATAGAAAGTGGAAAACAAGATAAAGCCCATTGTGGAAACAGAGTTTTGTCTTAAAGAGCTGAAGATATTTCATAATATTGGAATAAATTCAGAAAGTGGTATTTCTAGATAGTCTTACTGGGAAAAATTGATCTCCAAGGTAGATTGCTTTAGCATTACAGAGTAATGGAGAAAAATATTGGTGTGTCAAGATCACATTAATCTGGCTAATAAATGCTACAGGGGGTATACACTTTTCTTTGAGAAATCTCATTGCTCTTATTTAAAGTTATCCTCAACACACTTTGGTGGGTCAAAAAGTTAAAAAATGTATTAGGCCATACTTAAAACTGGTGTTATTATTAGCTTATAACAATGGGAGGACATATGAAAGTTGTGGGCCAAGTGCAGTGACTTACATTTATAATCCTAACACTTTGGGAGGCTGAGGCAGGTGGATTGCTTGAGTTCAGGAGTTCAAGACCAGCCTGGGCAACATGATGAAACCCTATCTCTACTAAAAAAAAAATTAGCCAGGCATGGTGGTGCTTGCCTATAGTCCCAGCTACTTGGAAGGCTGATATGAGAGGATTGCTTGAGCCTGGGAGTTTGAGGCTTCAGTAAGCCAAGATCATGCTATTGTGCTCCAGCCTGCATGACAAAGCAAGACCCTGTCTCAAAAAAAAAGAAAGTAAGTTATGAATTTCTGTCTTTACCAAAGCCTGGCAATCTGGAATTAAGAAGCCCTCTGTCTCTATTGAAGCCTAAGAGTGGTCGATGAATGGTTAATATGAAGTACTTTAGAAGAGAGGATGTTGTCCTTACAAGGCATATTGAACTTTACCTGTCAGATTGCATTCCCAGACATAGATGGTTTCATTTCTAGAGTTTCCAGCTTTATTTCTAGAGTTGTATGTCTTATGTTACAGAAGGAGAAAAAAATTCATGCACTAAAAAGATATATCCGAAGTTCATGTATTTATCCTCTTAATTTTATTGCAGGCCAGGCATAGGGGCTCACACCTGTAATCTCAGCACTTTGGAAGGCCAAAGTGGGAGGATTGCTTGAGCTCAGAAATTGGAGACCAGCCTGGGCAGCGTGGCGAAAACCTGTCTCTATAAAAAAAATACAAAAACTAATCTAGGTGTGGTGGAACACCTCTGTAATCCCAGCTACTTGGGAGGCTGAGGTGGGAGGATCACCTGAGCCTGGGAAGTCAAGGCTGCAGTAAGCCAAGTTTGTGCCACTGTGCTTCAGCCTAGGCAACAGAGTGAGACCCTGTCTCAACAAAGAAAAAAAAAAGTTGCAGATAAACTATGACCTTCTTCATGGTTATGGTCAAAAACAAGCCATTTTACTCCTTCTATAGGGCAGGTGTAGAAAAAATTGCCTCCTGCTTATAGAAACCTGAGTTATGGGCTACATTTCCTTTATTAGAAAAGCCACTTCTGCAAGCTGGTCCTTGCCTTCTGTATTCATCATTTTCTTTATCATCCAGATCTTTCTCATTTTTACTTTAGCCAACAACACTTTGCTAAAATACTGTGTCTAAAGATCCAGCTTAGCCAGGTTATTAGAGACTTGTTCTGCCATTTTACAGTCTGCTTATTTTTAGGTTTCACATTCCTCATGTTGAAGTAGTACCCTTTCCTAAAGGAGTTTATGATTATCTTACTCAAACTGAGCACTGCTTTATGACTTGCTGCCTTTGGGGTATGTGCCTTACTTGTTGAACTAGTCACAATACTGGTGGTACTATATCAGATGAAGCAACCCACCTAAGATACCTTCAGGATTGACCCAGGATGATAGATAGCATCCCAGCTTACAGCCTGTACCCTTTCAGAGTTTTGTGTGCTAGGATTAGACATTACTATCTCATAAGCTGACAGTGAAGAATTTGTTTGCTTTTTTTTGAGCTAGGGGTCTCGCTGTGTTGCCCAGCCTGGAGTGCAATGACTATTCTCCAGCACAGTAATTGCACACTACAGCTTTGAACTCCTGGCCTCAAGCGATTTTCTTGCCTCGGCCTCCTGAGTAGCTGAAATTACAGTTGTGTGCCCCCATGCCTAGGTAGGCAGTGAAGAATTTTTAACACATTCCCACACTGTAGAGGCTAGAGAACAAAGAATGCTTTTGATTCACCAATGTTACTTAATAGGGCTTTGTATAGATGCTTCATCCATCAAGTATGAAGATATTTTCTCATGTTCATAGTTACTGTGAAAGAATACATAGAATGACAAGAAGTTTCTGTTTTTTACTGTTTTATTCATCAAGTCAGGAAGTGTTGTAATGTGCATTTGGAGTTGATGTTCAGTAATTTCAGTATTGTTTATCATGTGATTTTTCAACAAAGTAAGAAATCAGCTCTATAACCACAGCACTTCCTGTCATTAAGTAGATGAGCCTTCAGTTCACAAGTGTGTCAAAGCTGATCTCAGCAGCATATACTTAGAATATACATGAGAAAAAAAGTTTATTATTAATTTTCTCTTGCCTCATGTTAGCTTCTGAAAGGAAAATCTTGCCCTGAAATCTGAAATTTCCTGACAGGTAAAAGATGAATGGCCATTACAGTGGCTCACGCCTCTAATCCCAGCACTTTGGGAGGCCAAGGCTTGTGTCCAGGAATTTGAGATCAAGCTGGGCAACATGGTGAAACCCCATCTTTACAAAAAATACAAAAATTAGCTAGGTGTGGTGGTGCACGCCTATAATTCAGCTACTTGGGTGGCTGAAGTGGGAGGATCACTTGAGCCTGAGAGGTCAAGGCTGTAGTGAGCTGTGATTGCTCACTGCACTCCAGCCTGGGCGACAGAGCAAGACTATTTCAAAAAAAAAAGAAAAAAGTTGAATATATGCTTAGCTATGTAGTTAGAGTATTATTCTTAGGTTATAAAAATTATTTGGTTATATATTTTTAAACGAGAAAGGATTCTGGCTGGGTGTGGTGGCTCATGCCTGTGATCCCAGCACTTTGGGAGGCTGAGGCAGGTGGATCACCTGAGGTCAGGAGTTTTGTGACAAGCCTGGCCAACATGGTAAAACCCCATCTCTACAAAAAATACAAAAATTAGCTGGGAGTGGTGGCGGGTGCCTGTATTCCCAACTACTTGGGAGGCTGAGGCAGGAGAATTGCTTGGACCTGAGAGGTTGTGAGGCTGCAGTGAGCCAAGATTGCATCACTGCTCTCCAGTCAGCCTGGGCAACAGAGCAAGGCTCCATCTCAAAAAAAAAAAAAGAGAGAGAGAAAGAAAATTCTGGATTCTGCAAATAAATTTTTAAAAACTTAATGCTACTGCCAAGACATGATCTTATCTTGCTATCATGTTAACAAGCGCAAGCTGTAACACTGTGGGTGATTATGTTTTCTTTAGAGACAGCCTTTGAGTTGGTGATAAGCTTATGCACTGAAGATACCTTGACCAGCAAAACCTGTGTGTCATAAGATGCAGGGTCCAATTTTTCTGTATATTATGCACATTTGGAGTTCTATTTTCATTTTAAGATCAGCTGACATAGGAAGTAGCTTTAAATGTCAGAAGCAGGTTTGTGATACTCACTAGTTACATCCATTATAACTTATGTTATCACTGCTACTTAAAATTATGGAATCAGTGTTGGAAATAAAAGGAAATATTACCAAATATGAACTTGGTAAGACTATAAGTTGACTTAAAACTCATCCAAATGATACCAAGTGTTATTTTAAAAATAGTTACCAAATTTTCTTTCTTTCTTTTTCTTTTTCTTTTTTTTTGAGATTGAGTCTTGCTCTTGTCACCCAACAGGTTGGACTGCAATGGCTCAATCTTGGCTCACTGCAACCTCTGCCTCCTGGGTTCAAGCGATTCTTCTGCCTCAGCCTCTCCAGTAGCTGGGATTACAAGTGCCCACCACCATTTTTGTATTTTTAGTAGAGACAGGGTTTCGACCTGTTGTCCAGGCTGGTCTCAAACTCCTTACCTCAGGTGATCCACCAGCCTTGGCCTCCCAAGTGCTGGGATTACAGTGCCCGGCCAATAGTTACTAATTTTTCAAGCCACAGGAAATAAAAATTAGCTGTGTCAATGTGGATTAAGCTTAAATTTTTGTTTGAAAATGCTGATTTTTAGAAACTAAGCTTTTAAAAAGTTTGAATCATTCTGTGATCTTAAATACATCAGTTACTCATTTTGAGACATGCTGAACAAACAAAAAATATTAGGATACAGGAAGAGTTGCATCTTTTGAAGAATTAATTGATAGTAGGACAGAGAAGTCAGTAGTTCAAAAATAGCAGAACTTAAATTAAAATTTCAAGTCTATTTAATTTGTTTATTTGTTTGTTTATTTTTGAGACAGAGTTTTGCTCTGTTGCCTAGGCTGGAGTGCAGTGGTGCAATCTGGGCTCACTGCAACCTCGGCCTCCTGGGTTCAAGTGATTCTCTTGCCTCAGCCTCCTGAGTAGCTGGGGATTACAGGCGCCCACCAACACACCCAGCTAATTTTTTATATTTTTAGTAGAGACGGAATTTCACCATGTTGGCTAGGCTGGTCTTGAACTCTTGACCTCAGGTGATCTGCCTGTCTCGACCTTCCCAAAGGAATTACAGGCGTGAGCCACCACACTGAGCCTTAATTTGTTTATTAAAAGAGAAAATGATATCCACATCTTTTAAACCTTAATGGGGGAGATCTCAGGAAAGTAGGTAAAATTTTGTAGACAGGGAACAAGAAAACAAGGAGAATCCTAAAGCAAGAGACAGTTGGGGAACAAGCAACAGCTTTAAATGCAGTAATTAGAGAACTGAGTTCTGCTTCACATCCCTTGTATAGAATTGTAGATATTTAGGATTTTGGAACTGGGTATATTAAGGAACAAGATATGTTAAGTATATAAGAAAAGAAATAAGGTCTTTTCTAGTTGAATAATGCCTAGCATAGACCAAAAAAATTACATTATATTCCTTATTTTATATATATTCTTATATATTTATTGTTTATGTACACACACACACACACACACACACATTTTTTTTTTTTTTTTTTGAGATAGGGTCTAACTTTGTCACCCAGGCTGGAGTGCAGTGGTATGATCTCAGCTCACTGCAGCCTTGACCTCCCAGGTTCAGGCGATCCTACTGCTTTAGCCCCACAAGTAGCTGGGAATACTGGTGTGTGCCAGCACGGCCCACTAATTTTTTTTGTATTTTTTGTGGAGACGAGGTTTTACCATGTTGTCCAGGCTGGTTTCAAACTCCTGAGCTCAAGTGATCTGCCCACCTTGGCCTCCCAAAGTGCTGAGATTACAGGCCTGAGCCACCATGCCTGGCACTTTATTATATTTTAATAAATGAAATGATGTGGTATGGAAAAAAAAATTTCTGAGTGGAGACCTGAGTTTCCATCCCATCTTTGCTACTTAATTCTGAGGTTTCAGGTAGATTATTTAACCTATCTGAGTTTTCTTAAGGATAAAGATGAATTCACCTACCTATGGGACTATTAAGAATAAAATGAAGATCCTGTGTGAAAAGCTAAATAACTGTTTATTATTCTTGCTGCTGTTGGTTGGATTGAGTAGAAAGATATGGTTAGGACATAATAAAATATGTCTATTTCACTTCTAAGATGTAATATTTCTATAACTTTAGTAAGGATGTGCTTTGAATAAAGTAAACCTTTTAAAGCTGTGATTTAAAAACTATGAAATAATGCAATGAGAAACGGGCAAATTCAGATCATTTTATTTTACCTTGAACAAGAAAACTATGCTAATACTAATGTGTTGCTTCCCCCCCCACCCCCGCCACCCTTCCCAAAGAGAAGAGAACAGACAGTAATGGCAGAGTATATTTCGTCAACCACAACACTCGAATTACACAATGGGAAGACCCCAGAAGTCAAGGGTAAGAATAGTTACTTGTGTATATTTAATCTCTTAAAGGTTGTACCTTATTTCTAACAACTGAAGAAGATCAAAGTTCATATTCTTTTGCCAGAGACCTAAAACATTAATCACCTGCATACTTTGGAAAGAGAAAATTAGACTATTATTTTCATCTAATGGAAAATTTGAGTTTCTTTAAAGCACAGAAGAAACCTTTGGCTGGCATGGTGGCTCATGCCCATTATGCTGGCACTTTGGGAGGCCAAGGAGGGAGGACAGCTTGAGGCCAGGAGTTACCTGTCTCTACAAAAAAAATCCCCCAAAATTGGGTGTGTTGGTGTGTTAAACCTGTAGTCCCAGCTACTTGGAGGACTGAGGTGGGAGGATCACTTGATCCTAGGAGGTTGAGGCTGCAGTGAGCCATGATTGTGCCAGTACATTCCAACCTGGAGGACAGGTTGAGACCTGTAAAAACCAATAGAAAAAACAAAATACTTCACTGGCACGTGAGAATATACTTATTATATATTTTAAATTACTAAGAACAGATTAGTGATTCTGAATCAGGGTTTCTTAACCTGGGATCACTGGTTAAGAATCCAGGGTATATGGCTTAGAGGCGGAAAAAATACATGCTCAATTTCACTAGACTTCACTGGAAATTTAATATCTTCTTCCATTATGAATGTAGGCTACTACCATGTAGAATTAAGAATGCCTAGGACTTTGCCATCAGTAGAAGTCACAGAGTGTTAAAAAATATTCTGTGGTTGTTGTAGGTATCTCTGAATACTTGTTTACACACATCATTACAAGGACTTGCTAATTAATTTATTAATAAAGAGATACATATATTATCACAAGAGTTTCCCTTTGTTGCCCAGGCTGTTCTCAACTGCTGTTTTCAATTCTTGGCTTTAAGTGATCCTCCTGCCTTAGCCTTTTGACTAGCTGGGATTATAGGAATAATGTTTTGACAATTATGTATGTATAATGGTTTATCTTTGTAACATTTTATAGTAGTATGCATATTAGTTTGCTAGGGTTGCCTTAACAAAGTACCACAAAGGAGGTTGCTTCAACCATAGAAATGTGTTGTCTCACAGTTCTGGAGGCTAGAAACTTGGGATTACAATGTCAGCAGGGCCATGCTCATTCTGAAGATACTAGGAAATTATCTGTTCCAAGTCTTTCTCCTAGTTTCTTTTAGCTCCTTGGCTTGTGACAGCATGACTCCAGTCTTCACATGGCATTCTTCCTGTCTGTATGTCTTATCTGTACCCAAATTTCCTGTTTATAAGGATATCAGTCCTATAGGATCAGAGGCCCACAGTACTTCAGTGTGACCTCATCTTTATACATCTGCAGTAACTCTGTGTTCAAATAAGGTCACATTCTGAGTTATGCGGGCCAGGATATAAATATGCATTTGGAGGGAGGACACAGTTCAACCCATAACAGTCTGTAATACTATCCATTTATTATACTGCCAGAGGGTTCCATTCTGCAAGGAATTTGGCAGACTGTACAGTGAGAGGCCACAGTCCTCCACAAAACTGCCCTCGTTTCAGACATCAACCACAATGTCGTTGTCCATAGGACAACTCCAGACCAACTGCCTACAAATTTGGGGTCCCCTACCACCACTTTTAGGTCTGATCAGTTATTAGAAATACTCAGAACTCACCGAAACCTCTTACAGTCACATTTATTATAGAGAAAGGATACAAAATAAAACCAGCAGAAGGAAGAGGTATGCAGGGCAGAGTCTGGGAGGGCTCTGAACACCCAGAATTGTTGTGGGACAGTACACATTGAGGTTGAGTATTGCCAACCAGGGAAGTCTCTGCTATCTAGGATTTTTTGGGTCACTTGATGCCATACTGCCCTCTTGGCTGGCCTTTTGTCTACAGTCCTTCTGGAGATTTGGGCTAATGCCTTTAGTCTCTAGTTCCTCCAGAGGTCGGAGCTGATGTGCCATGTCCCATAGCCTCCGTCGTAAATCACATTATTGACTATCTAGTCATCAAATCCTGCAGACAAACAAAGATATTCCTAATATGCAGTTCATTCCAAGGGCCTAAAACATCACCACCCAGTAGCTAAGGGCAAAGGCCAGACCTCTCTTTTGGTATAATTTCAGCACATATATTCCACAGCTCAAAAGTTTTAAGATCTTTTGTTCTGAAGGTATGGTTTAGGTTGCACTGAGCCAAGATCACGCTACTATACTCCAGCATGG
This sequence comes from Ateles fusciceps, assembly GCA_036589455.1. Taxonomy (NCBI): domain Eukaryota; kingdom Metazoa; phylum Chordata; class Mammalia; order Primates; family Atelidae; genus Ateles; species Ateles fusciceps. The sequence continues at coordinate 2,248,130 of JAZHEH010003223.1, forward strand.
ACGACCGAGTGAGACTCTGCCTCAAAAAAATAAAAATAAATAAAAGAACATATTGTTTAAACTTAAAATAGCTTTTTTCTTTCTACCAACAAATGACCATTTTCTTTTTAAATGGAGTTACTGCATTTACTTAAATTTATTTAGTTTCCATAAAGAAAGAATGAAGTTCGTAGATAACATTTTTACTTCCTCTTTAGAATCTTCTAAGGATAGAATTGAAGAAGTCCCCTTTCTATAATTTGCTACCATTTTTTTGTTTCCCAAGTTTTATAGCTAAAGTTAGAATTCTGTTTTAACAACACAGATGACCTAGTTCTATCCAATTTATTTTCAAGACAACAACTTGTTACTGAGCCTAACATCTTGCAAATATAACAATTGAGAAACCTCTTTTTTACATTTTTGGGTCTATTTTATCTGACATTTGTATTCGGTTAAGTGAATACAGGTTTTTTTCTGTTTTGTTTTGTTTTGAGACAGGCTCTCTGTCATCCAGGCTGGAATGTAGTGACATGATCATGGTTCACTGTAGCCTTGACCTCCTGGGCTCAAGTAATCCTCCTGCCTCAACCTCTCAAGTAGTTTGGACTACATGCACGGGCCTCCACACCCAGCTGTTTTGTTTTGTTGTTGTTGTTGTTTTGGTGTTTTGGAGAGACAGGGTTTCTACGTTGCCTAGGCTGGTGGGAAGTTGTTGCCAAACACACGAACTGAAATAGATGATAAATGATGTGCTGGCAGTATGTAGGAAATAACCTGGAAGACCTAAAGAGAATGATCAATCTGTAGTTGTAGTGAGGGCTCACTGTTTGTGAAACTTTTTACCTGTCTCATTTATTACTCACATAGTCTCATTACATAGACATTGTTATCTCTATTTTATGGACAAACTGAAGTTTAGAGAGATTAAGCAGCTTGTCTAGGGTCACAGAGCTTTCAAGGTATAAAGATAGGTATTAAGGAGGTGGCATGGAATACTTCATAAATAATAACTTAGGCCATGTGTAGTGTCTCAACCCCTGTAATCCCAGTGCTTTGGGAGGCCAAGGTAGGAGAATCACTTGCAGTCAGGAGTTCAAGTCCAGCCTGGGGAACATGAGACCCCATACTCTACATAAAATTTTATAATTTAACTGGGTGTAATGGTATACACCTGCAGTCCTAGCTACTAGGGAGGCTGAGGTGAGAGGATTACTTGAACCCAGGAGTTTGAGGCTACAGTGAGCTATAGTCATGCCACTGCACTCCAGCCTGGGCAACAGAGTGAGATTCTGTCTCTTAAAAAAATCTTTTTTTGAGTTGCCTTAGTAGAAAAACAGTAGATAATATGGGACAAACAGAAAGTCTTCACTTGGAGGTGTGACAGATCATCTTATTTAAGGAAATGCTGAGTGGCCATACACTGAAATCACGGGATTCATGGAAGGGAGTTAGAGGTTTGGGTGCAGAGATAAATCTGAAAGGGAACATTAAGGCCAGAGTATAGAGGCTGAATGAGTGCCATAAGAAGAACTTTAGGTCTTAATAATTGGTAGTGGTGGAACAGTGATAGTACTTTACAGCGAAGCTAATTTAATAAGATTTCTATTTTAGGAAGATACTCTGTTAGCAGTATCAATATCAGAGCAGGCTTGGAATGAGACCAGATGAGAAACACTAGTTAGGTGGCTATTGAAAAAATGCAGAAGAGAAACAAAGCCAGAGAAAGGATGGTATTGGGGATTGGAAATAGAGATGAGCATGAAGACTTCTCTTTTTTGAGACAGAGTCCCATTCTGTCACCCGGCTGGGGTGCAATGGCGTGATCTCGTCTCACAGTAACCTCCACCTCCCAGGTTCAGGCAATTCTCCTGCCTCTGCCTCCTGAATAGCTGGGATTACAGGCGCACACCACTGTGCCCAGCTAATTTTTTATATTTTTAGTAGAGACAAGGTTTCACCATGTTGGTCAGGCTGATCTCAAACTCCTGACCTTGTGATCCATCTGCCTCGGCCTTCCAAAGTGCTAGGATTACAGGTGTGAGCCACCATGCCTGGCTGAACATGAAGACTTCTAAGGCACAATGGTTAGAGCTTGGTTAACGAGATGTTTAAGGTGGGTCACTAGCTAATGGGGAACATAAGCCAAGTAGATGGCAGAAGACTTGAGTTGTGGTTGATGGACTTTCTGAGTTTAACCTGTTTGTAGGATGTCCACATAGAGGTTTCTAGTATACAACTGAAATTACTGAACTGAATGGTTTTCTAAAAGATTTCTGCTATGTTTACTGATATTTGTAGCTTCTGTACTTGGCAAACAAGCAACTCTTTTAATATTTTTGTTTATGTTTTTTTCTGGGTTTTGTAGTCAATTAAATGAAAAGCCCTTACCTGAAGGTTGGGAAATGAGATTCACAGTGGATGGAATTCCATATTTTGTGGACCACAATAGAAGAACTACCACCTATATAGATCCCCGCACAGGAAAATCTGCCCTGTAAGTTTTCTAAGCATTGTAGATTAAAAGTAAAAAACTAGTCCTTCAGATTTTTGATATAAAGATTTGAATTAGCAGGGAGTGGAAGTGTTAGTATTTCTTGAGTTAGTTTGACAGTAGGTTTCTGTTCAGTAAGTATTTTGCATTTCCATCTCCCTCTTGGATATCGTATCCTAGAGATTTTCATATTTGTTACCATTTGTTCACACGGCACTAAATGAAACTGTTTAGAATTTATAGGTATTGTACTGCTTACCAATTAATCTCTGGTTTCTGATTTTCACCTTCTTTCATTCCCATTATTTTTTGACTTTAAAAAAGCTCCCGTTACTTCTCCCCCACCCCATTTCTAAGAGGTAACCTTTCGATTTGCTAATTTGCTCTATGTCTTTTTTTGTATGTGGGAAAATATATAACAAAGTATCTTGTTTTGTGTGTACATTTCATTGGCATTGAGCACATTCATATTGTTGCATATTCATTACCACCATCCATCTCCAGAATATTTTCATCATTCCATACTGAAACTCTGTACTCTTTAAACAATAACTTTAACAGACCTGGTAACCAGCATTTTACTTTCTTTCACTATGAATTTGACTACTCTAGGTACCTCATATTACTGAATTCATACAATATTTATTCTCATGTTTCTGGCTTATTTCACTAAGGTCTTGTCTTCAAGATTTATCCATGTTGTAATATCTATCAAAATTTGATTCCTTTTTAAGGCTGAATAATATTCCAGTGTGTGGATATATCACATTTTGTTTATTCAGAAATATTTGCATTGTTTCCATTTTTTTGGGGGGGGTTGTAAATAATGCTGCTGTGAACATTGGTGTACAATTATCTGCCTGAGGCTGGGTATGGTGGCTTACACCTGTAATCCCAGCACTTTGGGAGGCTGAGCCGGGCAGATCACCTGAGGTCAGGAGTTTAAGACCAGCCTGGCCAACATGGCAAAACTCCGTCTCTACTAAAAATACAAAAATTAGCTGGCCATGGTGCCAAATGCATTCCAGCATGGGTGAGAGTGAGACCTCGTCTCTTAAAAAAAAAAAAAAAACCAAAACCAAATCTGTTTGAGTCCCTACTTCGATGACTTTTGTATCTATATCCAGAAGCAGAATTGCTGGATTAAATATTAATTCTGTATTTAATTTTTTTGAAGAACCACCATACTGGTTTTCAGAGTGTCTGTGCCAGTTTACATTTCCACCAGTAGTGCAGAAGAATTCCAATTTCTGTACATTCTCATCAGCTCTCATGTTTTTTTTCCTTCATCCGCATTGTCTTTTTTAAATAGCCATCCTTAATGTGATATTTCTTTTTTTTTTTTTTAATTTCTCTAATGATTTGTGATGTTGAATATTTCCTTTTCATATGCTTCTTGGCCATTTGTGTATCTTCTTTGGAGAAGTATCTCTTTGAGTCCTCTCCCCCATTTTTTTTTTTTTTTTTTTTTTGCAATTGAGTTTAGGTCTTTTCTATATATTAATCCCTTATCAAAACATGATTTGCAATTATTTTCTCCCATTCTGTGGTTTCCTTTTTACTGTGGATAGTGCCCTTTGATGCATAAAACATTTTAGATTTTGATGTCTGATTTGTCAATTTTTTCTCTGTTTTTTTTTTTTTTCTTGAGATGGAGTTTCACTCTTGTAGCCCAGGCTGGAGTGCAATAGCACGATCTCGGCTCACTGCAACTTCCACCTCCTGTGTTCAAGCGATTTTCCTGCCTCAGCTGGGATTGTACAGGCATGTGCCACCATGCCCAGCTAATTTTGTGTTTTTAGTAGAGACGGGGTTTCTCCACGTTGGTCAGACTGGTTTCGAACTTCAGTCTCAGGTGATCCGCCCACCTCAGGCTCCCAAAGTGCTGGGATTTCAGCCACGAGCCACCGCTCCTGGCCTGTTAGGTTTTTCTTTGTCACCTGTGCCTTTGGTGTCATATCCACGAAGTCATTGCCAAATCCAGTATCATAAAGCTTTGCCCTAAGTTTTCTTCTGAGAGTTCTTTAGTTTTAGTTCTTACATTATCTTTTGTCCATTTTGAGTTAAATTTTGTATATGGTGTTGGATAAGGGTCCAACTTCATCTTTTTGCATGTGGATGTCTGGTTTTTCCAAGCACTATTTGTTGAGAAGAGTGTCCTTTCACTGTCCTTTCCCCATTGCATGGTCATGGCACCTTTGTCAAAAATCATTTTACCATATATGCAAGGGATTATTTCTGGGCTCTTTATTCTGTTGGTTTGTATGTCTGACTTACCAGTACAACACTATAGCTTTGTAGCAAGTTTTCAAATCAGGAAGTATGTGTCCTCCAACTTTGTTCTGTTTTCAATCTTCTTTTGTCTATGCAGGGTCCTTTGAGATACCATATGAATTTTAGGATGGATTTTTATATTTCTGCAAAAAAAAAAAAAAAGGTCTTTGGATTTTGATAGGAGATTTTATTGAATGTATAGATCACATTGGGGGGTAGCATGGTCATCTTAACAATATTAAGTTTTCCAGTCCATGAATGTGGTTATCTTTGTGTTTAATTTATTTCAGCAGTGTTTTGCTGTTCTCAGTGTACAAGTCTTTTGCCTTCTTGGTTAATTCCTAAGTATTTTTAATTCTTTGTGATGCTATTGTAAATTGAATTTTTTAAAAAATGTTCTTTTCAAATTGTTCTTAGTATATAGAAATGAAACTGATTATTGTGTGTTGACTTGGTGTGCTGCTGCTTTGCTCAATTCATTTATTCTGGCAGGGTTTTTGGTGTGGAATATTTCATGTTTTCTTCATAAAAGATCATAGCTTCTGAAAATGGATGTTTTCTTCTTCCCAATTTGGATATCTTTTATTGTATTATTTTCTTGCTTATTTCCTTTAGCTAGAGCTCCTAATACTATGTTGACTGCAAGTGGCGAAAGTAGGCATTCTTGGGTTGTTCCTCATCTTAAAGAAACAACTTCTAACCATTGAATGTGATGTTTGCTGTTAGATTTTTATATATGAAGTAGTTTATTATTATATTGAAGTAGTTTCCCACTATTCCTAGTGTTTCCTATCTCTGTTATGGACTGTTTTATCATGAAAGTGTATTGAATTTTGTAAAATCCTTTTTTGGTATTAATTCAGATGATCATGTGATTTTCCCCGCCCCCATTCTGTTAATATGGTATATAATGATGATTTTTCGTAGGTTGAGCCATTTTTGCATTCCAGGAATAAATCCTCCTTAGTCAAAAGGATTAAAATATGCTTTTAATACGCTGCTGAGATTTTTTTTTTGCTGATAACTTTAGTATTTTTCCATCAGTGTTCATAAGGGATACTGTTCTGTAGTTTTTTTATAGTGTCTTTATTAGGCTTTCTTAGAGCAATGGTGATTCCCTATTACCTTCTAATTTTATATTTCTACACATTAAAAACTTTTATGTTTAAAACAGAAACTGGGAAATCAGACCATTTTGGTATTAATGAAATTACAGGGGTAATTTAGATATGGAAATAAATTATTGATAGACATTATTCCATCATTTATTTTAGTTATAATTAAGTTCGGGTGCTTATAATAGAAAATCCTAAAACAATAGTCGTTTATGTAAGATAGAATTGTATTTGTCCCCATCACTTAACAATAGTGCAGTGGGCCTTACACCACACTACTGCCATTGCTCAAAAGAAATCATAATAAAAGGAAAGATTTTATATTGAATAATAATAAAAACACCACATATCACAATTGGTGAGATTTAACTAAAGTAGTCTTCAGAGGAAAACTTTTTGTTTTAAAGAAGTAGATGAGAATATAGTAAAGATAAAATCGGTGATCTCTGCTTTTACCTTGAGATGTTAGAAAAAGGAAAGTTATTAAACCTAAAGTAAGTACAAGAAAGGAAATAAAAGAACTCAGTGAAGCCAAAAAGAAACAATGGAGTGCTCAAAGCTAGAAGATGTATTTTTGGTAAATATTAATAATACTAACAATCCTTAGAAATTAAACATGTAGAGAAAAAGAGGGATATTACCATATATTTTACAGACATTAAAAAAAAAGGGTATATTTCTGCCAATACACTTAACATTTTAGATCAAATGGACAAATTCCTTAAAAGGTATGTCACCAAAATGGACACAAGAAGAGATAGTAAGTCTAAATATCCCTATAGCTGATAAATCAAAAGCATAATAATTGAAGAATTCTAAGGCATGCCCAGTGGCTCATGCCAGTAATCTCAGCACTTTGGGAGGTCAAGGTGGGCAGATCACTTGAGCTCAAGAGATCAGGACCAGCCTGGGCAACCTGGTGAAACCCATCTCTATAAAAAATACAGTATATTAACCGGGTGTGGTGGTGCATGCCTGTAGTCCCAGTTACTTGGGAAAGTGAGGTGGGAGGGTTGCTTGATCCCAGGAGGCTGTAGTGAACTGAGATTGCGCCACTGTACTTGAGCCTAGGTGACAGAGTATGACCGTGTCTCAAAAAAAAAAAAGATTTCTCATGAAGAAAATTCTGGCCTAGATGGTGTCACTGGTAAAGTTTATCAAACTTATAAGTAATATATAACAGTCCTATTCAAATTCATTCATAAAATACAAGAGATGGGAATGTTTTCTATCTCATTTTATGAGGCTCGTATAATATTGTTACCAAAATCAGATAAGAACAGTGTAAGAAAATTATTCACTAATATTTCTACAAACATAGGTGTAAAAATCATTAACAAAATAATGGCAGATTAAATCCAGCTATATATAAAAATGATACTATACTATCATCAAGTGGAGTTTTTCTCAGTAATAGACTAAAGGAGGCTGGGCTCGGTGGTTCATGCCTGTAATCCCAGCACTTTGGGAGGCTGAGGCGGGTGATCACCTGAAGTCAGGAGTTCAAGACCAGCCTGGCCAACATGGTGAAATCCCATCTCCACTAAAAATGCAATAATTAGCTGGGTGTGGTGGTGCACTCCTGTAGTCCCGGCTACTCAGGAAGCTAAGGCAGGAGAATCTCTTGAACTCAGGAGGCAGAGGTTGTAGTGAGCTAAGATTAGGCCACTGCACTTCTGCCTGGGTGACAGAGCAAGACTCCATCTCAAAAAACAAAAACAAACAAACAAAAAAGAAATACAGGGTGTATAAATTGGAAAGGAAGAAGTAAAACTGTCTTTTTTCCCTCACACAAATAACATAATTGTGTATATAAAAAATCGTAATCGGCTGGACGTGGTGGCTCATGCCTGTAATCCTAGCACTTTGGGAGGCCGAGGCAGGCCGATCATGAGGTCAAGAGATCGAGACCATCCTGGCCAACATGGTGAAATGCCCGTCTCTACTAAAAATACAAAAAATTAGCTGGGCATGGTGGCACACGCCTATAGTCCCAGCTACTCAGGAGGCTGAGACAGGAGAATTGCTTGAACCCGGGAGATGGAGGTTGCAGTGAGCTGAGATTGTACCACTGCACTCCAGCCTGGCAACAGAGCGAGACTCCATCTCAAAAAAAAAAAAAAAAAAAAAAAAAAATATATATATATATATATAAAATCTAGAAAAAATTACTAGAACTAGTAAGTGAATTTAACAGCATCACAGAATATAAAGTCAGTGTACAAAATCAGTTTTTTTTTTTTTTTTTTTTTTGAGACGGAGTCTCTGTTGCCCAGGCTGGAGTGCAGTGGCGTGATCTCAGCTCACTGCAACCTCAGCCTCCCAGGTTCAAGCAATTCTCCTGCCTCAGCCTCTTGAGTAGCGGGGATTACAGGTGCACGCTACCATGCTTGGCTAATTTTTGTATTTTTAGTAGAGACAGGGTTTCACCACATTGGTCAGGCTGGTCTCGAACTCCTGACCTTGTGATCCACCCGCCTCAGCCTCCCAAAGTGCTGGGATTACAGGTGTGAGCCACTATGCCTGGACTTTTTTTTTTTTGAGATAGAGTCTAACGTTGTTGCCCTTGCTGGAGTGCAGTGGCGCCATCTCACTGCGGCATCCACCTCACTGCGGCATCCATCTCCCCGGGTACAAGTAATTTCGTTCCTTAGCCTCCCAGGTAGCTGGGATTAGAGGCACCTGCCACCACACCCAGCTAATTTTTGTATGTTTAGTAGAGACAGGGTTTCACCATGGCAGACAGGCTGGTTTCAAACTCCTGACCTCAGTTGATCCACCTGCCTCAACCTCCTAAAGTGCTGGGATTACAGGCGTGAGCCATCGCACCTGGCCAAAAAGATCCTTCTTGAAAGTCTCATATGCCACTTCCATTTAGAGACTTAAGTCATATGGCCATATAGAGAAATGTAGTCTTTATTATAGTAAGCAGTCTGCTCAGTTAAATAACAAGGGTCTTACTTAAGGATAAAGGAAGGAATGGATGTTGGGATAGACAGCATTTTCAGATAGAATCCCTTTTACCTAGCCCTCTTAGATTTGGCAGCATGTAAAAGAAAATCCCGTAATAGTAGCTTCAACAAGATCAAAGTTTTTTTGTTTTTGCTTTTTCTCTTACTTAAAAGTATTCATGGGGAAATAGCTCCCAAAACTAAAGAATGGTTGTGTCAGGAATATGCTGTATTTTTGTATTTAGCTAGTAAGCGCTGAGAGGGGGGTGGGATGTTTCGCTTTCCTTCAGTGTTATCTTTTACAAGCAGCTATATTTGTCCTGTTAACCTTTGTTCTTCCTCAGAGACAATGGACCTCAGATAGCCTATGTTCGGGACTTCAAAGCAAAGGTTCAGTATTTCCGGTTCTGGTGTCAGGTTAGTGTTGGAACTATATCTCTGTACTCCCTTTCCTTTGTTGTGTTGCTTACACAGTGATTGTGAAAATACTTGACTTACAGAAAAAACAGATAAAACAGGAAGCATTAGAATCTCTTCCCCTATTTTTAGAACAAATAAGTAGATTTTTTTTTTTTTTTTTGTATTTTAGTAGAGATGGGGTTTCGCCATGTTGGCCAGGCTGGTCTTGAACTCCTGACCTCGTGATCTGACCACCTCAGCCTCCCAAAGTGCTGGGATTACAGGTGTGAGCCACTGCGCTGGCACAAATAAATTTATCAGTTAGATCATTTGTGACTTTGATTGTTTAGAAAATTAAACCTCTTGTAATCCCAGCACTTTGGGAGGCTGAGGTGGGCAGATTACTTGAGCTCAGGAGTTCAGGACTAATCTGGGCCACATAGTGAGGCCTTATCTCTATAATTTTTTTTTTTTTTAAGACAAAAATTAAACTTGAAACCATTTGAACAAACACTGTCACTTTTTCCTCAGTACCCATTACTTTCAGATTGCAGAAATCTTCAAATATAAGTTAAAGCATTTTCTGATGTAATTGTAACCAGCTACTTTATTTTTATTTATTTGTTATTTTTCCTGAGGCAGAGTCTCACTCCATCACCCAGGCTCCTGGAGTGCATTGGTGCCATCATGGCTCACTGCAGCCTTGACCTCCTGGGCTCAAGTGATCCTCTTGCCTCAGCCTTCTCACTAGCTGACACTACAGACATACTTCACCACACCCCGCTAATTTTTAGTAGAGACAGGTTCCCCCTGTGTTGCCCAGGCTGGTTTTGAACTCATGGACTCAAATGATCCTCCTGCCTCATCTTCCCAAAGTGCTGGGATTACAGACGTGAACCAGCATGTCTGGATACCAGCCATTTTTATATCTAGCATTGATATAAATGACTTTGATAGATGTATACATGTTCATACATACATGAACATGTCCATACATAGATGTAATATTCAGTGTTTTTTTTTCAGATATGATCAACTATTTCTGATGTATAGATATTTACTGGAATTAATGATTTTTTATGCGTTCTAAATCAAATGAATGCCCTAGTCAAAGATACTATAATGAATATTTTTACACTTGAAACTGTTGTAATTAACTGGACCCATGGAAGCAAGAAGAATCTGGATTAACTGTTTGAAAATAAAATTAAGTAAAGATTTATTTGGGCCGGGTATGGTGGCTCATGCCTGTAATCCCAGCACTTTGGGAGGCCGAGGCAGACGGATCACGAGGTCAAGAGATCAAGACTATCCTGGGCAACATGGTGAAACTCCGTCTCTACTAAAAATACAAAAATTAGCCAGGTGTGGTGGTGTGTGCCTACAATCCCAGCTACTTGGGAGGCTGAAGCAGGAGAATCGCTTGAACCCGGGAGGCGGAAGTTGCAGTGAGCTGAGATTGCGCCACTGCACTCCAGCCTGGGCGATAGAGCAAGACTCCATCTCAAAAAAAAAGGAAAACCACAATATTGATCTCATACAAACATTGATTACTTAATAATGTGTCAAATAATTTTTTTTTTTTTTTTTTGAGACTGAGTCTTGCTCTATCGTCCAGGCTGGAGTGCAGTGGCACAATCTCGGCTCACTGCAACCTCCACCTCCCAGGTTCAAGCGATTCTCCTGCCTCAGCGTCCCCGAGTAGCTGGGATTATAGGCACGCACCACAACACCCAGCTAATTTTTGTAATTTTAGTAGAAGTGGAGTTTCATCGTTGGCCAGGATGGTCTCAGTCTCTTGACCTTGTGATCTGCCGGCCTCGATCTCTCAAAGTGCTGGGATTAGAGTCGTGATCCATCGCACCTGGCCTCATTTTCATATATTAATCTATAATTAGCATGAATACTTACAGATCCATTGGTAAATGTTATTGAATATAAATTTATATATTCATAGTCACATTGTTTCTGTAAGCATAGATAAAAGTAAATAAAACTTTCCCCTTTTGATTTGTTGATAGGCTGATTTAATGGTGAGAGTTGACTTAAGTCATTCTTCTATTTCAGCAACTGGCCATGCCTCAGCACATAAAGATTACAGTGACAAGAAAAACATTGTTTGAGGATTCCTTTCAACAGGTATTGTTTCATTCGCTCAATAATTTTTCCCCTTGCTGCTACCCTAGGACCAGCTTTTGGTGCTGGCAGTTTAATCTGAAGTTTGGAACTTCTTGAGTTGAAGTCCTTGAAGTTTTCAAGTGTGATCTCATTGCCAGTCCCCTTAGGGCTTAAGAGGATATGTGTGTGTGTGTGTGTTTCAGGTTTCCATTTATAAACTGGTATTTGATTTGAAATAAATTCATAGGTAAGATAATAGGTTTTTGGTAGCCAAACATCTGGAAATACCCATATGAACATTAACAGATGTGTAGAAAGGAGAGGGGGAACACTTTTTGTTTTTGCACTTCAGTATTACTTGGATTTTTATAATAAGCACAATTAAATTTATTTTTTTTAATACAGGAAAGAAAGTCTGGTCATTGTTGATGGTATCTAAAAAAGATACGAGTTTCCAGAAGTAGTCAATGGGTCTTTTCACTTGTCTTCAGAACTTAATTTACTCACCAAGCATGGTGGCTCACGCTTGTAATCCTAACACTTTGGGAGACTAAGGCGGGTGGATCACCTGAGGTCAGGAGTTCGAGACCAACCTGGCCAACATAGTGAAACCTTATCTCTATTAAAAATTTAAAAATTAGCTGGGTATGGTAGCAGGTGCCTGTAATCCCAGCTACTCAGGAGAATCACCTGAACCTGGGAGGAGGAAGTTGCAGTGACCTGAGATCATGTCATTGCATTCCGGCCTGGGTGAGGAACGAAACTCCATATGAATTAAAAAAAAAAAAAAAAGACTTGAGTTAATCTATTTACTTCTATCTTGCAGATCACTAATAACCTACTGCAACTAAATGTTAAAGTGATTGTGTTATATAGAAGATTAAAATAACTGTGAAAAAATCTCTTAAAATGAAAACATCTGGTTAGTCCTTGTTTTATATCCAGATGTGGAAGTGATTCTTTATTTTCAGGCACCAGTGATATTATAGCAACTAAGCTTTAAGAAGTATGGAACTGAATACAAAGGGGAAAAAAACAGGTTGAGATAGTTGATAGTAGCTAGCTGCTTGCTTTCAGAATCAGTTTTGTTCATTTCCTAATGGAACTTCAATTATTGACATTAAAGGAAAAAGCCAGTAGGCATCCTGTTATGTAGGTGCAGAAAACGTTTTAGTGGGAACTGGAGCTATACTCAGGCCATTTAGAGAATTATGAGTCATCTCCTTGATCTAAGTGTCAAAGGCCATTCCCCACCCTAGTCCTTGCCCATTTCTAATTTTTATGTTTGTAACTATCCTTTTATCACTCTGTTGGACGAGTTTCTTGAAACAACTTGCTGGTACCAGTACTGGAAAGTTGCAAAACATTAAACTGTTCCTTTATCTTTTGACTTTGAAACCTAAAGTCTTTTGTGGAATAACAGACTAGATGGTGCTAAAACAGTTATTTAAAATGGTCACCCTAGATTTGACATCCATCAAATAACTGGGTAAGAAAAACATAAAGAGAACAATTTAATTGCTTAAAAGTAACAAAACTAATTGCAAAATTAGCATTAGCATCAGATTTTCTTTGGATAGCTGTTGGGTAAAATTGCTCTGGATAGTGTTTCTTCTGTTAACACAACTGATTATGGGAGAAAATATAGGAGAAAATAATGTTTTTTCCTTCATATTAGGCATTTGTTAAAAGGAATTATTTAAAGATAGTTTTTACCTTGTAACATTTCTCATTTGGGTTGCTATATACCTAGCCTATACTATTTGTAGAATACTTGGCATAAACATATACATATATCATAAGCATAGAATTTTTTTTTTTTTTTAAGACGGGGTTTCACCATGTTGGTCAGGCTAGTTTTGAACTCCCAACCTCAGGTGATCCGCCCACCTTGGCCTCCAAAGTGCTTGGATTACAGGCATGAGCCACCACGCCCGCAAGCATAGAATTTTTTTGTTACATCTGGGACTTTCTGGCTTGAGTGGGATGTGAATTTATAAATGTGATAGTTTTGTGGGGGAACTGAGAGAACCTTGGCATAAACAGGTTACTTACTGATCCTCTCTGGATATTTATATGTGAGAATTCATTCTTTTTTTTCTTCCACCCCCACCCAAGAATTCATTCTTATCACTTGATAAAGTATAGGCATTATATCAACTTCTCCCTTTCCAGGTTCTTACATTTTTTTTTCCTAAGAGTAATTGATATATGCAGTGCTATACACATACAATTTTGGTCAAATAATTAGTTTTACATGGCAGGAAACCAAATGACATATTCGTTGTAGTTCAGTAATGGTACTGTCCTTCAAATATGGAGATGATCCTGCATTGGAACTGAATCATTTTCTGAGTGCCAAAAAAAAAAAAAAAAAAAATGAAAATGATCCTATTAACCACCTATAGTGGGACACAGAATTAGAGTAGTTTTTCTAGGTATTTATAGGTTGCAACTGAGAATGAGTTTCCAGAGTTAACTGGGTCTCTCTACAGCCACTGGTTTTCATTTCTCGGTTAGCCAGTTAGCTATTATGTGTACCTTTGGCTGTTAATCAAAACCAAACCTAATAACCAAACCAGAAAAAAACCACCTAATCTCTGACCATGCCCATCTGTGTTGTAAGTAATTGATACAAGCAACATGGTAAGTCAATAGTAGCATCATTAAAAATAAAATCATGGCCAGGCGTGGTGGCTAATGCCTATAATCTCAGCACTTTCAGAGGCCGCGGGGGGCTGATCTTCTGAGGTCAGGAGTTCGAGACAACCTTGGCCAACATGGAGAAAACCCGTCTCTACTAAAAATACAAAATTAGCTGGGTGTGGTGGTGCATGCCTGTAGTTCTATCTACTCGGGAGGCTGAGGCAGGAGAATGGCTTGCACCCAGGAGGTGGAGGTTGCAGTGAGCTGAGATCACGCCATTGCACTTCAGCCTGGACAACAAGAACAAGACTCTGTCTCAAAAAAAAAAATAAATAAATAAAATCACGTGTATAAAGTATATAAAAATATAGATGTGTACAATAAAGAAAATATTAAACTTTAATGTATTTTCTGTATGTGTGGTTTTGACTAGAGCATGAACACCCTTCTGTGTCATGGGAGATTTAAATTACCTACAATGAAGGAGATGTCAAACTTAGAAGTGGTAGACAATGTTTCAGTAGCTTTTTTCACCAATTATTTTACTTTATTGTTTTTTAGATAATGAGCTTCAGTCCCCAAGATCTGCGAAGACGTTTGTGGGTGATTTTTCCAGGAGAAGAAGGTTTAGATTATGGAGGTGTAGCAAGGTAGTGATAATATGAATACTCAGAACTTAGTTCCTTTCCTCCAAAGGTACCATTACACTTTGCTTGCAAGTATTATTTTCTCAATATTATATTTTAGGAAAATGAAATATATCAAATTATACCTTTATTATGCTGTAGCTACAGAATTTCAAAAAACATTTAATTCAGCTCTTTCTGTGTCATGTACAGGTGATTTATTTCACCCACATCACCCATTTAATCTTCAGGGTAATCTTGTGAAATAGAATTTTACAGGATAACAAAGAGGCTTAGCGACTCACTTAAGGTACATAATAAGTTGTAAAGCCTGGATACAACCTTTTTATCATCTAACCAGTAACCATTGTTCAGTCTACCACCTCTCATATCTGTTCCACAGAAAACATAAGGCCTTACAGAGATCAGGTCATTTCCCCCACCACAGATTACTGATACAGGTAATAGTTACTCAGTTTGCAACTAAGATTAGTATATTTGTCATGAAAATATAGAAGGCTGTAGGAAATAGGACTTGAAAGTCTTAATTCTGCTTTCTTCATATTGGAGCTTGGAATCAATCCCTAGAAGATAGTCTCAAGTGAGAACTGCTTTAAAATTTGCATAGAGATAGCATTGTTCGAAGACAAGGACTTTGGGATCAAGACTGGATTTGAATCTTTCTTCTGCTTCCAATAGTGTGATGTTGGGCAAATATTTTCATCTATAAGATAAGAATAAAAATATCTACATTTCTAGGATTATTGTGAAGTGTAGAAATATTGTTTATTAATGACCTAGTTCAGAGTCTGTCTTCGCGTGCTAACTGGGACTGACATTTTATTTTAGTAGTTCTTATTTATATTGTGTTTCTGAATTCAAATAAAAGTATTTCAATTTAATGATATAATTATAAATAATAAATATGAGTAGAAATGTAATTTTGTATAAGTTAAAGGCAATTGAAGAGGAGAAAAATAATTCATTCTTAAAAAGAACATCAACTGGCAATATTAAAGTATATCACGAGATATACTTATCATAAGAGGCATGAACTAATGGGAAAAGAGATCCCAATTACAAGCTTATGCCACATGTATTGCCCCAGATCACCCATGTTACGTAGTTTTAGTAACCAAATCTTATGTTAATATTGGTTCATATTTTCACAGTATTTCACTTAGAGTCTCGCAGAGCATTTTCTAATATGTGAGTTGGTGTAATTAAGTGCTTTACTGCCTCTGTGAAATTGGAAGATTCTTCATTTAATGTGTAGGGAGTAGTGGCACTTGATGGGGATTATTATGGCACTTAGAAATAGATGGCATATTAGATTGATTCCAGCCACTCTACTCACATGGGTCAATAGTGAATTTTAATTTTGCCTATGAATAGTATTTCATTGATTCTATGAGTAATATTTTCATGTTATAATATCTCTGAAATTAAGATGTATTGCAGTTAAAATTGGGAAAAAACTATTTAGCGGTTCATCATATAAAGGTGTAATGATGTCTTAGATTCTTTGAAATGTAGTAAGTTGTATACTACCATCCCTGTAAAATAGATGTGAGTTTGAACAGAAGCAATAAAAATCAACATGAGATTAGAAAACTGTCACTAGCTGTGGGGTATAGAACCCTGAGAACTTCATAGCACTGTTCTTTGATTTGTTGGCATGGTAACCTACAAGATTTTTCATTGTAAATTTTCTTTTGATTTCAGAGAATGGTTCTTTCTTTTGTCACATGAAGTGTTGAACCCAATGTATTGCCTGTTTGAATATGCAGGGAAGGATAACTACTGCTTGCAGATAAACCCTGCTTCTTACATCAATCCAGATCACCTGAAATATTTTCGTTTTATTGGCAGGTTTATTGCCATGGTAAGCGCGGGATAAGAATTATGTTTACTTTGCTTATTCAGCAATACTAAATTTTCTCAAGGTGCTATAACAGATCATACAAGTTAAAGGGAAGTGTTTTTTGTTTTATTTTTTGTTTTTGAGTTATAGTCTTGCTCTGTCGCCCAGGCTGGAGTGCAGTGGCACGATCTCCACTCGTTGTAACCCCTGCCTCCTTGGCTAGCCTCCTCAGTAGCTGGGATTACAGGTGTGCACCACATGCCTGGCTGATTTTTGTATTTTTAGTAGAGACAGACTTTCACCATTTTGGCCAGGCTGGTGTTGAACTCCTGATCTCAGGTGATCCACTGCCTCAGCCTTCCAAAGTGCTGGGATTGCAGGTGTGAGCCACTGTGCCCCACCAGGGAAGCGTTTCTGAATGAAGAATTCATCTAACATATTGAAATAAAATGATTATTGTACAATTATTGTAAGTGGTCTTGTTTCCTTTCTTCATAGGCTCTGTTCCATGGGAAATTCATAGACACAGGTTTTTCCTTACCATTCTATAAGCGTATCTTGAACAAACCAGTTGGACTCAAGGATTTAGAATCTATTGATCCAGAATTTTACAATTCTCTCATCTGGGTTAAGTAAGTTTCTTTTTCTATGTAATTTATTAAAATATGTTTATATGCGTTCCATGTGGTATTGGTAACTTATTTAAATTGTAAGCACATAATTGGTTTATTGCATTTAAATGATCTATGTATCAAACCTGTGTTTTTATTCAATATGATAAATTTTACAAAAATATGCCCAAAATCATTGGCAATAATATGTTGACCTTAGAATAGAATCTTCCATTTTCTTCTTATTTTAATGTTACAGCTTAATATTATTAATTATTTAAGAACATGGGCCTTTAGTTAAAAACTTATAAATTATTATTGAATTGGATATAACACATAGGGCTAATTTCATTTGTGCAGAGAAAACAATATTGAGGAATGTGGTCTGGAAATGTACTTCTCTGTTGACAAAGAAATTCTGGGTGAAATTAAGAGTCATGATCTGAAACCTAATGGTGGCAATATTCTTGTAACAGAAGAAAATAAAGAGGAATACATCAGGTGAGAGTGCTCCTTTTCACATTTCACTTTTTGTTGAACTACAGCACATTGATAATTGCTTACTAATACCTACAAAAATAATATTTATCTCTTACTAATCATTATCCTATGTAGGCAGTCATTTTTCATTTCTAAAAAGAATCTTTTAAAGTGTTTTTAAAAGAGTTTTAAGGATAAAAGTCATGCAGGGTCACTCTTGTAAACATCAGTTCTGTAAGGACTATACTGTATAACAAGTCATTTAAAATAATCTCAAATATATATTCAGATATTTTCACAGGGAATATTGTAAGGTGTATTAGTCCACTTTCATGCTGCTGATAAAGACATACCCAAGACTGGGCAATTTACAAAAGAAACATGTTTAATGGACTTACAGTTCCATGTGGCAGGCCTCACAATCATGGCGGGAGGCAAGGAGGGGCAAGTCACATCTTACATGGATGGCAGCAGGCAAAGAGAGAGCTTGTGCAGGGAAACTCCTGTTTTTAAAACATCATCATTGGCTGGGCACGGTATTTCACACGTGTAATCCCAGCACTTTGGGAGGCTGAGGCAGGGGGATCACGAGGTCTGGAGATCAAGACCATCCTGGCCAACGTTGTGAAACCCCATCTCTACTAAAAATATGAAAATTAGCTGGGTGTGGTGGCGCACATCTGTAATCCCAGCTACTTGGGAGGCTGAGGCAGGAGAATTGCTTGAACCTGGGAGGCAGAGATTGCAGTGAGCCGAGATTGCGCCAGAGCACTCCAGCCTGGTGACAGAGCGAGACTCCATCTCAAAAAAAACCAAAAAACAAAAAACACCTCATCATGAGATCTTGTGTGAGACTTATTCACTATCACGAGAACAGCATGGGAAAAACCCACCCCCATGATTCAGTTATTTCCCACTGGGTCTCTCTCACAACACATGGGAATTATTAGAGCTACAAGATGGGTTGTACTTTGTTCTAGCAGAGGTTCTCCATGAGGGCCCCACCCCTACAGCAGAATTTTGCTTGAGCATCCAAGCATTTCCATACATTTTATGAAATCTAAGCAGAGGTTCCCAAACCTCAGTTCTTGCCTTCTGTGCACCTGGAGGCTCAACACCATGTGGAAGCTGCCAGGGCTTGGGTCTTCCACTCTCTGAAGCAACAGCCTGAGCTGTACCTTGTTCCCTATTAGTCATGCTGGAGCAGCTGGGACATAGGGCACCAAGTCCCTAGACTGCACACAGCATGGGGACCCTGGGCCGAGCCCACGAAACCATTTTTTACTCCTAGGCCTATGGAGGGGAGGGACTTCCATCAAGACCTCTAACATGCCCTGGAGACATTTTCCCCATTGTCTTGGGGATTAACATTTGATTCCTCATTACTTAACGCAGATTTCTATAGCCAGCTTGAATTTCTCCTGAGAAAATGAGATTTTCTTTTCTATTGCATTGTCAGACTGCAGATTTTTCCGAACTTTTATGCTCTGTTTCCCTTACAAAACTGAATGCCTTTAACAGCACCCAAGTCTCCTTTTGAATGCTTTACTACTTAGAAATTTATTCTGCCAGATACCGTAAATCATCTCTCTTAAGTGCAAAGTTTCACCAATCTCTAGGGCAGGGCCAAAATGCCTCAGTCTCTTTGCTAAAACGTAACAAGAGTCACCTTTGCTTCATTTCCCAAAAAGTTTCTTATTTCCATCTGAGACCACCTCAGCCTGGACTTTATTGTCCATATTGCTATTAGCATTTTGGCCAAAGCCATTCAGCAAGACTCTAGAAGTTCCAAACTTTCCCACATTTTCCTGTCTTATTCTGAGCCCTTCAAAGTGTTCCAACGTCTGCCTGTTACCCAGTTTAAAGTTGCTTCCACATTTTCAGCATCTTCAGCATCACCCCACTCCTGGTTACAATTTACTGTTTTCACGCTGCTGATAAAACATACCTGAGAGTGGACAATTTACGAAAGAAACTGTAATGGACTTACAGTTCCACATGGCTGGGGGGGCCTCACAATCATGGCAGAAGGCAAAGAGGAGCAAGTCATGTCTTACATGAATGGCAACAGGCAAAGAGAGAGCTTGTGTAGGGAAACTCCCATTTTAAAACCATGAGATCTTGTGAGACTTACACTGAGAACAACATGGGAAAGACCCACCCCCATGATTCAGCTATCTCCGACTGGCTCTTTCCTATAACACATGGGAATTATGGGCGCTACAAGATGAGATTTGGGTGGGGACACAGAGCCAATCCATATCATCAGGTTGGGTAAAATTTATAACTAAAATGATGTTTTCTAATTCTAATCACTATTGGTTCATACTTCTAGTCTCAAGAGCTAATAGTTCATTCATACCTTCTCAACAGCAATTCTTTCTAATTAGAGTTAAAGTTAGCATATCTACTTCTTAAGTTCTAGTTTCTGGGTTTCTTACCTGGATTTCGCTCCATAATTGAAAGTACACTATTTAACACAGTGAACAGTCATTATTTGTTGGTAAACATTCTATCCTTTTAAAAGTTTATTTTGAAATATCCTTTTAAAATGTAGTCAGTTAATTTGTCTTTGTCAGTTTTCCAGTTTTGTTATAATATGTCTAGATTTTCTTATGATGTATATAGTATTCCATAGAGGTAATGATTGAAGATTCCAGGTAACCAAGAGACATACCATGTTCCTCAATAACTAGTTTCATTGTTGGCAATATAACATTTTAAGATAATGGGCAGCTAAAAAGGTTTTTACTATCCTACTTCAATAATGATTTGCTTAAAATTTCGGAGTTTGGGGTTTTTTTACTATTTTTTTAAGAAGTATAATTTACTTGGAGTAAAATGCACAGATCTTAAGTGTATAAGTTGAATTGACAAATATATATATCAGCCCAAATGTGAGCATTTTATGGATAGAAGTTGTGCTAGATCACTCATTTAAATACCAGTTCTGTAAACACTATTTCATATAGCACCATGTCCATGTAAACATGACCCAAATCAAGTTGTGGAACTTTTTTTTTTCTATTCTGGACCCCATAAGGGGGCAATACACACCTCCCTTCTCCCAGCCCCTGAGGTGGGTAACCATTTCTGTTTAGTTCTATTTCTATAACTGTTTTTGATTTTAAACTTCCTAAAGTGGAATCATAGAGTATGTACTCTTATATCTGGTATTTAGTGTCTGATTTTTTTTCTTTTATTTGGTGTTTGTGAGATAGAGCTGTATTATTTATATCAGTATTTTATTCCTTTTTATTGCTAAGAAATATTCCATGTTTTGTATATCTCAAAATTTGTTTATCCGTTCTCTTGGTGATAAATGTTTTGGTTGTTTCCCAGTCTGGGACTATTATGAGTAAAGCTGCTATGAACATTTTTTGGAGTCTTTTTGTGGACATGTTTTTGAGTAAATACGTAGGAGTGAAATCACTGGGAAGGTGTGTAACTTCATTCGAAACTGCCAGTTTCCCAAAGTATTTATGCCATTTTGCAGTCCTACTAGCGATATTTGAGAGCTGCTTCACGTTCTTGCCAGTTCAGTATTGTCAGTAGTATCTCATGGTTTTAATTCCCATTTCTTCCTTCACCAATAGTGTTGAGTGCGTTTTTCTGTGCATATTGATCATGTGTAGCCTTCTTTTGTGATGTATGTATCCGAATCTTTTGTCCATTCTAAAATTGGGTTGTCTTTTTATTATTGATTGTAGGAGTTCTTAAATATTTCAGATAATTGATTTTAGAAACTTTTCTCTTTCCCTTCTTCCCTCCCTTGTTCCCTCCCTCTTCTTAGATTTTCTTATGATAGTTCTAGATTTCTTTATTTTTTGACAGGATCTTGCTCTGTTGCTGAGGCTGAAGTACAGTGGCACAATCAGAGCTCACTGCAGTCTTAAACACCTGGGATCAAAGGATCCCCCTGCCTCATCCTCCCAAGTAGCTGGAACTGTAGGTACAAGCCACTGTGCCCAGCTAATTTTTTGGTTATTTTTATTTTTGTAGGGATGTGGTCTTGCTAATTTGCACAGGCTGGTCTCAAACTCGTTGCCTCAAGCTATCCTCCCACCTTCTATTTTCTAATTTAAGCATTTAAAACTGCAAATTTCCAACTAAGTATTTCTTTAGCTGTATCTCACGATTTTTTCTTTTTGAGATAGAATCTCACTCTGTTCCCTAGGTTGGAGTGTGTGGTGGTACATTCATGGCTCATTGTAGCCTCAACCTCCTGAGCTCCAGCTCTCCTCCCACCTCAGCCTCCCAAGTAGCTGGAACCACAGGCATGTGCTATCGCGCCTGGCTAACTTACTTACTTTTTTATTGTAGGAGATGGGTCTCACTGTGTTGCCCAGGCTGGTCTGAAACTCCTGGATTCAAGTAGTCCTCCCACCTTGGTCTCCCAAAGTGCTGGAATTACAGGCATGAGCCACTGCATCCAGACCACAATTTTTTTTTTTTTTTTTTTTTTGAGACAGAGTCTTGCTCTGTTGCCCAGGCTGGAGTGCAGTGGCGTCATCTTAGCTCACTACAACATCCACCTCCTGGATTCAAGTGATTCTCCTGTCTCAGCCTCCTGAGTAGCTAGGATTACAGGCACCCACCACCACGCCTGGCTAATTTTTGTATTTTTAGTAGAGATGGGGTTTCACCATGTTGGCCAGACCGGTCTGGAATTCTTAACCTCAGGTGATCCTCCCACCTGATCCCAAAGGTGATCCCAGAGTGCCTGGATTAGAGGCATGAGCCACTGCTCCTGGCCACAAATTTTGGAATGTTGTGTTTTTCACCATTATATTTTTTTATTTTATTTTTATTTTTTGTTTTCTATTTTTATTTTTTTGAGACAGGGTCTGTCTTTGTCACCCAGGCTGGAGTGCAGTAGCAAAATCTCGGCTCACTGCAGCCTCCACTTCTGGAAGTTCAAGCAATTCTCTGGCCTCAGCCCCCAAGCAGCTGGTTGGTACTATATGGGCATGTGCTACCACACCCACATGGCAAGACAGGGTTTCACCATGTTGCTCAGGCTGGTATTGAACTCCTGTGCTCAAGGGTTCCACCACCTCAGCCTCCCAAAGTGCTGGGATTATAGATAGCCACCACACCCAGCCACTGTCATTGTATTTAAAAGTGTTTCTTAGGTCTTACTATTTTTATTCTGTCTGATAATCTCTACTTTATAATTGAAGGGTTCAGTACATTTATGATTAATTTTATTACTGATTTGGTTGGACTTTTGTCTAACCATTGCTATTTGTTTTGCTATTTATTTTGCCTTGCTCTTTGTTTTTCCCAACTTTCTTTGTTCTTCCTTGCCTTCTTTGAATTAATAAGGCAATTTTTACTTTTCTTTTTTATCTCTTCTGTACCTCTTTGACTGTAGTGGAGACTCTAATGATTATGATTAATATTCATCTAACATCCCTATTGACCCAAAACACTACTTATACAATATAAGAAGCTCATAATAATATAATTCCATTTTCCTCACTCCAGCTGTTTGTGCTGTTGTTGTCATGTATTATTTCTACCTGTTATAAATATCATAATACTTTATTACTGCTATTCTTTAATTTTTAACTATTTTCAAAAATAATCTTATATTTACTCACATTACTATTTTTGGTTCTCCTTATTTCCTCAGATTCATTTTTTTAAATCTAAGATCATTTCCCTTTGGCTATAAAAAAAACCTTTCTTTACCATTTCACTTAGTATGCATCTCCTGGCAATACATTTTCTAGCTTTTATATGAAAACATCTTTATTTCACCTTCATTTTCTAAAGAATATTGTCACTAGATTTAGAATTCTAGGTTTATAAAATAATGATGCAATCATGTTTTTATAATTATGTTCTTAAAAAAAAATCCTTATGTTGTAGAGACATATACTGAAGTATTTTTTCAAAATGAAATTATATGAGCCGGTCACAGTGACTCACACCTGTAATCTCAGCACTTTGGTAGAGGCACGTGGATCACTTGAGGTCAGGAGTTCAAGACCTATCTGGCCAACATGGTGAAACCCCCGTCTCTAATAAAAATACAAAAATTAGCTGGGCATGGTGGTGCACACCTGTAATGCCAGCTATTCGGGAGGCTGATGCAGAAGAACCACTTGGACCTGGGTGGCAGAGGCTGCAGTGAGCCCAGATTGTGTCACTGCACTCCAACCTAGGCAACAGAGTGAGACCCTGTCTCAAAAGACAAAAACAAAAACAATACACAAGAAAAATAAATTACATGCTTTGGCCATGGTGGCACACGCTTGTAATCCCAGCACTTTGGGAGGCTGCGCCAAGAAGATCACTTAAGTCCAGGTCTTTAAAACCAGCCTGGGCAACACAGAGAGACCCCATGTCTACTAACAAAAACAAAAATTAGCCAGGCATGGTATTGCACACCTATGTTCCCAGCTGCTCCGGAGGACGAGGCAGGAGGATTACTTGACCCCAGGAAGTTGAGAAAAGAAATGAAATGAAATGAAATTATATCTAGGGCATGAGTAGGGGCATAGATGAAATAGATGGGCATTGTGATGAAGCTTGGATATGTGTACAGGGGGTTCATTATATTCTACTTTTGAATATATTTTAAGTGCTTGATAATTTTTTTAAATTTATTTTTATACTCAGAATTTAAAGGTAAGATCTAAACTTCCTGATAGGTTTTTTATATTTGTTTGCCAGAATGGTAGCTGAAATGGAGATTGTCTCGAGGTGTTGAAGAACAGACACAAGCTTTCTTTGAGGGCTTTAATGAAATTCTTCCCCAGCAATATTTGCAATACTTCGATGCAAAGGAATTAGAGGTAATGACTTTTCCTTCATTGTCCTGTACCATGCTAGTAAATAATGCCTTCAGTTTTTTTCTTTTAACTCACTTTCTCATCATTCCAGTTACGTATTTTTTATACTGGCAAAATGTTTTGAGACATCCCCCAGTGTCTCAAAAATTACAAGAAAATTACAGTTTATCCAAAGATAAAACAATAGTATTACCCCCCCCCAAAGTACAAATATTAGGGCTTCTCTACAACTGAGTGACTTACTTCCCTGAATATGTATATATATGACATTGTGCATGGAACCTTGCCTTTCTGAGTAATGTAGATATAATTCTTGATGTATAGATAAGTCAAAGCCTACTGATTGTTTTTCTAAAGGTTTACTTAATCTTAGTCTTTTCTTACCCGTGTCTAGCTGTTTTTGTACAGTTACCTAAGAAAACAATTTGTCTTTTTCATCCCTAAAGGTCCTTTTATGTGGAATGCAAGAGATTGATTTGAATGACTGGCAAAGACATGCCATCTACCGTCATTATACGAGGACCAGCAAACAAATCATGTGGTTTTGGCAGGTGTGCTTTTAAATTTATTTCTATTAGTTGACACAGCACAATTTTTTAGAATTTGCTTACCACATATGCAAATGAGTCACAGGTCAAAATGTACCATTGTATATAGACCCCTCAGTCCATCCTGTGCATTATAATAAATGGATACAGATTATAATAGCATCCTTTTAAGACTATAGCCAAGTAAGCCACACATACCTTGCATATTTGTCCAGATAGAGTGTAAGACAATTCCAGATGATAAAGTTTACCTACATTTGATTTAAATGATTTTGGGTTTTTTTTTTGAGTTTTATAGGACTGTCTGTAGTATGGTTTTATCACTTATACTTCATCAATTATTATGTAATGTTCAGAAAGCAAAATTTAAGAGACCTGGTTTAGAATCATAATGGTATCTCTCTAAAAATGTCTGCCTTAAGCATAATAAATGATGTTCAGCATCATTAGTATTTAGAGAAATGCAAATCAGAACCACAATGAGATACCACATCATACTTCTTAGTGTTATTTTTAAAGTGGAGAAGAACAACCATTGCCAAGGATGCACTGTGGGTGATAGTGTGAAATACCATACCACTGTGGAAATAGTTTGGTGGTTCCTCAAAAAGTTAAACATAGAATTAACATAAGACCCAGGAACTCCAATCCTTGGTATACACCCCAAAAAACTGAAAGCAGAGACTCAAACAGATACCTGTACCCCAGTATTCATCCATTTACCCACACAAAATGTGGTATATACATATAGAGTTGCTCCTGGACTTGTAAAGGAGTTTTATCCTTTGCATAAGTCAAAAATATCCTGAGTTGAAGATGCATTTAATACCCTGATAAACCCATTGTAAAGTTGAAAAATCATAAATCTAACCATCATAAGTCCAGGTGCTCCTCAACTTATAATGGAGTAATAAACCCAATTTTGTAAGCCAGGGACTGTCTGTTAGAATATTATTCAGCCCTAAAAAGGAAATGAGATTTTTAGTATGTGCTACAACATGAACGAACCTTAAAAACATGAATTTTAAGATAAGAGAAGTAAGCCAGACACAAATGGACAAATACTGTATAATTCTACTTACATGAGGTTGCTAGAATGGGCAACTTCATAGAGGCAGAAAGTAGAATATGGGTTACTAGAAGTTGCAAGGAGCAAAAATGGGAAGTTGTATTTAATGCATACATAGTTTTTACTTCAGATGATGAAAACATTGGAAATAGTGGTGATGGTTGCACAACAGTGTGAATGTACTTAGTGTCATTGAATTATACTCAAAATGGTTAAAATGGTGAATCTATGTTATGCATATTTTACAATTTAAAAAATTAAATTTAAAAAAATCTATACGTGTAAAGAAATGCATATGAGAAACTTAAACTGAGCTTCTGCAACAAGTAGGGTTAGCATTATAGGATAATTGATAATAGTAAAATAGGATTAAAATCATTCCTTACAAAAAAATTTTTGACTAAGCTAAAATAGTTATACTACATTCTCTAGAAACCTATCGTTTTGAGTCAGAATTGTATGAGATAAAAATCACATAATTCTAGCTATGTGTGGCTATACCAAAACCTAAAGAACATTGAGAAGAGGAGATTATTGGGCTATATTCTGCATCAGAATTCTGTGAATTGGATTAAAGTTGTTCATAAAACAACAAAGTCTATACTGACTCAAGGTCTGTATCTTATGTAGCCACATGAATATCCTATAGAACGGACAGATCTGGGGTTGGGAGGTGACGGGGGAAGGGCTTCCCTAGAAGAATTAATCTTAAAACTGCATGAGTAAGGAGCTCTTGGTCTCAGGCCATCTTTCTTTTTGTGTCTCCCTTTAAGTACATTGTCCTACGATTTATATAAGGAAAGGTTGGTGGGGCTTTGATAAACATGGAAATGGCCCTCTATCCATAGTGCTGGGTTAAGTATCTAATGCAGTGGACACCAGGGATTCCTTTAAGATTTGAAATGAGCTAGACACAGCAGCTTGCACCTATAGTTGCAGCTACTCTGGAGGCTGAGGGGAAGGATTGCCTGCTGCCCAGGAGTTAGAGGCTGCAGTGAGCTATGATTGCGCCACTGCCACACAGCCAAACCCCACCTCTAAAACAATATATAAAAGATTTGAAATGATTATTTTTCTTTCTTTAGTTGTGCTGAATGTAACGTATGACATATATATTTCTTTAAATATACTTTTAACAGTTTGTTAAAGAAATTGATAACGAGAAGAGAATGAGACTCTACAGTTTGTTACCGGAACTCTGCCGGTTGCCAGTAGGAGGATTTGCTGATCTCATGGGTATGTATATAGGATCACTTTTCCCATACAGAAAATTGTTTATCATGCTGCTTTACATAAATGTGTATATAGCCTATTGGAAACAACAAAGACAAGGATAGCCATTTTCTTAACTATTCTCAGTTAGCGTGGACTTCTATAACCTTTTAAATACTTTTTAGTCCTTACCTCTGTAGAAATTTTTAACCCTCAAGCTAGAACCCACAGCTAACTCATTAGCATAGCAGTCTTCTGTATGTAAATCTGTTCATTAAGTCATTGCCAAACATGTGTCTCTTATGAGTCAAAAATCACTATTGGTTGTATTATTTAACGATGTGAGAAGATCATTGAATACAATAGTGGATTATACTTTCCCTATTGGGTTTAAAACCACTTTTCCCTGGGAGACTGGGAGCTCTTTGAGATATGGATTCATATCTTCTTCATCTTTTTATTTCTTGCCCCTGGGAAAGTGCCTGTTACATAGTAATCTGCTGCTTAAAATGTATATTGAGATGAGTGACGAGGGCAATATTTACTTTGTTACTAAACAATAAGTTATGTAACTAAATTCAGGTATTTCCTTAATACCAACATTATTCCAAATACCATAGGATGATACACAGAGAAGTTATGATCCCTAAGCCTGCTTCAGGTGAAGCAGAGAGTCAAAATTAGGAGAACTAAGCAGGTAATTTTGAATACAGAAAAGACTTTAAAAGCCAGTTCAAAAGTTGGATATTATCGTGAGGGTATTGGAAGCTGTGGAACTTTTTGAAGAGAGGAAACCTTGCTCAAGCTTCCTTTAGGAAGATTTGATAGAAAAATATAGTGTGGATTAAAAGATGGTGAAAGCCTAGAGATGCAAAGAAATCATTGCAGCAATGGATGTGAACCTGATATCAGGAGATGGAAATAGAAAAGAAGGGGATAGATGCTAGAGAAAGTTACAAAGGTAGAAACAGGTAAAGAGCTTGATGGAAAATGAAGTATAAGAGAGGAGTATCAGAGAGAATTGTCATGTTATGGAACATGGAGCAATGGAGAAGTTAGGAAGTATAAAGAGTATATATGGTTGTAGATGTTGGGGGAGGATGCTGAGCAGCTTAGAACCTGCTGAATTTAAGGTAACTGCCAGACAACCAAGTCTCCAGGGAACAAGCTATAGAGGTAACAATGTGTGAGTCAGAGTTAAGAGGAAACAGAAGTTGAATCATTGGAGCAGTGACATTGGATGCTGTGAGAAAGTGTGGTCTTAGGCAGAAGTAGAATAAGAGAGAGGGGTAGAAGGCTGATGCTTAGAACCATCTGCATGTAGGGATAAGACAGAAGGAAATAGCCTGGGCCAGGCACAGTGGCTCATTCCTATAATCCCAGCACTTTAGGAGGGTGAGGTGGGTGGATAGCTTGAGCTCAGGAGTTTGAGACCAACTAGGGCAACATGGTGAAACCCCATCTCTACTAAAAATAAAAAAAAAAAAATTAGCTGGGCAAGGTGGCAGGCACCTGTGATCCCAGCTACTCAGGAGGCTGAGGCAGGAGAATTGCTTGAACCTGGGAGGTAGAGGTTGTAGTGAGTTGATATCACACTACTGCACTTCAGCCTGGGTGACAAGAGCAAAAACTCCATCTCAAAATAAAAAAATATACACACACACATACTAAATTGTTGTTGATTATAGTCATTCTATAGTGCACTTCAGCCTGGACGACAAGAGCAAAACTCATCTCAAAAAAAAAAAAAAATACACACAATAAATTGTTGTTGATTATAGTCCTTCTATAGTGCTGTAGAACACTAGAACTTATTCTTCCTGCCTATCTGTACTTTATCTGTTAACCAACCTTTGGCTCTCCCCTCCTTCCTGCTACCTTTCTATAGTTACCACTGTTCCACTTTGTACTTCTATGAGATTGCCTTTTTTAGCTTCCACATATGAGTGAGAGCATGTAGTATTTATCTTTTTGTGCTTGGCTTATGTCACTTACAATGTCCTTCATGTTCATCTGTGTTGTCATAAATGACAGAATTTTGCTCTTCAAAATGGCTGAATAGTATTCCAATTTGTTTATACACCACATTTTCTTTATCCATTTACCTGATCATGGACTCTTAAGTTGATTCCCTGTCCTGGCTATTGTGAATCACCGGTGTTGCAGTAGACATGGGAGGGCAGATGTCTATTCGACATACTGATTTCCTTTTCTTTAGTAGTGGGATTGCTGGATCATATGGTCGTTGAGAGGCTGAGATGGGTGGATTACTTAAGGCCAGGAGTTTGAGACCAGCCTGGCCAACATAGTGAAACCCTGTCTCTACTAAAAATACAAAAAAAAATTAGCTGGGAGTGGTGGTACATACCTGTAATCCCAGCTACTTGGGAGGCTGAGGCACAGGAATTGCTTGAACCTGGGAGGCGGAGGTTCTACTTCAGCCTGGGCAACAGAGCAACACTCTGTCTCAAAAAGTTAATAATAATAATAATGTATATTCCTGCAAACAATACATAACAGTTTCTCTTTTTCCACATCCTTGCCAACATTTGTTAGTTTTTAATCTATGACAGTCATTCTAACTGGGTTGAGATGATATTTCATTGTGGTTTTGATTTGCATCTCCCTGGTGTTTAACATTCTTATTTTGAGAGATACCTATTTAGCTCATATCCCATTTTTTTAATGCATTTTATTCTTTTTTGCTGTTGAGTTCTTTTATATTCTGGATATTCTTTGTTGGATGAACAGTTTGCAAAGACTTTCTCCCATTCTGCAAATTGTCTCTACACCCTGTTGATGGTTTCCTTTCCTGTGCTACAGCTTTTCAGTTTGATATAACCCCATTTGTCTATTTTTGTTTTTGTTGCCTGTGCTTGTCAGGTCCTCCTTATAAAATCTTTGCTCAGGGCCAGGCACGATGGCTCATGCCTGTAATCCCAGCACTTTGGGAGGCTGAGGGGGGGCAGATCACCTGAGGTCGGGAGTTCAAGACCAGCCTGACCAACATGGAGAAAGCCCATCTCTACTAAAAATATAGAAATTAGCTGGGCATGGTGGCGCATGCCTGTCATCCCAGCTACTTGGGAGGCTGAGGCAGGAGAATTGCTTGAACCCGGGAGGCGGAGGTTGCAGTGAGCTGAGATCACGTCATTGCACTCCAGCCTGGGCAACAAGAGCAAAACTCTGTCTCAAAAAAAAAAAATTGCTCAGACCTGTGTCCTGAAGCATCTTCCCTGTTTTCTTCTAGTAGTTTTATAGTTTCAAGTCTGACATTTAAGTCTTTAATCCATTTTGAGTTGACTTTTGTATATTGTGAGAAAAGGGGTCGTTTCATTTTTTTGTATATAGATTTCTGTTAGTCCAACACCATTTATTGAATAGAGTGTCCCTTCTCCCCAGTGATTGTTCTTAATGCCTTTGTTGAAAATCAGTTGAATGTAAATATGTGGGTTTGTTTCTGGATTCTCTCTTCTGTTCCACTGGTCTGTGCGTCTGCTTTTATGCCAGTACCATGCTGTATTGGTTCCTGTAACTTTGTTGTATATCTTGAAGTCCAGTAGTGTGATGCCTCCACCTTTCTTCTTTTTGTTCAGGATGGCTTTGGCTATTCAAGGTCTTTTGTAGTTCAGTATAAATTTTAGGATTGCTTTTTCTATTTCTGTGAAGAATGTCATTGATTATGTTTTTTGAGATGGAGTGTCACTCTGTCACCCAGGCTGGAGTGCAGTGGCACTATCTTGGTTCACTGTAACCTCTGCCTCCTGGGTTCAAATGATTCTCGTGCCTCAGCCTCCCAGGTAACTGGGATTACAGGCATACGCCACCACACCCAGCTACTTTGTATTTTTGGTAGAGATGGCATTTCGCCATGTGACCAGGCTGGTCTTTCACTCCTTACCTTAGGTGATCCACCCACCTTGCCCTCCCAAAGTGATAGAATTACAGATGTGAGCCACTACGCCCAGCTGTCATTGGCATTTCTATAGGGATTGCATTGGATCTGTAGAAATTTTTAGTAGTAGGGTTATTTGTGGAGTATTAATTTTCAGTACATGAACTTAGGATGTCTTTACATTTTTTGTGTTTTCTTCAATTTCTTATGTCAGTGTTTTATAGTTTTTCCTGTATAGATCATTCACCTCCTTAGTTAAATTTATTTCTGGGTTTTTGTTGTTTGTAGCTATTGTAAGTAAGATTTCTTTCTTGATTTCTTTTTCTTCTAGTTTGTTGTTTTATAGAAACACTGCTGATTTTTTCTGTGTTGATTTTGTATCCTGCAACTTTATTTGATATGTTTATCAGTTCCAAAATGTGTGTGTGTGTGTGTGTGTGTGTGTGTGTGTGTGTGTGTGTGTGTGTGTGTAGTTTTTAAGGTTTCCTGTATATAAGATCATTTATCTGTAAACAGGGGAAAGTTCAACTTCTTCCTAATTCTGATGCCCTTACTTTCTTTCTTTTGCTTAATTGCTCTGGCTAGGACTTTAGCACTTCGTTGAATAAATGTGGGCATCACTGTCTTGTTCCGTATCTTAGAGGAAAAGCTTTTCATTTTCTCTGTTCAGTTTGATGTTGGCTATGGGTCTGTAATATATGGACTTTATTACGTTCAGGTACATTCCTTCTGTTACTAACTTGAGAGTTTTCTCATGAAGTGATACTAGATTTTATTAAATATTTTTCCTGCATCTGTTGAGATGATCATATGGTTTTGCCCATCATTCTGTTGATGTACTTTGTTATGTTTGTTGATTGGCATATGTTGAACCATCCTTGCGTCCTTTGCATCTTTTTAATGTGTTGCTGAATTTGATTTGTTTATATTTCATTGAGGATTTCTACATCTGTGTTCATCAAGGATATTGGCCTATAGTTTTCTTTTTTTTTTTCCCTCCTTTTTTGTTTTTGTTTTTCGTATCCTTGTCTGGTTTTGGTATCAGCATAATGCTGGCCTCGTAGAGTGAGTTGCAAAAAATTCTCTTTTCTGTTTTCTGGCAGAGCTTGAGAAGAATTGGTACTAGTTTTTCTGTAAATGTTTGGTAGAATTCCATTCGTTCCTAGACTTTGTTTTCTTTGATGGGAGACTTTTTATTACAGATTTAGTCTTGTTACTTATAATTGGTCTTTTCAGCTTTTCTGTTTTTTCTTGGTTCAATCTTGGTAG
The DNA here is from genome assembly GCA_036589455.1 of Ateles fusciceps. NCBI lineage: Eukaryota > Metazoa > Chordata > Mammalia > Primates > Atelidae > Ateles > Ateles fusciceps. The sequence goes on from JAZHEH010003223.1 coordinate 2,280,483, forward strand.
GTTGTATGTATTCAAGAATTTATCAATTTCTATAGGTTTTTTAAGTTGGTGGTGTATAGTTCATAATAATTTCTAAAGGTCCTTTGTATTTCTGTGGTATCAGTTGTAATGTCTTCCTTTCGTTTCTGATTTTATTTATTTGGGTCTTTTCTTGGTTAGTTTAGCTAGTGGTTTGTCAATTTTGTCTATCCTTTCAAAAAAACAATTTTTCATTTCATCGATCTTCATTTTTAGCATCATTTTTGTTTATTTCTGTTTTGATCTTTATTCTTTCCTTCTAGTAACTTTGGGTTTGCTTTGTTCTTGCTTTTCTGGTTTCTTGAAGCATATCATTAAGTCATTTATTTAAAATCTTTCCACTTTTTTGATGTAGGCATTTATTGCTATAAGGTTACCTTTTAATGTTGGTTTTGCTATATTTTATAAGTTTCAATATATTGTGTTTCCATTTTCATTTGTTTCATGGAATTTTTAAATTTCCCCATTGATCTATTGGTCATTCTGGAGCACATTTAATTTCTATGTATCATCTATACAATTTTGAAAGTTCCTCTTTTATTGATTTCATTGTATTTGAACATACTATTTCATTGTGTTCCGAAAATATATTTGACATGACTTCAGTTCTTTTAAATTTGTTGAGACTTGTTTTGAGTCTTAATATGTGGTCTATCCTGGAGAATATTCCATGTGCTGATGATAAGAATATATACTCTGAAGCTGTTGGATGCAATGTTCTGTAAATGACTGTTAGGTTCATTTTGACTAAAGTACAGTTTAAATCCAGTGTTTGTTGATTTTCTGTCTAAATGATCTATCCAATGCTGAGAGTGGATTTTGAGGTCCCCAGCTACAATTGGAGTCTCTCTTTCCCTTTTAATCTAGTAATATTTTGTTTTTATATCTGAGTGCTTTGGTGTTGGGTGGGTATATATTTGTAACTCTCATATCCTCTTGTTGAATTGGTCCCTTTATCATTATAGAATGCCCTTTGTCTTTTTTTATAGTTTTTGATTTAAAGTCTGCTTGCCCGATACATGTATAGCTACCTCTGCTCACTTTGGATTTTCATTTCTGTGAAATATCTTTTCCATCCCTTCCTTTTCAGTCTGTATGTGTCTTTGCAGGTAAAGTGAGTTTCTTATAGGCAGCATATGATAGTTGGGTCATTTTTTTTTTTTAATCTATTCAGCCACTCTATCTTTTTAGTAGGGAATTTAATCTGCTTATATTCAAGGTTATTACTGATAGATCAGGACTTGCTCCTGTCATTTTTAAAATTACTTTCTGGTTGCTTTGTATATCCATTGTTCCTTTCTTTCTCTCATTGTTTATCGTTATGGTTTTGTGGTTTTCTATAGTGCTTAGGTTTCTTTTTTCCTTTAGTCTGCTCTACCAGAATTTTATGTTAATACTTTTTGTGTGTTTTCATGAGTGATTATCGTCCAAATGTGGGACTCCCTTGATCATTTCTCATAAGGTGATTAATTTCTTCTGTTTCCCCGTGTCTGAGAAATACTTTATTTCTCCTATATGTCTGAAGGATGGTTTTGCTGGGTAATCTTAGCTGCAAATTTTTTTCTTTTAGTACTTGAATATTATCTCATTCTCTCCTGGTCTGTAAGTTTTCTGCAGAGGCAGCCATCTAGTTTAAACTTTCACCCAGCATAGGAGAAAGTTTTAGGGGTGGTGTAGGTGTATATAATTCTTTAATGTGATGGTTTTGACCTTGGGGGATGATCCAACATACCACTTTTATTAATAAATATTCATAATATCCCCTTTAATACACTGATTTGTGGATGAAATAACCTATTGACAATCTCTAAAAAATACTTATATGTAGCCTTTACTTAAAAATTTTATCCCTTATATTACAGTTATTTATAATGGAATAATACCTGTTTTAATACATATGTACTTGGGACAACTATATTAGGTATATCTTATACCTAGAGAAGTAAATACTTTTTCCTACTTATAAGAAAAGGTTTAAGACAAGATCAAAAGCCATTCTCTATAAGTAGTACTGGAAAAGCCGGGCACAGTGGCTTATGCCTGTAATCCCAGCACTTTGGGAGGCCGAGGTGGGCAGATCACCCGAGGTTGGGAGTTAGAGACCAGCCTGACCAACATGGAGAAAGCCCATCTCTACTGAAAATAGGAAATTAGCTTGGCATGGTGCTGCATGCCTATAGTCCCAGCTACTTGGGAACCTGAGACAGGAGAATCGCTTGAACCTGGGAGGCAGAGGTTGCGGTGAGCCCAGATCCCGCCTTTACACTACAGCCTGGGCAACAGGAGCGAGACTCCATCTCAAAAAAAAAAAAAAAAAAAAGTACTGAAAAATGAAAGAACTGATGAAAAAGATAAATAGTAGACTTAAGTATATGTGATAATAAAAAGAGGGAAATAACCTAAAGTATGAATAAATGCATCTGTGAAAATAAATTATAGATGGTCAAGGTGGAGAAAAATGAGGTAGATCTTAAAAGTGTAGTATCAGAATGTATCTCCTGACATGAAATTCCACTATAGGCCAAGGCTCTAATAGGTTTAAAAAAAAAAAAAAAAAAAAAGTCCTCAGAGACCATATCATTTGAAAGGTGACTGAAAATAGGAACGTAGGTATAAGAGTCTACACAGAAGTGCTATGGTTTAGGGACAATGTCAATGTTTTTAATATTTGATTCTAAATCTATTAAAGCAATTCAGAATCTTTTCTATTACATATTAATTTGCATTATTAAATGAAACTCCTTTCCTATGTAGTTAGATATGCTGCTAGGTATGGTGGGCACACACCTGCAGTCCCAGTTATTTGGGAGGCTGAGGCAGGAGAATTGCTGGAGCCCAGGATTTCAAGGCTGTAATGCACTATAATTGCTTCTGTGAATAGTCATTGCACTCAAGCATGAGCAACATAGTGACATCCTGTGTCTTAAAAAAAAAAGAAAAAGTTATTAAAAAAGAAACGTGGCTGGGCGCAGTAGCTCACACCTGTAATCCCAGCACTTTGGGAGGCCAAGATGGGTGGGTCACTTGAGGTTGGGAGTTCAAGATCAGCCTGGCCAACATGGTGAAACCGTATCTCTACTAAAAATACAAAAAAATTAGCTGGGCGTGGTGGCGCGTGCCTGTAGTCCCAGCTACTCGGGAGGCTGAGGCAGGAGAATGCTTGAACCTGGGCAGCGGAGGTTGCAGTGAGCCAAGGTCGCGCCACTGCACTCCAGCCTGGCGCCTGGTGACTGAGTGAGACTCTGTCTCAAAAAAAAAAAAAAAAAAAAATACAAAAATTAGCAAGGTGTGGTAGTGGGCACCTGTGATCCCAGCTATTCAGGAGGCTGAAGCAGGAGAATCACCTGCACCTGGGAGGCAGAGGTTTTGGTGAGCTGAGATTGCCCCACTGCACTCCAGCCTGGATGAAAGAGGGAGACTCCACCTCAAAAAAAAAAAGTTCTATAAAATATTTAGTAGAGGCTGGGTGTGTTGGCTCACGCTTATAATCCCAGCACTTTGGGAGGCCGAGGTGGGTGGATCACTTGAGGCCAGGGGTTCAAGACCAGCCTGGCCAACATGGCAAAACCCCATCTCTACTAAAAATATAAAAATTATCTGGGTGTAGTAATGCACACCTGTAATCTCAGCTACTCTGAGGCATGAGAATTGCTTGAACCCAGGAGGCAGAGGTTGCATTAAGCCAAGATTGTGCCACTGCCGCCCAGCTTGAGTGACAGAGACTCTATCTTAAAATATATATATAGAGAGAGAGAGTAGAAAGAACATGCAGAGTGAGTTCATTTTAATTTATGTGTTTAACACCACAGAATAATTTTAACTGTCTTTTTTCATAATGTTTCCTGTATTACTGGACTTTTTACATAACTACTTGTGAAAACAATTCAGTGTGATTAAATACAAAAGCACTAACAATTTATATTTGGTATACTTAATATACTGGGTTTAGTCAGGTGGGGACATGAGAAAATTATTTGTGTCTGGCAGTGTCACACATTACGTAACAGTTAGTGTTCCTGGCCCCTTCTAATTAAAATATCTGGTAGCACTACCAATCATTGAGACCACCAATAAATGCTTCTAGGGAGCAGTAATGATCTTTAAAAAAAAAAAAAAAAAAACAGTGTTTTTATCATCACTATTCACAGCTATCTCCAGCAGCAGGTAAATGAGAGGCAAGAATTTTGTCTGTATACTTGTGTCTGTTTTTTTGTTTATACATTCATCTGTAAGTTTTAGCATTAATAATATTGAATTCACTAGGATGTTTACATTTCACAGTTTTACCAATTCTGTATTTAAATCGAAGTTTTTTTGTTTTTTGTTTTTGAGACAGAGTATTGCTCTTGTTGCCCAGGCTGGAGTGCTATGGTGCAATCTCGGCTCACTGCAAACTCTGTCTCCTGGATTCAAGTGATTCTCCTGCCTCAGCCTCCTGAGTAGCTAGGATTACAGGCATGCGCCACCATGCCCGGCTAATTTTGTATTTGTAGTAGAGACAGGGTTTCTCCATGTTGGTTAGGCTGGTCTCAAACTCCCAACCTCAGGTGATCCACCCGCCTCAGCCTCCTAAAGTGTTGGGATTACAGGTGTGAGCCACCACGCCCAGCCTTAAATCAAGTTTTTACTGTAGTTTCCTTATTGTGTTTCAATAAGGAAGTTTTTTGTGTGTTCTTGTGTAAGCGTTTATTAATCGTAATAATGTGTTATTCTGGCTAAAGGAATGCTAGATAAAACTGCATTTCTCCTCTGGGGCTTATATTAACTAACGAGTCATCAAACTTTTATCAGAATCACCTGGGAGCTTGTTAAAGCACATATTGCTGAGCCCCACCCGTATAGTTTCTTTTTGTTGGTTGGTTGGTTTGGGGTTTTTTTGAGATAGGGTCTCGCTCTGTCATCCAGGCTGGAGTGCAGTGGCATGATCTTGACTCACTGCAACCTTGCTGCCTGGATTCAAGCAATTCTCCTGCCTCAGTCTCCCCAGTAGCTGGGATTACAGGCATGTGCCCACCACACCTGGCTAATTTTTGTATTTTTAGTAGAGATCAAGATTCACCATGTTGGCCTGGCTGATCTTAAACTCCTGACTTCAAGTGATCTGCCCACCGTAGCCTCTCAAAGTGCTGGGATTATAGGCGTGAGCCACCACACCCGATCCAGAGTTTCTGAATTAGTAGGCTGATGTGTGGGGCCTGTGGATTTATGGTTCTAACAAATTTCCTCATAATGCTGATGCTGTTGGATTGGGGGAACACAATTTGAGATCTACTGTACTAACAAACTGTTTATGATTCCATTATGTTTTAGGGAGCAATGGACCACAGAAATTCTGCATTGAAAAAGTTGGGAAAGAAAATTGGCTACCCAGAAGTCATACCTGGTAAATACAATCAGAAAGAATAGAGAAAATAGCCTTTGTCCAGTTATCTGTAGCTATTTAAAGCCAGCTAGAAATTAAAAGTGATATTTAGTAGATTTAGAGAGCAGCACAGCCATCACAGCAATGCTGTTTTAGAGCATTTTGTTTACCCCAAAATGATTTCTTACAACTATTTGCAAACAATTCCTTTTTTCACATCTGAATTTTTTTTTTTAAATGTGGGATTTAGAATTCTTTTAACTTTTCTTTAAAGGCAGAAAAAGAAGTCAAAGTTAGGAGATCTACTTTATAACATCATGACCACAAATACTCTCATTTTAAATCTAATTTAATTACATTTCTAGAAATGTAGAAAACTAAATCTAATCCTTACCTTAGAGTAAATGTATTAATATTTTGGAATTCAACCTAATGTCAACAATATTTGAATCTTACTTTGTGGGATACATTTTAGTGATTATATATAGTCCTTGCTGGACATCTGACCTCTTTACTGTTTTATTGTCTATTCCTTTTTGTTTTTATACATATGTTTTATATATACATGTAATGTTTTAGTAAGAATTTTATTGATACATAAAAACTCACCCTCTTAAATTATACAGTAGAGTTCAGTGGTTTTTAGTGTATTTACGAGGTTATGTGAGCATCACTACTATCTAATTCCAGAACATTTTTTTACCTTCCCCAAAATCCATGTACCCATTAGCAGTCACTCCCCATTTACCCCCTGTGCAGCCCTTGGTAACCACTAATCTACTTTCTCTATGAATTTTTCTATTCTGTACATTTCATGTAAAATGAATCACACAATAAATATATAATCTTCTTTTTTTTTAAGACAGAGTCTTGCTGTGTTGCCCAGGCTGGGGTACAGTGGCGTGATCTCAGCTTACTGCAACCTCTGCCTCCTGGGTTCAAACGAGTCTCCTGCCTCAGCCTCCTGAGTAGCTGGTACTACAGGCGTGCACCACCACGCATGGCTAATTTTTGTGTTTTTAGTAGAGACAGGGTTTCACCACGTTGGCCAGGCTGGTCTTGAACTCCTGACCTGGTGATCCACCCACCTTGGCCTCCCAAAGTGCTGGGATTACAGGCATGAGCCACCATGCCCAGCCAAATATATAGCCTTTTGTGTGTAGTTTCTTTTACTTAGCATGTTTTCAATGTTCATCCATAGTCTAGCATATATCAATATTTCATTCCTTTTTAAAATCATTGTGTTTAATATACATAACATAGAATTTACCATTTGTAAGTGTTTATCGTTCAGTGGCATTAAGTACATTCACATCATTATGCAGCCATCACCACCATTCATGTCCAAAAATTGTTTCTTTTTTCTTTTTTTTTTTTTTTTTTCGAGACATACCTCACTCTGTCACCCAGGCTGGAGTACAGTAGCTCGGTCTTCACTCATGCAGCCTCCACCTCCCATGCTCAAGTGATCCTCCCACCTTAGCCTCCCAAGTAGCTGGGACTACAGGTGTGTGCTACCACACCTGGCTAATTTTTAACTTTTTGTAGAGACAGAGTCTGACTCCTGAGCTCAAGCAGTACTCCTGCCTTGGTCTCCCAAAGTGCTGGGATTATAGGCCACTGTGCCTGACCCAAAACTTTTTTTCATCTTGCAAAACTGAAATAGTACCCATTAAAGCAGGGGTCCCCAAGTCCTGGTCCCCAGCCTGTTAGGAACTGGGCTGCACAGCAGGAGGTGAGCAGAGGGTGAGTGAGCATTACCTGCTGATCTCTGTCACTTGCCAGTTCAGCAGAGGCATTAGATTCTCATAAGAGCAATAACCCTGTTGTGAACTGTACTTGTGAGGAATATAGATTGTGCATTCCTTATGAGAATCTAATGATCTCAGGTGGAACAGTTTCATTCCGAAACCACCCCCCTCCCCACTCCTGTCCATGGAAAAATTGTCTTCCACAAAACCATTCCCTGGTGCCAAAAAGGTTGGAGACTGCTGCTTTAAACAATGACTCCCCATTGACTCCCTCTCCCCAGGTCCTGGCAATCATCATTCTACTACTGTTTCTATGATTTCTGACTATCTTTAGTACTTCTTAAGTGTAGAATCATACCTTATTTGTCCTTTTGTGACTGGCTTATTTCACTTAGAATAATATCTTTAATTTTCATCCATGTTGTAGCATATGTCAGCATTTCCTCCTTTTTAATGGAGAATAATATTTGATAGTCTGGATATACTACATTTTGTTTGTACATTCATCTGTCCATGGACACTTGGGTTATTTCCACCTTTTGGCTGTTTTGAATAATGCTGCTATAAACATAGGTATAGTGTGGTAGAATATAGGTATATCTATCCATGTCCCTGCTTTCAGTTGTTTTGGATATATACCCAGAGGTGGAATTGCTTGCTTGTGTAGTAATTCTATTTTTAAATTTTTTAGGGGGGAATCTCTCCATACTGCTTTCCATAGGGTCTACACTGCTTTATATTCCTACCAGTAGTGCAGAGGAGCTCCAATTTCTCCACATCCTCACATCCTTTTCAACTCTTGTTTTCTTCTTTTTGTTGTTGTTGTTTTAAATAATAGCCATCCCAGTAGGTGTGAAGTGGTATCTTATTTGCATTTACCTAATGACTAAGGATGTTGAGCATTTTTTTCATATGCTTATTGGTCATTTGTATATCATCTTTGGAGAAATGTATCCTTTGCCCATTTTTAAATATTGTTGAATTGTAAGTTTTTTATATATTTTAGATAGCAGTTCTTTATCAGATATATGATTTATAAATATTTTTTTCCATTTTTGGGTTATTTCACTTTCGTGATGGTATCCTTTGAAGCACAGTAGTTTATTTTTTTGTGCTTCTATAGGAGTGGTGTTATACTACACTACTCATTTGATTCTTTGCATATTTCCTTTTCTCAAACTAATAACTCTTGCTTTTAGTTTTAATCGCCTGGACCTGCCACCATACAAGAGCTATGAGCAACTGAAGGAAAAGCTGTTGTTTGCCATAGAAGAAACAGAAGGATTTGGACAAGAGTAACTTCTGAGAACTTGTACTGTGAATGGGCAAGAACTTGTTTGCAATGTTTGTCCTTCTCTGCCTTTGCACATCTTGTAAAATTGGACTATGGCTCTATAGAGAGTTATCTGAGTGTAAGTAAATTAATATTATCATTAAAATTTATCTCCCAGTGATTTCTACTCGTTTCCAGAAATCAGGTCTGCAAATGACTAGTCAAAACCTTGCTTAACATGAAATTTTAACACAGCAATGAAATCTGCCTTGTCTTATTCCACTAGTTTGTTCCCTTAACAATTTTGTATATATGTCAAAAGTCTCACTTGGGAGTAGGTTTTTTCCTTTTAGAAATTCTGGAGATAAGCAGGGAAGTCCTTTGGTAACTGCAATATACAAGATCTTCCTATTAAGCCTCTTGGTAAGAGGCATTTGTTAAAAGTGCAAACTTACCCCAGCTTCTGGGGATGTGAGCAAAATTCTAGCTTGTGTTCTCCTTCTCATTTTAGTCTGACTTGACTATTGTCTTTCCTTTCTGGAGCATGAATCCATACATCATTCCTGAAAGTGATGCAAAACTGTTGCCTCTCTCTACAAAGTAGTTTAATCAATTTGAATTCAGGGAAAAGTTGGTCACAGCCTGCAAATAACTTCATTTAGAAGTTTGATTGTTTTAGTTGCTTGGCAAATACTACACTTTACAGACAATATTAACACTGTGATTCCTTCATTGTTGTTTTAAGAAGTTAACCTAGGGCCAGGCATGTAATCCTAGCACCTTGGGAGGCTGAGGCAAAAGGATCCCTTGAGGACAGGAGTTCAGGACCAGCCTGGGCAACATAGGGGAGACCCTGTCTCTTTTGGGGGGGGAAAAATAAATAAATGGGAAAAAAGTTAACCTAGAATTAGAATTAATTTAATTGAATTGATCTAAGGACATCACTGGTGATTTTTATATGTTCCTCTACATACTTGATGCTTTATAATTTTATCATAATCCAACATCTTCAGTTTATATTTAATTATTGTTAAGGAGTTTAAGACTAGAAAGACAAGAGTGCTTTCTAGTCCAAATGAGAGGTCAATGAAATAGCTTCTGACATCAAATTTTCATTTGAGAGAGAGAGAGTTGTGGTACGGGCTAAAAAGAAAGGAAGATAACATCCAGTAACTACAGGAATATATTCTCTGTGAATTAAAAGTCTGCACAGTTATCATTTCTCTGACATATGTTGGAGTAGTCATTTCCATTCTTTACATTGTCCTGAACTGGTCTGATATCCCTCATCTGCAATATTCTTTTTTTTTTTTTTTTTTAAGATGGGGTTTCACCGTGATGGCCAGGCTGGTCTTGAACTCCTGACCTCAGGTTATCCACCCACCTCGGCCTCCCAAAGTGCTAGGATTACAGGCGTGAGCCACCGCACCCAGCCATGCAATATTCTTTTTACCCTTAAAATTTTTAGCAGGGTTTTCTTTTTTTCTCATGACTATTTAAGTTTAGATTGCTCCATTATTAACTGATTAATGCACTTTGAAGTTCTCTGGAGTTAATTCTTTTAAATTGGCCTAGCTTAGACTGTCAAGATGGCTATTATAAATTGGACTTTATGAGCAGTGGAATGAAGCCTAAGCCAGCTGAGTCCCTATCATAGCTGTACCATGAGGACAGCCTCATAGCTCATGTATCAGGGACTTTGCCACGTTTCAGAGGCATAGCATGAACAAGTAATATTAAGCCAAGAACAAGCAGCAGAACCCTGTTCCATATGGAAAAAAAAAATTTTTTTTTTGGCCCTAATGCTCTTCCTTTTTACATCCTGAAACAATAAAAACCTTTTTTTTTTAACTTGTCTATCTGTACTCCACGACACTGCCATCATAAAGCAGAGACTTACATGAGTGAAAAAGTTGCCTCATCAAAGAAACTCAGTGTAAATGGGGAGACTAGGCTCTCCCCCAGCCCTATGGTTTTTTTTATTTCATGTACCCCAGGAAATACTGTGTGGTTTCCAGTAGCCCTAGTTGTTAAAAGTAGGGACTCTGCCTTTTTGTTGGTAGGGGGAAAACGCTATTGCTTTGTCTTACAGAGCGAATGTCTGCCAACTACCCGTTCATTATATAAGTCTGAACTTGGTAATATATGGCTAATGAAGATTAAGCCCTCTATAAAGACTTCCTGTTGAGGTGAATTCTCATACTGAAATGTAGTTATCTACAATATTTACTAGAGATTTATGAGATTAAATTAAGAGATAATGTAAGAAAATAGATTTTTTTTTTGTTCTATATAATCCTTCATGATTCGTTTAGGGACCTAGAAATATTGTGTGAAAATATATAAATATCACCCAAAAGGCTTTCTGCCCTATATTTTTAAAATACAGAATAGTTATATTTGAAGTAGCCCTGGCCCTAGTTCTATAGGGCTTGGCTATTTAATATTTTTATGGAAGAAGTGTTTAGTTCTGGAAAAGTTAAATGCTTGTATATATTTTTGCAGCCTGGGATCTCCCTACTCCATTTTTCCCTTTAATTTAAGTGGCCACATGTATATGTCTTCCCTGCTGTGTTAGGAAAATGGGGGCTGGATATCCCAAGAATCAGAGGTTATATAAAAATACTGCAAATAGACAGCAGACATAAATATCTACCAAATGCTATCTTAAATTTTGGTCCAAACTGAACATATGGAAATAGATTTATTGTATTTACGTAGACCTTTTTCTTAAATCTGAACTAAATTGCTTTTAGAATTCTTTTTCTTTGTAAGCATTGTAAATGCTAATAAATCCTGTTAATTATTATTTTTTTTTTTTTACTGCATGTTACATTGAAATAAAAACAAAGTAAAATGAGCAATTGCCTTATTCTTCTGCTCTTTTGCAGGGGGTGGGGGTTGGGGAAGACAGCATTCCACAGCCTGGTCAGGAGGGGGAAGGACCTCACTTGTTTCATCAAATGGGAGTGGTTTAAAACCGATCAAGCAGCTCATAATAATGAATTCCTGCTCTGTTTTTATTATGTCAGAGTACAGAAGAACCTCATTTCATAAAACTTACAATAACTCTATTTAAAATTCAGGTATTGTACTTGGGAGGCTGAGGTGGGAGGATCACTTGAGTCCAGAAGTTCAAATCCAACCTGGGCAACATAGCGAGACCCTGTCTCTTAAAGAAACAAAAAGACATATTCAGGTACTGATTTTTCATCAAGAGATTGACATACCAATGATTAGAAATTTTAGTGAACCATGTGCAACTATACACAAAGTTCTCATCCTAAATGAATTGTTTCAATCAAGCCCGCTCTACCACTTTTTACTTACCTGGTTAATAATCTGAAATGTTATCAGGGTTGACTCATGGAATTAAACTTTTCCTCTTGTTTTCGATGTTACTTCATCTTTCTAAACTCCTTTAGAGTTAACTACTTCTATTTAGTATTGTTGGTATCTCCAGCCCACACCTTTTTTTTTCTTTTAGTTATTTACAAAATTGTTTGTATATTTGTATATTACTGTATTAACAGTACCTTTGTTTTCTTGATCTGTCACTTCTAATAGGTAATGCTACAAATATTGCAGGGAGTCAAATGCTTTTATAAAGTTTCTTCAGTGGTTGCCTCACTTACGTTTTCCTAAAAGATGTAAGACTGTTTATAATTAAACTTTTTTGGTCCTTCATTTGCATGCTTTTCTGTTAGTCTTGGGTAAGATGGGGTCTCTTTCCTCTTTCCCTGGCCCCGCCTTCGGAGAAGACTTACAATGACTAGGTCACATAGACTTCTGCCTCTCTGCTTTTTTATGTGGCAAGTTACAGTCTGTCTGTATTGTGGCATTGTTCCCGGACCAAACCAAGGGTCAGGCTCCTTATTCTTGCAGCCCAATAATGAGGTGCAGATGAACTGGGAAAGGAAGGAGTTTATTTCTGTAACGGGTATGGGGAGAAGGCCTGGAAATTATCCCCAGACCAATTCAAAACTACAAAGTTTTCCAGAGCTTATTTACCTTCTAAGCTATATGTCTATGTGTAAGTGTGCATTCATCTAAAGACATAAGTGATTAAATTTTTTAAATGTTTAAGATCTGAGTCCCAAAGACCTTCTGGAGCCTCAGTAAATTTACTTATCTAAATGGATCCAGGTGCTGGGGTGAATGATTACCCTTATCTTGTCTCCTGCTAAATCACGGAGGTTTGGGGAGTTCCTTCAGACCCCCAGTAAACTTGTTTGTGGAGGCCTTCAGACCCCCAATAAAACTTGTTTAATCCTAAATGGATCCTGTTAAGAATTCCTTTGTTATCTTGTCATGCTTCAAGGCCCAGGAAAGGCCTGGGCAAAACCCTTGGTGGGCTTTGTATAAGGGCCCTGACTTTTTTTAGCTTTTAATATTTAATCACTAATCAGTGCTGAAACAGCTGTTACGGAGGCCTGTGTTATTAAAACCTGGCCTATCACAATATGAGTAAAAATACTAGAAATTGCTGCGCAGATGAGACTGGATTTGGTGCCCATGTTGAAGATGAAGATATCTCCAGGGGCCATCGACCAACATAAAGGCCTCCATGTGAATTGCTTTTCTGAGACAACTAAAAGACGGGACCACAGGCAGGAGTGCTAAGTAGAGAACCACCAACTAGCTAGCTATCAAGACTGTTACCAAGACTGTTATCAACCAGCTGGCCTGCTTACCATCTTCAGTAGACCTTTTTCTTCTTAGGAAACTCAGGTGATTATGCTCTCATTTAAAACAAAACCAGTGGAGAGAGACTAAGGCAAGAGGAATTTTTTTACAGCTGATCTAACATGGGACTAGGGGAAAGAAACTGCAGGCCTCTCCCAGGTCCTGAGTAGCTGTTTAGTCTGTCCAATGGAAGCTGCTAGAATGCTAGAATGCTGTACTTTTGGTGTGCTTAGAATAAGGGAAAAGATATGTCCCCCCTCAGCATGTGGAAACCTATGGGGAATAAGTAATTGTTATTAACCATTGGCTCTCATCCAAAACCCTATAAAGCATCAAACTGGGACTCAGCTGTGGCTGACTGGCTGTTCTCTGGACTTTTCAAGTGTCTCACATTGTGTAACTCTAGAATAGGAGTTGCTGTCTCTCCCAGCCTATTTCAGTTGTCGAATCTTCCATGTTTGTAGGACTCCTTTATGATCAGGATATGTGGAGTGTGGAGCCAGGAGAACCTTCCTGGTTGGCAAGGAAAAGAGGGCCTTAAACATAAACCCCAGAAGGACACTGTTGATCCCTTATAAACAGGGGCCTGTTAATAAGTGAAGAGTGGCTATGGACAAAAGGATTTCCTCAAAGCACCCCACAGGGAAGAACCTTGAGAATTTGTAGTCATACTTTGCAAGATCACTAAAAACAGCCCTCCTGTTATTTTTCTTCTAATTCACACCTGTTCTATTTGTCTTCCATATCATAGCAACCAATACCACACCAACATTCACTTAATACCAAAACAACTGTCAACATTTATCACTATGTGCAGGACACTGGTAGATATGCTATGTGCAGTGTCACTTAGTCTTCCTATTACTGGGAACGATTTCTGTTTTACAAGACAGTAAGAGGCTCGAAATGACTGAATCTTGTTCACAACTATTAAGTAGAAAGAGTACAGATTGGAATCCAGGACGTTTTGACTCCAAAGCATGTATACTTACCCATTTTGCTGTACTGCTACTTACCACAACACTGGAAGTAACCAATTTTGCCATTCCATTTAATTAGCCTCCAAATCCTATCAAATCTATTCCCAAAACTTTTTTTTTTTTTTTTGAAACAGTCTCGTTCTGTTGCCCAAGCTGGAGTGCAGTGGCGCGATCTCGGCTCACTGCAACCTCCCCCTCCCGATTTCAAGCAATTCTGCTTCACCCTCCCGAGTAGCTGGGATTACAGGCGCCCACCTCCATGCCCGGCTAATTTTGTATTTTAGTACAAAAAGTCAATCCTCTTAACATGCAGACACTTACATTTCGAAGGAGAACCAAATCCTTCCTCACTGAAGAGCAGCTACCGTGGAATGAAACTTTGGAGTTATATTATCGTTGAATCCAACAAGCTACAGTGCCTGGGAGAAAAAGCACTTATAAAGTATTCGGTGAAGCTTACTGGTGATAAGGCATGCGCGTGTTCAGCACAGTAATGTGGCACAGGGTTCACTAAACGGCAGCATGTTTTAACCAAAGTTATTTCCTACTGTAGGGGTTAAAATTATTATAGAGTTATGACCAGAACTCAAATGTTCAGGAATAGTGAGAACTTTATGTGAACTCCTGCTTGAGAGGTAAATATTTTCATTTTCCTTGAAGAACAGTCGAGGGCATTCCGAGCTCAGAGTGTCCTTGACTAATGTTGAATAACGGGAGGGGGAGATCTGGCCAATCTCCCTTCCTACTTAGTTAATGAAAACATCAAGGATGAACTTATATAATGGAATTTTGGCTCTCAAGAGGAGGTTGGTGTTTTATTTTTTAGTGTCCTTGCATAAACTTTGTATGAACCCCTTGCTTAAACTTTACATGAACTTAACCATATAAAAGACTAGCTACATCAGAAAAAAAACGGAGAGAGACGGAATTCTGCGTTTGACTTGCGACTACCCGTGCTGCTTCTTGCCGGTGCTGACCGTGCTGCTGGGACTGCCGTGCTGCTTTCTGCCGGTGTTGATTACTTGTTAAATTGCTTCTTGGGTATGGTACCATTGTAAATTTGTAAATAAATCTTCTTTTTCTATCTCACTTTAAAAACTCGGCTGGTGTTTTTCCTTCCCACGAACCTGCTCTTTAAAAACAAATCCAAGCTTGGTACTTCAGTTTTCTTCAGTTAAAACTGAAACAAATTGGCATAGTCGGCAGGATTCGGGGAGAAGGAGGGGCAACATGCCTTTCTTCAAACGTGATGTTAAAGCTGTTGTGTGTGATATTCCGGGATGGGATGATTCAACTTTTTCCGCAGTAGCCCGCGTATGGGCCTGTGGAACAGGGACTAAGTGAGAATTGGGATGGCCGGCTACGATCGGCTGACCCCATGCAGGTATGTGAAACATTAGAACTAGTACCAGTGGAAAAGGGGAAAGAGTTGGTGGCTATTAGCCGCCGAGGTTGGATTTTATTGTCAGCTTATAGAAAGCAGTATCTAGAAAAGCAGAAGGTTATACAAAAAAAGTTACAATTAGAAAAGGAGTTAACAGATTTACAAAGTAAGTTGTCAATGTTGCAGTGTCAAAATTTTATTTTAGGAGACCAGGTGAAAACATACCAAGGAGTGGCTGAAAAGGCAGCAGTGCGATGTGCTCAGTATAAATATCGTAAGAGAAAAGGAAAGGTGAATGCTCAAAAGGTTCATGCAGTAATTAAATGAAAATTGGACATACTCCCAAACGTGAATATATTGTCATGATTGTCCCAATCCCTGAGTATATACTAGGGATGGATATTTTAAAAGGAATGACTTTGCATTTGGAGGATGGACGTTATAATTTTGCTATAGCTAAACTTACTTATAAGATCTTTCCCAATTTAATTATTGGTAAATTAAGAATGGAGCCTCTCACCCTACCTACGCCCACTAAAGTTATACACTGTAAGCAGTACAAAATACCAGGTGGATATACTGAAATAACTGATACCATACGAAATTATGTGGAAGCTGAGGTAATGGTTCCTTGTACATCAGAATGGAATAGTCCAATATGGCCAGTCCGCAAATCTGATGGGTCGTGGCGAATGACCGTAGATTACAGAAATTTAAATGTAGTTACTCCTCCTTTACATGCCGCTGTGCCAGACACTATTATCTTAATTGAAAATATACAGAAGCATCCTGGTCAATGGTATGTAGTCTTAGATTTGGCTAATGCCTTTTTTACAATACCCATTAACCCAGACCAGTGGCAATATTTTGCTTTTACCTGGGATGGGCGTCAATATACTTTTACCAGACTGCCACAAGGATATAAACATAGTCCAACTTTATGTCATAAGATAGTGGCTGAACATTTAGATGAGTGGACTCACCCTAATGTAGTGCTCCATCATTATATTGATGACATAATGATACAAGGACATGATCAAATTACCCTACAACAAGCATTATCTTCCTTAACTGATCATTTATCAACTAAAGGATGGAAAATTAATCCCGCTAAAATACAAGGGCCAAATCAACATGTGAAATTTTTAGGAATCTATTGGGACCATGGGCAGCAGTCAATTACCCCAAAAGCTAAGCAACGTATTTTGGAATTTCCACCGCCCGCTAATAAAAAGGAAGCTCAAAAATACATTGGTTTATTTGGATATTGGCGAAGCCATATACCCCATCTAGGTATTTTATTACAACCTTTGTTTAAAGTGACCAGAAAAAAATATCAATTTGAATGGGGAAAAGAGCAACAAGAAGCTTTTGAGCGAACCAAGGAGGCTATTCAACAAGCATTAAATTTATGGCCTTTGCGAGAAGGTCCATTAGAATTAATGATTAGTGTAATTGATCAACATGCTAAATGGAGTTTATGGCAAAAACAAGATGGAAAACGTGTTCCTTTAGGCTTTTGGTCCAGAAAATTGCCCCAGTGTAAGAAACCATATACTCAATTAGAACAACAACTATTAACAGCATACTGGGCACTAACTGAAACTGAGCATATAACAGCTAACAGAGAAATCATTTTAAGACCACAAATTCCCATAATGCAATGGATACTATCAGATCCAGTATCTCATAAGATAGGGCATGCTCAAGAATCCCATGTCATCAAATGGAAATGGTATATTCAAAACCGAGCTCGGGCTGGTCCTACAGGGACCTTACAATTACATGAAAAAGTCTTCTCATGCCCAGCACCTATCCCTTTAAATAGTACCACACCGCTTAAACATATTAGCAGTAAAGTATGGGCCAACAATGGATATGATACTTTAACAAAGAGCAGCAACAACATGCTTGGTTCACAGATGGATCTGCAAAATATATAGGTGCCAAACGATATTGGAAGGCTATAGCTTATAATCCTTCCTCACATGTTACTTTAGAGCACTCTGGAATTAACTGCAGCAGTCAATTTGCAGAATTATATGCTGCATGGCTGTGTTTAGAAAAAGAATATGGGGGGACAATGTCACATTTTTACTGATTCCTGGGCCGTATATATGGGATTATTAACTTGGATAGCCCAATGGGAACATGATGGATGGAAAATCCGAGATAAAACCCTATGGGGGGGTGGAAATTTGGCAAAATATATGGATTGTATTGCAATGTACTAATGTTTCTGTTTTTCATGTAGATGCTCATACATCCTTGGATTCAATTGAGAAATTATACAACAAAAAGGCAGATGAATTAACCAAAATTAATACTAATACACATGCTGAAGATCATTTAAAATGTGCACAATGGATACACGAGCATACTGGTCACACTGGGGCCAAAACCATGTACAGGTGGGCTAATCAAAGGGGGGATTTATCTCCCTCTTGATGTTTGCAAAACTGTTACATACCAATGTCCTGTATGTAATCAGGATAGACTCCAACATGTACCACGTATAGTTACTGGTGAATTAGCTCGAGGAAAACAGTCAGCTCAAATTCGGCAAATTGACTACATAGGCCCACTACCTATGTCAAAAGGATGTGCCTATATTTGTACTATCGTGGATACTTATTCTGGAGTCCTTATAGGATGCCCATATAAAAGAGCCACTCAACTTAATACATTAAAAACATTAGATTATATATTGTTATATTATGGAACCCCACTCCAAATTCAAAGTGATAATGGGTCACACTTTAAAGGTAAGTTAATAACTGATTATTGTGCTCAATATAATATAGAATGGATATATCATATCCCCTACTATCCTCAGGCTGCAGGCCTCATAGAAAAAATAAATGGTTTGCTAAAAGAAAAATTACGAAAATTAGGGAGCAACTCTTATCATGCTTGGAAAGATTTTTTATTGACTGCTTTAATGCAACTTAATAACCGTCCTTTAACTGATGGACAAACTCCCCTCTAACGAATGCTAAATACTCCTTCTACTTTAGAGGTTCGGTTTCAGTCCACAAAGACTGACAATTTTACTATTAATTGGTGGAAGTTTCACCCTGATACTATACAACCCTGGAGTGCCACTAATGCTGCAGCCGGATATGATCTTTTTACTTATAACACCATAACAATTCCAGCACATATGCAACAAGTTATACCCACTGGAATTGGATTACAAATTCCCCCTGGATATTATGGTCAACTTGCTGCCCGATCAAGTTTAGCCTTAAAAAGGGATGATGATTTTAGGAGGTATTATTGATACTGATTATTACGGAAAAATTAAAGTATTAAGTTATAATTCTTCTGACACAGACATCATTTTACCAAAAGGACATCGAATTGCTCAAATTTTATTTATTCCTGTATTACAAACTTTAAATTGGAAAGTGCAAAAATATCCACCCATCTCTGAGCATATTGGGTTTAGTAATACTAACGGACGTGTATGGGTGCAAACTGCCCCCAACAAACCCCTTCAACCTGGTGAAATAGTGGCTAAAGGAAAAGATAATTGTTTATATGTCTTAATTCCTCCTGCAGATACTCCTATTTTAGTACCATCTAACCATTTGTATTTTCGACCATAGTATTTTATAGGCATTCTAATTCTGGGAACTCCCTTGGTTTTAACATATACACCTGGAACCATTCTACAAGCAACAAAATCCATGAATAAATCAGACTCAATACTTCTACGATGGGGATGGCAGAGCTCAACACGTATTCAAACTCAAGATAATTTTACTTGCAATGTTAATCAAAAATGTCTTCATACTAACTTTTCTGTTAAAGGAACTAATATTAATACATGGACAGGACCTTTTCCAGTCAGACGTGTACTAACCAGTGACAGTTCTGTTACCATAAATATTACAACCAATGTCAGTATCTCTTGTTGTACTAAAGATTTAACTCCCCTAATGCATATGTCAATGTCACAATATAGACAACACTTAATATCAATATTATCTGATTGCAATCAAAGTATGATGTTTATACAAGTAAATATTACTACTTATCTTTTATGTCATGAGCACAATTACTAATCGTACTGACTGGGCCGATTATATGCATATAGTTATTGAAAATGAAAAAACTTTTAACATAACTCAACCCACTCTAATACGTATTCCCCATGCTTGCGTAAACACCACATTACTAGCTCAATCATACCATCTACTTCTTAATATTAGTTTTCCATTGTTAACTCCATGTGTACGAAGACGCAGGGCATGGTATGACACCCTATTAGGAGGGGGTAGGAACTGGAATTGGACTAGCAAACAGTTTTGATTTAAATACTTTAGCATATAAATTAAAAAATACTGGAAGGGATGCGGCCATGGCCACCAGCTTAAATGCACAGTGGATTCCCACTATTATTAAACCTTTGAAACAGCAATTACAATATCAAAAATCATTGTTACACATATTTAATACTACTGTAGTTTCTACTACTCAGAATATAATAACATTATTTAATTGGACACAATGCTCCTTACAATATCTATATACGTATATGCAAGTAAAAAATATGAAAAAAGATTTAGTTTTAGGTTCAATTCCATGGCCCACCATATTTAATATTCCAAATACTACCTGGGTGCGAACTCATAATCCATTTCAGTGCCAACTCACATATTGCATTGGAACAATAAATATTATAAACCCAAACAAACTACTGTTTTATGTCCTTATCATGTTCTTCCTATACCTTATCCACATTATTTTCTACAACCTAAGTATTATGGAACATATATAGATGATCAAAATGTAACTTATAATTTACAAAATTGTGATAATACTAATCAAGGTCTTGTGTGCAATGGGTTACAACGACAAATGGAACCATGTTTGCTACAGTTTTCTGTTAATCACTGCATTTTTACAATTATACCCGCAGTAAACTATTCAGTAATCTATGAGGTCACTTATCAAACTGTCTGTCTGGCTACTGCACAATCAGTTACTACTCAATTTTTAAAAGTCACTGCTCCTTTTTCTGGTTGTGTACGTAATATTCATATACTACCTTGGTATAATACCACTATATATCTTACTCCCATTAACCAAACGTATAATCTTACCTTTTATCCTTTGCAATTACCAAAATATCCCTTAGAAGTGTATTTAAATTTACCTCTTATTTTATACCAAAATGCACAGTTAAATAAATCATTACTCTCTCTCAATAAGCAATTAGCTCAATATAGATTACAAACCACCATTGTTAGTAATAAACTACAAGCTTACTCTCATGCCATTGCTACAGATAGTAACCACAACTGGTGGGACTGGCTTTTTACACATCCTAATACTTTTTATCGTTTTATTCCATTTTTTGCTTTTATTTTCGTTGGATTTATATTTAGCATATGTAGTTGTTGTTGCAATCTATATTTGTATAAACAAATAAGGTCATTACATACTTCTATATTGCATACTCAATTTGTTTACAGTCGTTCCGGCCATACCTAAGGGCCGTGTGTAGGGGTTAAAATTATTATAGAGTTATGACCAGAACTCAAATGTTCAGAAATAGTGAGAACTTTATGTGAACTCCTGCTTGAGAGGTAAATATTTTCATTTTCCTTGAAGAACAGTCGAGGGCATTCCGAGCTCAGAGTGTCCTTGACTAATGTTGAATAACAGGAGGGAAGATCTGGCCAATCTCCCTTCCTACTTAGTTAATGAAAACATCAAGGATGAACTTATATAATGGAATTTTGGCTCTCAAGAGGAGGTTGGTGTTTTATTTTTTAGTGTCCTTGCATAAACTTTGTATGAACCCCTTGCTTAAACTTTACATGAACTTAACCATATAAAAGACTAGCTACATCAGAAAAAAAACGGAGAGAGACGGAATTCTGCGTTTGACTTGCGACTACCCGTGCTGCTTCTTGCCGGTGCTGACCGTGCTGCTTTCTGCCGGTGTTGATTACTTGTTAAATTGCTTCTTGGGTATGGTACCATTGTAAATTTGTAAATAAATCTTCTTTTTCTATCTCACTTTAAAAACTCGGCTGGTGTTTTTCCTTCCCACAAACCTGCTCTTTAAAAACAAATCCAAGCTTGGTACTTCAGTTTTTCTTCAGTTAAAACTGAAACACCTACTTAGAGGGCCCAGAAACGTTTGCGGCCTGCGAGAATAGAATGCTAAGGAGCGAAAACCCGGACAACACAGGGCTCTGGGAAGAAGGGTCCCCCTTTTAGAGGTGAGAACAGGATAGAACACAAAGATGTGGTTTCTCCTAGGTAACGCGGGCGAGGCTGAGCTCGGATTCTGCAGACTCCCAGGCCAGCCCTAACCAATTCATCTCCGAGTTTGCACAGCCTGTTCCCCGGAGACTCCAGCCCCATCCCTGGCCTGCCCGATCCCCGAAGCGCATTTTGGCCCTGGGCCTCTCTCTCACTCTGGGCTCAAAGAGGTCTCAGCAACCGCCCCACTCGCCTTCATACTCTCCCACCACGCTCCACCCAGGGACTTCAGAGCCAGCTTAGAACTCCACTGAGAGCTGAAAGCATCTTCCGATACCGAGAACCAGCATGTTCTTTTTTTGTGAGTCAGGGTCTCTCGCTCTGTCGCCCAGGCTGGAGTGCAGTGGCGCAAATCTTGGCTCACTGAGCCTCGAACCATCCTCCCACCTCAGCCTCCAGAGTAGCTGGGACCACAGGCGCGCGCCACCACGCCCGGCTACTTTTGTTTTTTTTTAGTAGAGACGGGGTGTAGCCATGTTGCCGCGGCTGTTCTCAAACTCTTAGGCTCAAGCGATCCTTCCGACTCGGGCTCCAAACGTGCTGGTTTTACAGGCGTGAGCCACCGCTTCTGGCCAGAACCAGCATCTTTTCTGCACGGCTGGAGCTGGGAATTTTCCACAGCTTAGCGCTCGTCTCCTTTGCTTTTCGCTTTCCCACAGTCGAGCAAATTTACAGAGTCCGGGCGCAGCTGAAGTCTGCTCGCCCGCCCCCGCCTCACCCTGGCTCCTGATAGGCAGCTAGCGTTGTCCGTTTTGACAGAAACCTGTGCGCAGGCGCAGAAAGGCACGGGACTGGGCTGAGTGTTGCCTACGCGGGGCTACCGGATCCATCGGAAATGGTGAGCGTGGGCCGGGGGGCTAGTGGCTGTCGGCCGCCCATCGCCCCACGCCCGGGCCTTCAGATCTCTGAGGATGAGGGGATCTCAGAGCTTTGGGCAGGGAATCGGTTGGGGCTGGGCGTGGCCGGGACCGGGCCGGAGCAGACTTGAGGGCGGAACCCAGGCGGCGCGGGCCTCTAGAGCGGACTCAAGGCGGGGCCGCGGGCTCCTGCTGCCCCTTGACCGGAAGTAGGAGCTCGGACTCGGCCGGGAAGAGATGGTGGGGCTAGGGTTGGACAGCGACCCTGCAGCCTAGCGTCCTGGGCCTTGTTGCGCGATGGCAACCTTGCTAACGTTTACTGCGAGCTCATTTATGGCAGGCTCTGCCAGGCGCTTTAGTTATCTCGTCCTTCCTCCGCTTCCTTCTCCCAGCTCTGTGAAGTGGATACGACCATTAGCCCCATTTTTTATGCGAATCTGTTATCCAGAGCTCTGAGTAGCCTAGTGCTTTGCCCCAGGAAATGGTGGAGGTGGAGAAGCTTGATTGCCGCCACTCTGTCACCGTGGTTCTTGCCAGCTGCTGGGACTGAGTGCCTGAGTCAGGAACAGGCGGCGTCCGCCCTTGGGGATTCCAAAGCCTTCTTTCTACCTTGCTGGCTGCAGCTGTGGGCTCTCTACGCCTTTACAGGTTTTGCAGTTTTTAATCATCACAACTTGTGCAAAATTTGAAAAAAGCTTTAAATTTTAAGCCATGTGAATGTGTTTTTCAAAAATCGTATTTATAAATCTAGATCTTTTAAGAAAAATTGAAAAAAGAAACTGTCATCACCTGGAGACAGTCATATGACTTCTAGTCTTTGTTTGTTTTTGCTTTATACAATTTAGCCCTTATTGAATGTACAATTGCGGGTTCTGTGTTTTTCATTATTACACCACAAAGAATATCTCCACATCATTACATACATGTAATAATACTTCAAATATATATAAAACTTCATTTTTCACATCACTTCTTAAGCTGTGAAAAAAATTCGTATATAATAGTTGTACACATTTATGTTGTAGATATTTATACATGTGATATTCTGATACAGGCATACAATGTGTAATGATCAAGTCAGGCTATATTTATTATAGAATGTTCGTCACCTCAAACGTTCATTATTTCTTTTTTTTTCGGAGATGGAATCTTGCTGTGTCACCCAGGCTGGAGCACAATGGCGCGATCTCAGCTCACTGCAACCTCCACCTCCCAGGGTTCAGGCAATCCTCCTGCCTAAGCCTCCCTAGTAGCTGGAATTACAGACACCTGCCACCACACCCGGCTAATTTTTGTGTTTTTAGTATAGGCGAGGTTTCACCATGTTGGCCAGGCTGGTCTCGAATTCCAGACCTCATGATCCGCCCACCTCCCAAAGTGCTGGGATTACAGGGGTGAGCCACCGCCTGGCTTTTTTTTTTTTTTTTTTTTTTTTTTTTTTTGAGACTCATTCTGGCTCTGGCGGCTCAAGCTGGAGTGCAGTGAGCTCGGCTCACTGTAAACTCCGCCTCCCGGGATTAAGGATTCTCCTGAATAGTTGGGACTACAGGCGCATGCCACCACGCCCGGCTAATTTTTTGTATTTTTATTAGAGATGAGGTTTCACCGTGTTAGCCAAGATAGTCTCGTCGGTCTCCTGACCTTGTGATCCGTCGGCCTCTGCCTCCCAAAGTGCTGGGATTACAGGCATGAGCGCGCCCCTGAAACATTCATTTGTGTGTGTGCGTTAAGAACATTTTAAATCTTCTAATCTTCTAGCCTTTCATTTTCCTTTTTTTTTTTTGAGAGAGAGGATCTTACTCTTACTCAGGCTGAGTACTCCTGGACTCATGAAATCCTCCTGCCTCAGCCTTCCAAGTACCTGGAATTATAGGCGGGGACCACAAGCCTAACAAACTATTTTGAAATATACAATAAATGAGTGTTAACTATAGTCACCCTATTGTGCTGTCAGACATAGAACATGTTGCTTCTATCTAACTGGACATGTGTGCCCATTAACCAATCTGTCTTTGTCCTCTCCCACTTCTCAGACTCTGGTAACCATCATTCTACTCTCTACTTACAGGAGCAACATTTTTAGCTTCTACATATTTTTCTTTCTGTGCCTGACTTATTTCAGCTAATATAATGACCTCTACTTCTGTCCGTGTTGCTGCAGATGACAGGATTTCATTCTTTTTTATGGTTGAATAGTATGTCATTGTGTATTAATACCACATTTTCTTTATCCGTTTATCTATTGATGGACACTTCGTGAATTCCATATCTTGGCTATTATAAATAGTGCTGCAATATGAACATGAGGATGTAGGGATCCCTTTGACGTACTAGTTTCCTTTCCTTTGAATAAATACCCAGTAGTGGTATTGCTGGATTGTATTGTAGTTTTTGTTTTTGTTTTTGTTTTTTTGAGACAGAGTCTTGCTCTGTCACCAGAGTACAGTGGCACAATCTTGGCTCACTGCAACCTCCACCTCCTGGGTTCAAGCAATTCTCCTGCCTCAGCTTCCCGAGTAGCTGAGACTACAGGCATGCACCACCATGCCCAGCTAATCTTTGTATTTTTAGTAGGGATGAGGTTTCACCATGTTGGTCAGGCTGGTCTCGAACTCCTAACCTTGTGATCCGCCTACCTCGGCCTCCCAAAGTGCTGGGATTACAGGCATGAGCCACCTTTGCCTGGCCCCTTATCTCTTAAAAAACAATAACAGATAAGGTCTGGCTGTGTTGTCCAGGCTGGACTTGAACTTCTAGGCTCAAGCAGTCTTCCCACTTCAGCCTCCCAAGTGGTTGGGACTACAGGCACTGCCAACGAACCCAGCAGTTTATAGTTTTTTTAAGAAAACTCCATACTGTTTTCCATAATGGCTAATTTACATTCCCACCAACAGTGTATAAGAGTGACCTTTTCTCCACATCCTTGCCAGCATTTGTTATTTTTTTGTCTTTTTGATAATAGCCACTCTAACTGGGGTGAGGTGATATGTCATTACGGTTTTGATTCACATTTCCCTGATAATTAGTGATGTTGAGCATTTTTTCATATACCTGATAACCATTTATATGTCTTCTTTTGAGAAATCTCTGTTCAGAGCCTTACTTTGCCCACTTCTTAATGGGATTATTTGTTTTTCTGCTGTTGAGTTTGAGTTCTTGCATATTCTGGATATTAATCAGTCCCTTGTCAGATGAATGGTTTGCCAATATGATCCGTTTCAGAATGTCTCCTCACTCTGTTGATTGTCTCCTTCGCTGTGGAGAGGCTTTTAGTTTAATATGGTCCCATTTGTCTATTTTGTTGTTGTTGTTATTGTTGCCTATGCTTTTGAAGTCTTCGCCATAAAATCCTCGCCCCAACCAATGTCCTGAAGCATTTCCCTTATGTTTTATTCTAGTCATTTTATAGTTTTGAATCTTATATTGAAGTCCTTGATCCAATGTTGAGTTGATTTTTGTATATCATGAGAGATGGGGGCCTAGTACCATTCTCTTACAAATCCAGTTTTCCCAGCACCATTTATTGAAGAGGATATTATTTTCCCAATGTATGTTCTTGATGACTTTGTCGAAAATCAGTTGGCTATAAATACGTGGATTTCTTTCTGGGTTCTCTGTTCTAGTCCATTGGTCTGTGTGTCTGTGTTTTTATACCAATATCATGCTTTTTTTGGTTACTGCACCTTTCTAGTAGGTTTCAAAATCAGGTAGTGTGATACCTCAAGCTTTGTTCTTTTTGTCCAGGCTTGCTTTGGCTTTCTGAGCCTTTTGTGGTTCCAAACAGATTTCAGGATTGTTTACAGGCAATGCTTGCACACAGTAAAAAAATTAATGATGTGAAAGGATCTAAGAGAAAAATAAAATTCCCACTCTCCTAACCCCCAGTCTCAGTCTTTCCTCCTTTAGAAACAACCATTATTAATCTTTCTTTCTTTCTTTTTCTTTCTTTCTTCCTTTCTTTTCTTTCTTTCTTTCTTTGCCAGACTTGACCCTCCCAAGCTCAAGTGATCCTGCTGCCTCAACACCCCAAGTACCTGGACTACTGATGCATGCCACCATACCTGCTAATTTTTTTTTTGTATTTTTTTGTAGAGATATGGTTTTGCCCTGTTGCACAGGTTAGTCTCGAACTTCTGGTCTCAAGTGATTCGTCCACGTTGACCTGCCAAAGTGTTAGGAACCACTATACCCAGCTGTTTGTTTCTTATACATCTATGCAAGCCCTTATATGGCCCCTCTTTTTCTTACATAAATGGTAGCTTACTGCAACCTGTGCTATGCTATTCTGTGGTTATACTCATAAAAGCAACACAAATTTATATGCTTTTTTTTTTTTTTTTGCTTTGGATCTTTCATTGTGTAAATATAGATGCATATTTTAACTTTTTTTTTTGAGACAGAGTTTTGCTCTTTGTTGCCCAGGCTGGAGTGCAGTGATGTAATCTCAGCTCACCGCAACCTCTGCCTTCCGGGTTCAAGGGATTCTCTTGCCTCAGCCTCCCAAGTAGCTGGGATTACAGGCATGCACCACCACGCCCAGCTAATTTTGTTTTTTTTTTTTAGTAGAGACTGGGGCTTCTCCATGTTGGTCAGGCTGGTCTCGAACTCCTGACCTCAGGTGATCTGCCCACCTCAGGCTCCCAAAGTGTTGGGATTACAGGCATGAGCCACCGCACCTAGCCAACTTTTTTCTTTTCTTTTTTTTTTTTTTTTTTTTTGAGACAGAGTCTTGCCCTGTCGTCCAGGCTGGAGTGCAATGGTGTGATCTCAGCTCACTGCAACCTCTGCCTCCCGTGTTCAAGTGATTCTCTTGCCTCAGCCTCTCAAGTAGCTGGGATTACAGGCGCATGCCACCACGCCCGGCTAATTTTTGTATTTTTAGTAGAGACATGGTTTCTCCATGTTGGCCAGGCTGGTCTTGAACTCATGACCTCAGGTGATCTGCCCACCTCAGCCTCCCACAGTGCTGGGATTATAGTCGTGAACCACCGCATATTTTAACAATTTGAAGTAGTACCAGAGGATATAATATATCTGCACAAGTGGAGTCAATTAAAAAAAAGAAAAAAAGTTAAAAAAAAAGAAAATTTATGTGGTCCCCATCTTACCACCCCATTGTAACTTCTGTTGGCAGTTGGGTGTGTTTCCTTCCAGATTTGTTTGGTACATAAGCACGTTTATTAGATGTTTATTAGATGAAACTGGAATATATATATTTATACATGTTTGGTACGTAAGCACATTTATTAGATGTTTATTAGATGAAACTGGAATACATATATTTATACATGTTAAGTTTAAGGCTGGAGAGAGAAGAGAAAAAAAAAAGAAAAAAAAAAGGGCTGGAGAGATCGCTTGAACCCAGGAGGTCAAGGCTACAGTGAGCCATGATTACACCACTGCACTCCAGCCTGGGTGAGAAAAAAAATAAGAGAAAACAGAAGTTGACTTTAAGATATATGTGTGACTTTAAGATATATGTGTATATATCTTATTCTGCAACTTGTTCTGTTTACTTAAAAATATCCGACATTTCTCTGTGTTATTATATGCAGTTCTGCTTCATTCTTTTAAAGGTCTGTGTAGTATCCTAGTTCCATATGTACATTAGGTGGTGTATGGTTTTTTTATTCCAGACACTGCTGCGGTAACTGTTCTTGTTCTTTTTGCACTCATGTTAGTGGTTATGTAGGATAGATTCCTAGAAGTGGCACTTTTGGCATGTGTATTTTACATTTTAGGTGGAAACTGACCTTTAGAATAATGATATAAAAATCGTCTGTAATTGGCCTGACGTAGTGGCTCACGCCTATAATCCCAGCACTTTGGGAGGCCAAGGTGGGCAGATCACTTGAGGCCAGGAGTTCAACACCAGTCTGGGCAACATGGCGAAACTGTCTCTACTGAAAAAACGAAAAGTAAGCAGAAGCTGCGTGCTTGTAATTCCAGCTGCTCAGGAGGCTGAGGCACTAGAATCCCTTGAACCTGGGAGGCGGGTGTTGCAGTGATCCGAGACCACATCAATGCACTCCAGCCTGGGCAACAGAGCAAGACTCTGTCTCAGAATAAATCAATAAAATTTAAATTTTTAAAAATCACCTATAATTCTCCTCATCCAATTTTACTCTGCCACACAACTATTTTCATCTTTGTGTGTTCTCCTTCCTCTTTTGTTCACATATGCATATTTTCCAAGATACGCATGCTGGGTTTGGGGGTGATTTTTTTCTTTTTTGTTTTAATTTCTAAAAACATTTAACCTTGTTGCCATGTCATCTTTATGATTAACTACTTAGTGACTACATAATACTCAGTGAAATAGTTGTGTCCTCATTGGCCAAATCATTTTACCTGTGTACATTTGGGTTGCTCCCATTTCTTTTTTTAGAGACAGAGTCTCACTCTGTCACCCAGGCTGGAGTGCAGTGGTGCAAACTCAGCTCACTGCAACTTTGCCTCTCAGGTTCAAGTGATTTTCCTGCCTCAGCTTCCTTAGTAGCTGGGATTACAGGTACGTATCATCACACCTGGCTAATTTTTGTATTTTTTAGTAGAGACGGTTTCACCATGTTGTCCAGGCTGGTCTTGAACTCCTGACCTCAGGTAATCCACCTGCCTCGGCCTCCCGAAGTGCTAGGATTACAGGCATGAGCCACCACACCTGGCTGCTTTCACTTCTTAATTAGTAGAAATAGTGCTGTGATGATGCTTCTGTGAAGGTCTGGTTTTGTTTTGTTTTAACTTATTAGATTATTTCCTCAGAATAAAATTCTTAGGAAAATGATTTCTGAGGCAGAGGGACCAATGCTTTTATGTCATTGCAATATATTGTCCTGTAGCTTTTTCAAGATTGTATTGGCCATGTACCTCCCAGTTTTGTAATAACAATACCAGCATTTAAAAAGAAACCTTAGGCTGGTTGTGGTGGCTCACACCTGTAATCCCAGCACTTTGGGAGGCTGAGGCGGGCGGATCGCAAGGTCAAGAGTTCGAGACCATCCTGGCCAACATGGTGAAACCCCGTCTTTACTAAAAATACAAAAATTAGCTGGGTGTAGTGGCACAGGCCTGTAGTCCCAGCTACTCAGGAGGCTGAGGCGTAAGAATCGCTTGAATCCAGGAGGCGGAGGTTTCGGTGAGCCGAGATTGCACCACTGCACTCCAGCCTGGTGACAGAGCAAGACTCCGTCTCAAAAATAAATAAATAAATAAAAATAAAAAGAAACCTTAGCATTGCTATAATTTTTCATATCTTTTTCTGTTTTTTTGAAACGGAGTCTTGCAGAGCAAGATTACCCACGTGTTACGTGGGTAACAGATTACCCACGCTGGAATGCAGTGGTGTAATCTCAGCTCACTGCAACCTCTGCCTCCCGGGTTCAAGCGATTCTCCTGCCTCAGCCTCCTGAGTAGCTGGGATTACAGACAGGTGCCACCATGAGGGCTAATTTTTGTATTTTTAGTAGAGACAGGTTTCACCATGTTGCCCAGGCTGGTCTCAAACTCCTGACCTCAAGTGATCCAGCCATCTCAGTTTCCCAGAGTGCTGGGATTACAGGCATAAGCACCATGCCTGGCTGAATTTTTCATTTCTTTATTTGTGAGGAATGATGACCATGGTTTGATGTGTTTGTAATTTCTCGTAGGCGTATTTTCTGCTAGTATTCTTTTTGCACACTACCTACTAGAGACTTGCTATTGTCCTTAGTCATTTCGTGTGATGTTTTTGGATTTATTTTGCCTATTTGATGCAAATATTTTTCCATCCTATTAGATTCATTATTCTTATACAGAAGTTTTATGTTTAGTGGTCAAATTGGTCATAGTTCTTCATCAGTCATTTACTTCTAATGGTCATCCCTCCTATGCTGAGCCAATGGATACTCCTGGATCTTTATTGCTGCTCTTTTTCCATCTGTCCGGAATATGCACCTGGAAACTAGAGAATTGGGGAGCCTTGTTTCCATCACCCCATTGCCTGGAGTGCCTTTCTTTCTCATCATTTGGTTCTTGGCTTAAAGATTACATACTTATGGCCAGGAACGGTGGCTCATGCCTGTAGTCCCAGCACTTTGGGAGGCCAAAGCAGGTAGATTGCTTGAGCCCAGGAGTTCATTTTTTTTTTTCTTTTTGAGATGGAGTCTCACCGTGTTGCCCAGGTTGGAGTGCAGTGGCCCAATCTCGTATCACTACAACCTCCACCTCCTGGGTTTAAGTGATTCTCCTGCCTCAGCCTCCCGAGTAGCTGGGATGACAGGCATCTGCCACCACACCTCGCTAATTTTTTTATATTTTTAGTAGAGACGGGGTTTCACCATGTTGGCCAGGCTGGTCTTGGACTTGTGACATTGTGATCCGCCCGCCTTGGCCTCCCAAAGTGCTAGGATTACAGGTGTGAGCCACCATGCACAGCTGTGAGCCCAGGAGTTCAAAACCAGCCTGGGCAACATGGCGAAACCCCATCTCTAAAATTAGCTGGGTTTGGTGGCACACCCTGGTAGTCCCACCTGTTTGGGACGCTGAAGTGGGAGGATCACTTGAGCCTGGGAGGTCAAGGCTGCAGTGAGCCGTGATCGCACCACTGCACGCCTGGGTGACAGTGAGATCCTAGCTCAAAAAAAAAAAAAAAATTACATCTCCTCGGGTGTTCCTGACCACATTAGCCAGAGTAGCATCCCTTGCCCACTGCCTAGTCCCTTTATCCTGCAAGAATCTTATTTACTTTGTTAAGTCTCTTTCACCAGAATGTGAGCTCCCTGAGATCAGGGACCTCCTCAGTTGTGGTCACCAGTATATTCAGCTCTTCTGTTGACCTGCTACGTGTTCTTGGGCAAAACCCTTCTTTCCAAACCTGTTTCCTCATCACTAACATGGAGATCATACTAACCATGAATGAGAGTTTCAGAAAAGAGCATGTGTCTGAAAGCAATATATAACTCATAGTAGGTGCTAGGTAGAGAAATTATACCTGTGTGTCCTCCCATTCCTGATAGATGTATGTTTACTTTATTTCTTTTTCTTTCTTCCTTTTTTTTTTTTTTTTTGAGGTGTCCTGTTGGCCAGGCTGGAATGCAGTGATGTGATCATGGCTCACTGGAGCCTCGACTTCCTTGACTCAAACAATCCTTCCACCTCAGCCTCCCACATAGCTGGGACTACAGGCACACGACATAATGCCTGGCTAATTTTTTTTCTCTTCTGTAGAGACGAGGTTTCGCCATGTTGCCCAGGCTGATCTCAAACTCCTGGGCTCAAGCAGTCTACCTGCTTCAGCCTCCCAAAGTGCTGGGATTACAGGCATGAGCCACTGCTCCTGGCCGTGTTTACTTTGTTTGTTTGTTTGTTTTTGAGATGGAGTCTCTCTCTGTGGCCAGGTTGGAGTAGGCGATCTCGGCTCACTGCAACCTCCGCCTCCTGGGTTCAAGCGATCCTCCTACCTTAGCCTCCCGAGTAGCTGGGACTACAGGTGCGCACCACCACACCTAGCTAATTTTTTGTATTTTTAGTAGAGACGGGGTTTCACCATGTTGGCCGGGCTGGTCTCAAACTCCTGACCTCAAGTGATCCGCCTGCCTTGGGCTCCCAAAGTGCTGGGATTACAGGCGTGAGCCACCGCACCTGGCCCGTGTTCACAGTTAAACAGCCAGATCTTGTGTCTGGTTCTGGTTAAATTTTGGATCTTAGCTCTTTTTCACACTGTGGAGTGTGAGGCCATGTCCCCCCTCCTGTACCTAAAAAGATTGATTTCATGAAACATAGTTGCAGAAATGCTTTTTATTTGTTCCTTCAGTATTTATTGAGCCTATCCTCTGGGAGGTACTGGAGCTATAAAGTCTGGTCTGATTTCCTGGCAGGGTGCCTTGTGTCTGGAGGAGGAGATGAACGTGACCTAAACAGTTGCACTGCATTGTGGTCAGTGCTGTGAAGGCTGGGGGCCTTCACAGAAGCAGAGGGGCTGGTGTCAGAGAAGCCTCCTTGCAGGAGGCTCTGGAGCTGAGTCCAAAGGGTTGGGAGGTGGTTACATCAAGCAATGAGTGAAGGAGGGAAACTTGTTTCCTTCAGACCAGGAGCAGCACCCGGCAGGGCAAGGGTGGGAGGCTCCCGCAGGCTCTGTTTGCCCCCTGCTGTCCATTCTCAAGACAGCACCCAAAGCCGTCCTTTGGAAACAGGTGTTGTCACTCTTTACCTCAAAACTTGACAGTGGCTCCAGAAATCATACCCAGTAAAAACCAAGATAATCACTTGGTCTGCCAGGCCATCTGTGGTCTGGTCCTGGCTCCCAGCTGCCGCCCCTCCCCTGCTCCCTGCTCTTCAGCCATACTGGCCCCTTTGCTTTTCCCCACAAACATGCCAGGCATTTGCCCACCCCAGGGCTTTTGTGCTTGCTCTTGGTGCTGTCTGGAACACTCCCTGGAAACCAGCATGGCTAACTTCCTCATTTCCTTCAAAAGTCTACTCACTATAGCCTTGGTGAGCCTCCTCTGATGATGTATTTCACATCCCATCAGCCCTGCATTCCAGATCCCATTTCCCTGCTGTAGCTGACATTCATGTTTTACTTCTGTTTTGTTATTTAATGTCCTACCCCCAACCCCCTCCCACAAATGTCAGTTTCGTAATATGGGATTTTTTGTTATATTTTGTTCACTGCAGCATCCTCAGGCCTAGAACAACGTCTGGCACATGGAAGGCTGCCGTGTAGTTACTGAATGAGTAGCAGTCTTAGCAGATTTCATCTTTTTCAGCCCCACTCTCCAATCTCTGGGGGATATTTTGGACTTAGATTCTGACACTTTTGTTTTCACTTTCTTTCCCCTTTCTTTCGGGGTTGATTGCAGATTGATTGAGCTGTCCTAAATTGTCATCCAAGTTCTTGCATATTCTTATTCTGACAACGTTGGGTGTGTCAGAGCCCTGTATTGTAGGCTTCAATTGGATACATAGATAGGGGTTAAAATGTTTTTAAATAGAAACAATACAGTAGAATGAAAAGAACTGTTTTGAAAAAAAAAATGAAACCTTATCTATAATTCCTTGCTCTTAATGTGGCTCTTTTTTTTTATAATCTCCTCTGGCCTTTTGTTTTCATGTGATTGCAGTCACCAAAGCACTTTATTTTGCATTTTGCTGTTTTCACTTAACATTATAGTACACAGCTTTTGTGGTGGTATAACATGGTCTAATCACCATTGGTAATATGTGTATTACATTCCTATTAGTGGATATTCCATAACTTAATTGGCCTTTTCCCTAATAGTTGGGCATTTTTAGTTCTTTCTGCATTTTACTATTGCAAATGTCACTGTACTTTGTTACATGATGAATTTCCAGGAGGGTGACCAGGGCAGACTGTACTGTACAGCAGTGACAACTGTTGTGCCCCCCTCCTCCCCTTCAGAATAGCCCCTGCCACACAGTAGGAGCTCAGTGAGTGTGTTGACTGACATTGGATCTCATATACCTGCGATCCACTACATTGTACTCTCATGTCCACAGAACCGTGTCATCGTACCCAGGCTCCAGATCTTAGAGGCATCAGGCTATTTGGCACTTTATAGGAGGAACTTTTTTTTTTTTTTTTTTAAATGAGACAGGGTTTCACTATGTTGGTCGGGCTGGTCTCAAACTCCCGACCTCAGGTGATCCGCCTGCCTCGGCCTCCCAAAGTGCTGGGATTATAGGCGTAAGCCACCACGCCCAGCCTCAGGAGGAACTTGTTTACCCTTCCCCTCCTGCGTTCGAGAGTATTCTTCTGTCACAGGGGAGTGGGTGGCAGTGACTGGATTGTCAGCCTTGTGCCTTCCAGAAAAACAAGAATTCATCGTGTAGTCTCCACCCAGTGTTGAGGATTCCCCCTCCCAACTCGTTAGTCTCTGGGGTTGACCAACTGTTTTCTTTTGGTGAATGAAGCCTCTGTTTCTAACAACTCTCAGCCTTTGAGGGTTTTCTGACTGGATTCTAGACCAGTCTGGAGGGGGCTGCCTGAGAACAAGTGTACCTCAGGCCCAGTTTCCATCCACAGTAAGAGTTAGGCCTACTTCAGTGAAGGAGCCATTTATCACACTCCAACTCTGCAGACCTTTGTAGAGTCTCTAAGAAATAGGCATAGTACCTAATGCAGAGAGGCACAGCCAGGGAATGGGGAGTCACAGGTAGGCAGACCCCATTGATTGGGGGATCAGTCAGGGCTTTGTGGAGGATGATGTCTTAGATGGTCTAGAGGAGTTTGTTGGATTTCAGCAGAGAAGAGGCCTTGTGGGGTAAAAAGATGTGGAGACAGGGAGATGTGTCACAGAGCTGGAGAGTGAAGGGAAAGGTAAGACAAGTGGGAGGGACAGGCCTGGCATGGCAGAATGAGGACCCAAACTCCACTGCCCCTCTGCTACAGATGCCATGTGCAGGAGTCGCCCACCTGAGCATTTTCTGGGTAATCAAGATCAATGAGCCCCTTTCCGAGGCATACTTCTTATAACTGCTGTGTATCACACTATCTCAGATGCCTGCTGAAGTCGCTGAGTCCATCCTTATGTGCTGTTTGGGCCACACCACAAATGACAAAGTTTTGTTGTCCTGTTAGACACCACTCTCTGGGTTTTCTTAAATCATCGGAGTCCCATCCCGCAGCTATGCCAAATATGTTATGTGAGTCATGGACGTGTATATACGTGGGAATGGTGTTTATATTCTGCTCCCCAACAGCTGAGGAGGGTGGGTTAATAGTGCCTGGTGGGCAGAGCGCCAGGAGCAGCCTTGTCCCACGTGAGGGTGTGAGTGGGGGATGTGAGCGGCGGTGTGAGCGGATGTTCTGGGCACTGGTGGTGGCTGGAGGAGCACGTCAGATCAGACGGGGGAGCTTCGAGGGGGTGCCAGGTGCCTGTATTACTTGTTTGTTGTTGGAAGACAAATGTGTGATTCATCTGCCTGGGGCATGAGGCAGTTAATCCTGCCTCTTGGCCCCTCCTGACCTTGGTCTGTTTTTCTGGCAGGCAGAGGTGGAGGAGACACTGAAGCGACTTCAGAGCCAGAAGGGAGTGCAGGGAATCATCGTGGTGAACACAGAAGGTATGCCCTCCCTTCCTCCTGCTGTGACCCACACCCAGGCAGGCCCAGAAGCAACCATAACACAGCATAGCCCTTGCTGTTTACTAAGCCCTTCATGAAAGGAATCTTTTTTTTTTTTTTTGAGGCAGAGTTTCGCTCTTGTTGCCCAGGCTGGAGTGCAATGGCTCGATCTCGGCTCACTGCAACCGCTGCCTTCTGGGTTCAAGTGATTGTCCTGCCTCAGCCTCCCAAGTAGCTGGGATTACAGGCATGCGCCACCACACATGGCTACTTTTGTATTTTTAGTAGAGACGCGGTTTCGCCATGTTGGTCAGGCTGTTCTCGAACTCCTGACCTCATGATCCGCCCACCTCAGCCTCCCAAAGTGCTGGGATTACAGGCATGAGCCACTGTGCCCAGCTGAACCGGATCTAATAAGCCTTTTTAATTTTTAATACCTTCAGTGTTCTTTTTTTTTCTTTAAGGCTAGTCAGGTGAAGCAGTGGGAGTGGAGAAGGGACAAAGAAATCAGTAACTGGTTGTGAGCAATCAGTTGTAAACACCACTGCACTTGAACCAGCCACCTCTAGTGTCCTCACAAAGGGAAAGTCCACTCAGTCCCACCACCCTGACAGATCACACTCCAGTCTTTTGTGCTTACTCAGCCTTGTCCAGCACAGTTCCTGAGGACCATGATCATAGTTGCTATCCTTTGGCATACATTTACACATGAGCTTTTTAAAATACTGCTTCATGGTTTATATAAGCAGATTTTTAAAGTGCCACTACAATGTTCATTAGCCCAGTTTTGTTGTTTCTACTTTTTAGTGAATCCATTAAGTGGGTATTACATACCTATTTGTGTTGATTCTGCTTCACTGGCTGGATAGTTCTCTAGTTAACTTCTCTGTACCTGCAGCTTCCCCCGCCACAGCCCTTTCTGGGTGGGTATTTATATAGGTAGAAGGGTACAGGTGCTAATTTTCCCAGACTGCACTGGACAGGAAGGGAGCTAACATTTTTCACACACCCGCTCTGTGCCAGGCTTCTGGCTGGTGCTCCACATACTCTCATATATTCCTTAAAGCAGCCCTGTTGTCTGCATTTTGCAGTGAAGAAAACAGTCTAGAAATTTAGTTGATCTGCCTGCCATCAGAGTCGAGATTTAAATCCAAGCCTGTCTGAGTGCGCTTGTGCGCTTTCTCCCACACCATGCTGTAAGGAACCAGAATGGCCCCCAGGCCGTCACACTTCAGGCAGCAGTAAGGACAGGGACTCTGGAATCCAGCAGTTGTAAGTTTGAATCTTTCCTCTTCTCCTGACTAGCTTTGGGACCTTGCCCAAGTCAATTAAGCCTGTAAATGGGGATAAAACTTATATCTGCCTTATAAGTTGAAGAATAACTGAGAATGAACAGCATAAAGCAGCTAGTCACCATCCATTTTGAGCTGTGAGGTGTTTGTTCGTACAAACCCTGATTTACCTGATTGGGTTCCTCTGTTGGTTTGGGGGCATCCACATGCTTCATGCCGCTAGGCCACAGTGTTTCCCAAAGGTATTCATGCTTTGAAATCACCCGGGGGGCTCCTGTTAAACATAACT
This sequence comes from Ateles fusciceps, assembly GCA_036589455.1. Lineage (NCBI taxonomy): Eukaryota > Metazoa > Chordata > Mammalia > Primates > Atelidae > Ateles > Ateles fusciceps. The sequence goes on from JAZHEH010003223.1 coordinate 2,317,719, forward strand.
TTCCAGGCTTCTGCACCAAAAAGTCTAATTTATTAGGGCCAAAGCAAGACCCAAGGAATCTGTGTGTTTACCAAGCATCCCAGGAGATTCTTATGATCAGACAAGTTTAGAAAATTCTGCTTTAGGGGATAGATTCTAATCAGAGAGCTACAGGCCTAAGATTCACAGCAGTCCTGTCACCTTCCCAAGGCTTTCCCTTGGAGAGACTGCCTCTGATCATGTTTCCAGGGCCGTATTCCTTAAACCTAGGGGTTTTGTGCTCTCCCTGGGAGTAGAGGTAGAGGTTGGGGTTCCTGTCCTCCATTTCAGTCAGAGCACACACACTGAACCATCAGCTTGTGATTCTACCTTGGGTTTAATTCGGGAAGGGGTTTGGCCAATTTAAAAACTACCCTACTAGAGTTTACAAAAATAACATAAACCAATTTATGTGAGACTGGGAGGAGAGAAGTCCACTGAGACACTGTTGCTGATAGCAGCAGCGTGGCCAGTGAAGGAAGACAAGGGCCATGCCTGACTCACTTCTGTTCCTGTGTTGTTCACCACAGGCTGCAGAGTCAGGTCAGTGAACATTAAGTGAACCAACCGCAGTGGGTGTTGCCATCAGCTCCTTTGATTTGGAAATTCCCGAGGACTATGTTCAAAGGAAATAATCCCAAAGGAAAAAACCCAAAATTTTTGCAAGCATGTTAGATGCCATAATCAGTAGATTAATAATTATTATAATGGCTGGGTGTGGTGGCTCACACCTGCTCCCAGCACTTTGGGAGGCCCAGCCAGGAGGATCATTTGAGCCCAGGGGTTTAAGACCAGCCTGGGCAACACAGTAAGACCCCCTACTCCACAAAAAAATGAAAAATTAGGCAGGCGTGGTGGTGTACACCTGTAGTCCTAGCTACTCAGGATGCTGAGGCAGGAGGATTGCTTAAGCATGGGAGTTCAAGGCTGCAGGGAGCTCTGATTGCACTCTAGCCTGGGCAACAGAGCAAGACCTTGTCTCTTAAAAAAAAAAAAAGTAATAATGAAGTGTGTAGGCCCTTCAGTGCCCAGCCCAGGGGCTGTCTCCCACAGGCCAGGATTGACAAGCGGCCCTACGGGTAGAGGTGATACAGCAGTACCTGTATCTGTCATGTGCCTGGTGCTCTGCTGGGCACGGTTTGATTATTTGTTTCTTGGCTGCCTCACAGGGTAGACACTATTGTGGCCACCTTTACGGACACATATGGACATCCCAAGAGGTCAGGCCATGCCCAGTTGCTGGACCCCCCCCCAGTTCTCTAGCCCAGTGTATTCAGTGGGCTCTAATTTTTTCAGTGCTCTTAGAGAGCCTCTTATGCGCGATGTCAGTCTAGGCCTTGTTTTGAAGAAGCAGAGTTCTCAGCAATTCCTACTTAAATCAAGCAGAATGAAGGCCATCAAGGGCAACAAAGTGGAGGTGCTTTGTCTTTGGATAGAATGTTGATTTCCAGCTGGATGCAGTGACTCACACCTGTAATCCCAGCACTTTGGGAGGCTTAGGTGGCAGATCACCTGAGGTCAGGAGTTTGATACCAGCCTGGCCAACATGGTGAAACCTCGTCTCTACTAAAAACACAAAAGTTAGTTCGACGTGGTGGCAAGTGCCTGTAATCCCAGCCACTCGGGAGGCTGAGGCAGGGGAATCGCTTGAACCGGGGAAGGTGGAGGTTGCAGTTAGCCAAGATCGTGCCACTGCACTCCAACCTGGGCAACAAGAGCAAGACCTTGTCTCAAAAAAAAAAAAACAACAACACAACGTTGATTTCCAAGTCCGCAGAGCCCTGGCAAACACAGAGCTAGACAGAGCATGCTCCCCCAGCCCTGCCTAGTTCTGATTAAACCATGTGGTCATTTCATTCACAGGAGGCCGGGAGCCCTTGGGACACTGTGGAGGCAGGAGCAGGCCCCCTGCTCAGGCTGCTCCTGATCAGCTGGGTGGCCTGAGGCAACTCCTTTCCCCTCTTAGCCCCCAACTGCCTCAAGTGCAGTGATGGTCCAGGGAATCTCTTTTGGGTACCTCTTGCTTCAAGACCTGAAAGACTTTTGTCACTAAGAGAGAAACTTCTGGGACTGAACATTTTGACTCCAAGGAAACAACCCCAGGGGCCGGCAGCCCCAGCTGTGACCCCTAGGCTTCCACCCAGACTCGCAAAGGAGAGGTTCTCATTCTTGCCTTAAAACTGCCCCTAAAGCCAAGCCTTTTCATTGGGGAGATCTAGCCCCAGCTGCTTACCTTTTCGATACTAGTGAATGCTGCTTTTTTGTATACTCATGGGGCTGATCGCACCATACCTGAGAACATGGAATACAGAATGAGCCCACCTGGCTTTGAATCCGGGCCCTACTTACTGAGCAGCTATGTGGTTCGGGCATAAGCCACTTTCTCTGTTCACGTTTCTCATTTGTAAAATATGGATAATTCTGCCTTCCTCTAGGGGAAGTTTTTAGAATAGTGCCTGGCATGGAATGCCTATGAATGTCTCAGTAAGTGTGTGTGTGTGTTTGTGTGTGTGTGTGTGTATGTGTCTTTAACTTGCGTCCCATTTTCAGGGCACCCACGTCAGTGTCTCGTTTACATCTCACACAGTGACCCTGCAAGGCAAGGGTTTGCCCATTTTTCAGATGAGAAACCCAAAGCTGAGAGAGGTGTGGGAAACTGGCCAATGTCACCCAGCTGTGGATGGGCATGGTCAGAACCCAGGATCTGGGTTGGTCATACTTCCCACTGATCCATGGGGCCTTTAAGCCCTCTGGAAGCTTCCATTAAGGATGATTATTTGGGGATAATTGTATTTGGGATCCCTATGATCTTACCTAGGGTTTTCCTACCACCCCGCCACAGCCCCGCTCCGCCCTGCCATTCAGCTCAGCTGCCTCTTCCTTCAGGACCCCCTCCCTGATCACCCCAGCCCAGAGTGGTTGCTCCTGCCCATGAAACCCATGATATACCTGAGTCCTGATACTTTCCAGCCACCTGCCACTGCCTTTTGACATCTCTGCCTTGACTAGATTCAAGTGGTGTTTCATAATAAAAATGCGAGTTTAAGCAGCTTTACTGAAAACGCGAGGAAAATTTCATTGCATTTATACTTCTCCAGACCCCTGCCATCCTCTACTGCTTCCCACACAGGCAAAATAAAAGGCTTAAGTGTGTAAGCCCCATGAAGGCAAAAATGGTCTCTTGCGTTCATTCCTGTCTGCAGTACTTAGGACGGTGTTGGCACAGAGTTGGTGTTTGACCAAAATATCTGTTGAATTTTTTCGATGTTTTTTATTGCTTGAAGGAACTGGGTGTGGTGGAAGGGCCTGGGGAGTGAATCCCAACAGATTGGAGCCCCAGGTTAGAAATTGTGCCTCCCTGGTGACCAGCTACTTCTGCATGCTACACAGTGTTCATTTGTTAAGGCAGAGGCTGGGAGCAAGTGGCCTAGTAACTAGGCCATCTCTGAGGTCTCCTCCAGCTCTGGCAGCCAGTGAATCTGGAATTAATCTTTGTCCTTGTTTGAATTTCTTCCCCCATTTTGGTCCCTTTCTCTGTACTTCCATGTTTTCTTTTGTTTTTGGAGTGAGCCAGTAGATGTTTAGTTTCTTGTCTGTTTCACACAGCTCCCGCTTGTATGGATGTGATTAGACTCATGCCAGTATCTGTACAATCTACTGAAAGTAGACCCTTTGACCACTCACCAATTGCAGTCAAAGCTTAATACTCTCTCTCTGGGGGCACTAGTGAGCAAATCAGACTTGGTCAAGCCCTTGGGGAGCTTACATTGTGGCGGGGGTTGGAATAATGATCACTTTGTAATGGTGCACTGTCAACCTGGGAACTGCTGACGGGAAAGCTATGTGGTGCTTCAATGGTACCACCAGTAGGGATGGAAGGTGTCACCTGAAGATGGAGACCTCAGGGACCAAAGTGGGAGTCATGAGTGAATAGGGGAAGGAAACAAAGTTCCAGGCAGAAGGATCTGTGAGAAGGTGGCTTTGTGGTGTATAAAAAGAGAAAGTCAAGGGGTCTGATCACCCAAACCATGCCACATCTTGAGACTGTAGGCCTCTTACCATTAGGGCCCAAAGGTGAGGTAAGGGAAGGGTTCCCGGCCAGGTAGCAAGAACAGCCAACCCAGGGCTCCACCTGGGCTCTGGTCCTGGCCTTCGGTGGGTGGGCTGTGTTTCAGCAAGGCCCTTCCAGGTTTAAGCAACAGTCACATCCCTTCAATTAATGGAAATGGGATTTATTGTGTGAGTGGTGCTTATTAACATTTATTAAGTATACTCTTGCTAAACATTCTCAGATGAGTTAAGCAATATTCAGCCCTCCCAGCTGAATAATATCTGAAGCACAGATATTGTTTTACAGATAAGGCAGTGGAGGCTCAGGAGGTTTTATCACTTGTCCAAGCCCACATAGCTGTAAAGGGGCAAAGCTGAGTGTAAGGTCAATTTAGGGCCCTGTTAAACTGGCCATAGGTACCCAGCCTAGGAATCGGCTAAGGGCAGTCATGAGACTGACCTGCTGGGTGGCAAGAAACTGGCCCAATCTTGTTTTCTTTGGGCCCCAGGAATGCAATGGTGGGCAGAAGGGGTTGTGGTGGCTCCTACCCCATTGGTGCCCCATCGTGGGTAGATTATAATGGACGCAATCATTACTGCCATCCTCAGGAAGCTTCACCTGTAGAAAAGGCCTCACAGGGTCCTAGCATGCACATTGTGGCCATCCAGGAGCAAGCAACAGCCCTGGTGACCTGGTCATCTTGTCTCTTGCAGACAAGTGATGACGACAACCTGTTCTCTTGACTTCACTTGGCTCAAAAAGTCTCTCTGACTCGCCTGCTGCTTTTGCCACCGTATCCTCTCTACCCACCCTCACGTTCCTCGTGCCCTAGGAGATCGGGCCAGTTTCTTTACCACCCAGCCGGTTGGCCTGATAACTAACTGCCTTTGGCCAATACCTAGGCTAAGCAGCTGTGGGCCAGATAAGCAGGGTCCTGGGCCCCAAAGCTGGCCACTTATGTATGAGGAGCCACTTGTGCCACATTCCTCAAGTGCCTGTCAGCTGGCAGGCTCTTGGGGCTCATGGATGGAGCCTTCTGCTCATATGTCACAGCCAACTCACAGGTACCTGCTGACCCAATTGAGCCACATTCCTTACCTCTGTGACAGTAGGCACCATCCAGTGAGTAAGGTCCATTTAATGGTTCATCTCAAGGAAATAGTCCTCCAAACAAAAGGCTTGGTACACAGTGATGTTCACTGCCCAGATAATTATACTGGTAACAAACCTACCCCCTAAGTAGCCAACAACAGGGGCTGGGGGAGCTCTGTGGACTGCCCACTCAGTGGGCTCTTTGAAAGAGGTAACAGTGCTGTTTACAAAGGGTCAACATATGTTTCATGTTTCTGTGTTTGTCATGCACACATAGAAACATGCTTTAACTTTGGCGCACAGTCATGTGGACAGTGTGTTTACAGCTGGACCCCAAGCCTCCCTTGGGTGGGAACAGTGATGGTTATATCCCAGCACAAGTTGACTTTTTCTCTTCTACTTTTTGGTATTTAGAAATTTATAAGGCCAGGCGCAGTGGCTCATGCCTATAATCCCAGAACTTTGGGAGGCCGAGGTGGGTGAATCACCTGAGGTCGGGAGTTTGAGACCAGACTGGCAAACATGGTGAAACCTGTCTCTACTAAAAACAGAAAAATTAGCCAAGTGTGGTGGCAGGCACCTGTAATCACCGCTACTCAGGAGGCTGAGGCAAGAGAATCGCTTGAACCTGGGAGGCTGAGGTTGCAGTGAGCGAGATCATGCCACTGCACTCCAGCCTGGGCCACAGAGCAAGACTCTGTCTCAAAAAAAAAAAGAAATTTGTAAAAGCGCTTCCTGGTTTGGGTTCTAAGCCTTATGAAGAGAGTCTCCCTTTAAAAAAAAAAAAAAAAAAAACTTATTTTATTAGTTTTTTAAAAACATTTATTTTATTAGTTTTTTTAATCTGTGTCTCTGCTTGAATCATAGCTAGTCTCTCCTTTTACTGCTGGGAACCAGTCAGCCCTGGGAAAGGAACCCAGGAGTGAGCCAGCAGGCCTGTGTGTGAATCCTGGCCCCACTCTGTGACTACTGACAGTTTGCCTCACCGCTCAGAGCCTCATGGCGAATGAGATGGTGTTGCCACCCACAGAGTAGTTCTAGGGCATGGCGCTGGCATGCTTTGGGTGCATAGCACCGTGCCTGTCACATAGCAAGCCCTCTGCGGATGGCAGCATTGACTGGGAACTGCTATTCCAGTTCTCTCCAATTAGAGGTGTGGGTGGGAGCTCGGTAGAAGGGGCTCTACATCCTCTCAGTCTCCGTCTGCTCTCCCCTCAGGCATTCCCATCAAGAGCACCATGGACAACCCCACCACCACCCAGTACGCCAGCCTCATGCACAGCTTCATCCTGAAGGCACGGAGCACCGTGCGTGAAATCGACCCCCACAACGATCTCACCTTTCTTCGAATTCGCTCCAAGAAAAATGAGATTATGGTTGCACCAGGTAAGGGGTCTTCTGCCTCCCCATGTAGGAACAGACCTCACGGCACATTCTCTGGCTCATCAAGAGGCCTGGCACAGTGGTGTCTCCAGAGGATCCAAGCAGGGCAGGTGGAGTTGAAGGAATTGGGTTGTTGCCTCACTGCCTAGCCAGCCTCCAGCTGGTGTCCCACAGCAGATCCTCCCAGGGACCAGTCCCAGAGGGGAACCCCAGACTCCTGGGGGAGATAGACACGTGAGCATCACACCTGTCTCCCTGCCTTGATAGGGGGAAATTCAAAGGCATTTGGGACATAGAAGAGGTGTGGCCAGGCCTGTTGGGCTGTCTCGTCTGCAAAGGCTTCCCAGAAGAGTGGACATTGAAGCTGAATCTTAAGGGCACAAGAAGCAGTGTGAGCAAGGTGGAGGGCAGAAAGCCACATTTGGAAGAATATTCAGTGATTCTGCTCCAAAATGTAAAGTAAAAGTACTGTATCATTTTATCCTTGGAAACATGTTCTCTGCCCTCATGTTAAGGCCAGGCCTGTCTTAAGCCCTTGCAGCCAGCTTTTCCTCCTGCAACAGAGTAGATGCTGTGCTTGCCTTGCATTCGGGGGCTGTGTGGTGCAACCAGTGCCGGTGTTTTGACCTTGGGATCTTTCTCACGGTGAGGAGATGTTCATTCTGGGAGGGGCCCACAAGGATGGGAGCACAGGAGCAAACAACGGCCACATCTCCTGCCCGGCCCCCTCGCTCTCACTCATGGACTGGGGTGGCAGACAGAGCCTCCAGGACCATCTTTGCATTGTTACTTTTTTCTCACTCTTGCCTTTTTTTTTTTTGGAGACAGGAGTCTTGCTTTGTCGCCAGGCTCCAGGCTGGAGTGCGATGGCGCGATCTCGGCTCACTGCAACCTCTGCCTCCCAGGTTCAAGCAATTCTCCTGCCTCAGCCTCCCGAGTAGCTGGGACTACAGGCGCACACCACCACTCTCAGCTAATTTTTGTATTTTTAGTAGAGATGGGGTTTCACCACGTTGGCCAGGATGGTCTCAATCTCTTGACCTCGTGATCTGCCCGCCTCGGCCTCCCAAAGTGCTGGGATTACGGGCATGAGCCACCCTGCCCAGCCTCACTCTTGCTTTTTTTTGGCTGAGCCACATAGTTGAGTGTGCGTGCGTCACACATGCCTGTGACAGTGCACTTCCGCTGCAGTGCTGCTTATCTAGGGCATCAGGATGTGAGTGGGGAGGAGTGAGGGGTGAGACTTTGGTCCAATTTAGAGGGGGTCACAAACACCTAATCCAGTTGCATGGACTTGATCTTGCAAGTAAAGGTTTTTAGGGCAGGAGGTGATAGGATTATGATTTGGGCCCAGATGAAGGAAAGCAGTGGGAGATCTGGGGACACAGAGTGCCCTGGGTGTGGGAACACAGATGGCAAGGAGGCTGACCACAGAGTTCTGAAGTTATTTGATGGGGGTCAGCCACTCCCCCACAGCAGACCAGTGTAGGTCTGTCCCCAGGCCTGAAAGGATGGGAAAGAAAGAACTATAGAGCCAGTCACAGCAGCCCACAGTCTCCCTGGGACACTCCCTAGAGGGGTGGGGACAGAGCAAGTCAGTCACAGAGAAGGGTATAAAGGTAACTGCAGAGTCGTTAACCAAAATCATGTTGTCCATTGTGTAATGCCTGATCCATCAGGGAGAAAAGACTGTAAGAGGCCCAGAATCTTTTCCCAGCCTTGCCTCTCACAGGCATGACCTTGGGCAAGTTACGGACGCTCCCAAATCCACATCTGTAAAATGTCAAGTAGGAAGTAGGGGACTGTGCTGCACTGATCTCTTGAGCCACCCTGCCTGGTTGAGTGTGTTAGCCTGGGTTGGGGAAAAAAGCCTTGGAATCAGATTTGAACTGAAATCCTTCCCAGGATGTCATATTGTGTGGCTGCAGAGGACAAAGCTTCACTCTCCTAAAAGTCAGGCTGGGAGGCCAGGCGTGGTGGCTCATGCCTGTAATCCCAACACTTTAGGAGGCTGAGGCGATCGGATTACGAGGTCAGTAGTTCAAGACCAGCCTAACCAACATGGTGAAACCCTGTCTCTACTAAAAATACAAAAATTAACCAGGCGTGGTGGCACGTGCCTGTAATCCCAGCTACTTGGGAGGCTGAGGCAGGATAATTGCATGAACCTGGGAGGCAGAGGTTGTAGTGAGCCAAGTTTGCACCACTGCACTCCAGCCTGGGCAACAGAGCAAGACTCCGTCTCAAAAAAAAAAGTCAGGCCAGGAGTGATCTTCTACTCACCCTGCGCACAGCAGACCTTGTGCTCCCCAGTGGCCCACTGGGAGTTCAGGATGTCGGGGAAGGGGGGCAAATTACATGGTCTCCAAATCAGACAGATTCTCCACGGACAGTGTCCTTTGGTATAAAGCTCCTGAGAATGTCTCCTCCAGAAGGACAGCATCGTCCAAAAGCTTGTGGCCATTCAGGTCTCAACGTGGCAGCAGTGGCATCTCCAGTTTGGCCCTGAGGACCCACAGGCATTCAGAGCCCCTGAGTGTGGTTGGTGCTTGAGTCCAGGATGGACAGCTCCCAAGTAGGGGTTTCTCCTTGAGATCCACAGGCCCCGAGGTCCCACAGCCTTATCAGTGGAGGAGGATGAGGTGGCCTGTCTCTGGCCTTGGCAGAGCTCAGGTCCCACTGTCTCCCTGCCGCACACACACAGCGCTGTGCTGGAGGACGGTGGTGCGCTGAGCTTGTCTTACACACAGAGCATGCTTCTTCGGACCAGCTTCACTGCTGCCACTCAGTCCTTCCTCATCATCAAACGTTTATCTGCATTTTTTTTTCTTTTTTTTTTTTTTTTTTTTTTTGAGACAGAGTCTCACTCAGTCACCAGGCGCCAGGTTGGAGTGCAGTGGCGCGACCTTGGCTCACTGCAACCTCCGCTGCCCGGGTTCAAGCATTCTCCTGCCTCAGCCTCCCGAGTAGCTGGGACTACAGGCACGCGCCACCACGCCCAGCTAATTTTTTTGTATTTTTAGTAGAGACGGGGTTTCACCATGTTGACCAGGACGGTCTCGATCTCTTGACCTTGTGATCCACCCGCCTCGGCCTCCCAAAGTGCTGGGATTACAGGCGTGAACCACCGCGCCCGGCCCCTGTTTATCTGCATTTTTAAGTCCGTCTCCTCCACTTGACAGTAAGTTTCATGAGGGCAGGGGCTTGTAAGCGCATAATAAGCATCTAACAAATATCAGTTGATTAAATAAATGAATGACTCTGTAAACCTCCCTCCATTGCTGACACCCTACTGTTGGGGGTCGGAGGTGGGGTCAGCAGTGGGAGATGAGGTCAGGGATGTCTGTGGGGCATAATTTTAGGATGAAAGCCAGTAATTTCACACTTTGACATACCCATTTTTATGTGGCCAAGAAAAAATAATTGGGTTTTGGTGCCAGAACTCCTGTGGTCAGGAGCTACCATGCAGAGCCTAGGAGGCACTGGGGCTGAATTGCCTCAGGATGGCTGCAGAGCACAGGACCCAGGGCTGGCCACAGGCGTAGAGCAAGCCTGGCTACTGCCGGAGGTGCCCATATGAGACTGTAGTTAGCACCCTACATATCATGGGCAGCCTGGAGCAGCCTGGCCCAGGAGGAAGATATCCATGCCTTCCCACCCACCTGACCTGACTCCATCCGGCTGAGGAGCTGCTTCCCAGGCTGCAGACAGCAGCGGTGTTCCAGACAGACTGGCTTTCCACATGTGTGCCAAATTCACCCCACCCTGGCCCAGAACCTCCCAGGTGAACAGACTTTTTTTTTTTTGAGACAGTCTCTGTTGCCCAGGCTGGAGTGCAGTGGGTCAGTCATGGCTCACTTCAGCATCAACTGCAAAGTCTCAAGCGATTCTTCTCCCTCAGCCTCCCTCATAGCTGGGACCACAGGCATATGCTGCCACACCCAGCTTTTTTTTTTTTAGATGGAGTTTCACTCTTGTTGTCCAGGCTGGAGTGCAATGGCGCAATCTTGACTCAATGCAACCTCCGCCTCCTGGGTTCAAGCAATTCTGCCTCAGCCTCCTGAGTACCTGGGATTACAGGCATGCACCACCATGCCCGGCTAATTCTGTATTTTTAGTAGAGACGGGGTTTCTCCATGTTGGCCAGGCTGGTCTTGAACTCTTGACCTCAGGTGATCTGCCCGCCTCAGCCTCCCAAAGTACTGGGATTACAGGCATGAGCCACCGCACCCGACTGATTTTTTTTTTTTCATAGAGACAGGGTTTCACTATGTTGGCCAGGCCGGTCTCAAACTCCTGAGCTCAAATCATTCTCCCACGTTGGCCTCTCAAAGTGCTGGGATTATAGGCGTGAGCTACCATGCCCGGCCAAGACATTTTAACACAAACTTGTGTTAGCCAGCATGGTGGCACCCGTATTCCCAGCTACTTGGGAGGCTGAGGCAGAAGGATTACTTGAACCTGGACACTTGAGGCAGCAGTGAGCCATGATCACGCCACACACTCCAGCCTGGGTAACAGCGAGACTCTGTCTCAAAAAACAAACAAAACAGACTTCTGGTTTTTACTTATTAACTTCACTATTTTTTTTTTTTTTTCTGAGACGGAGTCTTGCCCCGTCACCCAGGCTGGAGTGATCTTGGCTCACTTCAACCTCCGCCTCCCAGGTTCAAGCAATTATGCTGCCTCAGCCTGCCGAGTAGCTGGGATTACAGGCGCACCACCACACCTGGCTAATTTTTTGTATCTTTAGTAGAGACAGTGTTTCATTATGCTGGCCAGGCTGGTCTCAAACTCCTGACCTCGTGATCTGCCCACCTCGGCCTCTTAAAGTGCTAGAATTACAGGCGTGAGCCACCTTGCCTGGCCAACTTCACTAATATTAAAGCTGAGGTAACTAACTCAGCCTACACAACGTTTAACACACTACCTCTCACAAAGCACTTCAAGTGGTATTATTGGATTTAGGGCTTGATAATATGGAATAAAAGACACTGATAGTACTGATTGTGCCTATTTTTATCAGTGGCTTGTTAATTATTTCTGTTTTTATTAGTGATTTTTATTTATGCAGAGTGGTTAGCATGAAACTGTTAGTCATTTCGCTTCTGTTTCTTCCCAGTTGCAACAGCCCATCTTCCTGGGAAGAACAAAGCTTTAGGCTTGACTCTGAACAGCCACTAAGCGGCTTGGCCAAGGTCCTGCCATTTCTCTCATGCTCAGCAGGGGGCGGCAGACCAGGACAATTCAGAGTATGGAGTCAAACCCAGGTTCCTGTCCATACTCCACCCATGGATTTTCCTTGGCTTGAGCAAGCCCTTTGACTCTCTGAGCCCTCCATGTTCTCAGAGTGACTCGAGGATTCACTGGGTGCTGTATGAGAAGTGGGTGGCCCAGACCGGGACACAAAGGAAGCCTTGATCAGTGTTTGTGGTTTGATTAAGTGGGCAAAATAGAAACACCCCACTTCTCCAGTTTCCTTTTCAGTAAAATGAGAGGCACTCAGGCTCACCTCCGAGGATTTGGACTTGCTGTGATTTCATGATGGACATTCCTTTTTTCTGGGCCAGATCTCTGGGGCTGGAATCCAGGCAGTTTTGTCCCCTTTTGACATTTTCTTGTTCAGAAGGTTCTGGAAAGCCAACAGGCTGAGTTTGTGACAAAAATTGGCATTAACTGGCTGAGTGTAGTGGCTCACACCTGTAATCCCAAGAGGCTGGGACAAGAGGATCACTGGAGCCCAGGAGTTTGAGACCAGCTTGGGCAACATAGTAAGACCCCATCTGTACAAAAACGTTTTTTTTTTTTTTTTTTTTGAGATGGAGTCTCACTTCGTCACCTAGGCTGGAGTGCAGTGATGCGATCTGTAACTTCTGCCACCCAGGTTCAAGCAGGCCTCCTGCCTCAGCCTCCCGAGTAGCTGGGATTACAGGCACCTGCTACCATGCCTGGCTAATTTTTATATTTTTAGTAGAGACAGGGTTTCACCATATTGGCCAGGCTGGTCTTGAATTCCTGACCTCAAGTGATCTGCCCACCTTGCCCTGCCTAAGTGCTGCATGAGCCACAGTGCCTGGCCTTCTACAAAAAACTTTTTAAAAAATTACCCGGGTTCAGTGGGGCGTGCCTGTAGTCCCAGCTACTCAGGAGGCTGAAGCAGGAGGATCACCTGAGCCCAGGAGGTCGAGGCTGCAGTGAGCCATGATCGCGCCACTGCACTCAGCCTGGGCGACGACAGAGCAAGACCCTGTCTTGCGGGGAGAAAAAGAGAAAAGAAAGAAAATGGCATTACCCAAGTCCAGTGAGGTTATAGTTGGAATTCCATCTTTGACACTACCTAGCTGGGTAACCTTAAGCCGGTGGTCCTCCCTCAGCCTACAACATCAGCATTACCTGGGAACTTGTTAGAGCTGCAAACTCTTGGGCTGTGCCCCGGCCCCACTAAATGACGGTTTTGGGAGTGGAGCCCTGCAGGTGGCTGGTATGGCCCCTACTTTGAGAACCATGGCCTTAGGCAATTCATGGAGCTCTTTGAACCAGAGTCCCCCCACCTGGAAAACAGATGAGAATCCCGCCCACCTGCTGCCACTGTTGTTGGGAGGATTAGAAGAGAGGATGCACTGCAGAGTGCACTGGCCGGCATAGGGAGGCCCCTCTTGCAGGAGCTCCCGCAGGAAACTTGCAAGTTTGTCTTGTGTTTTCCCAGCACTTGGAGATACTGAGCGTTGATGCTTTTTATTGCTTTCTCCCCTTCCTCATTTTATGGTTAGTGATTTCATGGCTTATTTGCTTTCTTGTCTGTTCTCTCATTTTACATTTAGTGATTTTTTTTTTTACTTTTCTCTTTTGCAGATAAAGACTATTTCCTGATTGTGATTCAGAATCCAACCGAATAGGCCACCTCCTGACTCCCTGTGTCATTCCTTAATTTAATGCCCCCCCAAGAATGTTAATGTCGATCATGTTAGCAGACTGGCACATGACAGTCACCTTGGATCCCACTCAGACCAATCCAGTAACCATGTGTGGGCTGGCGGCTCTTCCTCCCCAACCAAAGGAACCCCTGTGCTGTGCTGGCCTTCCCCAGAGCTCCGGGAGGGCCCTCTCACCTCACTTCCAGGTTTTGGAGCAAGAACTTGCGAGAGCCTGCACCCCAGCTTCCTTCTGACCTTAAGTTCACTTTGTTGCCCTTGGAGAAGGCTGTTTTTCTTTAACTAAAAATAACCAAAATGCTTACCCTGCTGTTGTGTCTTTAAACACTAGGTGGAAAAGGTCTCTCTCTTCCTGTGTAATCACACATCAGTGGCCTGGTTGCCTCCTCCAGCGCTGGTGGGAGATCATGTTCATGGCCTCTGAGAGGCCTGCTCCTTCTTGTGCCTGTGGCCATACTTGCTGTAGCTTGGTGTGTATTTGGTGCCCTGGTTTCTGGGCCTGTTGGTCCTAGTCCCCCTTTTACCATTTCCCACTGCTGCCAGTGTTGAAAGGTTTTTTTCCTACTATGCTGCACTGGGGAAAGGAAGAGCGCAGTGCTTACTGAGGACCCGGAATGCACCCGGTGTGTCATATACAGTAGCTCTCACCTTATGGTACCCTCTGGAGACTAGAGCCACCTCAGACATGAGGACCTGGGGTCTGAAACGGCTTGCCTATGTCCTCATAGCCAGGACATGGGTCTCGGACTCAAATAGCCCCACTCTTCCCACACTGCCTGCCCCAGAAATCCTGAAGGGCCCCTGTTCACCCAAATAAGCCCATCCTGGGCAGACATCTGCCCTGCAGACTCGGGGTGCAAGGGTCCTCTCGCCAAGAGCTTCCCAGAATTCACCTGCACTCAGGCTCCCACCCACCTCTCGCCCAGCCACACTTTTGTTTTTTCCCTCAGAAATCACATGTATTTAATTTTATTAGGGTTTTTCTTTTTGTCTTCTGTTTCCTGTTACACAGGAAAAAGACTCCACACTGTGTAGTATGAGCCTGGAAATCCCCCTCATTGTCCTTCTCCCTGCCCCAGAAGGCACCACTGTGAGTTCTTCCATCTAGTGATACTTCCCAGATTTTCCAGTGAAGCTACCTTAAGGCTATCAGAGGAGTAAAATATGTACTCTTGGGAGTTTAGGGGTGTAGTTTACAAGGGCTTGGCAAAATTTCTTCAAAATCTACTTCAAGGAAAGATAATAGGAATTTTCCATTCTATAATATATCCGTGATTGTCTTAATATAAAAATAATCCTTTCAAATAGTTTTCCCCGAATCTTCAAGTAACGTTGTCTGGGAAACACTGGTTTACCCTGTCCCTGTGGACCTAGGAAGCGCCCCCTGAGAATGGATGACTTCAGACCCCGTGTGGTGATTATTTCCTAGGTTCCATGCTTCAGACGAAAGTGGGCTGTGGCCAGCAGCATCTTCCTTGTGTTCTCAGAAGCTGGGATCCGAGTCTGAGGCTCCTCCATCTTGCTTGAGTTTCTCTAAGTATAATGCGGAAGGAGGTCAGAGGAGGAGAGGTGAGGTTTCTAGGATGGGGGGTGCGTCTGTCCCTGGCGGGAGGTGTTCTGGCTCCAGAGCAAGCGTTAGAATAGGGCTGGGGGCCTGGCCCTTCCACCTTCCCGTAGTTCCCCTACTACTCCCTGTTGTTTGCCTGAAAGTTCCCCATCCTAAAAGCATTCCATCAAGGTCCTTGGGAAAATTTCTTATGAAAATGAAGATACTCTGCCTCCCAGTCCCTTGAGCACCAGGATTTTGTACATCAGGAGCCCACCATGTGCATTAGGAGTTTGTAATGCAGCAAGGCAAGCATAATTCACTGGACTCATCTTAAGACATGAAAATTTGGCCGGGCGTGGTGGTTCCTGCCTGTAATGTAATCCCAGCGCTTTGGGAGGCCAAGGTGGATCAGTTGCTTGAGCCCAGGAGTTCAAGACCAGCCTGGGCAACATGGCAAAACCTCGTCTCCACCAAAAATACAAAAATTAACTGGGCGTGGTGGTGTGCGCCTGTAGTCCCAGCCACTGGGGAGCCTGAGGTGGGAGGATCGCTTGTTGAGGCTGCAGCAAGCTATGAGTGTGCCACTGCACTCCACCTGGGTGACAGAGTGAGAACCTGTCTCAAAAAAAAAATATGAAAAGTTTATGGCCACAGAGAAGGTTTACAGGAAAAAAAAAAAAAGGTTAAAATTCAGATTTTTCTTTTTTAAGACGGAGTCTGTTGTCCAGGCTGGGGTGTAGTGGTGCAACCTCAGCTCACTGCAACCTCCACCTCCTGGGTCCAAGTGATTCTCCTGCCTCAGGCCTCAGCCTCCTGAGTAACTGGGACTACAGACGCCCACCATCACACCTGGCTACTTTTTTTTTTTTTTTTTTTTTTTTTGAGACAGAGTCTCACTTTGTTGCCCAGGCTGGAGTGCAGTAGCACAAGCTCGGCTCACTACAACCTCCACCTCCTGGGTTCAAGTGATTCTCCTGCCTCAGCCTCCTGAGTAGCTGGGACTACAGGTGCCCACCACCACACCTGACTAATTTTTGTATTTTCAGTAGAGATAGGGTTTCACCATGTTGGCCAGGCTGGTCTTAATCTCTTTACCTTGTGATCCGCCTGCCCTTGGCCTCCCAAAGTGCTGGGATTATGGGTGTGAGCCACCTCGCCCAGCCTTAATTTTTGTATTTTTTTGTAGAGATGGGGTTTCACCATGTTGGCCAGGCTGGTCTCAAACTCCTGGCCTCAGGTGATCTTCCTACCTCGGCCTCACAAAGTGCTGGGATTACAGGCATGAGCCACCGCGCCTGGCCAAAATTCAGATTTTTAAGAATCTAAATAATGGTATTCCACATAAACAACTCCAGTGTTTCTGTTCTCAGAAGTAGCATGTATGATGTCAAGGTTAGAAACTGACAACTGTCTAGGCCTGGAAGGAAAAGCATGGGTTCTGAGTTCAGAGGGACATTTGCCAGTACAGCAAAGACGTGCCCGCACCCAGCATTTTTTTTTTTTAGATGGAGTCTCTGTCGCCCAGCCTGGAGTGCAGTGGCGCAATCTTGGCTCACTGCAACTACCTCCACCTCCCAGGTTCAAGGGATTCTCCTGCTTCAGCCTCCTGAGTAGCTGGGACTACCGGCGTGTGCCACCATGCCCGGCTAATTTTTGTATTTTTAGTAAAGATGGGGTTTCACCGCATTGGCCAGGCTGGTCTCAAACTCCTGACCTCATGATCTGCCTGCCTAGGCCTCCCAAAGTGCTGGGATTACAGGCGAGAGCCACTGTGCCTGGCCAATTTTTTAATGAAAAGTTTCAAACCTATAGATAATTGAAATAATTGTGTATCTTCCATCTCAATTCTACAGTTAACCATTTTGCTATATTTCTGTATCACATAACTTTCCATTCTTCCATCTAGCGATCTTATTTTTTATGCATTTCAAAGTATACTGCAGGCAGTACCTGCCCCTAAGCACTTCCACGTGTATGTCAGTAACTAGTTTGTTTTCTGTTTTTGAAGGACAGGTAAGATTTACATGAGTAAAATGCACAAATCTTTAAAGTGACAAATGTGACCCCTGAATAACCTCACAGCCCTTTCAGGAAAGCGGCTGCTGCTTCGTAGTCGGCCCAGCCCACTCCCCAGAGGCCACCCCATTCTCATTTCCTCCCAGTACGATTTCTGCCCTCTAGGGTATAGCTCTTGTCTGGGCTCCACGAGCAGGGCCTGCATCTCAGGGAGGTGGTTGCTTCTCGGGAGGTGCCGCAGCTACCATCTCCCTTCAGCATTCATGCCTCCGCCTCAGCCCTGGCCACAGCTCCCTGGAATTCGGATGCTCCTCTGCGAGCTGGTACTGCCTTTTCTCCAGAAATTAAAAATGTTCCAAGGATTCTAGGTTTTCTCGCCTTTCGTATGTTTGGCTCTGAGACACTGCATGTCGGCACGTTTTTCATTGAGAATCCTAAAAGCCATCTTTCCATACCAAATTCCAGAAAAAGAAAAAATGAGAAGTGGAGGTCTCAGATTCCATCGTCACAGCAGGTAGAAATCACTAAGTCACCAAAGCCATCAAATTAGTAAGCACACTCCAGTGTGCGTGAACTTCTGATCAATTATGTGTTCAGTTGAGATGACAACACAATTACAGAACCCGTTCAAACTGCTGGTCCTACTGCTGTGGCAAACAAGCTTAATCCAATCAAAAGCACCTTGATTTTGGTCTCCCACTGTCTGACTTTACTCTTTAGGGCGTGTTCTCCCCCAGCCCTAGGTGAGATGTGGGGCAAGCCCTGCCCTGGGCAGATGAAGCCCCCTGCCCACCACAGGAACAACTCTGAGCTGCATTTGGAGAGAGAGGCCACCCCTTCCACTGTGGGCCCGCACGGAACCTCGCTCTCTTCGAGGGGAGAGCAGCTTGTGTTTGGTCTTGGCTTTATTTGCCACTTGGTGCTGTCACCTCTTTTGCCCAAGTTGCTGAGGGGCGAGAGGTGGGGAGCGGAAGTCCATCATCACCGATACTGCTGTGAGCGGGCTTCTGGCTCCTGAGCCTGGGGCGTGCGTTTTCATGAGCTTTCACAGGCATGCCCCCGCCCTCTTCTGTTGGCAGCTCCCTCACTTTGGAGGATGCGCCCTCTGGCCGGCGCTGTCTTTGGCTCCTGGCTCTCAGGGTCTCCCCCTCTACACACTCTCTTCTGTTGACTGGAGGTGAAGTAGAAACCC
The DNA here is from genome assembly GCA_036589455.1 of Ateles fusciceps. Classification (NCBI taxonomy): domain Eukaryota; kingdom Metazoa; phylum Chordata; class Mammalia; order Primates; family Atelidae; genus Ateles; species Ateles fusciceps. Next base: position 2,335,952 of record JAZHEH010003223.1, read on the forward strand.
CACTGCCTTCCTCTGTGGGTGGTAAGATTCATAGCCTCTCGGTGGCCTCTAAAAATTATCCTCGAACTTCCAGCTCCTTTATAGACCATCCTTTATAGACCATATTCCCGGCAGAAGCGTGAGCTCACTTGGGACTACCTGGTGTTGCATCCAGGCCGCTGTTGGTCCCAGGGACGATGCCTTGGGGGTCTCAGCAGAAACGAAGATAATTCAACTTCAACCCTCTAGTTCACAAGAAATATGTTGTTAGTTGCTTTCCCTAAAAAGGACTGGGTGATCTGTAAGTAAGCAGCTATGTTTTAAAAATAAAAATAAAAAGACTAGGTGAAATAGGGAATTTCATAATTTTTTTTTTTTTTTTTTTGAGACAGTCTTACTCTGTCACCCAGGCTGGAGTAGAGTGACGCGATCTCAGCTCACTGCAACACCTGCCTCCCAGGTTCAAGCCATTCTCCTGCCTCAGCCTCCCGAGTAGCTGGGATTACAGGCATGCGCCACCATACTTGGGTAATTTTTTTATATTTTTAGTAGAGACAGTGTTTCTCTGTTGCCCAGGCTGGGCTCCAATTCCTGGGCTCAAGCAATCCTCCTGTCTCAGCCTCCCAAAGTGCTGGGATTACAGATGTGAGCCACCATGCCTGGCATACTTGGTTTTTAAATAGTACAAGTGTTTGGGTAAAAATTAAATGTTAAAAGTTTGCAATAAACTAACAATATGCTACAGCATGATAAGCCAGGGCTTTCCAGCCCTTTCTAATGAAGTAACTAAAGAATGAGGAGCATTATCTAGAAGTCCAGGGTGAATCTGCCGGAGTCAACCAAAGAGAACCCCCCTGCAAACATGAAACTCTCTCTAGAAATGTACACATTTGCATCCCAGTGGCTCCGGGGAGAATGTGGAGCTGCGAGGAGTCAGGAACCCAGGCAGCCAGGTGAGAACTGATGGCAGTTTGGGCAAGAGCGGTTTCATGGGGCCGGAAGGGGGGACTCTGAAGAGACAGCGCCGGAGACTCTTGGTGCCTGCCTGGCAACCAGGTGCTGCCATTTACTCAGAGGAGGCTCATTGGGGATCATTTGGAAATGGCCTGCTTAATCTGAGCCTGTCAGATACCCATGTGTATAGTAAGAATGTCAAACAGACTGTTGAATACCCTATTCTGCCAGTCCTTGCTAGACAAAAGGATATGGAGCTATCAGCCTGTTACTGGTATTTAAAGCCAAGGAGGCAGGGTGCGGTGGCTCACGTCTGCAATCCCAGCACTCTGGGAGGCCAAGGCGGGAGATTCGCTTGAGCCCAGGGGTTCGAGACTAGCCTGGGTAACATGGTGAAACCCCATCTCTACTAAAAATATAAAAAACAGCTAGTAGTGGTGGCAAGTGCCTGTAGTCCCAGCTACTCGGGAGGCTGAGATGAGAGGATCGCTTGAGCCTGGCAGGTCAACGCTGCACTGTGCTGCTCACTCCAGCCTGGTTGACAGCGTGAGACCGCCTCTCAAAAAAAGAAAAAAAAAAGCTTCTGGAGCCCATCATCCAGGTGGCAACTGATGGAGAATGGGGATGGCGAAGAATGTACCTTTTCCCTTTAAGGCGATTTCCCAGGAGTCCCATAGAGCACTTTCCACTTAGGCCTAATTGACTGAGGTTCAGCCACCTGCCGCTCCTGACTGTGTGGAAGCTAGGTGCGTGGCCGCACTGAGACACCCAGGGCTCTCTTCGAAGGGGGGACTGGGACAGCGGGTGCTGAAGTCGGCTGTCAGCTGCTTCTGCCATAGAAGCCACGAGGAGAAAGGACCGAGTATGGGTGAGTCGTCAGAACATGTTTTTCTGGTGAGGGGGAGATAGTAAGGGGCCTCAGGGGAGCAAGTCCATGGGGCATGAGGAAGGCTGGCGTCCTGGCACAGTGGGAGGACTGGCCTTAGGAACAGGGACAGCAATTCCACTCAGCATGAGGGGAGCTAGGGAGAGGGCCAGCGGGCAGGGCAAGGTCTCTGTTGGAGTGAAGGCAGCAGGAGAAGAGGGGAGAGGAGAACACAGACTTCCTGGGGGGGTGCGGGTGAGGAGTTTGAGCAAGTTTGGCAGGCGACCTTTCTGCAGTGTCTCTTTCAGCCGGGGGTGCAGCAGTCACCCCACAGCTGGACTTTGCCAGGTTAGTTAGCAGAAGAAAGGGAGTTAGGGCTTTTGGAAGTAATTAATGGTGGCTGTGGAGTCTGTGCTGGGCGAGGAAGGGAAGTGACTGGATAGAGGGTGGCAGTGGAATTTTTTTTTTTTTAATGTTTTCCTTGGCACAGCGAGGTGGCTCACGCCTGTAATCCCAGCACTTTGGGAGGCTGAGGCTGGCAGATCACAAGGTCAAGAGATCAAGACCATCTTGGCCAATATGGTGAAACCCAGTCTCACTAAAAATACAAAAAATAGCTGGGTGGGGTGGTGCGTGCCTGTAGTCCCAGCTACTCAGGAGGGTGAGGCAGGAGAATCTCTTGAACCCGGGAGCCTGGCAATGGGGCAAGACTCAATCTCAAAAAAAAAAAAAAAGTTTTCCTCCCCCAATCCTTTTTGTTGTTGTTGTTGTTAAAATAGAGATAGGGACTGGCTATGTTACTGATAGGGTTTGGCTCTGCCCCACCCAAAATCTCGTCTTGAATTGTAATTCCCGTAATCCCCACGTGTCAAGGGAGAGACCAGGTGGAGGTGATTGAATCATGGTGGTGGTCTCCCCCATGCTATTCTCTTGGTAGTGAGTTCTCACGAGAGCTGATGGCTTTGTGTTTGGAACTTCCTCCTCCGTTCATTCTCTCCTGACGCCTAGTAAAGAAGGTGCCTGCTTCCCCTTCACCTTCCGCCAGGATTATGAGTTTCCTGAGGCCTCCCCAGCCATGCGGAATTGTGTGTCAATTAAACCTTTTCTTTATAAATTACCCAGTCTCGGCAGTTCTTTATAGCAGTGTGAGAATGGACTAACACAGTTGCCCAGGCTAATCTTGAGCTCCTGAGCTCAAGGGATTCTCCTGCCTCGGCCTCCCTAAGTGCTGGGATTGCAGGTGTGAGCCACTGCACCTGGCCAGAATGAAACTTTGGAAGGGGCTGATTGTTCAGAAAGGTGGGGGATTAGTGTGCCCAGCCTTGCTTCTGCAGGGGAGGCACACTGGTGAGGTGCCATCTAGGGCAGACAAGAGGGATGGGTTCCTGGAGCAGTGACAGTGGAGAGGGGTGGGGAGATGACAGATGGGCTCGAGAGGACCGAGGACTGCACTGGTGGGTGAGGGGGAGTCCAGCTGGGCCTGGGCCAGGTGATGGATGAGAAGGCAGGGGCGATGAGCTGGAGGCACAGGCTTGGGGAAAGAGATGACTTCCTTTGGATGTGTTGAGAATGGAGGCAGCCTTTGTTCCAGAGACAGAGCCTAGACCTGACACCTGGAAGCCAAATGGAGGTGGGATTTGTAAGTCACTCATAGTGGAGGCACTGGTAGGTGTGGACAGAACCCAGGACCTCATGAGTGGCTAAGGAGAGATGAGGAGCAGCTGGAGGCTGCAAAGGCCATGGGGAGTCAAACTCCCTCCCCCAGGTGACCAGCCCGCTCCGAGGGCTTGAGGTCACAGGAGGAGGGGGAAGGGTGGCGGCCCTGGCCCTCTCACTCAGGGAGGTTGGGTTAGAGCTTGAGAGGCCTGAGCACGCCCCTGGCTCAAGAGGAAGATGGGGACGTGGGTAAGGCCTGGAGGAAAGGAATGGCCGGGTCTGAGGCCCTGCGTGGGTTCTTGGCCTCAACTTTTTCAGTGAGAGCAGAGGATCTGTGGGGAGTGACATGGGGTAGTGTGAGCTTGAGGCCTGGGGAACCCTGAGTGGGTCTCAGTCCCTATCTTTGGAGTGTTTCACTTTGCTTTTTTTTTTTTTTTTTTTTTGAGATGGAGTCTCGCTCTGTTTCCCAGGCTGGAGTATAGTGGCACAATCTCAGCTCACTGCAACCTCCGCCACCCGGGTTCAAGTGATTCTCATGCCTCAGCCTCCCAAGTAGCTGGGATTACAGGTGCCCACCACTACACCCAGCTAATTTTTGTATTTTTAGTAGAGACAGGGTTTCACCATGTTGGCCAGGCTGGTCTCGAACTCCTGACCTCAAGTGATCCACCCACCTCGGCCTCCCAAAGTGCTGGGATCACAGGCATGAGCCACCGCACCCGGCCCCACTTTGCTTTTTTGGTTGCAGTTTTGTTGTCATTTGTTTGCTTTTGATAGGGAGTCTCACTCTATCCCCCAGGCTGGAGTGCAGTGGTACCTCTCGGCTCACTGCAACCTCCGCCTCCCAGGTTCAAGCGATTTTCCCACCTCAGCCTCCCAAGTAGCTGGGATTACAGGCATGCACCACCACACCCGGCTAATTTTTGTATTTTTAGTAGAGATGGGTTTTGCCATGTTGGCCAGGCTGGTCTTGAACTCTTGACCTGAGGTGATCCAACCATGTTGGCCTTCCGAAGTGCTGGGATTACAGGTGTGAGCCACAATGCTCGGCCTCCACTTTGAGTCTGTAAACGGAAACAGCCAATCCTTCCTCGGAGATAATGACCTTAACTCAGACTTCAGCCCACCTAGGGCCTCCCAATGTAACCACCATTTTATAAGTAAGTTCATCGCTTTAAACGAGGTACGGGCAGTGCTGATGCAGGGCAGGTTCTCAGCTTCGCTCAGGAAGGAATTCAAGAGCCAGCTGGTGGTAGAAGAAAACAGCTTTATTGAGGGAGCGGAAGGGTTACAGCTTTGTGACTGCACCACCCCCACTACCCCCATCCCCCAATGCCCCCCAACCCCTGCCATGGGCAGTGTGTTGAGAATAGCAGCCCAGGAGCAGATGTGTAGCTGTATTTATAACCCACTTTTTTTATTTTTTGAAATGGAGTCTCACTCTACCGCCCAGGCTGGAGTGCAGTGGCGTAATCTCCACTCACTGCAACCTCTGCCACCCAGGTTCAAGCAATTCTGTCTCAGCCTCCTGAGTAGCTGGGATTACAAGCACCTGCCACCATGCTCAGCTAATTTTTGTATTTTTAGTAGAGACAGGGTTTCACCATGTTGGCCAGGCTGGTCTTGAACATCTGACCTTGTGATCCCCCGCAGCCAGCCTATAATCCACTTTTAATGACATGCTAATTCAGGGGGTACGTTATTCAGAAATAGCTAGAAAATGGGTGGTAAGTTCTGAGCATTGTCATGGACAGAGGTAGTAACTTCCAGGTGTTGTCATGGCACTGGTGGGCGTGTCTTATGGAGAGGTGATTTTGGCACTTCTGGTTCAGCCCATCTTCAGTCTGGTCCAGAGTCAGTCCCTCCCGCCGCCTCCCCCACCTCCGTGCTAAGGCTGGTCCTGCTGATTGCAGGCCCTGATTCCCCCAGGACTCCATGGCTTCCGGAGTTGCTCACTGCTCCTCCACCTTGGAGTTCTGACATTGTCTCAGTTTTGCAGATGAAGATGAAATTCTTCAGTTCTTCATATGGGAAAGCAGCTGTCCCAGGTCTGTCTGGCCTACCTGCCGTCATTAAAGGAGCTCAGGGCATATGATCTCCCCCACACTCAGGCAGTCGTTAGTGGCCACCCAGGCCAGGGTTATTCTGCCCCTATGCGAGGCCAGCCAAGGCCAGCTCTCCACTTTTTTCAGGCCCATGAGTCCAAGTCAGAAGCCACAGAACAGCAGCAATGAGGGGTGGGAGCAGAGCGGCAGAGGGTGTGCTTGATTGTGGCTGAGACATCCCCCGAGCAGAAACAATTTCCCTAACCTCTGCTGATCCTCTTAGCACCCGGCAGCAGTGCATGGCATAGACTGTGTTCCTGCACATGGTCTAGAGGGGGAGATATGCCTTCTAGATGGCCAGTGGCACGGAGAGATGACTGGGGAATGGGGCGGGGGTGTCACTTATTCAAAGAGTATTTACTGAGCACCTGCCATGTGCTACACCCTACGTCCTGGGATATAGCAGGAACGAAGGATATGAAAAACTCTGTCCTTAAAGGGCTTGCATTTTAGTGAGAAGGGAAAATAACATTTTATAATCAGCATTAAACATGAAACCATAATGGGATACCACTACACACCCGCCAACATGGCGAAAACATGAACACCACCAAATGTTGGCAAGGAGGCAGGGCACCTGGAACTACTGTATGTCACTAATGGGGGTGCAAAATGGAACAGCACTGGGGAAAGGTCTGATAACTCCTTAAAAACACACCTGCCCCCAAAGCCAGCAATTCCACTGCTATTTGTCCAAGTGAAACAAAAGAACATGTCCACACAAAGACTGTTACAGCTATGTTCAAAGCAGTTTTATTCACAATCACCAAAAACTGGAAACAGCCCAGGCATCCATCAATAGAAAAACAAACTGTCCATCCCTCCATGGGAACCTACTTGATAGTTTAAAGAAATGGCCTACTCAGGCACAGTGGTGCACACTTGTAATCCCAGCACTTTGGGAGGCCAAGGCGGGTGGATCACGAGGTCAGGAGTTTGAGACCAGCCTGGCCAACATAGTGAAACCCTGTCTCTACTAAAAATTCCAAAAAAAAAAAAAACAAAATTAGCTGGGCGAGGTGGCATGCTCCTGTAATCCCAGCTATTAGGGAGGCTGAGGCAGAAGAATCCCTTGAACCTGGAAGGTGGAGGTTACAGTGAGCTAAGATTGTGCCACCCCACTCCAACCTGGGTGACAGTGAGATTCCATCACAAAAGAAAAAAAGAAAAGGCCTACTGATATCTGCAACAACATGGGTAAGCCTCAAAAACCTTATGTTGAATTAAACCAGAGACATAAGAATACATGCTACGTGATTTCATCTATAAGAATTTCTAGCTGCGCGTGGTGGCTCACGTCTGTAATCCAAGCATTTTGGAGGCCAAGGCGGGCTAATCACCTGAGGTCGGGAGTTCAAGACCAGCCTGACCAACATGGTGAAACCCTGTCTTAAAAAAAAAAAAAAAAAAAAAAAAGTTCTAGACCAGGCCAGCATATGGTGAGAAATGGGAATGGTGCCTGCCTCCGTGGAGAGTGCAGGTAGACTGGGGAGGCCCAAGGAACCTTCCAAGGGGAAGGTCGTGTTCTCTTTTTTTTTTTTTTTGAGTTAGAGTCTTGCTATGTTGCCCAGGCTGGAGTGCAGTGGTAAGATTTTGACTCACTGCAAGCTCCGCCTCCGGGGTTCAAGCCATTCTCCTGCCTCAGCCTTCCAAGTACCTGGGATTACAGGAGCCTGCCACCATACCCAGCTAATTTTTTGTATTTTTAGTAGAGACAGGGTTTTAACGTGTTGGCCAGGCTGGCCTTGAACCCCTGAGCTCAGGTGGTCTGCAAACCTTGGCCTCCCAAAGTGTTGGGATTACAGGTGTGAGCCACCTCGCCCGGCCATGTTCTCTATCTTGAAAGGAGTTTGGGTCACATTAGCATGTGTACTTCTCAGACTCACCGAAGAGTACACTTGACACCTATGCATTTCACTATATGTGAATTTTACCCCAAAAGAAAAAAAAAACAAATACTGACATGACTGTGAAAGGCTGAGGAGAATGTGAACAGACGTCTGCAACTTACTCTGAAATTCAACAAAAAGGGAAGGTGGACAGAGATGTGATAAAGCAGATGGACCCAACTGTTTTTGTTTGAGATGGAATCTTGCTCTGTCGCCCAGGGTGGAGTGCAGTGGGACGATCTCAGCTAACTGAAATCTCCACCTCCCAGGTTCAAGTGATTCTCCTGCCTCAGCCTCCCGAGTGGCTGGGATTACAAGTGAGTGCCACCATGCCCAGCTAATTTTTGTATTTTTAGTAGAGATGGGGTTTTGCCAGGTTGGCCTCAAGCTCCTGACCTCAGGCGAGCCACCCACCTTGGCCTCCCAAAGTGCTGAGATTACAGGCATGAGCCACTGGCCCCAGCCGAGCCAACTGTTAATGGCAGAATGTAACTGGGTATGAGGGAGACCATTATTTCAGGTGTTTGAACACTTTCATAATAAAATGCCCAGAGAAATTATATAGCATATTGGAAGGCTCCCTGAGAGGACACTTGAACCAAAACTCAAGGTGAGGGTGAGGGACACAGAGATCCCAGGGGAAGGATGTCCCAGGAAAAGACTCTGGGGCAGGAGCCTGCCAGGGATTCCTGGAGTAGTCAGGAGACCCGAGGAGTAGCTGGGAGCCAGATCCCACAGCCTCCTGGGCCACCATCAGCCCCTGGCTCTTTTTCTAAGAGGGGTGTGTGGGGGACAAGAGAGCTATGGTCACTGTCCCGAGAGCAGACTGAAGGAGGCAAAGCCAGGGCAGGAAAACTAGCAAGGAGACAATAGCAGCAGTTCTGCAAGATGTGGTGGGGGCGGTGGCCCTAGCGGCAGAGGCGGCGGCGGTGAGCTGTGGTCAGATTCTGGAGACTCTTGAAGGTGGAACCAACAGGATTTGAGGATGGATTGGGAGTGGAGCAGGAGTGGTGGAAGAGGATGGGAAAGGAAAGGAAGGAGTTAAGAATGACTCTGGGCTGGGCGCAGTGGCTCACACCTACAATCCCAGCACTCTGGGAGGCCGAGGTGGGTGGATCATGGGGTTAGAGATCGAGACCATCCCGGTCAACATGGTGAAACCCCGTCTCTACTAAAAATACAAAAAAATTAGCTGGGCATGGTGGCGCAGCCTGTAGTCCCAGCTACTCGGGAGGCTGAGGCAGGAGAATCGCTTGAACCCAGGAGGCAGAGGTTGCGGTGAGCTGAGATCACGGCATTGCACTCCAGACTGGGTAACAAGAGTGAAACTCCGTCTCAAAAAAAAAAAGAATGACTGAGGAAGGCAGGTAGGTGGCTCATGCCTGTAATCCCACCACTTTGGGAGCCTGAGGCGGGCAGATCGCCTGAGATCAGGAGTTTGAGACCAGCCTGGCCAACATGGTGAAACCCCATCTCTACTAAAAATCCAAAAATTAGCCGAGTGAGGTGGCATGCACCTGTAATCCCAGTTACTCGGGAGGCTGAGGCAGGAAAATCGCTTGAACCTGGGATGTGGAGGTTGCAGTGAGCTGTGATCACACCACTGCATTTCCTGCTTGGGAGAGCAAAACTCCGTCTCAAAAATGACTGAGGTTTTTGGCCTGAAAAAGGGAGACAAACAACAGCTGGAGCCCATTTTAGGGGAAGACGATGGGCTTGTTGTACACAGGTCAAGTTTGAGATGTCTGTTTTTCATTCAAGCAGACACATGAAGTAGAGGCCAGGCCACTGGATTCAGGGGCAATGGGGCAGGGGAGGGACTGGAGGTCCAGTCTGCCCCTGCTGACTGTAGGCAGGGCAAAGCTCAGAGCTTGGGACTTGGGGCCCTCCTCCTCCAACCTGGCCTCAGCTCAGGGCTGAGTCTGACAAAAGACAGGTGTAATCACATCCCAGGGCCATGGCTGACTCAGTTCTTCGGCTGCTCTCGATGGGCCTGGTCACATTTAAACTTCTGTGGCACTGAGTGTGTGAGGTTTGTCCAGTTTGACACACAGCTCTGGATCAAGACTCGGCAAACTAAGGCCCTCGGCAAAGTCTGCCTGTTTTAGCAAATAAAGTTTTATCCAGATGCAGCCAAACCCATTCGGGTTGGTTAAGGCCACTATAATAGAACCAAGTGGTTGCTGAAGACCACATGGCCTGCAAAGCCTAAAATATTTACCATCCGGCCCTTTAAGGGCAGTGCTCACTGACTCCTCTCCGTCTTTCATTAAATAGTGTGTGGTTCTGTTACAGGAACACACAGCAAGCTACTGAATAAGACATTTAGGTGGTTCCCAACTTTTTGCTATTATGAAAATGTTACAATAAACATTCTTACCCATGTTTCCCTGGGCTCCTGGGCATGCACACAGTAGAATTCCTGGTCTGTAGGAAGGACATGGGCATCTTCATTTGGGTCAATTGTGCCAAATTGCTCTCCAGTGTCGCTGAGGTCACTTACACTCCCAGCAGCAGTGGAAAGAGCCCATCGATCCACGTTCCTCTGAACTTATTACCTAGCAGGTGTCCTCAGATGTCATTAGTTACCAGTCTTTCACTGTGTGTAGATTCTCTTGGATTTCCTGGCTGGGAATGATAGATTTGCTCCTTTTTTTTGTCTTGGTGCTCTGGACACCATACAATATTGAATTGTGTTTATAGGATATTTGTTCCTGGCTTTAAAAAGAATATTTCATGTTTCATCACATAGTATGGTGTTTTACCTTTAAGTACATGTTTACTGTAGGTTGGGTTTTCTTTTTTTTTTTGACGGAGTCTAGCTCTCCCACCAGGCTACAATGCAGTGGCACAATCTCGACTCACTGCAACCTCCGCCTCCTGGGTTCAAGCGATTCTCCTGCCTCAGCATTCGAGTAGTTGGGATTATAGGTACGTGCCACCATGCCCAGCTAATTTTTGTATTTTTAGTGGAGACAGGGTTTTACCATGTTGGCCAGGATGGTCTCGATCTCTTGACCTTGTGTTCTGCCTGCCTTGGCCTCCCAAAGTGCTGGGATAACAGGCGTGAGCCACTGCGCCCTACCTGTTTTGTTGTTGTCTGTTTTTCAGACAGGGTCTTGCTCTGTTGCCCAGGCTGGAGTGCAGTGACACAATCTCAGCTCACTACAGCCTCCACCTCCCTGGTTCAAGTGATTCTCATGCCTCAGCCTCCCAAGTAGCTGGGATTACAGGTGTGTGCCACCACACCCAGCTAATTTTTTTGTATTTCTTGTAGAGACGGAGTTTCACCATTTGCCCAGGCTGGTCTACAACTCCTGGGCTCAAGTGATCTGCCTGCCTTGGCCTCCCAAAGTGCTGTGACTACAGGTGTGAGCTACCACACCTGGCCTAGTTTTTGTTTTCCAGTATTTTTTGTTGTTTTTCTGAGACAAGGCTTCACTCTGTCACTCAAATGATCCTCCCACTTCAGCTTCCCATGCAGTTGGAACTATATTTTTTTGAGACAGAGTTTTACTCGTCAGGTAGGCTGGAGTGCAATGGCATGATCTTGGCTCACTCCAACCTCTGCCTCCAGGATTCAAGCAATTCTTGTGCCTCGGCCTCCCAAGTAGCTGAAATTGCAGGCACATGCCACCATACCTAGCTAACTTTTGTATTTTTAGTAGAGAGGGGGTTACACCATGTTGGCCAGGCTGGTCTCAAACTCCTGACCTCAAGTGATCCACCTGCCTTGGCCTCCCAAAGTACTGGGATTACAGGCGTGAGCCACTGCGCCTGGCCTAATTTTCTGATTTTCCTAGAGACGGTGTCTCACTATGTGGTCCAGGCTGGTCTCAAACTTCTGGGTTCAAATGATTCTCCAACCTGGGCCTCCCAAAATGCTGGGATTACACTATTACTCCTTTTTAAACTTGACACTGTGCTCATTGATTTTCTATATTATCTAAGTAATAAATCTATGCAGCCTTGAACTCTTGGGCTCAAGCAATTCTCCAGTCCAGGCCTTTGGTGGTTTGGTTTATTAGTTACTCGAAGAGGTCTTATGTCTCCCACTAAGATGGAGAACTTGGCAATTTCTCCTTGTATTCTTAATATATTTTCAGCACCACCCCCCTTTTTTTTTGAGACTGAAAAAATAAAAATCTGATTTTTTTTTTTTTTAAAGAAATCGGTCTTATTTTGTCACCCAGGTAGGAATGCAGAGGTGCATTTACAGCTCACTGCACCCTTGAATTCTTGGGCTCAAGCAGTTCTTCAGTCTGGGCCTCCCAAAGTGCTGGGATTACAGGTATGTCACCCAGGCTTGAGGGTAGTGGCACAATCTCGACTCACTGCAACCTCCACATAGCAGGTTCAAGCAATTCTCCTGCCTCAGCCACCTAAGTAGCTGGGATGACAGGCGTGCACCACCACATCCAGCTAATTTTTGTATTTTTAGTAGAGACAGGGTTTTGCCATGTTGGCCAGGCTGGTCTTGAACTCCTGGCCTCAAGTTATCTGCCCACCTGGGTCTCCCAAAGTCCTGGGATTACAGGCATGAGTCACCGTGCCTGGCCTATTTTCAGCCTTAAAAAAAAGAAAAAAAAAAAAAAGAAACCCTGGAACATAGAAGTTCAAAACTTTTCTCTCTTCATAGAGTTCCTCCTTTCATTTCCTGGTGATCCTCTTTATCCCCAGTGTCTTCTGCCTGAAAGCCTATTTTGTCTGAGTTTTCTATAGGTCCATCTTTTGGTTAGTCTTTCTCTAGTATACCTTTTTCCATCTTAAAGTTTTTAACTTTCAATTTAATTTAATTTTTGAGACTGAGTCTTGCTCTGTGTTGGCCAGGCTGCAATGCAGTGGCACAATCTTGGCTCACTGCAGCCTCCACCTCCGGGGTTCAAGTGATTCTCCTGCCTCAGCCTCCTCAGTAGCTGGGATTATAGGTGTGCACCACCATGCCCGTCTAATTTTTGTATTTTTAGTAGAGACGAGGTTTCACCATGTTGGTCAGGTTGGTCTCCAACTCCTGACCTAGTGATCAGCCTGCCTCAACCTCCCAAAGTGCTGGGATTACAAGCGTGAGCCACCGCACCCATCCTCCATCTTTTTACTTTTGGTGCCCTTAGGTTTTAAACGTCCTCTTGTAAACAGCATAGAGCTGCATATTATTTTTTCTTGGCCGATCTGGTAATCTGTGTTTTGAGAGGTGAAAGTAAACCACATTTTCTGCCTCTGGTTTTGTACCATGTATTTACCATCCCTTTTACTTTGCTTTGCTTTACTTTGCTATTAGTTTTAATACCCATCATTACCCTTTTCTTTGCATTGGCAGTTACAGTTCCGTTTCTACTCTTTTGGTGATCCCTCTTAAATATCTGAAATACTCACCTAACTTTACAAAGCCGGACGATGCTCAGTCTCTTTACCCTCCTCTCAAACAAATCTAACTTCCGAGAACACCTTAACTCCGATTGCCCTCTCAGTCTTCCATGTTCTTGTGTCTCATGCATCTTGTTTCTGTAGCCCACAAATTATTATTATTCATGTTGCATATTAAATGCTTGTTTAAATTTACTCACGTTTACCAATTTGCTCACCATTTTGCCATCTAATTTCTTCCTTTTGGGTTCCATGTCCTTGTTACTGAAGTACATTCTTTAAAAATTATTTCAGCGGCCACGCAGTGGCTCTGCCTGTGATCCCAGCACTTTGGGAGGCCGAGGCGGATGGATTGCGAGGTCAGGAGATCAAAACTATCCTGGCCAACACGGTGAAACCCCGTCTCTACTAAAAATACAAAATTAGGCGGGTGTGGTGTCACGCACCTGTAGTCCTAGCTACTCAGGAGTCTGAGGCAGGAGAAATCACTTGAACCCGGGAAATGGAGGTTGCAGTGAGCTGAGATCGCGCCACTGCACTCCAGCCTGGGCAACAGAACGAGACTCCGTCCCACCCCCCCCGAAAAAATAATTTCGGCAATGGTCTTTTGTGTAAACTGTTTGTCACAACATATCTTTACTTCTCCTTAACTCTTAAATCATGGATCAACAACTCATTGACAGCATTTTTCCTTCAGGGTGTAAAGAGTTACATTTTATTCTAGCTTCTATGTTTGCTGTTGAGAAGTCTGTTATTGGTGTAATTTTTAAAATCCATTCTTGGTCGCTTTTAAAATCGCGTAGTCTTTCTTTGGAGTTCTGCAAATTCACTAGAGTGTCCAGATGTTCATCTCCGGTGTGTGCATTCTACTCTGGATTTTAAGAATCACTTCTGGCAGCTCTCCTTCAGGAACCGCCTCTGCAGGTCTTCCAGTGCTCGCCTCTGGAGCTCTGCTCCGGCCTGTGAGATCTCCCGGCATTGCCATCCGTGGCTTTTTTCCTTTTTTTTTTCTCCATCACCTCTCTCTCTGGTGAGCTGCTTCCGATCAGCCTCCAGGTCCACGAATTCTCTTCTGCTGTCCTACACCTCATCCTCTGAGACCTGAATTTCCATGGCTCTACTTTTCAATTCTAGAATTCCTTTTCAAACCTGGGCGTTCTTTTGTAATGTCTTGCTCGATCCCGTGTCTCTGCCTCCTGCACCTTCTCCCGTCTCTCGCCCTAAGCCCCTTGAAGGCGCCGGCCTTTGGCTCCGGCTGTTTCCCACGGTGCCCAGAATCGCGTGAGGCCTGGCACAGACTCGGTGAGGGCGGGAAGCGGTGCTGCAGGGCTGCAGCCTGGCCCACTTACTCCCTCAGCCCATGGCAGCCCCGCCGCCCTCCAGGCCTCACCTGAGTTCGGCGCCGGGAGAGGCTCCTGGGCCGGCCATGACGTCACAGGACTGTGACGCGCCCGGGGAGCCCCGCCCCTCGCGTCCCGAGCTGGGGACCCAGGCTCTCTGCGCCGTGACGTCACGAGCCCGGGCGGGCAGGTTATGCGTCGGCCCAATGGGAGCGGTGCGCCGGCCTCCCCTTTAAGGAATGTTGTGACCTGACGTCACCGGGCGAGTTACCTCCCGCAGCCGCCGCCGCCGCGCTCAGCGCGAGCCCCAGAGCCCTTGAGCGTGAGGCACGGAGCCCCCGGAGCCCCCAAACCGCAGCCACATCCCCCGCGTCCCAGAGCCCCGGCCTGCGCGCCCAGTGGGGCCCGCGCGATGCCCTCAGACCGGCCTTTCAAGCAGCGGCGGAGCTTCGGTAAGGCCCCGCGGGCAAGCTGCGAGCTCGGAGCAGGGGTACCTGGGGGCCCGGCCGACCCTGACTACCGCAGGTGACGTCAGCCCTGTGACGTCAGGCTTCGGCCGGACCCTCGGGCTGGGAGGCTGACTCTAGCCTGGGCGGGGGCCACCCGCTTCCCCGCCACGATAGGTGCTACGGGCTGTGGGGCCTGACGGCCCTGGGGGCGGGGGCTGGAGCTGGGGCGGGGCTGGGGGCCGCCCCTTGGGGGACAGGCGGGGCGGAGACACAGGGAGGACCTGGGCCGGGCCCAGCCCGGCCTCAAGGTCCGGCCGCCGTCCGCAGCCGACCGCTGTAAGGAGGTACAGCAGATCCGCGACCAGCACCCAGCAAGATCCCGGTGAGTCCCGCGCCCCCAGCCCTGCCCCGCCCTGGCCGCGCCTCGCGCACCCCCGACACGAACCCCCTGCCCGCCTGCCCCCGCTCCCAGGTGATCATCGAGCGCTACAAGGGTGAGAAGCAGCTGCCCGTCCTGGACAAGACCAAGTTCCTGGTCCCGGACCATGTCAACATGAGCGAGTTGGTCAAGATCATCCGGTGCGTGGGCAGCCGCAGCCAGGAGGCGGCTTGGGTCGGGCGGGGGAGCCGGGTTCCCGCCGAGAGGGGGTGGGAGTGGGGTCAGGAGTAATGGGACCGGGCAGTGGGCCCCCTTTCTGGGGCGGCTGGAAAGGTCAAGGTCGGGGCTGCAGTTGGAGTCAGTCGGGTCAGAGGTGAGGATGGACGTGAAAGGCTGGGAATCATTCTGGGGGGTCAGGGCTGTGCCTGCCCTGCAGCCAAGTCCCTCACAGCCGCACACCCTCCTGCCCGCCTCAGGCGCCGCCTGCAGTTGAACCCCACTCAGGCCTTCTTCCTGCTGGTGAACCAGCACAGCATGGTGAGCGTGTCCACGCCCATCGCGGACATCTACGAGCAGGAGAAAGACGAGGACGGCTTCCTCTACATGGTCTACGCCTCCCAGGAAACCTTCGGCTTCTGAGCCAGCAGTAGGGGGGGATCGGCCTGGGAGTGGGGGGGGGAGCCCGGTCAGGCCCTGCCCAGAGAACCTCTGGTTCCTGAACTGAGCTGCCTCTGCTTGGGGTGGGCTGGGCAGGGATGTGGCCCCCTAGTCAGAGGGCACCAACCCACCTACTCTGCCCCCTGGGTGGTTTTGTTAGGGTTGCCCCTCTGGGTGCTGGCTGGGATGGGGGAGGGTGGGAGCATCCCCCAGCACCCCTGCTGTGTGGTTCATCTTTTTTTTAGGCCCCTGCCTGCCCCTCACCCACCCGAGGCTCTGCCCACTACCTGGACCTGCCCACCCCCTGAAAGACTGGCTCCCCACCTCTCTGTCTCCACATGGTGTATGGATCTGTGGTCATTGTCCCTCTGCAGAATAAAGATTGCTCAGGCCTGCCTGGCCCTATGCCTCCAGCTGCTTGCTTGGGAGTGGGGGAGGGTGCTGGTGGGGCTGTCCGCACCGTCCCCGGGCTCTGGCACACCGGAAACCCACACCTGTGTGTAGTATTCCAGAACATTATTAGGGGCCACCCCCCTCTAGGAGTGCAACGCAGATGTGGGCCCAGGGTAGGCTTCATAACAAAAAACATTTATTAAGTAGCCACAACCTAACAAGCCCTGCTCACCTGCCTTTTCCAGAGCTCCCAGTTCCTCCCCCAGAGGCCTTGCAGTCAGCCATGGGTCCCTTTTGGTACCAGAGACTTCTGACCCTGGACTTGACCTCTTCTGCCCAAGGACTCGCCTGCTGGCAACTCTGGCTGGAGGGCCTGGCCCAGCTCCCCGCCCCTGAGGTCCGCGCAGCCCTGTGCCAGCCAGGCCTACTTGAGCACAAGCATGGCCTCCGTGCCGTCCTTGGCAGTCAAGTAGAGGCCGTGTGTGAGGTAGTACTCCCGCCGCAGGAAGGCATAGAAGTAATCAGATACGAGCAGGATCTGGGGAGAGAGATAAGATGTGAGGTGCTGCAGGGTACCACCCCCTGAACCCAGGACCTCTGAGTGGCTGGCAGGTGATGAGAGACAGAGCCCCTGCCTGGTCCTGAAT
The DNA here is from genome assembly GCA_036589455.1 of Ateles fusciceps. Lineage (NCBI taxonomy): Eukaryota > Metazoa > Chordata > Mammalia > Primates > Atelidae > Ateles > Ateles fusciceps. The sequence goes on from JAZHEH010003223.1 coordinate 2,352,629, forward strand.
CAACAATTACTGGAGAGGCCCTGCCCAGGGCCCCACCTCAGGGCCCGTACATGACACTGCAAGGTCTGTCGGCCTCCCAGAAGCTGCCCAGACTCCCCCTGCCCCCACCCATGGTCTACACCTCCATCCTAAGCTCTGGCCTCGAATGCCAGCCTGGTGCCTGTGCAACCAGAGGCCTGTGCCCCCCTCCTCTGACGGGCACTTCCACCCCAGCCAGGTCATCAAACTCATCACCTTTCCCCTGTCAAACCCACTTCTCCCACTGGGCATCCATGTCCCCATCTTCCATCCAGGTGCCCAGGCCACAAAATTGCCTGACACTTCTCTCATACATCAAGCCACCATGACCTGTCAATTCTACCTCCTAAACTCAAATCCACCCTTTCGATCCATCCCCACCGTCACTACTCTAGACAGAGCCACTGTCATCTAAACAACAAAGCTTGGTCCCTGGGCTCCTGGCTCTCACTCACGCCCACCCCATTCTCCCTGGCAGCCAGAGGGAGCTTTTCAAAACCCACATCTGATCATGTTACTTCCAGCCTTCAAATCCTCCAAAGGCTTCCCATGTCTTAGGGCAAAGCTCAAACTCCCTGGCGCTCTGAGACCTTGCCCAGGTCCCTGCCCACCCTCTCCCGGATCCCACTGCAGGATCTTTACTGTTTCTTCTACCTGCAATGTTCTCTCCCTGTTCATCTAGTCGACAGCTGCTTACCCTTCAGGTCTCAGGAAGGATCACTTCCCCCCCCCCAGATTAGGTCTTAGCCCCACTAATCTCTACTCAGTAAGACAGACTCATCCAAAGTGCAATTTTCCATTCAGCTGACAGCCTGACTGTGCCTCCTCCCCTGGCCCAGGGCCTCCATCTGGGCAGGGTCTTTGAGTGGTTCTATCACTATGGTATCTCTGTGCCCAGCTCAGTCTGTCCCATTCTGGGCCATACACAGAATCAAAGCGGGCCTAGGAGCTCAGCTCCACTGTCTCTTCCAAGGACGATTTGCCAAGGGCCCTACACACCAGACCTGGAGTCTACAATCCCAGTCAGCCCAAGCTGCTCAAGACCTCTCGTACCTGAAGCAGGGTGGGCAGGGCCCAGCCCCAGAGAAGGATGAGGGGATGGGGGCTCACAGTGCAGACACCACAGCTTTCAGGCACCTGGAGGCCTCTCAGAGGATTGACACCAATCACCTCTTGGCACAGATGGGGAGAATGAGGCAGAGAACCCTTGGCTATGGTCTTGGGGCAAGACAGAGGTTGAGCTAAGCCTGGGATCTAGACCTCCAGACCCCAGCACCCTGTCCTGGGAAGCTTCTCACTCACCTAAAGGTAACACAACAGCAGCTAAGGAGAGGTCAGAGGCACCTGGAGGAGTTCAAGAAGGTGTCCTGTCACCAGCAGCTGTGATGGCCTCAGGACAAGTACCTGCCGTTCTATCACCACAGAAGCCCATCTGGAAGGTTTAACAATCCTCATCTTAAACAGATGGGGAAACTGAGGCTCAAAGGGTTCAATGGTTGGCCTAAGGCCAACCTGGAGCACTGGACTAATGGCCATGGGCCCAGCAAGGTGGTCCACCTGGGGCCCAGTTCACTGATGGGCACGAGATTGGCCACAGTGTCAGCAAGCAGACAGAGCTCAGGCAGCCCGAGGCCCTGCCCCCAGCTGTCCAGCTGGCAGCTCCAGGCTGGCACATTGGGGGGGGGCAGCGATCACAGCAAAGGCTGACCTCCTACCCTGCGGCCCTTCTCACCCAGGCCCGAGATGCCATCTGGGCAGGAGGAGCCCGAAGCAGGGTGAGCTCAGAGGCTGATCCCTGAACCAGGTCAAATGAGGGACAGGTGCAGTCACATCCACAACCAATCAAAACGAGGGCAACTCCATGTCACACAACAATCATCTGGACAAGAAGTAGGAAGAAAAATATTAGGTTATTAGGTTGGACTATATGAAACTGCCATGTTTGCAGATTAAAAAATGGTTGAATGCTGTCAATTTGATATGATCCAACCTAATATAAAATGGAAAAAAGTATACATAAAAGAGTAAGCATGTTGTTGAAGTACAAGAAGAAATAATGGTAACATTTTAGGTAGCTCTCCTTTTTCCCTATAAACCTTTACTTTGTAAGCTACATACATGTATTCTGTTGATAAAAAACAAAACGTCGGGCCGGGCACGGTGGCTCATGCCTGTAATCCCAGCACTTTGGGAGGCTGAGGCGGATGGGAGTTCGAGACCAGCCTGACCAACATGGAGAAACCCCATCTCTACTAAAACTATAATATTAGGATGGGCACGGTGGCTCACACCTGTGATTCCAGAACTTTGGGAGGCTAAGGCAGGCGGATCATGAGGTCAAGAGATTGAGACCATCCTGGCCAACATGGTGAAAACTCATCTCTACTAAAAATACAAAAATTAGCTGGGTGTGGTGGTGTGTACCTATAGTCCCAGCTACTCGGGAGGCTGAAGCAGGAGAATCACTTGAACCTAGAAGGCAGAGGTGGCGGTAAGCCGAGATTGCGCCACTGCACTCAAGCCTGGGCAACAAGAGTGAAACTCTATCTCCAAAAAAAAAAGTAAAACTTCAATCAGCCAATAAAGGAATGAATCAATACATCAATAGGGGGGAGAGAGATAACTCTTCCTTCCAGAAGCATTCCAAACAATGTAGGCAGATATGCTCCCCTCCAACAGAAGGAGCTTAATTCTTGTCCACTCCACATCCCCTAAGCCCAGGGTGTTCTAGACTTGGTCACTCGCAGGGAAAAGGGAAAAGAGTAGACTTTACAGTGGAGAAACCTGGCCATCACTATCTTAACCATGTGTTGGAGGTTAACATCAGCATGAAATCACATGGCTAGCATGTACCCCAACAGATGTGATGAGAAGGGCACTTCGCCTGGAGTATTCTTTCTAAAAACCCACAACCGCAGGATAATCCTAAGAAAAGCATCAGACAAACCTAAACTTGGGGACAGTCTACAAGATGCCTGGCCAGTGCTCCTTAACTGTCAAGGTCATGACAAGTCAGGAAAGACTAAGATGCAAAGCAGAGGACATTGAGGAGATGTGACCTTAAATGTAACGTGGACCCTTGGATGGGGTCCTGGCAGAGAAAGAGGATGTGAGTGGAAATACAGGAAATCCAAATCAAGTCTAGTGTTTCAGACTAATAGTAACATATCAGTTTCTTAGTTTTGACAAACACATCATGGTAACATAAAATGTTAACAACTTAGGCAACTGGGTGGGGGCTTACAGGAGCTCTGTTTTATCTCTGCAATTTTTCTGTAAATCTAAAGTGATTCTAAAATGAAAAGTTTATTTAAAAAAAGCAATTAACTAGATGGGAATGGTGGCTTGTGCTTGTAATCCCAGCTACTCGGGAAGCTGAGGCAAGGGGATTGCTTAAGCCCAGAAGGTTGAGACCAACCCGGGCAACATAGCAAAACCCCATCTCTTATTTCATTTTTTGAGATGGAAGTCTCACTCTGTCACCAGGCTGGAGTGCAGTGGTGATCTCGGCTCACTGCAAACCTGTCTCCTGGGTTCAAGCGATTCTCCTGCCTCAGCCCCCCGAGTAGCTGGGACTACAGGCGCGCGCCACCATGCCCAGCTAATTTTTTTTTTGTATTTTTAATAGAGATGGGGTTTCACCTTGTTGGCCAGGATGGTCTTGATCTCTTGACCTTGTGATCTGCCCACCTAGGCCTCCCAAAGTGCTGGGATTACAGGCGTGAGCCACTGTGCCCGGACGACCCTATCTCTTAAAACAGGAAAAAAATTAACAGCAATGAACAATTGTTATATGTAACAAACTCAAAATATTTTGCTGAGTGAAAGAGGGCTTTGGCAAATGTACACGTAAGATTTGCAGTTTTCCCTGCAATTTTACATAAGAAAAATGTAAATGAATATTGAACTCTAGTTAATGATACACGTGCTGAAATATTTAGCAGGAAATGCACTGATGTCTGCATTTCAATTTGAAATACACTAAAAAAATAAGATGGACTGAGGGACGGATGCTGTGATGGAACAAGTACAGGAGGATAGGAATGGTGGACTCTTGGTGATGGGTATGTATATGGGTGTCCAAGGCTAAGGCTGTGAACTGTGCTGTGTGTGTGGAAATCTGCAGGATACAGGGGGTGGCGGGGAAGAGCCCTGTGAGTGGCTTGGGCACACAGCCCTGAGTGTCATCAGTCCTGAGTGGGCACCTTGTCCCCAGGGGAGAGGACACCCCGGCTGGCCCAGAGGCCTGGCCTTTTCAGAGGGAAGCCTATAGCCAGGACAACCTCTTCTGACCTTGAGGCTTTCCATTTGGGTCATGAGGAGCAGGGATTTCCCAGAAGCTCTAGGATGCAGCCCACGGCCCAGAGCCCCTTTGCCCAGTCTGGACACGGGCAAGTTGGGCAAGGGGGTATGGAATTTGCATGGGTGAGTCAGTGGCTGTGCGATGTTAAGTCTCTTACCGTCTCCTGGGCTGCATGTTCCTTATCTGTAAAGTGACAGTAATAAGCTGTAGCTTGTTACCGACAATGCTGGGCTCCTCTAGTCTTTGTGCCAGAGTTAGGGACCCCAGAACATGCCTGTCCCTCTGTGCCCTCAGGTCTCTGGGTCCTACCCAATGTGGCTGAAATACTGCCTTGTCAATCCCCCCTCTCAGACTTGCCCACTTCTCGTCCCGAAGCCATCTCCTGCTGGGAGGCCCCCCTCATTCTCTCTGGAAACACATGCACACTCAGACACACACAGATGCACACATATACATGCACGCTCACCTGCTCAGAAGCTCCCTGGCTCCTCCTGCCCCGTCCAGCAGCGCTACAGCTCCCACTTATCCCTCAGAGGCTCATCTCCTGCCAGGAGTCTTCTCTACCCCCGCACTCAGTTACATGGACCCTGAAGTGAAGCCACTGCCCACTGGCCTCCCAACCAAATAGGACTACATTTGCTCCAGCTCTACGGCCCAGACCCTGCACAGGGTCAGCTCTCTCTGAGTTGTTTGCTGGTCTTCACCCTCTCAGCGTTGCCCCCCAGGGACGGTTCAGTTCACATTCCTCTCTGTGGCAGCCATGAGGGCTCCAGGACCACCTCCCCCTGGGGCCATGATGAAGAGCTCATCGGGCAGCTACCTGATAAAGGGGTGACCAGGGACAGACAGGGTGAATCAGAAGTAGAATGAAACCCTCAGAACATGCTCCAGTGCAGGGCAGGACGCAGAGACTGGGAAATGAACATCTTCTGAGTGTCTGCCCTGGGCCAGGCCCTTTAACAAAAAAACAACATTGTCCCTTTCCAACACCCCAGGGTAGGATTGACAATCCCCACTTAGAGAAGGGAAGCTCAGGGGTCATGGGCCCTGCAAAACGTTGCATGGTAGGAAGTGAAGGGCTAGGGGCCAATCCTGCCTGTCAGAGGCCCAACCCTGAGTTCTTCCACAACCTCCCAGGGTCTGTACCCACATGAACTGAGTCCTACTCCATTCCAGGCCTGTGCTGACACCTCAGGTACCTTGACACCCTGCGGAGGCTGCTCTCCCCCAGTTCACAGCTGTCACATCAGCGGAGAGAGAGATTGACTTTTTGGGGAAAAGCCAGTAGAGGTCGTTAATCCAGTGTGTCTCAAAACTGCTGGGCTCAAGAGAGCACCCTTGGCTACCACCAGGGCTGCAGCCTCCTAGAGAAGGAGGTGCTATCACCCAGGCGTGTCCTGGTTCCCCAGACCTCCTGCTGCTGTTGACAACACTGACGTTTGACAGTCAGCCCGCGCTGGGGGGAATGTATGTGGCCATCACAATTGGCAAAGTGCAGCAGCCTCTGCCCACCTGCCTGGGATCCAGGAAGCTGGGAGGCAGAGGAGGCTGGCGGCCGACTGTGGAGCTGGACAGGTCTTTGACATAACCCGACAACCTACATGCCGGAGTGGACACTATGTGGGAGGAACCAGTAGAGGAGAAAGCTCCAACCTTCAGCTCTGAAGATGCAAAGTAACAAGTGACATCTCCGGACCTCAGTCTCAGGGTCTGTGAGGTCACAAGGTGAGACTGAGGATGGGGCTACAGGTAACTGTCCTTTAGGTGGCACTTTTGAATTCACAAAAGCTTTCCCACATTCAGTCCTCACAGCCACCCTACCAGTTTGAGAAAAATGAGGCAACCGTCACCTCCCCCCAGATTTCAGCAGCCTCCTCCCTGATGCCCTGGATGCCAGGCTCACACCACTCACCTCTGCTCTTCCCCGCCACAGTGAGGTTTTCAGAGCATGGATCTGATCACATTTGTCCTCAGCTGAAAGCCAAAGGCTCAGTCTGGATCTCTGCATAAGAGGCCTGTGAAGGCCATGTGGTCTGACCACTGCTGTCTAAATTGGCCTCATTCCCTCTCAAGTGGTACAGCCAGTCCCATCAAGCTCCCAGCAGCAGTGTTCCTCCCTCGCTCCCTCCTTCCTCTTCTCTCTCTCTGTCTCTCCTTCCTTCATTCTCACCCAGGTCTTGCTACCTAAAACCACAGAACCCAGTTAGATCCTACCCATCCCTGAGGACCCCACTTAGAGGCTACCTCCCCTAGGAAGCCTCCTTAACAGCCCAGCTCTGGGATCCTAGCACATCAGGCTGCCCTGTCCTGCCCGTGTCCTTTCCTTTTCTCTCCACAGACTGAGGGCTCCTTGGAAGCACGAGTATGTCTCATTTACCCATTGCAGAGTGCCTAGTGAATAGTAGGTACCTAATCAGTATATGCAAATAAATTATCTTCCCAGGAGTTACTGGATGTGCCGGAGACCAGTGAGCCAGGACAGACAGGGCTGGAGTCACTGTAGCGTTTGGGCTTCCAGATCCCTGGCCTTCTGTGGCCTTTGTCCTGCTGTATGTAGCCTGGGCTCTTCTTGTCACTCTGGTTGTGGGGGAGAAGAGGCTGGAAAGGGCCTTTGAGGGGACAAGCCTGGGATGCTAGGCCCTGGAGGGACAAAGGAATGAACTAAGACCTTGACAGAATGCCACTAGTTGGGAAAAGCAAAGTAAACACGCACACCCAGCTGAACAAGGACAAGGGCTCCAGCCTGGCACCATATGTCGAGAGAACGAGCTTTCCCAAACACAGACCTGGGGATCCTTGCACAGCCTGGGCCACACACAACCTGCAGAAGAAACCTGAAATGGGTCTTGAGCCATACCCGAATGGGGGCTACACACCACTCAGCTGCTAATGACCCACCCAACAGGTCCCCAAGCATTTCCTCATAGGTCCCGTTCCTCAAAATGACACATCAGGCCAACTGAGAGGCAACTCCAGGAGACAGGATTGTGGTTTCGTCTGTGTTGGAGTGAACAGTGAGTCCTGGGCAGAGTGCAGCACACAGGAGGTTGGTGTCAGGCCTCGGGCTTCAGGCCTCACTTGAAACAGAATAGAGAATAGCCAATGCAAAGCCAGTCCAGTATCTGAGGGTCTGCAGTTCAGGGAGGGGTCAGGGCTGCCCCCTCATGGCAAAGAGGCCGTGGCTGGAGGGAGGGGGGGGTTCCAGATGTTTCAGGTGTGCTTGGAGGGGTGGGTGGCTGGCTGGGTGGCTGGCTGGGTGGCTGGGTGGGTGGCTGGCTGGGTGTGGTGGCTGACACCTGTAATCTGAGCACTTTGGGAGGCCAAGGCAGGAGTGTGGCTTGAGCTCAGGAGTTCGAGAGCAGCCTGGGCAACACAGCAATACCCTGTCTCTACCAAAAATTTAAAAAGTAGCCAGGAGTGGTGGCATGCCTGTAGTCCCAGCTACTTAGGAGGCTAAGGTGGGAGAATCTCTTGAGCCTAAAAGGTCGAGGCTGCAGTGAGCTGTTATTGTGCCACTGCACTCCAGCCTGGGCAACAGAACAAGACCCTGTCTCAAGAAGAAAACAAAATGAAATGAAATTTTAAAAAAATTTGAGACATTTTCACTCCTGTCACCCAGGACGGAGTGCAGTGGCGCAATCTCGACTCACTGCAACCTTTGCCTACCAGGCTCAAGCAATTCTCCTGTCTCAGCCTCCTGAATAGTTGGGACTACAGGTAGCATGCCACTGCACCTAGCTAATTTTTGTATTTTTTGTAGAGACGGGGTTTTGCCATGTTGCCCAAGGTGGTCTCAAACTCCTGAGCTCAAGCAATCTGCCCACCTCAGCCTCCCAAAGTGCTGGGATTATAGGCTACTGCAACCAGCCCACTAAAATAAAATTTAAAAAAGGAAGGGCAGGCAGACGAGAGTCTGTTTAGATGTAGACACAGGGCAGGCATGGAGCTCTCAGGCCAGCCACCGGGATACAAGGGGAATGGGGCTCTGGCTCTGACCCCCTAGGAATCCAGTAGACCAGCCACAGGTCCAACTCTGAACGGGGAGGTTAAGGTGTACAGAATTGTTAGATCACTGGTCATAAAATGTGGTTTCTGATCCCAGCTCATTCAATTTTTCCTCAATAATTAGTTATTGAATATTCTTCTTGGTGCTGGGGGATACAGGCATGAACAAGACAGATCCAGGGCTCACCCTAATGGAACCCACAGTCTACTAAGAGGGTGTGACAAACAAGACTGTGAATAAACACACTCCTTCCCAGCTTTGTGAGTCTGGGGTAAGTCTCTAACCCTTCCAAGCCTCAGTTTCCTCATCTGTATCATCATCATAATAATAACAATAATAGTACTTCCTTCAAAGGGCTGTTATGCGGAGTAAATTCCTTATAATTAAAGAAAAAAAGGAAAACAACGCAAAGGACTGTCAGTAGAGTAGTTATGTAAAGTGTGGTGAGTTCACACATGTTGGACTCAAATAAAAAGGAGGTTCCTCTCAAGTGTGAGCGAGGAAAGATCACCAAGACGTTTTACTAAAAGGGAAAAGAAGTCGTACTTTCGTCATTATGTCAATCATAAAACACACATATCCACACACAAATAAGCCTTTCTCCATAAGCCTGTGAGTTCATGTAAAGGCACACAGAAAGCTTTGGAAGGCCATCTGAGCACATGATCAGAAGATTATAGGGATCACATGGGGCCAGCCCCTAGTAAGCTCTCATGAAACATGAGCCACTATTAATTATAATTTTAGGAGAAGATTTTCTTATGTTCCCTGTTTTTAAACAGAATTAAGGTGAGTGTGACACTTTACCCTTTTTTTTTTTTTTTTTGGAGACAGAGCCTCTCTCTGTCACCCAGGCTGGAGTGCAGTGGCGATTTCTCAGCTCACTGAAACCTCTGCCCCCTGGGTTCAAGCAATTCTCCTGCCTCAGCCTCCCGAGTAGCTGGGACTACAGGTGCGTGCCACCATGCCCGGCTGATTTTTTGTATTTTCAGTAGAGATGGGGTTTCACTGTGTTAGCCAGGATGGTCTCCATCTCCTGACCTTATGATCCACCCACCCCACAGAGTGCTGGGATTACAGGCGTGAGCCACCGCGCCTGGCCTACCCTACTCTTAAAAAAAACAAGTTCCTTTAAGTTTATATGTAATCCTCGATTTTCTAACCCTTTTGGTCACTGACTCACAAAAGGATTAAAAAAAAAGAAAAAAAGGAGGAGATTGTTCTGCTTCCCCTGGTTCATGGTCTGTTTCTCCAGGAATCTGCTCTGGGTATTTGAAGAGCATGTTACTCTTGCTATTTCCCATATCAACACACATGAGTAATGGCAACAGGACTCCCAAGTTAGGTCCAATCCTGTCAACACCCTGGAAGCTGTGGGTGATCATCCTGGTTTTTGAGATACAGAAACTACAACCTAGAGAAGTTAAATCACTTGAGGAAGTGGGAGAGGGCCTCAAGAAATCCACTGGTCTCAATCCCTCCTCTCTCTCTCACACTTATACGCACCTCCCACCATGGATGGTTTACTGTTGTCATTTCCTGCTACTGACTCTGAGGAACAACCATAATTAACAAATGAACCATGCCACAGGTAGAAAAATACTTAATAGCTCCCAGGGTAAGGGATGGGGCCTCAAGTCACTGGTTTACCTGCTGGTATAACTAATAATCCACACATAATTTGTTCTGTAATAGGGTATGGCACTGAACATAGCAGGATTTAAAGAACAATCTATAGGCCAAGATGTTCTCTATATTTGGCTCTTGATTTCAGCAATGATATCAAGGTTCTAAGATACTTCCTTGAAATCTGTACTTATCTGCTTCCTAGGAGAGCTCTGCTCTGTCTTGCCCAAAGAGGAGAAAATGAGGGCCACGTAAATATCAGGCACGTTCCCAGCTCACAACAGGCTGTGGAACTGAGAACATGTCCCCCAAATGCCATACGACTCAGTGGAAGACACAGAAGCAGGGGCTGAGCTTGGGCTGTCCAGGACATGCAGGACTGAGAAAAAGACAGTGGGGCAAAGGGACCTCATGAAAGGTCTCTATGAGGAGGTGACACTGAACTCTTAGTAAAATTCGAAATTTCTCATTTTGCACTTTGAGGCTCCCAACAGGTCCAAAGACAGGTGGCATAACTTTCATGAAGAGGGGCTCTCCTACCTCTGTCAGTGCTCTGGGACAAGGATACGCCTTGAGTGACTGCCTCAGTGAACAAGTGGCCCCATCTGACACACCCTGTTAGTGGCCTGGCAGTAGCAGCCACAAAGCCCAAAGCCAGCAGCCCCAGGAAGTACCTGGACCCCCTGCTGGGAGTCCTGTAGGTTGGCACGGCCTGCCTGAAGAGCAACTTGGCAATATCTGCCAGAGGCATAAAATGCATATACCCTTTGACCCAGCAAGTCCCACCACTTGGAATCTACTCTAAAAGATACTAGCATGTGTGTACAAAAATATGTGGAAGGATATGCAAGGCTCTTCCATTTATTATTATTTTTTATTTTTTTTCTTCCATTTTATTTATTAATTATTTTTTTAGAGATGGGAGTCTTCTCACTATTGACCAGGCTGGTCTTGAACTCCTGGCCTGAAGCAATCCTCCCGTCTCAGCCTCCCAAAGTGCTGGGATTACAGGCATGAGCCACCACACCCAGCTGCAAGGCTCTTCCATTTAAAGTGCCAAAAATAGGCTGGGCGTAGTTGCTCACCCTTGTAATCCCAGCACTTTGGGAGATCAAGGCGGGCAGATCACTTGAGGTCAGGAGTTCAAGATCAGCCTGGCCAATATGGTAAAACCCCATCTCTACTAAAAATACAAAAATTAGCTGGGTGTGGTGGCGGGAGCCTGTAGTCCCAGCTACTCAGAAGGCTGAGGCAGGAGAATGGCTTGAACTCAGGAGGCAGAAGTTGCAGTGAGCCGAGATTGGGCCACTGTACTCCAGCCTGGGCAACAGAGTGAGACTCCATTTCCAAAAATAAATATATAAACAAAATAAATAAAGTGCCGAAACAACCAAGGGCAACCTCAATGCCCATCAGCAGGGCTGTACCCAGTCCAAACCATGAGATATTACAGAGCCATTAAAAAACCATCTCAAGACAAAATCATTAAGTGAAAAACAGTGAGTCAAAGAATACTACTTAAAGGAGAATGCCATTTACCTACATAAACAATAACAAAAAACTCTCTTTATGTATCTGTGTCTATTGCTGTCTATAAGTGTGCAGAGAAAAGTCTGCAAAGACACACACCAAACCAATCCCAATGGCCATGTCTGCAGAGGGGGAGAAAATGATGGGGGCTCAGGCAGCTCTTTTCTTTTCATTCCATAGTCTTTATTATTATTATTATTATTATTGGTAGAGATGGGGTCTTGCTATATTGCCCAGGCTGTTCTTGAATTCCTGGCCTCAAGTTATCCTTCTACCTTGGTCTCCCAAACAGCTGGGATTACAGGCATGAGCCATTACACTCAGCTGATTCCATATTCTTCTATTTTTTTTTTTTTACTTCTTTCCCCCTGCAATAATGAATTCACGTATTACTTGATGATTTAAAATACATTTTAAAAAGAGATTAAGAAAAAAAAGGTAAGAGATCATGCCAAGAGTCCAGCTGATTTCTCTCAGCTACGAACACACTGGATCCACCTACTTTTGGTTTCCATCCCTAACCCCAATCCCTCTTTCCAATAATTCAGTTCCTTGTGCCTTCAATGACACCTGACCACTTCCAGACACCTCCCTGTGCTTCGTATGGAGTCCCTTCTCTCAGAAAGGCAGCCACAGAGAAGAAAGCTGTTATCTGACAAGTTCCATGGATGCTTCATAACCACTCCAACTCTATTTCCAGACACAAACTTAAGACTAAGACTCATGACAAGACAGCAGGCTGTGGACTATTTCTGTGGAGCTTGCCAACCCCCCTAGAGGCTCAGGGAAGGCCCAATGCCCTCCCATGCCAGCCACCATTGGGAGGTAAGGAAAAGGAAGGAGATTCCAGGAAGGCAGGCCAGCCAGGGCAACCTTCTGGATTTCTTCAGGATACGCAGTTGAGCCCTGCAGAATTCTGCCTGCGTGGGTCAGAAGTAAGAGGGGCTGCTCATCCACCATCCCTAACCACAGTGTGAGGGGCAGAACGGGCCCTCTGACTGGGCCCCACCCAGGCTCCAGGGCCCTCCATCTCTCTTTCTTTTGCTCACAAACCAAGAGAACTGGCTGGGCTGGACATTAATCCTCCAGAAATGTCCATGCAGGAAACACCAGTCCCCATCACTCACTGAAAAAGCCCTAACTCCTTTCTTTTCCCGAAGCTAACCTTGGAGGCAAGAATTACCCTGGGGATTATTCACTGGCATCTTCAGTCTTTCCAGCCGGACTGCTTCCCATCCAGGCTATTACGCATAGGAAATGCCTGGCTGTGCCAATGACAATTGAAATGGTAAATGGTACAAGTGATTCTCATAAGACTTCCACTAGGAGGCCAGAGCCTGACCTGAGAGAAGGCAGCACATGGAGGAGGGGAACTTCCAAGAAGGGTGGGTGAGTCCACCTGGAGTTCGCTAGACCCGCTGCCACAGAACCTCTGGAAAAGCTTATTAAAAATATAAATTCCTGACCCTGTATTCCACATTGAATTAACATTTCTGGGAGTGAGATCAGAGAACCTGGCTTTTTCCTTTTTTTTTTTTTTTGAGACAGAGTTTTGCTCTTGTCGCCCAGGCTGGAGTGCAGTGGCGCTATCTCGGCTCACTGCAACCGCTGGCTCACTGCAACCTCCGCCTCCTGGGTTCAAGGATTCTCCTGCCTCAGCCTCCTGAGTAGCTGGGATTAGAGGCACCCGCCACCATGCCCAGCTAATTTTTGTATTTTTGGTAGAGACAGGGTTTCACCATGTTGGCCAGGCTGGTCTCAAATTTCCTGACCTCAGGTGATTGGCCCACTTCAGTCTCCCAAGTGCTGGGATTACAGGCGTGAGCCACTGCGCCTGGCCAGAACCTGGCTTTTTAAACAATCAGAGCCATGTACTTGGGACAGCTGCAACATAATTGCAGGGTTTAAAGCCTGTTAATAGGGAATCTGCATTTTTAACAAGCTACCTCTGAGGATTCTGATTGAGAATCCTGCTCTGTGGAAAGGAGGGAGAGGCTTCCCAGCTCCGAAAGCTGAGCTCCTTGCTGGTACTCCTCAGCCTGTGACCGCAGCCTACTCTCCACCCCTCCCAGCCATATAATTTATGCTCAACTCCCCAACGGCCCCCTCTTCTCATCTGCCTGCCTTTGTTCTTGCTGTCCTGGGAGTCCACAGAGCCTCTCCTCCTCTTGCCCTGTCCTCTCCCACTCACTCTGCATACTCCCTATGGGTGCTGCAACCACAGGTACCATTACAGAAAGGGGTGCCTCAGAATCAAGCCTTACCTCAGTTTCGTTCTTGGCTCCTCTAATGACCTTCGACAAGAGACAAGCTCTGCAAGCTTCTGTCCCTCATTTGTAAAGTAGGGATAACATGCCCTTTCTCCTAGGCTTGCTTAGAATTCAGTGTGGCTACGGTTCAGAATGGTGCCTAATATGTATTTGCCAGGTTCAGCCTTACACTGTTCTTACTTCTCTGTCCTCTCCGCCGACTCAGGGCTACTTAGGGGGGAGTAACTGTCCCTCCTTCATGTCTACACCCCCGGTATGCAGAATCCAAGACCACAGTTGAATGCCTGAGGCTGCAAAATGGATCCCTGTCCCCATGCTGCCCTCAATCCTGTCCCTCTTACCTGCCCAACGTTGAAGGTCAGTGTGATGGCATAAAAGAAATTAGAGTTGGCGCTTCCTGCATAAATCCAGAGGTGCCACAGGACAGGGAAGAGCAGGGAACAGACGATGATGATGCAGGTGAGGACAAAGATGTTTCTCAGGACTGCAAAGACAGAGGGTCACAGTTAGTCTGACGTGCTCTCTCTGGCACCCTTTCCCTGCTGCGATGGCCCCCCGAATGGAGAGGCCCAAGGAGAGCCTCATGTAGCTCAAAGACAGAGCACCCCAAGAGGTACTGGGGTGCCAGGAAGCAAACCTCAGACTCCCAAGTCAATGGTTCCCCATGCCCACAGCTGGTGGTAGCTCCTGGAACTGGATTATTTCTTCCCACTGTGGGCTTGGCTGGCTGAAGACCATCTATAGTTAGAAATGCCATGAGTGCCTCAGGGTGCCAAACAGGGCATTTCAGGCAGACATTCCCCTCACCTCCTAATATTGGAGGGTCCAAGAATATCCGCACCCTCTCCCCCAAGCAGGGTGCCATCTGGCCATGTGGGATTATGGGTGAGAACTCCAGGACGAACCGTGAAGATTAGAGCCCCACCATGGGTCTCCGTGGTGCCACAGTCCTGGGTCTTAGGAACACATTTTCCATTCTTCTTAACTGGTGTCTTTGGTCCCCTGCCTTGCTCTTCAAACATTCCCAACTCTCCCTTAGATGATAATTTAAAACACCTCTTTTGACACTCTCTCTCACTCCCTGCCCCTAAGGGAATGCTGACTCCCACCAGGAAGAAAGCTTCTCCCAGAGGTCTCAGGAAGGACCTGCTACTCAAGGGTGGTCCAGAGGCAGCAGGCAGGCTGGCATGGCACAGCAGCCAGGTACAGACCTTGGTAAAAATCCTGCTCTGCCATTTATTAGCAAGTTTCTCTAGGCCTCAGCTTCCTCACCTGTAAAATTGGGCTATCCACATAGTATATACTCATAAAAATTAACAATTAGGCTGGGGATAGTAGCTCATGCCTATAATCCCAGCACTTTGGGAGGCTGAGGTAGGAGGATTGCTTGAGCCCAGGAGTTTGAGACCAGCCTAGGCAACACAGTGAGACCCCATCTCTAAAAAAAATTTAAAAATTTTTAAATAAAAAAAAGTTTAAAAATAAAACAGGGCTAAAATGCACCCTTCATTTGGATTAAACAAGATGACACGTGAGAAACTGACACAGATATGTATCACTGGCTACATTAGTTTTCCATTGCTACGACAGCAAATTTCCACAAACTTAGTGATTTAAATAGTATTATTTATTATTCTATAATTCTAAAGGTCAGAAGTTCCAAAATGGGTCTCACAGGGTAACATCTCTAGAGGAGAATCCCCCCACTTACTTTTTCCAGCACCCAGAGGTCCCTGCATTCCCTGGCTCATGACCTGCTTCCAGCTTCAAATCTAGCAATGGTGAATTGAGGCCTTCTCACCTGGATTGTCCAGGCAGACCTTCTCTTCTGCCTCTCTCTTCCATCTCTTTTTAAAAATAGACTTTATTTATTTTGAGATGGAATCTCACTACATTGTCCAGGCTGGAGTGGAGTGGCTGGATCACATCTCACTGAAGCCTGGAACTCCTGGGCTCTAGTGATCCTTCTGTCTCAGCCTCCTGAGTAGCTGGGACTATAGGCGTGCACAAACATGCCCAGTACACTTTATTTTTTAAGGGCAGTTTTACTTTCACAGCAAAACTGGACAGAAAGTACAGAGATTTCCCAAATTCCTCCTGCCTCCATCTCTTCCACTTTGAGGGACACCTGCGATTACACTGGGACCACCTGGATTGTCCAGGATAATCTCCCCCTCCCAAGGTCTTAAAGTTCCTTTGCCATGTAAAGTGATGTATTCACAGGTTCTGGGGATTACAACGTGGACATCTTTGTGAGGGGGAGGGCTACTATTCTGCCTACCACACTGTATGTTTTTCCTCCCTTTTAACTCTCTAGGGGTTATCAGACAGTAGGATTATCTGTTACTTTTCTTTCTTTATTGTATTTTTTAAAACTAATAAATATTATTTAAAATACTTAAAAGAATACCTTTTTAAAAAGAACTTAGCAGTGTGCCTGGTTCCCAGCAGGCACTTAATGAATGGAAGTTCCCTTCTCTTCTCTGATTCTGACCTTCAGGAAATCCCTTCTCCCAAGTCAGAGTTCTGGAAGACTTAAAGGGTGGAGAAAGTCCCAAACATTCAGGCCACTTGTCTCAGTTGCACAACGACTCAGTAGAGACGCTGTACTGGGGGCTCATGCATTGGAAGGGGCCTGGATGACACAGACGATCCTTAACTCCCGCTATAGAACAAAATCATGGCTGGGCGCTGGTGGCTCACAATTGTAATCCTAGCACTTTGGGAGGCTGAGGCAGGCAGATCACCTGAGGTCAGAGTTCGAAAGCAGCCTGGCCAACGTGGCGAAACCCCATTTCTACTAAAAATACAAAAATTAGCCGGGTGTGGTGGCGGGTGCCTGTAATCCCAGCTACTCCAGAGGCTGAGGCATGAGAATCGCTTGAAACACAGAAGTGGAGGTTGTAATGAGCAGAGATTACATCACTGCACTCCAGCCTGAGCAACAGAGTCTCAAAACAAAACAAAATCACATGGGGAGCCCTCAGACTAAGTGAGAGATTCTAGGGTGGGGTTGAGGCACTCATATGAGGTTTTAAAAGCTTCCCAGGTAATGCCGGCATGCAGCCAAGGCTGCAAACCCCTGCATTACAGCTGCAGCCCCTTACAGTCTGCAATAGAGCTGCTACTGAACTGTGTCAAGGGGGAGAATAATCACAAGGTAGTTCACAGTTCTTTGTAAAGCTGAATGTCTTCAAGTTACAGTTCTTTCTTTATTGAGAAATGATAGGTGGCATTTTGTTGTCATTAAAAAGTCCGTTATTTTATAAAATCTGGAAGAATGGGTGGTAGTTGATTGTTTTAATGTCTTCAGCAAGATAAAAAGCTGGCAAGTCTATTGCCAGAGTTTACTGAAACATTAGTGGTCTGAGAAATCCCACAATTTGGACACTGGCCTGGAGGGCTTGCAAGATCCTCTTTTCTAATCTTAAGTTTCTGCAATTCTGGGTTTTCAAAGTTGAAAGACCAAAACCCTGACTCAAGCCTCCTGAGACCTCCCAGGAACAAGGAGTCTTGCAAAGGGATGCTTTCACTGAGAATTACTATTATTATTAAACCACGGTACTACCTCAAGAAAGGAGAACAAATGCTTCCCACTCCTCTAACCCAACATCACTACGTACATTTCTCAGCAGCTCTTTCTGATCCCCTGGAAATTATTTTGCTGAAAAAGAACACAGACTATTCCTAAAATAAAATACTTCCAGCCTGCCAGACCAGGTGGTTCTTGTTCTGTGCCTCCAGCTAGGGACAGAGATTTCAGACAGGGTGACAGGAAGGAAACCAAGTGCAAAGAGATAAGAGAGGCTCACTGGCAGCCTCTGGGTGCTATCTTGAAGGGCTGCAAAGATACATTCCCATGTGCCTGGAGAACCATCACCAGCATGCAGTTGGCTTCTGGCCTGTGGTGACCTCTGCAAGAACAGGGAGCTGCTATTCACTCTTGCTGGCTGACAGGCCAGATTAAAGCTATATATGCCAGAGCAGATGGAGCTGGAGACCTGGGGTTCAGGACAGCTTGTTCCAGGCACCAGGAAGCATCAGAGGTGACCAGCGCCTAACAAGGTGAAAGGGTTCACCCTTCATCAGTCTTGAAAGGCCAGATAGAATCAGGTTCCCCACCACATTCACTGAGTGGCTTATCCAATCTCTGGCACCATGACTGATGAAATGGAACTTCAGGCAAGGCACTTTCCCTTCTGAGCCTCAGGCATTCAGAAATAAAACCTTACTTAAAAAATCCAGTCCCATCAGAAGGGCAACAGAGGGCATTTAGGGACTTTGAAGGCCATAGTGATATTCCCTTTCTTAAAATGAGGTGCCGAAACACATGGGAATATATTTTATCATGATTCTTTATAATTTTTATGTATATCTATCAACATCCTTTCATCGCTAGACAATGGTAAGAAAAACAAAACCAATACACACACAAATCCAGCCATTTGGTAACTGGCTCCTTCTGCTGGACCATGCAGGCTGGCACGGGCTCTGCCGGCAGGCTGTTCCCTAACACTACAATTGTGATTCTGTATGACTCATCTAAGCTCCAGAGAGTCCAGTGTCTGGGTCCTACACTCATTCCTTTTCTCCTCTCCACTGTACAGGAAAACAGAAGGATGAATGTGGGCGCATGCATGTTAGCACTGACAACTAATGTTTAAATGGAATTCCTAGCCACATTAAACATATTCAACGTAGGCTTAAACGCTTCTCAACACACACATCCCACTCATAGGTCCCAAGGACCAGGGCTAATGCTGCTCTGGCTGAGAATAATGACACACAGTTGTCAAGCCCCAAGCAGGTCCTCCAAGCATGTGTATTCCCCTGCTGCAGGAGCAGGGAAGCAAAGGCGGACAGCTACTGTTCTCTGCAGGATCTTCAGCCAACCTGAACCTGCAGACTGTGTGCCAAGCCAGCCAGCAATAGCAACTATAACATCATCCAGGTTTCTGGAAACCCCATCCTTCTTTGTGCCTCATCACCCCAGACGGCATAAAATAGTTTATTCGAGTCTTGAAAAATATGTTTATTCTGATGACTCTGGCTACCACGCCCGAAGCTCCGATCATGGAACTATGTGAGAGACTCCCCTGCATAATTATTACTGAAGATACTAACCGCAGTGCTATTTACAGATATTCCTCCTCAAATTTAACACACTCGTCAAA
This sequence comes from Ateles fusciceps, assembly GCA_036589455.1. Classification (NCBI taxonomy): domain Eukaryota; kingdom Metazoa; phylum Chordata; class Mammalia; order Primates; family Atelidae; genus Ateles; species Ateles fusciceps. The sequence goes on from JAZHEH010003223.1 coordinate 2,371,556, forward strand.
GTTTTCTCTTTACTTGATTGATGGAAAAACCAGAGGCTCAGAAAGGTTAAATGATGTGCCTAAGAACAAGTGGGGACTCATAACGGGAATGTCAGGATTCGGAGTCAAGTCAGTCTCCAGATTGCTCAGCAAATGGGATGAAAGACATTCCCTGAGGGAGACAGAGTGCCCAGTGTGGGATGGGCAACCACAAAACACTATTTTACATTCCCAAGATCCACTGTCACAAACTGAGGCGTGTCCACATGTTCTGGTGGTCTCATGATTTGTCACTGGTCACTCTACCGAGCGGCCCCAAGCTGACTCTGAGCCTTCTGGACTGGATGACTCTTGTTTGTGCAGAGAGGATGTCACAGCAGAAGACACTGCTTCCTCTTCCCAGTCAGGTCAGATGGGTCACAGCCCCACCAGGTCATTATCTGCAGGAGCAGCGCTGGCTCTGCTGCCCACACCACTGTTTACCTTCACTCAGAGGCCCACTCCTATTATAGGTAGGTTGTTTGCCAGCAGCTGGACAGTTTCACTTCCTGGTTGACACCCAAAACAACAACAAAGACTCACTTCCTCTGAAGCCTGAACTCCCTAGTTCATTCTTGATACCTTGCTGGACACCCACAGCAGGCAAGGAAAGTTCAACAGCTCCCTTCCATGCCTCGTTTAGAGAATCAGGTGGTGCTGGGCCACTGATGCTGCCTCTTTATTGGGGAAGTTTAAACCCCACTCCACAAACGTTTGCAAGGTCTTGTGTGTGTCAGCTTCAGTCCTGGGTGCCAGGGATACAGAGGCCAATGAGTTGTGCTATCTACCCTGATGGAGCCCCCAAACATTGAAAAGAACCCACCACAGAGGGCTAAGAGCACTGGGGGCCTAGCCAGCAAAGTAGGTCACCACTAAGCCACCTCTGAGGAGGGGATGGTTAGAGCTTAGAGGAGTTGTCACAGTGGGCAGGAAGTCTAACGTTGTCCACCTGCCTTCTAGTAACCTTTGGGTGCAGCACTGGGGAATGGTTTAAAGCCCAGGGTAGAGTTCTGCTGTTCAATATGGTAGCCTAGCTACATGTGGGTTCTGAAATTTAAATTTAAAATTCAGGTTCTCAGGCACACAAGTGGCACTCTATTACTGAACTGTGTACAGAGGACATTTCCATCACCATAGAAAGCCCTGATGGACAGCACTGGGTAGGGGCTCACAGATCTGGATTCCAATCACAGCTCTTCTAATTAGAAGTCATGTGACTTTGAACAAGTGGCTCTACCCTTCTGTACCTCAGTTTTCTCATCTGCAAAATGTGGATACTTACCTCAAAGGCTGGTGTGAAGATCAAATGAGCTAATTAATGCATGTAACACTGTGAGAGCCACAGTGGCCAGGTACACAGTAAGTGCTCAATAAATGATAGTTATTTTTATCATCACAAGTCTGCAGCACCTAGAAGCAGATACTGTGCCTGATGCCTCTGCTTCCCTCCTAGTGCTGGCGGCACAACAGGTGCCTGATAATGCTTACAAATTCCTTTTCCCTGCAGCAGTCTCATCCAGGGCCAGGCTGACACAAACCTGTGGCAGAGGTGGGAGTACTCACATCTGTAGAGATGGTTCCACACGGGGAAGAAGGCCATGTAGAGTGCCACGTCCCCCCACTGTTGGGTAAGACTTAAAGATGGCGATGATAGCAATCTGGATGAACATGAAGAAGATGGGGGTGCTCCCTGGGCAGGAGAAACAGAGAGAGAGAGAGAGAGAGAGAGAGAGAGAGAGGGAGAGATGAGTGTCAGGGACCAGGCCTACCCCCAGAGACTCCTGACTCCATCCTTTGAACCAAAAATACTCCTCAGGGGACTTCAGGAAGGGGCTGGCTCTGCTACCCACAAGGAATGGGTTAGGCCCCATTAGCAGAGCAGAAATCTGCAGGGACCCAGAAATACCCAGAGGTTAGGTAAGGAGGGCCTGGCAAACACAGGGAAACAGCCCACAGAGACATTTCCCATCAACAGCACCCCCACTGCCTCTACCAGCTCTGGGCCTTCCCCCCAGGAGCCACGGAGGAAGAAAACAAATGAAGTCAGCATTCTTTATGACTCGGCTTAAATGACTGCTTGGCAGGGTAATTAGGCAGCCTCCCTTGCCAGAGGCCCCTCTGACAACTGGACGCAAAGCAGGAAGTGTCTCTGCTGATACCTTTTTTCTCTGACAACATGGTCAGCAGGGTCTACAGACCCATGGTGCAATGAACTTATTTCCAAGAAGAGAACTGAACTGCATAGAGCTTTTCAGCTCTTAAGGGCTGGGCCTGTTCTTGTTAACTTCAACTAATAGCAGTTGAAATTATTTTAACCTAATATTAAGTGACAGCAATGGCTATCCTCTCCTGAACTCCCTCTGTGTAAGGTCTTTTTCCTGCATCTTCTCATGTGATCCTCACCACACCTCAACCACCCCTCAAGGCAGGCAATCCTGGGCCAGGTGTGGTGGCTCCCATCTGTAATCCCAGCACTTTGGGAGGCCAAGGCGGGAGGACGGCTTAAGCTCAGGAGTTTGAGACCAGCCTAGGCAACATAGTGAAACCCCATCTCAACAAATAATTTAAAAATTAGCCAGATATGGTGGTGCACGGCTATAATCTCAGCTATTCGGGAGGCTGAGGTGGGAGGATGGCTGGTACCAGGAGGTTGAGGCTGCATTGAGCTGTGATGACCCACTGCACTCCAGCCTGGGCAAAATTAAGACCTTGTCTTAAAAAGAAAAAAAAAGGTAGGCAATCCTCTCACCTGTATTTCACAGATGAGGAAACAGGTTCAGAGAAGTTAAGTGCACTGACTCAGTAGGTGAGTAAGAGATGGAGTTGTTTGTCTCCAGAGCTCTTAATCATACCCAATACTGTTCTCCTGAGGGCTGATCAGACTTTGAAGCTCTGGTCAGGAGAGGGTGGGGGACAGAGATCAACTTCAGTGCCCCTCCGAGAGCTGACCACATGCTAAAGGGAAGTCAACAGGAAGAGGTTGGATCCATATCCTCCTCAGCTATGCTTCAACCACATAACCAGTACTTGGATGCCTAGCCCATGGTTTTCTTCAGAGATTACTGACCTTTTTGTCTTGCAGGTCAAAGGTCAGGGTGACTCAATGGGTGTGAATCTGAGACGTGCAAACAAACATGTCCACACCCTGAATGCTCCAGTGCTGCTATGCAGCAAATGCCTCAAAAATGCAGCTTAGCAAAGGCATGCAGCCCTGTAGCCTCTAAGCATCCAGCTACAGCTCAGTGTGAACATCTTCCTAAAGACAATCACTGGCTCTGGGCTTTTCAGGTAGCTAGTAACAACGGCAACAGTTTTATGAAAAGACCTGTGAAAATGCAGTTGACAAAAAACAGACTAGAGCCTCCTGCAGCACTGCACAGGGACGGGGTGGCCTGAAGGGCCCTGTTCCCACAAAGCCGGCACTGGAGACAAAACGTGCAGGGGCGGGAGAGCTTAGGTGGAGCTTCATACCCAGGCAGAAGAGGAGACAGCAGGGAGAGCAGGTCTCTTCACATTTTCTGTCGCCACAACTGTGTGGGCCTGGCTTGAGTCATAAAATGGTGAAGTTATTGCCTACTCAGGAGCAATGTGTGGCCTTGCATGCCGACATAAAAGTTGCTAGAGAACTGGCTGCGTGGCCAGTGAGGAAAGGTGCCCTGGGGTCCCTGCTCCTCTCCACCCAGTGGCTGGGCCTAACCAGAACAAGGGCAGGGAAGGTGGACCACAGACAGCTGGAGAACTCAGCCAGGCAAGGCTGCCAGAGTTCTGGAGCCTGCCAGGCCATGGAAGGATGGTGTTGTGTCAGATGCCAGGCCAAGGCTGTGTCATGGGAAGGAAGCATCAGCTTTTGAGGTTTTACAGAATGGGAACCATGTGCATTGGTGCACAGACCATGGAGAATGGCAGGAAGGTTAGGACAGAGAACTCAAGCTCTTGAAATCTAAATCAATCTCTCTTTCAGATTCCCTGGACCATCCAGGCATATCTGTACCTGTCTGTGCCTGTTTTCCCTTATCTGAAGCTAGGATAACAGAACAATTTCCAGAGGCTACTACAAGCAATCTCTCAGGAGCCTGGCATGGTGCAAGGGGATGAGCATAGCTTCTGGAGCCAGACAAACCTGAGTCTGAATCCCAGCTCCAAAGCTTACTAGTATGACTGGGAAAATCATCCCACCTCTCTGAGCATCAATTTCCTCAACTATAAAATGGGAGTGATAAGAATCTAATGCCTACCTCCAGGAGTTGCTAGGTTAGGTATGATTACGTTTCAGAGGGTCTAGAAAGGTGCCTGGGATGGAGCAGGCCTAACATCTGTCAGCTCTCTTAGATTGCAGAACAGAACTCCACAAACCCTTTGGAGGGAAATGGATCAGGAGATTCAACAGTTGCAGGTGGCCAGCCTCCCAACTAACCCATCTAGAGTCCCTGTGGACGACCTGTCACTGAGCTGTTGATGGAGATATCCCACCAGATCCACATTTTCCAAACACACTCCCCCTCCACAACCCTTGTTCTCCTTTTTTTTTTTCTTTGAGACAGGGTCTCGCTCTGTCATTTAGGCCAAAGTGCGGTGGCACAAGCAGCTCACTGAAGTCTCAAACTCCCAGGCTCAAGTAATCCTCCTGCCTCAGCCTCCCAAGCAGCTGGTACTACAGGGGCACCCTATTGCCTGCTATGGCACTGGCAACTGAGGCAAGTGCAGGCAGGTTCCCTAGGTGAGATGCTGTAAACCTAACAGCAGGTGCTCCACATTTGAAGGCCACCCTCAAGGCTGCTAGGGGCAGGGCGTTCTCAGATAGCTCTGTGGACACAGCAGCAGCAGGTCCAGCCACTTACTTTAGCTTTATGGCTAAGGGGATGGTGTAGAAGAAGACGTTGATCTGAAACACACATACAAAGAAGAGGCTGAAGTGTTCAAACATCTCTGCAAAGAAGTACCAGAAAAGGCCAATGTTTGGAGTGAGATCTGGAACAGAAAGTCTGGAATTAAAAAAACAAAGGGAGAGAAAAAAGACAAAAGTGATAAATTGTCTGCTTTGACCTTGATTTCTCCTGAAGACTCTGGTCACTGCTGGGCAGCCAAGGATGACTTTCTCCCTACAGAGATCAGGATGGGAAGGGTTCTCCAGGTACCATGGATACAGGTAATTAACAAAAACAAGCAGAAACACAGAATGGTAACCCAAAACAAATATTAGCTAAGCCAAACAAATCTGAAATGAGGCAGGGATTCATCCAAGGAATAGAGATTTGCCCCTCTTTTACTGCACAAGACAGTTTAAAATCAGGAGATACCCAGCACTGGTAACAAAGGAGAAATGAACTTTAAAAAACAGTATATATTTTGAGTGTTCTAAAGACCTGCCTCGAGGACCATGCTCCAAGTTCCTGCTCCTCCCCATTCTTACTCCACACCCCACAGCAGGAGTCAGACAACTGAGTGCCTGAGCCCGCAGCGAGACTTCTAGGGGCTTCAGGAACAATTCGGCGGGTTCTGGCTACGATCCCCAGGGTCCCAGATCTTAATCAAGAAATTACAGTTTAACTGGAAAAGTTTTTGTCCAGTTAAATCAGACAAAGCTTTCACTGCAATTCTGGCTCTTCTAAAGTTTACACTATATTTTTGATTTAAAAAAAATATGAAGCTGAAACTGATCTCAACACAATTTAAAAAGGACAACAAATAGGGCACGCAGAAGGAGAGATGGGTGATGGCTCTTAGTCAAATTTCCCTGACTGAGGCCTCCACCCAGAATAAGTTTTGCCTCTTGCTGTAACACCTTCTATTCTGTGAAATGAGGTAAAGAACACAATCCGTGGCCCAGCAGAAAGAGAATTCTTCACCTGGCATCGCAACTCCTATCTAAGGCAGAGCATGAAGAGCTGAAAGTTACTAAGTCATTGTTATGCTCAGCCAGGATTTAACACAAATAAGTAGTACAGAATCCCAAATGGGAGTTCTGCCATTCCAGATCCCTTTCCCACCTGGACAGGTTTAAGAGTCTGTCACCCATTGGGCTATGAGCTCCTCAAAGCTTAGGGAGCAACCAACTCCTCAGCACCCATGCAGAGCCTGGCACGGAGAGGGCTTTTGGAAGTGTTTATAGAATTCATGAATATACACTCAGACAAGCCTGCAATACTCAAGCCCATTTGAGTTTTTTCTAAAGATCTGACATGTGGCAGGTGGCATTATTTTGAAACTGTCAGAGGCCTCTTGCACTAGAGGAACACATCCATTCCTGTTTAGAATTGAGCCCAAACCTCCCAGTTAGAGGCTGGTATTTACTTTGGATACTCCCAGGGAGTGCTATTTAACCCACTTATGGTGGAGTTTGAAAATTTTTTTGTGTGAAAAATCAGACCTTGGCTTGGGTGCAGTGGCTCACGCCTGTAATCCCAGCACTCTGGGAGGCCAAGGTGGGCGGATCACAAGGTCAAGATCAAGACCATCCTGGCCAACATGGTGAAACCCCGTCTCTACTAAAAAATACAAAAATTAGCTGGGCGTGGTGGCGCATGCCTGTAGTCCCAGCTACTCAGGAGGCTGAGGCAGGAGAATTGCTTGAACCTGGGAGGCGGAAGTTGCAGTGAGCCAAGATCGTGCCACTGCACTCCAGCCTGTCGCCTGGCCACAGAGCGAGACTCTGTCTCAAAAAAAAAAAAAAGAAAAGAAAAGAAAAATCAGACCTTGGTGATGACCTTGAGCAGTAACATATAAATAACTCCCATAGCTTAGCATTCCAATAATGGAACACTAGGCATAAATAGGTTAATCCCACTACATCAAAGGTGTGCTTCAGCCTACAGGTTCTCAAAGTGTGTTCCCTAAACCAGCAGGCCAACAACATTGCCATCACCTGAAAACCCGAGAAATGCAAATTCTTATCCCTCCCCCCAGACCTACTTAATCAGAACCTCTGAGGGTGGGTCAGCAATCTGGCTTTTAACAAACCCTGAGGGTGATTCTGATGCACCTTAAAGGTTTGAGAACCACTGCTATTTAATATAAAGGCTTCTGTGGTCACTTACCGTCTGAGTTCAGCTAGAGATATGAAAACCAAATTGGCTTCCAGAGTGTTGTGTGGGGGTTTTCAACTGACAGTATATAGTTGTATAAATTTATGGGTGATTTTATGTGATGTTATGATTTCTGAATACAATGTAGAATAATTAAATCAAGGTACTTAACATTTTCATCACGTCAAATACTAAAACACTGTGTGTGGTGAGAACAACTGAAATGTACTCTCTTAGCAATTTTGGTATGTACAATACTCTATTATTAACTACATTCACCATGCTGTGCTAGAACTCAAGAAAAGAAAAAAAACATATTACTCCTGAGATTTTGTACCCTTTGACTATTACCTCCCCGTTCTTCCACCCTGCCCCATCTGTAACCACCCTTCTGCTCTCTGCTTCTATGAGCATAATTGTTTCAGAGTCCACATAATTGTTTTAGAGAACATATGTGGCATTAGTCTTTCTGTGCCTGGTTCATTCTATTTAGCATAATGTTCTCCAATTCCATCTCTACTACTGGTGTAAATGACAGAATTTCCTTTTTTAAGACTGAATAGTATTCTCCTGCATATATATACCAAATTTTCTTTATTCATTTGTGTGTTGATGGAGATTTAGATTGATTCCATCCCATGGCTATTGTGAATAATGCTGCAATGAACATAGGAATGGCAGACAAATCTTCAACAAACTCATTTCAACTCTTTAGAGTCGCCTGTAATAATCCCAGCACTTTGGGAGGCCAAGGCACGTGGATCACCTGAGGTCAGGAGTTCAAGATGAGCCTGGCTAACATGGTGAAACCCCATCTCTACCAAAAATACAGAAATTAGCCGGGCATGGTGGTACACACTTGTAGTCCCAGTTACTCAGGGGACTGAGGCAGGAGAATCGTTTGATACTGGAAGGCAGAGGTTGCAGTGAGCGGAGATAGCCCCACTGCACTCCGGCCTGGGCAACAGAGCGAGACCCAATCTCAAAAGGAAAAAAATCTTTTGATTAAGTAGTTGGAAGTGGGATTGCTGGATCAAATGTTAATGCTATTTTTAGTTGTTTGAGGAATGTTCATACAGTTTTCCATAATGGCTATACTAATTTATATTCCCAACAATGGTATACAAGGATTCCTTTTTCCCCACAGCTTCTAGAATTTTCTAATGTGGTCATTACTTACATAAAGCCATAGACTGCGGGGATGAAATCCCAAGAGCTGAGAAGGAAGAAGGAGAGGCAAATGATTACCACTAGGCTTCCCACATACATCATGGCATACTCCCAAGAAAAGATCCAGAAGGCTTTGCTCTTCATTTTCACAGGTATGTACTGCCGCTAGGAGAGAAGGCAAAGTGGTATACATTTAGGGATGTAAGCAATAGAGGGCAGCTATCAGCTTGCACTTAAAGATCCCTCCTGCAAAACCATGCTAAGATACACAGGTTTATAATTTTGCTTTGGTCTTTAATTAAATAAGAAGAATGTAAGGTTAAAAAAGGTATTATGGGTGCATCTGCTGACCTCAGATCTAGTAACACCGTTTCTAGATATGTATCCTGGAGACATGTTGCAGAATATACAAATGGAGGAACATTCACTGCACCGTTTGGAATATCAAGAAAAAAATCCTTCAATAGAGGAACAAACAAACTGTGCTCTATTGACATACGGTATACTATTTGCCAGGTTAAATGAATATACTGTATCTATAAATGTCAACATGGCTAGATCTCAAAAATATGAGGTTAGTTGTAATAGAAGGTTGCCAAACAATACATATAATAGGAAAATACTTAGGTGTTCTGAGATTATACCAAATAATATTATTTACACACACACACACACACACACACACACACACACACACACACACCCCTGTAAAAGTTTCATAAAACATAGATTAGAAGGACATATACTAAAGTCATGATAGCATTCGCCTCCTGGGAAGGAGAGAGGGAAATATAATTAGAACATAAGAAACTTCATATATAGCCTGACATTCATATACAAAATGAAAATAAAAATGAAAGGAAATAAACAAGTAAAAAAGATAAAAAGAAAACAAAATTTAGGTTAAAAAAAACTTCAACTTTATCCGAATTTCTTTTTTTTTAACATGGAGTTTCACTCTTGGTGCCCTGGCTGGAACACAATGGTGCGATCTCAGCTCACTGCAACCTCCACCTCCTGGGTTCAAGCGATTCTCCTGCCTCAGCCTCCCAAGTAGCTGGGATTACAGGTGCCCACCACCACGCCCAGCTAACTTTTGTATTTTTAGTAGAGACAGGGTTTCACCATGTTGGCCAGACTGGTCTTGAACTCCTGACCTCAGGTGATCTACCTGCCTTGGCCTCCCACAAGTGCTGGGATTACAGGCGTGAGCCACTGCTCCCAGCCTCACATATTTTATTACATATGACAACAGCAAATATGAAACAATATAGCAAAAATCTTAATATTTGTTTAGTCTGGGCAGTAGGCATATGGCTATTATTATACATTTTCTGTATTTTTCCTCCCTTAAAAATGTTTTCCTCAAAAAAAAAAAAAGATGCTGAGGGAAGAGAAATAATTTAGGACTTGTTCTAAGAAAAGAAAAAAAATAATAAAAAACACAACCCCAGTATGTCAGAAAACAGAAATGAATATAACCATATCACGATCAATTCAAATAAACAAAACCATATAACTAAAAATCATGTTGTCAGGGACTGGGCACGGTGGCTCATACATGTAATCCCAGCACTTTGGGAGACTGATGTATGAGGATCACTTGAGGCCAGGAGTTCAAGACCAGCCTGGCTAACATAGCAAAACCCTATCTCTAATGAAAATACAAGAATCAGCTGGGTGTGGTGGTGCCCGCCTGTAGTCTAAGCTACTTGGGAGACTAAGACATGAGAATCACTTGAACCCATGATGCAGAGGCTGTAGTGAGCCAAGATTACACCACTGCACTCCAGCCTGGGCAACAAAGTGAGACTCTATCTCAAAAATAATTTTAAAAAATCATGTCAGGAAAAAAAAAATCAGTTGTGCAGCTACATGCTATTTACAAGAGATATACCTTAAAATATAAGACTCAGAAAAGCTGAAAATCAAAAGACTTTTTCAGATATACCAGGGAAACATTACATTAAGCAAAGAATGCTAGTGTGGTTACACTATCACCAGATAAAAAAGTATTGCAGAGATAAAAATAGTCCAATAAAGATAAAAGGTTCCATTCATTGGAAAAATACAACAGTTCTAAACTTACATCTACCTAATAATAGTCTCAAAATATGTAAGACAAGAGTGGATTGAGTTACAAAGGAAGAATAGACAAATCCATCACCAGTGCATAACTGATAGATCAAGCAGACAAAAATCAGTAATCAAGTAGGAAAAATGAAGAACATTGAATAAGTTTAATCGCATAAGATCTCATACTTACATAGAACAGTGCACCTAAGAACTGAGTAATTCACATTCATTTCAAGCATTTGGGGGTACTTATGAAAACATCAGACACTTAAATGAGGCCATAAAGCCATACCGACTTCAAGGAATCTTTTCTTTTTTGAGATGGAGTCTCACTCTGTTACCCAGGCTGGAGTGCAGTGGCATGATCTTGGCTCACTACAACCTCCTCCTCCAGGGTTCAAGCAATTCTCCTGCCTCAGCCTCCTGAGTAGCTGGGACTACAGGTGCATGCCACCACACCCAGCTAATTTTTGTATTTTTAGTAGAGACGGGGTTTCACCGTGTCAGCTAGGATGGTCTTGATCTCCTGACCTCGTGATCCACCTGCCTCAGCCTCCCAAAGTGCTGGGATTACAGGCATGAGCCACCAAACCCGGCTGACTTCAAGGAATCTTTATCATACAGACTCAAATCTCTGACCATAACGCAATTAGTATAAATTATTAATGAAAAGATAACCTAAATTAGAAAAAAATTGCTGGCCTCACATATGTATCACTTATTTGCTGTGAGAACACTTAAAATCTATTTTCTTAGTAATTTTCAAGTATACAATATATTGTTATTAACCATAGTCACCATACTGTATAATAAATCTCTTTAATTTTCTTAGAAAAAATTTAAACTCTTTTCCAAATAACCTAGGAGTCAAAGAGAAATGATTATATTAGAAAATACCTCTTATCACTATTTGTGTAATGTAGATAAAACAATACTCTGAGGAAAAAGTACAGCTTTAGAAATTTACTTTGGAATAGAAGATTGAAAATAAATAAGCTAAACACCTGTTTTAAGATATTAGAACAACAGAATCAACCCCAAAAGAAGGAAGAAATTAATAAAAGAGAATTTGTTAAAATAGAAAATAAAGGTACAATATAAGAAATCAACAAAACCAAAAGCTAGTTCTTAGCAATGACTAATGTTATTGATGGGTTTCTAATAAGAAAAATAATAATAATAAAAGAGGTGACTAAACAACATTAGGAGTGTAAAAGAGGATATAACTATAGATGTATCAGGGAGAAGAAAATATTCAAAAACTTATGCCTACAACTCTTAGCAGTGGATCAAAAAAAAAAAAAACTTATGGCAATGTATTTAAAACAGGTGAAATGGAAACATCCTATGAAAAATGTAATTTAAATGATTTACTAAAAATGACTGTGTAACTAAAAAGAGGTGGAAATCAGAGGACATGACAATGAAATATAATATATCCTGAACCCCATCCCTTCCCTCAAATCCTATAAAGATCACATATAAATTGGGAAGTTTGAATTTGGAGAGAATATATCGGATAATATTATTCTATCAAGATTAAATTTCTAGAGGTGAAACAGTATTGTGGTTATATAGAGAATACCTAGTTCTTAAGAGCTACCTGCTGAATTAGGGTTGATACGTCTTGTCTGTAACTTCTAAGCAAGTAATTCAGGGGAGAAAAAGAAAAATCAATAGATTTACGTAGATATACATAATACAGCAAAATGATAACTCAAGAATCTTTAAAAAGGTATTTATTATAGTACTCATTCAATTTTTCCGAAATCATGAAATAAAAAATTAGAGAAAAAACTAATTCACTAGAAAATAGAAAACTGGGCCAGGTGTGATGGTTCACGTTTTTAATCCCAGCATTTTGGGAACCATAGGATGGTGGATCACTTGAGCTTCAGAGTTTGAGACCAGCCTGAGCAACATGGCGAAACCCCATCTCTACAAAAAATACAAAAATTAGCAGGGCATGGTGGCACATGTCTGTAGTCCCAGCTACTCTGGAGACTAAAATGGGATAGCTTGAAACTGGGAAGTAGAGGTTGCAGCCAAGATTGCATCACTGCATTTCAGCCTGGGCAACAGAGCAAGACGGTCTCAAAGAAAAAAAAAATGCCAACAAGCCACTTTTTGTAGATTAAAAGTTCATATGGAAAAACAAACATGCAAAATAGCTAAGAAAACATTGATTAAAAAAAAAATCATGAAGGGGGACTAGCCTTATCAGACACTGAAATATAAAACCTTGAATTAAAACAGCATAATATTGGCTCATTAATAGAGAAGTAGACTAGTAGAATAAAACAGAAAGTCCAGCACTAGAGCAAAATACATATGGCAATTTAGTATATGACAGTGGTGGCATATCACTAAAATAAAAATGGACTTTTTAACCAATGATGCTAGGACAACTAGCAACCATTTGGAAAACATTAAATTAGACCTATCTCTCACACCATTCTCAAGAATAAATAGGTTAGGGATCCAAATATATTTTTAAAATGAAACGATAAAGTACTGTACTAGAAAAAAGCATGGTGAACTTGTCTTTAACTCGGATGTAGAAAAAGCTCAGCAGTGACTGTGCCACTGCACTCCAGCCTGGGGGACTGGGCTAGGGACCCTGTCTCAAAAAAACAAAAAATGCCTGGCATGGTGGCTCATGCCTGTAATCCTAGCACTTTGGGAGACTGAGGCACATGGATCTCTTGAGTCCAGGAGTTCGAGACCAGCCTGGGCAACATGGCAAATCCCATCTCAACAAAAAATACAAAAATTAGCCACATATGGTGGTATACACCTATAGTCCCAGCTACCAGAAAGGCTGAGGTGAGAAGATCACTTGAGCCCAGGAGGTCAAGGCTTCAGTGAGCCATGACTGTGCCACTGCACTCCAGCCTGGGCTGCAGAGTGAGACCCTGTCTCAAAAAATCAAAACAAAACATAACTACATACATACTTCAATAATTCAACTTCCTAGAAATCTATCTTGAAGATATACCTCCAACAATATGAAAACATGTATAGACAAGGTTACCCACTGAAGCATTACTTGTAATTGCAAAATATTGTGAGCAATCTAAATTCCCATACACTGGAGAGATGCCGAATAAACTATGGCATGTCCACACAATGGAGTACTATGCAGCTGCAAAAAAAGAATAAGGACAATCTCTATTCTATCTATACCAATATGAAGGAATTTCCAGGAAATAATGTTAAGTGGAAAAAAGGAAAGCACAAAAGAATATCTACAGTATGCTACCCTTCATATAAGAACGGTATATAAGAGGTGGGCAAATCACCTGAGCTCAGTAGTTTGAGACCAGTCTGGCCAACATGGTAAAACCCCATCTCTACTAAAAATACAAGAATTAGCTGGATGTGGTGGCAGGTGCCTGTAATTCCAGTTACTCAGGAGGCTGAGGCAAGAAAATCGCTTGAACCCGGGAGGCAGAGGTTGCAGTGAGCCAAGATCACACCATTGCACTCCAGCCTAGGTGACAAGAGTGAAACTCCACCTCCAACAAAAAAAAAAAAGAAAGAAAAGAAAAAGAATGAATATACATGTATCTATTCATTGGTATGAAAGGAATACAGGAAGGATAAGCCAGAAATCTAAAGAGAAGACAGTCCTCCATATTTATGGGTTCCACATCTATGGGTTCACTTAACTAAGGATAGGAAATAATCCAAAAAAAAACTGTGTCTGTATTGAACATGTAGAGATGTTTTTCTTGTCATTATTCTCTGAACAATATAGTATAAGAACTATTTACCTATTGTTTACATTGTATTAAGTGTTACAAGTAATCTGGAGATGACTTAAAGCATAGGAGAGGATGTGCCTAGGTTATATGCAAATACTATGCCATTTTATATCAGGGACTTAAACATTCTAAGATTTTGATTCCTACAGGAGGTCTTGCAACCAATCCACCACAAATACCAAGGGAAGACTGTAATTACCTAGGGTGAGAGGGGGAAGAACTAGAAGAAGAGGATAGCAAGAATGAGGACTGAGTAATACTGCTCTGTCTTTTTGTACAGCTTTAGAACCACAGTAATATTTTACATTCCTTTCACTTACCCCCTCCCCAAATAAACAATCAAAATCAACCAAGATGTGGAGAGAATCCAAAATAAACACTAACAAATGAACCTAACTATATTACAAATTATAACACAACTGCACTGAAGGGTTATATGGTGGAAGAAAAGAACTAATTTAAGTAATTACGAAAAACAGGCCAGGCATAGTGACTCACGCTTTAATCCCAGCACTTTGGGAGGCTGAGGCAGGTGGATCACTGGAAGTCAGGAGTTCAAGACCAGCCTGGCTAACTAAAAATTAAAAAATTAACTGGGCATGGTGGTGCTTCCCTGTAATACCAGCTACTTGGCAGGCTGAGGCAAGAAGACTGCTTGAATCAAGGAGGTTGAGGCTGCAGCGAGCCATGATTGAGCCACTGCACTCCAACTGGGGCGATGGAGTGAGACCCTGTCTCAAAAACAAAACAAAACAAAACAAAACAAAAACCTTTGCAGTGGAGAAACCTAGCAGACACTAATGTCACCAAGTGATCAAAATAAAAATTACCATTGAGAAGATATGGCAATATCATGAACCACTCAATATAGTGCACTGAGGACACAATAAGTATTTCTGCCAAAAACGTGTAACTTTAGTCATGAGAAAATTATGACCATCTAAATGAAGGCACATTTGACAAAAATAACTTCACAAGTCATGAATGACAAGAGAAGACTGAGGAACCGTCTCAGACTAGGAGAGCCTATGGAGATAAAACCACCAAATGCAATGTGAGATCTAAATATGATCCTGAAACAAACAAAAATTGCCTAAGCAGAAAATGCAAAATTCTAATAAGGTCTGTCTTTTAGTTAATAATGTTGCATAAATGTTAATTTTTTTGTTCTTAATAACAGTAGTATGGTTATGTAAAATGTTAACATTAGCGGAAGTGGGCTAGGGATACCAGAAACTCTGGACTATTTTTGCAACTTTTCTGTAGGTCTAAAATTAATTCAAATAAAAAGCTTTTAAAAATGGAGATAAAACCATCTGTTACACAGTTGATTAAAAAAAATAAACATGGAATTTTAAAAATTAGAGCATTCTACAAGGCCAGTATAAAAAAATCAGCCCTTTGCCTCTAATCTACATTAAATCAAGCTTATGATGTTCATTTATATAATTATTAATTTTTTCAGCAGTTTAATCTTACTTTGGGAGATTTGTTAAAACTAATTATGATGGCTGATTTATCAATTTCTTCTAGCTGTGTCAATTTTTATTTTCTAAATTTTAAAGATATTTTATTAGTCAAATACAAGTTTGAATTCTCAAAAACAAAGCAAAATAAACAAAAAACAAGCAGAACTTCACAATGATATACTGTCAGAACTGCCAACATTAAAAAGATGGATATCATCAAATGTTGGTGAAGATGTGTGGCAACTGGACTCTCATATTGGGTTGGGGGGGTGCAAAATGGTGCACACACCTTGAAAAGCTGTCTAGTAGAGTCCAGCAAAGCTAAACATACACTTGCCTAATGGCTCAGCAATTCTACTGCTAGGTACTGCTTAAGAGAAACAAAAACGTAAGCCCACAAAAAGACCTGTACCAGAATGTTCATAGTAGTCTATTTATAACAGACAAAAACTAGAAATGGACCAAGTTTCCATCAATAGGAGAATGGGGTAAACAAAATGTCGCACACACAAAAACCACCCAGCAATAAAAAGGAATGCATGCAACGACATGGATATATCTCAAAAACAAGCTGGTGGAAGGAAGCCTTATACAAAATAGTCCTATTATTTCATTCCATTTATATGATGTTTTAGAATAGGTCAAACTAATCTACAGTTAAAACAATATTCAGAATAGTTATCTCTGAGGGAAAAGGAGTGGGAATCAATGGAGAAAGGACCTGAGGAAACTTTCTGTATTTTGACAGGAATTTGGGTTATACAGATGTTTGTATTAAGCTTTGTGGCCAAGCAGCCTGATGGCTCACGCCTGTAATCCCAGCACTTTGGGAGGCTGATGCGGGCAAATCACGAGGTCAGGAGATTGAGTCCATCCTGGCTAACACAGTGAAACCCTGTCTCTACTAAAAATAGAAAAAATTAGCCAGGCGTGGTGGTGGGCCCCTGTAATCCCAGCTACTCAGGAGGCTGAGGCAGGAGAATTGCTTGAACCCAAGAGGCGGAGGTTGCAGTGAGCCGAGATCACACCACTGTATTCCAGCCTGGGTGACATTGTGAGACTCTGTCTCAAAAAAAAAAAAAAAAAAAAAAAAAAAATTGTGCACTTCATGGTATATAAATTCTACCTAAGATGAAAAAGACTGTAAATAAATAATGAACTCCAGTTGATGCTTATGCTGAATTGTTCACAAGGATATGTACAACATCTGCAATTTATTTTGAAATGTATCAAAAATAAGATTGATTGATGGATAGATGGATATGTGATAAAGCAAATATGGTAACATATTAATGGTAGAACGTAAGTTGCAGGTATATGAGTGTTTGTATTTGTTCTTTCTTTGAAATTTTTCACTACAAAATGTTGGGAAAAAGTAAGATTTAATACACTCTTTAGCGAGCCACACATATGTGGTAACACTTTCATGAAAAGCAAAAGAATGGTTAACAAAAAATTTAGGAGAGGCTGGGCATGGTGGCTCATGCCTGTAATCCCAGCAATTTGAGAAGCTGAAGTGGGTGGATCACTTGAGCCCAGGAGTTCAAGACCAGCCTGGGCAACATGGCAAATCCCATCATTATATGCTTTTTAAAATACACCAAATAATAACAAATTCAGGGTAGTCATAACCTCTGAGGTAGAGGGAAGGAGTGCAACGTAGAAGGGGGACTCACAGGGCTTCCAAAGGACTAGAAATGTTACGTCACTTAGGGAGGGTAGTGGAACACAGTGTTTCTTTATTATCCTTTAAACTATGCAAATATTATTATAAAGCAGAAGCGCATTCAAGGCAGATGGGACATCATGGGTATGGCACCTGAAGTGGGACAGAACTTGCCACGCTGGAGGAATAGGGAAGGTCTGCGTGTGGTTTGAGGTTGAGGAGTAACTGGTACAAGATAAGCCTCCATTTTGGTCATATACACCTCATAGGCTCTTTAACAGTTGAGAAAAAAGTTTCAGGTGGATGAGTGTTAGTGCTTCTTCTACAATCTTGTGGCAAAGAAGGCAAGTTCCAGACCAAATTCTAGCACACCTAAAAACATCTATTAAACAGATACTCATTAGTGAGCCAGGCACAAAGCAGTTGATGCAAATTATTCTAGAAGCTCCATTAAGTCCCAGCTCTTTCTGCCTCTAGTTGTCCAACCACCACTTATGAAAAAGGTTCACTCACGGCAGAACTGACAATATCCCAGTGGCAGGGTTCCGTTGCCCTTGGAGTCACATCAGGCAACGAGAAATCCTAACCAAAGGCCAAAGGATCATTAAGGAATTATGCCTCAGGTGCCATCTCCAAGGGAAGAAGTTACAGCCCCTGCTAGATCCGTCTTCCTTCTTCATGCAAACACAGGAATATTTTAGGGTCTTGCTCTTTTTACCCAGGCAGGTGCAGTGACAAGATCTAAGTTCACTACAGCCCCTAAATCCTGGGCTCAAATAATCCTCCCACCTCAGCCTCCTGAGTAGCTGGAACTACAGGCACATGCTACCATGCCTGGCTAATTTTTTCATTTTTTGCAGAGATAGGGTCTTGCTCTGTTGCTCATAAGCCACCTCAGCCAGCCCAATCCTGCTTTTGAGTACTTCAATTTTACCAATGAGTGCCTATTTCTAATATTCATTTTGTTAATTAGTAAGACACTAATCTCACCAGTAAAAACTGGACAGGTGCAGTGGCTCAAGCCTGTAATCCCAGCACTTTGGGAGGCCAAGGTGAGTAGATCACTTGAGTCCAGGAGTTCGAGACCAGCCTGGGCAACATGGCAAAAACCTGTCTCTACAAAAATTAGCCAAGCATGGTGGCATGTGCCTGTAGTCCCAGCTACTTGGGAGGCTGAGACAGGAGGATTGCTTAAGCCTGGGAGATACAGGTTGCAGTGAGCTGAGATTACGCCATTACACTCCAGCCTGGGCAAGGGAGAATGAGACACTCCCCACCTCCGCCACCCATCTCAAAAAAAAAAAAAAAAAAAATCCAAGCTGCTTCTGACAGTCACTATGCTAATTAGTAAAGGTGTTGATCAAACTATAGAGATTGCAGCACTGATGGCAGCCCCCCAGAGAGTGCAGCCCTGCAGATGTAAAGCTAGTGACCATCATGGAGTGTGGATGCTTCATTAAGGTTAACTCACTGCCTCCGAAGTTGAGGCTGAAACTTACTGGCACATATATACTATCAGATGGTCCATGAAGAAGTATTTTTAAATAAATTATAGACATCATAACTCCATGGTAAAGACTTTAAGAAAAATGGAAGTCAGCGAAGAGTTTTAAGCTGGAGATGGCATTATTGTTAACAGACATTAGGTAAGAGGAATCTGACCAACACTACGGCCCCCTCTCTAAGCTTTATACACATAGCTCTACTCTGACCTCTCCTTATAAAGGTACTGTCCCCTAGCCACATGTGGCTATTCTAATTTAAAGGATAAATTAACTAAAATTAAAAATTCAGTTCCTCAGTCCCACTAGCACATTTAAAATGCCTGATAGCCATATGTGGCTTGTGTCTTCTGCATTGACAATACAGATACATAACATTTCCACAGTCACAAAACGTTCCACTGATAGCGCTGATCTAGAAAAATAAAGTTTCAAGAGAATGATAAATTTCTGGGGATGGAAAATAATTCAAGGCTGGGCATGGTGGCTCATGCCCGTAATCCCAGCACTTTGGGAGGCTGAAGAGGGTGGATCACTTGAGGTCAGAAGTTGGAGACCAGCCTGGCCAACATGGTGAAACCCTGTCTCCACTAAAAATACAAAAATTAGCTGGGCATTGGTGGTGGGCAACTGTAATCCTAGCTACTCAGGAGGCTGAGGCAGGCTTGAACCTGGGAGGTGGAGGTTGCAGTGAGCGGAGATCATGCCATTGCACTCCAGCCTGGGTGACAGAGTGAGACTCTGTCTCAAAAAAAAAAAAAAAAAAAAAAAGAATTAAACAAAGAGAAGGCATCCATAGATAAAATCAATGAAGAAGGTATTTAGGTTCTGAGTTAATACCCTGATCATCTTGATCTTCCTCCTGAAAAAGACTGCCCATTTAGCAAAGAAGAGGGAGGAAGAAAAAAAGGAAGAAAACAGCCTCAGAGAGAAAAAAAATACCCTCTAAAGTAAAAATATTGTTTTGTCTTCCCATTCCACCCTACTGATATTTAAAAACAAGTATGCCAGGGAATAAAACAAGGCCATGAAAAACTAGATCAAGTAGGCTGTTAAATGCAGTTTTCTTAGGAGAGTCCTAAACACACACTCTTTGCAAATCCCAAATCCCATTAGTACCAAGTTTCTATTTGCTACCATTTTTCTCAGTGTTTTATTCAACCTAAAGTGTTGTCAATGTTAGACTGGAAAATGATTTTTTTTTTTCTTGGCAAACTTGTGATTACAAGATGTTCAATAAATTTTAAGCGTAATTGTGTTTTGAAGACATGGTCTTGGAGTCAAGGTTTGCTTTGGGGAATAGGGCCCTGAAATGATAACGTAATTTGAAGTATGTACTGCATCTATTTATGAAAACGGAACTTGCACTTAATCTTTCAGGACTACCCTAGTTACATAGGGAGGCACACCTAAAATTCCTAAAAAAGAAACTCCAGCAATCCTTTGATAGCTTGTTGCTTATAAACACTAGAGCCAAACTTAATCTTGAGGTTGTAAAAGTTGATTATATAAATTGGGTCATTCTTGTCATGTCCAACTAAATCAGGGGTGGGGGAAAGAGCACTCAGGGCACAGAGCACCTGCTCCAAGAATTAGATTTTCCATAAGCCCAGCTGCTGAAAAGGCCTGCTGTGACTCTAAGACTACATTAACCTACCACCGTCACTCACCAATCAGATTGCCAGCTCTCAAAACCTTGCGTAGCGACAATGAGCTTTCTTTCAAAGCAATACATACGATTTCTTTTTCTAATAAAACTCCTAACCCTCTGTTTGTCCTCTGAACATACCAAAGACCACACAGTCTGTGCGGTGCATCAAATTGCAGCTTCCCAAATAAAACATTAGAGATCTGTCTCTGTATTTTACTTGACTTCGACAAGGTTCACACTGCAAATTTCCTAGTGAATAGGTGAGTTTTATTCTTACCTCTTTTGCTTCACAGAAAATGCTGACTTAAAACATAAGTATGAAAAATGTACGTAAGGCCAGGCGTGGCGGCTCACACCTGTAATCTCAGCACTTTGCGAGGCCAAGGAGGGCAGATTGCCTGAAGTCAGGAGTTCGAGACCAGCCTGGCCCATCTCTAAAAAAAAAAAAACAAAAAAAAAGTTAGCCAGGGGTGGTGGCACGTGCCTGTAATCCCAGCTACTCAGGAGGCTGAGGCAGGGGAATTGCTTGAACCAGGTGGGTGGAAGTTGCAGTGAGCTGAGATTGTGCCACTGCACTCCAGCCTGGGCAACATAGCAAGACTCCATCTCAAAAAACAACAACAAAAATGTATGTATGTATGTAAGTAGAAAGGTTGGAAGAATGATGCCCTAAAAAATCGATCTATCTATTATTTATTTATTTATTTTTGATGTGTAAAAAGGCTTTAGTTGCAGGGGAGCAAGAGTTTAATCAAAGAGGCCAAATCCCATGTCATTGTCTGACTCTTCAGACTCCTCCTCCTTCTCATCTTTCTTCTGCTCTGCTGCAGCAGGGGCTGAACCAGCAGGTGATCCGCCCAGGAGCTGCAGAGCCTGGGGCAGCAGAGACGGGCACAGCCCCACTGGCAGTTAGGCTGGCAAGCTTGCCAGTACCCTGGGCAATCACGTCCTCAATGTTCCTCCTGTTCAGCTCACTAATAACTTTGTTGAGCCGGTCGTTGTCTGCCTCGATGCCCACGTTGCCCAGGATCTTCTTGATGTTCCTGGCGCTGGGGGGAGGGGTTACCCCCCAAGGGCAGCCAGCAGGTAGGAGGCAACAGAGGGCATGGCGGTAGCATCTGCAGCAGCCACGGAGAGGCCTCACACATGTGACCTCGGCAGCGCCAGGGAGGAAAAGCAAAATCTATCTATTTTTTAAACCATTTTATTACAAACACAAAATGCAGGAAATCACATAGAACAAATAGAAAGCTTAGTGAATGATTATAAGGCAAACATCCTTATAATCACTACCCACGTCAAGAGAAAGAACTTTCCAGGCATTCCCCAAGTTCCTCCATGTTCCCTGATCCAACCACAATCCCTCCTCCTTCCAAAGTAACCACTACCCTGGCTTTGATAATAATCACTGCCTTGCATTTCTTTATGGTTTTTCACTTACATGTGCATCCCTTCCTATAGTTTACGTCTTGCCTGTTTTTAAAATTTTTGATACAATTTTTACGTCTCTTAATTTACAGCTCCTCCACTCCATCCTACTCCTTCCCATATCATTTTTTTTCTTCTTACAATTCATATGTTGCAGAATCTAGGACATTTAACCCATGTAACTTCCCATAATCTGGATTTTCTAATTATATATCTTGTTTTCAGTATTTCTTGCAAATTGCAGCTATATCCAGAGGCTTCATCAATTTTGCATTTTATCCTTTTGGGAAAACTTGGTGGTGATATGTTCTTTTTGTCAGGAGGCTTGATTTTTGTTTTTGATGTTAGTAGTTATTGATGCTCAGTACTTATAACAAAAGGGGTTATAAAATTATGCTATCCTATCATTTTATTTTCATTTATAAGCTGGACTAATCTTGTAAAGAGATATTTCTGTCACCTACTATATGGTTATCTAGTGGTACAAGAAAGGCAGGACAACTACTTATTTTTTTCCTTTTATTTATCCAGTTTTCAAGACAATGAATTGATTTCTTATCAGTTCTCCTAATTTAGCCAAGTAGATTTCCTTTTTAGTAACATTATGAATTCCTGGATTTAAATATATTTATGAGTTTTACTCTATTGCAATTCTTACCCTATTGAAACTCAAATTATCCATCTTTGGTCAGTGGGAGCCTTTTCAAGTTAGATCCTAAGTCCTTTCAAGATGACTCCAGTAGACTTTGAGAAACCATGTTATCTGTTATCACAACATTCCCGGATTATCCTATACATTATCTGCCCTAAAACCTAGAATTAGCCATTTCCCCTAAGAAATCCCAGTTTCTCTAAATGAGTAAATGGTATTTCAAGATCATAATTTGGGCACTAAGAATGTTCATTCATACTGGGTTGGTCATTGTTTCTAGACCTTTTAGTGGACACACACACACACACACCCCCCACTCCTACAGGGGACCAGACCAGACACACACACACACACACCACTCCTACAGGGGACCAGACACACACACACACACACACACACACACACACACACACACACACACCCCACTCCTACAGGGGACCAGACCAGACACACACACACACACACACACACACACACACCCCACTCCTACAGGGGAGCAGACACACACACACACACACACACACACCCCACTCCTACAGGGGACCAGACACACACACACACACACACACACACACACACACACACTCCTACAGGGGACCAGACAGGTAACAAACGAGTGAAGGTGAGAGAAATGAAACATAAGGACTGTGGCAATCTGAAGAGCTTATGCTCTGTCGAAAGGGGACAGATCTTATAATTCCTCAAAAGAAGCCAGAAATACAAAACTTTCACATGAATTTTAAAAATGCTGACTACTAACTTCAAAAAAAAATCAAATACCAGAGTCAGATGAACCATATCTGTGGGCCAGATGTGATCCCAGGGTTATATGCACCCTCACCCTGAAAAATTCAACTGCGGTTACAATATCCCAGAAGTTACATTGTTGCTAATATATAAAAAATATTTAGGGAAATAAGAGTTCTCAGACTGCTTCAGAAAAAGCCCAACTATATTAAGAAAGAAGAGAAATTTATCATTATCTTCCTCTCCCCAAGTCTCTGTAGCATTAGGGAGAAAAGCATTTTCTGATCTTGAACTCTCGACATCACGTGGTCCGTCCTCCTCGGCCTCCCAAAGTGCTGGGATTACTAGTACCCAGCCGGGACTGCCCCTTTCTACCCATTATCTCCCTGCCTCCTGTCCACATCACATGGATGCTAAAATCACTGGGTGAATGGTTTTTAGAGAACAATGTATTTACATTTGCATTGTGCCAAAACATTACTCTCTAGTCCCCACCCTCTAGATTCTTTGCTAATAGCAAAGGGAAAAATACATCTCTACAAAGGAGTATTCTGTTAGTCACCTTAGCCAAGTAATCCAACTCTTATCACTTGTAGTGGAATAACCTGACATGACACACTGCTGGGCATGATGCAGTACAAAGTACACATTATCAACTCCGAACCATTCTTACCCAAAAAGTTACCCTTAATGAAGCCTTTAGATCTGACTTTTGGTTTTTAGGAAATGAAAGAGCAGAGGAACAAGTTAAATGACACCACGAGGAAGCAGTAAGACAAACCAGAATGTACTATGGTCTTTTAAGAAAGCTGATCTGAGTCTATTCAAAAATGTCAGTCTCATGAAAAAGAAAGGGGGAAACCATTCTGGACTAAAGAGACGTGATAACTGAAGGAAATGGGAGAGTCCTGATTGGGTTTTGGGTTGGAAAAAAACATGTATAAAGGATGTTTTGGGGGACAACTAGAAAATTTTGAAGATAGACTAGATATTAGATGATGTTAGGGAACTGTTAATTATCTGGATGTGATGATAATATTATCGTATATAGGAGAATGTTCTTATTTTGGGCAGCTGCATGCATAAATGTTTTGGGGAGAAGTGTCATGATGTGTTCAACTTTTACATGGTTCAGCAAAAATAAATATATGCATGCATGCAGAAAGATGAAATAAGATAAGGTATTAATATTTAGATAGACGTATAGTTGATTACTGTATTATTATTCCAACTATTCTGCATGTTTTAAAAATATTAATAAGATACAGGCTCTGATGTCTTGGTTTGGACACTTATTAACTCTGTGACCCTGAGCAAGTGACTGTTTAACTTCACTCTGCCTCCACAGGGATAATATAATAGTACCTATTGCAAAGGGTTAATACATGTCAAGTGTTTAGAACAGACTCCTATGAGAGCTCAATAGATATTAGCTATGATGATTAGCATTCAAATGTGTATTGAGGACATGATCACCAGTATGTGGGTGATGAGGGGGAAAAGAAAATAATTCATTCTTTAAAGTTAAAGGAACTGTAAAAGTCAGTTTGTACTTCCTCCTTTGACACTATAAACCTGCCTCCATTCTGCTGGTGGAATTTCTAGAGAGTACTGGTGTCTGATCAGTGCCAGAGGTGAAGCTATTCCTCTCTTTCCTTCATAAGACATAAGATAAGGGAGAGGACACTGCATCTGGCTCCCTGGTGAGTCACTTAAGAGAATGGTAGTTTGAGTCCATCTGGTTCCCTCTGGCAACTCAACTCTTCCTCTGACCTTGGCTTAGAGCCTAGTTTCCAAATGAGAGAGAGGCTTAAAATGTTATGATTTGATAGCATGCGGAACAAAATAGACAGCCCTAACATGCAAAGGGGCAGGAGGCTCCAGTGAAGGAAAGCCAAGTGCACAGGACCAAAAAGCTGAAGCTGTAAGGCTGGCGAGGGAGACCATGGGAGGCTTGCCAGGCTTGCTGAGACACTCATGGCAGAGTCTGGGAAGTTTCTAGTTCCCTCCTTCCTTTTGCTTGGGATTTCTAAAGGCTTAGATTCCCTTGGATGGTTTGAGGTCTTTATTTTCTTTCAAAGACAGCAACAGACACTAGGGGAAAAGTGCCCTGTGAGTGCTCTTTTGGTTTTGCTTTAATCCGATCTGACCTTTTCTTGTCTTTGAACTGAAAACGTTAATCTTGTGATTTTTTTATACTTTCTGGAGCTTGGGTCAGGTCATGTGATGGTAGCTTACACCAAAGGAGCCAAACTCAATCAGTTATTTCTTGATAACTGGGTGCGCTTCCCCAGCCTTCTCTGGGGCCATATCTAGAGTTTTCATACCTTACTTTTTCTTTCCTCACTTTCTGTTATTTTTGCTATGTCTAGGTGGGTGCCCAGGCAGAGGTGGCAGTGCTATTAGCTTCGTTTCTTTTTAGAACAGGTAAAAACGAGGGTAAGAGCCTGATCAAGCATTTTCAATAAAGTTTTCTACCAGTTTTGTTGCCCCTAATATACCTGTCATGCAAAATATATCTCCTGGATCTCTTCTTGGGATTCCAAGAGCTTAGATGTAAAAACTTTGTTAACTCCCTTTAAGACTTTATTCGGATAACTGGCTTTTTCCCTTTCACACTGTGTCTGAGAAAGGAAATGGTTTCACCTACATGGAGAAACCCTGTCTCAACTAAAAATATAAAAAAATTAGCCAGGTGTGGTGGCACGCACCTGTAATCCCAGGTACTCAGGAGGCTGAGGCAGGAGAATTGCTTGAACCCAGGAGGCGGAGGTTGCAGTGAGCCAATATCATGCCACTGCACTCCAGCCTGGGCAAGAGAGCAAGACTCCGTCTCAAGAAAAAAAAAAAAAACATCAAAAAGTGGGCGAAGGATATGAATAGACACTTCTCAAATGAAGATATTTATGTGGCCAACAAACATGAAAAAAAGCTCATCATCTCTGGTCATTAGAGAAATGCAAATAAAAACCACAATGAGATACCATCTCACGTCAGTTAGAATGGCGATCATTAAAAAGTCTGAAAACAACAGATGCTGGCTGGGATGCAGAGAAATAGGAATGCTTTTACACTGTTGGTGGGAGAGTAAATTAGTTCAATTATCGTGGAAGACAGTGTGGCAATTCCTCAGGGATCTACAACCAGAAATACCATTTGACCCGGCAATACCATTACTGGGTATGCATCCAAAGGATTATAAATTATTCTACTATAAAGACACATTCACATGTATGTTTACTGCTGCACTATTTACAAGAGCAAAGACTTGGAACCAACCCAAATGCCCATCAATGATAGACTGGATAAAGAAAATGTGGCACATATACACCACAGAATACTATGCAGCCATAAAAAAAAGAATGAGTTCATGTCCTTTGCAGGGACGTGGATGAAGCTGGAAGCCATCATCACTAGCAAACTGACACAGGGACAGACAACCAAACACCGCATGTTCTCACTCATAATTGGGAGTTGAACAATGAGAACACATGGACCACAGGGAGGGGAACATCACATACCAGGCCTGTCGGGAGGTGAGGGACAAGAGGAGGGAGAGCATTAGGACAAATACCTAGCGCATGTGGGCTGAAAACCTAGATGATGGGTTGACAGATGCAGCAAACCACCATGGCACATATATACCTATGTAACAAACCTCCATGTTCAGCACATGTATCCCAGAACTTAAAAAAAAAAAAAAAAAAGTATTTCATGTACCATCAGCAAAAATAAATAAATAAAAGAATAACCAAGTCTTGGGTAGCTTTTTTTTTTTTTTTTTTTGAGACAGACTGTTGCTTCATCACCCAGGCTGGAGTACAGTGGCGCAATCTAGGCTCTCTGCAACCTCTGCCTCCTGGGTTCAAGCAATGTTCCTGCCTCAGCCTCCCCGAGTAGCTGGAGCTACAGGCACGCTCCACCATGCCCAGCTAGTTTTTGTAGTTTTAGTAGAGATGGGGTTCCGTCATGTTGGCCAGGCTGGTCTCGAACTCCTGATCTTAAGTGATCCACCCGTCTCAGCCTCCCAAAGTGCTGGGATTACAAGCATGAGTCACCATGCCTGGCTTGGGCAGTTCTTCACAGCAGTGTGAGAATGGAATAATACACCAGGCTACTTCATATACTTATTAAAAATATATAAATATATTATGGGGTGGAGTTTTAATTTCTGCACAAATGGGATCCTGAAGTTCATCTCAAACTCCTTCCACTCGTGTCCTCCATATACAGACAGTTGCCAAGCACAGACTATCCCTCCTAGAATTCCCCTGCATCTAGTCTCTCAACTCTCCATCTCCTCCAATACTGGTTTGGGCAATTTACCCCTCTGACTTAATCTAGTACAATGTTCTAAGCTTTCCCAGCTTCATTTCTTCCTACTCCCATCTACCCCACAGGCTGCTGCCAAAGCAGTTTTCCTGGAGCACTCCCCCTGGCTCAGCATGCTTCAGTTGTTTGATGTCTGCAGTCTGGCAGAGTATCTAGCACACTACAGGTGCTTAGTGAATACTGGGAGAGGAGCTACTTGACTTCGTGAGTCAGTTGTACTGTCCACTAGTGTCAGGAGGAAAGTTCCTTTAGTTTTAAACAAAAGTTGTTTTATATAAAGTGGTGTGTAGAGATTGGCTTAAGAAACCATTTTTATCTTCTTTTATTTATTTATTCATTTCTTGCAGGTTGGACAAGCTCGGAAACCATTTTTAAATTTCTTGTCGGTCTGGGTGTCATGTACTACAAATTTAGTGGCTTCACGCAGAAGTTGGTGGGAGCATGGGCTTCGGAGGCCTATATCCCACAGGGATTAAAGCCTGTGGTTCCCACAGAAGCACCACCTATCATATTTGCCACACCAACTAAACTGACCTCCGATTCCACAGTGTATGATTATGCTGGGAAAAACAGAGTTCCAGAGCTGCAGAAGTTTTTCCAGAAAGCTGATGGTGTACCCATCTACCTGAAACGAGGCCTGCCTGACCAAATGCTTTACCGGACCACCATGGCGCTGACTGTGGGAGGGACCATCTACTGCCTGATCGCCCCTCTACATGGCTGCACAGCCCAAAAAATGAGTTAGGCTGCAGAGGACCGGTTTGTTTTTTTTGGCAGAAACCCTTTGAATTTCCTTTTTCATTGTTAATTTTTTTTTTTTTTTACTTGGATGGCTTAACATTTTTAAAAATGCAAGAAAAATAGGAAGATACGAAGACGATATTTTGGTTTATGAAATGCATATGGCTTGTCAGAGCTCATTCCACAGTTAAAGCCATTGTTTAAAGAAACGGTGCTGTGCTCTGTGTTTGTGCTCCTGATTTCCCTGGAGGTTCTGGATGACAGTTGCACATAGACTCATTAATGTCAGGCTGTGCCTCAGGAACTTGAGGTTGCGTTTTTGAGCATGGGGTGCAGAAGCCTTTCTGGATTTGAATGTGGCTGTGGAAAGAATACAGAAGCCAAGGCCATGTGCATGAAATGAGGGGTTCAAGTTAGTAGTCACCTCGGGGATTTTTTCCATTTTGCAGTAAGATGTTAAAAGAAATTATTTGTAACCTGCCTCTGTTCATTGGGCAGTTCATTTCAAAGGGTTATTTGCCTCATCTCCTATCTTCAGTGAAATCTTATATGTAATTGTGTGTATTTATTCCACCATGGGAACAGAGAACACCTGCTTAGTGTTGCACTTTAGACTGGTGTCTGTTATATTAATACAGCTTTGCCACAGATTCTCCTTTATCTTTTAAAAATGTTATAGCTTTAAATTATGACTTATTTTGACTGTGGAATAAATACATGAATGAAAAAAAAAAAATTTCTTGTCCATTCATGTGTATGAATAAATATACTATAGTATTTATTTGATACATAGTTGTATAAAAAGTCTGGCTGTATATATTCTTAGTGCTTAGACTTTCTAAAGAATAAGCCACAAATAGGAAATAAAGAAGAAAATACAAGCAGCACACTGATATGTAGGAAAATGCTTCAACTCAGCAAGAATGCAGAAAGAAAATCAAAGCAAAATAGCTTCACAGTGTGGTGATACATCTACTGAACTGGCAATCATAAATCAAACTTGAAAAGCCAGTGCTGGCAGATGGGGAGGCAAGTGGTTCACTTCTCTTTAGATACTGACGGTGGCACTGCAAATTGGCTCAGACTTTCTGGTGAACAATCTGGTACAACTGCCTAATAAGAACAATAAAACTTTTCGCCCTTGTGTCCAGTGATTTAGCTGAAGGAACATACTTGAAGAAAATAATTTCAAGCTGGGCATGGTGGCTCACACCTGTAATCCCAGCACTTTAGGAGGCCAAGGTGGGAGGATCACTTGAACCCAGGAGTTTGAGACCAGTGTGGGCAACATGGCAAAACCCCTCCTCTACAAAAAAATACAAAAATTAGCTGGGTATGGTGGTGCATGCCTGTAGTCCCAGTTACTTGGGAGGGGGAGGTGGGAGGATTGCTTGAGCCTGGGAGGTTGAGGCTGCAGTGAACTGTGATTGCAACACTGCACATTCCATCCTGGGCAACAGAGTGAGACCCTGTCTCAGAAAAAAAGAGAGGGAGAAAAAAGAAAACAAATAAAAACAAATTTCTGGCTGGGTAAAGTGGCTCATTCCTATAAACCCAGCACTTTGGGAGACCAAGGTGGGTGGGCAGATTGCTTGAGCCCAGGAGTTCAAGACCAGCATGGGCAACATGGCAAAACCCTGTCTCTACAACAAATTAGCTGGATGTGGTGGCACACACCTGTAGTCCCAGCTACTCAGGAGACTAAGATGAGAGGACCGACTGAGCCTGGGAGATAGAGGCTGCAGGGAGCTGAGATTGTGACACTGCACTCCAGCCTGGGTGACAGAGCAAGGCCCTGCTCTCAAAAAAAAAATTTTGTTTCCTACATTATTTTTATTAGTGACAATTAATATAAATAATGACATATCTCAAATATAAATAAAGACATATCTCAAATTCCACCAAATAAGAAAAAGATCAAGCAAACCATGAATCATTGTCTGTGTCAACACGGTATTATGAAATCACTTAAAATAACATGCATATGGGCTATTTCAATAAATGGAATACACACTCAGTTTTAGCAGTGCATGTGATTAAGAAACACTCTGAAATCAGACATTTCTGGGTTTTGGTCCTGGCACTGCCACCCGTACACTTTCAAGAAACATTTCTCTTGTAAGAATGGATTTGGACCATGTGGGGCCTGCATGCAGTTACTTCCTCCTGAAGAAACATGTATGATTCTCATTTGAGTAGAAAAAGGTGATTAGAGAGCAGGCTCTGGCATCAGATGGCCACAGTTCATATCTCAGCAATGTCATTCGCTGGTCCTGTGATCTTAAGTGACTTAACCTCCCAACATTCCAGTTTCAATTCATGTGTCTAATATGGCTAATATTAGACTAATATATGGCTAATAATATGACCTACTCCATAAAGTTCTTATGAGGTTGAAATGAGACGATGCCTACAGAGTGCTTCACATAGTGCCTGACATGTAATACATTCTCAGTAAATGTCAGCAATTTGTATTCTTCAACTGTTTACTGCTCACCCACTATGTTCTAAGCATTGTATCGGATGCACCTACTCCATTTAAGTCCTCTAAGAATCTTACAAGATGAGTGTTATTATAAAGAAAAGTTAAAGAAATGAGCTCAGAGAGGATCTATGTACATTAGTTGAGAAAGAAAAATGCAAGATAGTTGCATTTGCAAATATGCACAACAAAATGCACTTCAAACATTCCCAAGGATATGCATATAGTAGTGACCCCCCCTTATCCGAGGTTTCACTTTCCATGGTTTCAGTTACCTGATGTCAACTGTGGTCCTTAAATGGAAAATTCCAGAAACAATTCATAAGTTTTAAATTGCACACCATTCTGAATAGTGTGATGAAATCTCACGCCATCCTGCCCTGTCCCACCCGAGACATGAATCAACCCTTTGTCCGGTGTATCCCTCCCTGCCTATTAGTCACTTAGTAGTTGTCTCAGTTATTAGATAGAAAAACACACAGTACATAGGGTTTGGTACCATATGCAGTTTCAGGCCTCCATTAGGGGCTTTAGAACATATCCTCTGCAGATATGGGGAAGTCTACTGTAGTTGGGACTTAATGATCACTAAATCCACTCTGTTTAAAGTTAGTCAAGTTTCTTTATGTTTGTATTTTCAAGTAGGAGCAAGCCTCCCACTGCCTTTATTAACCCATATCCTTCCTTCCCCCAAGCAGGGACCAGGCCATGTATTAAATGTCACTTGGGTGCTGGCTTGTGGCCAGCAAGTGCTTACCTGGAGGAGATAGAGGAGTCCTGGGACAAATAAGGTGAGTGGGTACAGAGACTGGTATGTCGCTAAGGCAAGAAAAACAGCACTGAGGAAAGCACTGCCTGAAAAAGAAGTAAATGTATGAATAATCCAGCCTCATTAATCATGATTAGATTCAGTGAGTCCCTCTGAACACAAAACTTTTCGTAACTGCTCAAAGAATCACCTGCCAAGTGCCTCCTGGTACATAAGGTGCTATGCAAATTCACACACTAAGAGCTTCTTGGCTCGATTTCCAATGAAAGGAAACCAAGAAAGTCAAAACCATCTATCTTTGGCAACCTGAGACACTACAGGCATAATTCTTGTACAATTTTGAGACCAGAAAGATTTTACAAAATTTCAGCCCAAAGATGTATAAAGGGATCAAGTCTATTAACATCCATGTCCTATCTAATGTACCAATTTATTAAGCCTACAATTATTGCTTATGATATTCAGAGCTAGAAACCCATCCCTTTCGCTGTTGCAATACGTATTACTCTTTACAACATCCCTTCCTTACATGCTACATTCATGTCAATTAAGGTCATGTTTTTTTTAAAACGAAAGTAGATTAATTTTATTAGCAATGTCCTCACTTCCTATATAAAATGGACTACTATGGAATCATTAAGCATGATGCTATTAAGAATTTGCAATGACATAGAAAGATATTTGTAATATCCTCTTAAATCAAGTTTATAAAAGAGATATATATTATTTTATTAAAAAAAAACCATGCACAAACATTTTTTAAAAGACTAAAAAAGCCAGCCAGGCCTAGTGGCTCACGCCTGTAATCCCAGCACTTTGTGAGGCCAAGGCAGGCGGATCGAGACAAGGAGTTTGAGACCAGCCTGGCCAACACGGTGGAACCTCGTCTCTACTAAAAATATAAAAATTAGCCAGGCATGGTGGTGGACACCTGCAATCCCAGCTGCTCGGGAGGCTGAGGCAGGAGAACTACTTGAACCTGGGAGGCAGAGGTTGCAGTGAGTCGAGATTGAGCCACTGCACTCCAGCCTGGGTACCCAGGCAAAAGTTTGCTGCAGGGGCAGGGCCCTCATGGAGAACCTCTGCTAGGGCAGTGCAGAAGGGAAATGTGGGGTCAGAGGCCCCCCCCACACACAGAGTTCCTACTGGGGCACTGTGTAGTGGAGCAGCGAGAGAGGGCCACCGTCCTCCAGACCCCAGAATGGTAGCTCCACCGACAGCCTGCACAGTGGGCCTGGAAAAGTCACAGACACTCAACACCAGCCTTTGAAAGCAGCTGAGAGGGAGGCTATACCATGCAAAGCCAAAGGGGCAGAGCTACCCAAGACCATGGGAACCCACCTCATGCATCAGCATGACCCAGATGCGAGACATGGAGTCAAAGAAGATCATTTTGGAACTTTAAGATTTGACTGCCCTTCTGGATTTTGGACTTGCATGGGGCCTCTGGCCCCTTTGTTTTGTCCAATTTCTCCTATTTGTAATGGTTGCATTTACCCAATGCCCATACCCCCACTGTATCTAGGAAGTAACTAACTTGTTTTTGATTTTACAGGCTCAAAGGCAGAAGGTACTTGCCTTGTCTCAGAGGAGACTTTGGACTGTGGACTTTTGGGTTTATGCTAAAATGAGTTAAGACTTTGGGGGACTGTTGGGAAGGCACGATTGGCTTTGAAATGTGAGGACATGAGGCCAGGCATAGTGGCTCAAGCCTGTAATCCAAGCACTTTGGAGACCAAGGTGGGCGGATCACCTGAGGTCGGGAGTTCAAGACCTGCCTGACCAACATGGTGAAACCTCGTCTTTATTTAAAAAATAAATAAATAAATAAATAAATAAAAGAAATGTGAGGACATAAGATGTGGAGGGTGCTGAGGCAGAATGATATGGTTTGGCTGTGTCCCCACCCAAATCTGAACTTGAATTGTACTCCCGGGATTCTCACGTGTTGTGAGAGGGACCAAGGGGAAGGTAATTGAATCATGGGGTGCAGGTCTTTCCCATGCTATTCTTGTAATAGTGAGTAAGTCTCACGAGATCTGATGGGTTTATCAGGGGTTTCCGGTTTTGCTTCCTCCTCATTCTCTCTTGCCACCTCCATGTAAGAAGTGCCTTTCACCCTCTGCCATCATTGTGAGACCATCCCCAGCCATGTGGAACTGTAAGTCCAATTAAACCTCTTTCTTTTGTAAATTGCCCAGTCTCGGACTACCAAAAAAAAGCCAAGGCCACAAAGTTCATAGTGGTTATCTCTGGATAGTGGAATTATAAATGATTTTTCATTTTTGCTTCACTGTATTTTCTAAACTTTCTAAAATGAACATGCTTTGTTTTTGTCATTAGAAAAAAGCTAATTTCTAAAAGCAAACAAACAAAAAAATAAAGAAAAAAAACAAGAAAAAAGCTAATTTCTTTTCTTTTTTTTTCAACCTCTGCCTCCTGGGTTTAAGCAATTCTCCTGCCTCAGCCTTCCAAGTAGGTGGGATTACAGGTGCATGCCACTATGCCTGGCTAATTTTTTGTATTTTTAGTAAAGACGGGGTTTCACCACGTTGGTCAGGCTGGTCTCAAAGTCCTGACCTCCTGCCTTGGCCTCCCAAAGTGTTGAGATTATAGGCGTGAGCCACCACGCATGGCTGAAGAAAGCTAATTTCTTTGAAAAAATAGCTATTCCCTTTCAGGTGGCTTAAGACAATAGGATACTCTAAAACTAAGGCTAGAGAGCCCTAGTTTACAACAGGAGTTTCCAAGTGGCCCAGAAATCAGTAGGGTGCAATTAATGGTCCAAGGTATAAAGCCCAACAGGTATCTTGTAATGATGCTTTTTAAAATTACAATACCCATGCTCACTCTCACTAGTGTGGGGTCAACTATTTACTGAAAATTAACAGTCTGGGCATGGTGGTTCACACACGTAATCCCAGCACTTTGAGAGGCCAAGGTGAGAGGACTAGAGGACTGCTTGAACCCAGGAGTCAGAGACTAGGTTGGGCAACATAGTGAAACCCCATCTCTACAAAAATAAAAATAAAAAAATTAGCTGGGTGTGGTGTCACACCTGTGGTCCCAGCTACTTAGGAGGCTGAGGTGGGAGGATCGCTTAAGCCCAAGAGGTTGAGGCTGTAGTGAGCTAAGACTGAACCACTGCACTCCAGCCTGGGTGACAGAGTAAGACCCTGTTTCAAAAAAAGAAATAAAAATAACATATCCTCTCAATGGTATTTCATAAAAGGAGGAACCAGCCACTTCATTCAGTCCAAGGAGTTTTACCTGTCTGCTAATCCAGCTCTGGAGACAAACAGGAAGAGATGATCAATGAGATCTTTTGCCACCAAAGTGGTCTATATACTTATACTTGAAACATCTAAAAACTACCTTGGAAAAGGGAGGGTTATAAATGTGACAACTGCACAGATGAGGGAATGAACAGAAAAGAACTTTGTGAGCTCTATTCTTTAAACCAAGGAAACTCACCAGCTAGAACAACTCTGGTTGACAGAAAGTAGAAGGGAGGCAGAGAAAGAGGGAGGCTAGAAGTAATAGGACAGAATTCTATGGGGGTTGTGGGTACTGTCTCACCATATTGACAGTGCCAGTTACGACATCTTGTATCCAGGGTACTCATAAATATGACTGTGTATGAACAGGAGCATGCCCAGCTATGCGGTGACACCACTAGAGGCCCCCACACATCTGCTGAGCCATAGACTCCAGACTCAGAACCAGGTCACCCTGGGATAGGGAGGTGGCAGTAGTGGGAAAGGTGCTGTTCTGGAACCCAACAGCTAGGGTGGGCTAGGGATTGATTCTTTGATTAGGCCAAAACTCTGAACGACGTTTTGGTGGGAAACTGGCCAAGAAAGGGAAAACACTGAAAAGAACTTTTTGACTTAACATGGTTCCCTATGGATTGGGAGTAGGCGAGAGAAGAGGCCCATGCATCTGTTATCAGAGAACAGGTGCCAATGCTCCAACTCCATCCATTCAGACAGTATGGTGAAAACAAACACATGACTTTCACTTCTCTCTCCCCCAAGGAGACACAAGGAGGGAAGTAAACACAGCCATCTCCTGCCCTAATTGCCTGAGATTAATAATGGCTTGTCTGAAACTGACTGTTTATAAGGTCCAAGAGAGAAGACAAGGCGCACAGTCTAGTCGAATGGACTTGTGAGTTTTAGAATGCTTGCTCCTAGGATGAGGAAGAAGCGGTCTTCCTTCCACACACTGAAGTAGTCTTGGGGAAGGAAAAATCTGTTCCTCCTGCTATTCTTTGTCAGTAACTGGCATCAACATCCAGCCAGATACCCTGGCAACACCTTCACCCTCCAGCTCCCATGTTTCTCCTTCCACCAGTCACCAAGCCCTGTGAATACTCCTCTGGAGCATTTATCCCCGCAGTTCTTGCTTTCGTCATCTCTCTTCAGCAGCCTTTTCCCTCTCCTCCTTAGTGGTCTCCCAATCCCCTCCCATCCAAGTCCATCCACAAAAGAACCAAAGGAACCTTCTATTTTTTTTTTTTTTTAAATAAAGATGGGGTTTCCTATGATGGCCAGGCTGGTCTTGAACTCCTGACCTCAGGTGATCCACCTACCTCGGCCTCCCAAAGTGCTAGGATTACAGGCGTGAGCCACTGCACCCGGCCGGAACCTTCTAAAACAGTTTAGATTGTGGCAAGCAAGTATTTAAAGACTTCTGATGGTTCCATTTCATCTATCAGGTTAAGTCTAAACTTCAACAGCAAACAAGACCCTTCACCACGGGGTCTCGTTTCTCCAGCTTCACCTCTCACCACTCTCCCACACACACCCTGTCCTCCAGTTACACTGGACAGTTCCCAATTTCTGAAAACATTATGCTGTTTCATTCTTCTGTGTCTGTTCTTAGGCTATTCCTTCTGCCTAAGCCATCCTTCTCTGCCCTCTTTCTAGTAGAAACTCTTCCTTCAATAGCCAGTGAAAGGTCACTTTGTCTATGAGCCCCAGCAAAGGTGATAACAACCGTGATTATAGTCAACATTTATGGATCACCTGCTAGGTGCCAGGCACTGTACTGCATCCTCTGCATTGAGAACAGTTCCTGACTCAAAAAGGCCCTCAGGAAACATCAAACAGCCCTGTGAAAGCTCTATTTCTATTTCTACTCCTTGTAACAGCTTTACTGAGATAACCACACATTCTACCCGTTTTACAGGACAAGAAACCAAGACACAGAAACAGAAAGCTTCAGTAATGTAACCAAAACCACACAGCTGACTCCGGTACCCACTCCTAATCCTGTGTTAATAAGCCTCATCTCATTCAATACCAATGCTATCTTATAACAATTTGCATATATTTCTCTCTCTCTTCCCGTTTCTCTGTGAGTTTCTCAAGGGCAATCCATGTCTCTTAACTTTGATTCTCCAGCACCTAGCACAGTTTCTGGCACATGTGATGAATGAACAAATGAAATGAATGAATGAATATCATTCAGCAATACATACGAAATCCTTTTTAAAAACACAAGCATATTAAAGGAAACCAATGTTCTTGAGGAAGAAAAACTCATGAAGTGTAATACACAGAGTCATGAACACAGGCAAAGCACAGAATAAATCTGACTCAAATAAAGCAGAGCCTGCAGAATAGCAGTTGAGGGTTTGTTGTGGCAAGGGATTAGCACAGAGAATGCTCTCTGTGGAGTAAACTATTGCCTGGCTGAGGCCCGCAGTCTGGGGGCAGAAACACGGTGCCGCGACTGTCAGTAGGTTGGTGTGTGGGATGCTGGGACAGGCATAGACGGGGCACACGCACAGCCTGTGCAAAAGTGAGGGGGCGTATGGAGGCAGACAGGAGACTCAGAAAGGGCTATGTGTTTTGAAAAAAGCTAGAAGGGGTTAGGAAGGCAGAGGAGGAATGATACGTGCTTGGGGCAGAGTCAGAGAAGATCAAGGAAAGTGAAAAGTAACTTTAAATATTTTAAACAAACTGTGCAATAAGCAAATATTTCTGGAGTTTGCTCTATATGAAGAGTCTGCTGGGTGCCAGGAAACATGGTGACTCAGACAGTCTCTGTCCTCAGGGAGCTCCCAGTAAACAATTACAAAATACAGGAGGAAAGTACAAAGGAAGCAGGCCTAGCCCGTCAGGGGAAGCTGACACCTGAGTTTTGAACAATGAGGAGGTGAGGCCGGGCAGTCCAAGGTTGAACATGGGCAGGAGGGCAAGAGAGAATGGCATGCTGGGGTTGGGGGTGGGTACTGTAGTTAGCTCAATATGGCCAAACAGAGCGAGAGCTGGGAGGAGTGACTAGAAAGAGAACACGAAAGGGGCTCCTGTGGATGTTAGTACCACTGTTTCTTAAGCTGGGTGCTGGTTACTCAACATTTTGTGAAAATTAATGTATCTGTACACCAATGAGTTATATATTTTTCTGTATGTATGTCATACTTCAATAAAAAGTTATAATCCAACTGCGCGTGTGGCTCATGCCTGTAATAGCAGCACTTTGGGAGGCCGAGGTGGGCGGATCACAAGGTCAGGAGTTCAAGACCAGCCTTGAACTCATCTCTACTCATCTCTAGAGATATGGTGAAACCTCATCTCTACTAAAAATACAAAAATTAGCTGGGTGTGGTAGCACATGCCTGTAATCCCAGCTACTCGGGAGGCTGAGGCAGGTGAATTGCTTGAACCAGGTAGGCGGAGGTTGCAGTGAGCCGAGATCATGCCACTGCACTCCAGCCTAGGCTAAAGAGCAAGACTCCATCTCAAAAAAAAAAAAAAAAAAAAAGTTACAATCCAAAAATTCTCAGCAAGCAGGTAGGAGTCAGATCATAGAGAACTTAGCTTGCACAGTCATCCAAAAACATCTACCTACAGGCCCAGACAGGCTATCTGAAATCATGTCTGAAATGGCAGCTTCATGTGGGCAAGAGCTAGGGCATCACGCTGGCCTAACCAGAAGGAACTGTGCCAAGAGGACTATGAGTTTTACCCCAAAATGATATGACCTACCATTTGTTAGGGCAGCCCAGATGCTCAGGCACTAGGCTTTCTACATAAGCCTTGACCTCTAGCCTTATCCTAGGAATATTAGAGTAAACCAGTCAAATGTGTATGTACACTGGCTGTAGTATCAGGAAATTTCAGTATCTACTCAATCTAGCTTTGAATATGCTGTGTTTTCTAACTCCCTATTTATGTCGGGGTGGGGGGCCAAAACAAGCCTCAGCAAGCCCTGGGGTAATCTTTGCCTCCAGGGATTGCACCTTACAGTGATCTGGGCCTGGGTGGGTGGCAGAGCTACAGGACTGAGCAGGAATGTAATGAGGTGGGGCATGGGGACCGGTTGAGGACAGGGACTTCAGGTGGAGTAAACAGAGAATAAAGAGGGTGGGTCATGGATGGTGACTTGTACCAAGACAGGCAGAGAGACACACTGGAATGCAGTCAAAAGGGCTCAGGTCCCACAGGAGTATCAGAAGAGGAAGTTGCACCAAGGTCTGGGGCAACAAGTGAGACTGCCCAGGAGGAGGCGGCAATCCTGGGGGCAGGGCCAATGTATTACATTCCTTGCCAAGTATGCTTTTTTAACAGGGCAGCCTCTTTCAGAGCAACCCATACATATCAGAGATGATGATAATTTATTCAGCACTTACTCGGTTCCAGTCATGACTGTAAGCACTTTACTTGCCTTAAGCCATTTAGTCCTTTCAATAATTCCATGAAGTAGATACAATTACTGTCCCCATTTTACAGACAATGAAAATGAAAGAGAAGTTATTTGCCCAGCGTCATGAAACAGTGAACGAGAGCAACAGGATTTAAACCAAATAGTTTCACTTCAGACCCCAGTTCTGACTGCATCACTGTGCCACCCTCTTGATTTCAATCTGCGCCTGTACCACAACAATCATAATAAGCAGAGCAACTAGTTATTGAGTGAATTCTGCTAAGGAAGCATGCTAAGCATTTTATACTTCTTATTTATTCCTTTGCTAGCTCTAGGAGGTAGGTATTCTGGGATCAAACTGAGGCTCTTAAGGCTGCATGATTTGCCCAAGGCTACAGAGCTAGTAATTAGAATAAGCAGGCTTCGAAGTTGGGCTGACCTGACAAAAACTGCTTCTCCCACGGGTCCTTGGGTCCTCTATGACTCCGTCCATTGGCAGGTCTTTGGCCTACAGGGCCTCAACTGGAAGTGATGGGATCACCAGGCCTCAGGATCATCACTCTTCCACTGTTCCTCTAAGGCTAGGCTTCAGGAAGAAAACCTCTCATTGTAACCTACCAGTCCTCCCTAAAAGGCCTATAAGGATGCTATCAGCCATGAGGTCTCTTTTATTTTTTAATTAATTAATTTATTTTTTTAACAGACAGGGTCTCACTTTGTTGCCAGATTGGAGTGCAGTGACACAGTCATAGCTCACTGCACTCAAACTCCTGGGCTCAAGTGATCTGAGAGATCTTTTAAAAGGGAGGATACTATTAAGAATAGCAACCAACACCACCTGAGCAGTTATTACATGCCTCCATACCATTCACCATTCCATTCATTCTTTATATTCACTGTATGAGGTAGACACTGTTTCATCCTCATGCTACATATAAGGAAACTAAGGCTTAGAACTGTTAAGTGACTTGCCCAAGGTGATACAGCCAGGGAACAGTGGAGCTGGGATTAGCCACCAGATCTGTCTAACAGCAGAGCAGCCTGAGCTCTTAATCATACTTGAATACCTTCTGACAGCAATGATCTTTCTTTCTCCTGGGCAAGCAAGTCCTGTCACATGGTCTTTTTTGGTGGCATAAGGAAAGCTGAAGAACCCTTAGGTGGCAAACTTCAAGAATTTCTAGTTGGGAATATCTCGCTGTTGACAAACACCAACAGTGAAAAAGCAGGACCATCTATTAACATCTGTTTGTTTTCCTTTTTAAAGCCCAATGAAGACTGCTTCCCAGGGATGGAGTTTTTAATTAGCTTACTGAAAGACAGAGTACCCTTTGCCCAAGCAACAGCCTTCAAAGAGAAACTTAAGCTGATCCACTAAACTAATATCAACCCTGCCCAAAGACCTGTGTTTCCCGGCCAACACTCCAATAAGGACATCACAATACAATGGCCTGGGCCTTGCCCTGGCCTGCGTCTCTCAGAGTGTCTCAGGCAACCCTGGGATGCCACAAAGAAAGCCAAGGGAAAGCAAGCAGCAAGAGTCAAGGGGGACCCAGCAAACAAGGTCACTTCCTTCTGTGGTGTATCTGCTCCACGGTCAGGGGAGCACTGCCAAGTTCACTTCTACTGTCCCTACCTTCTTATCAATCAAGTTAATTTAATTTAGCTTTTAATTATGTACTCACTGAAGACACTTTGGAAAAAAACATATAAAAAAGGAAATTAAAATCACCCATGAACTTAATCTACAGGGACAAGTATTACCCTTTTGGGATCTATTTCCTATTTTTGTTGCTTTAACATAGTTGAGATTCATTAAAATATACAATTTTGCTGGGCACAGTGGCTCACACCTGTAAGCCCAGCACTTTAGAAGGCTGAGGAAGGTGGATTGCTTGAGTCCTGGAGTTCAAGACCAGTCTGGACAACAGAGCAAGATCTGTTCTTCACAAAAAACTTAAAAAATTAACCAGGCATGGTGGTGCATGCCTGTTGTCTCAGCTACATGAGAGGCTGGGGTGGGAGGATCATTTGAGCCCAGGAGTGTGACGTTATATTGAGCTACGACTGGGCCACTGCAGTTCAGCCTGGGTGATAGAGTAAGACCCTGTCTCCAAAAACTAAAATTAGATTAAAAAAAATATATATATATATATAATTTTACATTGTTTAAAAAACATACATTTATTTTCACATAATTTAAAATTATATTTAAATATCATGTGCATAATATTCTACTACATGGGTAAACCACATTTTACTTAACCTTTCCTTTCTATTTTAAAGTATTTTCTAATGTTTCCAGTGATTATAAATAATTCTGCAATTAATGACTTTGCACCATAAAGCTTTGTGTATTTCTGCATTACTTTAGGATAGGTTCTCAAAAGTAGAATTACTAAATCAAAACTACAAACATTTTATCCCCCAGTGGATACTGCCCAAGACGGTTGTATGAATTTATCAGCCAACTTCCATGTGGGAGAATGCCTGTTTGATAGAACCTTTGCCAGGACTGAGAATTAGCTTCTAAAGTCCTTACCAATTTCAAAGGCAAAAAAAAAAAGCTTTCAAAAGTTTTTAAATTTCAGTTTGCTTTTCTTTATTAATTATCCATGGAGTTGAATATTTTTCCATAATTTTTAGTGATTTATATACCTTTTCTTGTGAATTCTCAAATATTTTTTAAGAAAAAAAAGTGAATTATTCCTTCATTAATTTTATTAACTAATTTTATTAATATTATGTGGTAATATGTAAAATGTAGAAATATAACTTGAATTTATAACAACTAACTTTATTATATATACTGTTAGCAGAGATTACTAAAATACTCAAAGAGCTAGAGTGGTTCAGAGACCTACCTAAAATAGAACTCTTCAAATATTTTAACAGATTAGAAATGTTGTTTGTGAGGGTCTCTATTTATAGTAGCAAATAATGGAAAACAAATGTCCAACAAAAGACAAGGGCTGGACCTCATAACAAATATGCAAGAGGAACTTAAGTGGAGGTGGAGCAGGGTGATGAAAGACTTTTACTTTTCAATTTATAGGCTTGAATTTCTTTTATTCTTGCCAAATGCTTAAATTACTTCCAAATTTAAATTTAAAGGAAATGACAAATAATGTGACCAATGTCAGACATGACTCATATGAAGTGATAAAACAAAATTATGCATATAACATTATGAAAATGTCTATGAATTCATTAAACAAAAATCTAGAGTAATATAAAACATTTTTTTTGCTCTGTGGAACAAAAGAAACATGGCTGCAAAAGAGATACACATAACTTATTTACATGTTTTTCTTCCCCCAAACAAAAATCTTTCATTGACTTAAAGGTCATAAAATGTATTTTTTAATGGCATACTTTACGTTTTTATGTGAGACTCCTAGGAAAACAAATAAACATGCACCTTCTGAGGGCATGTCTTCAGTTTCTATCTCTGCACTCAGCTATTTTATAAAGGTGACATTTCCAAAGGCCAGTACTTGGTCCCTTCTGCCAGGCTGCTGTGTATATTCTTTATTTTAATGGACACCAGACACCTTGATAAATGACAACCTATCTGAACCTGACACTCTGGAAACAGGGATTGAGTCAGGGAGTATGCAGACAGCAGAGTATTGACTGCTTCAGAGTTGTTTCTGACAAAATGACCACAATCTTCAGAACAAGACAGTTCAGGCTATGCAATATCCAGCCATTTTAAGTAACCTAATAATAAATTAAACTAATAGGCCTACAGAAAGACCACTCATAAGCATTCCAAGAGAAACAATCTCTCATGAAGACCTAAGGCATCCTCATGTGCCACCCCTGACAAGGTAAGCAAACTGTAACTAAAAGGTTCTAGGTACAACTTTGTACTCTTTAACTTCCTGAGCACACAAACTATTAAACAATAGTGTACAAATACAAGGACTCTTTCATGCTTCTTATGGGAGTATAAATGTGGCAATAAATTTCAGAAATCCAACTGGGTATGGTGGCTCATGTCTATAATCTCAGCACTTAAGGGAGGCAGACGTAGGAGGACAGCTTGAGCCCAGGAGTTTTGAGACCAGCCTGGGCAACACAGTGAGACCTCCATTATCCACAAAAAAGAAAAAAATAATTAATTAATTCTAGAAATTGTTAAAAAGTGGCAAATATTTCTATTTCTAGGACTTTATTATAAGAAAATAACTAAATGAGTACAAATATTGCTGTATTAGAAAGTTGATTGTAACATTTAAACAGCTAAAAACTGGAAAATCACCTAAATATTTAATGATATATATATTGGTCAAAGAATTTCTATATTCATAAAATGAATATGCAGCCATTCAAAATGATAGACTAGGGCCTGGCGTGGTGGCTCACACCCGTAATCCCAACACCTTGGGAGGCCAAGGCGGGCTGATCACTTGAGGTAAGGAGTTCGAGACCAGCCTGGCCAACATGGTGAAACCTCGTTTCTACTAAAAATACAAAAATTAGCCGGGCATGGTGGTACATCCCTGTAGTCTCAGCTACTCAGGAGGCTGAGGCACAAGAATCACTTGAACCAGGAGGCAGAGTTTGCAATGAACCGAGACTGTGCCACTGCACTCCACCCTGGGCGACACAGCAAGACTAACTTAAAAAAAAAAAAAGACAGGCCGGGCGTGGTGGCTCACGTCTGTAATCCTAGCACTTTGGGAGGCTGAGGCGGGCGGATCACCTGAGGTCACAAGTTCAAGACCAGCGTGACCAATACGGTGAAACCCCGTCTTTAAAAAAAAAAAAGACTAGACATTTATTGGTATATATGTGGTAGGTTGTATTATTGGCCCCAATTTGCCCCCGGCCCCTCCACCATGTCCAGGCACTTTGCTGTATAACTTTGCAGTGCCTTCCTGTTGTGGACACGATGGGAATAATCCCCACCCTTGGGCTCAGCCATGTGTTACGATTTTTTTTTTTTTTTGAGATGGAGTCTCACTTCATCGCCCACGCTGGAGTACAGTGGTGCGATCATGCTCAT
Organism: Ateles fusciceps; assembly: GCA_036589455.1. Lineage (NCBI taxonomy): Eukaryota > Metazoa > Chordata > Mammalia > Primates > Atelidae > Ateles > Ateles fusciceps. Next base: position 2,415,718 of record JAZHEH010003223.1, read on the forward strand.
TGAAGCCTCCACCTCCCAGGTTCAAGTAATTCTCTGCCTCAGCCTCCCGAGTAGCTGGGATTACAGGCACCTGCCATCATACCCGGCTAATTTTTGTCTTTAGTAGAGAGAAGGTTTCACCATCTTGGCCAGGCCGGTCAAGATCATGATCCACTCGCCTTGGCCTCCCAAAGTGCTGGGATTACAGGCGTGAGCCACTGTGCCTCGATGTGTGTTACTTTTGATCAATGAAATATTAGCACATGTTATGCAACCAGGAACTTAAAAAGTACATGCCTGACTAGGCTTGCTCACCATTGTGCTTCTGCCATTGCTATGAGGAGAACATACCTAAGTTTGTCCCCTGGCCCAGGAAGATGACAGCCATATGAAGCAGTGCCCAACCTAGATTAGCCAACTCCAGCCAGCCACTGATGTGTAAATGAAACCCATGTAATCAGCCAATTGACGAACATGTCCAACCTAGCTCAGCTGACTTCTTGCTGACTTACAGACGTATGAGCTAGGTAAACACTTGTTGTTGTTTTAAGCTACTTAATTCTGGAGTGGTTTATTAACATTTTTGTGGTACTAGCTAATTGATACAATATTTAAAAGTCAGGGGTAGGGGGTAGGAAATGTAGGAAAAATCTGGAAATAGATAACCCAAAGGCTTACAGAGGAACTTTAGCTAAAAACAACAGATTGATCACATGTGTTTATCATCTCATCCTCCAAAAATCTCACTAAAATGACAATAAGAGATTAAAACCAAATTAAATCACAAAGAGAATAAGAGGAGATTATAGCAAAAAAAACTTCAACACAATAGTGAAAAAATATAAAGCAGGTGAAAGAATAAATGACTTGATGTGGAAGAAATTACAGCTCAGTGGCCTACAAAGAGGATTACTAATAAAAAATGAGCCAACTCAACTCACAAAACTTCTGAGAAATTCAGCACTTGAGTGTATCAGATGCTATGGGAGGTGGGGGTAATAACACACAGAGAAAAAAAATCAAGCTGAAAGTTTGTATACAGACCACTCAGAGCAACAGGTCTTATCCCAACCATGTGCAGCCAAATAACCATTCCCACATAACCCATCCCTCTAACTTTCTCCTCCACCTGCAGAAGATCTCAGATCTGGAGAAAGCTAACTAAGAGCACAAGTCTAGGAACTACTTAGCACAGTAATGGGCTGAGGAGAAGTGAGGGCTGAAAAGCAATGAGATGAAATAAAGTCTCCGGACTGAAACCAGCCACCCTCCCTGTTCCTGCTCTCACAACTCCAGCAGCCAGTCTTTATGTACCCTCCACCCCACAAAAAATCCCTAACTCTGCTACCCCAGACAGGATTTTAGAGGATTCCCCTTTGGAAAAACTGAATAGTTTCAAAGGAAAATAAAACCTGCAAATGATGACATTTGTAAATGCCCCGACCCAAAGAGGCCAGCCCACTGCCTGATCCCGATATAGTGAAAATGACCCACCAACAAGCACTGCCCATGCACAGTCTCCAGTCAATATGTTGTGCCTCATTTAAATTTTTTTTAATTTTTTTAGAGATGGCTGTCACCTAGGTTGCAGTACAGTGGCACAATCATAGCTCACTGCAGCCTCAAACTCCCAGGCTCAAGTGATCCTTCTACCTTAGCCTCCTGAGTAGCTGGGACTACAAGCAAGTACCACTATGCCTGGCTAACTTCTTTCTTTTGTAGAGATGAGGTCTCGCTATGTTGTCCAGGTTGGTCTTGAACTCCTGGCTTCAAGCAACCCTCCCACCTCAGCCTCCCAAAATGCTGGGATTATAGGTGTGAGTCATTGTGCCAGGCCATGCCTCACTCTTAAATAGAAACAGATAGCCAGAATTACCATACATGTAAGAAAATCTTCCCATAAGGAAGAAATCCTCTTAAAAGAACAATTAAAAAAAAAAATACCAGGAAGACAAAGAGACTTTGTTTGGAACAAATGGAAAGTGACAATATATATGTATAATCAGAGATATAATAGAGGATACTGTGGTGATAAAATAAAAATAGGATATCTTAAAGAAACAACTAGAGACCAAATGTAAATGTATAAAAATGTAATAAATAAAATTTAAAATTCCATGAGGAGCTGGAAGATAAAAACAAGGAAACATCCCAGAAAAGGAGAAAGTAAGTAAAAATGATGGGAAAAACAATAGAAAATAAAAATACGCATACTCAATCAATCAAGAAAATCTAACATCCAAAAAACATCCAAAACAAGCGGACAGAGAAAACAGAGGTGGAATTTGGAAAAGTTATACAGGAACACCTTCTAGAACACTAGTTTCCATATTGGAAGGGCCTACCGGGCCAGGCGCAGTGGCTCACACCTGTAATCCCAGCACTTTGGAAGGCAGAGGTGGGCAGATCACCTGAGGTCAGGAGTCCAAGACCAGCCTGACCAACATGGTGAAACCCCGTCTCTACCAATAATACAAAAATTAGCTGGGCGTGGTGGCGCACGCCTGTAATCCCAGCTACCTGGGAGGCTGAGGCACGAGAATCGCTTGAAACTGGGAGGTGGAGGTTTCGGTAAGCCAAGATTGTGCCATTGCACTCCAGCCTGGGCAACAAGAGTGAAACTCCATCTCAAAAAAAAAAAAAAAAAAAAAAAAGAAAGGGCCTACCAAGTACTCAGCATAATGAATTTTAAAAGACCCATGTCAAGACATAGCATCATAAAATTTCAAAATGCTGAGGATAAAAGAAGATACTCAATTTTTTTTTCTCTTTTTTGAGGGAGGGTCTTGTTCTGTCACCCAGGTTGGAGCACAATATCACTATATTGGCTCATTATAGCCTTAACCTCCTGGGCTCAAGTGATCCTCCTGCCTCAGCCACCTAAGTGTCTAGGACTATAGGCACATGCCACCACACCCAGCTAATTGTGTTCATTTTTTGTAAAGATGAGGTCTCACTATGTTGCCAGGCTGGTCTCAAACTCCTAGGCTCAAGAGATCCTCCTGCCTCAGCCTCCCAAAGTGCTAGGATTACAGGCTAGAGCACTGTGCCTGACCAGAAGATATTAAATATTTCAGAAAAAAAAACTGAGTTACAGCCTGGCATGGTGGCCCACGCCTGTAATCCCAGCACTTTGGGAGGCCAAGGCGGGCAGATCACCTGAGGTCGGGAGTTCGAGACTAGCCTCACCAACATGAAGAAACCCCTTCTCCACTAAAAGTATAAAATTAGCCAGGTGAGGTGGCTCATGCCTGTAATCTTAGCTACTCAGGAGGCTGAGACAGGAGAATCGCTTGAATCTGCAAGGTGGAGGTTGCAGTGAGCCGAGATCGTGCCATTGCACTCCAGCCTGGGCAACAAGGGCAAGACTCCATCTCAAAAAATAATAATAAAAATAAATAAAAAATAAATTTAAAAACTGGGCTATATTCACGACCATAAAACTGCTCAATAGCAACCAAGATACTAGAAGACAATGAAGCAATGCCTTCAAAATTCTTTTTTTTTTTAATTGAAAATTGATAGGGTTTCTCCATGTTGGTCAGGCTGGTCTTGAACTCCTGACCTTAGGTGACCCACCCGCCTCGGCCTCCCAAAATGCTGGGATTACAGGCATGAGCCACCCCACCTGGCCAATGCCTTCAAAATTCTAAAGGAAAAGTTATTTGAGTCTAGAATTCTCTATCCTACCCAACTATTAATTTGGTGCCAAACTAGAACAAAGATATTTTTTAGAGATGGAGCGACTCAAAATATGTATCTCATATACCCTTTCTTAGACAACTACTCAGAAAGTACTTTAGAAAAACAGAAAAAAAATCAGTAACAACAGAGAAGGAATCCAGGAGAGGAGGGATACAGAACAGGAGATTTATGAAGGTAAGTTCCAGTATGACAACTTTATACCAGACCCAGAGAACAACCAGGACAGACTTGGGTAGGATGAAAGATGTGTGAAAAAAATCTCCAGATATAGCGGAACAACTGAGGAATAAAACAGTGATTGGCACCAAAAACTAAGCAAAAAACCAAACAAGCAATAAAAGACAATGATTACTGCTAGGAAAAATAAAAGGCAATACACGGAAGAAAAAAGTAGTCATAGTTACTACTTTGCCCAGCAGTGGAATAACACATATAGTGTCATAAAATATAGGCACTGATATTGATTTAATCAAAACTATGATGTTGGCCAGGTGCAGTGGTTCATGCCTGTAATCCCGCCCTTTGGGAGGCCAAGGAGGGCGGATCACTTAAGTCCAGGAGTTCAACAGCAGTCTGGGCAACATGGCAAAACCCCATCTCTATAAAAAATACAAAAATTAGCCAGGCGTGATGACAGGTACTTGTAGTCCTAGCTACTCAGGAGGTGAAGTGGGAGGATCAGCTGAGCTGGAGAGATCAAGGGTTCCATGAGCCATGATTGTGCCACTGAACTCCAGCCTGAGAGACGACCCTGTCACCAAAACAAAACAAACGAGCAAGAAACTAGGATGTAACTACTATAGGAAAATCAGGCAAAGGGGGAAGGGGATATTCGTACTAAAGAGCTAAATCCTTATCATTGTCCATAATGGGAGTACCATAAATAATGTCTAACATTTATAATTCAGGAAATACAATATAAAGTCTTATTTATAAATATGGAATACTAGCAAAAGCCAGAAAGCAGTTGCTTCAAAGAAGCTGAACTAGGGGTAGGAAGAAAGAAGAAGACTACTATTCTAATCATAAGCCTTTTAGAAGCTTTTTTTTTTTAAGAGGCAAGGTCTCACTCTGTCACCCAGGCTGGAGTGCAGTGGCATGATCACAGCTCACTGCAGCCTCAAACTTGCAAGCTCAAGCAATCCTCCTGCCTCAGCCTCCCGAGTAGCTGGGACTACAGGTGCACTGTGCTGGGCTAATTTTTTGTTTTGCAGAGACAAGGTCTTGCTATGTTGCCCAGGCTGGTCTCAAACTTCTGGGCTCAATGATCCTCCTGCCTTGCCTTTCCAAAGTGCTGAGATTACAGGTATGAGCCATCATGCCTGGCCTAGAACTTTTTCTTAAACTATGTTAATAGTGACTCTCTCAGCAGTAAGTTTTCAAGATGTTTTAATTTTTTTCCTCTTGCTTTGTCTACATTTTCTGAATAATCTTATATTACTTGTATAACTTTTTAAATGTTTTTAAGTGTTGCATTAAAAAAAAAAATCACAGCATAAGTGTTACAAAACCTTGCATAAATCAGGGACTGAGCTTTGTACTCTCCCTTCAGGGCCTTACCTTTTATCGTAGTCAAAATGAAGAAAGCAATGAGGGTGTTATTGATGGCACAGGTAGACTTGGCAACACAAGACAAAACCGTGTAAGGATTTAAGAGATAGCTGGGAAAGAACAAACATATTTGGCATTAGTAATCCTGACCTAGGAGTCCTCGCCATTATAGCCAGGAAATTCCAAGAGATTTACTAAAAGCTCACATTAAGGAAGGCAACTTCTTAGAAATGAGTTTCCCCAAGTTAAAAGGAATAGAGTGGGGGTTGGGGCTGATGAGTAAAAGGTAATGAACATGGACTGCCTATTCTGTGCTGTGGGGTATACGGAAAATTGCTGTATTTAATCATCAAAGAGATCCTGTAACTCAAAATAACATCATGCCAATTTTGCAGATGAGGAAACTGAGACTCAGGGGTAAAGGAACTTGCCCAAAATCTCACAAGTAAGTACATTCAAAATCAGGTTTTTCTAGCTCTAAAATGTTCTTTTTACTATTTTAGATTTCAAAAATGATTAAATTCTACCAATTCCCAAGGAGCCACATATCTTAAGAATGGCTACATTTACCTCTGAGAACCAGGAAAGTACATTTTCCTTAATCAGGTTCCTAAGCCCTGACAGAGGTCACACCAATCCAAAAGGTCACAGCAGTTTAGATGTACCCTTCTTGTAGTTAAGCTGAATCCACAGATCCACACCGCAAGGACAGAATAAGCATCTACTGAACTCAACAAGTCAGATGCCACAGAACTCCAAAGGACATCTGAACCCTCCACTAGGAAGAAGTTATGCTGAAACTCCTAGTCTTTTCCTGAGGTGGAAAAGGAATGGACGAGAAAATGAATATGAAATGCTTGTGAGTAGGGAAATCTTAGATGGTCATAATAAATTGTATTTATTTCTATCCTGCTTCCACAAAGGATTTGAAGCAGCTAAAATGAGAACAACCCAGGTACAGTGGCTCACGCCTGTAATCCCAGCACTTTCGGAGGCCGAGGTGGGTGGATCACCAGAGGTAGGGAGTTCAAGACCAGCCGGACCAACATGGAGAAACCCCGTCTCTACTAAAAATACAAAATTAGCCGGGGATGGTGGCGCATGACTGTAATCCCAGCTACTTGGGAGGCTGAGGCAGGAGAATCGCTTGAACCTAGGAGGCAGAGGTTGCAGTGAGCCAAGATCACGCCATTGCACTCCAGCCTGGGCAACAAGAGCAAACCCGTCCAAAAAAAAAAAAAAAAAAACAGATAATAAAAAATAAGCTAGGCATGGTGGCTCACACCTGTAATCCCCACACTTTGAGAGGCCAAAGTGGGTGGATAGCTTGAGCTGGAGTTCAAGACCAGCCTAAGCAACATGGTGGGACCCTGTTTCTACTAAAAATAATAGTAATAATAATACAAAAAATCCCCTTAGCCAGGCATGGTGGTGCACACCTGTGGTCCCAGCTACTTGGGAGGCTGAGGTAGGAGAATCACTTGAGCCCGGGGGGGTGGAGGCTGCAGTGAGCTGTGATTGTGCCACTGCACTCTAGCCTGGGTGACAGAGTGAGACTCCATCTCAAAAAAACAAAGAACAGATAAGAAAAAATAATAGCAAAGTAAAAATAGAAATAAAGAATCCAGAGCAAGGAAAACATAAATAAAAGGAGACAGTAAAGGCAATGGAAGGATAACCAAATGGGTATTCTACAGCACTGTAATAATCAGCTTCAAATATGGCTCTGAGTTTCCTGGCAGACAAAGTGAAAAGGTAGACCAGTTACGTAATTCTGGTTACCAGATAGGAAGAAACATGCCAGTATCTCAGGAAGAGATTATGATTATTCTTCACAAATAAAGACCTTAAATCCAATACCTCCCACAACTGTGAGATTAGCAGTTCCACAGCCAAAGGCCTAGAAATTGTTGGTGTTTTTTTTTCAGCAATTACAGACAGGCTTGTTACATAATCTTTAAAGAAACAGCTGCTATTACAAAACTACCCCCAGGACATATATAAGTCCATAAGGGATTCACGAAGTTGCTAAACTTCTGGTTCTTTTAAGGTAGACCCCACCAACATTTCTGAAATACACAGATTGGAAATGACAGTCCAAAATAGTTTGGTGGGAAGAAAAAAATGCCATTTCTAAATAGCAGGTGACGTTCAAGCAGCAGCTGCATAGACATCTATTTGGAATAGGGAGTAGGAAATCCACACACGAGGCAGAGGGTTGAATAAACTAGTCTCATGGGCCCTTTTTAATTCTTAGGTTCTAAAGGCATATTTTTCCATGAGGAAACTTGTTTGTCTTGTTTACTATGTATCCCTAGAAACTGGTATATTATTAATATTCAATGACTATTAGTGGATTGAATAATTATTCACATTTGTCTCTCTCAGGAAGATAAATGGAAATAACCCAAAAGAGTACAACTTAATGGCAGCACTGGGTACTCCCTAGAGAATTCTTTCATAGAGCCTTAGTAAGTTCCAGTCTTCTACATGGGTCACCCGGCTGGAATGCATCTGTTTGGCACTTTCGTTTTATGAGCTACAAATGGGGGACTATATTGTACATGAAACATAAGAGCTGCTTGAAACGGCAGCCACATAAAAACCAAACTTTTATTCAATCCATACATCACAATTGAAGAACTTTTTCTTTAGAAACACTGGTTATAAGTAGGCTGGAACCCAGATCAGCATGGAGTCAAAAAGCATTTGTGAAGGGTTTGATTGTGCACGGCCCTGTGTGAGTCTTGTCCCAAGAGAGACAAAATGGCTCTGTCTCTTTTGCTGGCCAGAACAACAGAACCCAGTTGTGCAACAGAACCACAGCAAATACTTGATGACTAAGATTGCAAATCTCCAAAAGTACAACAAACAACATGGGAAAGTCTCATCAGATTTTCCTCGCATTTGCTGGCATTAAGGCCTGTTTTGTCAGGGAATACTTACAACAGGGCCACTTTCAGAGGGATGTAACGCATTTCCATAGGGGTTCGAATGAGTTCGGCCACATCTGGGGCATACTGGTCCAGTTCTAGGAGGAGTTTCTGCTTTTTGAACTAGAAAAGACAAAACACATGAAACAATTCACTTCCCATTGTTTTCAGACTGAAGACAAAAGTCCTTTCCATGGCCCACATGGCCCTGCCTGGTCTGGCCCTACCTCTCTAGGCTCATCTCACACTCACCCCTCCCCCATCCCCTTTCTGGGTTCCAGCACCATGAACATGCCGCATCCCTCCTATTCCCAGACTTTTGCATTTGACCTGGAACAATTTCTTCCTCTCTTTCCCTAGTGAACTCCCACATCATCCTTAGATCCCAGTTAAATCATCAATTCCTTAGGAAGGCACTCTCTCCCTCACCACCGCACACCCAGGTAAAATCTCCCTATTATATATGTTCTTTCATAGCATTGTTCACAGTTAATAACTTTTTAACTTATTTATATGATTGACTAATGTCTGTCTCCCTCACTAGACCAAGAGTTCCATGAGGGCAGGGACCATGTTTATTTGCTTACCATGTATGCCTAACACTTGGCACAGTGGATAAACAATAAATATCTGTTGAATGGCTAAATGAATGACTTGCTAGAAAAGCAAAGTTCTTAGCCATTTGAAGAGTTATATCAGTGGCATAAAGCCTCCAAAGTTCCATCCATGAAGAAGTATTTTCAAGCAAGGTAGAATGATCCCAAATGTCACAGTATCTTGGGTTATGTTTTACTTCCACAGAGGAAGCGTAGAACGGCCATGATGATGAAGAGGAGGAAAGCTGGGTGTGGCTGGGCAGCTGGATAGTTAAAAGGGAGTGGGATGGGGTGGAAAGCTCTTGCCTTCTGCTGGTGTGTTCCAACAAGTTCAAGGGTATGTTCCAGAATGAAAAAAAGGTAGGCAACCTTATAAGCAAACATGGGTCAGAATATAGATGAGAAAGCCTCTAAACCCAAAATATCAGTAGCCCTGTTGATTTAATGATCAAAGAATCTCATTTAGACAATATAAAATCAATGCTGCCAACTATTAAAAAACAGAATATTTCAGAGGAGCCAAGATAGCTAGTGCTTAACTATCCGTGAATGACTAAAAATTTAATGAAGAAAGCAGATCACACTATATACTGCATTGTGCCATTTACATAAAGTTAAAAGCATGTAAAATAATATTATGCGTTATTTAGTAACATAGTAAAAGTCAAGGCCATGTGTATGATGATAACCACTAAATTCAGAACAGTGGTATTGGCAGGAGGGGAAATAGGAAGATGAAAGTATCAGAGAGCTGTAGGAGTAAATTTTTTTCAGCATGGAAAATAGGTTCAAAAGTATGTACTATGCTGTATTTTTGCATGTTATAGGTCTTTCAAAATTAAATAAAAAATTTTCAACCAAAAAACATTTTTAGAAGACCATCTTTCAGTTCAAAAGAAAATCAAGAAGTCATCACAGGAATACAGGTAACCCTAGATTTCTTGCATAGGTTTAGGTAGAGGCTTAATCTGAAAACCTGAAACAAACTTCAAAAGCCTCCCTTTAATCATCTCTGTTCTTCTCACAGTTGGCAGAGTCCAAGTTAAGAGGTGGGAATTATCATCAGTAAGATTTGTGGTGCCATTCACAGCTGGGATTGTTTAATTAAAAGGACAAAATAAAAACCAAGGTGCTTTTATCACAGAGAAGGGGGCTGGCTCAGCAGTCAAGCGCTTAGTGAGGGCAGCTGCAACAGTGGTAGTAGGAAGGAGGCCCCACCAGCTAAGAGGTCTAGAGTTCTGCAGCAAAAAGAAAACCGCCTGGAGTGGGTGAGATCCACAAAGACGGTTGTGAGAAAGGAATGGAGTTCATCCAGGGGCAGCCAGAGAGACAGGTGGGAATGCAGACCCGTGCCCCAGGCCGGAAGCCAGCCAGCACAGCTGCACCAAGAGATAGAGGCAACTACCGGGGACGTGTAGATCCTGGGCAAAGGTGACATTATGCCAGCAATGGAAGATAAGTACTTTCTTACAACCACAATTTTCTCAAATACTTTAAAACAAAAAGTCTTCTGAAAGGAGTCTCCAAGAAAGAAGGCACACAGATCAGCAATCCCCACATTCTCGGCTACCTTTCTTGCCTCCCCTCAATTTCACCAGCACAGGCACTATTATGGCTCTCTTCATAGGCCCGATATCAGCTCCCCTAAGTGCAGACAAAATCCCTTTAAAAAATCGCTATTGCATCCAGCTAGAAACAGGAAAGTGGCTAAAATCAATGAAAATTTTAAAAATTATACAGACATGTATGCACACCCCCGCCCCACACACACATCCTCAAGAAAATGTAAGTATAAAATGAAGTTAGGGTATACATTAAAATCTGAAGATCATTATTTCTAGATACATTCAGTAGTCAATTATAAGATTTAAAACAATGACAGGAGAGATTAAAAGTGATGTGAAGGGTAGTGACCTGGATATCTTACCTTTGTGATCACTAATCAGCTTGCAGATAGATGGTATGCTTTTCCATACCATTTTTTAATTTAAAAAAATTACGGCGTGGAGTCTTCCTTTCCTTCTACCCACTCCCCTATATAGCTCTTTCCTTGTCCCTTGAAAGATTAGGTTTCGCAAAGACATAATTCCCCTACTTCAAATAAAGGGCTTTTTCTAATCGTTGAAGTTGCATCTACATTCGTTTACATCCCCCCAAAACTATGGCGGGGTGAGGGAGAGGAAACAGTCCTCCCCCTGCCCCTAACTCCTCTCCAACTATTAGCCTCAGCACATTCCAAACCCAGGAGCCTATCCTTAAAATTTACAACCTCTAATCACATTAAGGGGACACAGGTTTTTATCACCCATTATCAAACCACCTGCAGCTCTTTTAACACGAATTCTGAGTTCCAAGCAAGAAGCACCACCTCAGCGAAGGGCAGACTAGACTAACATTGTTTTTGTCAAGTGAGATAGATGTAAAATGTCATGATAACCAACTGGGCACCATCAGCATTCAGTCCACAGGCTAATAGCTGGAGAAGGGATGGGGATGCAGTCCCCTCTCTGCCCTATAGTTCTCCTGGATGCATTTGTGTATAGACACAGCAGTTTCATTACCAAGGATAAAAAGATTCAAATCCCAGCAAGACTTAAATACTTCTCAGGCTATGTGATGTGAACCCTTCTGATAAAGGGGAGAAGACTTAGAGAAAGACATGCTGCTATCCTACTAAATCAACAGTAGTATGTTAGTATAGGTATCAAAATCTGCCATTTAGAATGAGTTCATTTTTGATGTAGCATACACAAAACTCCTATTCTGATGAAGAAACCTAATGCTCTAATAGGCTGAAGTCTAAAAGTGAAGAAGAAACAAAAACATTTCAAATTTTACTTCAGTCTTGGTGATAACAGAATGTCTTGGTGTACTAAAAACAGGGTATTGACAACAGCATTTGGCTTTCTCTCTCCCTCTTTAAATCATGCAAAGAAAAAAACCCAAAAATCTCTACATATTTCCAAATAAGCTCAGAAATAACAAATGAATTAAAATTATCAGTGATCTAAATTAAAGGCATCTCTCCTATTGATAGTGAAGTCTGACTTTGTTAGGCAATTAACTGAAATCTAGTTTCACAGCTTCCTCATAAACTACCCCTACCATTAAAAATTGTTTTGTTTTGGGACAGTGTTTCACTCTGTCACTCAGGCTGAGTGCAGTGGCACGATCACAGCTCACTACAGCCTTGACCTCCCATGCTCAAGCGATCCTCCCATCTCAGTCTCCAGAGCAGCTGTGACTACAGGCACATACCACTCCTGGCTAATTAAAAAAAATTTTTTTGTAGAGACAGAGTCCCACTATGTTGCCCAGGCTGGTCTCAAGCAAAAAATTGTTTTAAGTGAGGAGTGTGGGAGGTTTTTTGATGAGAATTGAGCAGAAAAAAAAAAAATACATATGGTATTAGCATCTAATCAACTTTCATTAAAACACATTTCAGTTTTACATTTTGGTTAAAAAGATCTGGGTGACTGTGTTCTTAGATGAAAGCTACTAATCCTCCCTCAGATATTCATATCTATATCACATATATATATATATATGCACACACAAAAGTTTTACTTTTTCCCCAGTCTTTTTTTTTTTTGAGACACGGTTTCACTCTGTTGCCTGGGCTGGAGTACAGTGGCACAATCCTGGCTCACTGCAATCTCCGCCTCCCAGGTTCAAATGATTCTCATGCATTAGCCTCCCAAGCAGTTGGGATTACAGGTGTGCACCACCACACTTGGCTAATTTTCTTTTATTATTGGTAGAGACTGCCTACCCAAAAAAGTCACTAATTTATCTCTGAATTCCTCAGCTTATGAATCTCATGTGCAATTATTTTATCTATGGCCCTCAAGAGAATCCTGTTAAAGCATTTCATGTCAGTCCCTAAAATTTTCAAGATATGCTCCATTAGTTTTATATACTCCCTGGTCTTGGTGATACTAAGTCTCTAAAATATAGTTCTTAATTTTAGGGGAAGAGTCAAAGACCACACGCCAATAACAGCTATGAACTCTTTGAAAAAATGATGTATCTACATACACATATAATTCTTCATACCATTTCCACAGTTTTAAAGGCCCATTAAGCCTATAAATGAACCCCAAGAACCCTCAGTCTAGATATTTTTTAAAATCGCTGAGGTCTAAAATTCTAGAATTCACCAGCTTCATCTGTCACTGATGACCAGTGACACAGAAAAGCAGACTGCTATTTCTGGTTCTATTACTTGGTAACAAAAGTTAAAATAAACCACAATCAGACAATGCCAATGAGATGCAGCCTTATTTCACCCCCACCTAAATCCTCTCAGTGGCTCCCAGCCAATCAAGGAGGATTGTAGAGAGAGAGATACATACACACATACATGGGTAGTACACATGGTTAATCTGTTAACTTTCCCAGACCCCAGGAAAAGAAGAATGGTCCCACTATGCAATTCCCCTTGGCTATTACATATGGATTAAGACTGAAGTTTACAACAGGCATTTAAAACATGCCAAATTTTCCGATTAAGATTATTTTCTGCAGGGAGATAGAAATGACATTGAGAATCCAATTTTACCTCAGATAGGCATAACAGTGAGTTAAAGAGGTGTATTTATCTTCCTTTATAAAAAAAAAAGACTGGTAAAAGGACTGGAAGATTTTTAAGGGTCCTCATTAACAACAGGTAATATAACTGTTGTTCAGCATTACTCCAGAAAGTCTGAACTTGCACAGGTGTGTGGATATTAATAGTTATTAATTAGCTACATAGATGAAACTGCCCCTTCTTTATCTGTTAGTAAAGCTGTCTTGTGGGTTTGGGGTTGATCATTCCAGGGCTGGCTGAACAGGCCAGAAGCTCCACCATCACTTCTTAGCACTTTAAGGCAGCTGGATCCTTAAGTACAAGATCTTTGATTTTGTGTAATAACAAACACCAGAAGGTTACCAAAGTCCACCAGCTTCGTCCCACCAAACTACTTACCAAAACTTTATTGAAGTCCTGGATTGCAAAATACAGGGCCATAGCAGTGAGTGCATCAGTTATCTGTCAAAAGAAAGAGAAATAATAGGAAACAGAACATAATTAGTGAGTGTAAGAACACTACAGTGCTACCAGGGCTTGGAGTTTTGAGATAGTCATGGACTACCCAGCACTGAACTCTTACAATCAGGCAGAACTTCAACCCTCACTTAGATTACCCAAAGATAAGGCCCATTCAGGGAGGGCTAACTGGAAATCCCTGAGGATCAGGACCCATCTAGGTTCACTTCAGTTTATGGGCCACATCTGCTCTAGAATTGCAAGTTACTTATGCTTTCTGTAAAATGGAAATAATACCCACTGCTTTGCAGGCCTGATATATGTCACGCACCTAGCACACAATAGGTCCTCAATAAGTAACAGTCATTATAATTACTAAGAAAGACCTCAGTGGGCTTCCTGAGTATTTCTTGACTCAAATTTTCAATCCCAGACAAGTGTTTCAAATTGCTATGCTCTCAAAACATAGCCTTGTCATCTCAATTCTGAAGCTCTCACCCCTGAAAGTCTCAAGCCTGTGTCCTCTTCTTCCATAATGACTCACAGAATCTCTTGGCAGAATGCTTAGGAAATTCAGAATGCCCTGACACTGGTATCACAATTAAAGCCAATCATAGAATCTCAGAGCTAGAAAATTCAAGACTATATATAGTCCAGAAACCAAATTCTAAAAAGAGTAAGTATTTGGAACTGGTTACACATCAGAGACTTATTCCTCACACTTCCATAATACTGCCACAGTTGCACGAATTCAAAGTAAAGATGTAAGTTTTTGCCTTTATGTTATTCTCTGAGAAACTCCTGAGTTCCTAAGACAGATTTTTTTTTTTTTTCTTTTTTTTTTATGATGGTGTTTCACCATGTTGGTCAGGCTGGTCTTGAACTCCCGACCTCAGGTAATCTGCCCGCCTTGGCCTCCCAAAGTGCTTGGATTACAGGCGTGAGCCACCGTGCCCGGCCTGCAGATTTTTTTTTCTTAAAAACAAGACGACAAGTTGGACACTGTGGCATGTGCCCACAATCCCAACTGCTGAGGAGGCTGAAATGGGAGGACCACTTAAGTCCAGGAGTTCAAGACCAGCCTGGGCAACACAGTGAGACCCCCATCTCAAAAAAAAAAAAAAAAAAAAAAGAATAAACTGTAAAATTTAAAAATATACACGTATCAATTTAATATGGAAGATTACTTACCATAAACACCAATTCAGCATAGTCAATTAGGAAATGAAAGAGGTATATTATTAATGGAGTCTGCAGAAGAAAAACAGACATGTGAAAAAAAATTAAGTTAAATCTTAATTAGTTTCCAGAGTAGGGAGTGGGGGAGAAAACTATTATATCAGCAAACTATTATGCCAGTATTCTCCTTCCTGGAATACTGTTCTATGCAAGCTGGTCAATGTGCATATTGGGGAGAATAATTTAGTATCACTGGGCCATTTTGTGCTGCTGGAACTATCTGTTGAATTGAGTAAAGGAAACAAAGACTGATGTGCTAAATATCCATTAAAGAACAAGTCGACATACTAAAGGTAAGAGGTAAATTGTAGCTCTGTAACATATATGATAGCTGAGGGGAATTCTACAGAGAACCAAGATTGCTGATTTAATTTCACTCATAATTTCACTCACTGAACTTCTTCTGTTGTCTAATAAGCTTGTATTTTTTTTCTTTATTTCTTAAATTCTTGAGAATAGTTCAGAAAAGATTCATGTTATTTCTTCCTCAAAGATTTGGGAAAATTCACTCACTGTGAAGCCATCTCTGCCTGGGCTTTCTTTGAGAGAAGATTTTAATTTACAAATTTGATTTCTTTCACAGATAAAACATTATTCAGATTTGCTGTTTTTTTTTTAGTTCAGGTAAGCTGTGTTTTTCTAGGCATTGGTCCATTTCATCTAAATTTTCAAGCTCACTGACAAAATTGTTCATAGTATTTCATTTTTTATTGTTTAAGGCAATAAATTTTCCTACAAGTATGGTGTTAGTTACATCACACAAGTTTTGATATGTTGGTTTTTTCTGAGATGGAGTCTCGCTGTCACCCAGGCTGGAGTGCAGTGACACGATCTCAGTTCACTGCAACCTCCGCCTCCAGGGTTCAAGCGATTCTCCTGCCTCAACCTCCTGAGTAGCTGGGACCACAGGCACCCACCACCATGCCCAGCTAATTTTTGTATTTTTAATAGAGACGGGGTTTAACCATGTTGGCCAGGCTGGTCTCGAACTCCTAACCTCAAGTGATCCGCCCGCCTCAGACTCCCAAAGTGCTGAAATTACAGGTATGAGCCACTGTGCCCATCCATTCATTTCTTTCAGTATCATTCAGTTGAAAATATATTATTTTTCTTTTTTTAAAATTTATTTTGGACAGAAAGCAGCAAGTATAAAAATATATTCTAATTTCCACTAACATTTCTTCTTTGAGACTACTTTAAAATGTACTATGTTCAATTTCCAAATACCTGGGAGTTTTTTCTTTTTTTTTTGAGACGGAGTCTCATACTGTCACCCAGGCTGTTGTGCAGTGGTGCAACCTCGGCTAGCTACAACCTCCGCCCCCCGGGGATCAAGCGATTCTCCTTCCTCAGCCTCCCAAGTAGCTAGGATTACAGGCACCCGCCACCACGCCCAGCTAATTTTTTTCTATTTTTAGTAGAGACGGGTTTCACTCTGTTGGCCAGGCTGGTCTCAAACTCCTGACCTCGTGATCTGCCTGCCTTGGCCTCCCATTCTTTTTATATTTTAATAATTTCTTTCTGGCTTAACTCTACTGTGGTCATAGAACATACACTAGATGATTCCAATCATTTAAAGTGTGTTGTGACTTGCTTAATGGCCCATTATATGTCAACTTTGGTAAGTGCTGCATGTACATTTGAATATGCATACCAACATTTATGGTTGCATCATGTGGCATTTAGGTTCAATCTGCTAAGGATTTGTTCAGATCTTCTATATCCTTATTGATTTTTTTTTTTGGTCTGTTTGTTCTATCGATGACTGAAAGAGGTATGTTAAAAATCTCCCAGCCAGGCACAGTGGCTCATGCCTGTAATCTCAGCACTTTGCCTGGCTGAGGTGGGAGGATCACTTAAACCTAGGCATTTGAGAACAGCCTGGATAACATAGTGGAACCCTGCCTCTACAAAATATTTAAAAAATAAGCCATGCAAGGTGGAATGCACCTGTAATCCCAGCTACTCGGGAGGCTGAGTTGGGGAGAAATGCTTGAGCCCAGGGAGGTGGAGACTGTAATGAGCCCTGTTCGTGCCACTGCAGTCTGACCTGGGCAACGAAGTGAAACCCTGTCTCAAAAAACAAAATAAAATAAATAAAATCCCCACTGTGACTGCCATTTTTGCTCTATATATTTTGGAGCTATGTAATTAGATGCAGTTCTACGTATCTTCTAGGTGCAGTCATCTTTTTATCATTATGAAATAATCCTCTTCATCTCTAGTAAAGTTTCTTGTCTTAAAATCTTCTTGATTTGATAGCATAGTTACATCTGCCTCTTTGGGCTCTTTGCATAATGTAGTTTTTTCTGTCATTTTACTTTCCACCTTTCTGTGTCCTTATATGCAAAATATAAGGTTTTTTGGGGGGGGTGTTTTTCTGAGACAAAGTCACCCCCCCCCCCCCCCAAAAAAAAAAAAGTGGTGCGATCATGGCTCACTGCAGCCTTGACCTCCCCAGGCTCAGGTGATCCTCCTACCTTAACCTCCTGAGTAGGTGAGGTTACAGATGTGCACCACCACACACAGATAATTTTTGTATTTTTTATAGAGACAGGGTTTCCCAATGTTGCCCAGGCTATTCAAATAAAAATCTTAGTACCACGTTTAAAAATCCATTCTTCAGGGCTGGGCGCAGTGGCTCATGGCTATAATCCCAGCATTTTGGGAGGCTGAGGCGGGTGGGTGGATCATGAGGTCAGGAGCTCAGGACCAGCCTGACCAACATGGTAAAACCCCGTCTCTACTAAAAATACAAAAATTAGCTGAACGTGGTAGCATGCACCTGTAATCCCAGCTACTCAGGAGGCTGAGGCAGGAGAATTGCTTGAACCTGGGAGGCAGAGGTTGCAGTGAGCCGAGATCATGCCACTGTACTCCAGTCTGGCTCCTGGCGATGGAGCAAGACTCTGTCTCAAAAAAAAAAAAAAAAAATTAAAAAAAAGGAATCTCTTAAGTTGTTCCTAGCCTGTTTCTGCCAGTAGTTCTTGTTATCCCAGTTTGGTTAGACATTAACACAGAGATAATAAAATTGAAATGCAAAAGACAGTTGTTATTTTTATGAGGACCAAGTTGAATGCTTTTGAAAGATTAGCTAGAAGAGCCAAAAAAACAAAAACAAAACAAAACAAAAAAAATGGTTCTCAAAGTACATATGAGAGATAACTATAAAAATTAGGGCCAAGCACAGTGGCTCATGCCTGTAATCCTAACATTTTCGGAGGCCAAGGCAGGAGGACTACTTGAGCCCAGGAGTTCAAGATCAGCCTGGGCAACGTAACAAGACCCCCATCTCTACAAAGAAATGTTTAAAAGTTAGCCAGCAGTGGTGGTGCATGCCTGTAGTCCCAGCTACACAGGAGGCTGAGGTAGGAGGATTGCTTAAGCCCAGGAGGTCAAGGCTGTAGTGAGCTGTGATCATGCTACTATACTCCAGCCTGGGTGACAGAGCAAGACCCTGTCTTAAAAAAATAAAATAAAAAAGGCCTGGCGCGGTGACTCATGCCTGTAATCCCAGCACTTTGGGAGGCCGAGGTGGGCGTGAGGTCAGGAGTTTGAGATCAGCGTGTCAACAGGGTGAAACCTCGTCTCTATTAAAAATACAAAAATTAGCCGGGCATGGTGGCAGGCGCCTGTAATCCCAGCTACTGGGGAGGCTGAGGCAGGAGAATCGCTTCAATCTGGGAGGCAGAGGTTGTAGTGAGCCGAAATCGTGCCACTGCACTCCAGCCTGGGCACCAGAGCAAGACTCCATCTCAAAAAAAAAAAATTAGAAGGTACATTGTCAAATTAGAAAACTTCCTCTTTAAAATGATATGGCCAATAAGAATGGAAAGGATAGTGGAAAGAAATGTGGTAGATGTAGTGAGGAGGGTCTTCAGGGCTTTGTATGCCCCTCTAAGGCATCTGGCTTTTTTTTTTTTAAGACGGGGTTTCACCATGTTAGTCAGGCTGGTCTTGAACTCCCGACCTCGGGTGATCCGCCCACCTTGGCCTCCAAAGTGCTTGGATTACAGGCGTGAGCCATCACGCCCGGCCGGTATCTGGCTTTTATCCTGAGATCAATGGTGAGCACTCAAAGGTGCAGAGCAAGACAGTGATAAAAACAGATTCACATTTTTGAAAGACGGCTCTGACTGCAGAATAAAGAGTAAATGAGCAAGACTGCAGAAAGACCTGTCAGGAAGCTGTTGCTGTAAACAACAGATAATGCAGACCTAATTAAGAGTGTTTTTACTATTCTTGAGAGCTTAGCTGGGCATGATGGTGCACAGTGGTGGTCCCTGCTACTCAGGAGGCTCAAGCAGGAAGATCGCTTGAGCCCAGGAGGTCGAGGCTGCAGTGAACTGTGATTGTGTCACTGCACTCTAGCCTGGGTGACAGAGTAAGACTCTGTCAAAAGAAAAAAAAAAAGCTAATTTTATGGGTTAAGTAGGCTTTTGTGGGCTTTCTAAGAAAACAACATTACTGCCATTGTTTTCATGGGAAAGCATATTCCAAACAACAAATTACATGCTAATGAGCATACAACCTATTTGTGGACTGAGGATTGTTTGTAACTTATTTGCCATTACAAATGGTAACGGCTACAGAAGCCTTATCTGCTTCCCCAGTTACAATCTTAATCTGGATCATTTCCACTGCAATTGAAAAATCTCTTTTTTTTTTTTTTTTTGAGACAGAGTCTTGCTTTGTTGCCAGGCGCCAGGCTGGAGCGCAGTGGCGCGATCTCAGCTCACTGCAACCTCCGCCTCCCGGATTCAAGCAATTCTCCTGTCTCAGCCTCCTGAGTAGCTGGGACTACAGGTGCACGCCACCACGCCCAGCTAATTTTTTTTGTATTTTTAGTAGAGACGGGGTTTCACCATGTTGGCCAGGATGGTCTCGATCTCTTGACCTCGTGATCCTTCGCCTCCCAAAGTGCTGGGATTACAGGCTTGAGCCACCGCGCCCGGCCGCAAAACCTCTTTCTTATGCAGAGGACATCTAAAAACGGGCTGTTTCTAAATATGACTGTCAACAATACATCTTTTCAAATGTTTGTACAAAACAGAGGTTAAGCTTTGGTATCTGTGACTGTAAACTACTCTTGGAACCCAGAAAAGAAAATAAGAAAACTTACTTCATGAAATACTGCTCCAGCATATGGAGATACTCCCAAATCCAACAGTGAAAGACCTTCAACCACTGAAAAACAAGACATACAAGTTCACTCAGACTAAGCAGGCAGCTATAGTGTTAGATACCCCAAGAACCAACAAGGTCCTCAGAGTTTATCTAACCCGCTTTACCTCATCCCCCGCAAGTGGCTTTATGTCTTGAACATTTCTGATGATGGGAAACTCTCTTCCATAGACAGCATCCTTTCTCATCGTGAGCAGCACTCATCATAAGGCATTTTATGTTAAACTATATACTTCCTTCTAGTTCTTTGAAACTCTCATCCACTCTAAAAATTGTCTCATTTATGCATAATCTTCCCCATTCCAAAGCATATTAAAAGAACAAATTAGAAGCTGGTGAGAAATGTTGCCATAGTGTGAGGAAACCGGCAGTCACTCTCACAGGCTGCTCATTTGAGTGACATTTGTATTAACGTTTCGACAGGACAATGTGTGCTTTTTAAGTGTGTGCCTTCTGACCCAGATATGATCGTTCTTAGGGCAGTTTATCCTAGGGAAATAACTGGAAAAGTGCCCAAAAAGGATGTTCCTGACAGTGCTCAGAGTACTGAACAATTAGAAATAATCTCAATGTCCATTAATGGAGATTTATTTAAATAAACTATAACACATATCTCTATATAATGGAATACTTCATAGTTAAAATTATACTGCGTTCTAAATAATAAATAAGTGGAAGTGAAAGGAGAGCTTTTCCCTACAGAGAATTCTAAGGATCAAATGTAGAAGAAACAATGAAATAGAAAATCATCACTTGGCATACTCCATCCATAGTAATAATCACAAAAGGCAAGTATTATCAATGGATGCTAAAACTGGTGGGCAATAAATATGAAAAACAGTATTTTCAAGGGGAAAAATAATTTTATATGGGCGGTAGCTCACACCTGTAATCCCAGCACTTTGGGAAACCAAGGCAGGTGGATCACCCGAGGTCAGGAGTTCAAGACCAGCCTGGTCAACATGGTGAAACCCCATCTCTACTAAAAATACAAAAATTAGCCAGGCATCACCATGCCTGTAATCCCAGGCACACACCTGTAATCCCAGCTACTTGGGAGGGTGAAGCAGGAGAACTGCTTAAACCTGGGAGGTGGAGGTTGCAGTGAGCCAAGATTGTACCACTGCACTACAGCCTGGGCGACAGAGTGAGACTCCTCAAAAAAAAAGGGGGTAACCTCAGTCTAATTGTGAGAAAACATTAGGCAGACCTGGGCGAGGTGGCTCATGCCTATAACCCCAGAACTTTGGGAGGCCGAGGCAGGTGGATCACAAGGTCAGGAGATCAAGACCAACCTGGCCAAGATGGTGAAACCCCATCTCTACTAAGAATACAAAAATTAGCCAGGCGCGGTGTCAGGCACCTGTAATCCCAGCTACTCGGGAGGATGAGACAAGAGAATCACTTGAACCCGGGAGGCAGAGGTTGCAGTGAGCCAAGATCACACCATTGCACTCCAGCCTGGGAAACAGAGTAAGACTCCATCTAAAAAAAAAAAAAAAAAATTAAGCCTATATACACCTACCATGTACCCACAAAAATTAAAAATAAATAAAATTTTTTTAAAATGTTAAGTCTGAGGAAGCATCCCAGATTAGAAGAGACTAAGGAGTCAAAGTGCAAAGTGGAATCACAGATTGGAAAATGGCCCAGAAATGGACATTAGTGGGGCAAAGTGATAAAATTCTAATAAGGCCTATAATTAGTTAATAGCATTGTATCAATGTTAATTTTCTGGTTTAGGTCATTGGACTATGGTGATGCAGAATGTTAACATTAGAAGAAGCTGAATGAAAGGGTAAACAGGAACTCAACTATTCTTGCAACATTTTTGAAAATCTAAAATTACTGCAAAATCAAGACTTAAAATTAAAAAATGTACTAGAGAACTATATTTACTGAAGAAAAGCATCATAAAATATTCTTAAATGAAAAGCAGGTCAAAACACAGTGTATAAAATATGATAGTTTTTTTTTTGGTGATTTTTAAAAAAGACTATTTTAGCAATTTCTCTTGGCTTTTATTTATTTATTTTCCTTTCCAAATTTTTTGGGGGTTGAGGGGGGTACATATTCAGGTTTGTTACATGGGTAAATTGCATGTCATAGAGGTCTGGAGTGCAGATTTCATCGCCCAGGTAATAAGCATAGTACCTCATACGTAGCTTTTCAATCTTCACCCTCCTCCCACCCTCCACCCTCACTCAAGTAGGTATCTGTTGTTCCTTTATTTGTGTCCATGTATACTCAGTGTTTAGCTTCCACTTATAAGTGAGAATACGCTGTATTTGGTTTTCTGTTCTTGCATTAATTTGCTTAGGATAATGTCTCTAGCTCCATCCATGTTGGTACAAAGGACATGATCTCATTCTTTTTTTTTATGCTGCATAGTGTTCCATGGTGTATATGTATACCACATTTTCTTTATCCAGTCCACCATTGATGGGCATTCAGGTTAATTCCATGTCTTTGCTATTGTGAATACTGCTGTGACGAACATACACATGCACGCATCTTTATGGCAGAACAATTTATATTCCTTTAGGTATATACACCTAGTAATAGGATTCCTCGGTCGAATGGTAGTTCTGTTGTAGGCTCTTGGAGAAGTCTTCAAACTGCTTTCCACAGTGGCTGAACCTAATTAACAGTCCCACCAGCAGTATATAAGTGTTTCCTTTTCTCCACAACCTTGCCAGTGTCCATTATTTTTTGACTTTTTAATAAATGGTTATTCTGACTGGTATAAGACAGTATCTCATTGTGGTTCCGATTTGCATTTCTCTAATGACTAATTATGTTGAGCATTTTTTCATATGCTTGTCAGCCACGAGTATGTCTTCTTTTGAGAAATGTCTGGTTCATGTCTTTTGCCCCAGCCCCCGACGTTTTTTCTGAGACAGGGTCTCGCTCTATTGCCCAGGCTGGAGTACAGTGGCAGGATCAGGGATTGCAGCAGCCTTGACCTCTCAGGCTCAATCGATCCTCTCACCTCAGCCTCTTGAGTAGTTGGGACTTCAGGTGTGCATTACCATGCCCAGCTAATTTTTGTAGAGATGGGGTTTCACCATGTTACTCAGGCTGATCTCAAACTCCTGGGCTCAAGCAATCTGCCTGCCTCAGCCTCCCAAAGTGCTGGAATTATAGGTATGAGCCACCATGCCCAGCCCTTTGCCCATCTGTTTTTTTTGAGACAGAGTCTCACTCCATCACCCAGGCTGGAGTACAGTGGTGTAATCTTGGCTCACTGCAACTTCTGCCTCCCGAGTTCAAGTGATTATCCTGCCTCAGCCAGCGAGTAGCTGGGATTACAGGTGCCTGCCACCAGACCAGCTAATTTTTGTATTTTTAGTGGAGTCAGGGTTTTATTATATTGACCAGGCTAGTCTCGAACTCCTGACCTCAAGTGATCTGCCTGCCTCAGGCTCTCAAAATTGCCCATTTCTTAATAGGCTTGTTTGCAGAGTTTTAGCTTAAATTCCTACACGCATTCATTCATTTAATTATTTGAAAGAGAGAGAATGAACATGTATTCAATGAGAAATGCCTGGAAAAATAAATATTTAAATGTTCACAATGACCATTTCTGGATAAGATTACAGAAGATGTTTGACATTTTTCATCTTCATTTTCTGAATCTTTAGCAATGAGGATGTATTATTTTATAATTATTCAAAAGAAATAGTTTTTGTTTCTGTTTTTTTTGTTTGGAGGCAGGGTCTCTCTCTGTCATCCAGACTAGAGCACAGGGGTATAAACACAGCTCACTGCAGCCTCAACTTCTTGGGCACAAGCAATTATCCCACACAGGCCCACGCCAGCACACCCAGCTAAATTTTTTTTTAGTAGAGACAGTGTCTTGCTATGTTGCTCAGACTGGTCTTGAACTCCTGGGCTCAAGCAATCTTCCCACCTCGGCCTCCTAAAGCAGTGGGATTGTAGGCATGAGCCACTGCACCCAGCTACTTTTTATTTTTGAATCCTGTGATTGAGTTACCTATTAAAAAATTGGCAGGCAGGGGCTCAAGGAGTTCAAGATCAGGCTGGGCAACATGAAGAGACCCTGTCCCTACAAAAAAAGACCCAAAAATTAGCTGGGGCATGGTGGTATGTGCCTATAGTCCCAGCTATTTGGGAGGCTGAAGTGGGAGGATCAATTGAGCCCAGGAGGTCAAAGCTGCAGTGATTCATGATCATGCTACTGCATTCCAGCCTGGGTAAAGAGGGAAACCCTGTATCAAACAAAAGAAAGAAAAGAAAAGAAAAAAGACCACTACATATGTGTAAGGAGTGGCTATACATATGACTTTAAACTTAATAAGATGACCCTAAAGAAGGAAACCTAATCAATTTTATGATTCATGGTGGCCATAAAATAAAAGTATATTGCTCAAGACCATTATAACTGGGCCTTATACTGGGACCAAAAAGAAACCTTCCTCAAGGAACCGCATAAAATGGTTGCTGTGTAACAGCTATTAAATCCTTCACTAATGGCTTTCCTGGAGGCCCAAAGAGACCACTGACTCATCAAATCACATCCCAAACCATTTCTCAATCTTAGCCAATGGCATCCTATCACAGAGTAGGAAAAAGCAACTCCAGGCCAGGCACGGTGGCTCATGCCTGTAATCCCAGCACTCTGGGAGGCCGAGGCAGGCAGATCACGAGGTCAGGAGATCAAGACCATTCTGGCTAACAAGGTGAAACCCCGTCTCTACTAAAAATACAAAAAATTAGCCGGGCACGGCAGCAGACACCTGTAGTCCCAGCTACTCGGGAGGCTGAGATGGGAGAATCACTTGAACCTGGGAGGCAGAGGTTGCAGTGAGCTGAGATTGCACCACTGCACTCCAGCGTGGGCAACAGAGCAAGACTCCATATCAAAAAAAAAAAAAAAAAAAGAAAAGCAACTCTACAGGGGAGCAGTATGAGCCTGCCCAGGAACATCACTCTCCACTTGTCTGGTTTAATTCAGAAGAAAATTTTTGAGTACATAGCTAGAGGCCAGACTGCACACCTTTCAGGCAATTGCCTAGATGTAATTCATCTCAGATATGCTTTTGCTAGACATTGTACATCAGTGGATTTGTTAATGTATTCTCTGGCAAATGCCTGGAGTGTGGCTCTGCTATACTGATGATTAAATATGGCATCATATTACTTAACTGATAACTGATCTGGGCAAAGGATCAATCTCATGTAAAAACATTTTTTTGCCTTTCTTTTTTGAGACTCACTCTGTTGCCCAGGCCAGAGTGTAATGGCATGATCATAGCTCACTGTAGCCTCAACCTTCCAGGCTCAAGCAATCTTCCCACCCCAGCCTTCCAAGTAGCTGGGACTATAGTTTCATGTCACCACACCCCGCTAACTTTTTAATTTTTCTGTAGAAACAAGCTCTCACTGTATTGCCCAGGCTGGTAAAAAACATTTTTAGCTTCTTCTTCACCGATAAAACACCAAATGGCGGATGACGCCAGTGCAGCGGGGTTTTAAAAAAAAAAAACAAAACATTTCGGCCGGGCGTGGTGGCTCACGCCTGTAATCCAAGCACTTTGGAGGCCAAGGCGGGTGGATCACCTGAGTTCGGGAGTTCAAGACCAGCCTGATCAACATGGTGAAACCCCGTCTTAAAAAAAAAAAAACAAAAAAACAACATTTGTAAAAACCCTACCATGTACTACAATATTAAAAAGTTGACCAGGCACAGTGGCTCATATGCCTGTAATCCCAGCACTTTGGGAGGCTGAGGTGGGTGGATCACCTGAGGTCAGGTGTTCAAGACCAACCTGGCCAATGTGGTGAAACCCCATCTTTACTAAAATACAAAAAATTAGCCGGGCATGGTGGCAAGTACTGTAATCCCAGCTACTTGGGAAGCTGAGGTAGGAGAATCGCTTGAACTTCGGAGGTGGGAGTTGCAGTGAGCCAAGATTACGCCATTGCACTCTAGCCTGGGCAACAAAAGTAAAACTCTGTCTCAAAAAACAAAAAATAAATAAAAATAAAAAAACTAAAAAGTATATGGCTGGGTGTAGTGGCTCATGTCTATAATCCCAGCACTTTGAGAGGCCGAGGCAGGTAGATTGCTTGAGCTCAGGAATTTAAGACTGTCCTGGGAAACATGATGAAACCCTGTCTCTACCAAAAATACAAAAAATCAGCCAGGCATGGTGGGAAGTGCCTGTGGTCCCAGCTACTCAGGAGGCTGAGGTGGGAGGATTGCCTGGGCCCAGGAGTTCAAGGCTGCAATGAGCCGTGATTGTGCCACTGCACTCCAGCCTGGGCGACAGAGCCAGATCCTGTCAAAAAAAAAAAAAAAAGGATAGGAAGAGCATAAACTCAGAATATTTTTAATTAAATACATTTAGCTTTAATGACAAACTTAATACTATCCTTACTTTTCTAATTTTGGTGCACATGATTAAAAACTGTGACTTGTTGGGAGGCCGAGGCAGGCTGATCATGAGGTCAAGAGATCAAGACCAACTTGGCCATGGTGAAACCCCGTCTCTACTAAAAATACAAAAATTAGCCGGGCATGGTGGTACACGCCTGCGGTCCCAGCTACTCGGGAGGCTGAGGTGAAAGAATCACTTGAACCTCGGAGGCGGAGGTTGCAGTGAGCTGAGATTGCGCCACTGCACTCCAGCCTGGCGACAGAGCAAGACTCCATCTCGAAGAAAAAAAAAAAATACTGTGACTTGGTCTGCAGTGTTTGGAAACATCTAAGCTACAAGAGTACCAATATCCTCTTTAAAATAGTGAATCTACTCTCCATAGAAAAAGAATAATCAGGGCTGTCAAATTCTAATATATATAAAAATATTCCAACAGGCTGGGCACAGTGGTTCACGCCTGTAATCCCAACACTTTGGGAAGCTGAGGTGGGCGGATCACCTGAGGTCAGGAGTTTGAGACCAGCCTGACCAATATGGTGAAACCGCATCTTTACTAAAAATACAAAAATTAGATGGGTGTGGTGGCATGAGCTTGTAGTCTCAGCTCCTCAGGAAGCTGAGACAGGAGAATTGTTTGAACTCGGGAGGCAAAGCTTGCAGTGAACTGAGATCACCCACTGCATTCCAGCCTGGGCAACAAAGCCAGACTTCATCTCAAAAAAAAAAAAAGTTTCAATAATATCATGCAGAAAACACTTTAAAGTCAGTTTCACAAAGTGCCTATTAGGGGAAAAAACAAAAAGTCCATAAAGACACCCTAAGAACTCAGCTTTATGCCCTTCTTTTTCCTGGAGTATCCTCCAAAATAAAACCTGGGAAAATACACCAGAGCATCCAAATAACATTTCTCACTTCATGGGTCTATTTAGTTATTTAATAACTAATGTAAGATCTAAAGAATTATGGTCAACTATTCTAAAATGTAAGTTGTTTTTTTTGATAAAGCTCTCAACTCTCAACTGATAACTAGCCCATGAAGCAAGCTTTTAATTTTATTATTTTTTTAGGGACAGGGGCCTTAATCTTCTGCCCAGGCTGGAATGCAGTGGCACAATCATAGCTCACTGCAGCCTTAAACTCCCGGGCTCAAGCTCAGCCTCCCTCGTAGCTGGGACTACGGGAGTGCACCACTGCACTTGACTAATTTTTATTTTTTGCAGAGATGGGGTCTTGCTTGCTCAGGCTGGTCTCAAACTCCTGGCCTCAAGCGATCTACCCATCTTGGCCTCCCAAAGTGCTAAGATTACAGTCATGAGCCACTATGCCTGGCCAAGAATTCTCAGTTACCTTGGTGTACTTTTCCTATGGGGGATAATAAAAGAATATCATCCTGTATTAAGACAAATATTATCTTTCAGTTTCCCGTATCAGTAAGGACATAAGCTTGCTCAAAAGCAGCGGTATCCTTATATTTCTAGCTGAGAGGGCCTAAGAAGCAGTGTCACTCCAGGCACAATGAACACAACTAGCATTCAGATCTTTGTTTCTAAATAATATTCTCTAATAAAAAGAGCCAGGGCTCCTTGAAGAAGTGGTCAATTCCAGGGCTGAACTAAGGAAGATAAACCTGGATCATCTTATGATTCTAGAACGTAATAAAGTGCTTAAAAAAAAAAAAGTGGGACAAAGGGGTCAAGATGAAAGAGATCCCAATGGCCAAAACCAGAATAATCCAAACAACAGAATGAATATAGTATATAGTCCAGAGTATAAAATACATATCCTAATCTATACTGACATAAATAAATAAGCTTCTCTTCCTGGTTCTTCCTAGAGTTGGGAAAAGCTAGGTTGAGAGGGCAAAAATAAATAAATAAATAAATAAATAAATGTGAAGAAATGACAACTCTTCCTTACAGAAGAATTTTAATTATTAAATACAAATGAATGAGAGAAATAGAAAAGTCATCATTGTAACACCTGAGTAATGACTGTTGCAGGCAAGATTAACCTATGAATGCAAAAACTAGTAGGCAAAAATTTTAAAAGAAATATTTGCAGAGCCCCAAAGAATATCCCCTAAAATGCTGATTAATTACAAAGGGAAACAATCATTTTACAGTGGAGAAATCTGGCAGACACTGCATTAACCAAGGGATTATGGCTGACATCGCCAGCATCAGGGCATTCAGTATGTACCCCTAATCCAATGCACTGAGAGGACCATATCACCTCAGTAGTATTCTTCCCCAAAATCCATTACCTCAACCAAACCACAAGAAAACATTAGACAAATCCAAATTGAGAGACATTCTACAAAATACCTGACCAGTGCTCTTCAAAGTGTCAAGGTTATAAAAGACAAGGAAAAGCTAAGGAACTATCACAGATAAACAACTAAGGAAATACAACAACTAAATGCAATATGGGGCCGGGCGCGGTGGCTCAAACCTGTAATCCCAGCACTTTGGGAGGCTGAGGCGAGAGGATCACTTGAGGTCAGGAGTTCAAGACCAGCCTGACCAACATGGTGAAACCCCATCTCTACCAAAAATACGAAAATAAGCTGGATGTGGTGGCACATACCTGTAACCCCAGCTACTCAGGAGGCTGAGGCAAGAGAACTGCTTGAACTCGGGAGGTGGAGGTTGCAGTGAGCCAAGATTGTACCACTGCACTCCAGCCTGGGCAACAGAGTGAGACTCTGGCTCAAAAAAAAAAAAAAAGTAAAAAACAAAAAATAGTGGTATCCAGTCTCTGGATCCAGCTGCCTGTTTGCAGGAAATAGAGATGACAGAGGAATATATTAAATTGTACCATGATATATAATCAGGTAAATTCAAACTATGGAGATCTGTCTGGATTCTTCAACAGATCAATACTAAGGAAAAGAAAAGGAACCTGGGACCCTAAAAATTGAGATTTAAAAGACATACAAAAACTTTTTTTAGGGGCAAGAAGACTAAGACTAAGGGCAAATGAACTAGAGATGTTCATTTGAGTAATAAAACTTTTAAAAATACAAAGATGTCATTACTACAAAGTCAGGATAATAGTCACTTATGAGAAGAGTAAGAGGATTGTGATGGGGGGGCTTCTGAAGTGAGTGGCAAATTCTGATTCTTGACTTGGATGACAGCTACAAAAACGTTCACCTTACAAATAATTCCCTATGCAATACATTGTTATGTGTGGCTTACTAATTCTGTTTAATTTTATAATAAAGCCTTTTTTTTTTTGGAGATGGAGTCTTGCTCTATCACCCAGGCAGCAGTCTACTGGCATGATCTCGGCTCACTGTAACCTCCGTCTCCTGAGTTCAAGCAATTCTCCTGCCTCAGCCTCCTGAGTAGCTGGGACTACAGGCTCCTGCCACCACGCCCAGCTAATTTTTGTATTTTTAGTAGAGACGGGTTTCACCATGTTGGCCAGGATGGTCTCGAACTACTGCCTGCCTTGTCCTCCCAAAGTGCTGGGATTACAGGCATGAGCTACTGCACCCAGCCATAAAGGCTTTTTAAAGTAGTGATATCAGAAGTGTTCCTCCTGACCCTCTTTTTTTTTTTTTAAACAGAGTCTTGCTCTGTTGCCCAGTCTGGAGTGCAGTGGTGCAATCTCAGTTCAGTGCAACCTCTGCCTCCTGAGTTCAAGTGATTCTCCTGCCTCAGCCTCCCAAGTAGCTGGGACTACAGGCATGTGCCACCACACCTGGCTAACTTTTGTATTTTAAGTAGAGACAGGGTTTCACTGCATTAGCCAGGATGGTCTCAACCTCATGATCTGCCCACCTCGGCCTCCCAAAATGCTGGGATTACAAGTGTGAGCCACTGCACCCGACCTCTTTTTTTTTTTTTTTTTTTTGAGACAAGGTCTTTCTCTGTCACCCAGGCTATAGCATAGTGGTACAATCTTGGCTCACTGCAGTCTCCACCTCCTGGTCTCAAGCCATCCTCCCACCTCAGTCTCCCAGGTCGCTGGGGCTACAGGCACAGGCCACCATACCTGGCTAATTTTTACATTTCTTTTTTGTAGAGATGGGATTTCACCATGTTACCCAGTCTGGTCTTGAACTCCTGAACTCAACTCATCTGCCCACTCAGCCTCCCAAAGTGCTGGGATTACAGGCATGAGCCACTGCACCCGGCAACCCTGATTCTCACAGCTGTAGTAAAGATGGGTTTCTAGATAAGTACTAATAGCCTGGGCTCTACCTTGAACTCAAAAAAACTAAATCTATACTAACTGTCAATCTTGGATGAAGGCTGAGAAAAGACTAAAATACAGCAGAAAGTTTCTAACATTATTCCTAACAGATATCTAAAAAAGATGATACTGGTGGAACAGCCATACCTAAAGATTGCTAGCTCTTCATACAAAACATTATTAGCTATATGACCTTGGGCAAATAACCTAATCTCTCCATGCCTCAATTTTCTCATCTCTAAAATGGGGTTGATAACACTGTTTGCCATTTTAGAGATCAAATTAGTGTATTAACATAACCTAAAGTGCTTAGAACAATATCTGGCATGTAAAAAGCATTATATCATTGTTAATTTCTAATTTTTTAAAGAAGTTCCTGCTTTTGTCAAACAGGAAATTCATTCCTTAAAAATTTATTTCTTTTTCTTAAGACAGAGTCTCACTTTGTCACCCAGGATGGAGTACAGTGGCATGATCTTGGCTCACTGCAGCCTCCGCCTCCCGGACCCATGTGATCCTCCCACCCTAGCCTCCCAAGTAGCTGGGACTACAGGCATGGGCCAACCATGCCAAGCTAATTTTTTTATTTTTTGTAGAGACAGAGTTTTGCCATGTTGCCCAGGCTGGTCTTAAACTCCTGGGCTCAAGTGATCCTCCCACCTCGGCCTCCCAAAGTGCAGGGATTATAGGCATGAGCCACCAAACCCGGCCTGGAAATTCATATGTATTTTAGTTACACTATCAAATAAACCAATGGATTTGTAGAAATAGGTAACAGAAAAGATATTTTTCGTATTGTAATAGATATGTTATTTGTGCCTGCCCAACATCAATTTTCCCTTCTTTTGGTAACAGAACCCTGGTTTTTCCTATGGGATAACCCCCCTTTTCTACACTTTGGGTGAGACTGCCTCCTCTCCAAAGAGGTAAATATACAACTTAGGCAGACCACAGTAATTGAAGAATTGGTTTATGGCCCAAATCAGTTCAACATGACTAATTCCAGAGCTTTTGTTGCACTTATTCAAAAAAAAGAGGCCAGGCAAGGTGGCTCATGCCTATAATCACAGTACTGTGAGAGGCCAAGGCAGGAGGATCACTTGAGGCCAGGAGCTTAAGATCAGCCCAGGCAATATATTGAGACCCTATCTCTACAAAAAAGCAATAAAAAACAATTACCAACGTGTGGTGGCATGCACCAGTCCCAGCTATTTGGGAGGCTGAGTCAAGAGGATCTCTTGAGCCCAGAAGGTTGAGGCTGCAATGAATTATGATCATGCCACTGCACTCGAGCCTGGGAGACAGAGTGAGACCCGGTCTCTTAAAATAAAATAAAAAAATCAGTCCATACTATAGCCAATCAAAATCTATTTGAATTTGGATTCAGGGCCCCTTCACCTAAAGAACTGATCATTCAAAAATTTAAAATGTCATGTCAAACCAGAAGGGGTCCTACTTTACTATTTTTAAATGCCTGACTTTTAGGGTTTATATAATCAGCTGCTTTAAAAAATATCCCATTTAAGGTACACATTGAAGAAAAGTAATGCTTACAGATGTTGCACCTTCCCTCTCAAATGGTACAAATAAGCATACTGATTTAGTCAGATCCAGATGATGGGTGGTTAACGAATCTCTCTCTAACCCTGACACTGGCCTCAAGCTCCAGACCCAAACCTGTGAATACTGTACTACCACCTTATACACACATGAAACACTTCCTACTCTGTCCTTTCTGATTCATCTATTTCAGCCCATGTCACCACTATTTTTCCTAGTATCTCAACTCAAAACCTTAAAATTCACCTTTTTGGCTTTCACTTTTGTGTTGAGCTTCAACACAGATTTACTCATTGAACGGGAACACATAATTTCCTATTTTACAGATGGGAACACTGATGTTAGAATTCATACAGCTTGGCCGGGCGCAGTGGCTCATGCCTGTAATCCCAGCACTTTGGGAGGCTAAGGCAGGAGGATCACAGGGCCAGGATTTCTAGATCAATATGGTGAAACCCCGTCTCTACCAAAAATACAAAAATTAGCCAGGCATGGTGGTGTGCACCTGAAGTCCCAGCTACTTGGGAGGCTGAGGCAGAAGAATCGCTTGAACCCGGCAGGCAGAAGTTGCAGTGAGCTGAGATTGCACCACTGCACTCCAGCTTGGGCAACAGAGCAAGATTCCATCTCAAAAAATAAGAAGAGAATTCATACAGTTTGTAAGTGGCAGAGCTACAGAGTCAAACCTTTTCTGAGATTCCAGACCCTGTGCTCTTAATCGCCAAACAATACTGTCTCATCTTTGACTCCTTCACGGGTCTATCCTGTAAGTAACCAGATCCTATGCTTTCTTTTCTTCCACATTTATTCAACAGTAACTACAAACCTACTCTATGCCAGACACAAAAGAATTCAGGAATGAGTAAGAGTCCTTCGAGGAGCTCATAATATAATGGAAAAGGCCAGGTGTGATAGCTTACACCTATAATCCCAGCACTTTGGGAGGCCGAGGTGGGTGGATCACTTGATCCCAGGAGTTTGAGACCAGCCTAGGCGACATAGTGCAACGCCATCTCCACAAAAAATACAGAAAACAACAACAACAAAAAGTAGTGGGGTTGGTGGCACACGCCTGTAGTCCCAGCTCCCAGCTACTTGTGAGGCTGAGGAGGGAGGATCTCCTGAGCCGGGGAGGTCAAGGCTGGAGTGAGCCATGATCACTGCACTCCAGCCTGAGTGTCAGAATGAGATCCCGTCTCTTAAAACAGAAGAGAAGGCCGGGCGCGGTGGCTCACGCCTGTAATCCCAGCACTTTGGGAGGCCGAGTTGGGCGGATCACGAGGTCAAGAGATCGAGACCATCCTGGCCAACATAGTGAAACCCCGTCTCTACTAAAATATAAAAATTAGCCGGGCATGGTGGCGCGTTCTGTAGTCCCAGCTACTCGGAGGCTGAGGCAGGAGAATTGCCTGAACCTGGGAGGTGGACGTTGCAGTGAGCCGAGATCGTGCCACTGCACTCCAGCCCAGCGCCTGGTGACACAGCGAGACTGTCTCAAAAAAAAAAAAAAAAAAAAGAGAGAGAGAGAGAGAGAGAAAGTGCGGAAAAACCGGATATAGACAAGTAATTATGAGATGAGAAATGCTCTTAATAGAGAGTAGAGGAAGAAGGGCCTAATACTGCCTCAGGTCTTCTGTTATTCAGAAGAAAGCAGGAATCAAATGGCTTCCATTCAGTTCAATGAAAAAATAATATGCAGTGGTAACAAATCCAAGCTCTTACAATCTCACACATGAATTACTACTATCTTTATTACCATTCACCAGCTAGGAAACCTGGGCAAATTAATTTCTCTAAATCTCAGTTCCCTCATCTGTAAAGGGGAGAAATAATACCATCTATCACATAGAAATAAATGCGAGGACTAAATGAGAAAAGGTATATAAAGGGTTACCATATTTAGAAACCTTAACTCTATTCATAACACCCATTCATTTTGTGTTCCCCATGCCAAAATTTCTGTGGGATAACATCAACACTTTAGCGTTGTCCAGTTGCCATTCTTCACACCTGGAATCCCAGCACTTTGGGAGGCCAAGTGAGACTGCTTGAGTCCACGAGTTCCAGACCAGCCTGGGCAACATCGCAACACCCTGTCTCAAAAAAACACTTTAGCATCAGGCCGGGCGTGGTGGCTCATGCCTGTAATCCAAGCACTTTGGGAGGCCAAGGCGGGTGGATCACCTGAGGTTGGGAGTTCAAGACCAGCCTGACCAACATGGTGAAACCCCATCTTTAAAAAAAAAAAAAAATTAATTAAAAAAAAACAACTTTAGCATTTAAAGGACACAAAGGGGACTCTTCTGGGGTGCTAGTAATGTTTTCTGAAATGGGTGCTGGCTATATGAGTGAATACAATTTGTAAAAATTCATTGAACTCTACACTTAATATGCATTGTATGTATATTGTACTTCAGTTAAAAAAAAAAAAGTTGTTTTTTTTAAATCTTCTAATTGTGGCCTCAATCTAACTTCCACCCCATTACTCCCCCTGCTTTGGACATTTCACATCCTTGTACGTTTTTTCATCCTATTTCTGCTACCTGGAACTCCCCTTTCTCTAATCTCCCTTTCAAAACCTGACATCCTTCAAGGGTCATCTCAAATCCACGTTCTTAGGAAAACCGGAAAGGGAGAGGACAGTTTATTCAGGGTCAGAACACTAAGGACTGGGTGGACACAGAAAGTACGCTTTTTATAAATTATTTTAACGATTTGTCTCACTCACTAGCCTGTGCGGCTCCTTCAGCCCTTCTGTTTCTCACTGTAGGCGTTAGTATAAAACAATGTTTGATGAAGAACTTAATAAGGAACAGTAACAAAAACTGCCCTGCAAGTCCCAGACTGAGAAGAGACGTCTAAGCGTACGCACACTCCTCGCTTAAGCAAAATTAGTCCCCTCATCCCGGACCCCCGCCCACGTCACCCCTTATCCCAGGGAACACTCCTCGAGATCCCGCCCCAAATCCCAAACTCCTCCGCAAACCGCACTCCACAAGCACCTCTTCCTCTTATCTCAACCGTTCCACAGGCCACACTTCACGGCTCAAGACACTGAATGGGACACACCCCCCTCACATCCCCAACACTAGGTGGTCCGGCCTCCAGGGCACAAACCTCACCACGCGGTCCCCACACCCCCCTCCCCTCACCAGCCCCGCCCTCTTCGAAGACCCCACAGGAGGGTCAGTTCTCTGGGAACCCCGCACTGGCGGTCACTACCTCCGCCTCCCATTCACAGAGGCCGAGAGAGGTCAGGCGGGGGTTGACCACCTGCTCGAGCCCGTGGCCTCACCTCTCTTCCAGGAGCTCAGTGGGGACACCACCTCCACCCGCTCGGAAATAAATTCGGCCAGACTGGAGCGGAACAAGGCCGCTCGCACTGTCACAGCCACCACCAGCACCAGAGCCAAGGGAGCCGCCATGATAACTGGGGCGGGCGCGCAGGTGGGGAGGGAAGGCGAGGCGGAAGAGCCTCGCGACCTGCGCGCCACGCTCTGTAGTTCTACGGGCGGGAACGCGCCTCCCTTGCCGCGGGAGCTGCCAGACGTGGGGACTACGACTCCCAGAAAGCCTTGCGGCGAGGCCGGCTGGAGCGACGGAAAGCGGGCGCCTCAAGCTGTATGCAAAGTGTTGGGCGATACCTTCTCCGATCACAGGTGCATTGTAAAACCGCGCCGCTAAAACGGAGCTGAAATTTTTTTTCTTTGAGACGGTGTCTCTCTCTGTCGCCCAGGCTGGGTACAATGGCGCGATCTCGCCTCACTGCAGCTGCAACCTCGGCCTCCTGGGTTCAAGCGATTCTCCTGCCTCAGCCTCCCGAGTAGCTGGGATTACAGGCGTCCATCACCACGCCAGGCTAGTTTTTTTTTTTTTTTAAGTCCAGACGAGGTTTCACCTTGTTGGCCAGGCTGGTCTCGAACTCCTGACCTCAGGTGATCTACCCGCCTTGGCCTCCAAAACGCTAGGATTACAGGCGTGAGCCACCGCGCCCTGCCTGAAATGTTTATGTTTTATATTTGGTGTTTTGTTGTTGTTTTCGAGACAGGATCTCACTCCCGTCGCCGAGGCTGGAGTCCAGTGGCGCGATCTCGGCTAACTGCAGTTTGGACCTCCCAGGCTCCAGAGTAGCTGGGACCACAGATGCCCGCCACCACGCCCGGCTAAGTTTTTGTACTTTTAGTAGAGCCGGGGGTTTCGCCATGTCGCCCAGGCTGGTACCTTTCATGCTTTTTTGTTTGTTTTTGTTTCTGAGATGGAGCCTCGTTCTGTCGCCCAGGCTGGAGTGCAGTGGCACGATCTCGGTTCACTGCAGCCTCTGGCTCCCGAGTTCAAGCAATTCTCCTGTCTCAGCCTCCCGAATAGCTGGGACTACAGGCGCCCATCACCACACCCGGCAAATTTTTGTATTTTTAGTAGAGACGGGGCTTCACTATATTGCTCAGGTTGGTCTCGAACTCCTGACCTGAGGTGATCCACACGCCTTGGCCTCCCAAAGTGCTGGGATTACAGGTTTCAGCCACTGGGCCCAGCCACATTTTATGTTTTTAGAGTGTTAAACGTGTATTTTTATTTTTTATTTATTCTGGCAATTGTTTGTTAAACGCCAACTACTTGCCAGACACTATGTTAGGTTCGCTGGAAACGTTTTAGAGTAGAAGACTGATTTATTAGCTCTGCGACCTTCAAGAAGCCGCTTAACCCTTCTGTGCTGAAAAATGTGCCGATTGTAGGCTCATTAGGGACGGTTGAGGAAGGCTTAGAAATTTTGCCAGTCGCCTTTAAACAGCCATTTTTGAAAATAAAGTTATAAAAGTTTACAGTTAAATGACTTATATTGAAAACAAGAGGCCAGGCACGGTGGCTCACTCCCATAATCCCAGCACTTTGGGAGGCCGGGGCAAGTGGATCGACTAGCCTGACCAACATGGTGAAATCTCGTCTCTACTAAAAATACAAAAATTAGCCGGGTGTAGTGGCGCATGCCTATAATCCCAATTACTCAGGAGGCTGAGGCAGGAGAATCACCTGAACTGGGGAGGCGGAGGTTGCAATGAACCGAGATTGTGCCATTGCACTCCAGTCTGGGCAACAAGAGTGAAACTTGGTCTCAAAAAAAAAGAAAGAAAGTAAACAAGGAAATACATATTTAACACGTCACTTTCTTAATTATTTTACTGCACTTTCGTTTTATATGTGCTTTTGAGATTATTTATCACCGCTCTATCAGTGTGGCAGGCAAATACCATCTTTCTTTTCCCAAATGATGTTCCTTTTCCTCAGGCTGGTCGATTGAAAAATCCCTCCCGATGGGAGTGTTTACATCACAGGAATCAGCAAACACTACAAATCAGGTGTTTGGGGTTTGGAGAGCCCACTGTTAAGCATTAAGCAGCACACTTCATTAATTAATGTATCTTAAGTGCTTAAATATTAGCAATAATAATTAATACTAAATAGATGTGCAAGGAAATTTCATATTTGTGAAGAAAATGAAACAATAGGCGTGGTGGCTCATGCCTGTAATCCCAGCACTTTGGAAGACTGAGGGGGGGTGGATCACCTGAGGTCAGGAGACCAGCCCCAACATGGTGAAACTCCGTCTCTACTAAAATTACAAACAGCTGGGCATGGTGGCGTCCACCTGTAGTCCCAGCTACTCGGGAGGCTGAGGCAAGAGAATCGCTTGAACCTGGGAGGCAGAGGCTGCAGCAAGCCAAGATAGCGCCACTGTACTCCAGCCTGGGCGACAGAACAAGACTCTGTCTCAAAAAAAAAAAAAAAAAAAAGAAAAAAAAACCAAAACAGAGAAAAGAAAACGAAACAGTGAATGATTGAGAATCACTGCTGGTGTAATAATAATGGTGGTAACACTGGGCAAGGTGATCAGGGAAGGCTCTAGACAAAGGTAACATTTGATCTGAGACCTAAAGAATGAGAAATTAATCGAGCTTCAAGCAGAAGGAACAGACTGAGTGGGGGAAAGACCAAGGTATGTTTGAGGAGCAGAAAGAAAACAAGTATGGCCCAAGTGGAGAGAGTAGTAGAAGCTGTGGGTGGAGAGACAAGGGGGAGATCAGGTAGGGACCTATTGACCAGGGTTGAGAATTTGGGTTTTATTCAAAGTGCAATCCATATGCCATTGGATAATTTTAAACCAGAAATTATGTGATCAGGTGTACATTTTTCAAACATCTCTATGTTCCCACAAGCCCTATATTGGGTGTTGGGGAATATTGCAGTGACAAAATGGCACCATCTGCCTTGGCCCTTATGTCACTTGGAAAGCAGTTGAAGAGATACAGTAGTTAAAAATAACATAAGTAGGTGTGCGTGGTGGCTCACACCTGTAATCCCAGCACTTTGGGACGCTGAGGCGGGCGGATCACGAGGTCAAGTGTTAGAGACCAGCCTGACCAACATAGTGAAACCCCATCTACACTAAAAATACAAAAATTAGCCGGGTGTGGTGGCAGGTGCCTGTAATCCCTGCTACTCAGGAGGCTGAGGCAGGAGAATTGTTTGAACCCAGGAGGCAGAGGTTGCAGTGAGCTGAGATTGGGCCACTGCACTCCAGCCTGGATGACAGAGCAGGACTACATCTCAAGAAAAACTAAATAAACGGGGGCAGGGCTAAAAAAAAACCTAAATAAAAATAATAATAACATAAGTAAAAGTAAAATCACAAACCATAATGAGAGAAAGAAAAGGGGGGAGTAGGCCAGGTGACAGTGGCTCACGCCTGTAATCCCAGCACTTTAGGAGGCCATGGCAGGAGGATTGCTTGAGCCCAGGAGTTTGAGACCAGCTTGGACAACATGGTGAAACCTGTCTCTACAAAAAAAAAAAAAAAAACAAAAAACAAAAAACATAAAAATTAGCCGGGCATGGTGGCACATGCCTGTAGTCTCAGCTACTGGGAAGGCTGAGGTGGGAGGATCACTTAAGCCTGGGAA
This sequence comes from Ateles fusciceps, assembly GCA_036589455.1. Taxonomy (NCBI): domain Eukaryota; kingdom Metazoa; phylum Chordata; class Mammalia; order Primates; family Atelidae; genus Ateles; species Ateles fusciceps. The sequence goes on from JAZHEH010003223.1 coordinate 2,455,057, forward strand.
GTTGAACCTGCAGCAAGCCAAGATCGCACCACTACACTCCAGCCTGGATGACAGAGCAAGACCTTGTCTCAAAAGAAAAAAAAAAAGAAGAAAAATGGCCGGGTGAGGTGGCTCACACCTGTAATCTCAGCACTTTGGGAGGCTGAGGTGGGCAGATCACCTGAGGTCAGGAGTTTGAGACCAGCCTGGCTAACATGGTGAAACTCCATGTCTACTAAAAATACAAAAAATTAGCTGGGTAAGGTGATGGGTGCCTGTAATCCCAGTTACTTGGGAGGCTGAGACAGGAGAATCGCTTGAACCCGAGGATCAGAGGTTGTAATGAGCCAAGATCACACCATTGCACTCTAGCCTGGATGACAGAGCAAGACTGTCTCAAAAAAAAAAAAAAAAAAAAGAAAAGAAAAGAAAGAAAAATAAAAAATGGGAGTGGGATTCTAAAAGAATGCAAAATCAGCCCTGGGCTGATAGCTTTCCGGACCAGTAAAAGGGGCAGGGTCTCCTTTGGGGAAAGGGATCATGAAGAAATTAGAGGGCTACTTGTCCTTTGAGTCCCTGCTGTTTAGTCTGCACAGCTTTCCTTCTTAAAGATGTAGGTTTTGGTTTCTCCTTTCACATAAAAGGAGGCGATATATGTACTGCATCATCTTAGAGTGAAGTGTATTACATCATAAAAAGTGGAAGTAATTGTAACACTAACCTCATAGTGAAGATTGAGCAAGGTTATACAATGTAAAATGCTTAGCACATACCCAGTGCTCAGTAAATGTTAGTTAACTGTTGTATTATTTACATCCTTTGAAAAGATGACTTAAAAATTTATCTTAGGGTGAAGATTATCTTTAGGAAAAGCATTGATTAGCCATTGTAGACCAGATGTGACCCAAACCAATGGTTCTCAAAATGAGTGTGCATGAAGCCAGTGGTATGCATAAAGCCAGTATGCATAAAGCCAGTGAAGTATGCATAAAGCCAGTGGTTCTCAATAAAAACATGAGACCCAAGTGCAGAAGCTAGAATTGTAAAGCTTGTAGAAGAAACCATAGGAGTAAAGCTTTATGACCTTTAATTAGGCAATGGTTTGTTAGATACAACACCAAAAGCACAGGTAAAAAAAAAAAAAAAGGAGAAATAAATAAATTGGACTTTATCAAAATTAAAACTTTTTGTTCTCCAAAGGACACCATCAAGAAATAAAAACCACTGGGCTCGGTAGCTCACGCCTTGAATCTAGGAGGCGAAGGTTGCAGTGAGTCGAGATGGTGCCACTGCATTCCAGTCTGGTCACCAGAGTGGGACTCTGTCTCAAAAAAAAATTAAAGGCCAGGTGCAATGGCTCACACCTGTATCCCAACACTTTGAGAGGCTAAGACAGGCGGATTGCTTGAGCTCAGGAGCTGGAGACCAGCCTGGACAACATGGTGAAACCCCATCTCTAAAAAAAAAAAAAAAATTATATATATATATATATATATATATATATATATATTTATATATATGAACTTGAGCCAGGCATGGTGGCATGCACCTGTAGTCCCAGCTACTCAGGAGGCTGAGTTGGGAGGACTGCTTGAGCCGAGGAGGTGGAGGTTGCAGTGAGCCAAGATCGTGCCACTGCACTGCAACCTGGGCAACAGAGTGAGACCCTCTCTTTTCTAAAACAAAACAAAAAAAACCATAGAATGGGAGAAAATATCTACATATATTTGACTAGGGACTTATCCAGAATGTTTAAAGAACTCTTACAACTCAGTAATAAAAAGACAGTAATAGACAAATGCCCAAATGGGAAAAGGATTTGAACAGACATATCACCAAAGAAGATACACAAAGGGCCAATAAGCATGTGAAAAGATGCTGGATATTATTACTTTTTAGAGAAATGCATATCAAAACCACAGTGAGATACCATTTCAAACTCATTAGGATAGCTATAATAAAAGACTGATAGGCTAATGCCCTTTTCAGCCTTAGCCCGCCCTCACCCAGGTGGATAATCTTAAAAAAAAAAAAAAAAAGGGGAACCTGGCGCTAAACCATTCGTAGACGACCTGCTTCTGGGTCGGGGTTTCGTACGTAGCAGAGCAGCTCCCTCGCTGCTATCTATTGAAAGTCAGCCCTCGACACAAGGGTTTTTTTTTTGTTTTTTTTTAAAAAAAAAAAGAAAAAAATTTTTAAAAAAAAAGAAAAAAAAAGATTTAATAAATAAATAAATAAATAAATAGAAGACTGACAGTAGGCCGAGCACGGTGGCTCATGCCTGTCATCCCAGCACTTTGCGAAGCAGAGGCAGACGGATCCTTTGAGGTCAGGAGTTCAAGACCAGCCTGGCCAACATGGCAAAACCTGATCTCTACTAAAAATACAAAAATTAGCTGGGTGTGGTAGCACGTGCCTGTAATCCCAGCTACTAAGGAGGCTGAGGCAGGAAAATTGCTTGAACCCAGGGGGTTGCAGTGAGCCAAGATCACACCACTGCACTCCAGCCTGGGTGAAAGAGTAAGACTCTGTCTCAAAAAAATAAATAATTAATTTTAAAAAAGACTGACAGTAGGCTGGGCATGGTGGCTCATGCCTGTAATCCAAGCACTTTGGAGGCCAAGGCAGGTGGATCACCTGAGGTCGGGAGTTCGACCTGACCAACATGGTGAAACCTGTCTTAAAAAAAAAAAAGACTGACAATAACAAGTGTTTTGCAATGAAATGGAGAAATTAGAGCTTTTATACATGGCAGGTGGGAACATAAAATATTGTAGCCACTTTGGAAAACAGGTTGGTAGTTTATCAAAATGTTAAACAGAGTTGCCTTATGACCCAGCAACTCAACACCTAGCTATATATCTGAGAGAAATGCAAACCTACGTCCACACAAAAACTTATGCACAAATGTTCATAGCTCATTCATAAACCCAAGAAGTGGAAATAACCCAAATGTTCACTTTGTTTGCCAATGAATGGATAAACAAGATGTGGTATATCTACAGTGGAATATAACCGGACAATAAAAAAATAATGAGGTACTGGTCCATGCTACAACATAGATAACCTTGAAGACATTATGCTAAATGAAATAAGCCAGTCACAAAAGACCACATGCTATATAATTCCATTAATATGAAATGTCCATGGGTGGGGTGGTGGCTCACGCCTGTAATCCCAGCACTTTGAGAAACTGAGGCAGGAGGATTGCTTGAGCCCAGAAGTTTGATATCAGCCTGAGCAACATAGGGAGATTCAGTCTTTATAAAAACGTAAAACATGGCCTGGCTCGATGGCTCACGCCTGTAATCCCAGCACTTTGGGAGGCCGAGGTGTATGGATCATGAGGTCAGGAAATCAAGATCATCCTAGCCAACATGGTAAAACCCTGTCTCTACTAAAAATACAAAAATGCGATGGACGTGGTGGTGGGCGCCTGTAGTCCCAGCAACTCAGAAGGCTGAGGCAGGAGAATTGCTTGCACCCAGGAGGTGGATGTTGCAGTGAGCAGAGATGGCACCACTGCACCCCAGCCTGGGTGACAGAGCAAGACTAATTCTCAAAACAAACAAACAAAAAAGTAAATAGAGGTGATGATGCTTATACTACTCTGAATATACTAAAAACCCACTGAACTATTTATATATACACTTTAAATGGGTTAATTTTATGGTATGTGTGTTATATCTAAATATTTTTTCTTTTTTAGGGACCAGGTCTCACTGTGTTGTCCAGGCTAGAGTGCAGTGGCTATTCACAGGGGCATTTGAAATGCACTACAGCCTCAAATTCTTGGCCTCAAGTGATCCTCCCATCTGAGCCTTTCAAGTAGCTAAGACTACGGGTGTGTGGGTGTGTGCCACTGGGCCCAATTTATATCCTGATATCTTAAAAAAAAATTACTGAGCATCAGAATCACTTGGGAAATGTATTTTTTATTTTATTTATTCTTTCTTTTTTTTTAATTTTTATTTTTATTTTATTATTATTTTTTAAGACGGGGTTTCACCATGTTGGTCAGGCTGGTCTTGAACTCCTGACCTCAGGTGATCCGCCCGCCTTGGCCTCCCAAAGTGCTTGGATTACAGGCGTGAGCCACCATGCCCAGCCTTCTTTTTTTTTTTTTTTTTAAAGACGAGTTTTCACCATGTTGGTTAGGCTGGTCTTGAACTCCTGACCTCAGGTGATCTGCCCACTTTGGCCTCCAAAGTGCTTGGGATTACAGGCGTGAGCCACCACGCCCAATCTATTTTATTTATTCTTTATTTTTTAAATAGAGATGGGATTTTGCTATGTTGCCCAAGCTAGTCTTGAACTCCGGGGCTCAAGCGATCCTTCTACCTCAGTCTCCCAAAGTGCTGGGATTACTGGCATGACCAGCCTAGATTTTTTAAGTGTAAATTTTCTAGTTCTGTCCTAGAAACTAGATCTGGGGTGGAATCCAGGAATCTACATTCTTAATACTCCAGGTAATTCTTTTTTTTTTTTTTTTTGAGACGGAGTCTCACACTGTCGCCCAGGATGTAGTGCAGTGGCATGATCTCGGCTCACTGCAATCTCCGCCTACTGGGTTCAAGCAATTCTCCTGCCTCAGCCTCCCGAGTAGCTGGGACTACAGGCTTGCGCCACCACGCCCAGCAAATTTTTTTTGTATTTTTTAACAGAGATGGGGTTTCACCATGTTAACCAGGATGGTCTCGATCTCCTGACCTCGTGATCCGCCCACCTCAGCCTCCCAAAGTGCTAGGATTACAGGTGTGAGACACCGCGCCTGGCCTTTTTTTTATTTTTATTTTTTCTGAGACAGAGTTTCACTCTTGTAGCCCAGGCTGGAGTACAGTGGCCTGATCTTGGCTCACCGCAACCTCCACCTCCCAGGTTCAAGTGATTCTCCTGCCTCAGCCTCTCAAGTAGCTGGGATTACAGGCACATGCCACCACACCTAACTAAATTTTGTATTTTTAGTAGAGACGGGGTTTCGCCATGTTGGCCAAGCTGTTCTTGAACTCTTGACCTCAAGTGATCTGCCCACCTCAGCCTCCCAAAGCGCTGGGATTACAGGCATGAGCCACCATGCCGGGCCTTAATCTCTCCAGGTAATTCTAATGTTTGTTATTCAAAAGCCATGCCTTAGAAAAAAATATAAATATAATAACCCTGAAGGCATAGGTATCCAGTAGCTTACACAACAAAAAGATGAGTATAGTAATGATAGCTAACAAATACTTGAGTGCCTACTAGGTGCTAAGTACTATTTTAAGTGCTTTACATGTATTATCTTTTTTTTTTTTTTTTTTTAAAGACGGGGTTTCACCATATTGGTCAGGCTGGTCTTGAACTCGTGACCTCAGGTGATCTGCCCGCCTCAGCCTCCCAAAGTGCTAGGATTATAGGCATGAGCCACCGCACCCGGTTACATGTATTATCTCATTTAGTACACATACTGTCTTTTGTATGTTTGTTTGTTTATCTTGAGATGGAGTCTTGCTCTTGTCACCCAGTCTTGCTCTTGTCACCCAGGTACAATCTTGGCTCACTGCAACCTCCACCTCCTGGGTTCAAGCGAGTCTCCTGTCTCAGCCTCCTGAGTAGTTGGGATTACAGGCGTCCGCCACCATGCCCAGCTAATTTTTTGTATTTTTAGTAGAGATGGGGTTTCACCATGTTGGTCAGGCTGGTCTTGAACTCCTGACCTCAGGTGATCCACCCACCTCAGGCTTCCAAAGTGCTGGGATTATAGGCGTGAGCCACCGTGCTGGGCCATGGTACATGTACTGTTACAGGTGCTATTATTTCTCCTTAACCAATGAGGAAACCAAGGCACAAAGAGGTTTAGTAATTTGCCTAAGGTCACATAGCTGGTAAGTGGTTAGCTCTAGATATTGTGGTTAAGCTGCTCTGCCTGAGAAAATGAGAAGAATTTGGGTTAGGTTGGGTTGGGTTGGGTTGAGCTGGGTTGGGTTACTTTGTTGTTGTAGCTGAGGAGGAAGGGTAGGGACTAGAAAGGAAGGAGATGATAAAGGAGCAAAGGTTTTTGTTTTGTTTTGTTTTGTTTTTCCTGAGACACCAGAGATTCCATGTGATATGTGCATTACCTAGAGAGGAAGAAATTGAGGCGCTAAGATACTAAGTAACCACTGGAATGAGTGAATTGCAATCAGTTTTTAATGAAGTTGTATCTTTTCATTCAAGAATTAGCATTCTTGGAAAAAGCATGAAATTGATTAAGATTAGGCTTTGCAGCTACAGGATTACAGGCCATACCACCCTGAATGTGCCAGATCTCGACTGATCTTGGAAGCTAAGCAGGGTCAGGCCTGGTTAGTTTTTGGATGGGAGACCACCTGGGAATACCGGGAGCTGCAGGCTTTTTATAAATAAAAAAAAAGATTAGGTCTTGCACCTCATTTTAATCATCAAGAAAAATGTATCTGTGGGAAGTCAGATGATGAACTTACCATATTTGCCTTAGAACAGCACACCCTACTAAAGGCAATTGGGTGAAGTCAGTTTGAGGAAGGAAAAGAATACAGTCCTGTGCTGCATACAGATGTTTTGGTCAATGATGGATTGCATATACAACAGTGGTCCCCTCAGATTATAGTGGAGCTGAAAAATTCCTCTCATCTAGTGATGTTGTAGCCATCAGAACATCGTGGCATAACGCATCACGTTTTCTATGTTTAGATATGTTTAGATACACAAGTACTTACCATTGCATTACAGTTGCCTGTAGTATCCAGTATAGTAACATGCTGTACTGGTTTGTGGCCTGCGAGCAATAGGCTATACCATATAGCTTAGGTGCATAGTAGGCTTTACCATCTAGGTTTGTGTACCCACTAATAATAATAGTGATGAAAGGCTGGGCGAGGTGGCTCACTCCTGTAATCCCAGCACTTTGGGAGGCTAAGGCGGGCATATCACCTGAGATCGGGAGTTTGAGACCAGCCTGACCAACATGGAGAAACTCCATCTCTACTAAAAATACAAAATTAGCTAGGCGTGGTGGCAGGTGCCTGTAAGCCCAGCTACTCGGCAGGCTGAGGCAGGAGAATCACTTGAACCTGGGAGGCAGAGGTTGTGGTGAGCTGAGATCTCTCCACTGCACTCCAGCTTGGGCAACAAGAGCAAAACTCCGGCTTAAAAAAAAAAATGGTGATGAAAAAGACCTAGGCACCCTGTAATTTATAGTCCTGCAGGGAGTCATACAAAATAGAAGCAAACAAAATCATTAGGGATTGTGACCACACCAAAATAAGTAGAGAGTGTGAGGGCAAAAGATCAGGAAAAATGATAATGAATAATGGAGGACCTTCTATAGATTGGATGGTCAAGGAAAGCCTGTCTGAAGAGGTGGTATTTCAGCTGACATCCAAAGGATGGGAAGGAGCCATTGATGTAAAGAGTTGGCAGTGGTATGTACTGGAAGGAGGGGATGGAGGTTACAAAGAGCTTGCAATGAGGGAGGCCAATGTAGTTAGAGTGATATGAGCAAGAGATGAGACTGGAGAAGTACGCAAGGGCCAGGTGGTCTTGGTGCGCCATGGTGCTAAGTTGGATTTTTATTCTAAGAGAAATGGGAAGTGCACAGAAGGGTTTCAGGTTAAGTTGGAACATAATCATCATTTAAAGTTTAAAAATATGCCGCTAAGGCTGGGCATGGTGGTTCATGCCTGTCATCCCAGCACTTTTGGAGGCTGAGGCAGGAGGATTGCTTAAGCCCAGGAGTTTGAGACCAACCTGGGCAACATGGCAAAATCACATCTCTACAAAAAAAAAAAAAAAAAAATTAGCAAGGTGTGGTGGTGCACACCTGTAGTCCTAGCTACTTGGGAGGCTTAAGTGAGAGGATCACTTGAGCCTGGAAGGCCGAGGCTGCAGTGAGCCATGATGGTGCCACTGTACTCCACCCTGGGCGACAGAGTGACACCCTGTCTCAAAAAAAAAAAAAAAAAAAAAACCAGCAAAGGCGTGATCTGTGTGACTGCAGATTTTTTACCAGAAGACAATAAACTATATAAAAACTTAAAAACAAACAATAGCAACCACGTGTGTGTGTGTGGAAGTCAGTAGCATGTATGAAAAGGTCATTAAAGGCTTCTTTGAGATCGCAAAAGTAGAAAGGGCCTGATCTAGTTTATTGTACAGATTGGGGAAAAATAAAGCCCAGAGGAGCAGTGCTAGGCCCAGGGTCACACAGCAAGTCAAGAGTGGCACTTGGCCCAGAAACCAGGGTTCTCACTATCGGCCTCCTAAACTAATGGCCTCCTGTTCCTGGGCTGGGGTCTCCAGTGAGGCCCACTGGGAGATCCATACCATCTCCCTCCTCAATCTGAGACCCACGTATTGTAAGGGCCCACAAGGAATGAGGATGGGATTTACGTAATGTCCTGAGGACGGATTTCTGAAACCTGCCTCCAGCCCTACCAATTTCCTTCCTGTCCCCTACCCACAAATACCCATGATTGTAAAAGCTATCCTGTAGCAACAAGACCAAGATGTAAACTTGACCTAAAACTGGAAAGCTTTCTCTGAACCCCTCTCACTCCCCAGGAGCCACACACAAAAAAATACAAACTCAGCATCCAGGCCTCTCATGCCTTTCCCTAAATCTGCAAACATTTCCCTGCTCTAAGAAAGGAGACAGGTGTGGTGGGCTTTGCTTTTGGCTTCCTGGTATCCATTACCCCTTTCCCTGACATCCATTAGAAACTCAAAGATTTGCTGAATGAATGAATGAATGAATGCACAAATGGTTGAATGAATATCTTAAGTCCTCACTTAAAACTCTTGACTGGCTTCCGGCTAGAACCGCCATCTTCCAGTAATTCGCCAAAATGACAAACAGGAACGGAAGAGGGAGAGGCACCTGACATATGTTCTCTAGGCCTTTAGAAAACATGGAGTTGTTCCTTTGGCCACGTATATGCGAAACTATAAGAAAGGTGATATTGTAGACATCAAGCAGCTGGTACTGTTCAAGGAATGCCCCACAAGAGTTACCATGGCAAAACTGGAAGAGTCTACAGTGTTACCCAGCATGCTGTTGGCATTGTTGTAAACAAGCAAGTTAAGGGTGAGATTCTTGCCAAGAGAATTAATGTGCGTATTGAGCACATTAAGCACTCTAAGAGCTGCGATAGCTTCCTGAAATGCGTGAAGGAAGATTATCAGAAACAGAAAGAAGCCAAAGAGAAAGGTACCTGAGTTCAACTCAAGTGCCAGCCTGCTCCACCCAGAGAAGCATTCTTTGTGAGAACTAGTGGGAAGGAGCCTTGTGGGTGACATCCCCATGCGCACCGAGGAAGGAGAACCGTGCAGACCCCAGGCACAGTTAGTGCCTGAAGCATAACTCACTGCTTACTATATCTAGCTTATATATATAATCATACTTAGTTCCATGTAATCTTTCCGTATAATCACATAGGTATTGTAGTCGGAACTGTACTGACACATTTAGTGCTGATTTATATAATCCTTCTATATAACCATATAATAGTTTGTAGTAGGAGGAATGCCTAGAGCAGTCACAAAGCAGAAGCAGTACATGGGAAAACAGCCAGACCAGGACAAGAACCAAAGACCCAAGCGGTGGCGTCCCTGCCTGAAAGGGCATATACCGTATGGCAGGCTTGGAGCAAGAGCCTCTCCTCCTGATAAAGGAGTTGTAGTACCTTGCATCCAGTTTCTGTGGAAAGCAGGCCTCAGGCCTGAGATCCCTTAAATAACCGAGGGAGAAGAACCCCTCTGGTGTGACCAGTCATGGCGGCTGTACACACTGTCAGTCTTTTCTCACTTCTGTGCTAGCTCAAATCACCCTCCCATAAATATCTTAAGAGAAGAGCACAAGTCTGTCAGCTCCCACTGCATTGGCTTACAGTATCCTTCTATTAGAAATCCTTTGAAGTCTCCAGCCTCCAGATAAGAAGTGTTGCGCATGACACCTGTTGCACACAGCCCACCTCCTTGCCTCAGTGACGTAATAGGGGTGGACCCCTTTTCTGTACACGACCCTCTGCTACTGCACATGGCATGGCCCCCTACTGCACACAGCCCACCTCTCTGCCCAGGTGACATAATGGGGTGGCCCTTGCTTGTGACTCACGTGATTATGTATGTCCTATTACTAAGCCTATACATGATGACCTCACTCACAACACTGCCCCCTGCTTGTGCCTAATAAATACAGATGCTTCTGGGTATTCGGGGCCTCATCTGTCCCCCGCTCATAGGTGGCATGGCCCCCCGAGTCCAGATGCTCTTCACCAGTTCTTCAGTGTCCTGTCTCTTTATTTCTTGGATCCTGCACCTCAGCACAGCATAAGGGACACCCCACAACCCTGTGGGGCCCAATAGCCCCACAGAGCCTGAGCTGCTGGAACCTATTCCCTATGAATTCATGGCATAATAGGTGTTAAAAAATAAATAAAAGACCTCTGAACTGTAAAAACAACAACAATAAAAAACTCTTCACTGGCTTTCCATTGCACTTAATTTAAGAACCATAATTCCGCCGGGTGCAGTGGCTCATGCCTATAATCCTAGCAGTTTGGGAGGCCAAGGCAGGAGGATTGCTTGAGCCCAGCAGTTGGAGGCCAGCCTGGGCAACATGGCAAAATCCCATCTCTACAACAAATACAAAAAGTAGCCGAGTGTGGTGGTGAACATCCGTGGTCCCAGCTTCCTGGGAGGCTGAGGCGGGGATAATGGCTTGAGCCCAGGAGCTGGAAGTTGGAGTGAGCTGTAATAGTGCCACTGCATTCCAGCCTGGGACCAAAATTTGTTATTTTTCTCTTTTTTGAGACAGAGTCTTGCTCTGTCACCCAGGCTGGCGTGCAGTGGCGAGATCAGGGTTCACTGTACCCTTGACTTCCCTCGCTCAAAGAACCAAAATTCTTAGGATGGCCTTCCTGCAAGGCCGAGCATCATCTGACCTGCCTAACTCTCTTGCCTATCCTCCACTTTGTCACCCCATTTGCATCTGAGAAAATAAATGATCAATAATGATTCCTTTGGTACATTCTTCGTGTTACACCCCCTCCCTCCACCCCAGCAGCACTTATCTTCAACTGGCAAAGTTCTACTTACCTTTCAAGACCCATTCCTGTGTTTTTTTCTTTTTTAATTTTGAGATGGAGTTTCACTCTTGTCACCCAGGCTGGAGTCCGGTGGCATGATCTCAGCTCGCTGCAACCCCCTCTGCCTCCCAGGTTCAAGCGATTCTCCTGCCTCAGCCTCTCGAGTAGCTGGAATTACAAGCATGTGCCACCACGCCAGGATAATGTTTGTATTTTTAGTAGAGACGTGATTTCACCATGTTGGCCAGGCTGGTGTTGAACTCCTGACCTTGTGATCCACCCGCTTCGGCTTCCCAAAGTGCTGGGATTACAGGTGTGAGCCACTGTGTCCCGCCTAGAGGGGGTCTCTTTTTATATTAATTTTTCAGCTTTGAGATTCCCAGCCATGCAGGTGATGTAAATGTGAAGGCCAGACTCGTGGAGGGTGTGCACGTGGTTTCTCAGGAGATCATTTTTTCCCCTCTACCCAAAAACCAGATCAAGATGGACACATCCTTTTTGTCTCCCTTTGCTAATAGGTGTTTGTTTTTCTCCTGGTCTGTTCTTTCACTGTGGTTGTCGCCCTTTGAGGGGCCTAGATTTATCAAGGGTCTCAGTTGCAACCCCCAATTTCATATAAGCCCAAAGCTTCAACTCCCCCAAATGTTTGTTTAAAAACTCAAGCTATTGGCTGGGCACGGTGGCTCATGCCTATAATCCCAGCACTTTGGGAGGTGGAGGAGGGCAGATTACAAGGTCAGGAGTTTAAGACCAGCCTGGCCAATATGGTGAAACCCCATCTCTACTAAAAATACAAAAGTTAGCTGCGTGTGGTGGCGGGTGCCTGTAGTCCCAGCTACTCAGGAGGCTGAGGTGGGAGAATTGCTTGTACCTGGGAGGGAGAGGTTGCAGTGAGTTGAGATTGCGCTATTGCACTTCAGCCTGGGCAACAGAGCAAGACTCCATCTCAAAAAAAAAATTTAAAAATAGGCCAGGCGAGGTGGCTCATGCCTGTAATCCCAGCACTTTGGGAGGCCGAGGCGGGCAGATCACGATGTCAGGAGGTCAAGACCATCCTGGCTAACATGGTGAAATCCAGTCTCTATAAAAATTAAAAATAAAAAAAAATAATCGATGTTCTGGCACATTGAATTAAAAAAAATAAATAAATATAAAAATAATAAAAAACCAAGCTATTGCATTTGAAAGGATGTTTGTTTTTTTTATTTCCAGCATCTCCTTGGGTTGTGTGGGAGGAAGTTCCCATATTGTCAGAAAAGGAAGTCCAACTCAGTATTTAGTACGACTGTCTGTTTACTTGTCTATTTTCTCCATGAGAGCCAAGTTCTGGGAGGTCAGGAACTAAGGCTGACTCATCTCTGGAACAAAACACCAGGCCCAAGGTCTGGCACAAAGTAAATGCTCAGTGCATTTGTTGCTACTGAACCTTCACTTGGACTCTTCTAATGATAGGGAGCTCACTTTCTTTTCTTATCTTCTTTTTTTTTTTTTTTTTTGAGACGGAATCTCACTCTGTCACCAGGCTGGAGTGCAATGACGTGATCTTGGCTCACTGCAACCTCTGCCTCCTGGGTTCAAGGAATTCTCCTGTCTCAGCCTCCCGAGTAGCTGGGACCATAGGCGTATGCCACCACACCCAGCTAATTTTTGTATTTTTAGTAGAGACGGGGTTTCACCATGTTGGCCAGGATGGTCTCGATCTCCTGACCTTGTGACCCACCCGCCTCAGCCTCCCAAAGTGCTGGGATTACAGGCGTGAGACACCTCGCTGGTCCTGGGGAGCTCACTTTCTCCCAAGGTGGCGGCTTTCCTTTAGAGAGTGTGTGTGTTACCTCAGTGACCACCTGGCTAATAGCGGACAGCCTGCCCCTCATTTATGTACAACCTTCCCAACACTCAGCTTGTCCATCCAGATTCTACAGAGATGGGCTCAGGGCTTAAACATCCAGGGATAACTGAAGCTTTGAGCTTCGACTCAGAGGGAAACACATGGGCAGTTCCAGATGATATCCTAAGGCTCTCATGCACCATTGGTGGAGTCTCAAGTGGTACAGCATTTTGGGAGAGTAACTTGACAGCATCTGTTAAATTTGAAATGCATGTACCTATCAATCTTGCAATTCACTTCCCTGAAACTATTCTGTGCATCCAAGGATAGTCACTGTAGCATTATTTGTGGCAGCAAACAATTGAAAACCACCCAAATGTCTGTCAGTAAGAGTAACTAAATAAATTCTCCATAGTCAAGTCATACAGTGGAAAACTGTGAGGCTTTCGTTTTTGTTTTTGTTTGGAGACAGGGTCTCACTCTGTCACCCAGACTGGACTGCAGTGGCGCCATCACGGCTCACTGCAACTTCAGCCTTCTGGGATCATGGGATCTCCTGCCTTAGCCTCCCAATTAGCTGGGACTACAGGTGCACACTACCACAGCTGGCTAATTATTTTTTATTTTTTTATATGTAGAAATGAGGTCTCACTATATTGCCCAGGCTGGTCTCAAACTCCTGGGCCCAAGAGATCCTCCATCCTAGGCCTCCCAAAGCGCTGGGATTACAGGTGTGAGCCACCACACCCAGCCTATGCTTTTTTTCTTTTTTCTTTTTTTTTAAGACAGGGTTTCACCATGTTGGTCAGGCTGGTCTTGAACTCCCAACCTCAGGTGATCTGCCCGTCTTGGCCTCCAAAGTGCTTGGATTACAGGCGTGAGCCACCACACCTGGCCTATGTTTTTTTTCTTAATAGAGTAGGTCTATGTATATTGACATAAGTAGAATTCTAAGACATATTGCTATAAGTCTATAAGACAGAGTATATAATACCAAGAAAACAAGCAAACCTACTAGCAGTATAAATTGCTACCCCATGCAGGCTATTTAGTAATATTAGTCACCTTTTTTTTTTTTTTTTTTGAGATGGAGTCTCACTCTGTCACCCAGGCTGGAGTGCAGTGGTGCAATCTTGGCTCACTACAACCTCTGCCTCCCGGGTTCAAGCGATTCTCCTGCCTCAGCCTCCCAAGTAGCTGGGACTACAGGCACTCGCCCCCACGCCCAGTTAATTTTTGTATTTTTAGTAGAGACAGGTTTTCACTATGTTGGCCAGGCTTGTCTCGAACTCCTGACCTCATGATCCGCCCAGTTTGGCCTCCCAAAGTGCTGGGATTACAGGCATGAGCCATCGTGCCCAGCCTGTCAAGTTTTAGAATGCTAAACTTTTTTTTTTTTTTTCTGAGACAAGGTCTTACTCTGTTCCCCAGGCTGGAGTGCAGTGGCGCGCTCTCAGCTCACCACAACCTCTGCCTCCCAGGATCAAGCGATTTTCCTGCCTTAGCCTCCCTAGTAGCTGGGATTACAGACTTGAGCCACCACACCAGCCTATTTAAACTTTTAAAATAACCTCAGCTGACTAATCCCCACTAATAGATATTTATATTACAAATAAATATGCAAAATAGTGGGTAAAAATATTGCCACATTGTTTGCAATAACAAAATATTGGTACAAAAAAATAAAATATTAGAAACAAACTTTTTCTCCTTATGAGGCTGGATAAATACAGTGCATCCATTTGATGGGATACTATGCAGATTTGAAATAAAATGAGGCTGCTCCCCATATTGATATGGAAAAGTCTGCAAGATAGAGTATGAAGTGATGAAAAATAGGTGCAGAATAGTGTCCCTATTTTTCTTTTTAAAATTATTTTTATTATTTATTATTATTTTATTATTTTTTTAGTGTCCCTATTTTTAAGAAAAATACATGTATTATATGTTGGATTTTATTATTTCATTTTATTATTAATTTTTTTTTATGAGAAGAGTTAGTCTCAGGATATTATTAATTTTTGGAGACAGCATCTCACTCTGTTGCCTAGGCTGGAGTGCAGCGGTGCCCCAACCTCCTGGGCTCAAGTAATTCTCCCACCTGAGCCTCCTGAGTAGCCGGGACTACAGGCCTGCACCACCATGACCAGCTAATTTTTGTATTTTTTGTGAAAACGGGGTTTCACCATGTTGGCCAGGCTGGTCTCGAACTCCTGGGCTCATGTAACGCTCTTGCTTCAGCCTCCCAAAGTGCTGGGATTACAGTCATGAGCCAACATGCCCAATCTGCATTGGATTTGAAATTCATAGAATTCCTCTGGAAGGGATCACAGGGAACTGGAATTGGTTACCTCTACGAAGGAGACCAATAATTGGTAACTGGGGGAGGGAAGGACACCTGCTTTTCACTGTACTCCCTACAGAACCTTTTATTATAGAGAATTTTATTTATTTATTTATTTATTTATTTATTTATTTATTTATTTATTTATTTATTTATTTATTTATTTATTTATTTATTTATTTATTTATTTATTTGATTTATTTATTTATTTATTTATTTATTTATTTATGAGATGGAGTCTCCTTTTGACGCCAGGCTGGAGTGCAGTGGTGCGATCTTGGCTCACTGCAACCTCCACCTACCGGGCTGAAGGGATTCTCCTGCCTCAGCCTCCTGAGTAGCTGGGACTACAGGCATTCGCTATCATGCCTGACTAATTTTTTGTATTTTTAGTAGAGGCGGGGTTTCACCTGTTAGCCAGGATGGTCTTGATCTCCTGACCTCAGGTGATCCACCTGCCTCGGCCTCCCAAAGTGCTGGGATTACAGGCGTGAGCCACCACGCCAGGTCCAAACCTTTGTAATTTTAAACTATTTCCTTACAATTAAGTAAGGAAGTAAAAAATATTAAACCACAACCATAAAACTGGAAGCAAAACAAGCTGTACAAAACAAAACACTTTCTATATGTACACACACATGTTGTGTAAAAAGAAAAGGATACTAGTGGCAGTGGCAGAAGGTCTCTGGGATTGGATGAAGGAAAAAGGGTAGTCAAGGGTGACCTTGACTTTATCTTGTCATTGTTGGTTGTTGTTTTTTTTTAAGATACAGGGTCTTGCTCTGGTTTTTTTGTTTGTTTGCTTTGAGGTTTTGTGTTTGTTTCGAATTTTTGTTTATCGTTTTGAGGCAGGGTTTCACTCTGTCATCCAGGCTGGAGTACAGTGGTGCGATCACAGCTCACTGCAGCCTCAACCTTCCAGGCTCCAGCAATCCTCCTACCTCAGCCTCTGGAATAGCTGGTACTACAGAATCATGCCACTACATGCAGCTTTTATTATTATTTTTTGTAGAGATGGGAGTCTCACCATGTTGCCCAGGTTGGTCTTGAACTCCTAGGATCAAACAATTTTCCTGCCTCAGCCTCCCATAGAATACATATATATATATATAGATCTCTCTCTCTCTATGTGTGTATATATATATATATAGACTGCATTATATAAAAGATTATATAAAAGACTCCATCTCTCTCTATATATATATATAATCTAACTATATATCTGTCTCTTAGATATATATATCTTAGATATATATATATATATCTAGATATATATATATATATATATATATATATATATATATATGTGTATATATATATATATAAGAGAGAGAGAGAGAGAGAAATGGAGTCTTGCCCTGTTGCCCAGGCTGGAGTGCAGTGGCGTGATCTTGGCTCACTGCAACCTCCACCTCTTGGATTCAAACGATTCTCCTACGTCAGCCTCCCAAGTAGCTGGGATTAGAGGCACCCACCACCATGCGCAGCTAATTTTTTTTTTTGTATTTTTAGTAGAGATGGGGTTTCACCATGTTGGCCAGGCTGGTCTCCAACTCCTGACCTTGTGATCCGCCTGCCTTGGCCTCTCAAAGTGCTGGGATTATAGGCGTGAGCCACTGTGCCCAACCCCTTAGATTTTTATATAATATTTCTGCTAATTGTTACATCTGTTTTTTTTTGTTTTTTGCTGGAGTCTTGCAGTGGCATGATCTTGGCTCGTTGCAACCTCCGTCTCCTGAGTTCAAGCAATTCTCTTGCCTCAGCCTTCCAAGTAGCTGAGCTCACAGGCACCTGCCACTATGCCTGGCTAATATTTGTATTTTTAGTAAAGATAGGGTTTTGCCATGTTGGCCAGGTGGCTGGTCTCGAGCTCCTGACCTCAAGTGATTCACCCACCTCGGCCTCCCAAACCACTGGGATTACAGGCATAAGCCACCGTGCCCAGCCTGTTACATCATTTAAAATCCATTAAAAAAAAAATTCATTTTAAGGCCGGTGCGGTGGCTCATGCCTGTAATCCCAGCACTTTCGGAGGCTGAGGTGGGCAGATCATGAGGTCAAGAGACCAAGACCATCCTCGCCATGGTGGAACCCCGTCTCTACTTGAAATACAAAAATTAGCCAAGCGTGGTGGCGTGCGCCTATGTTCCCAGCTACTTGGGAGGCAGAGGCGGAAGAATCGCTTGAACCCAGGAGGCGGAGGTTGCAGTGAGCTGAGATTGCCCACTGCACTCCAACCTGGCGACAGAGCTAAGACTCTGTCTCAAAAAAAAAAAAAAAAAAAAATCCATTTTAATCTTTAAAAGTAGGCTTCAGGTGGATGGAATACAACCACAGCCCGGCAGTGGAATGAGCTGACCCTCCTCCTTCTGAGGGAAGGTTACATATTGTGCCCTTTGTCCCACTTGCCTTCCCCAAGGACAGCCTGGCTCAGGGTCGGCACCAGGGCTACTCCTGGCATCATTCCAGAGAGCCTCTCTTTTCACCTCTTACCCACTTGGCTCCCTGTCACCAGTGTTCTGGGCTGGGTTGAGAACCAGCACAGATTGACTATTGGGTTATAGTTCCAGAAGCCCCACCAATGTCAGGTTGGACAGAGCCTGCCCAGGAAACATGGAACATCTGCCTCTGACCTCTGACCTCTGTTCTCCCCTGAAGCCCCGCTTTTTTTTTTTTTTTTTTTTAGAGTTTAGCAGTTACTTGGAATATTCTTTCCCTTTCATACTCTACTACCTTTTCCCTTTTATATTTCTGTCTCATCTCATTCAGTGGAGAGAAGGCATCTGAAAACCCATCCAACTAGATGTGTAGGGATTTAATGTTACCACATTAATTGTATTTTAGGAGGCATCTAAAAAGGGCGATGCTTAACTATGAGGGAAGACACAATAATGATGGAATCCTGGCACCAGTGAAGAGATCCTGAGACAGAAAGGCCTTGCTATCACTCTTCAGTCATGTTGATAGGCAGTGCCACAGAGGGCTTAAGAACATGGCACTGAGGCTGGGCACCGTTGCTCATGCCTGTAATCAGAACACTTTGGGAGGCCCATGCAGGAGGATTGCTTGAGCCCAGGAGCTCAAGACCAACATGGGCAATATAGTGAGACCCCATCTCTATAAACAACAACAAAAAATTAGCCAGGCATAGTGGCACACACATGTAGTCCCAGCTAATGGGGAGGCTAAGGTGGGAGGATTCCTTGATGCCAGGAGATTGAGGCTTCAGTGAGCTGTGATCACACCACCGCACTTCAGCCTGGGTGACAGAGACCCCATCTTAAAAAAAAAAAAGGAAGGTGGGCACTGGAGCCAGGCTGCAGGCTGACAGATTCCTATCTGTCGCTTAGCAGCTGTTGAACCCTTGACAAATAACCTCTCTGTGCCTCAGTTTCCAAATCTGCAAGATGGAGATAAAAGTAGCTCCTTATAGGACTGTTGCGAGGCTGTAATAAGATATTACATGAAAAGCCTGTAGAGGTGAGGTTGGAGTACTACTTGAGCCAAGGTATTCAAGTCCAGCCTGAACAACATAGTGAGACCCCCGTCTCTAATTAAAAAGAGAGAGAGATTGTCTGTGCTATCTTGAGAAAAATAAATAAATAAATAAATAGAAATAAAAAGTTAAAAAAAAAAAAGAGAGGCCAGGCGCGGTGGCTCACGCCTGTAATCCCAGCACTTTGGGAGACCGAGGCAGGTGGATCACGAGGTCAGGAGATCGATAACATCCTAACACAGTGAAACCCCGTCTCTACTAAAAATACAAAAAGTTACCTGAGCGTGGTGCTGCATGCCTGTAGTTCCAGCTGCTCAGAGGTTAAGGCAGGAAAATTGCTTGAATCCAGGATGCGGAGGTTGCAGTGAGCCGAGATCGAGCCACTACACTCCAGCCTGAGCTACAGAGCTAGACTCCGTCTCAAAGATAAAAAAAAAAAAAAAGGCCGGGCGCGGTGGCTCACGCCTGTAATCCCAGCACTTTGGGAGGTCGAGGCGGGCGGATCACGAGGTCAGGAGATCGAGACGATCCTGGCCATGATGAAACCATGAAACCCCGTCTCTACTAAAAATACAAAAATTAGCCGGGCGTCGTGGCACGCACCTGTAGTCCCAGCTACTCGGGAGGCTGAGGCGGAAGAATCGCTTGAACCCAAGAGGCGGAGGTTGCAGTGAGCCGAGATTGCGCCACTGCACTCCAGCCTGGCGACAGAGCAAGACTCTGTCTCAAAAAAAAAAAAAAAAAAAAAAAAAACATACACAGAGAGAGATTCTCTCGCCAAAAAAAACAAAAAGAAAAAAGAGAAAGAAAAGGAAAACAAAAGGCCAGGCACAGTGGCTCACGCGTGTAATCCCAACACTTTGGGAGTCTGGAGCCCTGGAGTTTGAGACCAGCCTGGGCAACATGGTGAAACCCCATCTCTAGTAAATATGCAAAAATTAGCCATGCATGGTGGCGCATGCCCCTATACTCAGCAGGCACGAAGAATCACTTGAGCCAGGAGATGGAGGTTGCAGTGAGCCAAGATTGCACTTGGGTGACATAGCAAGACTCTGTCTCAAAAAGAAAGAAAATAAATAAAAAGGTTTCCGAACTATGCCAACTACCCCTTAAAATCCTTTTGGTTCTCACCAATCTCTCACATCCCACCAGTGCGTCTCAGCGGCCTTCACTCACCAAATCTGTTACACTCCATCAGAATCTACACCCCTAGGCCCTTTCCTGCAGGCCTTGTTTTTCTTCTTCTTTTTTCCTCTCACCTTTCCATCCTGTCTCTGTCACCCGGTTATCTCAGTTCCATATCTCAAAAGCCTAGAAAGCAGGCAAATAAGGCAGAACTCTCCTTAAAAAGTGATGCGCAGGCCAGCTGTGGTGCCTTACACCTATAATCCTAGCGCTTTGGGAGGCCAAGGAAGGAAGATTGCTTGAGACCAAGAATTGGAGATTAGCCTGGGCAACATAGTGAGACCCTGTCTCTACACAATAATTAAAAATTAGCTGGGCATGGAGGTATGTGCTGTAGTCCCAGCTACTTAGGAGGCTGAGGCAGGAGGATTGCTTGAGCCCAGGAGTTTGAGGCTGCAGTGAGCCATGACTATACCACTGCACTCTAGCCTGAGTGACAGAGACCCCATTTCTAAAAGTCAAGGCCATGCGCAGTGGCTCACACCTGTAATCCTAGCACTTTGGGAGGCCAAAGTGGGAGGACTGCTTGAGCCCAGGAATTCAAGACCAGCCTGGGCAACAAAATGAGGTCTCATTTCTACAAAAAAAAAAAAAAGAAAAGAGAAAAAGAAAAATTATTCGGGCATGGTGGTGCAGGCTTGGATAATTTTATTTATTTATTTATTTATTTTTATTTTTTAAAGACAGGGTTTCACCATGTTGGCCAGGCTGGTCTTGAACTCCTGACCTCAGGTGATCCACCCACCTCGGCCTCCCAAAGTGCTGAGATTACAGCCACCACACCCGGCCAATTTTTAAAAAATTCTTTGTGTATAAGAGGTCCCCACGGAGGGGGGGGAAAAAAATAAAGAAGGGATCCCACTGTGTTGTCCAGGCTGCTCTTGAATTCCTGGCCTCAAACAATCCTCCCACCTTGGCCTCCCAAAGTGCTACGATTACAGGTGTGAAGCCTGTGTATATGAGTTTTCTATGCTGTGTAACAAAACCTCCACAAACTTAGGGGTCATGACAGCAGCTATTTATTAGCTCGCAATTCTCTAAGTCAGAAGTCTGGGCACAGTTCATCTGGGTTCTCTGCTTGGGATCCCATAAGGCTGAAATCAAGGTGTTGGCCAGGTATGTCCTCATGTGGAGGCTCAACTAGAGAAAGAACAACTTCCAAGCTCCCTCTGGATGTTGGAAGAATTTATTTTCTTGTGACCATGTTACTGAGGCCCTGTTTTCTCACTTTCTGTTGGCAGGGGACCACTCTCACCTTGTAGAAGTCCCCCTTGGGTCCTCGTCAGTGGCCATCTCCACACATATGGCAGTTTGGTCCTTCATGGGAGTGCCACTGCTTGAAAAAATGATTCTGTTAGGTAAAAATACTGTACATTTTTGAAAAACACATCAACTCTTTAGCTCTGTGATTGTGGGCAAGTTTCTTCAAGCAGCCTGAGCCTCCATTTCCTTATTTGCAAAGCTGGGAAAACAATAATGCCCACTGTGGAGAGTTACAGGCACATGGAAAAATAATCAATTTAAGCTGCTGATTACATTCGTTTTGTTTGTTTGTTTGTTTGACATAGAGTTTTGCTCTTGTTGCCCAGGCTGGAGTGCAGTAGCACAATCTCAGCTCACTGCAGCCTCTGCCTCCTGGATTCAAGCAATTCTCCTGCCTCAGCCTCCTGAGTAGTTGAGATTACAGGTGCCCATGCCTGGCTGATTTTTGTATTTTTAGTAGAGATGGGTTTTTACCATGTTGGCCAGGCTGGTCTCGAACTCCTGACCTCAGGTGATCCACCCGCCTCTGCCTCCCAAAGTGCTGGGATTACAGGCATGGGCCACCACGCCCAGCCTACATTAGTTCTAACGAACAGACTGGGTCTAGCACAGAGAGATTAGATGAGTGCGAGGCACGGTTCCCCTACTTGGAGGAAACTGCAAGACCAAAACCCTGGAAGCAGGAAAGGTGGCGGTTTTTTTGCGAAGGGTGCATGTGTGTGGGTGTACAGAGAATGCTGAAAGAGTGGGCGAACACAGCTTTGCTTATCCCTCCAGTCAGAATTTACTGGATGCTTACTGTGTACCTGGTATCATGAAAGGGTGCCCGGCCAGCAGTATGAATCCAGCCTGGAAGTGGGAAAGAGCCAAGGAAGAGGTGTGAGTTGGAGAGGGAAATGGTCTGAGCTTCAGAAGTTTACTTGCTCCTAGAAGTTTACCTGCTCCCCTCCTGGGTTCAAGTGATTCTCCTGCCTCAGCCTCCCAAGTAGTTGGGATTAGAGGCACCCACTACCACACCCAGCTAATTTTTGTATTTTTAGTAAAGATGGGGTTTCACCATGTGGTTGACTCAGCAGGAAGGAATCCCCTTCTCTTGTGCACCCTCTCTCTCTAGACTCAAAGCCTGCTAAGGACCCATTTCCCAAACAGAGACCCAGGAGGGAGTTGCAGAATCTGGCCCCATCTGGGCAAGACAGACAGGGTGTAACTCCAGACGCCAGTTCCTTTCCTTCTGCTCCTGGATGGCCCCAAAACTATCCCTTCTAACGACCTATGGTCAAGGAGGGATACAACAATTTCTCTTTCAAATTTTTAAACATGGGGCTGGGTATGGTGGCTCATGCCTCTAATTCCAGCACCTGGGGAGGCCGAGGTAGGAGGATTGCTTGAGCCCAGGATTTTGAGAACAGCCTGGGTAACCTAGGAAGACCCCTGTCTCTAAAACAAAATTAGAAAAATAAAGTTCTAAATGTGGTAAATCATGCTGGGCACTCAACTAGAGCAGCTCACTTGGGAACTTGTCCACACTCACAAACATATCCTCAGGACCCCCGAGTCACTGTCCCACCCTCATGCCATGGGCAGATGGACTCAACCTAAGCCAGGCTTTTGGCTTTCTGCCACTTGCCTCTTCTCTTTGAAATGAATCGTGTCCTGACCATCACCTCCTTGCTGACGGGGGCTTTAAGCACAATTCACACAAACAAGCCACGATGCCTTAAGGTTGAGATTGGGAGGTGTGTTAAGGGAGCAGGAGCCAGCCATTCTGCAGATGGGGAAACAACTGAGGCAAAGGGAAAGGAAGTGACTTGCCCAGGCTCAGGCAGTGAGCCCAGGACAGACCAAGACTGAAATCTGACAATCAGGCCAGGGATTACACACACACACACACACACACACACACACACACCCACCACAATTTGAGTTATTCTCAAATTTAGGTATCTGTGGGTTGAACAACAAAGCTTTTTTGGTGTTTTTTTTTTTTTTTTAGCCAGAGTCTTGCTGTCTTGCTCAGGCTGGAGTGCAGCGGCGCCATCTCGGCTCACTGCAACCTCCGCCTCCTGGGTTCAAGTGATTCTCCTGCTTCAGCCTCCCAAGTAGTTGGGATTAGAGGTACCCACTACCACACCCAGCTAATTTTTGTATTTTTAGTAGAGATGGAGTTTCACCACATTGGCCAGGCTGGTCTCGAACTCCTGAGCTCACTATGTGCCTTCCTTAGCCTCCCAAAGTGCTGGGATTACAGGTGTGAGCCACCACACCCAGCCCACAACAAAGCTTTTTGAATAGAAGTTCTTGGGATATGGCCTCTTGTTAATGTGTAGGGCCATCTGTTGGGGGTATTTGGGGATTATGCCTGCTCTAGCTGGCTTTACCAGTTTAATGTTTTCCCTCTTTGTCTCAGTTTTTTCACCGGTAAGATAGGAAGAATTATTATCTATGTCAGAGGGCTTCCTCTCAGCCTCACTCTCTATCTCAAAGTGGTGGGGGGAAAGGGTGGAGTAGGAGGGGAGTGGTGAGCCAGTTCTCCAGCCAAGCACACAGACTGGCTCATACCTGCAAGAACACGCAAGGTCCCTTGAGTGACATACCCAGGCACCCAGGCACCCAGGCTGACACATCTCTTTAAGTGGGGGGAGAGAGATGGCAGGCAGTGGCAAGCCAGTGGGGAGCCCCCAGGGCTTGGTGAGGGCAAGCCCAAGGAATGGAAGGGTGGCCCTTTTTTTTTTTTCTGAGACGGAGCCTTGCTGTGTCCCCCAGGCTGGAGTGCAGTGGCACAATCTCGGCTTACTGTAACTTCTGCCACCCAAGTTCAAGCAATTCTCTTGCCTCAGCCTCCCGAGTAGCTAGGACCACAGGCATGCACCACCACACCCAGCTAGTTTTTCGGTATTTTTTAATAGAGACAGGTTTTCACCATGTTGGCCAGGCTGGTCTCAAACTCCTAACCTCATGTGATCCTGCCTTGGCCTCCCAAAGTGCTGGGATTTCAGGCATGAGCCACTGTGCTCAGCCTGAAGAGTGGCCTCTTGCCCTCCAGTCCTGAAGTCCATGAAATTGGGCAGGTACTCATACCTGGGCATGGGTTAGATGGGTGTGGGTCCCTATTAACTCTGAGTATGAGCTCACGTGCATGTGTGTATATGTTTATATATGGATGCCTTCATTGTATGCACAGATACCCATGATTATCCATGTGTGTGCATAGGAATGGCACCTTCTGCCTGACTGGAAATGAGACTCCAGAGTTATCCCAAGCATGATGCGCGCCGCCTTATTTTTTTTTGAGACGGTGTCTCCCTATGTTGCCCAGGCTGAAGTGCCGTGGCATGATCACACCTCATCGAAGCCTCAACTACCCAAATTCAATTGATCCTCCTACCTCAGCCTCCTGAGTAGCTGGGACTACAGGGGCTGGCCACCATGCCTAGCTAATTTTTGTATTTTCAGTAGAGACAGGGTTTTGCCATGTTGGCGAGGCTGGTATTGAATTCCTGGGTTCAAGTGATCCTCCTGCCTCGGTCTCCCAAAGTGCTATGATTACAGGCCTGCACTGCCTTGCCTCACCCCACTGCCTCTTTTTACAGTCTGCAGGCCCAGACCAGGGTCTCAGAATACTAAGCCCACTTTCCGGGGCCAGGGTCAGTAGATGGCTTTGCTGCTATATGATTCTAAGCAAGTATCTTGACCTTTGTGTCCCTCAGTGCACCTCAGTTTCCTCACCTATAAAATGAGGGGTCTCCTCCAGCCCAGATAATAAATCTCTGTAGTGGACAGGAGGAATGGGTCCTAGGGGTTTCAGGAGGGGCCTCCACTGTCCCCCACTTCCATGGGTACCTCTGACTCTACAGAGAATTGGAACACAGATCTGACGTAGCAGTCTAGAAATGGGGTTTAGCTAATGCTGGGAACAGAAGCCAGTCACTTAGGGTACCAGAATGTGGCCAAGAGCCCCATTCTCTGGGCTTGGGGAACCAGAACCCTCTCAACAGACCATTGCCTGTACACAGGATAGAGGGTCCAGGTGTATACTGCTGTACCAGCCACCCTTCTGGACCTTCAAGCTATAACTACTGAGCCTTTAATGAAAGTCTACTCTATGCAAGACCCCCACAAGCTGGGTGAGGGCAATACATGGACAAAGACCCTGCCCTTGGGATGCCAACTATCCACTTGAGAAGACACATTCACATACAATGAATCATCATCACTTACTGTTTATTGAACAAATAAATGACTATCCATCAAGGTAGCTATCAACACGTGGGTAGGAACAAGGAAGGCTACCTAGAGGAAAAAAGAGTGACTAGAATCTCTCTTTCTTTTTTCTTTTTTTTTTTTTTTTAAGAGACAGGGTCCGGGCCGGGCGAGGTGGCTCACACCTGTAATCCCAGCACTTTGGGAGGCTGAGGCGGGCGGATCATGAGGTCAAGAGATTGAGACCATCCTGGCCAACATGGTGAAACCCCGTATCTACTAAAAATACAAAAATACAAAAATAAAAAAAAAGAGACAGGGTCTGGCTCTGTCATCCAAGCTGGAATGCAGTGGCTTGATCATAGCTCACTGTAACCTTAAACCCAAGTGATATTCTCGTCTCAGCCTCCTGAGTAGCTGGGACTATAAGTGAATGCCATCTGGCTAATTTTTTCATTTTTTGCAGAGAAGGGGTTTACAGTCTCTCCGTAAGACTGTTGGCCAGGCTGGTCTCAAACTCCTGGCCCCAAGCAATCCTCCTGCCCTGGCCTCCCAAAGTGTTGGGATTACGGGTGTGAGCCACCACACCTGCCCAAGTAGAATCTTGAAGACCAGAAAGATCTGGATTTCAGAAAGTTCTGAAGAAGGCATTCCAGGCAAGGGAAACAGCTTGAGCAAAAGGGTGGAGAGGGGAGAGTACTGAAGAGACAATGAGGAGTTTGACTTTAGCACAAGGTGTGTGTAGGAGAAGGGGAGGTGAAGCTGCAGAGAACCGGGGCTGAAGCATGGGGGGCATGAGTGCTGTGTTAGGAGTGTGGGAACAAACAAGTGTTGTGACAGGAGAGACATGTTAGGGATTATTTAGTTAAAGTCAGCAAGTAGGTTTGAGAGGATATGAGGTTAGCAGGAAGTGGCTGTGATTGGCAGAGGCTCAGAATTGCATGGCATGAGGACACTTTGGGTATAACACTCCAAGGGCCACAATGCCACTCCCACCGCTCAGGCTCTGGTTATTTTTTCCTGGCTTTTTCCTCTGTCACTAGGGTTAAGGAGTCCCTTGGGAGTTTTAGATTAGGCTGGGACAGTTTTATCACTGCTAGAGCATTAACCTATGGCCTAGGTCACATCCAGCCTCCTTCTGGGCCAGATGGGCAGTTCTCAGACCGGACCAGCCCTGCTCTGCTGACCTAGAACTTCTGGCCCTGGAGATTCTGAGATGTGTATTTGTGGTCTCTCCTCAGGCACCTCCTAGGCCACTGGGGAGAGTTGGGGCCTAGAGTGTGGGGTGGGCAGAATCCTGAGGGCAGAGAGTTTGGAAGACTCTTACAATGGCAGCTTTAGAGGGAAGCCTGGATGCATTGTTTGACAAACTGAGACCCAGAGAGGTAACACGACTTGAGGTCACACAGCAAGTCTAGGGCACAGTCAGGACTGAAAGGCAGTCCTGGGGAGGATGAAGCACCCTGGGGTTTAGACCATCTCGTGCATGTAGAGAATGGAGAGGGTCAGGGCTGGGAGCTATGGG
The DNA here is from genome assembly GCA_036589455.1 of Ateles fusciceps. NCBI lineage: Eukaryota > Metazoa > Chordata > Mammalia > Primates > Atelidae > Ateles > Ateles fusciceps. The sequence continues at coordinate 2,481,958 of JAZHEH010003223.1, forward strand.
TTCAAATCCCGGGTCTGCCACTGACTATACTTTTGTGACCTAGGAAAGTCACTTGAGCTCTCAGAGTCTGTTTCCTCAACTGTAAAACGAGGAAAATATCCACCTTTTGGGTTGTTGTGAAGATCAAAAAACATACATAAAGCACCATAGCACAGGTCGTGGCACACAGTAAGTGTTCAATAAATGCCTGCTAGTGGTATGGTGGTGCAATAGTAGGTGCCCAATAAATGTTGAATGCATTGTTGAATACGAGTTCACACGTAACAGTGAGCTTGTGAGACTCAGCTTCCTCACGTGTAAATCAGGACCCATAATCAGTCCTCGTTCTGCCATTTCTGTACAGCCCCGGTAGCAACGTGGATTAAATAAAGTGTGTAAACGTTCAAGTGCAGAGCCGTCTCAGGTCAATGTTTACTCAGCCCAGGGCAATTCCTCTCCAAGTCCTACTCTGCAAAATTTCCCGTCAGCTTCACTAATTTCTCTGCATTCCCAGATGCTGCCCCGGAGCCGCGGGTGGGGGATGCCCCCTTCTCAAGCCTCCCAAGCTGATGAAAAACAGGTTGGGTAAACAGAAAGTGTGTAGGGCTGAGGAGGTGAGCCAGAGGAGGGAGAGCGAGGAGAAGGGCAGTGGGGGAGAATGGAGGTGCACGGACGTGGTGTGTATTGGGGAACTTGGATATAGGATGCAGTAAAAGGATTTGGGGAGCAGTGGGAGAGGGGGAGAGGTGAGGGCGCTGCGATCCGGGAAGAGTCAGGAAGATGAGGAGCCGGTAGGAGGGAGTGGAGATCCTCCTCGCGAAGTGCTCGCCGCGGCGCAGGGCTCTCAGCTCCCCCGCAGCCGCTTCCCCCGACCACCCGATCCCCTACCCGGCTCCGAGAGTGTTTCCCGGCCCGAGCTCCCGGCCCGCAAACCAGGAGGAAAGGGGCGGGGCGGGGGGATCCGCGGCCTAGGATTGGCCGCCGCCCTGCCAGCCGGTGACGCGAAGCGGGCGGGCCCCTTTGTGAGGTCACAATCAGCTGTTTGAACGTTCCAATTTGTGCCGTGAGCCCCGCTGCAGCGGCCGCACAGACTCAAAGCCCCGCGGGCGAGCGCAGCAGCCTGGAGCGACTGCGGCCCCGCCGCCTCCCCCGCAAGCCCGGGTGATGCGGCAGGGCCTGTGAGCGGCCGGCGACCCTGGGACGCCCCGCCGCTCAACTACCTCAGCGCCGCGCCTCCCACCCCCGCCCTCAGGTAAGTCCTGACCCGCGTGGGCCTGGGGGGCTCCCCCGCCACGGACACGCCCTGCGCCCCCTGCGCCCGGGCCTTTGTCTGTCTCCGCCGGCGGTCGCCGGGGCCGCGTTCCCGGCTCCCGATTGGTTGACGCACGCCCGGTAGCTCATGACGTCGTCTATTTGCATATGACATTGAGACGTCACCAAGGCCGGCACCGCCCCCCACGGGCTCGGGTCCCTTGTCCTCCCTTGACCCGGTAGCCGCTGTGTCGGGGCTGGGCCCTGGGTCAGACGCTGCCATCCAGAGGGGGTTGCAGGGGGGTCGGCGATTTCCTAGGCTAATCCAGGGGCTGGGGTCAGGCCTCTGATCCCCTACTTTCTCTTTGCAACCTAAGGAGTCAGACGGCGCTGCTGGGCCTAGGTTGAGGGGACCGTCAGGAGTTCAGGGCTGCCTCGGGCTCTAGGTCTTTGGGACGGCACCAGATGGTGGTGGGATCCCCCTCCCTCCGGCTCCAGACTCCGCCCCCAGGGACTAACAGAATAACATCCTCCTAATCCCTGATTTGTGTGCAGTGCCTTAGCTGATGTCACTCCCAGACCCAAAATGAGGGGTCTTAGACCCGAGTTCACAGAAGGGGCAACAGGCCCAGAGAGGAGGATTAGCTCACTGGAGGTCACACAGCCAATTAGAGTCATGCTCACTGAGTGACAGATGCGTTATTAGCCAGGGGCATAGACATAGCAGGGGCTCAATACAAGTGGCAAGATACACATCTGCCTTCCTCTGGGGACCCGATCTTGGGCTCAGCATCATCACAGTGTGATAGGCTCCTAGGTCTCCTTACTCCTGGACCCTTTTCCAGGGACTCTCTGGAGATTGGTTCACGTTTTGTGGTCCTGACCCCTTCTGTCCTCACTATACCTTGGAGTCCTAGAGTCCAATAAAATCGCTGCCTCCCAGCTGTTTTGATCACAGAGAGGTGAGTCATTGGCTGCCTCCGGGTGTCTCCAGGGCTGATGTTGGGGTGGAGGGTGGGGTGAGGGTTCCCTCTATTGGCCCTTTACCTCCCCAACTCCCTAGGCTGTCAGCCCAGAAGGACCTAACCTGGCCTAGTGCAGACAATTGCAAGTGTTTTGTTGCTCCCCCCCTCACACCTTCCGCCCACAGAGAGTATAGGAGAAGGAATAGGAAAAGGAGAGTTTCCCTCTTAACAAGTGGATGGGGCCTAGAGGCTGAACCAGGAACTCCATTGCAGCTGGGAGTTTGCTCAAGGATGGGCTGGGGGTAGGGGTGGCTTAGGGCTCAAATGCTATTCTGGGCAGAGCTGCTGTAGTTATTAAAGGGAATGGTTCTCCCTGGAGCAGAACTGGGAATGTGAGAACCAGGAAGCTGGCAGGGCTGGGAAAGAAATCTGGGAGGCTCCCCAAGTGGTCAGGAGAGGGGGCAGGCACTGGCTGGCTGGTGGTGCTGTCACTCTTGGCTGTCACTGACTTGCTGTGTGACCTCAGGCAGGGAGCTTCTCCCCTGAGCCTCTCTCAGTAAATGCATGCTAAATCTTGGTGCCAGGAACCCCAGACCCTTTTGTAGCTAGGCGAGGGGTGGTGTGGCTAGGTCAAGGTCTCTCTTTGACCTCCCCTGTACCCCTTCATCATTATATTCTTGGGGATTGTTTGCAGAGTCTTTCCTGTGTACAGTCTGGACTGGATGCTCAGTAACTTGGGATTAGGCCTGCCCTGTCACTATCTAGCTATGTATTTTTGGATAGACTTATGTCCTCTTTCTGATCATCAGATTGTAAAATGGGCTGGGTGAATGTGATGGTCCCTGAAATAGCTCTTAAATTCTCTTTCATATTCTATGAAGTAGTAGGTTCTTGGAAAGAGGATGTGCCTTATCAAGGCCTCAATATTCCCTTACTTCAAGAGGGACCAAACTCTCTGGGCTTTTGGTAATGGAGTCACTAGCTCCTGTGGCTACAGATGAGTTAGGATACATGGATTGTGCTGGGTGGACACTAGTTGGGGGGTGGCCTCACCTTCATAACCCCTGTAGATCTCCCACACCAATCCCACCAGGGAAGCCAGCATCTTGAGCCTACTGTGCGTCTGCAAATGTGGAAATATTCTCAGGGTATGGAAGTGAAGTGATTCTGCAGCAAGTGTGAAAACATTCCCAGGGAATAGAGGGACGAAGCAATAAGCATGGAAATACTGCAGGTGGATTAGCAGAAAGAGTAGAAATGCCTCCAGGGAACGGAAGTCTGGACATGCCCCCAGGAAGTTCTACAGGAAGTGTGGAAACACCCTTACAGAAAGGTGACAAGTGGCTCAGCAGCAAAACCACTGACCATCTTTAGGGAACAGGTGTGGAGAGTCAGTCAGGCTTCAGGTACATCCTGGGGAGTATGGCCAGCAGCCCCCAGCCAAGCTGTAGTCCTGAGGTAGGCTGACATGGGGAGGTGGGGGTGGATCTAGAGCCACCACCATTTCTGGAGCAAGGGGCCTCCCTCTTCATCTTCACCCAGGGAAAGATTGGTTGAGGGCTTGCTTGGGTCTGGGTCCAACCCTCAGTGCTCATCCTTAAGGGCCCCTGGAATCTGACAGCTCCCTTCCTCCCTCATCACCTCCCACTGACCTGCTGTCTCCCTGAGCCCAAGAAACCTGATCTTCCTCCTAGCCTGGGATGCTGCCCTTGAACAGGAGCCGGCATGCCATCTTTACACCTCATATGACAGACACAACTGAGGTGTGCCAAATCACATGGTAAGATGGTAGCAGTTCTATGGGATTTCTGCTGGCCAGTGCTTTTTAAACCACACAGGCTCCAGGAGTGGTTCTTAATCTCTGGGGTCAAGGATTGCTGTTTAGGAAATCACGATGAAAACCAAGGTCCCTTTTCCCAGAAAAATACACATGGGCAATGATCCCTGGCCACCAAGTTGAAAATGTCAAATTCAGACAGACACCCAGCAAAGGCAATAGAATACAGTGATTCTGGGTGCTACTTCTGGAATCTGACTGCATGGGTTCAAATCCCAACTTTGTCTCTTACTAGCTTGAGACTTTGGGACAGTTACCCTCTCTGAGCCTCAACTTCTTCAACTGTAAAGTAAGGATAGTAATTATTATCCACTTCCTATAGTTGTGAGGATTACATGAAGTAATATAGGTAAAGCTGCTTAGTATAGTGCCTGGAACATGAATGTTAGCTATATTATTATTATTATTATTTTGAGGCCGAGTCTCGCTGTGTCACCCAGGCTGGAGTGCAGTAGCGCCTCCTAGGTTCCAGCGATTCTCCTGCCTCAGCCTGGGATTACAGGCACCTGCCACCAGGCCCAGCTAATTTTTGTATTATTAGTAGAGATGGGGTTTCTCCATGTTGGCCAGGCTGGTCTTGAACTCCTCACCTCAAGTGATCCACCTGCTTCTGCCTCTTTGCCATTAACCATCTTTTTTTTTTTTTTTTTTTTAGATGGAGTCTGGCTCTGTTGCCAGGCTAGAGTGCAGTGGTGCAATCTTGGCTCACTGCAATCTCCACCTCCCGGGTTCAACCAGTTCTCCTGCCTCAGCCTCCCTCAGCTGGGATTACAGACATGTGCCACCACGCCCAGCTAATTTTTTTATTTTTAGTAGAGATGGGGTATCACTATGCTGGCAGGACGGTCTCAATCTCCTGACCTCATGATCCACCTGCCTCGGCCTCCCAAAGTGCTGGGATTACAGGCGTGCACCACCGTGCCCCGGTCACCATTGACTATCTTTAGGGAATAGGTGTGGAAAGTCAGTCAGGCTTCAGGTATAAGCTTGACTAAATACATACATACATACATACATACATACATACATAAATTTTTGGAGACAGTGTCTTGCTCTGTCGCCAGGCTGGAGTGCCATGGCGCGATCTCAGCTCACTGCAATCTCTGCCTCCTGGGTTGAAGCCATTCCCCTGCCTCAGCCTCCCGAGTAGCTGGGACTACAGGCATGCACCGCCATGCCCGGCTAACTTTTTTGTATTTTAGTAGAGACGGGGTTTCACCATGTTTGCCAGGATTGTCTTGATCTCCTGATCTTGTGATCTGCCCGCCTCGGCCTCCCAAAGTGCTGGGATTACAGGCATGAACTACGGTGCCCAGCTAGCCTAGCCATATTATGATGATAACAAGTAGACAATATGGGCAATTTCCTCCCTGCCTGGAGAACTCCTATTTACTCCTCAAGGTCCAGCTTGGATGTCCGGTTCTCTGGAGACCTTCCCTGACACAGCTGTGTCATCTGTCACTCTTTCCATGTTCCTAAAGTACCCTGTAATAAGTAATTTATTACTTTATTGAGTGCTTAACATATGCCCAGACGCAGTTCTAAGCACTTTATAAGTGTTTAGCTCATTTAGTTCTTTTTTCCCCCTTTTTTCTCCTTCAACAACTTTGGTATAGCTAATTTAAGTCTTATTACAGCCTGGAGGAGGATACTATTATTAGCTCATTTAATTCTTATAAGAGCCCGGAGGAAGGTACTATTATCATTGCCTTTTGAGAGATGAGAAAACTAGGCACAGATAAGTTAAATAACTTCCTAAATTCATACAAAAGATTTTTTTTTTAAGCCTGGATTTGAATGAAGAAAGCACATACCCCCAAAGCGTCCACACACATCCCTGTTTTGTGTACCCTTCTCCCTGCTCTGGGGGTGATATCTTCTGTCCTCTGCCCCAGGCCAGGAGTGCGGTGAACCTCAATCAGTGGTGGCTCTGACGCCCTTCTATGATTCCCAGGTTTTTGCACTGCCATAGGGCGCCCCCGTGAGGCCGCTTCGCCCCCCCACCATGTTCCAACGCCTCACCAGCCTCTTCAGCACCCCCCCGGCCCCCTGAAGACCCGACTGCCCCCGCGCCTTCGTGTCGGAGGAGGATGAAGTGGACGGCTGGCTCATCATTGACCTGCCGGGTGAGGCCTGGGTCAGCCTCCTGGGCCTGTGAAGTCATCCTAAGGGCAGATGGTCGAGCAGCGGAGGGGGAAGGGCTGGGGGGTTGGGGGGGGTCTCCCAAACCTACTGGAGGTGGGGTCACGGGGCCCCTTCCCATGAAAGCCGGGGCACTCTCCTGGCGGCTCAGGAGAGGCTGCAAGTCAGGACTCCTAGGGCAGCAGGGCGAGACTGTGGGCCTGTGGGTACCCTGGGGCGCTGCGGACAGGCTGCGTGTCTGACTAACGATACCCCTTCTCTCCCCGCCCCCTTGTCCGGTGTGTGTGTGTGTCCCTCCCCGCTGCTCCCCTCCTCTGCACGGCTCCCACCCCGCGCCCCGTAGACAGCTACGCGGCTCCACCCAGTTCCGGGGCCGCCCCGGCCCCCGCGGGCCGCCCTCCGCCCGCGCCCTCTTTGATGGACGAGAGCTGGTTTGTTACCCCCTCCCGCCTGTTTTACTGCAGAGGGGCCTGGGCTCGGTCCCGCCCGCCTCCAGAGCAGCCCCCTGGAGGACCTCCTCATCGAACACCCCAGCATGTCCGTTTACGTCACCGGCAGCACCATAGTGCTGGAGCCCGGGCCCCCCTTCCCCCGCCTCCCGACGCGGCCCTGCCTGAAGGCGACCTCAGCGAAGGGTGAGCGGGCCGGGGGGCGGAGCCTGGAGGCCCGGGGAGATGGATTTTGGAGTCCAGGGTCCAGGGCAGGAAGCGCTCGAGCGGGTAGCGGCCTTGGGAGGGTTGCCTTTGAGACAAAGTCGTGGGCCCGTGGGCCGCGGGGCGAGGCTAGCAGCGGGACTTAGGGTGAGGGGCGGGGCTGTCGGGTGGGAGAGGCGTGGCCTCGTGGCCGGGGCGGGGCTTGGGAGGGAGGGCGTGGCTAAGAGGCCACGGACGGATTTGGAGGCTTGAGGAGCGTGGCTGGAGTGCCGAGGGAGTGGGACTTAAACAGAAAGGCAAGGGTGGAATTGAGGGTGGGAGTCCAGTCTTCCCCGAGGTCCAGTTTACCTGTCAGGGGCTAGAACCGAGGAGACACCTCCGGGTTGGCACCCACAAGAAGGGCGTCGGGCACCCCAATCTGAGCAGACACAGAACTGCAGCAAGGCAAGGGTGGGAGATGGCAGCGCCCCTTAGGCCTCCCGGCCGGCTTACCTGGCCTGACCCAGCCCCGCTCTGTGTCCACAGGGAGTTGGCGCCCGCTCGCCGCGAGCCCCGGGCCGCGCGCCACGCCGCTCCTCTACCCGCGCGGGCGGCGCTGCTGGAGAAGGCGGGCCAGGTGCGGCGGCTGCAGCGGGCCCGGCAGCGGGCGGAGCGCCACGCGCTGAGCGCCAAGGCGGTGCAGCGGCAGAACCGAGCCCGCGAGAATCGTCCGCGCCGGCCCAAGCACCAGGGCAGCTTCATCTACCAGCCGTGCCAGCGCCAGTTCAACTACTGAGCGTCTGCTGGTCGCGCCGCGAACCCCTTGCCGACTACCGATCCCTGTCGGGCCCCTCCGACGCCTCGGGCTAGACGCTGAAACCTCCCTCCTTAAAGCGTGTGAGGTTGGGTGATAGCCGTTCCTTCCCTGACACCCTCAATTTCCCCCATCTCTGATCCTCTAATCCACCTCTGAGCCCCTTTCAAGCCCCCTTCACCCTTGCCCTTTCTGGCCCCCATCCCCAGCATCTAATCATCCATGCCCCCTACTCCTGACCCCTCCATCCTTTCTTCTCTGGTCCGAATCCCTGTCTCTCCCCTTCACCCTTGCCCTCCAGTCCTCTACCTCTGGCCTGCTCCTATTTCTGAAAGCTTCTTCCAGTCCCTGATCTGGCTCATTCCCCCACCTTCAACTCCCACCTTACGTGACTCACACTATCCCATGTTTGGTATTACACTCACCCCCTGTTCCCTTATTCTTCATTCCCAGTAATTTGCTCCCAAATGGCGGGGACCCTGAGCCCAGCTCTGACCAGGTAGTCTGTGCAGCCTGGGCCACTGTCATTGCCCTCTAGTAAGAGCTCGGGGTTTTGCTTTTAGTCTCCCCCTTCCTTCTGCCTTGGGGGCTGTACTCTGTGGAGCTGCTTAGGCCTGGAAAGGTACAGTATGTAGAAGAGGACTGTGCAAGTAAGTTAGAGGGAGAAGACGGAGGGAATCTAGGAAAAGAGGCAGCCTATTGGAGATTCGGACAGGACAGACATGTTGAGAAGCTGCAGGGAGCAGGGCACCAAGGGAGCTCGCACTGTGCTTGCTCAGAGAGGCCAAGCCCTGCTCCCAGGCTGAAGCCTGGAGTCTGCCCCTACTTCCCTTTTCTATAATCCACCCTTCTGCAGGTTCTTGAATCTGAAGGGCTTAGTTAGTACCTTGCCACTCTACCCCTGACATGTCACCCGAGTAGAAGCTGGGCAAGGTCCCACCATCCTGGCTGTTTGTTCACAAGCCCAAGGTGCTAGAATAGCTTAGGGGAGATGCAGGCCACAGGGCTTCTAGGCAGGCAAAGGGCATTCACCCTAGGTCAGAGTGCAGAGCAGTGATGCTGGAGAGGACACGCCATGGGGTGAAGCCATCCCAAGGCTGACAGCTCAGCCTTCACCTTGCTTGCCTCTGGTCTTGTATTTCACACGCTGCTCAGTATGGCTAGCCAGCAGTCCTGAGTAGGAGTCCAGGAGCCCCACTGTCCCAATCCCCAAATTGTTCCTATCCAGGTTCAGGGCCTTCAGGGGGCCTCTTCTCATTTTCTCCCACAGGCCTCTCTTTCTTTCTAGGTTGCTGGGGGAGAAATGGGTGCCCTATGGTCCCTCTCCTCTCCTCCTCCAGAAACCTGAATCCCTGGGGGAGACAGAAGGGACAGAGGCTTCCCCCTTCTTGTGGAGATTGAATTTTGGGCTCAGACACCAGCAACAGCCTCTTGGGATGCCCGAGTTGCTTCCCATTTCCTCTTTCTAGTCATCCTTTTCTAGTGTACTCACTCTTCCTTGGAACTTTTAAGACTTCTTGGTACATATGAACATAGGTCTTCCCCCCTCACCCCCAACTCTAGGTTTCCAGGCCTCACAGCCAAGCTGAGGCTTGGAGAAAACTCTGCAATCCCATGAGGGCAAAGGCAGCTGCCCTCCCTGACCCTATAGCCCCAGGCTTCATGGGGGATGTGTGGGGAAGGGATGGGATATCCCCATGGATGCTGGGATGAGGGCAGAGGAAGACCTGTTGGGGTCTCCTATCCCAGGGAATAAGCCAAATTAACACTAAAAATGGATCAAAGCTCCCATACCAGTCCACTAGGGCCCCAGTAGTTGACAGCCTTGCTCCACTCCCTAAGTTCTCCTTTAGTTACAACCTAGTTGCTTTTATTCTTCCAGCTACCACTTGGGCACTTCACAGCCAGCCTAGGGTCTTCGGCACCTCCAAGAGCTGAAACTCCCTCCAACCCTTCTTGCCTGCTCCTCACTGCCAGCTGGGGCCTAGGCTCAGTCCTATGTGGTGCCCATGATCCTTCTGGTGGGGGGAGAGTTTAAGTTATAGGGCATTTGGCTCAAATTTAAAAAGGCCTTGTGTTTACCTATATTTGTGGAGGCTCCTGTAGTTCTAGAACCCAATCTCTCACCTGGCTGGTTGCAAGGCTCATATTTTTTGTACTTTTCCTATAGATTCTGTAGCATTTGAGTGTGGCAATATTTTAATTGTGTATAGATTTCTAAGAACCAATACTACTCAGTCTCCTGCTAGTCTGACTCCTGAAGCATCAGACCTTGTCATACTGTACTTACTGTGTATGTGCCTTTCACCTTTGAGCATGCTTCAGGATTTTTTTTTTAAACCACAGAACTTGAATACATGAGGGAACCAGAGTTCACAAAGTCCTATGCAACCTTAGGAGGAGGTTAGAGAGTCTGTTTTGATTGATGTTTTCAGTGGCCCTAGAGGAGTTTGTACCAATTTGTGAGTATTAATGTCAGTACTACCAGCACTTTGCCAAAACTGTGTCAGAGGGACCCCTGTTTCTCGAGAGAGTCCCAGTTACATCAAAGAGTGACTTCCAGTTATTCCCTAGTAAGTCTGAGTGGTTCCTTCAAGCTGGGTGTCTTTCCAGCCTTTGCCAGTCTAGCCCCAGCAGGGCAGCGTGTGTGTATGAATGCAGTTTGGTGCTGTTTTAGAGTATGCCTGCTCCCCAACCCCCTGCCTGGAACCCTCTGATCAACTTGCTCTGACCTGTAATGTCTTAGGTGCAACAAGGACCCCACCAGAGCTCTTGGATGCCCGCCTAGATCCATGTGGCTTTATGTGAGGGGACTGAATGCAGACACACCACAGCCCACTTCTACTACTTTCCCTCTCACCCTGCCACCTAGTTCCACATGGAACCAACAAGTTGAGTGCGTCCCTGTTGGGTGCTCTCTATTGAGACTGGCTGAAATGAGACTTTGGTTGACCATGTGATGTGTCGACAGACTCAAGGAAACAACCACCTAACCGGGTCACGTGGCATGCCTGTGTATGTGTGGAACAGAATTGATTGTTAGACTGTAATGCTGTTCCTCTATGGGAGAAAAAAATTAATATAAAGAAAAACAAATAAAAATCTATTTAAAGCACATGATACGTTTTGCCTGAGTTGAGCTTAAGTATGAGAAGCACTTTGTAATCTTAAGCACAGTAGTGGCGTAGAGTATTATGATTAAGCTGGCTTTGGTTCTGGTTTGTGTGTCATACGGGAGAGGAAGAGGGTAGATAAGCTTACTGGGAACAGAGCCAGACAATGGCTTCTGACTCATAAATGACTACTTTTAGAGGATCTTTATAATGCATGAAGACAGTTGGAACAGAGATGAGAGTAAGAGCATGACAGAATGACCAACTCATCCTTTTGGTCTCAGGCACTGGGTTACAGCAAGGGCAAGGAGCCACTGGAGGGGAAAGGATGAAGTCTAATCCTAGGGGAGATGCAGCAGAAGGCTGAAGCCCAGGCTGAGACAAGGCCAGGGCCCCAAGCATCAGAGTCTCCTGAAAGTTGGGGGTAGGGTGGGGCAGAAGCAGCTGGCTTTGGAGGTGACACAAATTTCAAAGCAGGGCAGCCAGAGTGAAATGTCGTGGACATCTCTGAAATGCATAACACAAAATGACCCCTTTAATTTGGTAGCTGCTCCATCTAACCACAGAATTGGACTGAAGGTAGAAACCTGACCTAAACTGGGCTAGATTCTTGATGCTGGCACAATCTTAGAGGCCAGTCTGGGCTTACTCCTCTATGGAGGAAACGGAAGCACAATTGTTTTGGAGCAATCCACCATGCACATGGAGGAGCAGATGTGTGTGATGTGGTGAAAAATGCCATCTCCGCTGCTGACAGCCTCCTGTCCCTAGAAAATCCTGGGTGGCCATTGATCTCTAAGTTGGTTTTGTTATTTGCATCCAAAAGAAATTTGAGCAATAAGATATCAAAGTACCTGGCACAGTGCTGAACACAGCTAGTTTCTTCAAAGCCAAGAATGAGGTGAGCAAGTATGTACATTTTCCTCAACTTGCCAGCTGGGCATCTCAGGTGCAATGAGGACTAGATGAGAATCCCATTCACAAAGAAGGCTGTGTCTGCTTAAGGACCAAAGACAGAGCTTATCACCCAATAATCCCTTACCAATAACATAACTTTATGTTCTATGACAATGACATTTATTTAACACATTATTTCACATTGTACAAATCCTTAGATTCTCTTTATTCACTGGTCCATTTCTACAACAAATACATCCAAAACACTATATAATAAAATTATTTACAACATTTCCAAATGAGAAGATTGCTTTTGCCCCCCACTACTGCTATTCACACACAGTACTTCCACGGCACAGTACGTCATTAGGAGATCTAAAAATGCTCACCCTGTACTCTAGGCTGCTTAGGAAATGTGAAAACTAATAACATTTTATAATGGCATTAGCTCCTTTCAATACAAGAAAACATTTTAGAAACCTTGAACTTCAACTTGCAACACCAAAAAGGGCTCAACAATCCTGCTTTCCCCATTGCACTTTATGAAACAGGTTGCAGGGGACTAGGAAAAGGGCCACATTATTAAAATTACTAACTGTACAGAAATGGATTTTAAAAAGTCACAGCTCAAAATTGCTCTTTGTAAAAGTCACACACATTTACAAGTATCATCACCGTCCTGGTTGTTTACTTGGATTTTCTTCGCTTGGATTGCACCGCACTGGTTATGTCTGTAGAGGGAAAGAAAGGACATGTTCAGTGGTGGTAACTCTTAACAGCAGCCCCTTTAGGCCGTGTGCAACAAGCAGAGCAGACCTACGGGGAGCCCTATTTGACTTGGAAGCTGTCTGAGGGGCACTCTGAATGGAGAGAGTCACGAGCGCTGCTTGAGGGCTTACATGGGAAGAGGGCGTGGCCCTGCATTGGGCGGAATTGGGGAATGTGACTGAGGTGGTGGGGAGATGAAGCACACCTGACTAGAGAAAGTGCAGAGTGGAGACAGCCTTTGTAGCTGGGCAATTAACCTCACGGTTTCCTTCACCAGTTTCCATCATACAGTGAAGTGTGACTAGACTGACAATGTTTTTGGCGAGAAATCAGTAATGCCATAAGCAAGTGGTAAATTGCGTTAGAGTGCAAAATAACGTCTTAGGATCCCTTTTGAAGCTAAGCTATTGTTTTAAAGTAAGGAACTCTTTTTGTCATGGTAAAGTCAAGGTCTAAACAAAACGACCATGGACTCTGGTCAATGAGTGTCTACTGTGGCCCAGCCAGTTATATCAAGACTGTGGATACATATACATACAGTCATGAATGCAATTCAGAACAAGCAACAGCCTGCTCTGAGCCCAAGTGAGCCTGAAGGTTTCATGGAAGAGGTGGGAACTGAGTGATTTACACATGGAATAACAGTGACATAAAGGGAAATGACTATGTTTTGATTTCTTTAGTTTCTATTGTACAATCAGTATCTTAATTTTATGCTAGACTTAAACCGTGTTTCTTAAAAGCTTTTTGGCCAGGCGTGATGGCTCACACCTGTAATTCCAACACTTTGGGAGACTGAGGCAGGAGGCTCACTTGAGCCGAGAAGTTTTGAGGCCAGCTTGGACAAGATGGTGAGAACTCATCTCTACAAAAAGCAAAAAAAAGAAAAAAAGAAAAAAATTAGCTGAGTGTGGTGGCACATGCCTGTAGTCCCAGCTACTCAGGAGACCAAGGTAGGAGGATCACTTGAGCCTAGGAGTTCATGGCTGAAGGAGTTCAAGGCTAAAGTGAGCTATGTTCATGCCACTGTACTCCAGCCTGGGTGACAGAGACCGTGTCTCTACTAAAAAAACAAAAACAAACAAAAAAAACTACACAAAGTTAAGGCAGAGTACAGTGAATAGCTTGAACCTCTCCAAATGTAAACATTTCTTTAGAATCTCATATTGATTTCAAAAGGTTACCTTTATTTCATATTTTGGTTTTAATATGAAAATAATGTTCTAAAATTACTTCTCGTCAAGAAGAAAAAATGCTTCTACCTAATACATCAATACAGAAGATGAATCAGATTTACCCATTTCTAGTAACTTGGCTGAGTTTTCTGATACTGCATATTAGGTTGTATTCTAAGCAAATTTTCCTTTGTCTTTTGTATCATAATATTTTGTGAACCCAGATGCTAATAAATATATAGAGTTTGAGAAAAAGGAAAAATTTTACTGCTCTGTTAGCTAAGGTGACTGCTAAGAAGTGAGGCCTAGATGACTTTCCAAGAGGTTACCAGTACAGTAATTTCAGGCTTCTGCTGATGGAAATTTCACTATGTTTATCTTCTCAGAAGTCATGTGCTTTTTGTGCCATGTGGTAGAATCAGTCTTTCTGATTTACTCATTAGTCTTTTACTAATCAGAGGACAGTTAATCTGCTGGGATGTTAATAATGGTGTTCTTTATTTTAATCCATGTAAATTAAGAGTCTCACACAGCCCACACAACTCCCTAAAATCAATTCTTCACGTCCGACACTCAAGCTTCATTTTCACTGCAGCAAATTTGTCACTTGCAGTAAAAATAGGCAGGGTTTTTGTCTTGCCAGTGTTCATCCTCAGAAAAACATTCATTAATTGTGGGTAACACCCGCCATGGGCACCGAGGAAGGAGAACCGTCCAGACCCCAGACACAATTAGTGCCTGAAGAATATCTTAGTTTATAGTGTTATTACTCAGCTATTTCCTTTATATAATCCTTTATATATAATCATATATTAGTATATAGGATTAGTGCCTGAAGTATAACTTACTGTTTACATATATCTAGCTTATATAATCATACTTAATACTTACATCTAACATACTTAGTTCTATATATCTTTCTATATAATCACATAGGTATTGTAGTCGGAACTGTACTGACACATTTAGTGCTGATTTATATAATCCTTCTATATAACCATATAATAGTTTGTAGTAGGAGGAATGCCTAGAGCAGTCACAAAGCAGAAGCAGTACATGGGAAAACAGCCAGACCAGGACAAGAACCAAAGACCCAAGCGGTGGCGTCCCCTGCCTGAAAGGGCATATACCGTATGGCAGGCTTGGAGCAAGAGCCTCTCCTCCTGATAAAGGAGTTGTAGTACCTTGCATCCAGTTTCTGTGGAAAGCAGGCCTCAGGCCTGAGATCCCTTAAATAACCGAGGGAGAAGAACCCCTCTGGTGTGACCAGTCATGGCGGCTGTACACAGTCAGTCTTTTCTCACTTCTGTGCTAGCTCAAATCACCCTCCCATAAATATCTTAAGAGAAGAGCACAAGTCTGTCAGCTCCCACTGCATTGGCTTACAGTATCCTTCTATTAGAAATCCTTTGAAGTCTCCAGCCTCCAGATAAGAAGTGTTGCGCATGACACCTGTTGCACACAGCCCACCTCCTTGCCTTGGTGACATAATGGGGGTGGACCCCTTTTCTGTACATGACTCTCTACTACTGTGCACGGCATACATAATTATGTGAGTCGCAAGTGAGGGGGACCCGTACTGCGCAGGGCCCACCTCTCTGCCCAAGTGACATAATGGGGTGGCCCCCTCACTTGTGACTCACATGATTATGTATGCCCTATTACTAAACCTATAGATGATGACCTCACTCATGACCCTGCCCCCTGCTTGCACCTAATAAATACATATGCTTCTGGGCATTTGGGGCTCTCACCCATCTCTACTCACAGGTGGCGTGGCCCCCCCAAGTCCAGATGCTCTTCACCAGTTCTTCAGTGTCCTGTCTCTTTACTTCTCAGATCCTGCACCTCAGCACAGCATAAGGGACACCCCACGACCTTGTGGGGCCCTACAGCCCTACAATTAGGTCAACTTTGAAAGCTTTTCCCCTTGTTGTGATATAAAGGATCAAGTGTTTGAGAAACATATGTGGCTGGGAAAAAAAGTGGAGAGTGGGGGGGTAGGGGGAGAAGGAACCTCAGACTCCCCCTCCTTCCTTGCTCCTTTCCATCTGTCACTGCTCCGAGGCACCCAATAAACTGGCAGGCTGCTTCTGAGCGTGAATCAATGAGTGGGGCCAGAAGTAAACAAGTGATTTGTGCTAGAAACTGCAAAAAAACCCACAAATACACCATTAAAAACCCTCATCTTATGGCTGGGTGCAGTGGCTTCCATCTGTAATCCAGCACTTTGGGAGGCCGAGGCGGGTGATCACTTGAGGTCAGTAGTTCAAGACCAGCCTGGCCAACAGGGTGAAACCCTGTCTCTACTAAAAAGAAAATACAAAAATTAGCTGGGCGTGGTGGCACATGCCTGTAATCCCAGCTACTGGGGGCGCTGAGGCAGAATTGCTTGAACCCGGGAGGTAGAGGTTGCAGTAAGCCAAGGTTGTGCCACTGCACTCCAGCCTGGGTGAAGAAGCGAGACTCATCTCAACAACAACAACAACAACAAAAAACCCTCATCTTGGCTGGGCACGGTGGCTCATGCCTGTGATCCCAACACTTTGGGAGGCTGGGGCAGGCAGATCATGAGGTCAAGAGATCGAGACCATCCTGGCCAACATGGTGAAACCCTGTCTCCAACTAAAAATGCAAAAATTAGCTGGGTGTGGTGGCACACACCTGTAGTCCCAGCTACTCAGGAGGCTGAGGCAGGAGAATCACTTGAACCCAGGAGGCAGAGACTGCAGTGAGCCAAGATCACGCCACTGCACTCCATCCTGTGTGACAGAGAGAGACTCCATCTCAAAAAACAAACAAACAAAAAAACCCTAATCTTTTGGATACTGTGCCGGGGGTCGGGGGGAGACATGGAGAAGGATATACTTTTTTTTTTAAGACGGGGTTTCACTATGTTGGTCAGGCTGGTCTTTAACTCCCGACCTCAGGTGATCCACCCCCCCTTGGCCTCCAAAGTGCTTGGATTACAGGCATGAGCCACCACGCCCGGCCCGAGGATATACTTTCATATTTCCATGAGGAAAAAAATTTTAAACTGAGTTTGAAGTCTTTATCACCTTCCCTGGATAATTCCAGTCAATCTGAGTCATACTTTCCGTGTCTGAAAAAAGATTTTTTGATGAGTTTTTTGTTTTGGTAGTCAATTTTATACTCCCTCCAAATGTTACCACTTTTACCACTCTAATGAATAGGCAAATTACTTTTTTTTTTGACACGGAGTCTCACTCTGTTGCCCAGGCTGGAGTGCAGTGTCGCGATTTCATCTCACTGCAACCTCCGCCCCTGGGTTCAAGCAATTCTCCTGCCTCAGCCTCCCGAGTAGCTGAGACTACAGGCATGCACTACCATGCCCAGCTGATGTTTGTATTTTTAGTAGAGATGGGGTTTTGCCATGTTTGCCAGGTTGGTCTCAAATTCCTGACCTCAACTGATCTGCCTGCCTCAGCCTCCCAGTGTTGGGATTACAGGAGTGGACCACTGTGCCTGGCAATAAATTACTTTTAAGGTAAGAAATTCTAGGTAAGTGATATAGAAGGTAATGATCCAGTCAGTGTGTACCTCACTCAGACTGTGATCAGCACACTGTTCTTAAAGTCTGCATGGCCTGACTGTGAACCTACCTTCATTTTTTTAACCATCAGGGATTTTACAAAATTAGTGTCTCAGCCAGGCGTGGTCGCTCACGCCTGTAATCCAAGCACTTTGGGAGGCCAAGGTGGGTGGATCACCTGAGGTCGGGAGTTCAAGACCAGCCTGACCAACATGGTGAAACCCCCTCTTTAAAAAAAAAAAAAAAAAAAATTAGTGTCTCTTCACAGAAAGACAAATAGTTCAAACTCTAGTAGTGGAGTCATGTCTTAGAACCAACTAGGTGGTAAAGAACTGGGTCAATAATAGTCTTTTAGTGACTGTCATTGGGGGAATGTATGTCATTGGGGGAACATTTAAATTTGTAACCAACCTAATAAAGGGATTTGTTTTTCAGCCTTGTTGCCTCATTTTGACCTTAAGCAAATTTGACTAAATCTACAGTACAACACTCTACTTATGTAACCTCTATCATCCAAGGAGCTTTGGAAATGGACTTTGACCTTGCTCACATCATTGTGCCTTTCACTGTATTACTACTTTTTTTTTTTTTTATGAGACAGAATCTTGCTCTGTCACCTAGGCTGGAGTGCAGTGGCGAGATCTCGGCTCACTGCAACCTCCGCCTCCCGGGTTCAAGCGATTTTCCTGTCTCAGCCTCCTGAGTAGCTGGGATTATAGATGTGTGTCACCATGCCAGGCTAATTTTTGCATTTTTAGTAGAGATGGGGTTTCACCTTGTTGGCCAGGCTAGTCTTGAACTCCCGACCTCAGATGATCCACCCGCCTCAGCCTCCCAAAGTGTTGGGATTACAGGTGTGAGCCATCGTGCCCGGCCTCACTATACTATTTCTGGCTGAGACTTTTAAGTAATTGTAAAAAATTCTGAAATTGGCCGAGTGGCTCACACCTGTAATCCCAGCACTTTTTTTTTTTTTTAAATATTCACCTGGGGTGCAGGTGGGCTAAGGCCGAAGGGGGTTAGTAATCCCAGCACTTTTATTGGCAGAGGTGGGCAGATCACTTGAAGTCAGGTGTTCAAGACCAGCTTGGCCAACATGGCGAAACCCCATCTCTTCTAAAAATACAAAAATTGCCAGGCGTGGTGGTGCATGCCTGTAGTCCCAGCTACTCGGGAGGTTGAGGCAGGAGAATCACTTGAACCCTGGAGGCAGAGGTTGCAGTGAGCCAAAATCATGTCACTGCACTCCAGCCTGGGTGACACAGCAAGACTCTTCTCAAAACAAACAAAAACATTCTGGAAATTTTCCTTCACAATTTTCACGGTTGGTTTCTAAATGAAGCTGCTAGAGTACACTTTCCAGCAATTACTCTTCAGGGTTTTCTCCCATGACATTATCAATGTATGCTCATTTGCATATCTACAATAATAACACTTCTGTTTTAATTCAGTATATCTGTATACCCTGTATTTTTTTAGACAGCTGCTTCTCAAGTCACTGGCTGTGGGTAGGGTGAGGCTATCATGTATTGTGCTGTCAGAGGCATGTTATGGTGCCCAATGGACACCCAGAGCTGCTGATAATTACAGGTTGCTCTGAACTTTCCTTAAATTAACATATTTTCCTGGTTTCAAACTTATGCTTTGAACTTCATGTTTTTAACCACCTCTTTAAAGATAATTACCTTTTTCCCAGTTGAAAATACAACAAAAACTATTATAAATGGAAGAGTAAACAATGATAAAGCAAGCCAGAAAAATCATTTGTGTTTTTGTGGCAAATTCACCATGTCAGCAAGGAGAACTACTCATTTGCATGTTTGTAAACAACACATCTAATCAGGTGCAATTTTAAAAAATGATTTGTGGTAGTGAATTTTTGTGTAATTAGAAGTGACCCAACCAACCAAAACAATGGATCAAAGAATGACCAAAACCATGTGTGCCTTCCTGGACTTGCGCAGAAACCATCCTCCCCACCTGCTCTGATCTGGCAGTCTGGCAGGCCTTGGCCAGCATGACGTTAAGCAAACTCGGCTCTCACAGCAGGAGCGTGATTAATGTCACTGGTTCTCCAACAATACAAAAATAACAACACTTTTCATTACAAACTGCTCATAGTGCTTCTCAGCTTTAGAGATTTTCATGAAAAACACAGCATGTTTCTGCGTTTGTTTGCATATGATATGTATGACCAAATTCTTATTAAATGCAAAAAGAAAAAGCCGCCTTTCCCCCTCCAAACTTTAAAAAGTACGGATTCTGCAGGAAGATACTTCATTCATATTTCAGGTACCCAGCACTGCATGTTTCCACATTTGAGATGCATGCATTTTACATAGCAGCTCAGTATTTTGTGATCACATTCTGGGTATGGGTTTAAATACAATCACACTACATTATTTTATAACTTGGTTCACATTTTTGGATACAATATACAGGCCAAAAATACGCATAATCTTTAATTTGGCTCCAAGAGCTTTAATACTTAAAAACCAAAAGAGCTACAGTCCTCATTTCTGATTCAAAAGGTAACTGTGATACTATGCTACATATTTTTTGGTTTTTGTTCCACATTCCTGGCTCACAGCTCCTATAACTCTTGTAATTTCCTAAGGGACTGAACAATCTTTTGTTAAAATATCTGGCCTTTTGTCCGTGGTTCCTGAAACAGCTCTGAGGTTGAGTTGATCACAAATGGCCAGCTCTTTTATCAATCATGCCTATGTAATGAAGCCCCCCTAAAAACCTAAAAGGGACCTACCTCCCTTTCTCCTTCTTCCTTCATATAACAACTACAAAAAACAAAATCCACAAAAAGACTGAATTCAGGGGGCTTCGCAGGTGAACAAGAACACATCCATATGCTAAGAGAGTAGGGCACCAACTCCACGGGGATGGAAGCTTCTACACTTGGGACCCATCGAGACCTTGCCCTATGTATCTCTTCATCTGGCTGTTCATTTATATCCTTTAAAACAGTGGTCTCCAGCCTTTTGGCACCAGGGACTGGTTTCGTGGAAGACAATTTTTCCACGGACCGGGTGTTGGCGGGGAGATGGTTTCAGGATGAAACTGTTC
Organism: Ateles fusciceps; assembly: GCA_036589455.1. Classification (NCBI taxonomy): domain Eukaryota; kingdom Metazoa; phylum Chordata; class Mammalia; order Primates; family Atelidae; genus Ateles; species Ateles fusciceps. The sequence goes on from JAZHEH010003223.1 coordinate 2,502,165, forward strand.
CACCTCATTATCAGGGATTAAATCTCATAAGAAGCATGCAACCTAGATCCCTCACATGCACAGTTCACAGTAGGGTTCACACTCCTATGAGAATCTAATGCCACCTTTAATTTGACAGTAGATGGAGCTCAGGCGGTAATGCTTGCTTGCCCCCCACTCACCTCCTGCTGTGCAGCCCAGTTCCTAACAGGCCACAGACCACTACCAACCAGTCCATGGCCTGGAGATTGGGGACCACTGCTTTAAAATATCAGCAGGGCCTAGTGGCTCATGCCTATAATCCCAGCACTTTGGGAGGCAAAGGTGGGAAGATCACTTGAGCCCAGGAGCTCTAGACCAGTGTGGGCAACATGGTGAGTCCTGTCTCTACAAAAACTAAAAAAATTAGCTAGCCATGGTGGTGTGTGCCTGTAGTCTCAATTACTCAGGAGGCTAAGGCAGGAGAATTGCTTGAGCCCAAGAGTTTGAGGCTGAAGTGAATGATGACAGTGCCACTGCACTCCAGCCTGGGTGACACAATGAGACCCTGTTTCAAAAAAAAAGAAAAAAAAACCTGACTGGGCATGGTGGCTCACATCTGTAATCCCAGCACTTTGGGAGGCTGAGGCAGGTGGATCATTTGAGGTCAGGAGTTTGAGACCAGCTTGGCCAACATGGTGAAACTCTGTCTCTACTAAAAATATAAAAATTAGCCAGGTGTGGTGGCAGGCGCCTGTAATCTCAGCTAGTCAGAAGGTTGAGGCATAAGAACTGCTTGAACCCAGGAGGCAGAGGTTGCAATGAGCCAATATCATGCCACTGTACTCCAGCGTGGGCAATGGAGTGGGACTCCATCTCAAAAAATAAAATAAAAGTAAAAAAAAAAAAAAAAAAATCTATCATATGGAGGCCAAGGTGGGAGGATTACTTGAGGCCAGGAGCTCAAGATCAACCTGGGCACATGGGGAGACCCTGTCTCTACAAAAAAATTAAAAAATTAGCCAGGCATGGTGGTGGACACCTGTAGTTCCAGCTACTTGGGAAGCTGAGGCAGGTGAATCACTTGAGGTCAGGATTTCAAGACCAGCCTGGCCAACATGGCGAAACCCCATCTCTACTAAAAATACACACACACACACACACACGCGCGCACACACACACACACAAATTAGCCAGGCATGGTGGTGTGACCCTCTGTAATGCCAGCAACTCAGGAGGTTGAAGTATAAGAATCGCTTGAACCTGGGAGGTGGAGGTTTCAGTAAGCCGAGATTGTGCCACTGCACTCCAGCCTGGCCAACAGAGTAAGACTTTGTTTCAAAAAAAAAACAAAAAACAAAAAACAAAAAAAAGAAAAAAGCTTTATAATAAACTGGTAAATATGTTTCCCTGAGTTCTATGAGCCACTCTAGCAAATTAACTGAACCTGGTTAGAAGGGGTTCATGGAAACTCCAGTTTTTAGCCAGCTAGTCAGAAGCACAGGTAAAACAACCTGGGGCTTGTGCCTGGCACTGGAAGTGGGCAGCAGTCCCATGGAACTAAGCCCTCAACCTGTGGGATCTGATACTATCTCTAGGCAGATAGTGTCAGAATTGAACTGAAGGACACCCAGCTGGTGTCTGAGGCAGAACTGATTGCTTGCTTGATGTGTGGGAAGAAAACACCTTACATCTGGTGTCAGAAGCATGTAGTGAGAGTATAGCAGGAGAACTGAGTCTGTTTTTTTACTCATACATGGTAACTTAACCAGGTACAGTTAGAGAATGATGGCTTGAGGTCTTGAGACTGATGTGGAGACCTATACATGACTGTGATTCCAGGGACTGACCAGAGTTATGCCATTCTTTTTTTTTTTTTTAATCTTTTTAGCTATGCCATTCTTTAGGGAGACATTTAACACCTCTCTACGCAAGAGCACAAAGCCTGAGAATCATTATGCCCCTCTTCTAAGCCACCTGCTAAGCCTCAAAACATGGATGTGCCAGGCATTCCAACATCACCACTACCACCACCTGGACAATGTCCAGTTTAAGTGTACAGGCTTATTCCCCATCCCTAACACCCACTAAAACAGGTTCTAGCTTTCCGTCTTTTCTTGGCTGGTAGTTCTCTACAGAGCAGTTCTAATTTGAGCATCTCTTCTTAATTGTCCCAGCTGCTTCTTAGATTCTTTCTGGTGCCCTGTAAATAACACCTTTAGTACCTTGAGGCTCTGGGCTGAGGTCAAGGTTCCAAAGATCTGGTGTGTGATATCTTTAAAGGCCAATACCTTTTCCCTACTTTAAAGGTAATTACATACCATATTCTATATCCTGGAAAACCTTGCTCCTTTGGGAGAATGAAAGGTTACAAGAACATGCAGAACTGAGGGGAAGGAGATCTTCCCACAGAACTCCAGGCATGTTCCTTTTTTTTTTTGAGTCAGAGTCTCGCTCTGTCGCCCAGGCTGGAGTCCAGTGGCACGATCTCAGCTCACTGCAACCTCCACCTCCAGGGTTCAAGTGATTCTCCTGCCTCAGCCTCCCAAGTAGCTGGGACTACAGGTGGATGCCACCACGCCCAGCTAATTTTTTGTATTTTTAGTAGAGATGGGGTTTCACCATGTTAGCCAGGATGGTCTCGATCTCCTGACCTCGTGATCTGCCCACCTCGGCCTCCCAAAGTGCTAGGATTACAGGTGTGAGCCACTGTGCCTGGCCCCCTTTTATGCTCTAAGTTTAGTACTTCAACATACTGAAAAGTATGCTTCCTTCCAAACTAGTTTCTGCCTAGAGATGATTCCCAGGGAGGAGGAAGGAAGTTATTGGCTTCATTTCTCCACCTAAAGTGAGGGTACCTAAGAGGACCCTGATTGTGGTGTACACAGTATTCCTGGAAAAGAAAGAAGGCCCCTTTCACTCTCGCCCCCTAACTCTCCAGCAGGCTGAGTATGGTGATAGTACTTTCTATACCTCAATTTTACCTGTATATGACCTGTGGACCTGTGGCCTACTCCCAGAGGCTCTTGTGAAGCATTGTGACATTCTTGCCTAGAAACATAACCTGCCAACAGCAGCTGAGTCCTCAGATCTGTGTCCAGTGTCCAGTGTGGGTGCACCAGAATCTGCCCGGTCTTTAGGCTGGGATCCCACTGGTACTTGACCATTTCTCAGCAGTCCTCCTGATATCAGGTACTCAGCCAGGATCCCAGCTCCTACCTTATCCAAACGGAATTACTCAAGCTCAGCACATTTCCTAAGAGAATGATCTGGTCACTGCCTCCTCATTTTTTAGGTCTCAGCTTAAATGTCATTTTCTTCCAGAAAGCCTTCTGACTTGAAGAGCAAGGCATCCCAGCTATATGCTCTTACAATGCCAGGTAATTTTGCTATCATAGCATTTTACATTTAACACAGAGTATTGAATTCATCTTTCAATGTGGTGAAGACAGAGACTTTTTTTTTTTTGAGACGGAGTCTCGCTCTGTCACCCAGGCTGGAAGTGCAATGGCACAATCTCAGCTCACTGCAACCTCTACCTCCCAGGTTCAAACAATTCTCCTGCCTCAGCCTCCTGAGTAGCTGGGATTACAGGTGCTCGTCACCACACCCAGCTAATTTTTTAGTAGAGACAGAGTTTCACCATGTTGGTCAGATTGGTCTCCAACTCCTGACCTCAGGTGATCCACCCACCTTGGCCTCCCAAAATCCTGGGATTACAGGTGTGAGCCACTGTGTCTGGCTGAGACTCTGTCTTTTCACTATTATAACCTCAGGGCCTGACATGTGGTAAGTATTTAATACATATTTGATGGTTATTCATCTGATAATTACTGATTGGTATATCTCTGTATTTGGCACCATACTAGGCACCAGGGATACAGTGGTGAGCAAAATCAGACATAATCTCCTGCCCTAACCGAGTACACATACTAATTACCTATGCCACAAACTGACATAAAGTTATAGCTGTGGTGTTACAAAGAAGCACCTGGTGCTGTGATTCCCACCCACAGTGAGAACTGAGCTAAGGTAAGTAGAAAGGTTGGGAAGTTAAGGAGAAGAGAGGTGGGAAAAGGGAAGAGCACTTCCTGCAGGAGCTGCCCACATATGTACAGGCCTGTGATGGGAGGAATGAGGACAGCATGTCCAAAAGCTGCCAAGGGGAGTGGGATGAGGCTGGGAGATGACAGGGCCAAGACCACACAGAAGCTTGTGGGCTAGGCTGAAGCTTTCGGACTTGAATCCTAATTACAATGGTAAATCACTGAAGGGTTTTAAGCTAGTGGGTAGTAATGAAGATGGAAAAGGGCCATCTGAGATAAAATGGGCAGTTTTTTGTGATGAGTTTGATATAACGGTGAGGGAGAGGGGTATCAAGGAGGACTTGCCTAATGGATAGATGGTGGTGCCATTTATTGAGATGGGGAACAATGGCAGAGGACCTCGTTGTTGGGGGTAAAAATCACAAGTTTGGTTTTAGACATGTTGAGTCTGAGGTTCCAATAAGGATGTGCATACAGTTGTCTAAGATCTCTAGGGGTCTGTACTAGAAAGAGAAATACAAATTTGCAAGTCATCTGTGAAAGGCTGTAACTAAAGAAGAGGTGCATGACTGAAATCCATTAGAAAGAAAATACAAATTTGAAGAGAAAAGGTGACTCAGGATCAAAGTCTGAGGAAGGTCACCATCTAATGGCTGGGAAGGGAGACTGAGAAGGAGCAGCTGGAGAGGTGGTAGCAGAAAATAACAGAGAGTTCTTGGTCACAGAATGCAAGGGAAGAGTTAATTCAAAAAGGAGATAGTAGTCAACAGAGAACACTCACAGAGTAAAGTTCTTGAAAAGGTCAGAAGAGACAGGATAAAAGGCATGGATGGAGGAACCAGGATTAGACTTGAGGAAGGACAGCTGCTCTATTATAGTAAGCGCAAAGGAGGATACTGTTAGATTTATTTCTTGGTAGTGGGAAGCTGAGGGAATTCTATTTTCTCTGTGAAGAAGTGAGGGTTCCACCAAGAGGGAGTGGAAGAAGTATAGACTAGAGGTTTAAAAACAGTAGAGAGTGAGAAAGAGAGTTGACCATGGAAACATGAAAGACACCTGCGCCATATTCAGGACCTATATGAAGTGGGTGATAATAAATTTAAAGTGGAATCAGCTGGGCATGGTGGTTCAGCCTGTAATCCCAGCACTTTGGGAGGCCAAGGTGGACAGATAACTTGAGGGCAGGAGTTTGAGACCAGCCTGGCCAACATGACGAAACCCTGTCTTTACTAAAAACAGAAACACTAGCTGGGCATGGTGGCATGCACCTGTAATCCCAGCTACCTGGGAGGCTGAGGCGGGAGAATCACTTGAACCCAGAAGGCGGGGTTGCAGTGAGCCGAGATCACGCCACTACACTCCAGCCTGGGCAACAGAATGTGACTCCATCTCAAAAAAAAAAAAAAAGTGGAATCAAGGCCAGGTGTGGTGGCTCATCCCTATAATCCCAGCTTTGGAAGGCTGAGGTAGGAGGATTACTTGAGCCCAGGAATTCGAGGCTGCAGTGAGCTGTGATTGTGCCACTGCACTCTTTAGCCCAGGCAACAAAGTGAGACCCTGTCTCAAAAAACGAAACAAAACAAAAAAAACAACCAAACAAAAACAAAAAAACCAGTGGAACAAATCTGCCCAATTATGTTCTTTTTTCCAGCAGTGCTTGTTGCTCTTGTGTATACACAGAGAAAACATACAGTTAAATGAACAAATAAAGGAAAGACCAAACAAATAGTAGAAGACAAAGACACCTGACACACTTCAGGAAGAGAAACAAAGATGAAGGACAAAGTCTTCTGCCCCTGTGATAAGGACTCTATTTGACCCACAAATAGCACCCACATCCCACTGCTAACCTTTAGTAGAGGTGGAGGCTGAAGCAGGTCGAGAAGATCGTTTACGATGTCCATTTTCCACACTTTCAGAAGCCACAGCTGGTTCTTCAGTTCGGGAGTTTCTTCGGCTTGGGGTTTTGGACTTTTCAACTAGCTCTTTGGGCTCGCTGCTGACAGAGGGAAGCAAAAAGTTTCCAAGGAGGTGAGGGAATCAGGCCACATAAAAAATGGGCTCTTGAGATAATTTCATTCATAAAGTAGGAGACTAAGAACTACATAGTTATTCTGGAGAGAAAGGAGTTCAACCTGGGACAATAAGCACTACTGCCTTCTATATTACTGGGAGTTTAAAAGTGAATCTAGCTTATTGCATTAGTAAAAATAAAAGAGTAAAGCATAATGTTGGTGAAATTGTAGAAAAACTGGTAAAAGACATAAAAAACTTGGAACAAAACTCCCCAAACTTCCTCAACCATTTTCTTATCTTTTTTTCAGACAGAGCCTCATGCTGTTGCCCAGGCTGGAGTGCAGTGGCGCCATCTCAGCTCACTGTGGCTGACCTCTACCTCCTGGGTTCAGGCAATTCACTGGCTTCAGCCTCCCGAGTAGCTGGGACAATAGGCATGTGCCACCACACCCTGCTAATTTTTGTCTTTTCAGTAGAGGTGGGGTTTGACCACTCTGGCCAGGCTGGTCTTGAACTCCTGACCTCAAGTGATCCACCCATCTCAGCCTCCCAAAGTGCTGGGATTACAGGTGTGAGCCATTGCACTTGGCCCCTCACCCATTTTCTTAAGGTAGTAATATTCCTCTTCAAAAATTAAAAGATTGGCCGGGCGCGGTGGCTCATGCCTGTAATCCCAGCACTTTGGGAGGCTGAGGCAGGTGGATCACGAGGTCAAGAGATCGAGACCACCCTGGCCAACATGGTGAAACCCCGTCTCTACTAAAAATACAAAAGTTAGCTGGGTGTTTGGCACACTCCTGTAGTCCCAGATACTTGGGAGGCTGAGGTGGAAAAATCGCTTGAACCCAGGAAGCAGACATTGCAGTGAGCTGAGACTGCGCCACTGTGCTCCAGCCTGGCAACAGAGTAAGACTCTGTCTCAAAAAAAAATTAAAAGATTACGGCCATGCAGTGGCGCACGCCTGTAGGCAGGTGGATCATGAGGTCAAGAGATCAAGACCATCCTGGCCAACATGGTAAAAACCCGTGTCTACTAAAAACACAAAAACTAGCTGGCTTGGTGGCGCACACTTGTAGTCCCAGCTACTCGGGAGGCTGAGACAGGAGAATCGCTTGAACTCGTGAGGCGGAGGTTGCAGTGAGCCAAGATTGTGCCACTATACTCCAGCCTGGTAACAGGCTTTGTCTCAAAAAAAAAAAAAAAAAAAAAAAAGATTACAAAATACAAAAATTAAATGTGGATTTTGTGATTTTTTAGAATCATGAAAAAGGTTTTTAATATGTCTGCAAATTGCTACTAACTCAAAATAGTATATAAGCCTAGGAAATTAACATATATTTGCATTTACTAATGATCCTGGTACGGTTAGATAACAGCATATTAGAAGCCACAGTATGGGAATAATTCATGATATACTGCTAGGTATATTGATTGTCCCCACCCCAATCCCCTTTTCTTAGTATGTGATGATTTAAAATTGGTAATATTCACTGTTACTGAGGATACAGGAACAAAAACATTTTCATACACTCCTAATTGCAGTATAAATTGTGTAACCCAGTGGTTCTCAAAAGGAGACAATTTTGCCTCTTAGGGGACAGTCAGCAATGTCTGGAGACATTTTTGATTGTCACAACTTGGGAAGAGGTGTACTACTGGCATCTTTTGGGTACAGGCCAGGGATGCCACTAAACATAAGCGCCATACAACAAACAATGATCTGGCCCAGAAGGTCCATAATGTTGAGGCTGAGAAACTATGGTGTAACCCTTGACTCAGCAATCCCATTTCTAGGTCCCTAAGGAAATACATCTTTCTACAGAGCTCTACACATAAGGAAGTTAAAATGTTTTATTTGTATTAGTGAAAACAGAAGACCTAAATGCCTAATGATAATAGATTAGTTGGCTAAATCATGGCACCCATATGGAGTCATGAAAAATCATGTTGTAGATTATTTAATGACAAAAACTGTTCATAACACATTACCAAATGGGAAAAACTTACCAACATAATGAACAGTATAATCCCATTTTCATTGTTATATATATGTTGAGTATATATGTAACTAGATATGAATAAATATGAGCTTTATACACATAAATTTTTTTTTTTTTTTGAGATGGAGTCTTACTGTCCCCCAGGCTGGAGTGCAATGGCATGATTTCGGCCCAATGCAAACTCTGCCTCCCAGGTTCAAGCAATCCTCCTGTCTCTGCCTCCTGAGTAGCAAGGATTACAGGCATGCACCACCACACCCAGCTAATTGTTGTTTTTTTTTTTGTTGTTGTTGTTGTTGTTTTGAGACAGAGTCTTGCTCTGTCGCCAGATGCCAGGCTGGAGTGCAATGGCGCAATCTCAGCTCACTGCAACCACCGCCTCCTGGGTTCAAGCAATTGTCCTGCCTCAGCCTCCTGAGTAGCTGGGACTACAGGTGTGCGCCACCATGCCCAGCTAATTTTTGTATTTTAGTAGAGACGGGGTTTCACCATGTTGGCCAGGATGGTCTTGATCTCTTGACCTCGTGATTCGCCTGCCTCGGCCTCCCAAAGTGCTGCGTGAGTCACCATGCCCAGCCCTATACACAAATCTGACAATATATCTGGGTGCATACTGTGTGAAAAAGACTAGAAGCAGATGAACTAAAATATATGTACAGTGAATATTGTTGAGTTGTAGGAATACTGGTTTACTGGTGGGTTATTTTCTTCTTTGTAATTCTCTGATCTGAATTTCTGGTTTTCTTTAATAAACTTTTTACTACTTTCATGGTTTAAAAATGCATGTTAAAATGATTAGAAAAAATTTCTTTAGAAAATTAAATTTGCTTACAAAGTATGTAACAAAAATAATGCAACAAAACAAAACAAAACTGGTCAAAAGGCTGCCTCTTCTGGGAAGTCTTCCATAACCTCATTTCCCAAGTAGAGTTGACTCTTTTGTCTCTTGGGTTCACAGTCTCTATCTGGCATTCTAGAGCACCCATCAGATTGTACATCATGTTCTATCTTAATGTTTTGTGCCTTCAACTAGACTGTGAGTTTCTTAAGGACACAGACCATAATCTGATTGTCAACTATCCCTACCCTTCCACTGTTCAGTCCTGCCAGAGGACCCTTTGCGAGTAGCACTATGGCTGGGAATTGGGCCACACTGTTCACTCCCATAGCATTATGTGTAACAGCTGCCCCACACCCAACCACAAGCCAAGGTAAGTCAAGGAGAGGCGAGGCTGGAGGTGGGGTGGAATTACAAGTCAGGGGAATTTACACTTCCTTTTAGAGGTGGTGAAGATAGCTTTCTGGCTAGGAGCTCAGACAACGGTCAAAGCTTCTGAGGAAAGAAGATTCTTTTTAAAAAAATTTTTTTTTTTTTTTTTTTTTTTTGAGACAGAATGTCACTCTGTCCCCCAGACTGGGGTGTGGGTGGTGTAATCATGGCTCATTGCAGCCTTGACCTCCCAGAGTCAAGTGCTCCTCCCACCTTAGCCTCCTCCGTAGCTGGGACTACAGGTGAGTGCCACCATGACTAGCTAAGTTTTCAATAAATTTTTTTTTTTTAAAGATGGGGTCTCACTATGTTGTCCAGGCTGGGCAACTCCTAAGCTCAAGTGATCCTCCCTCCTTGGCCTCCCAAAGTGCTGGGATTACAGGCGTGAGCCACTGTACCTGGCTAGATGATTCCTAATCAAAGTGTCTCTTTCTCCTGGCAAAACAAAAGCCACAGCAAGACTATCCTGTTTTTTTATGGTCAATGCTCAGGTATCTCTGGAAACAAATACCTCAAAGGTATTTTTGGTCTGATTAGCTTCTTTCTCTAGACAAAATGCTGGTGTATGCTTGAGAAGTGCAGACGAATTCAAACATTAGCCCAATCCAAATAAAAGCAGACAGGTAGAGTGGTATAGTAGGAGTAGCAATGAATTTGGAATGAGATGAACAGGGGTCAAGTCTTATCTATGCATTTATTGACTATGCTATTTAATGCTCTATGTTCTAGACTTCTTTTTTTTTTGAGATAGAGTCTTATTCTGTTGCTCAGGTTGGAGTACACTGGGCACGACTACGGCTCACTGCAACCTCAACCTCCCTGAGTTCAGGTGATCCTCCCACCTCAGCCTCCCAAGTAGCTGGGACTACAGGCACACACCACCATGCCCAGCTAATTTTTTGTATAGACAGGGTTTCACTATGTTGCCCAGGCTGGTCTCAAACTCCTGGGCTCAAGCCATCTGCCTACCTCGGCCTCCCAAAGTGTTGGGAGTATAGGTATGAGCCACTGAGTTCGGTTGCTCTAGAATCTCTTTTCTCTCTCTTTGTTCCTCTATTCCTCCCTTTTCCCCTCCCTTCCTTTCTTTCTCTCTCTCCCTCTCTCTTTCGTTCCTCTATTCCTCCCTTTTCCCCTCCCTTCCTTTCTTTCTCTCTCTCTCTCTCTCTTTTTTTTTTGAGACAGTCTCACTCTGTCGCCCAGGCTGGAGTACAGTGGTGCGATCTCGGCTCACTGCAACCTCTGCCTCCCACGTTCAAGAGACTCTCCTGCCTCAGCCTCCCAAGTAGCTGGGATTACAGGCAGGCACCACCATGCCTGGGTAATTTTTGTATTTTTAGTAGAGACAGGGTCTTACCATGTTGGCCAGGTTGATTTCAAACTCCTGACCTCAAATGATCTGCCTGCCTCAGCCTCCCAAAGTGCTGGGATTACAGGCGTGAGCCACTGCGTCCGGCCTTGTTCTAGACTCTTGATCTGTAAGTCTCATCTTGTCTGTTGTAATACATAGGTTAAATGTCAGGGCTCTGGAGTCAGAAGGCTTGGGTTTGAATCTAACCTTCACCATTTACTAACTCTGTGACCTTGGGCAATTTAGTTAACCTTCCTGAGCTTCAGACTGCTCATCTATAAGACAGAACTTACTTTCCTAATAGATACTGTGAAAATTAGATGAGATAGTACACCTAGGGCACTTGTAGCCCAATCTATTAAGGATGCATGGCATGAACAACATTCACAACATTCAAATAAATGTTGGCTATTACCTCATCACAGGGATGATATGAAGATTAAATGAAAAAACTATTGTGAAAGTGTTTTATGAAGTTGCTATACAATTATGAGAAATTCTTTAAAATATTATTCAGTACATTCCTACCCTAAAACAGGCAAGGCTGGGCTTGGTGGTTCATGCCTGTAATCCCAGCACTTTGGGAGGTCGAGATGGGTGGATCACTTGAGGTTAGGAGTTCAAGACCAGCCTGGCCAATATGGTGAAACCCTGTCTCTACTACAAATACAAAAATTAGCTGGGCATAGTGGCATATGCCTGTAATTCCAGCTACTCGGGAAGCTGAGGCAGGAGAATTGCATGAACCCCGGAGGTGGAGGTTGCAGTGAGCTGAGACTGTGTCACTGCACTCCAGCCTGGGTGACAGAGCAAGACTCTGTCTCCAAAAAGGCATGACTTTTGGAAAATGGTAATACTCCTCTCCATAGAGCTAATGAAGTTGAAGCCACAGATGTATTTCATTTTGTAGGGTTATGTGGAGCAGCACAATGTAACAGAAAAAAGCATAGGTTTTGGGTCAGATCCTGGCTGGGTTTCTCCTCCTTCGCCTTGAGGATCAAACAACTGTTTTGCAAGGACTATTATTAATGTTAATGTCAATGGTAACAACAGCTCCCATATATTGAACATTTACTATTTCCTCACTGTGCTGAGTGTTGAACATGTTATCTCATTCAGTTTTGAAAACAACCATAAAAGGTAGAAACTTAGCCTCCAAGTTTTACTAACAGAAATGTTACCTGAGGGATTAGGACTCATGACAGCTCTCTACGTTAGCAGTAAAAACAGACTGGCGCAAGCGTGAAGGAAAAGGACAAGGTGAGGAGAGGTTTAAAGACTGAGAAAGCTGATACCTTTCAAAGAGGCTTATGCTGTGTTCATGCTACGTCTGCAGAAATGATCATCTTACCTTTGTCCGGAGACTACAGCAGCATTTACCTCCAGCTCTGTAAAAAATATAAAGAATAGAAATGAAATGTGGGGGCTGCCACAGAGAGAAGCTAGGAGTCTGCAAGAATTCTCAATGCCCTATTTAGGCTAAAGTGTCCCTGTGCCCAGCAGGATTCTTACCCTACATGGTATGGAGACAAAGTTGGCACAGATATAACTTGGTTTGTTTGGGACATAAGACACTTGGTCTATTTTTATTTCTACTCCACACTGTGAAATAACCTGTTTGGATTAAGAGAACTAAGTTCACCTTTCCTCGTTCATATTTCATTCAGTTACAACTAGGTTAGTAAATAAGTCTCTTCCTCTCATGTGGAAGAGACTGTTTTCATTTTTAAAAATCTCCACCTTTTCGGCCCTTTTTTTTTTAAAAGCAATCTTCAAGTATGTCTTGAATATCCATTAAGGATGCATTCTCCTCCAAAGGACTTCCTCGCTGAGTTTTAGAGGGCATAGTGCTTTGCTTTCAGATATTGCCTTTAGACCCCATTCTATTTCTTTCTCAACCTCCCAGCAATGCCCTCCAAGCAAGGAAAATCTCAGTAATTTGTCTGGCAGGGTTTTGCACCAATGAGCACCCTCTGGGTTTACCAGGTACTTCTTTCTCAGCACCAGCAGAAAAACATCTGCTTTCTCTATTGTGTGCCTTTAGGTAGTTCCATCTTTTTCAAAAGCCTTCCCTGAGGTACCAGATAGCAGTGATCTATCCTGCCTTTGGCCTCCCACAGCCCTATACCTGTTTCCCCATTGAGGGAATTTAGCACCTCATTACTCAGTGTACATGTCTAACCTACTCTACTAATTACATGGTAACCTTAAAGGCAATGAAGTCAGAGTGCCTGAGTCAAATTTCTGACTTCATTGCTTATTAGCCATGTGACCTTGGGTAAATTATCTGACATCTCTGTGTTCAATGCCTTATCTAAAAAAATGAGAATAAGCACATTACCCATTTCAAAGTTAAGATGAAATAATGCACATAAAAATTTTAGTATGATACCTGACATTTAGTTATAACTCAATGTTATTAGCTATTATTATTGCTATGAAGATCATGTTGATGCAGCCTTTCATGTAAGGAGGTTGGGCTACTCCGCCTTTAATGCAAGGTGCTAGCAGAAGGGAATCTTTGCTTCTTACTGCTCGTTAGCCTTTTGTATTTGTACCCACAAAGCCTGAAAACCCATCCACAGGAAATAGACACCAATTCACTGGGTCTCTGCTACTTTGCTGGCTTGGCTGGAACATATAAACTCAGGTAATGTGTGCTCAAAAATGAAAATGACTCAAGTCAAAAGAGGTACTCATCCTATTTTTTTATTTTTTTCAGACAGTCTCACTCTGTCCCCCAGGCTGGAGTGCAGTGGTGTGATCTTGGCTCACTGCAACCTCCACCTCCCGGGTTCAAGCGATTCTCCTGCCTCAGCCTCCAGAGTCGCTGAGACCATGCTCAGCCTATTTGTATTTTTTTCTTGAGACGGTCTCACTGTGTCTCCCAAGCTGGAGCACAGTGGGATCACAGCTCAATGCAGCTTCAACCTCCTTGGGGTCAGGTGATCCTCCCACCTCAGCCTCCCAAGTAGCTGAGACTACAGGCATGCATGCCTTGCCCAACTAATTTTTTATTTTTATTTTTTCTAATTTTTAAACATTTTCTGTAAGCTGGGTATAGTGGCTCATGCCAGTAATCCCAGCACTTTGGGAGGCTGAGACGGGCAGATCACCTGAGGTCAAGAGTTCGAGGCCAGCCTGCCCAACATGGAGAAACGCCATCTCTACTAAAAAATACAAAATTAGCTGGGTGTGGTGGTGCATGCCTGTAATCCCAGCTACTCGGGAGGCTGAGGCAGAAGAATCGCTTGAACCCAGGAAGTGGAGGTTGCGGTGAAATGAAATTGCGCCATTGTACTCCAGCCTGGGCAACAAGAGCGAAACTTCATCTAAAAAAATTTTTTTTTTCTTTTTTTTTTTTTGTAGAGATGGGGTTTTACTATGTTGCCCAGGGTGGTTTTGAACCCCTGGGCTCAATCAATCCTCCCATCTTAGCCTCCCAAAGTGCTGGGGTTACAGGCATGAGCCATCACACCTGGCCTAGTTTGCTCTTTCAAAACCAGAAAAAAGGGCCGAGCGCGGTGGCTCACGCCTATAATCCCAGCACTTTGGGAGGCTGACGCAGGTGGATCACGAGGTCAAGAGATCGAGACCATCCTGGTCAACATGGTGAAACCCCGTCTCTACTAAAAATACAAAAATTAGCTGGGCGTGGTGGCGCGTGCCTGTAGTCCCAGCTACTCGGGAGGCCGAGGCAGAAGAATTGCTTGAACCCAGAAGGTGGAGGTTGTGGTGAGCTGAGATCACGCCATTGCACTCCAGCCTGGGTAACAAGAGCGAAACTCCGTCTCAAAAAAAAAAAAAAAAAAAAAAAAAAAAAACAGAAAAATGTTGATGCTTTTGAGAATTTTAACACTATCATTGCTGATTCACAAGTGGAGATCAATGTGGTTTGATGAAGGTAATCAGTGGCTCTAAGAGTATGTTAAGGATAAGGAGATTCATTTACGTCAAACTTCAAAAAGGAACAGGATTCTTCAGCCAATTACTCTGAGAAGGGGGAAAATGATATGCTAAATCCTATTTTCTAGAGTAGGGTTGAGGCAGGAAATGGAATTCCCTTTCCCTTTATAGTTTCTCCTTTTCTTACCAAAAATGAATTTTGCTGTATGACCCCTCCTTTAAATAATGTGTTCCATTCCTACCCTTCTCAAATATCCAACACAATGTCAGGTATCATGTGGGCAATTGGCGGCAAAGAAAGAATCTGGGTGGCTGAAATGTTCTTGCTCACACACTATTTTCAGAAGCCTGATTTTATTCAGAGTGTGCAGTAGAAAGTCCTATCCATTACATAGGATGTAGCATTCTGAAGCAGGTTTTAAAATAATCACAAATTATACCTTACTTTTACTGGCTCAGATTCACAAAATTAAGCATGGCTACTATTGTTTTTTCTTATTCTTACTAACTTTGTCAAGTGTGTGAATTATAGTTTCAATGACATTCTTACCTCTGTGGGAATCATTCATATATTTTTCTTAACCCCTCAATGATCTACAGTGATAAAGAACCAGGCGAGACTGAACTGTACCATATCTGTGATACTGATCTGCTTCCACAGCTTATAAAGGCAGAACAGGGCTGTTACTGCCATCATCCTCATGTATTCTGAGTTTACCCTGATCCCACAGCAGTTATTTTTCAGATTACCATAGGCACCTACTTCCAGAAATATCATCCCTCATGCTGTTTACAATATATTGGTCATGGGAAGAAACTTAACGCCATCGACAGATGACTGAAATGACTCTGCTTCCTAGAGGAATGGCTACCACACTGTGGCAGAGATTCTCTGAACAAGACTCCACTACTGTCATGATAATAAAACTACAAAGTGCATTAATGCTTGCCAACTCAGTAAGTCACCATATGCCAGCTATTCAGCTGCCAATCTTGAGTGCCAGGGTCATAGAACAGGGAAAACTCCACAACAGAAACCCATGACTGGGTGGCAGAAAGACAACTGGCACTGAGATGCCCTTCTTGAGTTCTCTAGCTGACACTATGAATGCATAAGAGAGCAAGCTGGTCAGGGGGAAAAGAATCTCAAGTAGAACTGCACGAGCTCTGCCACTCATCTAAAGTCTGCTCTGAAGCAAACAGATCAGATAGTTCCAGCCATTTCCTGGCAGAAGAACATGTGACGTTGAGGACAGCAGTAGTTTCTTCACATGTAACCCATCCCACTCCAAGAAGTTTTTCCAAAGTACACCTTACCTGGTCTAGCAACAGAGGCCTGCAGTGCTGTGGATGAAGCTTCCTTTGAGACTAAATTCTGTGATGGGGCTAAGACAAGGAAAAAAAAATTACAGTAAACAAAAAGAAAGCATTAACCTAATCAAGGGCTAAGTAACTGCTGAAATAGTATACTCTTAAAGGGCAGTACTTAAAATTGGCCTCAAAATTACATTTTAAAACTTACTAAGAAAATTAATTTCCGTAACACCCAGTACCAATGACTACCATTTGGGGGTATATGTTTTTCCTTTTTGTATGTATAATAATAAGGGAAGGAGATGGCTATAAGAACATAGCACTCGTATTTTTTGCTTCTTGGGGTCAGGTTCTGACCACTACTTGAAAAAGCCCCAAAGCATACCTTAGTAGGCAACCCAAACCGTAGAGGTACAATTATACCATTCCTCAGCATTTAAAAAATCTAGTCTCACTCCCTAAAGACTATACTCTGTAAGAGTGGAAATGGTCACATAATGTTGTACTTTTCTACAACACTTAGCAAAAGTGATGGGCATAAAGCAGGTATTCAATTCATACATAATAAACAAATCAATTCGATATGTTATACACTTATCTAACAAATAGTTGCAAAGAACTTACTAGGGGCAAGGCACTGTGCCAGGTACCCTGAGAGACCAAACTACATTCTCTTGCACATCAGGAACTCAGTCTAGTATTAAAGATAAGATACATACATGTGATGCACTTGAGTGCACTATGATGTCATATGAAGGAGTCACAAAGTATAAAGTGCTACAAAAGTCCAAAGCAAGGGTGAACAATTCTAGGTTGAAAAATCTGAAGGCACATTAAAGGGAGAAAGATCAGAATCAGGCTTCAAAGGACACAGAGAATTTAGGCCCTTATGGAATAAAATAAAATACATAATGCACTCTAGAAGGGAACCATCCTGGAAGGTACAGTAAAGACTATGTCACGGATACGCCACAGTCACATCCTGACACCTCAGTCTAAAATCCTAGATAAACTCTGCAACAATACGTTTTACTCTCTTGTGGAAACTGTGAATTTTGTATACTTCCCTCCTGCTTAGTAAAGCAGTCAATTATTCATTTAAAAATTTATTTTGAATGCTTATCTGATAAAGCTTAAAACTATATCTTAACTTCTACTCTTAACTTCAGTGTTGATTTCTCAAATTTCTTTTCTTCTGAGACAAAGCCTCACTCTGGTCACCCAGGCTGGAATATAATGGCAGGATCTCAGCTCACCACAACCTCCGACTCCTGGGCTCAAGCGATCCTGTCAGCCTCCTGAGTAGCTGGGACCACAGGTGCATGCCACCATGCCTGGCTAATTTTTATATATTTTTTTTGGAGAGACAGGGTTTCAACATGTTGCCTGGGATGGTCTCAAACTCCTGGGCTCAAGCAATCCACCTGCCTCGGCCTCTCAACATGCTGACATTATAGATGTGAGCCACTGCGCCTGGCCAATTTCTCACATTTTCAAAGTAAAAGCACAGAAGCCCCTTGAAAAAGAATAGAAGCAATCACTTATAAGCAAAGTGAGTGTTCTTAACTAAAACTGAGAACTTTTTCCAAGTGCTGGTTCATCTCCTCAAGGCTTACATGTTTCTCTAGTATATGATCCAGATAAAAATAATTTCTAATTACTTAATCATTTTTCTCTTGATACCAGAGGGAAAAGTCTCCTGAAAGAAGGAGAAATGGAAATATTTAATAGTGAAGGATATACTTAATTTATACCAGGTTCCCTTTTAATTCTTAGGTTCATCTATACCAACAGAACTAGAGCAAGATACACTGAGCACCCAGTTTTGTGACAACTGTTCCTGTAAGAGCAGCAAACTCCTTGAAGGCCTTTATCCTGCCCGTATATCTCTAACACTGAGGTGAAGAGGCAGAGAGAAGGGGAATTAACCTTTCCAGAGCTCTGTGTGCGGCAGTGTGTTGGCCACTTGACAAATCCTCTCATTGAGTCCTCTGCCAGAATCCTAAATTCTGGGAGGGAGAAATTACAATCTCCATTTTACAAGTGAAGTACATGGCTTAGGAGAGGTTAAGGAACCTATGGGGCTAGAATTTGAACTCTGATCTTACCCTGAAGTTTGTGTTCTTTCTGCCTCTCCTCCTGGGTGCTTACCACTCAGTGGTAGGCACTCGAAGCATTTTAGCTGCATAAATAAGATAGGCACTTAATTAGCTGGCCTAGGATATCACACAGGTCTTTCCCAGCTCTAGCAGTGAGTGACTGACTCAACTCTGGGGAAGAGAGCTTCTTCACTTAAGCCTCAAAGGAGGAGGAACATATGGGGGAAGGGAAGGAGCGGCAGTTGTAAGGATACCTATGCTTCCATCACTAGCCCATGTTAACAGTACATAGGAAATAGCCTGAACTAGATATACACAAATAGAATGCACCAATCAACAAAGAAATTACATCAAAAAGAAACTGGGAATAACAATTTTTACCATTTATTGAATAATAATTATATGCTAGGTTCTATGCTAAGAATGTTATATGTACTACCTTATTGAATTCTTAAAACTATTATTGTTCCACATGACAAAGGAGGAAACCGAAGTCTGGAGTGGTCAAGTAACTTGCCCAAGCCCATACAGCTGCTAAATGCTGGTGTTGTAATACCAACCCAAGCCTACTGGCTCTTGACCACTTTGTTTCTACTGTGTCCATTATTAGGAAACCTGGTTTTCTTCCAGCTCCCCTCTGGAGTAGCCCAGACAAAAAAACAATGGTTCCTGAGATGGAGTACAATGAGAATGGGGCTATGAGAACCGACTGATCTGAAAGTCATGAGCGAATCTTCACCAAGGTAAAGGGAATTTGCAGAAGCTGCCGTTCACACTTAAGGCACAGTGTTAAATGGGTGGTTCACAGTACAGACTCTGAACAAACACTGAACTTCTTTGAGCTTCAATCTTCTTACCCATACAATGGAGTTAAGAATATTTGACAAGGTTGGTATAAAGATGATGCAAGACAACATATGTAAAAATGCTTCCTTGTAAATGGAAAACTTTTATATAAATGAAAGGTATCATTATTTCAGGAGCTCTTTGTTTTGAGAGCCCTAGCTCTGTTTTTTTCAGACAGAGTCTCACTCTGTTGCCTAGGCTAGAGTGCAGTGGTGTGATCTCGACTCACTACCTCTGCTCCCAGGTTCAAGCGAGCCTCCTGCCTCAGCCTCCCGAGTAGCTGGGATTACGGGCATGTGCCACCATGCCTGGCTAATTTTTGTATTTTTAGTAGAGACGGAGTTTCACCATGTTGGCCAGGCTGGTCTTGAACTTCTGACCTCAAGTGATCTTCCCGCCTTGGCCTCCCAAAATGCTGAGATTGCAGGCGTGAGCCACCACACCTGGCCCTTAGTTCTCTTTAATGAATGCAAACTTAATATGAGATTTAAAAGTATATTTTCCAACATACTTTCAATAAATAAAACTACTGCTATTGCCATTTAGCCCATTCTCTTTCCTCCAAGTAGAAAAGGAGTCATGCTTTCTCTTGTGGGATTAGGTCATCAAAAAACTGACATAAAGAGATGATGAAGCCCCAAGTACATACCTATGCTGGGTAGAAGTTCTGGATGGGATCCCACCTTCTCCTCCACTAGGCCACCCGCAAGTGGCTCAGATGCTATGCCACCATGATTGCTTTTTGTGGTCGGTACGGCGGAGATGAGCTCGGAGGGTACCAGAGTGGTTACTATCGAGCGTACACTGGTGGGGGAGAGCACCGCCAGGTAAGCTGGGTCCTGCTGAGGCAGTGCCCGGGCCCATGGGGCTAGAGGTCATTTTTAGCAGAGTGGGTGCTGGGGGCGTTGGGGTTTTACTGTCCAGCTCTGTGGATAACTGCTCTGTTCCCCACGAGCCCCGGAGCTGTGGTGTCTAGCCCTTGGCCTTCAGTCTCTCCATCTGCACCATATTGTTCTTCCCCTTCTCAAGAGAGCCTGTGACTTTCTTACACGCCTTGGTCAACAAAATCTGGCCAATTTTGTCCACTTTTCCTTTGCCCTTACTAGACGAGACTGGGCTTCGCCGGTTGACAGAGGACCCTGGACTATTAGTCAAAAGGGGGAGAAACCATTGTGGTTGACTGTGAAGAGGGAAGAGTGTTCTGATCTGCTGAGGTGTTCACCTGAGGGCTAGCCTCGTCTGGATTCAATTCTTTCACTTGCTGGACAGGGGGATGAAGAGGGACAACTGGAGAAGACGTACAAGGAGGGGAAGGAAGCTGAATGGGGGTGGCTCGTGAGCTAAGGACCAAAGGTCGACCTGTCTGTATGTTTGGAGCAGAACTACTGGAAGGGGCATTAGGCGGTACAGGAGCAGAAGAAAATTTTATGTTCTGAGGTATGTGCAAAGGGCCAACAACTGCAACAGAGGGAGGCATCAAGCCAGAGTTGGTTGTCAGTGGGGCTGCAGGAATTGTGCTTGGCTGTGATCCTTTCATAACCTGAATTATTGAAGATGAATTGATAAAGACAGGTGTAATGAACTGAGGCCGGGCATTAGACTGAGCAGCTGACTGTCCCTCAGAAACCATAACCTTGCTGCCCACGTTGGGCATTGTGACGACTGTTGACATCAATGCAGACTGCAAGTGAGTTGGCAAAGCTGCTGATGTGTTAGCTGAAGTTGTGATGGGATTGGAAGTGACAAATACAGTTATTTGATTTGGGGGCAAGGGAGTGGAAATGGAGGAAGAGTTAACAGGTCTTGACATTACTGGAGGGATGCTTGGTGCAACGTTAGAACTGACCTCACTCAATTCGGGATGCACAAGGGTTGAACACGGCTCATTACTGTGAGGCAAATTTAGGGAATTAGAGGGTTCTTTAGAAGAAGATGCATCCTGCAGTGTGGGAATGACAGATGCTTTTTTGAGGTCCTCCCCAGAAACTACTGGAGGTGTTACTTCCAGATCTGTAAGCACAGGGGGTTTAATCGTCACATTAGGAGCTCCAGAGTTGTCAAGAAGTTGACTTAACGATGTTGGTGCTTCCCTCATAGCAGGAGACACCAAATTTTTGTTCTCTTCGACACCTGGAAGTTTGTTAGGATCCGAAGGCTGCCCATCCTTTTTGGATTGATCTTCAGGGACAACCATTTTAACTTCTTGGGCAGGGACTGCTTTTAACTCAATGTTTACCTGTTCCTTCCTACCCTGGGAATTCTGGCAATCACTGTCCTGAGGCACATTCAAGCTCTCCTTGTTATCCTCAACAACACCCCCAACTGCAGCCACAGACACAGTAGGATTCTGAGGATTCAGCCCACTGTTGTTAGGAAAGCTTCCCGGTACAGGGGGGATTGGTCAGAGGAGTGGGACTGACCAGTACATTTCTCGGCAACTCCACATTCTGCAACAGAGCTGCATTTGTTTGAGAGGCCAGAGTAAGTTTAGGGGCTTTTGAATTTTGCCTCCCAGGGCTTGGAGTGGTTTTCCTACTGGACCCAGGACTAGACCTGCGACTGTTGCTTGGACTTGCCCGTTTTGTTGCTCCAGAATTAGACTGCTTTCCAGAATTCACTACCACAGAGTCTAATTTGTGAGTTTGCGGGGCAGCAAAATTGGAAGGATTCATGGTAAGATTTGAAGGTGCTTGCCCGATGGCCTTCAAAGTTGTTGGATTTAGGCCTTGTTGATCAAAGCCCCTGTTTAAATTTGGCCTAGGAGGTAAAGGAATATTAATCTGTGGAGGGAAGAGTCCTGCTATGGAGGCATTGAGTCTTTCTGGTGACAGACTGATTTCTGAAGGTTCTGTGCTGGGAGGGCGGTTGTTGGGTGTCTGAGGATAATAGGGTCTGGGGCTGGCTCTGTTTGGTGTTTTGGGCCTAGATGTCTGGGTTGGTGCGGCCACATTTGGAAAGTGGTGGCCGTGAGAACTGGGCAGGGAATTTACAGGGGGTTGCTGGGGGGTTGCACCTTGAGTTGCTGAAAGGGGTGATGGTCCAGGTTTTGGCCCTGTCATCATTAACTGATTTTGGGGAAGTACTACATGTGACGGCATGTTGTTTGGGCCTCCTGAGACAGATGGTGCTTCACTGCCACTTGCTTCAGGGGAGTGAGGCCATCTCCGCCAGTGGCGAGCTGGAAGGATTCTGTGGGCTCTCCTGATAGACCATTTTCCTTGAATTGCTTCCCAAAGGAGTATTCACAGGCATTGGCATTCTTTGTTTATCAGGTGATGGTGGCACGGAGGCAGGTCCTTGCAGACTGACCATGACAGGCATACTGCCACTCTGTTGCATGGGCATTCTCTGGGAGTCAGGGTTCAGTGGGCCCCTTGGAGGATGGACACTTTGTGAGACTGGAAGCCTAACTGATTTGGGATCCTGCTGCATCATGAGCATCATCATCATTTGCTGCTGCTGCTGCTGCTGCTGCTGCTGCTGCTGCTGCTGCTGCTGTGACTGTGGCTGACTGGGAGGTGGTGGCTGCTGCTGCTGAGGCAGTTGTGGCTGTGGCTGCTGCTGTGGTGGCTGTGGTGGGGGTGCCACATGCTGCATGAGTTGAGGAGGCATCTGCTGAAGTGGCCTCTGTTCAACTGGTTGAGAAGGATAACCTAAAACAAGCCCCCCAAATCAGGGAAGTTAGATTTTTCAGCAAGAAAATGTTGCTACCTTTAGAGTATAGCCAAGCAATACTCATCTAGGTGGCACAGATTATGCACAAACAGCTCAGGCATGCCCACTCCTGTGGCATGGGACAGCCCCTCATTACTTGGCATAAGCAAAAGGGGCACAGTGCTTAAGGAAGCAAAAAGCAAAGCATCAAAAACCTAGAGCTCCTTGGTGTGCAGGGTCTGAATGAACCATGACTGTACTAACAGCCTGATTTTCTGTGCTATGCACTGCAAATGGCTGAGCCTATACCAGCCAAACATTCAGATGAAATGAGAAAAACTCCATCAACAGCAAGTGCCTGGCCACCCAGGATTCAGGTCTCATGTAGACATAATCAATATTTCAACGTACTTGTGAATAAAGTAAAGCATTTAGGATTCACTTCTTCTGTTAGAACAGGAATAATTTTTTTTAAGATGTGATTTTATTGAAAATAACAGAATTGAAGACAGCCTTTTTATTCTTTCAACAGTAGTAAAATATAAAATTCTAGGATTCAGTTCCTTAAGAAAGATTTAAAATTATCCCAATTCATTGGCTCCATACACTATGCCGCATCCTTCAGGCTTAATCCTTTGGGGGAAACCAACTGAATTAAAATTGCCCCTCAGACGTAAATCAGTTTGGTAAACAGTAGGAGCTAACAGAAGCTGATATGCACACTGAAAATAAAACTAGGGCACTGAAGTGTTATTAATTTCCATTTACTTTCTTACATGCAAATCTCTATTTGGAGAAATAGTTTCCATGAATCCACAGCTGGAGAATAAGGCAGAAGCATAGCCCTCAGGAATAAAAAATAATTTTCGGAAAAGAAACCTGAAGGACAATGTCTTCTAGATATGCCGAGGGCAACATCTCAAATGATACTCTCTTTTGTGAAGATTTTACTTGGCATTTTAGAAACAAAATTTGACAATCAGAAAGGATAAAAAGATATGCAAACCAAGAGTAACAGTGGTTCAGTGGGAAAAAGTGGGCATACAGCTGGGTATATATGGAATACAATTCCAGTTACACAAACTAGATTTATTCCATTGTTGCATGAAAAGTACATTAGAGAGGTTTTAAGAAGGTGCAGGAATAAGAACAATTGGCTCTGGCAGTCAAAAGAAATGCTGACTCAACATTTTCATGCAGCTACCAAATTTTGTGGGTCAGATTCAGTACTCGATAGCTAATTAATGTCCTCTGGCCAAAGATTCCCATGGTATTAATGAATACAATGTGTAGAATCCAGTTTTGAAGGTTTTTTTAAAAATCCTTTTTTATTTTAGGCCTGAGTAACTTCTTGACCTTTATAAAGCCAATAACATATGGCATTTCTATGGTTCAACTGTCCTTTCAACTACATAGTCAAATATAGTGGGTTCTTATTTTTCACATTCAGTCTGAGGTTCCCACATTAAGAAAACTGTAATTTCTGCAAAAGCCCATTGATGTCAAGGGTATGATATGGATGCCTTTTATCTTTAAAATCAGCCCACCAGATAGTACAGTAAATACCAAAGAGGACAGCACAGACAATACAGCAGCCTCTAAAAAGTAACAGTTAAGGACATGGCTGCTACAGAGTCCAGAGGCTGGAAGCAGCAGTCCAAAAGGTACTAATGATAAGACAGATTGGGGTTGACATGATGGAATGGTGAAGAGGGAAAGCCAGGACACACACAGTGCCCATAACACAATCACAAACCAAATTTATTACTCAGGGAATGCAAACTCCTATGCCTTTAGGGGCCGGGCAGATAGTAGAGAATAGAAGTGGACTGGTATAAGACAGCAGGCGACCTGTCAACAGTGCCAAACTGCAGAGCAGATGCCCTCTTTAAAGGCATTTAAATTCGGACTTTTGTTGAAGACACTGAATAGCAACTCAAACCCATTATAGCCTGCAGGCCCCCAGTGTGCAGAAAGAAGGCAATAAATGTATACAAAGACCCCTGGGATTCACGTAAGAAGTGTTCAGAAGTATCTGAGGCAAGAAGGCACGTTCCCGCTTACAATGCCTTCTGGACATACACCCTAAAGACTGATGACCTCCTAGTCTCAGCTATGCTGCTGCATCTTACTGATAGGAAGTGTGGTATGCCCAAACAATTTGTAATAAATAACACAAAGTATTGACATCATGATGGATTTGGCTTTTTTTTTTAGATTCACTTTTAAAATACATAAATTAGGGGTAGACTGAAGTTTATTCCTAAAATAATGTCACTTTCATTTTCATGCCAAAAAGGAGTTGAAATAACTAGTGAGGAAGAAACAAAACATACCCTCTGTACACACAGGGGAGAGTAACCTATGTGTGAGGGGTTGTGCATCTTCAACCATGTCACAGGGGAATAAAGTTACAAGTCATTGCTCAGGCCAAGATAACCAGGTATAGAGATATTGTGGCAGCTGGCCTTGGTTCTATAATATCTAGGTTTGAATGAATCAATTTTAGGAGCTCTTCCGTCTCTGACATAATTTTTCAACATGTAAAAGATAGTATTATTTTATAATCAGAGAGGGTACAACAAAGGGGGCTTCCAACATTGGCCCTATTTATTATAAATTATTAACCTAGGTGGTAGATACATGGGTGTCTCTTTTATTATTTTTTATATCTTCTTTATATTTTAAAGACTCAATAATGAAACTTCTATT
This sequence comes from Ateles fusciceps, assembly GCA_036589455.1. Lineage (NCBI taxonomy): Eukaryota > Metazoa > Chordata > Mammalia > Primates > Atelidae > Ateles > Ateles fusciceps. The sequence goes on from JAZHEH010003223.1 coordinate 2,527,335, forward strand.
AAAAAGATCACCTTGTTTTAAACCCGGGTTTAAAAAAGACTTGAACCCCTGCTTTGAGAAAGCCCCAGGAAGAAATGCTGCAGGAAAGGCAGGCAAGCAGGATTACGGTGAAATCATCTCTCCATTTAATCTTATCCTATTCTGATGCCAACTAGAACCTTGACAATGACAAGAATAAAGAGGCACTTCACATTTCAGTTTCCTTTTTTTTTTTTTTTTTGAGACAGAGTCTCACCCCGTAGCCCAGGCTGGAGTGCAGTGACATGACTTCAACCTCGACCTCCTGGGCTCAGGTGATGCTCCCATTTCAGCCTCCTGAGTAGCTAGGACTATAGGTGCATGTCACCATACCCGGCTAATTAAAAAAAAATTTTTTAGTAGAGACAAGGTTTCACCATGTTGCCCAGGCTGGTCTTGAACGCTTGGGCTCAAGCGATCTGCTCACCTTGCCCTCTCAAAGTGCTGGGATTACAGGTGGATAAGCCAGCATGCTCAGCCACATTTCATGTGGCTGATTTTATGAGGGCTTAAAATAACAAAGATAAATTTGGATAGAATGTGTATGTGTATGTGCCTTCAAAAGTTATATTTGAAATTTTTACTTAATATCAAGGCAAAAGTCCAAATACCAGACATATTAAATAATTAAAGTAGACTAGTTAGCAGATAAAATACTATTGTTTCCTCAAAGACAAAGAAGCCTTGTAATGCCGCATGCACATGTGATGTTAAGTGTATAATCTAGCTAACATTTTATCACCTGGTGGCCGGTCTGAAAATTCTGGCAGTTTAGGGCCTGAGTTATCCAAGTTAATTCCTTGTTCTCCAGGCAACGGTGGCTGATCAGCCTCTTCCAGACCAGCTGGGCGAGTATCTGGGGTGCTATAAATAAATAAATAAATAAAATATTTTAGAATAAGTTGTATTAAATATTGGCATAAAAATAATCTGGCAATGTCATTAAATGCTTTCCACAAATTCCTGATGCAATAATTTTCATGTAATTATCCATTCTTTAGATGTTTTAAGACCTGATCATAGACATATCAATGTTATAAGGTACTGTTCCTGTGAAACAACTTATCTTCAATGTAGCGATCAAATTCAACTATGGGGTCTATTTCTTTTTGTGGCTATAACAGTGGGTGCTCAATTTATAACACCTTGCAAAAGGTTGTATAGGTTGGCCGATGGAAATGGTATTTAGAGAACAAAGAAAGATTGAGACCACCACAACAAAAATTTTGCTGCAGAATGAGTATTTGCAGACATCTCTATTGGCTTTGAGATGCCTTCACTTTTACCTGGATGCAGCTTAATATTTTTAGTGGGGAAGAAAAAAAATGAAGAAAATGTAGCTACTAACACCCACAATCTCAAAGAACAAGACTGCTCACAGACCTCATTTTGTTTGTAATCTCAGTCCTAATTGTACTTTTCTTTCCTACCTTAGTTTCCCTTTGCCCTGATTTTGTTCACCCACTTTTAGGTAGTGTTTTGTCTCATTATAGTTTCATAAGCCACCAAAATCCATTTTAAAAGCCCCAGCACATGGAAATTTCAAACCTGAAGCAGATCCTCAGCACATCCAGACCCCTATAATAATTTGCTCTTTGTAAAACTTCTCTCTCACTTTAAATTATAGGCAAGGATTCAGTGGTAACCTTTACTTTCAGAAAATTGCACTGCTAAAAAATCTCAGCTATCTGGTCCAGCCCCCTCATGTTATGAATGAGAAAACAAAGGCCCAGAAAGGTATATGAGACAGGCCCAAGGTTCTACAGTGAACTAGTGGTAGAGCTGGAAGCAAGTACTTTTCCTGTAAACCCACTGTCTCTCTTTCCTAGGAGTCTTGATGCTGTATAAGGTCCCTTTCACAATCTGTAGACCTAAGTAAGCAATTTTCCTAAGGGCTGGTGAAGATGGCAAAAAATGCACACTAGAGGCAACTGAATAACCTTGCAATTTTATTCCCAGACTACTGAGAGAATAAAATATTTATTAAGTAATTATTCCCACAGGCTGAGACTCGTAAAGAATTTAACTGAGGAAGAGCTAACAGAAAAATTAGATAATTAAAGGGCTTATTAAGTTTGAATTCAGGAAAATATAGGTTATTATTAATAATATACCATGATTAGCTTTTAAAGTACAAGATTCAAGAAGCAGCAAGTGAGCATGATATAATACAGTACAATCAAAGAATGTTGTGGGAAGGCTGGGATAAAGGTAGTTGATTTTATCTGAATATTTAAGCTTGTTTAAATAAAGTTCCCCAATTCTTCTTCTATAATTCTAGGAATTTATTTCCATTAACTTGTTTTAACATTTATTAGCCATTATTTTCTCATAATGAATGTCTCTAAATTTTAGTTTTATGATTAAAGGCAGAAAATCTAGCTCAATCAATTCCTTCTGGAACCATTTTATTAAACCCAGAAACACAAATTAATACTTAGCTTCAGGAAGGGAAATATAAATTGTTAATTGCCTTTCCTGGTGTGATCTTGCAAAATAACTCACCTGGAGAACGTTTACTGAAAGGGTAACTGATTTAAAAGGTCCAATCATCTTAGCGTGGGGTTTTAAGCTTCTAGGCATGATAAAGAGCCTTTAAAGGAAAGGCACCTGTGCAAAAAAACCATTTCTATTTGAGAGACAGCAGTAGTTTTAATATCCAAAACACATTTGGCCTCTCTGGTTCCCCAACAGCCATCACAGGCCTGAAGTCAGTGCTTTGCTCAGGCTCTGATTGCCAAACCCCCCCGACACTGTAGAATTAAGAGATTTACCAGCCAATTCCAACATATGAATCTTATTTGGATCCTTATTTGAACAAGTTGTAACAAAAAAATGTGAGATAATCAGGGAAGTTTGAACACTGGATGTGAAAGTATTAAGGAAGTATTAGTTTTCTAGGTGTGCTAACGATATTGTGCGGGTATATTAAAAACTGTCCTTATCTTTTAGAGACCCACACTGAAATATTTACCAAGTGAATTTGCTTTGAAACAAGAGGGTAATGGCAAAGAGCACAGATGAAGGCAAGATAGGCTATGAGTTGATAATTGTTGAAGCAGGGGGATTTCATTGTACTATTCTAATTTTATATTATGTAAATTTTTCCATCAAAGAAAGTTGTCCACATAGAAAACAAATGAATACAATTTGAGGCAAAACCCTCACAACCTACTTTAGATCTTGCTGACTATTTTTCTTCTTCCGAGGGGGTTTTCTTCTTCTTCGGTTTATTTGCGTTGGTATTATTCTGCTTATTGTTTACCCCAAAATGGCCTGCAGAGATGTCACTCTGCAATAAGTTGACCAACAATGGGCTTGTTAGTGTGACATCCTTACTGACTGGGAAGCCTGGATTTTGACCACAGGACATCTGATTTCCATTGGGAGCTCCAGTGAAAGGTGCATTGAAAGGCATCCCATGGCCTGAGAAGTGGTTTCCCGAGGCACTGTTTCCCTGCATGGCCTGCACATGGGGGGGGGGGGACCATGTTGGTTTGTGGCATGCTAACGTCAGGCATCATCTGAGACAAATTGACATCATTATTTGCTGTAGTAGCAGGATCGCCATGCTGCTGAGCCATGTGTGGGCTGGGCCCTGGGGGCCGCAGGACCTGCCCCTGAATCCCCATAACCTGAGATGGACTGTTGTTCACAGGCCCTTGCTGGGGCAGCATCTGCCCTGACATCTGTCCCGTAAACTGCACCATATTTCCTTGCATGTTCGGAGTTGGTCCCCTCATTATCTGTGCTGGTCCCGGCATGACATTGGATTGGTTCTGAGAGTTAAATTGCTGCTTATTCCCCTGCATTTGATTGGTCATGATCTGCTCTATCATTGGGTTCTGTTGGAGCAAAACCTGCCCCTGAGGCCCCATCATCTGGTTATGTGACGCCATCATTTGTGGGCCCTGCTGGGAAAGCATCTGCTTGGGTGGGGTCATCCTTTGAGGCGAGGGTCCAAGATTTTGGCTCGGAGGGTTCACCATCATCTGGCCCTGTGGCATAAGCTGGGCCCTTGAAAGGATCATAGGGTTCTGAGGGTTCAAGGTTCCTTGTTGCTGGACCATCTGGCCCTGGGAGGGCACGATCTGCTGGTGGATGCCCATTAGCTGAGATGGTGGGCCCTGCTGGGGCTGGCCTTGCATGTTGCTGAGGTTCACTTGAGGAACCCCAGAACTACCAGCCTGCTGATTGTTCATGTTGCCATGAATTCCCATGAGGCTGGGCTGCATCATATTTGGTGGCCCGTGGGACACCTGGATCTGGTTTTGAGGGCCAGCTCCTTGACCACCTTAAAAAAAAAAAGGCAGAGTTTCAGAAAGAAATATTTTTATCTTATTGGTATTAAGATACTCAAGTTACATTACTTAGAAAGACATCCATCACTCATATATCCACTGACCAACATAAATGTGATGTTGACATACTTCCTGTGAGTTTTCTAAACTACAGAGATGTGGCTGTGGGATAACTGCTTACATTCCCAGTGACCACACAACAGAGAAGGAGAAACAGTTTCTATATACTCCCATATGGTATCTTAAAGATGTAACATTTCAAAGATCAAGAAAGTTTACTTTCTTTCAGATTAAATAATGAGAAAGGTAGCAACTCATTGTTTTAAAATGACTTGTAGTGGCTGGACTCGGGTGGTTCATGCTTATAATCCCAGTACTTTGGGAGGCTAAGACAGGCAGATCGTTTGAGCCCGAGAGGTGGAAGCTGAAGTGAGCCAAGATCACGCCACTGCACTCCAGCCTGGGCGACAGAGAAACCTTGTCTCAATAAATTAAATCAAATTTAAAAAGCACTATGGGCTAGTGAAATAACTCTGCTATAAATGAGCCAGGGAAACAAAGAATATGAAGTGTCCTCTTAGGAAAACCTCAACAATGATGAGAAGACATTTAAAAATGCTTCTTGGAAAACTGTAGTAATAATGACTCTCAAAGGCTATGTGTGTGATATCTGGATACTACACTTCAAAGAAAAAGAACACCAAGGACAGGTTTCCTTTGCCCTGATGTGGTAAAAAGTAGTTAATCTTGATCTGGAAGCTGAGCCTCTGGTGGGAGTCAACTGACTAGATGACCCACCTGGGAGCTGCTAAAACCTCAGTGACCCCATCCTGCGCAGTCCCTGGTGGATAACGTGGCACATGATCTAGTCTTCTCAGCGATTTCTAATTTAGACAAAAGCTGCTACCTGCTTTGCTGTAGTGTTTATTTATTTATTGGGTCTTTGGGATTTTCCTGTAGCTACTTGCATTATCTCCCCGTTTAACTGAATAACTTTGTAGTTAATTTTATCCCTTTTATTTTTCACTTTTTGTTTTGTTTTTTGAGACAGAATCTTGCTCTGGTACAACCTTGGCTCACTGCAACCTCCTCCTCTTGGGTTCAATTGATTCTCATGCCTCAGCCTCCCCTGTAGCTGGGGCTACAGGTGCACAACAGCACTCCGGCTAATATTTGTACTTTTAGTAGAGGCAGGGTTTCACCATGTTGACCAGCCTGGCCAACATGGTGAAACACAAAACAAAAAAGTACATGTGGAATGTACCATATGAAAACACAAAATAGCTGTGACAGGGTGGAGGAATAAGAAATGACTTTGTCATTGTTTTAAACTTTGTTTTTTTTTTTGTTTTTTTTTTTTTGAGATGGAGTCCTACTGTGTCACCTAGGCTGGAGTGCAGTGGTGCAATCTCGGCTTACTGCAACCTCTGCCTCCTAGGTTCAAGTGATCCTCCCACTTCAGCCTCTCAAGTAGCTGGGATTACAAGCATGTGCCACCACGCCTGGCTAATTTTTATATTTTTAGTAGAGATGGGGTTTCACCATGTTGGCCAGGCTGGTCTCGAACTCGTGACCTCAAGTGATCCCTCTGCCTTGGCTTCTCAAAGTGTTGGGATTCCAGGCGTGAGCCACTGTGCCTGGCCTGTTTTTAAAACTTTCTACAAAAAAACATGAATCCACATAACTCAGGAATGCAGTTTCACATTAGCAGATAGGGCAATTCAGTTTGCTCTACCCTCCTCTCACCCTGCCAGAAATAGTGTGAATATTTTTTTGTAAAGTCAGATTTTTTTCTCATTCCTTAGTGCTTTACGATTAAAGTTGGAGTTACATTACTAAATTAACTCCAGTGGGGGATGGGAATTCAGAATCTCAGTCCAAACTGCTTCAGTGAGAAAGGGTAAGAGGATTAGTCACATGCTCCTTTAGCTACCAGAAACATGAAGTTTGAGCTTATACATTACTGCTTTGCAAATAATTTTTAGCCATTTCCCTGTATCTTATTTCTTTTCCAAAATTTCTTCTTTTTTACAATACACTGTTGGTATTAAATCTGAACTGATGAAGTCTGAAAAATATCACACTGTAAACCAGAATTCAGACACTCAGCATAAACAAAGCTTAACATGTACCATATAGAGCTTTAAAAAGTTGCCATTGTCCAAACATGCCTCCATGCCTTTGTATCTGTACTTTTCTTTTGCCAGAAATTCCTTTTTCCCTTTTACTATCTGAGCAAGCTCTAACTTAGGGGTCAGCAAACTATGGCCCACTACTGGTTTGTAAATAAACAAGTGTTTGGAATGCTGCCAAGCTTGTTTATGTATTGTTTATGGCCACTTTTTGTGCTACCATCACAGAGTTGAGTAGCTCCAACAAGAGACTATATAACCTGAAAAGCCAAGAATATTTACTATCTGGGCCTTCAGAGAAAAAAAAACCTGCTGAGTCCTGCTTTAGCTCAAGTTCCATTTCCTTCTCTTAGATGTTTGTGGGTTCCTGTGACATTTTACCTACTTTTGACATATTGACAAATGTTACTGCCCTGAAAGAATAATTATTTATGGGCTTGAACTTAAGTGGGGGAGATCAAGACTTACTATTTATCTGTGTACTTCTGTTGTCTATCAAGTCTACTACACAATGCTCAATAAATGCTGGCTGAACAAATCACAGAAAACAAACCTGCATGCTGGACATTTTGATTTGCTTGCAGCTGAGGGGCTCCTGAATTCCCAGGGGTGGTTGCTGTGGTCGAAGGCACCTGACCTTGCATAAAGTTCGGATTGGCCTGTCCTGGTGAGAAGCCAGGTGGGAGGCGTTTAGGCATTCCTTAATAGAAAACAATGAGTAAGGCAGTTACCTAGCAAATTTATACTCTTGCTTAGATATGGAATGAATAAGGAAGGATGAGCTGCATGAAGTCTCCACTGGCTTAGCTCTCTCTGTCACACTGGTAGGATCTTTAATAATAAGGTTGGGAAAGATGGTTAAAAAAATCAACACAATCTCTTATATGAGCATTGTCAAAATGAAAAATAAATACTAAAAAATTTACACTTAGAACATGCCAAGGAAAAGATGGCAATCTCCTCCCTAAATGTGATGAGGCCACGCCACAGCAAGGTTTGAGGGCTCACTTTTCTCTGTAATTGTTAACAATGGACCCCAAAACTTTACATACTTTAACACAGGCACCAAAGGAATATGCTAAATTCTCTCATTTCAAACAAATTGATGTGAAATAGTATAAAAGAAAGAACTGGGTCCTGATATTAAGGATAGATTGGCGATTTTTTTTTTCCTTTGAGGGAAACTGGTGACAAGAGTCTCCTTTGCAGAAAATTTCCCCTCAGTATTGCGCTTGTCTCTTTGGAAGAGACAGGAGATTAGAAACAGTTCATGGGAGCTTCAAAGTGACGCTATATTAAATCATTACGCTTTCCGCTCATAAGGTTTGCTGTGATTCTGACAGCTTTGGTACCAAAAACGATGCTCTAATGGAATCTTTCTCAGGTATCAGTTCCTTTTTGAAAGGGCTAATTTTAGAAAACAAATTTGTAATAAGGAGAAACTCAGAACCCACTTATCATTTACAACACAGGTCTTGATGTGGCCAGATCACCTAGGTGAGCACATCATCTGCTCTATGAAAGCATCAAGACCTAAACTCACTTAAAAATTTATTATATTCATCCATTTATTTAATTTACTTTTTTTTGAGATGGAATCTTGCTCTGTTGGCCAGGCTGGAGTGGCGCAATCTTGGCTCACTGCAACCTCCGCCTCCCAGGTTCAAGCGATTCTCCCTGCCTCAGCCTCCCGAGTAGCTGGGATTACAAGTGTGCACCACCACACCCGGCTAATTTTTGTATTTTTAGTAGAGACGGGGTTTCATCATATTGGCCAGGCTGGTCTTGAACTCCTGACCTCAGGTGATCCGCCTGCCTCGGCCTCCCAAAGTGCTGGGATTATAGGCGTGAGCCACCGCGCCCGGCCCATTTATTTTTTTAAGGGCCAAATTTTCAATGCCCTGAAAAACTCTTTGTAGACAAATACGCATTTGTCCTTTCTTTAACAGTGACAAGTCCTATTTGCATGCTCCCACTGTAATTAAATCAGTAATCACATTTGCAGGAGGGACTACCCAGCTTCCACTGATCCAGGGCTAGATACCCAGAACAGTGAAATTTGGAGCTGAAACACTCTTGCATTTTTTAAGAACTTCTTAGGATTCAAATATTAGAGCCTGCATGTCAGCAAAATTAATTACAAGAGAGTGAAAGACTGATGAGCAACTTAATTTCACCAGAAACCATGGGAACATGCCTTTGCTATGTTGTACTAAAGATGCAAGGGTTTTTTTCTGGGTAGGCAATGGGTGTCTTTTGGTGGGGGGTATGTTTATCAGATGACAGTATTACTGATACTCTCTATACCTTACTGAAAAGCTCCAAGCACATTCATGTGCACTAGATGAATGATTAATAAGAATAAATAATAAACATGGAGATGGATAAGTTTTACTGTAATCGTTTTACCTCTCACACATTAAGCTCCATTGCTTTTTCTTCATACAAGAGGCACCTTACAAAATAAATAAATAAATCTCCTTTAGGTATAACTGGTGGAATTCCCTCTCTAAGGAGCAGGCATTGGCATTATAAAACTATAAAAGTCAATGATTTCTGAACTTATTCCCCTTTAATACTTTAATCAAACTTAACAAGCACCATGCTTACTATTTTATTAACTAGGATTATCAAAATTGATAACTAGAAGGGCCTTTTCTCCAATAAGACCCTGTTCTTTTCATTTTTGCTCTATTGCATAATCTTAATTTTTCAACAACTGAGAAGTTTAAAATTGTTAACAAAATGCATTTTTCTTCTGGACATTTTAATTTACTATTACAAGATCAAGCAAAAATAATTTGAAAAACAAAATGAACATCTCTACATTGAATTTTACCTGCATTTTAGTCCAGAGAACTAGCTTAAATTTAACCAATAAGATGCTGCATGAGGTATCAAGTTAACTAAGTCATAGCAAGTGTCTCCACCATATCCACAAAACCAAACAATTACATCCTCATTTCACTCCCTCCGTTAACTCTAAAAACTGAAGTTCTGCTAAGATCTACCTCCAGTAAATTTACCACCACAAATAGCTACAGTGTTCCTCACCTCCTAGGCCTGGATGTAAACTCTGTGGCCCCTGGTTTGGGGGTTGCTGTTGCATCACCATGAAGTTAGGTGGCACATTTCCCTGTTGAACCATGGGATTCCGACCCGGAGAGCTGACAGGCTGCTGAAATCCCTGGGGAAGTGGGTTATTTTGAGATGGCCTTGGTCCCATCTGCTGCTGAGTTTGGTTAACCGTTGGGGGAGGATGCAGGGGGATCCCTGCTGGAAGGAGGAGGGTGAGGAGGCAGGAGACTTGTTGGTGAGGTGGGGCTGCTGCAGGGGAGTTGGGACCCTAGAGGGCCCTCCCTGCAAACTCTTCATCTGAGGAGCTGTGAACTGGCCTGGATTGCTCATCTGAGGAAAGTTTGTGTGGGCTTGTGAGGCTTGTTGGCTGCCAAAGGGATATGGAGGGGGGAGGGTGGGAAGGCGTCTGTACCGTGGCTAAGGATGGTCTTGCCTGGAGTTGCTGTTGCATTGGGCCAGGCAAGGGAGCCTTCTTCCACCCTTGGTTTGCAAGTCATTGTGCCCAGAGAACTCTGGGCTGGAGGAGGTTGAAGGGCTCCAGAAGGCAGCTGGTTCCAGCCTGGAGGAACAGGCACCTGAGTTGGGGCAGTAAACTGGGGGTCGATTCCCTGTGGCTGTTGCTGCTGATGTTGCTGTGGGGGTCTTGCCTGCAACTGTTGCTGTTGCTGCTGCTGCTGCTGCTGCTGTTGCTGCTGCTGCTGTTGTCTGTGGTGTTGCTGCTGCTGCTGCAGCTGGGGAAATTAGCTGGGTTCATTTGTCTGTTCACAGAGACAGGCTGCATTGGGTGGTGCGGGGGAGCTAAAGATCCTGAGGGATGACTTTGCTGCTGTATATGGAGCCCAGGGAGGAGTGGATCCATTGCATCTGTTTAAAGATAGTCAACAAAGCAATAATTAACCTACTGCAATCTAGATCCTAGAGCAGTGACCTTTGCAATTCTGGATATAGAGTAAAATCTGCTGGTACTATTCAATAAAATAAATGGTTGTGAATACCTTCTATGTGTGAAGCAGCATACCAAGATGATAGATGAATCCTGCCTTAAAAAAGCTTGGTCAGTAGTGGACATAAGAGCAAAACGTAGAACATGTAGAGCAGTATTTACCAAATCATATTCTGGAGAACTATGTTAATTAGTGTTATAAGAAAACAAAACAATTAGGTTCAGGAAACACTGAATCTAACAACCCTAGACAGGTTTCTTCATTGCAGGACTTTCTGTGCCTCCAATATGTTACTTGTGAATCTCCAGGAGGGAGGGTAAAGTATGATGCATTTACCAAATTTACTTGACTACAGAATTCTATGTAATGAGCATCTTTCAGGACTAAGCAGGCCAAGGCACACTTTTAGGAATGTTGGGGTATAACTGATAAGAAAACAGTAAGAAATTCTGAAAAGAAAATAATGACATTTAGCTTGAAGAAACCAGGTCAGATTTTGTAAAGGTGATATTTTGAGTTCAGAAATTAGAAATTCAGCATCAGAGATAACTGAATTTTGTAATGATCTATGCAGGAAGTTTCAGGCTCTTCAATCCTCAAAGACTGGAAGTCATTACCTGACTGAGAAGCAGGACGAGGAGTCCTGGGCTGCAGCTCTGGACTGGGGCCTGGTGCCATCATGGAAGATGACACATTTCCACCCGGGGGTATCATAACAGTGGCAGGGTTGTTCATCCTTATTATTCCTAGAAAAAAAATCCCTAGAATAGAGTACTGGTATTGGCACGATTTTTGTTTTTTAATGAACTATTTCAAGAATACGAAAAGATAAGGAAAATTGCACCTGGAAAAGCTGCAAAAAAAGAAAAAAAAAAAAAGATAAGGAAATTTTTTTTTTTTTGACAGGGTCTCACTCTGTTGCCCAGTCTGCCAAGCGACACAATCACAGCTCACTGCTACCTCAACTTCCCAGGCCCAAGTAATCCTTCTGAGTCAGCCTTCCAAGTAGCTGGGACCACAGGCATACACCACTGTGCCCAGCTAATCATTCTATATTTTATAGAGATGGGGTCGCTATGTTGCCTAGGCTGGTCTTGAATTCCTGGGCTCAAGTGATCCTCCAGCCCAGCCCTCCCAAAGTGCTGGGATTACAGGTGTGATCTACCACACCTGGCCTGGAAATTTCTACACCCATCATCTACCTTTTTTAAATCTAAAAAATCTGCTCTTATCTCCTTCAGATACATACGTAGATACAGCAGAAGCCCCCTACTCCTTCCATTCTACTTTCTCCCACCTATTGCAATTGGGGTTAACAGTTCCATGCATGTTTATTAACCTTTTCTGTATCTGTAGGTAAACTGCACTTTTTCTGTAGGTAAATAGCATTTTTTATATGCTTTTAATCTTTGTATAAATGGTACTTTACTATATGCATTCTTCGTCAGCTTCTGTTTTCACTTAACGTTATTTTTTGAGATTATCTCTCTTGACTGTTACAAGGGCTCCACTGTATAGAAGCATATATCTACCTTTCTGCTGATGAATATTAAGGTTTTATTTTTCCCTTATTCTTATAATTTTGCCATGTTGTGTATTTGTCATGAATTCTTGTGGATATGTGAGAGTATCTTTAGACTATACCTTAGAATTGCTAGGTTTTAAAGTCTAAGCATCTTTAATTTTACCAGATATTGGTAAACTGCTCTAAAAAGTGGTTATATCAATTTATACTCAAACTAGCAGTTTGAGAACTCCTCTTCTCCACATCTGAAAATTTCTGATACTGTCAGACTTTTCAGAATAATCATCTATGCTCATAAATGAGAATTAGGCAGCATGGTAACTCATGCCTGTAATCCCAGAACTTTTGGAGGCCAAAGTGGGAGGACTGCTTGAGGCCAGGAGTTTGAGACCAGCCTGGGCAACATAGAAAGACCCCATCTCTACAAAAAATAAAAAAATCAGCCAGTGTGGTGGCGAGTGCCTGGATTACTAGCTATTTAGGAAGCTGAGGCTAGAGGACTGCTTGAGCCCAGGAGTTTGAGGCTGCAGTGAGCTATGATCATGCCACTCCTCTCCAGCCTGGGCAACAGGGCAAGAGCTTGTCTTCAAGAAAAAATAGTGACAACTGCCTACACTTACTCTCTCTTCCTTTCTTTGGCTACAGAATTCTCTGTCATGAAGCCTCTTGCAGGACTAAGCAGGCCAAAGCACACTTTTAGGAATGCTGGGGTATGAATAAGAGAACAATGAAAAATTCTAAAAAGAAAATGACATTTAGCTTGAAGGGCAGATTTTGTGACATCTTTGGTTTTTGGCATCAAGATGAAAATAACCTCAGAATAAGCTGGAAAATATCTTTCTTCTTTTTCTATGCTCTGGAAGAGTGTGTGCATCTGTTCTTTAAATGTTTCATAAAACTTTCTTGTAAAACCATCTGGGCTTATAGATTAATCTAATTGATTTACTGGGAAACAGATTTTTAATGATTTCAATTTATTAAATGGTTATAGACTTTTCAAGTTTTCAATATCTTAAGTCAATTTTTATTAAATTTTAATTTTGCCAACACTTAAAAATTTATTAGCATAAAGTTAATCATGAAACCCCCATCTCTACCAAAAATACAAAAATTTGCTGGGCATGGTTTCAAGCACCTGTAATCCCAGCTACTCAGGAGGTGGAGGCAGGAGAATTGCTTGAACCTGGGAGGCAGGGGTTGCAGTGAGCCACTCCAGTCTTGTTCTAAGACTCCTTCTCAAAAAATAAAAAAAGAAAAAAGGCCGGGCATGGTGGCTCATGCCTGTAATCCCAGCACTCTGGGAGGCTGAGGCGGTCAGGAGTTCGAGACCAGATTGATCAACATGGAGAAACCCTGTCTCTACTAAAAATACAAAATTAGCCAGGCGTGGGGCGCATGCCTGTAATCTCAGCTACTTGGGAGGCTGAGGCAGGAGAACTGCATGAACCCAGGAGGCAGAGATTGTGGTGAGCCAAGATCACGCCATCGTACTCCAGCCTGGGGAGCAAGAGCAAAACTCTGTCTCAAAAAAAAAAAAAAAAAAAAATTTTTTTTCTTTTTTTTAATGCAGTACTGGGACAAAAAAAAAATTTTTTTTTTTAAAGAAACATCTTTTGGTTTTGCTGCTCTGTTGTTTTTTTGATTCATATTTTACTTATCTCTGCTCTTATCTTTATTATTTCCCTCCTAACTTATTTCCCTGCTGTTTTTTTTCTCAATTTTTAAGTCAGGCACTTAGCTTGTTAATTTTCAGTTGGTATTCCTTCTTCATTAATACAAATTTCTGAAAGCTTGAAATTTCTTCCAAGTGTTGTACTGGCTATGTCTCACAAATTTTAGTATATATTATTCTCATAACTCCATTCTAAATATTATCTAATTTCCATCAGGATTGCTTTTTTAAAATCACTGAGTATTTATAATGCATTTTTACATTTCTAAAACTATGGGATATTTTGGTTAGGCTTTTTTTTTTTTTTTTTTTTTTTTGCCACTGACTTGACCTAAAAGCACTGAGGTCAGAGAACAGGATCTGTGTGATATTAATATTTGGTATTTACTAAAACTGGCTCTCGGAATAATCCCTGGTCAATTTGTATAAATTTTCCCTTTATGCTCAGAAATGTTAAGAATTCTTGAATTATGACTTCTAAATATGTCAATTATATAAAAACTATTTTTGTTTATTCAAGCTTCCCTTTATCCTTACTAATTTTTTACAAACTTAGCCCATCAATTACTCAGAGGTCTGCTAAATCTCCCCTAAGGTTTGCTATCTACATGTTATTCTTAAAATGTCTTGAGGCTACGCTGTTAAGTATGTAAGAGTTTACCAATTTCCTGGTGAATTTCTCCTTTTTCATCATATAGTGGCCCTATTTACCTTCAGTGATGTTTTTTATTTTAATGCCTGTTTTATCTGATAAAAATATGATTATACCTCTTTTCTTGGTTAAAAGTCACCTTGTTAATCTTTTATCTAACTTTGAACCTTCTGAGTCCTTATATTTTGTGTGTTTCCTGTAACTGTACATAGGTAAACCTGAGAATACTATTCTGATTAATCATTTCCTTTTTATCAGTGTTCATAATCCATTTACCTTTATTGTTAACTACTAGTATATTTTGATTTATTCTGTCATTTTATGATTTCTATTTACCCTCTTTTTTTATGCTGTTTTCCTAAATTTTACTGGATTAATTTTTTTCATCATGGTCTTCCTCTTTAATCCTCCACTACTAGTTTAGAAGTTATATATTCTATTCAGGTTATTTTACTGGTATCTTTAAAATGTCAACAGACATACTTGACTGACTTAAAGTTTAAAGACAATATATGATCATCATTATTACTAAATAAGTCAATGCTTATTTAGATTTACCCCATGCTTATCAATTATTTAGCTCACCATTCCTTCTTAGATCTTATTTCTTCCATCTTAGGTTCAATTTTCTTCTTCCTGAGGTACATCCTTGAGCAGTTCAATTAGCAAAGATCTGTTAATGGTAAATTCTCTTATTCTCTTTGAAAAGCTCTTTCTTTCTTTTCTTTTTTTTAAGCTCTTTATTTCATACTACTATTGATAGTATAGCTATGTTTAAAATTCTAGGTCATCAATTATTTTCTTAGCACTTTGAAAAAATTATTCCAATGTTTCCTGTCCCAATGCTGCTGTTGGGAAATCAAGAAAAGCGGATAGCCTTTCCTTTGTAAATAATAGGTATTTTCTTTTGGGTTGCTTTTAACATTCTGTTTTTCAGTGTTCTGTAGTTTTACGATATTGTGTCTAGATGTAGATTTATTTTTATTTTGTAGTGCTCAGGATTACTGGGCTTCTGAATCTGAGGACTTATGTCTTTTATCTGTTTTGAAAAATTTTAGCCATTCTCTCTTTGACTGTCATCCCTCAATTTCTTTATCTTCTTCAGAAACTCTTTTCAAACATATGTTAAACCATCTCATTTTATCCTTCGTGTCTCTTGACTTCTTTCGTATTTCCATCTCTTTATTTTACTCTGCTGCATTCTGAGTGATTTCTTCAAACTCACCTTTCAATCCAGCTATTTCTAATTTGCTGAATAAGTTATTCACTTCAATGATTTTTAAATTTCTGTAAGTTCTTTTCCCCCATCTCTCCTATGTTTTAATAGTGTCTTGTTTTCTTATGATTCTCTTGTTAATACTCTGATATTCCTATTACCTAAAATTCTGGAGGGAGGGAGTCTAATCCTAAATTGTATAAATTTGGAATCTAACCTTATTTATATCCCGGCTTTAAGTAGAAGTCTGCAATGATTTGGGTTGAGAATATGCCCCTCCACAGCTGCAACAGTTATCACCAGTCTACACCCACCTAATGTTAATAACTTAGCCTGGCTGTTCATGGGTATTCACCAACACATTAAATGTCCAAAATGCAAGACGGTAGAGAAGACAATTCCACAACACCCATTCTCCCACCTCACCTCTAGAGCCCCAGCGAACACAGACAAATTTCCCATTAGTTTCCCTATGCCAGAGGGTGACATTTTCCTAATCTTTCACTGAAAATTCTGGCTTCATGAGGAATTCTGAATTCTAACTTGCTTCTTCATGTGGACCCAAAGCTTCATCTTTTATCCCTTCCTGGCCATTAAAACCCAAATGCCTTGGACCCTGCTGGATCTCATTTGTTTACTGCCATTTAAATATTCACCTTTGACAGTTCTTTTTCCCCTCCCTAGGGAGTTCCTCTACTTCTCTCCCCCACCCCTCTGCTTTCTTCCAAGCCCAGCTACATATTAAATGTTATAGGCCGGGCGTGGTGGCCCATACCTGTAATCCCAGCACTTTGGGAGGCCAAGGCAGGTGGATCACTTGAGGTCAGGAGTTAGAGACCAGCCTGGCCAACATGGTAAAACCCTGTCTGTACTAAAAATACAAAAATTAGCTGGGCATGGTGGCACACACCTGTAAGCCCAGCTACTTGGGAGGTTGAGGCAGAGAACTGCTTGAACCCCGGAGGCGGAGGTTGCAGTGAGCCGAGATTGCACCACTACACTCCAGCCTGGGCGACAAGACTCTGCCTCAAAAAAAAAAAAAAAAAAAGTTATATTTTAAGGTGTTTTGTAGTTGGAGAGGACAGTTAGCCTAATGTTTATCTGTTGAAACTGGATTTGTTTCTGAGGAATCCCATCTGATTTTTAAAAGATGGTAGTTAGACAGTTAAGAAAGCTCTCATGAGGGCCCAGGTGGGTGGCTCACACCTGTAATCCCAGCACTTTGTGAGGCCCAGGCAGGTGGATCACCTGAGGCCAGGAGTTTAAGATCAGCCTGGCCAACATGGTGAAACCCCATCTTTATCAAAAATAACAAAAATTAGCTGATTAGCCGGGCGTGGTGGCACCCATCTGTAATCCCAGCTACTTGGGAGGCTGAGATGAGAGGATTGCTTGAACCCAGGAGGTAGAGACTGCAGTGAGCCGAGATCATGCCACTGCACTCCAGCCTGGGTGACAGAGTGAGACTCCTTCTCAAAAAAAAAAAAAAAAACGCTCTCATGAGATAAGAAACAGGCTTTCTTGGTCCATAATGAGCTTCCTAGTCCCAGAAGTTTTCAAATATATGCTGACACTACAAGTTCAATAGTGACACTATAACATGCATTCTGGTACTAGGTGGGAATCTGGACAAGATCCAAGGTTCTCACCTAGGGGAAATTTGGTCCCCTAGGGGACATTTGGTAATGTTTGGAGACATTTCTAGGTGGCACAACTGCAGGGAAGGAATAGTGGTGCTACTGGCATCTGGTGGGTAGATCCAGGGATGCTACTAAACATCCCACAACACACAGGACAGCCTGCCACAGCAAAAAGTTATTGGCCCCAAACGTCAATAGTGTTGAAGTTGAAAACTTGTATTAAATTACTATGGTATCCCCACAAATCATGGAATTCTATAAGGCTATGAAAAAAATAGGCTATGGATTTAGTTTTAGTTGCAAAAGACTCTTGCTTATTAGCTAACTTTCTATTGCCAATGGTAAGAGAAGAAAGTAGTACTAAGAATAACTGAAAAACCGGCCAGGCACGGTGGCTCATGCCTGTAATCCTAGCACTTTGGGAGGCCGAGGTGGGTGGATCACCTGAGGTCAGGAGTTCAAGACCAACCTGGCTATCATGGTGAAATCCCATCTTTAAAAAAAAAAAAAAAGAAAAAAGAAAGACCAAGTGTTCTAGATATACAATTCTAAAGTTACTTATTGTTTTAGAGGGGACTTGAGGTCTTTTTCCCTAGGAAAATTTAGCTGTTTAGTTTAACCTAATATTAAATTTTGTTTGCATCCTTCAAGTCTCAATAGACAACAGAGAAAAGCAATCCTAAAATATGCTTGGTGGTAAAGAAATTTTGGGGTTTAAAATGTTACTGTTACTATAGGTCATTACTAATTGATTATTCCTGAAACTTTATACATTATCACAATCCAAGTCCTTCATTAAATACCAATCTAACCTGATTTCAACCTAAAGCTTCTCAGTTTCCTAGATTGATAATCAACTATAGCACTATAATTGGCCAGGTACGGTGGCTCAGTTCACACCTATAACCCCAGCACTTTGGGAGGCTGAGGTGGGCAGATCACTTGAGCCCGGGAATTCAACCAGCCTGGGCAAGATGGCAAAACCCTGTCTCTACAAAAATAAAAATAAAAAATAAGCTGGGTGTGGTAGCACGCGCCTGTAGTCCCAGCTACTGGAGGGCTGAGACAGGAGGGTCACTTGACCCTGTCTCAAAAAAAAAAAAAAAAAAAAAAAGCACGCACTATAATTTACATGCACTTATTAGAGATACTTAGTAAACATGCTTGCTATTTGCCAGACACTAGCCTAAGAGAGCTTGCAATTAGGGTACTAACAACAATTTAACGGAGTCTTAACATTTTAAGCCTAGAAGGGATCTTTAGCATTGTTTCCAGAACGTAATTAAAGATGTTTATAGGCAACCAGGGTCAGTAAATATTAAGTCCTTTGGCCAAGAGTTGAGACTAGAACCCAGATTTCCTGATGCTCATCCCAGCTTTATTCATTCTTTCATTAACTATAGGTAACTTGGCTAGGCTTTTCCCGCTCTGCTTCTGGCCCATGTCCTTCCAGTAGTGGCAACAGTGTCAATCTATAATTTCTAATAAAGCTACCTTAACACCAAGTGCTCAGACTTCTGTGGGGAACTACATCTATGTACACAATACAGGCTGGGTATTTTACATCTATTATATGGTATTCCACAACAACCCAACAGCACAGGTCCTGACATTTATACGTTCCTAAGTCCTAACAAGAACTTAGGAAATGTTTGCTGCACTGTTCAGGGCTCTTCTACCTTCAAACATGAGCTCAAAAGATGGTAGGTATTATTATTTCATTTTATATGTGAAGAAAGTATTGCTTGGGGAAGTACAGTAACTAGCTTGAGGTAACCAGTAAATGGTAGTAACCAGAAAAATCTTGTTTCCAATTTTGTGATCAACTCATTAGTTACAGTTCAGAATAGCATCTGCCTTTTCTTTTCTTTTTTTTTTTTTTTGAGACAGAGTCTCACTCTGTTGCCCAGGCTGAAGTGCAGTGGCGGGATCTCGGCTCACTGCAACCTCTGCCTCCCAGGTTGAAGCAATTCTCCTGCCTCAGCCTCCTGAGTAGCTGGGATTTCAGGCACCTGCTACCACGCCAGGCTAATTTATGTATTCTTAGTAGAGATGGGATTTCACCACCTTGGCCAGGCTGGTCTTGAACTCCTGACCTCAGGTGATCCACCCACCTCAATCTCCCAAAGTGCTGGGACTATAGGCGTGAGCCACCACGCCCGGCCAAGAACAGCATCTTGTAAATTGAGCTCCTCTATACGGCTGCATTTCTCTAAGAGCTGCTCTGGTAGGGTGGGAGCGGAATGACTGGGTAAGCAGGTTCTTACTCTGCTTCAACCACAGCAGCTGTGCTTTTCTATTTTATTTGAATAAAGGGGTCCTGCAGCTGAAAAAATTTGAAAGCCACTAGTCCAGTGAAAAAAGCACTGAACTGGTAGTTAAAAGATCTGTGATATTAGTTTATTACTCCTTGACTCTGGGCAAATCACTTCCTTTATGTGAGTTCCACAGCTTCCTCAGTTTTAAATGACAGCCAGCTCAATTCTAATATTCTGAGATTCACAGAATATTGAGTTCAATCTCTGAAGAAGAAATTTCAGGATTACTAGAAAAAAAGCAATTTACAACTCTCTCAAATTCAAAATATATAAAAACACCTATTCTCCCATATACATCTTCAGATTCCACATAAGAACTCAATTCACAGACATTCTCAGCCCCAGTGAAAGTGGGAGTTGGAAGCTACATTCTCCATTGTACTATTAATATTAACATACTGAGGGTAGAAAATGTCTCATTCATTTCTATTTCCAACAGTTAGCACGGTCCTGTCACACAACAGAAGGCAATAAATGTCTGCTGCATGGCTCAGTGTTCATCAACCTTTAAGAATGAGACCAAAAGATTGCAAAGATGCTTCATGCTGTGACCCCGAGACTGCGGGAATGACTCATGTCTAGCTTTCCTGATTCAGCAAATAGAGATGTAAGAATGCCATGAACCCCCACCTATCTTGCAGGACTCAAATGATCAAATAAAGCCAAAAAAGGAAACTAGTAAAATGTCATACAATTGGGAGGTCTTACCTGGACCGCCTGCTATAGGAAATCCTGCCTCCATCCTAACTGAATTTCCAGCTCCCATGGGTCCATTCATTCTCACATCTTGGCTTCGGTTCTGAGCCAAAGCCAGGTTGATAGCACCTTCCCCTGAAAATGACAGTCAAGTTATAAAAAAGAAATCATTAGAATAAGATGCAAAGTTTGTTTACAGAAAGCTATATAACTGCTTTAGTTTTCTGTATTTCTGAAGACTTATGGTTAGTTTTCTACCAGAAAAAGGGTAAGTTCCATCTAGATGGGTCTTTCTTCAACCCATCTGAGCAGGCTGCTTGAAGCACAAGGAGATATAACCAATTCTTACTTGTAATAGGGAAGCAGGACAATTATGAATGATACTTAGTATCAACAGAGATCCTGGAACTCTGAATATTCATTTTCAGCCATCTTACCAATTGTGTGTGGGGTGTGTGTGTGTAATGGAAGAAAATGTTCTCAAAAACTTGCAAAATCCTAGACTTCCTTTTGGTAATTTATGATCAGAAGGCAGATATTAAATATAAGTAGGTTTAATAAAGAAATAACATACACTGGTGCGGGGACACTAACACTTGTGAACAAAATACCATTTCCTTTCAATAACTGCAATATAAACATATTTCCAGCAGGAAAAAAATCATGCAATGAAGAGGAGATAGGGTGCTACAAATCTACTTTCTGAAACACATGATGATAGGACCAATATTTCTATAGGTTTTTGTTTTTTGAGATGGGGTCTCACTTAGTCACCCAGGCTGGAGTGCAGTGGCACAATCATATAGCTCACCACCGCCTTAAATTCCTGGGCCCAAGGGATCCTCCTGCCTCAGCCTCCTGAGTAGCTGGGACCATAGGCGCATACCACCACGTCCAGCTATGTATAGGATTTTTAATTTTATCTTATTTGCGTTTCACAATACCCTCGTAGGTAATGTTACTAGAAGTGTTCCAATTAGGTAGACTCTAAACTTAGAGGCAACTTAAATCTTACTTGGTCCAATGATAAAAAAGGTCTCTGAAACAAGCTACAGAATGCTTCCTGCACTTAATCCAAAATTTTGACTATTGTTATAAGAGAGCACCACCTTGTGGAGAGTTAAAATATAACTAGTCTGTGGCTGCTGAGCTGAAAGGCTGCACTCACTTAAGTTCTTCTATACTGTAGGGTTCTGATTCACAGGGTCAGATGGTAAAGCAGAAAGTTAATGAGGCATGGCAGTTTCCTCTGTCCTGACACTGATATAGGTCAGCTTTCTTTCTTTCTTTTTGAGAAGTCTTAATCTGTTGCCAGGCTGCAGTGCAGTGGTGTGATCTTGGCTCACTGCAAACTCTGCCTCCCGGGTTCAAGTGATTCTCCTGCCTCTGCCTTCCAAGTAGCTGGGATTACAGGCATGTGGAACCATACCCAGCTAATTTTTGTATTTTTAGTAGAGATGGGGTTTCACCATGTTTGCCAGGATGATCTTGATCTCCTGACCTCGTGATCCACCTGCCTTGGCCTCCCAAAGTGCTGGGATTACTACAGGTGTGAGCCACCACACTCAGCCTAGGTCAGCTTTCTATGTCTATTTTAACCAGGAAGGTTTGCTGGTCACAGAGAACAAACATCCTACCAAAAAGGAAGTAATCACTGGGAGCTACCAGATGCTCTAGCTTGCCTCTAGGAGTCAGGTGTAAAAGAGAAAGAGAACACAGGTCATGAGGGTTTCCACCAAAGGAAGGGAACTATTAATATACCAAACTTGTTAAGACATTCTAAGTAGAAAGAATACTGTTCTGGAAAAGGACATCAGTTCATATGAATCCTCTGCTTAAAACAGGTCCATTGCTTCCCACTATTTTAGAAATAAAAGCCAAACTTCTTAACAGGCTCTACAAGGCCTCAAATTATCTACCTCGCCAAGTGCTATTCAACAGAAATACAGTATGAGCCACACATGCAATTTAACTTTTTCTAGAGGCCACAGTAAGAAACAGATTAAGTTAATTATAATTTATTTCACTTAATACATCCAATGTGTTGTTATTTCAACATGTAATTACTGTAAAAATTATTATTTTTTGAGACAGGGTCTCCCTCTGTTGCCCAGGCTGGAATGCAGTGGTTAAATCACAGCTCACTGCAGTATCGACCTACTGGGCTTAAGTGATCCTCTCACATCAGCCTCCCAAGTAGCTGGGACTACAGGAGTATGCCACCATGCCTGGCTAATTTTTTTCATCTTAAATTTTTTTGTAGAGACAGGGTGTCACTATATTGTCCAGGCTGGTCTCAAACTCCTGGGCTCAAGCAATCCTCCTGGCCTCAGCCTTCCAAAGTGCTGGGATTACAGGTGTAAGCCACTGAGCCCGGCCAATAGAAAAATTATTGAGATATTTTACATTCTTTTGGGGGATACCAAATCTTCAAAATTTAATATGTATTTTATACTTACAGCACATGTCAGTTTTAACTAGCCACATTTTCAGTGCCCAACAGCAACATATAGTCTGTAGCTACCAATACTGGACTGCCCATATTTAGCCCCATCTATCTCTTTAACCTCTCATCTCATGCTATTTTTCTCCTTCAATAACAAGGATTCAGCCCCAGTGGGGTTTTTTTTTTTGGCTTGTTTTTTTTTAAGTTTCTTAGGCACACATGGCTGCTTCTCACCTCAAGGCCTTTGCTCATGTGATTTCCTCTGCCTAGAACAGTTCTCTGCACTCTTCGCATAGCTAGCTTCTCAATTTTCATGTAATCTTAAGTGTCACATGCCCAAAAAGGCCTCTACCAACCATCTTATCCAAGGTTAGGTAACTTTTATTGTAACATCTTGCTATTTCTGCAGAGCACATTCCATGTAATCATTCACTCACTCATTTTCTTGCCTGCCTCCCCCCATCACCATACAGGTGTAATCACAAGTCTGTCCTAGTTCCTTTACATCTGTTGTTCCAGCATAATTAATAGCATTCTCTTTCATTTTCAGAAGTGTCCTAATTTAGGCTGGGCATAGTGACTCACGTTGTAATCCCAGCACGTTGGGAGACCAAGGTGGGAGGACAGCTTCAGACCAGAAGTTCAAGACCAGCAACATCGTGAGACCCCATCTCTATGAAAAATTAGTCAGGTGTGGTGGTACACACCTGTGGTCCTAGCTACTAAGGAGGCTGAGATGGGAGGATCACTTGAGCCCAGGGGGCTGAGGCTACAGTGAGTTGTATTGTATCACTGCACTCCAGCCCAGGTGACAGAGTGAGACCTTGTCTCAAAAAAAAAAAAAAAAAGAAAGTTGGCTGTAAAATCAGGGTAAGGATTCTCTAAAAGAAAAAAAAGAAAAAAAAAAAAAGAAAGAAAAGGTGTCCTAATTTAGATGATAAATTATATGACCATATATAATATATCCTATATACATAAAATAGTGCCTGGTATATGGCAGGTGCTCATTAGCTATTTATTAAATATGGTCATCTCCTTATAACCTTACAAAGAATTATAGACATTTTTCTATATGATAAATTAATTCCTGAAAAACCTCACATTTATCAAATCTTACACTGACAATAACAGGGTTGGGGCAAATGCAAAACCTATGAGACTTTGTAACCAGAGCTGTAATAAAAGCAATTAACTGGTGGAGGCAAAACACTGCAAAAAATGGAGTGGAAATGTCTGGTTAAAGGTGCTGATATAATGTAGATGCAGTGGAGCTCTGAGCCAGAGGGGCTGCCATTAAGGTGGGCACAGGAGGAAATGCAACCTGTCATGAGCTGAGAGCCACGCAAGGCCAGGGTTGGGTGACACACATCAAGAAGGCACATGAATGTACATTCTCAGTCTTAATTTTAATAGAGCTGAAAAGACTCCCATACATGCAACAGCTGAGCTAAAAGCTTTTTCTTGTTGATAATTCTATTTCTACTATTCCAACACCTCTTACCTAAGAAAAAAAATCACATATTAATAAACAGAATCTCTACATTATACTGCTATCATTCTCCTATTTGCCAACTGCATATGTGCTAATTCGTGTCAAAGAGAACACACTGGCTCCCAAACTTGCCAATTAGGGGTCCACAAACTACATCCTGTGGGCCAAATCCAGCCCACTGCATGTTTATTTAAATAAGGTGTTATTGGAACCCTGCCATGTTTACTTGTTTACATATTGCCTATGGCTGTTTTTGCCCTACAAGACGGAGCTGAGTACTTGTGAGTTAAGATCTTATGGTCTGCAAAGCCAAAAATATTTATTCTTGGCCCTTTAAAGAAAAAGTTAGCAGACTACCGCTTTAGATCACCATGAATTTACAGAGGGGGCACAAAACGTCCTCAAAAGAGATGTTTCCCCAACTCCCTGGCCAAAACTCAAAAAAGGAAGGGTACAGGGAGTATTTGTCAATAAAGAATGGACTACTGGGAGAACAACCTGTCCCACAAGGCTTGCAGCAGACATGATAGTGGCAACATTCCTTTTTTTTTTTTTTTTTGATAGGAAGTCTCGCTCTTGTCACCTAGGCTGGAATGCAGTGGCGTTGATCTCAGCTCACTGCAACCTCCACCTCCTGGGTTCAAGCAGTTCTTATGCTTCAGTCTCCTTAGGAACCTGAGTAGCTGGGGCTACAGGTGCGCACCACCACGCTCAGCTAGTTTTTGTATTTTTAGTAGAGATGGGGTTTCACCACGTTGGCCAGGCTGGTCTCAAACTCCTGACCTCAGGTGATCCGCTCACCTCAGCCTCCCAAAGTGTTGAGATTACAGGAGTGAGCCACTGCACCTGGCCAGCATTCCTTCTTATAACTTACAAAATCAACAGCCCAGCTCCACAAAAGCAATAGCTGCTGCCATCACTTTCATTCCTGCCTAAATTTCCAGTAGCGTGGGAACAAAGATCACCTGGGACATGCATGTAGCCTAAAAGTTAGAGAACTCTTTCTGTATTGTGATAATCACGTCATATGTGAATTTCATAATTTCTTAAAATATGTTATCTACTTGCTTCCTTGCTAGTACTCATGTTTCAATTTATGGCTATGATATTAAGGGAGAATCAGAGTTTTATCCTTTTAGGAACCTGAAGGAAGTAGGTCTGATTAAGAGAAAAAACTGGTACTTCCTTCTCCAGTGAAAAACACTATCAATTAAGGTTTCAAAGTCTTTTTTTTTTAAGATTTGAAAACACTTATTTTACTGTCTTCAAAAACAACAACAAAAAAAAGATAGGGGAAGTCCAGAGGACTCAGAATTGAAGCAGCTCTATACAAAAATGAAGATGGTACAATGATGTGACTTCAAAGAAAATGACTAAAACAAAATTTTACAAACACCTTCATGTTTGTAATGTATTAATGCACAAAATATCAAAAATACAAAGTCTGGGTTTCTTCCCTGTAGGTTTATGATAAACTATCAATTTTCTATATAATGCATTTCTTTTTTTTTAATAGAGATGGGGTCTTGCTATGTTGCCCAGACTGCTCTTGAACTCCGGAGCTCAAGTCCTCCCACCTCGGCTCCCAAAGTACTGGGATTACAGGCACGAGACACTGCACTTGGCCTTAATGCATTTACTTTTGTAAGCCTTCTTTGTTTAGAAGTATACACTATACAAGTACATACATGCTGGTATTTTACCATGAAAATTTCATTTTTCATCTCAAACCAGTGACTTGCCTTTTTACCCATACTTATACATAAGTAATACCTTTCTAGTGGTACATTTTAATCAATATGTATTTTTTAAATCTTGATTTGTAAATGAATCTTTTTAGTGCTATGACATGATGGGCTTCATTTAACAGTTGAAGCATGATATGGTAACTACATTGTACTGTTTAATTCACAACTGTAGGAAAGTGTTTGATTTTTAAAACATACCCAAGATGAGGCTGGACAGTTATAAACACAGAAACACTAGAAAACAGTGAATGAATAAATAATACAATTTTTCATCAGTGGCCATTCATTGTTTTGCTTTTAGAAACCTGGAAGAAATTGTCTTCTTTGATTTTCAAATGTTCTGGTAAATCTAGTCATTTCTTAGCTTCCTCAATATAACCTTTAATTGCTGAAATAAGTGACTCTAAAGAATGAAAGTTCTTTTCTGGTCTGAGGTAGCCAACAATGGCCACATTAGGATTCCCCCATAGAAGTCCTCTTTGAAGGTATGCATGGTATGTGTTTCCACGGACTTCTTTGTATTCTTGTAGTATGGGTTCCAGCCTATGCTCACCATCATCTTATGGACATCTCCACTTCCAACATTGGCCCAACCATAATAAATGCCAGTGGATGTATCAGCTGGAAGATTATCTATCACTCGCAAAGCAAAATTAGCCGTGGGGATGCTCAGCTGCTTGGAGCCACGGCCGAAGCCATGCACCACTTGGCCGCGGCAGAAGTATGGCAGATGCCTCATAATGCAGTCCGCTCGGGGCATGGGCTGTGGTCCGGTCCGCGCGCCCTGCAGAGCCGCCGTCGACGCGGTGCCTGGACCCCCAACCAGCCGGGGGACAGGAGTGTGAGCTCTGCCTACCGCGCAGCGCACGAAGGGCTGAGAGATGCCAAAGACACGCCGTGGCGGATCCCTGACGCCGCCGACCCCACAAAAGCCGCCCAGCAACTCCGGAGCTGCGTCTCTCTCAAAGCCTTTAAATAGGTAACATAGACCATAAAACATCTGGGGTTTTAAGAAACCACCTATGTGTTCCTTAAAGTATAAACAGTTCTCATATTGTGATTTTATCCAATAGTTGTTAGACTTCCACTCTTTCTAATAGTTCATCCCACAGATTGCTGTGAATTAATTTTATTTTTCTGGATCTTTTTAGATAATTCAACATTTTTCAAATTGAAGTGGTTATTGTTTAAGCCACTATTTTCTCATTTATCAAACAGTGAAATCTATTTCATTTCTCAATCTAAATATAACCCTTGCTAAATAATCTGTCTGTTGGTATTGCCCCTTTGGGGGCACAGCAACCTACAATGCTAGACTGCATAAAATATGTCTCACTCCTATAAACAAAATGATGACCTTAGTTGCTGAAGTTTCAGGGAGCATTTAGGTTCTAAGTAAGCACAGGGCCAGGAGGACCTGGCCTACTGTGAAAGCGAAAGCTGGAATTGCTGGTTGTCACCTGGTTATATCAACACAGGAGGGGAAGGAGGGTTCACTGAGCTTCCAAAGATCTCCCCCACACATGGTAGGTACTTATATCTCTCACAGGTTTGTCTTCCTTACTAAAGTCATAAACTCTTCCGAGTTTTTAACAGTAAGGACAATATTTATCACTGTATTCCAAATGCTAAAGCTTATAGTCTATGGGGGATAAAACAATAATCAAATAATTGCTTTAATGAAAGTGTGAGATAAATGATCTGAGGGAGAGAAACAAACTTTTGTGAGAGTACATAGCAAAGGACTGACTTGACAAAGGAGTTCAGAAATACATCCTCAAGATTTAAGCTGATACTTGAAGGCTGAGCAGGCGTGGACTAGGGGAAGGGGGACTGGTAGGGGATAGTATTTCATTTAGAGAAGACATCAATGCGAAAGACCTGTGGCAGAAGGAAGAGAAAGCTGAGAAGCTGGAATACAGAGGACAAGGGATGAGAGTTATACAAGATAAGGCTGGATGAGGAAGGTAGAGGAGAGACCATATAAGGCCTGAGGTCATGGTAAGAAGTTTGGTTATGAATAATACCAAGTGATAATAGGATATTAAGGTAGGAGTGTAGAGGGAGGGTGTGTGTGTGTGTGTGTGTGTGTGTGTGTGTGTGTGTGTGTGTGTGTGTGTGTGTAGGGTTCTATGTGTGCACACGCTCATCCAATTTTCATTTTGAAAAGATCATTCTGGTGAAAATATTAAAAATGAACACTGCGGGCCAGCGCAATGGCTCACACCTGTAATCCCAGCAGTTTGGGAGGCCAAGGAGGGTGGATCACCTGAGATCAGGAGTTTAAAACCAGCCTGGTCAATATGGTGAAACCCCATCTCTACTAAAAATATAAAAATTAGCTAGGCATGGTGGTATGCACCTGTAATCCCAGCTGCTCAGGAGGCTGAGGCAGGAGAATTGCTTGAACCTGGGAGGTGGAGGTTGCAGCAAACTGAGATCATGCCACTGCACTCCAGCCTGGGTGACAGAGCGAGACTGCCTTAAAAAAAAAAAAAAGAAGAGAAATGAATGCTGCTACAAAAGGACTGCTGAAGGCTTCATAATCTGTTAGCTGAATAAACACTAAAGTTTATTTGGTGGAAGTAAATTAAATTGATGTTAAGCTGGGCACACTGGCACATGTGTAGTCCCAGATACTTAGGAGGCTGAGGTGGGAGGATCATCTGAGCTCAAGAGTTTGAGTCCAGCCTGGGCAACATAGAAAGACTCCATCTCTAAAAACAACAACAATAACAAAGAAAACCACACAACTAAAAAAAATCATTAATAAGACAAATCAATTCCTGGTCAGGATGCCAGTAAAATCAAAGTCGTAAAGACCGATGATGAAAATTAGCCAAAGGAATGGAGTCCAAGGCTGCAGATGCTAAAGACCATCAGGACTCAGCAATAACCTCAGTCCCTCCTCATCCTAAGGAGCTGCAAAGCAAAGTACAAGCTACATGAGTTGCGTGGCGTTCTTGAAACACAAGAGCAGAGGAACAGACAAAGAGGCATAGAAAATCATGCTATATTCTACTGCTGTAATGATTTTGGTCTAGATGGGCACATGGCAAAATAAAAGACCTTCAATCTGAACGGAGAGAATCCCTAGATCCCGAAGCTGCTGGTTGTTGCTTTGAGCAAGGATCCGTAGCCGCTCCGCTGCTTCCCGGGGGATATTGAATGTCACACGCACACTGTTCCAGGGCTCCACCTTCTGTACTTTTAGCTTGCTGGACTCTTAATTGTGAAAGAAAAAGAATTATATTAGTAATCTTTTAGCCACCAGAGGACATGGAATTAAAAACAAACCAAAAGAGCAGAAGAATAAGGTGGAACACCAGCTTAGAATAGCTAAGAGAGCATATGCTTTGGAGCTATAGATTTCAAATCTAATCCTAGCTTTGCTACTTAGCATCTGGGTGACCATACACCAGCTATTTAACCTTTCTGAAACTTATCTTTTTCTTCTCTAAAACTATGAAAAACCTACTTCATGAGATTTTGGGTATAAATGAGATAATACACGCAAAAAACCTAACATAGTACCTGACACACCACAGGCAATGAATAAATGGAAAGCAGTAAGAAGGAGAAAGGGCCATAAGGAAGAAGAGAGAGG
The DNA here is from genome assembly GCA_036589455.1 of Ateles fusciceps. Lineage (NCBI taxonomy): Eukaryota > Metazoa > Chordata > Mammalia > Primates > Atelidae > Ateles > Ateles fusciceps. The sequence continues at coordinate 2,556,820 of JAZHEH010003223.1, forward strand.
TAAGTTTAAATTAATAGAATAGGCTCATGCCTATAATCCCAACACTTTGGAAGGCTGAGGTGGGTGGATTACTTGAGGCCAGGAGGTCAAGACCAGCCTGATCAACATGAAGAAACCTTGTCTCTACTAAAAATAAAAAATTAGGTGGGTGTGCTGGCACATGCCTGTAATGCCAGCTACTCGGGAGGAAGAGGCAGGAGAATCACTTGAACCAAGGAGTAGAGGCTGCAGTGAGCCAAAATCACGCCACTGCACTCCAGCCTGGGCAACAGAGTGAGACCTGCTTCTAAATAAACAAACAAACCGAATAATGTTTACTTCTAGGCTCAGTTAAATACATGCAAATTGAGAAACTGAGAACACGTGAGCCCCAAATTTCAAGTGAAATTCTATAAAAATTCTGGATGTAGATATGACAACTATAGGATATTAGAGAATCCACAGCTATAATCTATTACGGTTAAAGAAAGGGCACTAAAAAGGAAAACAGATTTATTCTTAACAGTTTGTAAAATGTTAAGCAATTTGATACCTCCAAATTAAATATCTGAAATTTTATATTTATTTATTTATTTAGTTATTTAGAGACAGAGTTTCGCGCTTGTTGCCCAGGCTGGAATGCAATGGCATGATCTCGGCTCACCACAACCTCCGCCTCCAGGGTTCAAGCGATTCTCCTGCCTCAGCCTCCCAAGTAGTTGGGATTACAGGCATGTGCCACCACACCCAGCTAATTTTGTATTTTTAGTAGAGACGGTGCTTCTCCATGTTGGTCAGGCTGGTCTCAAACTCCTGACCTCAAGTGATCTGCCCCCCCTTGGCCTCCCAAAGTGCTGGGATTACAGGCGTGACCCACCGTGCCTGGCGTATTTGAAATTTTAATACTCATATTTAAATATTCACCAGGCATCTTTGTGCAAGACAGTAACAGAGACAGGGAGGCAACTAGGCTGGGTGCCTAGTTGTCAAATTTATATTGTTTTCCCACCAGTTTGGGAGGCTACGCCAGGCGGATCACAAGGTCAGGAGTTCAAGACCGGCCTGGCCAACATAGTGAAACTCTGTCTCTACTAAAAATACAAAAATTAGCTGGGCACAGTGGCGCATGCCTGTAGTCCCAGCTACTTGGGAGGCTGAGGCAGGAGAATTGCTTGAACCTGGGAGGTGGACATTGTGGTGAGCCAAGATCATGCCACTGCACTCTAGCCTGGGCAACAGAGCGAGACTCCATCTCAAAACAAAAAAAACTGACAACTAAGCTTCAGTTACGATATGAAAACACTACATTTTAGCACTATAGCAAGCCTGAAACATTAAAAAACAAACTACATCTCAAACACTATCATGGACCAAATAACACATGGCTGCAGATCAGATCCAGCAAGCTGTCAGCGAGTGACTTCTGATATAAAAGCTAAGGGAATAAATTTAAAGTACATTATAAGCAGACCATGGAATAAGTTTTCTAAGTTTTTAGGGTCCTTAAAGATTCAGTTTAAACTTTTTAATTTATAGGTAAGGAAAATGAAGATCAGAGAGTTAAAAACAAATAAATTTGGGTCTTGAGAATTACTTTTATCCACTAGAGCAGATTATTTAAGAATTCCCGTGATAAGCAATACTTTGTTATGTTCAGTTCTTGTAGGTACTTAAATGGAAGAAAACATTTATATAAAAATCCTAAAATTCCACTTTTGCACTTAAATTCAGCTTTTTGATCCAATTTAGCAAACTTTATAAAACTCAAGATAACCATGGAAGGACAAACATTTCAAAAACAGTAACAAGAAGAAAAAATAATTAAAGCAAATTACCCATGTGTAACAAATTGGGTACATTTTTCAATATTGCATCTAATTTCCATTTGAAGTCTTTATCATCTATATTTCCTTTGAAGGCCACAAAAATTGTGGAATCCTCCAAAACAGTATCACATTTTGTGTCGTCATCTTCTAGTCCAGAGTCAAAATCCATCTCTGAGTTTTCCATTGTTGATGTACACAAGGAAGTATAGATGTCTTCGAAGTTTGGAAGGTCATCCAAAACCATGGTGAATATTATTCCAGAAGCATATGCCAAGTGGACAATAAGAAAACCTTTGAAAAGAGAAGAAGATGCAAAAGAGCATTACAATGCATAATTATGCATTGAACAATGTACAGTTCATAGTTCTGTGAAAATTATAATTTATTTGACAAGTAATAAGGAAATACTACAAAAATGAAGAAATTACAGAGAAGACAAACTATTTTAATTAAGATATTCTAAAACAATCAGTTCTTACAGTTACCAAAAATAAAAATATACCAGCCTTAAATTTAACATTCTTTTTGTTATGTTATATGCTACCTTTTTGTAAGCCTACAATGTTGGGAGAAGATAACAAAAAATCACAAGAAAATAAAACAAGCACATACTTTTTGAGAATTATAGGCCTTTGGTTGACCCCACAGAGCAAGGGGCTTCCCAAGACTCCCCCTACTTCTGTCCTGACAAAAGCTTAAAAGGCGCCAAAGTTTCTAAAGCCCTCCTCTTCCTCCAAACTACAAAGCACAACCGGACCCAACTAATAGCAACTAGATGATTACCTAAAATTCTGTAAGTCTTTCATGAGCCATTTTAAACAACTTTTAAAGGGTTATTAATAGTGGAATGGCTGAAAATAATGATTCAGAAATAAACACTCAAAAATTCTTATATAAAAGGGCCGGTTACAGTGGCTCACACCTGTAATCCCAGCACTTTGGGAGGCTGAGGCGAACGGATCACTTGAGGTCAGGAGTTTGAGACCAGCCTGGCCAACATAGTGAAACCCCATCTCTACTAAAATACAAAAATTAGCTGGGTGTGGTGGTGTATGCCTGTAATTTGTTGTAGTTTTAGTAGAGACAGGGTTTTGCTGTGTTGCCCAGGCTGGTCTCAAACTCCTGAGCTCAGGCAATCCACCCACCTCGGCCTCCCAAAGTGTTAGGATTACAGGCGTGAGCCACCGTGTCTGGCCTTTTATGTCTTTATAGCACTTATTTATATTATTAAAATATTATAAATTATTACTTTATACCTGTAACTATAATTACAACTTTCTTTTAAAACGATGGATAAGAAAATTAATCCCCTAAAAAGCAACTATATTAGGTTGGTAGGATCACTGATAAATTTTATTTTCCTATTTTCCAAATATGCTGCAAATAACTAGGAAATATAAAACTATGTGGTAATATGGTTGTATTCCTTGCATAAATGAAAAAAAGTAACTGAAAAACTGTCTAACTTTTTTTTTAATTTATTTTTTTGAGACAGGGTCTTACTCTGTTGCTGGAATGCAGTGGCACAAACATGGCTCACTGCAGCCTCAACCTCCTGGGCTCAAGTGATCCTCTCACCTCAGCTTCCAAAGTAGCTGGGATTACTGGCATGTACCACCATGCCCAGCTAATTTTTAAAATTTTTTGTAGAGATGGCAACTTGCCATATTGCCCAGGCTGGTCTCAAACTCCTAGCTCAGGTAATCCTCTCACTTTGGCCTCCCAAAGTACTGGGATTACAGGCATGAGCCATCATGTCAGACCAAGTTTTCTTTTTTAAATAGTGAGGCTGGAGGACGGCTTGAGGTCGGGAGTTTAACAATAGCCTGGGCAACATAGTAAGACCTTGTCTCTACAAAAAATAAAAAATTAACCGGGTGTGATGGTGCATGCCTATAGGCCCCAGCTACACAGGAAGCTGAGGTGGGAGGATCCCTCAAACCCAGGAGTTTGAGGCGACAGTGAGCTACGATAGTGTTACTGCACTCCAGTATGAGTGACAGCAAGATTTTTGTCTCTAAAAATAAGAAAAAAAAATAAAAAAAATACGGGAGAGAGATCCAAGATGGCCGATTAGCAGCAGCTCAGGATTGTAGCTCCCACTGAAAGCGCAGAGAGTGAGTGGACGCCACACTTTCAGACGAATTTTTGTTGCCCACGGACCAGGAGATTCTTGGCGGAGGAGCCCCACGGGTCACCAGCGCGACTCTTTTGGTCGGCGCGGGCCGTTTTGCAGGCGCCCCGGCGCAGCGGTTCTCAGTCCGGAGTATACGGGACTGAGTGCCCTTTTGGTTGGCGTTTGGAGCTCCGGGAAGGCAGAGTCTCCTATTCAGCTGATTGAAAAGCAGACTGAAGTGGGGGAACCAGACCGGGAGATTCCCGGGCAGAAAAGCGCCACGAATCTTAACGCTGTTGTTTCAGCCGGCGTAGTGGGTCGCCGCAGGGGAAGGCTGGTCCCTTTCCCCCCCCCCCCCCCCCCCCCCCCCCCCCCCCCCCCCCCCCCACCCCCACCCCCCCCCCCCCACCCCCCACCCCCCCCCCCCCCCCACCCCACACACACACAAAAACAGCAGTTGGAACTGCTGAGGATTGAGAGTTTCACAGCAAGTACAGCTGAACCCGGGGAAGGTCCAGCTCTGTGGGGGAGAGGCGTCCGCCGAAGGAAAACTAAGAAACAGAACAAACTTTACCACCAACAAGCTGGACGTCCACTCAGAGACCTAATCTGAAAGTCAGCAATTACACAGACGACAGGTGGATAAGTCCACAAAGATGGGAAGAAACCAGCGCAAAAAGGCTGAAAACACCCGAAATTAGAATGCCTTTCCTCCTACAGAGGATTGCAGTGCCTCATCACCAATTGAAAAAGGCCTGATTGAGAATGAATGTGAGGAATCAATAGAATCAGGCTTCAGAAGGTGGATAATGAGAAACTTCTGTGAGCTAAAGAACATGTTCTAGCCCAATGCAAGGAGACTAAGAACCTTGAAAAAAAGGTTTGACGAAATGTTAACGAGAATGGACAATTTAGAAAGGAATATAAGTGAATTAATGGAGCTGAAAAACACAATACGAGAACTTCGCGAAGTATGCACAAGTTTTAACAGTCGAATTGATCAAGCAGAAGAAAGGATTTCAGAGGTCGAAGACCAACTTAACGAAATAAAACGAGAAGACAAGTTTAGAGAAAAAAGGGTAAAAAGGAATGAGCAAAGTCTCCAAGAAATATGGGACTATGTGAAAAGACCTAATCTACGTTTGATAGGTGTACCTGAATGTGACGAAGAGAATGAATCCAAGCTGGAAAATATTTTTCAGGATATTATCCAGGAAAACTTTCCTAACCTAGCAAGGCAAGACAATACCCAACTCCAGGTAATACAGAGAACACCACAAAGATATTCCTCAAAAAGAGCAACCCCAAGGCACATAATCATTAGATTCATCAGGGTTGAAACAAAGGAGAAAATACTACGGGCAGCCAGAGAGAAAGGTCAGGTTACCCACAAGGGGAAGCCTATCAGACTCACAGCAGATCTCTCAGCAGAAACCCTACAAGCCAGAAGAGAGTGGGGGCCAATATTCAACATCCTTAAAGAAAAGAACTTTCAACCCAGAATTTCATATCCAGCCAAACTAAGTTTCACAAGTGAAGGAAAAATACAATTTTTTACGAACAAGCAAGTACTCAGAGATTTCATTACCACCAGGCCTGCTTTACAAGAGCTTCTGAAAGAGGCACTATATACAGAAAGGAACAACCAGTATCAGCCATTCCAAAAAACCCATCGGTAAGCTGCATCCAGACCCATCTCACATGCAAGGATATACAGAGACTCAAAACAAAGGGATGGAGGAAGATTTGCCAATCAAATGGAGAGCAAAAAAAAAAAAAAAAAGCAGGAGTTGCAATTCTCATCTCTGATAAAATAGACTTTAAAGTAATAGAAACCAAAAGAGATAAGAAGGACATTGTATAATGGTAGAGGGATCAATGTAACGGGAAGAGCTAATAATCCTAAGGCTATGTGCACCCAATATAGGAGCACCCAGAAACATAGGGCAACTTCTTGGTGACTTACAAAGAGACTTGAACTCCCACACAATAATAGTGGGAGACTTTAACATTACATTGTCAATATTGGACAGATTAATGAGACAGAAGGTTAACAAGGATACCCGGGACTTGAACTTAGACCTCGAACAAGTAAACTTAATAAACATTTATAGAACTCTCTACTCCAAATCCACAAAACATACTTTTTTTTTCAGTAACACATCACATTTATTCTAAAAGTGACCACATGGTTGGGAGTAAATCACTCCCCCAGCAATTGCATAGCATTTATAGGTTTAAATGAAATATTGGTTGGCTGTTTGTTATTTTCCTCCCTTATTCCTTCCTGTCTCCATTGTATAACACAATTATTAGTATAAAAGAGCTTTTTAAATATCCATTTCTAGACTGCATTCTAGCCTGGGCAATAGAGCAAGATTCCCGTTCTCTCTCCCCTCTTTTCTTCTTCTTTTCTCTTTCTTTCATTCTCTTTTTATTAATTCTTTCTCTTTTCTTTTCTTTCTAAAAAAAAAAAAAGAAAAAAAATAAATAAATAAGAAAATAAACAAATTACTACTGACTAAACTTCAACAGCAAAGGTTTTCCAAAACCAACCTAAACAATCTTTGGGGAAAAAATTCCTCTAAGAAAATATGGAAAAAAATCCTTGCAAATTTGAGCAGATCACCTTGTATTCTGGCAATTATATCCTTTTCTAGTACCATGAATGTTACAATGAAACTGATTTGGGTGGTTAAGAAACAACAGCAGGGTCAGTAGCTCATACCTGTATTCCTAGCACTTTGGGAGGCAGAGGAGGAGGACTGCTTGAGCCCAGGAGTTCCAGACCAGGCTGGGTAACAGTGAGACCATGTCCCAATTTTTAAAAACATTAAAAATTAAAAAAAAGAAACGACAGCAGTCAGAAAATCTCAAATTAATACCACGGCCCTTATTTAATTGCCACCTGCATTTTACAGATTTTTAATAAACTTTAGAGGTAATTAAACACAACTAATAAAGATTTTTAGAGCTTAAAAGTTCTGCTCAGCAGGAAAAATAATTACTGCCTAAAAAACTATAGCTATTTAGCAGCTATTCCAAAGTTGGAACAACTGCAAGAAAACAATTTAAAATCTAAGAAGCATTTTCCAAAAGAATCTTTAACCAGAAAGAAGGATACTAACTAAAAAGCCTGGACTTTGATAGTCTCCCTAAACAGGCCTTTGGTCATAATATGAAGGCTGTGTATTTAGATCTGGAAAACCTTCTACTGGCAGATACAGGAATTATCACTTTAACAATACTAGGAGCACTACACAGTGCTTAAAAAAACACACACACACAAGAAATTGAAAGTCAGTCTATGAAAAATTACTGGCCTTCCCTCCAAAAAAAATAATTTTTAAAGAAACTTATTTGGTTGGTAGGCTATTTATTACTGACTCAATTTCAGAACTTGTTAATTGGTATATTCAGAGATTCAGTTTCTTCCTGGTTCAGTTCAGAGTGTATGTATTCACAAATTTATCCATTTCTTCTAGATTTTCTTGAGTGGAAATGGTCTTTATTTTTTATTATTATTTTTATTGTACTTTAAGTTCTTAGGTACATGTGCAGGACTGTTACATAGGTATACACGTGCCATGGTGGTTTGCTGCATCAATCACCCCGTTCCTCTAGATTTTCTAATTTATGTGCATAGAGGTGTTTATAGTAGTCTTGGATGGTTATATTTCTGTGGGTCAGTGGTGATAGCCCCCTTATCTCTGATTGTGTTTATTTAATTCTTCTTTCTTATTAGTCTTGCTAGTGGTCTATTATAGCTAGCGATCTATCTACCCATTAATTTTTTCAAAAAACTAGCTCCTGGATTCATTGATTTTTTGAAGGGTTTTTCATGTCTCTATCTCCTTCAGTTCAGCTCTGATCTTGTCTTCTGCTAGCTTTGGGGTTAATTTGCTCTTTGTTCTCCAGTTCTTTTAGTTGAGATGTTAGGTTGTTAACTTGAGATCTCTGTAGCTTTTAGATGTGGGCATTTATTTAGTGCTATAAATTTCCCACTTAACACTGCTTAACACTGTCCCAGAGATTCTGGTATGCTGTCTCTGTTCTCATGAGTTTTAAATAACTTCTTGATTTCTGCCTTAATTTCATTATTTACCCAAAAGTCATTCAGGAGCAGGTTGTTCAAGTTCCATGTAGTTGTATGGTTATGAATGAACTTCTTAATCTTGAGTTCTAATTTGATTGTGCTATGATCTGAGAGACAGTTATGACTAAACAGAATTCCCTATTTAATAAATGGTGCTGGGAGAACGGGCTAGCAATATGCAGAAAATTGAAACTGGACCCCTTCCTTACAAAAATTAAGATGGATTAAAGACTTAAACATAAAACTTAAAACTATAAAACCCTAGAGGATGGCTGGGCGCAGTGGCTCATGCCTGTAATCCCACCACTTTGAGGTGGGCAGATCACCTGAAGTTGGGAGTCAAGACCAGCCTGACCAACATGGAGAAACCCCATCTGTACTAAAAATACAAAATTAGCCGGGCATGGTGGCTCATAATCCCAGCTACTTGGGAGGCTGAGGCAGGAGAATCACTTGAACCCGAGGCGGAGGTTGCAGTGAGCCAAGATTGCGCCATTGCACTTCAGCCTGGGCAAAGGGTGAAACTCCATCTTGGAGGGGTGGCGAGGGAACACCCTAGAGGACAATCTAGGCAATACCATTCAGGACATGGGCATGGGCAAAGATTTCATGACCAAAACTCCAAAAGCAATAGTAACAAAACCAAAAATTGACAAAGGAGATGTAATTAAAATAAACAGCTCTGCACAGCAAAAGAAACTATCATCAGAGTGAACAGACAACCTACAGAATGGGACAAAATTTTTGCAATATACCTATCATACAAAGGTCTAATATCCAGAGCCTACAAGAAACTTAAACAAATTTATAAAATAAAAAACAAACAACCTCATTAAAAAGAGGGCTTTCAGGTCTCTCCTGCCTCCACTCTTACTGTCCTCCAGTCTGTCTCCAGACAGCAGCCAGAGGAATCTTTTTAAACACTAAATAGGCCAGGCATGGTGGCTCAGGCCTGTAATCCCAGCACTTTGGGGGGCTGAGGCTGGAGGATCGCTTGAGCCCAGGATTTTAAGACCACTTCTACCAACATAGTAAGACCCTGTCTCTACAAAAAATTTAAAAATTAACGAGGTGTGGTGATGCACACACACCAAGTAGCTGTAGTCCCAGCTACTTGAGAGGCTAGGGTAGCAGAATTACTTGAGCCTAGGAGGTCAAGGATATAGTGAGCTGTGATTATGCCACTACACTCCAGCCTGGGTAGAGAGCAAGATCCTGCTCTTAAAAGAAAAAAAAAAAGAGCTAGATCAATTTTAGAGATGGCCTAATAGGCCTAGGAAACAAGATATTGAGGAAAAACCTCAAAACAAACTTTGCCATTTACAAACTGACCTATATTTGATGCAGGACAGGCAAGTCCCGAAAGTGGGGCTTAGCCTTTAAGCATTCTTGGCTTCACCCAGAAAAGAACTTAAGGGTGAGCCAGGGTAGGGCAAAAGAAAACAGCTTTATTGAAGCTGCAATGTTACAGCTCTGTGACTGCTCCTGCAGAGCAAGACTACCGCATAGGCAGTGTGCTGCGACTAGCAGCTCACGGCAGTTTTGCAGTTATATTTACACCTAATTTTTTTTCACTACAACCTTCACCTCCCAGGTTCAAGCAATTTTCCTGCCTCAGCTTCCCAAGTAGCTGAGACTACAGGCACATGCTGCCATGCCCAACTAATTTTTTTGGATTGTGGTAGAGATAGAGTTTCGCCGTGTTGCCCAGGCTGGTCTCAAACTCCTAAGCTCAGGCAATCTGCCCACCTTGGCCTCCTACTGTGCCTGGCTGGCAGTTATATTTATATCTACTTTTATTTATTTATTTTTTTGAGATGAAGTCTCGCTCTGTCTCACCCAGGCTGGAGTGCAGTGACACATTTTAGTAGAGGCGAGCTTTCACCATGTTTTCCTGGCTGGTCTCAAACTTCTGACCTCAGGTGATCCACCTGCATTGGCCTCCCAAACTGCTAGGATTACAGGCGTGAGCCACTGCACCCAGCCTGTACCTACTTTTAAACATGTAGATTAACAGGTGGTTTGTGCAGAAATTGCTAGCAAAAGTATGATAACTTTTGGGTAGTCAGGTCATAGCCATAGAGAGGAGTGGTAAGTCCTGGGCAATGGTAAACTGACATGGCACACTGTTAGACATGTCCTATGGAAAGCTGCTCCTGCTACATCCCTGTTTTAAGCTAGTCCTCAATTTGGTCTGGTGTTCAAGCCCTGAGTCTGCAGTCAATTCCCACCTCCTACCTCATATAAATAAAAAGATCTCTTTAGCAGGTTGATGTTTTGCCTTGGTGTGCCAATGAATTGCTAGATTATGTGTCAAGTTCAAAGCAACTGAAAATTTCAAGTTACAACTTACAAAAAAGTATATACCATAGGTTAAGTGGGGGCCTAACATTAGGAAATCAACAATTTATCTAAGTGCTGTATGAAGCAGCATCTAGAAAGTTTTATTCAACAAACTTTGAGGGCACTATAGTAGTAGTAGTAATGAGAAAAGTTAAATGAATAGCAGTGATCAAATGCAATGTCTTCAGGTTTCAATTTATTGAAGTCAACCAATGACAACAATGGTATCTTCTTTACTCATCTAACAAATAATTTACCTTTAGAAAAATATAAGGATAAAGCTGGGCTCGGTGGCTCATGTCTGTAATCCTAGCACTTTGGGAGGCTGAGGTGGGTGAATCATGAGGTCAGGAGTTTGAGACCAGTCTGACCAACATGGTGAAACCCCGTCCCTACTAAAAATACAAAAATTAGCTGGGCGTGGTGCTGTGTACCTCTAGTCCCAGCTACTCGGGAGGCTGAGGCAGGAGAATCACTTGAACCCAGGAGGCGGAGGCTGCAGTGAGCCGAGATCATGCCATTGTAACCCAGCCTGGGCGACAGAGCAAGACTCCGGCTCAAAAAAAAAAAAAAAAAAAAAAAAGAAAAGAAAAAATAAGGATAAAAAGGTTATTGTAAAGCCCTACAGGGATGAAATCCAACAGTTTTTCTGATTATTGAGGCATCAACTGCTTGACATTGCATTTACAGGTATCTTGATATTGTGTCACAGGTTTATCAGCAGTTCCACAAGATTCTACTCCAACTCTGCATAAAGGCTTACGATGGCTAGGTGTGGTGGCTCACACCTATAATCCCAGTACTTTGGGAAGCCAGGCTGGGCAGACAGCTTGAGCCCAGGCTTTCAAGACCAGCCTGGGGAACATGGTGAAACCCCATCTCTACAGAAAGTACAAAGATTAGCTGGGCCTGGTGGTGGGTGCCCATAGCCCCAGCAACTCCGGAGGCTGAGGCGAGAGGATCCCTTGAGCCTGGGGGGGTGGGGGGGGTGGGGCAGAGGTTGTGGTGAGCTGAAATTGTGCCACTGCACTATTGCCTGAGCAACAGATTGAGACTCTGTCTCAAAAAAAGGTAAAAATGATTATAAATACTCAGTAAATGTCAAAGTATTATAGTCACACACAGCGTAACAATAAAATAATATTCTTTACAGCAATTATTCCTGCCTTAAATGGAAGAATATTTACTGAAAAAAATTAATGTAGAAACAAAAGTTAAGGAAGGCCGGCCATGGTGGCTAACACCTGTAATCCCAGCACTTTGAGAGGCCAAGGTGAGTGGATCGCTTGAGGTCAGGAGTTTGAGACCAGCCTGGCCAACATGGCAAACCCCATTTCTACTAAAAAAGAAAGAAGAAAAATAACTTTAAATCACGCATATGTTCACAGCAACATTATTCACAATAGCCAAAAACTCAAATGTCCATCAACAGGTGAATGGATAAACAAAGTGTGGTAGATACATATAGATAGACTATTATTTAGGCATAATAAGGAATGAAGTGCTGATTCATGCTACAATGCAGATAAACCTCAAAAACCATATGCTGAGTAACAGAAGCCAGACATAAAAGGTTATATATATTGCATAATTCCATTTATTTATTATTATATTTTTTGAGATGGAGTCTGGCTCTGTCACCCAGGCTGGAGTGCAGTGGAGTGATCTTGGCTCACTGCAACCTCCGCCTCCCAGGTTCAAGTGATTCTCCTGACTCAGCCTCCCAAGTAGCTGGGATTACAGGCACGTACCACAATGCCCAGCTAATTTTATTTTTAGTAGAGATGAGGTTTCACCATTTTGGCCAGGCTAGTCTCAAACTCCTGACCTCAAGTGATCTGCCCACCTCAGCCTCCCAAAGTGTTGGGATAACAGGCGTGAGCCACCGCACCCAGCCTAATTTATATGAAATATCTAGAATAGGTAAATTCATAGAGACAGATGGGAGGATTAGTGGTTGTGGGAGGGAGGTACTGGGGATGGGGAATGGGACATCTTAATGGTTATAGAGTTTCATTTTGGAGTGACAGAAATGTTTTGGAATTAGAAGAGGTGGTTGTACAACAATGTGAATCTACTAAATGCCACTGAATTTTCACTTTAAAATGGCTAATTTATGTTAACGTGCATTTCAACTAGATGCATTTTTTAACAACTCAGAGCTCAGCCCACTCTACACAGAAAGCAGCACATTTAATTTCTTCTCACAACATGCTTTTAGAAAAATATTTTCCCTAAGTAATTTTTCTTGTATCTTATTACTGCTTTAAGATGTCAATTGTGCACCCAGCATGGGTATCTCTAAGTAGAGAGCAGCAGTCTTTGTCAGTCAGATAAAGATTTACACAGAAGAGTAGCTGCTTTGATAGGATGAAAGGTGGCAACAGCTCTACAGTGCTTACTTCCCTCTTTATTCCCAACAGCACTCCTCCTTTCCTCCTAGGATCTGGGAGTGAAGGACTGGTCATACCTCAATGCCCTGCTCACCCTGACGGCAGTGACGGCCTTTCGCTCCCAACCCAAAGCTCCTAAGTCTCAGAATGAAAGAAAAAAAAAATTTTCTAGATTCCAAAACTACTTGTCAGTAACTTGCAGATACCAGTGTCTTTAAGGAAAACCAGCAATAAACTCTTAAATTACATTTAATGTAAACAATGACTGCTTGCTAGAGTAGTCACTTCAACAGAGATAAAAATCTAAGGATGTTAGGGCCAAGACACATATCCAAGCCCCTGTCATAATACTATGTATGAAGGAAATTCTCAAAAGGAGACAGGGCAGGGAAATGATGCAAAAAATGCTCTAATATTAACAACTTCTCATGTGGGCTTATGAAGCATTTCTGAAGAGTCCCCTGTGCCAATTTAAACCCATTATGATATAGCTCCCAGCGGGGGACTGCCAGGATCTGTTATTAGAGTGCTATACAAAAGCTAAGAGGGAAGCAAAGAGAAATTTCAAGATAAAAACAATCTAATTTTTGCTGGGCTTTAGCTCACCTCAAATCTAAATACAGCATCAAACTATGAGTTATGTTGAGTTTGCAACTTTGAACCTATATTGATTTCTATTTTTACTCAAAGGTCTTTATTTGAAGTGCAATCTCCTATTATGGTTTTTTTTTTTCGTCTATCCTTTCAATGTTATCCAACTATTATAGTTTTAATTAACATAAATTCTAAAAATAAGTATTGTTTACTGGTCTTTTACTGTTTTCTACAGTGAAACCTAAGATTATCATTTATAAAGAAGATGAGAAACTACATAGTTTGTAGCAAAAATCCCATTTAAAGACAGAAGAAGGGCATCTGTATTTTATTCAATGTCTCTAAGAATAATAAATGCATTCTAGGTAGTTTCTCCAAAAAGAAAGACAGTATCAGAATAAACAAAAGAATAAGCATTAACTCTCTCACGTAAGGTTTGACTCACCAAAATCTCTTTCTTAATTGTTATCATTTATCCAGGTCATCTTCTAAGTCCAAACAAGCTGGCATTTTTAGGGCTTGGATTTCAAGGTAGTAGCCCAGCAGCCAAATCAAAATTCTAAAAACAAACAACAACAAAAAGAGAGAGAAAGAGAGAGAAATAAAGCCGCAGTATTATATAGAAATTATAGATAAAACCTATCTTTTCAACAGAAGTCAATGTAAATATCAAAAAATTATCAAGTCAACATTGGCATCTTTAGAGAATGTTAAAATAGGGTTTTCATTAAGTCTACACAAAGATTATCTTTTCTGAGATTTCCTTTTTTTTTTTTTTTTTGAGACAGAGTCTCGGTCTGTTACCCTGGCTGGAGTGGGATAAGAGATCTTAGCTCACTGCAGCCTAAACCTCCTGGGCTCAAGCAATCCTCCCACCTCAGGCTCAGGCTCCCAAGTGGCTGGGACCACAGGCGCAATTTACCACATCTGGATAATTTTTTTGTATTTTTTGGTAGAGACAGGGTTTCACCATGTTGCCCAGGCTGGTCTCAAACTCCTGGGCTCCAGTGATCCACCCACCTCAGCCTCCCAAAGTGCTGGGATTACAAGCATGAGCCACTGCACCCAGCCTTTTTTGAGATTTTAGTCCACTCATCAGCAAGCACTGAAAGACTGTAGAAGCAAAACTCACAGACTTACACCAGCTTCACTTAAGAATCATAAAACTGTGACTCTAAGCCTTAGAGCCCTCTCTATACCATCATTCCTAATCCTGTCAAATTAAGATGAATTAACATCATGTCACACTACTTGCATATGCTTAGAGCCCAAAACAAAATATTTTGTACACATATGAAATCTAAGACCTGCTTTTCTAGTATGAGTACAAATTTAGTTTTTAAACTTCACATAGTTTTAGGTATAAGTTTTTTCCTATTTTATCCATAACAGCTATACATTGTATTTTTCATGAAATTTTAGTATAAGTTTTAGGTATAAGTTTTTTCCTATTTATCCATAATATCTATACATTATATTTTTCATTAAATTTTCAGTTTAAGTCTTGAAATATTCTTTACAGTAGATATAAAACTTATGTATGGAATTGGCATGGTGGTATCATGTCCCAGCTACTCAGGAGACTAAAGCAGGAGGATCACTTGAGCTCAAGTGTTTAAGGTTACAGAGAGCTATGATCATGCCACTGCAATCCAGACTGAGCAAGAGAGCTAGACCCTGTCCCTAAAAAATATAATAAAGCCATAAGATAAAAGACTGGTAAGTTCAAATACAAAAAAATCAATTCTGCAATGCAAAAAGCATCGTAAGTCAAAAAAAAAACAACAAAGAAAAGAACAAATCTCCCTATATAGAATGATATAGAAAAAAACATATATACATAGGTATGTGTATGCATATGTGTGTTTATACAGACATATAAAATTTTAAAAATCAACAATTTGGACAAATATATAAAAATGGACACAGCATATGATCAGAAAATTCACAGAAAAAGAAATACAAATGAACATTCAACATATGAAAAAGTGTTCACCCTCATACAAAAGAAGCAAAAAACAATTTTTTACTCATCAGATTAGCAAAACTCCAAAAATGTGATAATGCACTATTCTGGCAAGGTTATGGTGAAACAGGCACTCTTATTCATTGCTGGTGTTAGTGTAAATTGGTACAACACCAGCAATTAGGGAATGTCTTTCAAAATCACAATTACAAGCTGGGTATGCTGGTACACACCTGTAATCCCAGGTACTTGAGGGGCTAAGACAGTAGGACTGCATGAGGCCAGAAGTTCAAGGCTGTGGTGAGCTATTAGCATCTATAAGTAGCCACTGCACTCCAGTCTGGGCAGCACAGTGAAACTTCATCTCTTAAAAAAATTACAATTGCATAAACCATTAACCTAGCAATTCCACTCCTCGATAGTGATCTTATAGATACACTTATCACCATATAAAATGACATATGTATAGTGTTATTCACTACAGCATTGTTTATAATAGCAAAAGTTAAGAAATTACCCAGATGGGCTGGGCGAGGTGGCTCACCCCCTGTAATTCCAACACTTTGGGAGGCTGAGGTGGGCAGATCACAAGGTCAGGAGTCAAGACCAGACTGGCCAACATGGTGAAACCCTGTCTTTACTAAAAAAATACACAAATTAGCTGGGCATGGTGGCTTGTGCCTGTAATTCCAGCTACTTGGGAGGCTGAGGTAGGAGAATTGCTTGAACCAGGACCCAGGAGGTGGAGGTTGCAGTGAGCAGAGACCGAGCCACTGTACTCCAGCCTGGGCTACAGAGTGAGACTCCATCTCAAAAAAAAAAAAAGAAAAGAAAAGAAACTACCCAGATGTCCATCAATAGGAACTGAGTTAAATTATGGAACATCCATAAAAATGAAGTGCAATTGAGTACCCTGCACTACTTTTTTGGGGAAAGGGGAGAAAAATATTTTATATATGCTAGTGCTAAAAATACTCTAGAAAGAAATATGAGACCAATAAAAATGGTTATCTTACAAAGTGAATTTAAAAAATCATGTTATACCAGAGGGAAGGAAGCATTCAGACTAACGAGGAGTGTGTCACAAGGACACAGGAGCCAGTTTTAAGGGGTTTCCACTGGGCAAATTTGAGACAATTTGAGTATCAAAAGAGAATAATGGCTAAAGTTGTTTATATCATGAATAAGTAAGAATCTATGAATCCCCAGCAATGACTCAGAGAGTAAAAAAACAAAAACGTGCTGAACCAGAGAAAGAATCTAAAAAACAAAAACCAAACCAAAACAAACAAACAAATAAAAACAAAAACGGCCGGGCGTGGTGGCTCATGCCTGTAATCCCAGCACTTTGGGAGGCTGAGGCAGGCAGATCACGAGGTCAGGAGTTCAAGACCAGACTGGCCAACATGGTGAAACCCAGTCTGTACTAAAAAAATACAAAAATCAGCTGGGCATGGTGGCTCATGCCTGTAATCCCAGCTACTTGGGAGGCTGAGGTGGGAGAATTGCTTGAACAGGGACCCAGCAGGTGGAGGCTGCAGTGAGCTGAGATCACACCACTGTACTCCAGCCTGGACTACAGAGTGAGACTCCATCTCAAAAAAAAAAAACCCAAAAAAACCAAAAAACACCTCTTGCCATCATTGAAGGTAACTCTGACATTAATGACTTATTCTGAAGATTGATAATTAAAGAGAAAGAATTAAGCAATTTATAGCCTTTTTCTAAAAGGGTTCATACTCATAGAGTGGGAAAGCTCCCTTTTACAGAAGACTACCAGTTAATAAATGCAGAAGGAAAGAAAGAATTTCAAAATCACCATTTTGCAGCTATGAAATAAATGATCCAGGCAAAGATAATCACAGGTTGCTAAAAATCATTTTTGCATGATTGAAAATTGTTGGCTGGGCATGGTGGCTCACGCCTGTAATCCCAGCACTCTGGGAGGCCAAGGCAGGTGGATCACCTGAGGTCGGGAGTTTGAGACCAAACTGACCAACATTGAGAAACCCCATCTCAATTAAATATACAAAAAAATTAGCCAGGCCTGGTGGCAAATGCCTATAATCCCAGCTACTGGGGAGGATGAGGCAGGAGAATCATTTGAACCTGGGAGGCGGAGGTTGTGATGAGCCAAGATTGCGCCATTGCACTCCAGCCTGGGCAACAAGAGCAAAACTCTATCTCAAAAAAAAAAAAAAAAAAAAGAAAATTGTTGGTAAACAGGTTACCACAGTGCCAAAGGATCATTCCAGAGATTACTTCCTAATTGCACAGGGGAAAAACTGAGTACAGTTATAATGGGAAGATGTGACAGTCACCAGCTTAACCTAGAGAAAAACTCAGCAACAATTAGAGTGAGACTCTTCGTTTATGCCTCCTGATGTAACTTTAAGTACACAGCCTTAGTTATGAAGTATTATTACCAAAAGTGCCTAACCTTGATCTAAACAAGTCTTTAAATGTAATTTCTCCTTCATAGGAAATTCAAGAGATAGAGGAACAAGAAAAATCACAAGAAAACATAATCTGACAGAACTAGAATATGGAACTTGCTACAACAAAACTGGTCTGGTCTCTTTAAAAAGCCAAAATCTTGGGAGAAAAAATAGGGGAAGAATAGAGTTCTAGATTAACAGACACAGAGTCATAACAACCAAATGCAATGCATAAATGTCACTTAGATCTGGTTTAAAGAAAATAGTCATAAAATAATTTTTTAGGCAGCTGGGGGAAACGATGTGAACTGAGTAGCAGAAGGTATTAGGGCATTATTTTTAACTTGCTTGGGTGTGGTAATGTTATTTGTAATTAGGTAGAGAATGTTCTTTATTCTTCGAAGATGCATGCTAAAGCACAGGGATAAAGTGTCATTATGTCTGCAGCTTATTTTCAAATTATTCAGCAAATACAGATATTGCAAATATGGCAAAATGTTAACACTTGTTTAAACGAGATGGTGTTCATTGTATTATTGTTTCAACTTTTCTATATGTTTGGATTTTTTTTTTTTTTGGAGACAGAGTCTTGCTCTGTCACCTAGGCTAGAGTGCTGTAGCATGATCACAGTTTACTACAGTTTCAAATTCCTGGGCTCAAGCAATCCTTGCACCTCAGCCCCAGCGTAGCTGGGACTATAAATGCATACCACGATGCCCAGCTAATTTTTTGATTATTTGTAGAGCTAGGGTCTCCCTATGTTGCCCAGGCATCTCAAACTCCTAGGCTCAAGCAGTCCTCCTGCCTTCGCCTCCCAAAGTGCTAGGATTATAGGTGAGAGCCACCGCATATGACCTGAAATTTTTCATATTAAAAAAGTTGGAACCAGGTTCTGTGGCTCATGCCTGTAATCCCATCACTTTGCAGGGGCTGAGGAGGGCAGATTGCTTGAGCCGAGGAATTCAAGATCAGCCTGGGCAACATGGTGAAACCCTGCCTCTACAAAAAAATACAAAAAATTAGCTAGGTATGGTAGTGTATGCCTGTAGTCCCAGCTACTCAGAAGGCTGAGGTAGGAAAATCACTTGAGCCCAGGAGGCAGAGTATCTGTACCACATCATTACCCAGTGCCTAGCCACTGCCACCATTTCCAACTCTGTATTCCTTTAGGTTAGTCTCTCCTACTTATCCCCACCCAATCCCATCCCCCACCCCTTACCTCCAGGTAATAAACCTTATTAATCACACAGTTTATTTCCCACTGTTGGCTCCTTCAACAATGTCCTATCAGTGTTCTGGCCCCTCTTGCTCACCTATTTTTCAGGCACACAAACTCCACCTGCCTCTCCTGCATCCCCCGCTGGCTCACAAACTTGAAGTTTTAGAGCTAGAAAGGAATTTACAGAATATTAGTCTTATTTCCCCCGACTCTTTCAGAGAAGGAAAATGGAAACACATAGTTTTTTTTTTTAATTTATTTCCCTTTTTTTATAGAGACAGGGGTTTTGCCATGTTGAGTAGGCTGGTCTTGAACTTCTGACCTCAAGTTATCTGCCCACTTCAACCTTCCAAAGTGTTGGGATGACAGGCGTGAGCAGCAGCACCCAGCCTGAAACAAAGAGAGTGGTCTCTACAAAAAATGCAAAAATTAGTGGGGCATGGTGGCGCATGCCTGTAGTCCCAGCTACTTGGGAGGCTGAGACAGGAGAATTGCTTGAGCCTGAGCTTGAACTGGGGAGGTGGCAGCTGCAGTGAGCCCAGATTGCACCATTGTACTCTAGCCTGGGAGACAGAGCTTGCAGCTTAGGTACCAGAGACACTAGGCTACAAGACAAAGTTCCCTTTAATATTTGGGCTACATAGAGCATTAAGCAGGCTCTTAAGGTTCCCAATTCCAGGCCTTGGTTCTTGGATGGCATTTTCATTCTTTTTTATTATTTTGTCTCCTCTGACTGTGTATTTTCAAAGAGCCTCTGGACCTGTCTTGAGCCAGACAAGAGCCCCTCGTCCTGAAGGGAGAGTCCTAGGCCTGGCTGGCAGCATTCACCACAAGCTGACTCAAGAGACCTTGTGTCTTGATTGAACATTGGCAGTAGCCAGGTGTACTTGCCGTAGGCCTGGGGTGGTGGTGGCCGTAGGGAGAACCTCCCCCTGTTTGCAGAAAGGGGACGGAAAAATGGGAAGGACTTTGTCTTATTACTTGGGTGCCAGCTCAGCTGCAGCAAAACAAAGCACTAGGTAGATTCCTAAGGTTTATGACTCCAGGCCCTGGCTTCTGAACATCTCTGGACCCATCCAGGGCTGGAGAGAACTTGCCGCCATGAAAGAAGGGATACAAGCATGGCTGGCTTTGCTACCCACTGACTGTAAAGCCCTAGGGCCTTGAGTGAAGAACACAGGTGGTTGCTAGTTGGTGGTTACTGCAGGCCTTAGGCAAGAGACCCAGTGTAGTGCTGGTTTTAAGTCTGACCCAGTGTAGTTCCAGTGATGGTGGCCACAGGGGTGCTTGTGTAACTTCTCCCCTAGCTCAGAATAGAGAGACAAATTCCAATTAGTTTGGGAGAGAGTAAGAGGAGAGCACAAGAGTCTCTGCCTGGTAATCCAGAAAATTATTCTTGATTTTACCTAAGACCACCAAGGCGGTACCTCTATGAGTCTGCAAGAGCCACAGCATTACTACACTTGGGGTGCCACCTAATGTGGATACAAATGCAGTGACAAAAGACCTAGATAACAACACTCAAGTCCCTTTGAATACTTGGAAAGCCTTCCCAAAAAGGATGGGTAAAAACAAGCCCAGACTGCAAAGACTACAATAAATACCTAACTCTCCAATGCCTAGACACCAACAAACATCAAGGTAATCCAAGAAAACGTGACCTCACCAAACGAACTAAATATGGCACCAGAGACTAATCCCAGACAGACAGACATATATGACCTTTCAGACAGAGAATTCAAAATAGCTGTTTTGAGGAAACTCAATCGAATTCAAGATAGCACACAGAAGGAATTCAGAATCCTGTCAGATAAATTTAACAAAGAGATTGAAATAACTTAAAATAATCAAGTAAAAATTTTGGAGTTGAAAATGCAACTGACATACTAAAGAATGCCTGAGTCTCTTACCAGCAGAACTCATCAAGAAGAAAAAAAATGGTGAGCTTGAAGACAGCCTCTTTGAAAATACACGTCAGCCTCTTTGAAAATACACGTCAGAAGGGACAAATGAACAAAGCACGTCTACAAGGTCTATTAATAGAAAATAGCCTCGAAAGGGCAAATCTAAGAGTTATTGGCCTTAAAGAGGAGGTAGAGTGAGAGAGAGGGGGCAGAAAGTTTATTCAAATGAAAAATAACAGAGAACTTCCCAAACCTCGAGAAAGATATCAATATTCAAGTACAAGAAAGTTATAGAACACAAACCAATTTAAGCCAAAGAGTACTACTTCAAGACATTTAATATCAAACTCCCAAAGGTTAATGATAAAGAAAGGATCCTAAAAGCAGCTAGACAACAGAAACAAATAACAATTTTTTAAAAATACAATGGAGCTCCAATACATCTAGCAGCAGACTTTTTAGTGGAAACCCTATGGCCAGGAGAGAATGGTATGACATATTCAAAGTGCAAAAGGAAAAAAACTTTTACCCTAGAATAGTATATCCAGCGAAAATAGCCCACAAACATGAAGGAGAAATAAAGACTTTCCCAGACAAACAAAAGCCAAGAGATTTCATCAACATCAGACCTGTCCTACAAGAAATGCTAAAGGGAATTCTTCAATCTGAAAGCAAAGGATGTTAATGAGCAACAAAAATCATCTGAAGGTACTGGTAATAGTAAGTACACAGAGAAACACAGAATATTATGACAATGTAATTGTGGTGTATAAAATACTTATATCTTAAATAGAAAGACTAAGAGACCAATTAAAAATAACTATATCAACTTTTCCAGACAGACAGTAAAAAAAGATATAAATACAAACAAAAAGTTTAAAAATAGGGAGAACAAAGTTAAATGTAGAGTTTTTATTAGTTTTCTTTCTGTTTATGCAATCACTGTTGTCATCAGTTTAAAATAATGGTTATGAGATTTTGCAAACCTCATGATAAACTCAAATAAAAAAAAAATACAACAGATATTCAAGAAATAAAAAGTAAATTGAAACATACCACTAGAGAAAATCACCCTCACAAAAAAGGAAGACAGAGAAGAAGGAAAAGAAGACCACACAACAACCAGAAAACCAATAACAAAACAGCAGGACTAAGTCCTTACTTACCAATATTAACATTTAATGTAAATGGAGTAAATTCTCCAATGAATAGACAGAGAGTGGCTAAATGAACAACAAAAAAACAAGACCCAGTGATCTGTTGACAACAAGAAACACACTTCACCTACAAAGACACATACGAACTGAAAATAAAGGGATGGAAAAAAGATATTCCATGCAAATGGAAACCAAAAAAGAGCAGGAGTAGCTATACTTACATCAGACAAAATAGATTTCAAGAAAAAACTATAAAAAAGAGACAAAGAAGGTCATTATATAGTTATAAAGGGATCAATTCAGCAAGAGTATATAACAATTATAAATAGAAATGAACCCAATCCTGGAGTACCCAGATATATAAAGTAAATATTATTAGAGCCAAAGAGAGAGATTGACCCCAATACAATAATAGTTGGAAACTTCTAACATCTCACTTTCAGCACTGGACAGATGATCCAGACAGAAAATCAACAAAGAAAAACCCAATTTAATTTGCACTGCAGACTACATGAACCTAATAAGATATTTACAGAACATTTCATTCAGTGGCTGCAGAATCCATATTCTTCTCAGCACATGGATCATTCTCAAGGATGGACCATATGTTAGGCTACAAAGCAAGTATTAAAAATTTTTTTTAATTGAAATAATATCAAGTATCTTCCATGACCACAATAAAATAAAACTAAAAATCAATAACAAGTGGAATTTTGAAAACTACACAAACACAAGGAAATTAAACACTATGCTCCTGAACGACTGGTGGGTCAATGAGGAAATTAAGGAGGAAATTGGAAAATTTATTGAAATAAATGCTAATGAAAACACAACATACCAAAACCTATGGGATATACTGAAAACAGGCCTAGAGAGAAGTTTATAGCTATAGGCATCTACATCAAAAAAGTATAAAAACTTCAAATAAACAACCTAACAATGTATCTTCAAGAACTAGAAAAGCAAGAGCCAACCAAACCCAAAATTAGTAGAGGAAATAATAAAGATAAGAGCAGAAATAAATGAAATTGAAATGAAGAAAACAATACACAAGATCAGTGAAAAGTTGTCTTTTTAAAAAGATAAACAAAAGTGACAACCTTTAGCCAGACAAACAAAAAAAGAGAGAAGACCGAAATAAATAAAATCAGAGATGAAAAACGAGACATTACAACTGATACTTCAGAAATTCAAAGGATCATTAAAGGCTACTATGAGCAACTATATGCCAATAAATTGGAAAACCTAGAAGAAATGAATAAATTCTTAGACACATACAACCCACCAAGATTAACCATGAAAAAATCCAAAACCTGAACAGACCAGTAACAAGCAACAAAATAAGGTGAAACCCCGTCTCTACTAAAAATACAAAAATTAGTCAGGTTTGGTAGCACACACCTGCAGTCCCAGCTACTCGGGAGGCTGAGGCAGGAGAATCACTTGAACCCAAGAGGCGGAGGTTGCAGTGAGTCGAGATCACACCACTGCACTCCAGCCTGGGTGACAAGAGTGAGATTCCATCTCAAAAAAAAAAAAGAAAAAGAAAAAGAAAACATCAAAGCCATAATAAAAAAGAAGCCTGGGATCTAACAGCTTCATTGTTGAATTCTACCAAACACTTCAGAACTAATACCAATCCTACTCAACCTATTCCAAAAAAAAAAAGTGAAGAGAATAGTTCCAAACTCATTCTACAAGGCCAATACTACCCTGATACCAAAACCAAAGAAACATCAAAAAAAGATGATAAACACAGTGATAAAACACTGATGCAAAAATCCTCAACAAAATACTGGCAAATCAAATTCAACAACATATTCAAAAAATCATTCACAGGCCGGGTGTGGTGGCTCACGCCTGTAATCCTAGCACTTTGGGAGGCCTAGGCAGGCAGATCACCTGAGTTCAGGAGTTCAAGACCAGCCTGGCCAACACGGCGAAACCCCATCTCTATTACAAATATAAAATTAGGCCAGGCACAGTGGCTCACACCTGTAATCCCAGCACTTTAGGAGGCTGAGGCGGGTGGATGATGAGCTCAGGAGATAGAGACCATCCTGGCCAACATGGTGAAACCCCGTCTCTACTAAAAAATACAAAAATTAGCTGGGTGTGGTTGACACGTGCCTGTAATCCCAGCTACTCTGGAGGCTGAGGCAGGAGAATCTCTTGAACCAGGAGTCAGAGTTTGCAGTGGGCCAAGATCACACCATTGCACTCTAGCCTAGTGACAGCAAGACTCAAAAAAAAAAAAAAAAAATTGGTGAAAGTTAAATATAAAAGGGAAATAATACTATGATCATATATTGGTTATACATTAAAATATATTTATCAGATTATAAACTGTGAAATAACTACACAAAATACAGGTTTAATTATATAATTACATTATTTTACCATTTTTGCAGGTCAAAATGCACAGGAATTGAAAGGTAAAACGCAAGTTGAGAATTATATTTGTTTTGTTTTTTGAGTCAGGATCTCACCTTGCTGCCCAGGCTAAAGGGCAGTGGCACAATTCCCAGCTCAATGCAGCACTGACCCATGGGGTCCAAGTGATCCTCTTACCTCAGCCTCCCGCCTAGCTGGGCCCAAGTAAACTCCACCTCAGCCTCCCAAGTAGCTGGGCCTACAGAGGCATACCACCATGCTTGGCTAATTTTTGTATTTTTTGTACAGACAAGGTTTTATCATGTTGCCTAGGCTGGTTTTGAACTCCTGGGCTCAAGTGATCCACCCACCACAGCTTCCAAAACTGCTGGGATTACAAGGGTCAGCCACTATGCCCAGCAATTTATAAAATTAGAAATAAAAATAATCAATGAACAAAAAGCTTGCTACACTTTATAAGTCATCAAAGAAAAACAGGCCAGGCGTGATGGCTCATGCCTGTAATCCCAGCACTTTGGAAGGCCAAGGCAGGTGCATCACTTGAGGTGAGGAGTTCAAGACCAGCCTGGGCAACATGGTGAAACCCTGTCTCTACTAAGAATACAAAAATTAGCGGGTATGGTGGTGGGCACCTGTAATCCCAGCTGCTGGGGAGGCTGAGGCAGGAGAATCACACGAACCGAGAGGCAGAGGTTACAGTGAGCCAATATGGCACCACTGCACTCCAGCCTGGGTGACAGAGCAAGACTTGGTCTCAAAAAAAAAACCTCCAAAAAAAGAAAAAGAAAGTGAAATGTGTCTTTTTTATATCAAACTGAAAGATTTTAAAAATAAAATAATTGTGCCAATGGCACAGTGAAATAGATTAACACTTATCTTTTGCTTAAATATATGGAAATAGAATTATCTTTAACATTTTAACCATAAGCTTAACAATCTAGGAATCTAACCTAATAAAATAACTGGAAATGTGGTCAAAGATTTATATTCAAACAAGTTAATCACTGCTGGGTGCAGTGGCTCACACTTGTAATCCCAGCACTTTGGGAGGGTGAGGCGGGTGGATTACTTGAGGTCAGGAGTTTGAGAGATTAGCCTGGCCCAGCATGGTGAAATCCCATCTCTACTAAAAATACAAAAAATTAGCTGGGTATGGTGGTATATACCTGTAATCCCAGCTACTCAGGAGGCTGAAGCAGGAGAACTGCCTGAACCCGAGAGGCGGAGGCAGAGGTTGCAGTGAACTGAGATGGTGCCACTGCACTCCAGCCTGGGTGACAGAAACTCTGTCAAAAAAAAAGTTCATCACAGCTTGGACAACACAGTGAAATTCCATCTCTACAAAAATAAAATTTAGGTTGAGCACAGTGACTCACACCTGTAATCCCAGCACTTTCGGAGGTTGAGGTGGGCAGATCACCTGAGGTTGGGTGTTGGAGACCAGCCTGACCAATATGGTGAAACCCTACCTCTACTAAAAACACAAAAGATTATCTGGGCATGGTGGCAGGCACCTGTAGTCTCAGCTGTTCAGGAGGCTGAGAGGGGAGAACCACTTGAACTTGAGAAGTGGAGGCTGTGGTGAGCCGAGATTGCACCACTGCACTCCAGCCTGAGTGACAGAGGGAGATCCTGTCAAAATAAATAAATAGGCCTGGCGTGGTGGCTCACAAGGTCAGGAGATCGAGACCATCCTGACCAACATGGTGAAACCTCATCTCTACTAAAAAATAAAAAAAAATTATCCGGGTGTGGTGGCGCGCGCCTGTGTTCCCAACTACTCAGGAAGCTGAGGCAGGGGAATTGCCTGAATCCAGGAGGCGGAGGTTGCAGTGAGCCAAGACTGCACCACTGCACTCCGGCTGGGTGACAGAGTAAGACTCCGTCTCAAAAATAAATAAATAAATAAATAAATAAATAATTTAAAAATAAGCTGAGTGTGGTAGCACACCTGTGGTCTCAGCTACTCAGTAGGCTGAGGTGGGAGGATGGCTTGGACCTGGGAGGTAGAGGCTGCAGTGACCCATGACTGCACCACTGCACTCAAGCCTGGGTAACAAAGTGGGGCCCTGTCTCAAAAAAAAAAAAGTTCATCAAATATTCTGTTAATGGTTCAACAACGGAAGTGGTTAAACAATTTAAATATACTGAAATGTTGCTTCTTATTGAGACTAATATTTTTGAGAATATTTAACATCATGAGAAATACATATATATATATATATATATATATATATATATATTATTTTTTTTTTTTTGAGACAGTCTTGCTTTGTTGCCCAGCCTGGAATACAATGGCGCAATCTTGGCTCACTGCAACCTCCACCTCCCGGGTTCAAGTGATTCTTCTCCCTTAGCCCCTCAGCCTCCTGAGTAGCTGGGATTACAGGTGCATGCCACCACGCCCAGCTAATTTTTTGTATTTTAATAGAGACGAGGTTTCACCATGTTGGTCAGGCTGGTCTCCAACTCCTGACCTTGTGATCCACCCGCCTTGGTCTCCCAAAGTGCTGGGATTACAGGCGTGAGCCACCACGCCCGGCTGCAAAATATTTATAAATATAAAATATATAAAACATGTTATTTCAGCTTTTTCAAAAAAAATTTTAATCACACGTAACTGTACATATATATGGGGTACACTGTAATATTTTGATACATATATACAATGTGTATTAAATCAGAGTAATTAGCACATCCATCACCTCAAACATTTATGTGTCGAAAACATTCAAAATCTTCTCTTCTAGCTATTTGAAAATATAAATTATTTTTATCTATAGTCATCCTATAGTGCTAGAGAACACTAGAACTTACTTGTCTTATCCAGTTGTAATTTTGCATCCATTAACTAGTCTCTCCTTTTTACTCTTCCCCCTGCTCTTCTCAGACTCTAGTAACCAATGTTCTACTCTCTACTTCTTATATAACTTTTTTTTTTTTTTTTTTTTTGAGACAGTCTCACTCCATCACCCAAGCTAGAGTGGAATGGCACAATCTCAGGTTACTGCAACCTCTGCCTCCTGGTTTCAGCCCTGTGATTCTTGTGCTTCAGCCTCCCAAGTAGCTGGAATTACAGGCGTGCACTACCACACCCACCTAGTTTTCTCGTGTATTTTTAGTAGAGATGAGGTTTCGTTATGTTGCCCAGGCTAATCTCGAACTCCTGGGCTCAAGTGATCCACCCACCTTGGCCTCTCAAAGTGCTGGGATTATAGGCATGAGCCACCACACCTGCCTATTCTACTCTCTACTTTTATTATAATCAACATTTTTAACTTCCGCATATAAGTAAGAACATATGGCATTTCTCTTTCTGTGCCTATTTCACTTAATGTCCTCCAGGCTGATGCATGTTGCTGTAAATGACAAGATTTCATTCTTTTATGGTGAATAGTATTCCACTGTGTATATATACCACACTTTCTTTATCCAGTTATGTATTGAGGGATACAGGCTGATTCTCTATCTTGGCTATTGTGAATAGTTCTGCAATAAACATGGAAATGCAGATGTCTCTTCGACACACTGATTTCCTTTCCTTTGGATATATACCTATTAGTGGGATTGCTATATCATATGGTAGTTCTCTTTTTAACTTTTTGAGGAACCTCCATAATTATTTTCCATAATGGCTGCACTAATTTACATTTCCATCAACAGTAAATAGTAGTTCCCTTTTCTCCATCTTTTTGGTGACAGTCACTATTTTTTTTTTTTTTTTTTTTTTTTTGAGATGGATTTTCACTCTTACTGCCCTGGCTGGAGTACAATAGCATGATCTTGGCTCACCACAACCTCTGCCTCCTGGGTTCAAGCAATTCTCCTGCCTCAGCCTCTCGAATAGCTGGGATTACAGGCGTGCGCCACCACGCCCAGCTAATTTTGTATTTTCAGTAGAGATGGGGTTTCTTCATGTTGGTCAGGCTGGTCTCGAACTCCCAACCTCAGGTGATCCGCCCACTTTGGCCTCTCAAAGTGCTAGGATTACAGGCGTGAGCCACCAGGCCCGGTAGCATTAGCCACTTATTTTAACTGGGGTGAAATAACATCTCATTGTAGTTTTGATTTGCATTTCTTGACGTTAGTGATGTTAAACAGATTTTCACCCACTTGTCGACAATTTTATGTTTTCTTTGGAGAAATGTTTATTCAGATCAAGTACCCAATTTTAAAATCAGATTACTTGTTTTTCTGTTGTTGAAGTATTTCAGTTCCTTGTTTATTCCAGACATTAATCCCTTGTCAAATGAATAGTTTGCAAATATTTTCTCCCATTCCGCAGGTTATTTATCTCTTCACTCTGTTTCCTTTGTCGTACAGAAGCTTTTTTAACTGATATAATCCTATTTGTCAACTTTTGTTTTTGCTGCCTGTGCTTCTGAGGTCTTATCTGTAAGATCTTTGGCACAGACCAATGTCCTGAAGTGTTTCTTCCATGTTTTCTTTTAGTGGTTTCATAGTTTCAGGTCTTACATTTAAGCCTTTAGTTCATTTTGAGTTGATTTTTGTATACGGTGAGAGACGGGGGTCTAGTTTCATTCTTCTCCATATGGATATCCAGTTTTCTCAGCCCACTCACTGAAGAGACTTTTCTCAATGTATGTTTTGGGTGCCTCTGTTGAAAATCAGTTGGCTAAAAATGTGTGGATTTATTTCTGGATTCTCTATGGTGTTCCATTGGTCTATGTGTCTGCTTTTATGCCAATGCCATGCTGTTTTGGTTAAAATAGTTTTGTATACTTTCAAGTCAAGAAGTGTACTGCATCCAGCTTTGTTCTTTTTGCTCAGGATTGCTTTGGCTATTCAAGGGCTTTTGTGGTGCCTGCCATACGAATTTTAGAATTGTTTTTTTCTAAAACAATCCTAAGATGTTTTTCTGTGAAAAATGTCATTGGTATTTTGATAGGGCCTGCATTAAATCTGTAGATCACATTGGGTAGTATGGTCATTTTAATACTACTGATTCTTCCAGTCCATTAATATGGGATGCCTTTCCATTTATTTGTGTCCTCTTCAATTTCTTTCATCAGTGTTTAATGGTTTTTATTGTAGACATCTTTTACCTTCTTGGTTAAATTTATTCCTAGGTATTTTAACTTTTTTGTAGCGACTGTAGATGGGACTGCTTTCTTGATTTCTTTTTCAGCTAGTTTGTTATTGATGTATACAAACTATTGATTTTTGTATGTTAATTTTGTATCCTGCAACTTACTGAATTTATCAATTTTTGTTTTTCTTTTTACCTTTTTCCCCCTCATTCTTCTTGTCATCTTACTGTTTATCAGTACTAAGAGTTTTCTGGTACAGTCTTTAGATTTTGTTTTTGTTTTTGAGACAGGATCTCGATCTGTTGCCCAGGCTGGAGTGCAGTGGCACAATTATGGCTCACCGCAGCCTCGACCTCCTGGGCTCAAGTATCCTCCCACCTCAGCCTCCTGAGTAGCAGCTGGCGCTACAGATGCGTGCTACCATACCCAGCAAATTTTTGTATTTTTTGTGGAGATGGGGCCTTCCTGTTGCCCAGGCTGGTCTCGAACTCCTGGGTTCAAGTAATCCTCCTGCCTCATCCTCTCAAAGTGCTGCGATTACAGATGTGAACCACCACACTGGGCTGACTTTTTTTAACCTGTAATGTCTCATCTAGAGGCAGTCTAGCACAAGCCGTGCTTTCTGTGGTAGACAGACTTCTAAAATGGCCACCAATTACTCCAGCCTCCTGGTGTTCATGCCCTTGTGTAATCTCTTCCTCCTGAGTACGGATTGGCCTAGTGATTTGCTTCTAACTAACAGACAATAGCAAAGGTGATAGGATACCACTCCATGATTATAAAAGATTCTGACTTCCATCTTCCTAGGAGACTTGCTATTTCTTTCTCAGCTTTGTGATGTTGAAGAAGCTACATGGAAAGGAATTCAGGGGCAGCCTCCAGCCATCAGCCAGTGAAAAACCAAGCCCCTCAACTCAACATCCCTTCAGGAAGAGAATTCTGTCACCAACCAAGTTAGTTTAGAAACAGATTCTTCCTCAGCCAAGCACTGAGATGAGACACCAGCCGTGGCTGATACCTTGACTACCTCCTGTGAGAGACCCTGAAACAGAAGACCCATCTAAGCTATGCTGATTCCTGACCCGTGGAAATTGCCATAATAAAAATATATGTTGTTTTAAACTGCTAAATCTGTGGTAATCTTTTATGCAACAATAAATAACTAATGTATTGTACGTGGAAATCCTGCTGAATAAGCTGTCTGGCAATTTCTTAAAAAGTCAGATATACCATATTACCCAGCAATCTCACTGCCAGGTGTTTATCCCAAAATAAATGAAAACATGTCTACAAAAAGATGTATACATACATAAATGCTTACAGCAGCTTTATTCACAATAATCAAAAGTTGGAAAATACCTCAAATAACCATCACATGTGAATAAATATTATATCCATACAACAAAATACTACTTAGAGTTTAAAAGGAATGAATTACTGATATACGCTGTAACATGGATTAACATAAAAATCATTACGCTGAGTGAAAGAAGCCAGAAAAAAAGAAAACATAATGTCTGAGTGCATTTATAGAGTTCTAAAAAATGCAAAGCAATATATACAATGGGTGAGGGCACTGGAAGGGACAGACTGCAACACCGCATAAGGAAACTTTGTGAGACAATAAAAATTTTATCTTGGTTGTAGTGACTGTTTCACAATAAATACTATAAACTAATAAATATATCAAAACACATCAAAATGTACACTTTAAATGGATACAGTTTATTGTATGTAAATTATAACTCATTAAGCTGACAAAAAAAATCACCTTCTTTGTGGAGGCCTATTTAACTGTATCTAATACAGCCAATTCTATTATTCAACCTTATCCCTCAAATAGTATTCCACAGGTAAATTCCTTAAACTGCACAGAATCTGGGGCTTCCTGAATTCTACAGTAGCTAAAACTTACAGAACACTATTATATGCTACCAAGCTCTGTTTTATTATTAACTCAATTAGTCCCTTTAACAACTGCATGAAATAGGTTCTATTACCTACATTGTACAAATGAGGACACTGAGGTATAGAAAAATTAAGTAACTTGCTTAAGACCATAGAGTGTGCCATGATTCAAGTCAGGCAGTCAGATTCTAGAAGCTGAGCTCTTTACCACACCACTCTATATACTCAGACTACTTGAGTCTTAAGTAAAATTATACTCTCAGCTCACCCAAGACTGAGAGGTTCATTCACTTATTCAACAAATACTTAACGTAAGCAATATATGTCAAGTATTATCCTAATTGCTAAAGACACAATGGTGACAAAAATATAGACGTGATATCTCCTTTTATGGAGCTTACATTCTAGTAAGAACTTATGTTTAAAGCACAGGATTTTTTCTAAAAAAAAAAAAAAAATATATATATATATATATACACACACACGTATGTATTTTAGAGACAGGGTGTTGCTCTGTCACCCAGGCTAGAGTGCAGTGGCTCCATCACGGCTCATTGCAGCCTCAAACTCCTGGGCTCAAGCAATCCTCCCTCCTCAGCCACCTATGTAGCAAGGAACCAGGCGTGTACTATCACGCCTTTTTTTTTAAGTTTTTGCTTTTTGTAGAAACAGTGTCTTGCTATGTTGCCAGGCTGGTCTCCAACTCCTGGCCTCAAACAATCCTCCTACCCTATATTCCCTGGAACTATGCCTAGCCAGGATTCTTAAATCAAAATATTTTTCCCTTTATTTATAAATATTTATCCAAATATTTATGGGGCAGGGAGAAGTGACAGGTAGCAGTGGTTCCCAAATGTGTCTGCACTTTTCTTTTTTTTGAGACGGAGTTTCGCTCTTATTGCCCAGGCTGGAGAGCAATGGTGCGATCTCAGCTCACTGCAACCTCTGCCTCCCAGGTTCAAGCAATTGTCTTGCCTCAGCCTCCTGAGTAGCTGGGACTACAAGCATGCATGACCACGCCCGCCTAATTTTCTGTTTTTATCTCTTATTATTTATTTATTTAGAGATGGAATTTTGTTATTGTTGCCCAGGCTGGAGTGCAATGATGCGATCTTGGCTCACTGCAACCTCCACCTCCTGGGTTCAAGCGGTTCTCCTGCCTCAGCCTCCCCAGTAGCTGGGATTACAGGCATGCACCACCACACCCAGTTACTTCTTTTTTTTTTGTATTTTTAGTAGAGATGGGGTTTCTTCATGTTGGTCAGTCTGGTCTTGAACTCCTGACCTCAGGTGATCCATCCACCTCAGTCTCCCAATGAGCTGGGATTAAAGGCGTGAGCCAAGGTGCCTGGCCTTAATTTTGTATTTTTAGTAGAGACGGGAGTTTCTCCACTTGTCAGGCTGTCTCGAACTCCCGACCAGGTGATCCACCCACCCCGACCTCCCAAACTGCAGGGACTACAGATGTGAGCCATCGCACTGGGCCTTGCCTGCACTTTAAGTCATCTTGGGATCTTTTAAAAATTTGAAGTCCAGGCCATACCCTCAGGGCAATTAAATCACAATCTGCTGGGGAAGGGAAAGAGACAAAGGCATCAGTTTTCCAAGCTCCACAGGTGATTTCAATGTGAAGACAGATCTGGGAACTCACTGAGCTTGAGTTTTATCTGTGTGATCAAGAAAAAGTTAATTCATGGTGACAGAGAGAGAGAGGCAGTTGAATGAAAACAACTATATACACCTGCCCTTCTCTGAGATTGTAAGGTAGCCTTGATTTTCCCCCCCGCAATGTTATGAATTCTGAAAATATCAGAAAGAAGGCCAAATAAATGCTTATTTTCCTTTTTGGATTTGTGCATGCCTCCATTCTCCTCCAGAATTATGGACAACTGAGAAATTCACCTTTTCATCTTTTCTTGGTACTTTTCATGGAACCAATAAAGAATTCTGCCATATTACAGGTATTCAACATAACTAATAAGACATGACTCAAATGCTTTTTTATTAAGCAGATCTTATTTAATTCAGTCAGTTTTGATCCAACCCACATGCCAAATGCAGCTTGCCAAAGTTAAATACGAACATTAGGATCAAAATGCCTTCTTTTTAAAAAGCAAAATCTATTTCTAATCAAATCCTTTAAGTTGAAATTAAGTCTTTTATAAACTAAATTTAATGTATTCTACAGAATCAACAGACCTGTTTAAGAACTCTCTGACCACTCTCAGAAAAGTTAGTCAGTAGGACCCCTCTCCATTCCTCCCAGGACCTAGACAAAAAGGAAAAAGGGCAAGAGGAAAAGAAACATCAGAAGAAAAGACTAAATATAAACCAAATAAACCTATTCAAAATAAATTTTTGTGATTGGCCAAACTCCTTCTCTCTACCGTTTCTGCTAATTTTACTCTAGAAAGAGTTGTAAAAGCCCAGGCACTGTGGCTCATGCCTGTAATCCCAGTACTTTGGGAGGTCGAGGTGGGTGGATCACCTGAGGTCAGGAGTTCGAGACCAGCCTGACCAACATGGCAAAACCCAGCGTCTACTAAAAATACAAAAATTAGCTGGGAGCGGTGGCAGGCACCTGTAGTCCCAGCTATTCGGGAGGCTGAGGCAGAAGAATCACTTGAACCCGGGAGGAAGAGGTTGCAGTCAGCCAAGACTGAGCCATTGCACTCCAACCTGTACGACAGACAGACATTCCGTCTCAAAAAAAAAAAAAGAGTTGTAAAAGACAATCTCTAGTCCAGTGGTTTTTAATAAGGAAAGCTTAGAATCATCAAAGAGGCTCAATATACTTTTGAAATACTATAGTAGTGGTTACACAAGTATATTCACACAAGAGTGTTCATTTTATAATTCATTAATCTTATAATTTGTGTGCTTTTCTTTGTTACACATCAATTAACACATTTTTAAAATAGATAGATTTGTCCTGAGCAGAATCTCTGAAAGATTCTAAGCAAGCAGGTATCAGAAATAGTCAAGGTTACATGATTTGCCCTAGGTCAGGGATGCAGTTAGCTACAAATGAAGTCCTTCATATCACTTTCCTCCTCTTTCTGTTATGAATTATAAATATGTTGATATTATTATACTTTTTACGATTTACTTTCCTAGACTCTGAAAAAAATATGTATTATAAGTGAGAACTGCAAAAAACAAGCAAACGAGTACATGGAAAACACATGTCCTGGACTCACAACTGTGCACTATTGAAGCTACTGTACCATCCATATAAGGAAATTAAATAAAGCCTAATGCCCACATAATCAGTGTTTAAATCCTTTTTTAAATGCTTTTGGTGGGGTGCAGTGGCTCATGCCTATAATCCCAGCACTTTGGGAGGCTGAGGCAGGGGATCACCTGAGGTCAGGAGTTCACGACCAGCCTGATCAACATGGAGAAACCCCACCTCTACTAAAAATACAAAATTAGCCAGGTGTGGTGGCGCATGCCTGTAATCCCAGCTACTTGGAAGGAGAATCCCAGCTACTGAGGCAGGAGAATCGCTTGAACCCACCAGGCGGAGATTGCGGTGAGACAAGACTGCACCACTGCACTCCAGCCTGGGCAACAAGAGCAAAACTCTGTCTCAAAAAAAAAAAGGCTTTCAATGCAGACATATGTCAAATTATTAGTAGTAAAATCAACCGTGTACCTATTCAGATAGACTAGCATTATTTTTGATACGAAAATGTAGGGTGATAGAATGGAAAGAGGGCTAGGCTGAGCATGGCAGAGTGTGTTTTAGTCATGACCATCCCATAAAGTTGTTGTATGATTTAGGGCAGGACAAGTCTCTCTGGGTCCAAGAGTGTTAAAATGAGAGGATGGAACTCCAGCGCTAGAACTAAACGGAATCTCAAGTTCCTTCTAGGTAAAACAACAACAACAATGTATAAATATGCTTTTAAAATGCATTCTACAAATGAATATCTCTATTCAAATATTTTTAAAGTAGCTTTCTAAAATAAAAATACTAGAATTCCTCTAGCACCTGCCTTATAAATACAAGCATATTCTTCAGGCTGTATCAAATGCAAACCTTCTAGATTTGTTGTCTAGGTGAAACAACCTCTCCCTCTCATTTGGCTAGTAATAACACTGTTGATTCTTTATCATCATGAGACTCTTTTGCATGCATTTAAAAAACTTCATATTGTGAAACAATTTCAGATTTACAGAACATGAGTTATTTTTTATGGGAAATATGTATCCCTCAATATGTAACAGAAGTCTCTCTTAATTTCTAATCTACTGTAATTTGAAAACTTTCGCCGGGCGTGGTGGCTCACGCCTGTAAATCCCAACACTTTGGGAAGCTGAGGCAGGCAGATCATGAGGTCAGGAGTTCGAGACCAGCCTGACCAACGTGAAACCCAATCTCTACTAAAAATACAAAAATTAGCTGGGCATGGTGGTGCATGCTTGTAATCCCAGCTACTCAGGAGGCTGAGTCAGGAGAATTGCTTGACCCTGGGAGGCAGAAGATGCAATAAGCCAAGAACACACCACTGCACTCTACCCTGGGTGACAGAGCAAGACTCCATCTCAAAAAAAAGAAAGAAAAAGAAAACTTTTGATGGAGAATTTGTTTGACTATCCTTTACCAACTGCCTACTAGCACTCTGCTAGGCACTTTCCTGCTCCTGAAGTTACTATATAAGAAATCACAAAAACTGTGGAATGGTTAATTGAAACATTATTTCATGAATGCCTCAATCTGAATATTACACTTACAGTACTTAAAAAATTAAGTTGGCCTTGTAACCACTTAGCCTTAAATGTTTCAGGGTAACTTATAAGACACTGTTAAAGTGTCTAAATAAAGAGTTAAATGCCAACTTTAAAGACGATTTGCCGAGGCATAACTAACATAAGATCCAATCTCACCCTCCCTATACCTTTTCATGAAGTCCTTATAAAACTATTTCATGCTTCCTAGACTCAGATATGGAGCTCCCAAGGGAAATTTGTGTAGCCCTCCAGCCAAATCAGAGAAACTTAGTGCTCTCAGAGGATCAACAAAATGCCTGTCAAGGGGATTGGCATTCAATACAACCATCACCCTGGTTTGCTCTTGGTAGGGATAATAGACAATTTAAAGGACTAGGGAATATTAACATTAATTTTTAAATTTCAATCCTGACTTCTTAGTACAAGAAACAAAAGATAAATTAGTAAAACATGAAACCTGAGATTTCCAAAACTACTCATCCCAACACATAGTTAATAATTAAATCAAAGATACTATAAACCAGTAAGTCAGAAGTTCAATGAAATTTTTTTCCCATCTTGTTACATACCACAGTAGGCACATAAAATTTAGAGAAAAACTACTTTATATGTCATGTTCTAATTATGAACACCACCACACTCTCAATCATAATAAAGCTACAGTCAAAAAACAACACAGGTTTGGAGCACCAATCGATGATCTGAATACACAAATGACAGTGAGAAACTGACCAACTCCTATAACATCCACAAAACAATTTTCAAAATTCCCTACAAATAACCTGAGAACCTGAGCAGAGTAAGAACCAGAGCTTAACAATAATCTGGTCCAATACCTTCAAGGAACAAATAGAAAAATAAAGACTCAAGTGAACAATTTGTCCAAAGTCTCTTAGTAGTAGGAAAGTCATTTCATATGTTATATAATGAATGTTGTCTTGCCATGAGATGTGGGTAACCCCCAATCTAGGCACGGAGGAAGGAGAGCTAAGCAGATTCCCGACACAATTAGTGCCTGAAGAATATCTTAGTTTATAGTTTTACTATTCAGTTATTTACTGTTATATAATCCTTTAATCATATATATGGAAATATATATATACATATATATGGAAATAACTGAGTAGTAAGATATTCTTCAGGCACTAATTCTATAAACTAATATATATATATCTTAGTTCATAGTCGGAGGAATGCCTAGAGCAGACATGGTACAGAGCATGAATTAAGGAATAAGCAGTTTATAGTCAGAGGAATGTCTAGAACAGACACGGTGCAGAGCATGATTTAAGAGAAAAACCGTTATACCAAGACAAGAATCTATGGCCCAGGTGGCAGCGTTAGTATCGTAAAGATACCTGCTGTATGGCAGGCTTGGAGCTAGAGCCACTCCTCCTGAAAAAGGAGTTGTAATATCTTGCGTCCAGTTCTTGCAGAAGTCTGCCCTCAGACCGGCAGTCCTGCGAGTGTCCCAGGGCTTAAAACCCCTCCGGTATAATAGCGCCTTGGTGACTGTATAATTTATCAGTTCTCTAGCTACTGTGCTGACTCAGAGCATCCTCCCACAGAAATCACTGGAAGCTGCCAGCAGGTGGCTGTAGACCTTCTCAGCTCTGTTGCTGCTAAAAGCATCCTCCTATAGAATTCCTTAGAAGTAGCCTGCCCCTAGATAAGAGATATTGCACACTGCATCCTCTGAGAATGCACCCTCTTCACTGTGCACGGCCTACCTCCTTGCCTCGGTGACCTAATGGCGGTGGACCCCTTGCTGTGCACTGCCTACCTCCTAGCCTAGGTAACCTAATGGGGGTGGACTCCTTGTTTATTGCTCATGTGATTATCTTGACCCTATCTCTATCCTTAAGATGACCTCACTCACTACCCTGCCCCCTAACCTATACCCAATAAATACAGACACTCCTGGATGTTTGGGGCCTCGCCTGTCTCTGCCTGTAAGTGGCATGGCCCCCTGAGCCCAGCTGCTCTTTCCAGTCCTTCTGTGTCCTGTCTCTTTACTTCTCGGATCCAGCACCTCAGCACAGCAATAGGGGACACCCCATGACCCTGTAGGGCTGTGGCCCTACAATAAGACAGTGATGAAAGACAGCTTAGCCTTTCTGATTCTGTTAGGTTTCTCTGTGAGCAGACGTAAATTATGCGACCTAGGCTCTACATCAGGGAAGTCCTTAGGCCATCATTCTCAGAATCAGCCAGTGCTGCTTCTTCCTTGTCTTAATATAGTCATAATGACAATGCTGTCAAGATTTTTGTTTTGTTTTGCTTTATGCTCTTGTAATTGTCGCCTTTTTTTTTTTTTTTTTTTTTGAGACAGAGTCTCGCTCTGTCACCCAGGCTGGAGTGCAGTGGCGCGATCTAGCTCACTGCAACCTCCACTTCCCAGGTTCAAGTGATTCTCCTGCCTTAGCCTCCTGAGTGGCTAGGATTACAGGTGCATGACACTGCACCTAATTTTGTATTTTTGTAGAGACAGGGTTTCACCATGTTGGCCAGGCTGGTCTCAAACTCCCAACCTCAGGCCATCCACCTGCCTCGGCCTCCCAGAGTGCTGGGATTACAGGTGTGAGCCACTGCGCCTGGCCAATTGACGCCTTTTAAATCAAATATTGAAGTCCTAAGACCAGTTTTCAGGTCCTGCAGCTACCATTTCATCATTATTGATAACCCAGATTAATACACTGACTGCTTAGCAAACTTGCAGACAGAACCAGTATTTTGTGGATGTATTAGTATTTTCAAACACAGGGACAGCATTCAAATGACTTGGTGAGATTAGGATAACAATTTTTCAAAGTTCAAAAGAGACCATTTAAAAATTAAAAAATTTAATACTGTGCTTATTTGTAAACAATGAATATATAATCTATCAGAAGAAGATAAACTAGTTCATTTATGCTAGAAAACAAAGAAATAAATCTCTGCCCAAATTGTAAAAAAGAGAAAAAATATTAGAAATAAGTAATACAAAAACAGAAATAAAATCTAGAAGAGGTCAGCCATGGTAGCTCACGCCTGTAATCCTAGCACTTGGGAGGCCAAGATGGAAGGACCATTTGAGCCTAGGAGTTTGAGATCAGTCTGGCCAACATGGAGACCCCAATTCTACGAAAAAAAAAAAAAAATTACGGCCTGGCCAGGTGCAGTGGCTTACACCTGTAATCCCAGCACTTTGGAAGACTGAGGTGGGTGGATCATGAGATCAGGAGTTCGAGACCAGCCTGACCAACATGGTGAAACCCTGCTTCTACTAAAAGTACAAAATTAGCCTGGCATGGTCGTGCACACCTGTAATCCCAGCTACTCAGGAGGCTGAGGCAGGAAAATCGCTTGGACCCGGGAGGCAGAGGTTGCAGTGAGCTGAGATGGACCCAGGAGGCGGAGGTTGCAGTGAGCCAAGATCCCGCCACTGCACTCCAGCCTGGGCAACAGAGTGAGACTCCATCTCAAAAAAAAAAAAAAAATTATTGCTGGGCATCGTGGCTCATGCCTGTAATCCCAGCACTTTGGGAGGCCAAGGTGGGTAGATCACCTGAGATGAGGAGTTCAAGACCAGCCTGGCCAACATGGTGAAATCTTTCTCTATTAAAAATACAAAATTAGCTGGGCATGGTGGCGCACACCTGTAATTCCCAGCTACTAGGTAGGTTGAGGAGGAGAACTGCTTGAACCCAAGGGGAGGAGGTTGCAGTGAGCTGAGATCGCACCATTGCACTCCAGCATGGGAGACAAGAGCGAAACACCATCTCAAAAAAAAAATTTTTTTTAATTAGCTGGGAGTGGTGGCTCATGCCAGTAGTCACAACTATCTGGGAGGTTGAGGTGTGACGACAGCTTGGAGCCCAGGAGGTCAAGCCTACAATGAGCCGTGATTGTGCCACTGCACTCCAGCCTGGGCGACAGAGCAAGACTCTGTCACAAATTCTTTTTTTTTGTTGTTGAGACGGAGTGTCGCTCTGTTGCCCAGGCTGGAGTGCAGTGGTGTGGGCTCACCTCACCGCAACCTCTGTCTCCCAGGTTCAAGCAATTCTCCTGCCTCAGCCTCCCGAATAGCTGGTACTGCAGGCGCCTGCTACCATGCCTGGCTAATTTTTTGCAGTTTTAGTAGAGATGGGGTTTCACCATGTTGGCCAGACTGGTCTCGAACTCCTGACCTTGTGATCCGCCTGCCTCGGTTTCCCAAAGCACTGGGATTACAGGCATGAGTGACTGCACCCGGGTGACCTCATCTCAAATTAAAAAAAATAAAATAAAATAATGTTTTGAATCATCACAAAATCTTGTAAAAGAAATGTCATTTGTTATATTATTGCAATCTATATCTGTTTTTGCAGTTAAATTTTATTTGCTTTTAGCTATACCCTGACACTTGAAATTTATATTCTGTAACAATGCACCATTCTTTGTCACACTGAATTAAAATTTTAAATGCATAGTACAAATGAAAAGCAAAATGCCTCCTGGTGTACAATAGTGCTCATTTAAAAAAAAAAAAGAAAAATACCAAACCTACAGTGAACAAATGGTTAAATGACATGAAAAATTAGTTCAAGCAAGATGAGCGACATTTATTATTTCTTGAAAAAAAGTTCATCATTGATTAAAAAAAATTGCTAGTCACAAAAAGAAGTGCATTTTACAACGAAGAGATTTGGCATCCACCACATTAAACTTGTGATCAAATTTATTATCGATAATAATGTGACACCCAGACATTTATGTACCTCATGATATGACGGAAGCCGAAGAATATTTAAGTACATATGGTTGCCAAAATGTTTAACTACAGTCTAATTAAGTCTGCAGAATCTAGTAAGTCTTTTAACCTTCTAGTATAAGGAAATACAAGGAATAAAGGAACAAGTTAAATGATACAAAGAAAACAATCAAACAAATCCAGAATGTGAGACATTCAACAAGAAACCTGCTTTGATGCTCTGGTTTCTCTTCCTAACGAATAAATCTTTTGCCTTTTACTAAAGATTTCCATGGAGAGAAATAATTTTGAGTTTATAACTGAATTTTTTGATGTCCTGCTTAGGCAGGGCTCATTATAAAAAAAAAAAAAAAAAGAAAGAAAGAAAGAAACCTGCTTTGATGTCAACAAATCAATGCTATGGAAAAAAACAAGAGGTGTAGACGGGAAATAGGAAGTATTCTAGGTTGAAAAAAAAGACTATAGGGGCCAGGTGTGGTGGCTCACCCCCTGTAATCTCAGCACTTTGGGACACCAAGGTGGGTGGATCACCTGAGGTCAGTAGTTCGAGACCAGCCTGGCCAACATGATGAAACCCAGTCTCCACTAAAAATATAAAAATTAGCCAGGTGTGGTAGCACACGCCTGTAATCCTAGCTCATCAGGAGGCTGAGGCACAAGAATCGCTTGAAGCCAGGAGGCGGAGATTGCAATGAACAGAGATCACGCCATTTCACTCCAGCCTGGGCAACAGCGAGAGAGAGAAAAAAAAGACTATAGGAATAAAACAGGCAAATGCAATGCATGACCCTTAACTTGATTCAACTCCACACAACTTAGCTATAAAAGTCATTTTGGAGGCTGGGCACAGTGGCTCATGCCTGTAATCCCAGCACTTTGGGAGGCCAAGGCAGGCGGATCACCTGAGGTCAGAAGTTTGAGACCAGATTGGCCAACATGGTGAAACCCTATCTCCACTAAAAATACAAAAATTAGCTGGACTGTAGTGGCACGCACCTATAGTACCAGCTACTCGGGAGTCTGAGGCAGGAGAATTGCTTGAACCCAGGGGGCAGAGGTTGTGGTAAGCTGAAATTGTGCCTCTACATTCCAGCCTGGGCAACAGAGTGAGACTCTGTCTCAAAAAAAAAAAAGAAAAAAAAGTCACTTTGGAGACAACTGGATAAACTTAAATACAGACTTAATGTTAGATAATATTAAGGAATTACTGTTAATTTTGTTAGGTGTTAATAATGGTATTGTGTTTATGTAGAACAATATCCTTATTTGTAAGAAATGCATGCTAAAATATTAAAGGCATAGTATCATGACGTCTTTATTTTTAAAAGGTTTAACATAATAAACATTAAGCATATGACAACATGTTGAACATATGTGGTGGGTATAAGGGTGGGTCACTGTACTATTATTTCTGGGGCTTTTTATACGTTTGAAATTTTCAACAATAAAACATTTAAAATATTTTAAAAGCCCACAAAACTGAAGAACTGCTATTACACTAGAATCAAAAATTTCTGAAATTCAATTTTAACTGGTAGCTAGTGGCACTACAAACTGGTAGTTGTTCTAAAGAATAACATGACAATGTGGCTAAAAAGTGATATCCTCAGACCTAATCAAATCATTTTAGGGAATATATTCTAAGAAAAAAACTGGAGGAAAAAAGATTCATAAAAAGATGTTACAGCACTACAATTTAGAATTGTAAAATAGGCTGGGTGCGGTGGCTCACACCTGTAATCTCAGCACTTTGGGAGTCCGAGGCGGGAGGATCATGAGGTCAGGAGTTCCAGACCAGCCTGGCCAACATGGTAAAACCTCATCTCTACTAAAAATACAAAAATTAGCTGGGCATGGTGGTGCACATCTTTAATACTAGCTACTCAGGTGGCTGAGGCAGGAGAATTGTTTAAACCCAGGAAGTGGAGGTTGCAATAAGTTGAGATCATGTCACTACACTCCAGCCTGGGCGACAGAGTGAGACTCCGTCTCAGGGAAAAAAAAAAAAAAAAAAAAAAAAAAAAGAATTGTAAAATAGAAATAAAAACAAACTGAAAATCATCCAAATGCCAAATACTAGAGTATTTTAAATCTTGGTTTATTATATATCCATTAAAAATGATAAATATACAGACGTGTGGGAAAGTACATCAATATATTGCCAAATGAAAAAAGACTAAAAACTTCATATGAATTAAATTTGTAAAGACTTTATGAATACAAAAATGTCTCAGAAGTTATGTATTTGCAGTATTTAAACATAATTTTTTTTTTGTTTTTTGAGACAGAATCTCACTCTTGTCACCCAGGCTGGAGTGCTATGGCACCATCTTGACTCATCACAACCTCCACCTCCCAGGTTCAAGCGATTCTTCTGCCTGAGCCTCCCAAGTAGCTGGGATTACAGGCATGCACCACCATACCTGGATAATTTTGGTATTTTTAGGAGAGATGGGGTTTCACCATGATGGCCAGGCTAGTCACAAACTTTTTAAAATTTCATGGGGACACATGCTATTGGAGAAAGTATAAACAATGCAAACATAAAATCAGGAAGAACTGCCTAGGCACAAATAAAGAAAAGTACCTGAGGGCTAGTACTGACCATAATTTGAATGAGTATTCACAATTTAAATACAGTCCTATCCTGGGCAAGGCCAACATAACTACCATTAAAAAGACACAGGCTGAGCACAGTGGCTCATGCCTATAATCCCAGCACTCTGGGAGGCAGGAGTGTCGCTTAAGCCCAGGAGTTTGAGACTGGCCTGGCAACATAGAAAGACCCTTTCTCTACCAAAAAAAAAAACAGCCAAGTGAGGTGGGGAACACCTGCAGTCCCACATGTTCACTCAGGAGACTGAGGTGAGAGGATCGCTTGAGCCTGGGAGGTTGAGGCTGCAGTGAGCCATGATCACACCACTGCACTCCAGCCTGGGTGACAGAGCAAGACTCTATTTTTAAAAAATAATAATAATAATAATTAAAAAATAAAAAGACACAGAAAAAGCGCACATCATTAGCCTGGACAGTAAACAGTCTTTCTCAATTCTATTTATTTAAAAACAATACTCAATACTTTTCAATTTTTTTTTTAAATTATGGGAAAACTGAAGAAGGTTCAGAGAAAAACCAAGAGATAAAGAATAGGACAAAAAAGAGGTAATTTTGAAGAATGGTTTGAAATCAAATGAAGTGTGACATGACTATTAACACTGAAATATCCATGGGAAGGCTTCTGAACAGAGACTCGGAAAAGCGGATGTATCTCTCAATGCCCACAGATGGCTCACCAAAAAGAGGGGCCTAACAAAACCCTCAAAGTTTGCTGTTGTTTTATGGAAGACAGATTTCTTTACGGTGCTAGTAAAAGTTACTGGTACAGGCAAATGAGGGG
Source organism: Ateles fusciceps (assembly GCA_036589455.1). Lineage (NCBI taxonomy): Eukaryota > Metazoa > Chordata > Mammalia > Primates > Atelidae > Ateles > Ateles fusciceps. Next base: position 2,601,071 of record JAZHEH010003223.1, read on the forward strand.
CAGTGGGTGTGTTCAATCATTGACCATCTGTTTTTCTACAGGGTGTTTACTTATCCATGATCACCTGACCGTATTAAAATGCCTTTAAAGCTTGACTCAGTTACCCAAAGTTTGAATCAATTATCTACCATTTCAAAATTCTGCAGTGCTATCCTGCTCCCACACACTGCTCACTCAGCAACATTCAAATGTCTTAGACCTGCATCCAGGGCCCCAAGAAACTATGCTGGCTTTACTTCTCCACAACTCCTCAACACACCAGCAAATTAGACTTCTCACTATTTCATTACCTAAATATTCCTTACATTTTCTTACGTCCATCATTCCTACTCTCTCCTTAACCACTTGCTGTAATCTTACCCTTCCATTTTAATAAATTTTAATTTAATGCCTCTATGTTATCTCAAACATACCTGCTAAATGTTGAACTGTGCCCCCTACAATACCACTCCTGCCAAATATGTTAGTCCTAACCCTCTCAGTACCTCAGAATGTAACCTGATTTGGAAACAGAGTCGCTGCAGATGTAATCAATTAAGATGAACTTACTCCTACTGGAGTAGGGTGGGACCTACTGGTGTCCTTATAAGAGGGAAATCTGGACACAGAGACACACAGGGAAAACGCCATGTGACAACAGAGGCAGAGACTGGAGTGATACAGCAGCTACAAGCCAAGGAGCACCAAGAATTGATGGAAGCCTCAAACTCCCAAGTAGCTGGGATTACAGGCACGTGCCAGCACACCCAGCTAATTTTTTGTATTTTTAGTAGAGATGGGGTTTCACCATGTTGTCCAGGCTGGTCTGAAACTCCTGAACTCAAGTGACCCACTCACCTCAGCCTCCCAAAGTGCTGGGATTACAGGCGTGAGCTAACTACTTGGGAGTCTGAGGCAGGAGACTTACTTAAACCTGGGAGGCAGAGGTTGCACTGAGCCGAGATCACACCACTGCACTCCAGCCTGGGAGACGGAGTAAGATGCTGTCTCAAAAAAGAATAAAAAGCATTGATGGAAGCTAAGAAAAGGCAAGAAAGGATTCTACTCAGAATCTCAGAGGCAGTATGGCTCCCTGAGTAAGTTTAATCAGATACTAAAGCCGTCCTCCTTTTACTAGTATTTGGTGGTAAGCCACAATGCCTTTGAATTTCTCCATGTGTTTGATTTTTTTTTAATTTATTTTATTTATTTTTTTGAGATGGAGTCTCGCTCTGCAGCCCAGGCTGGAGTGCAGTAGCGTGATACTGGGTCACTGCAACCTCTGCCTCCCGGGTCCCAGTTCAAGAAATTCCCTTGCCTCAGTCTCCCAGGTAGCTGGGATTACAGGCACGCACCACCGTGCCCAGCTAATTTTTGTATTTTTAGTACAGATGGGGTTTTGCCACATTGGCCAGGCTGGTCTTGAACTCCTGACCTCATGATCTGCCCGCCTCAACCTCCCAAAGTGCTGCGATTACAGGTGTGAGCCCCTGCGCCCGGCCTAAATTTTTTAAGTCTGTATTTTATAGAAGGGACATAGCCTTACTTCCATATAACTTTTAAAATCATAGCAAGGGACTTAACCTAATGAACAATTTCCTTCAGTAAAATAGTAAAATCTGATTCACAAATTTGTAACTATTTCTTTCTGTAAGAGACTGCTGCTGTCTGAGTTTTAGAAAATGTACATAAATGGGTACTACAGAACTGATATTCAATAGGTTCAATATCAGTAAAGGAACTGATTAACGAGAACTTTTCTTGCCTTTGTGTGCGGGGGGGCTTGCAGCTGGTTAATGATAAATACAAACTGAAATATCTATTTAAAGTAAGAATACCCTCTGAATTTGGTGCCCATTAATATTAACTGATACAGTTAATATTATTAATTGATAATTAATACAGTAAATAACATAGAATACACAATTCATCACAAGGTAAAGATGTGGTCCTGGCCTTCTGTGTTATAGAGTTTGTGTATCAAATAAAGCATATGACCAACTCTAGGGCTGCATTATTCTTTCCATCAAAGCCATAGTATTTCCTTTGTGTACACATCTATATATACCTCTAGTTATTTACTAATTAACTCAGCAAATGTTTATTGAGCTCCTAGGCAGCCATTTTACCACCTTTTTAGAAAAAAGTGAGGTAGAAAAAGATCACATTTAAAAAAAATAAATGAATATTTCCCAGACAACACAATAGGCAGACACTGGAGCTGAAGGGAGGGGAAGGAGGAAGGCAGTGACAGACACCAGCCCAGCCCTAAAGGAGCATCCAATCTAGTGAGAGGTAAAAGAGTAAACTAGCTCTGTATCCCTCCTTCTCCCCCATGCTGATCCTACACTTCACAACCAGGCTTCCCTTCCTAATGTACAGCTTTCATTACATCACTGGCTAAAAATATCTGATGACGGGCCAGGTGCGGTGGCTCACACCTGTAATCCCAGCACTTTGGGAGGCTGAGGTGGGCAGATCACGAGGTCAAGAGATCAAGACCATCCTGGCCATGCTGAAACCTGTCTCTACTAAAAATACAAAAATTAGCCGGGCGTGGTGGCACACACCTGTGGTCCCAGCTACTCGGGAGGCTGAGGCAGAAGAATCGCTTGAACCCAAGAGGTGGAGGCTGCAGTGAACCGAGATTGCGCCACTGCACTCCAGCCTGGCGACAGAGCAAGACTCCATCTCAAAAAAAAAAAAAAAAAGAAAAAAAAAATCTAATGACTTCCCACGATTTAGTCAATAAAGTCCAAATTTCCCAGCTTGGAATAGAAACGAGTATTCAAAGCCTTCCATTATTTGACTGTATAGTATGCAGAGATTAGGAAGACAGGTTTTGCAATTAGACTACCTGGACTGAAACTCTTTCTCTATCAATTGTTAGCTCTATTCCTCATTTTCTTTAACTATAAAAAGGGATATAAAAAACAGTGCCTATCTCATCAGGTTGTTGTAAGGATTAAATAAAATGCTAGTTATGAAATGCTTAGCACTTTATCTGGCAAATAAGAAGCATGCAAAAAATGTGAGCCATTGGCTAGGCATGTGGCTCACGCCTATAATCCTAGCAATTCGGGAAACCAAGGCAGGAGGATCGCTTAGCCCAGGAGTTCAAGACTGCAATAATCACCCCACTGCACTCCAGCCTGGGCAACAGAGTAAGACCCTGGGTCTAGAATAAAACAAAAATCAAAAAACAAAAACAAAACAAAACCCTACCCAAAGAACACTGGGGTGGGGGGGGGGGGGGGAGCCACTACTACTATTAATTTTTTAAAGTTTTATTTATTTATTCTAGGTTTTATTTTATCTACTATTATTGTTGCTATTGTTCATCTCCATTTCCAGCCTTAACTCCAACAACACCCTTGTAACAATCCTGTTCTCCAGGCAAAGTGGACTCTTTATCATCTCCTAAATACCCACCTTTGTGCTCATGCTTTCACTTAGCCTGGAAAATACAGCACTGTCTCATCTCCAGGTATTAAGATATTAACCATTCTTGGCAGCTTCATTCACAGGCCACCTCTTTCAGGTACCATTCCCTAGTATTCCAGCTCCATAACACATTACAGACATTCCTCAGCATACAAACCTTGGCTAGATTCATCTTGGTATCTTGCAGAGTTCTAGCCAGTTTGCAGTATACACAGTAGGGCTCAATAAATGTTTGAGAAAATAATGCCTGTATTTCCTTTCTCATCCAACTAATCTCTTGGACAACAGCTCCACATTACAAGTAAAAAGAGTTCTTCTACAGTATTTCAGAAAGCTGGCCAGCTAATTTTCTATCACCATGTGGCAATTTCTCATACAGTACCTAACACACAGTAGATGCCTAAATATTTGAGAGGCTAAACTGAATTTCACCTCATCTTTTAATTTCAATTATCATTCTATTCATTATGATCAAGTATGGCTCATCCTTAGAAACAGATTTTAGTATTTACTTGCCCATAAACTCATCTGTCAATTTCTGGCCATCCTCCCTCTATCCCAGTATGTCATTTATTGGTTTGGGGGAGACAATAATCAAAACCTCAGTAAAGTAAGAATCAGAAAATTAAATATCTACAGGGCCATAAAAATAAAGAGCACAGCAAGAGAGCAGTGCAGACTATGGAGAACTAGGAAACACATATCCCACCTAAAAGGTTCAGCTGGTTACTGCTATATGTGAATATGGGCTTGCTGTTGACAGATCTTCCCTTTTTCAAGGTTAAGTCAGAAACTCAGAAGTCTGTGTACATTTTTAAGACATTAAAAATATTGTGTAAACCAAACAAAATATGTATACAGGTCAAATCTAACCACAGATTGCCGGTGTGCAACCTCTGCTACAAAAGTTCTCTGCAAAAATGATGGCATTAGAAGAGTTCTATCCCAGCAGATAATCTAAGGCAGCCCCTAAAACTAAGCAGCTCCCTGGAAGCATCTCCTGCAACACTTAGCCCAGCTCTCAACCATTTTGGTTGACCTGAAAACCAATTAATTTGACAATTTAATTGAGCAAAGTGAGCCACTACTCTGTACCAGGTGCTGAGGAATCAGAAGTGAACAGCAGTGCTAAATATCAGCTAATACTTATTGAGCATGTCCTAGATGCCAAGCACTGTTCTACACATTATGTATATTGACTCATTTAATCCTCACGAAAACCCTATGAGATTACTATTATCCTTATTTTAAAGATGAGGAAACTGAGGCGCAATGAGGTTTTATTTGTTTAAGGTTACACAATCAGCAAGCAGCAGTGCTTAAATTAGAACCTCAGACTCCACCAAAAAGAGCTCACAATCTGAAAGCACTCCCCATTCAACAAGTGATGCTGGGAATAAAATAAAACTGGACCCTACCTTACACTACACATAAGAATCCATTCTCAGCCAGGAGCGGTGGCTCACGCTTGTAATCCCAGCACTTTGGGAGGCCACGGTGGGCGGAACACAAGGTCAAGAGATCAAGACCATTCTGGCCAACATGGTGAAACCCCGACTCTACTAAAAATACAAAAATTAGCTGGGCGTGGTGGCACGCGCCTTAGTCCCAGCTACTCGGGAGGCTGAGGCAGAAGAATTGCTTGAACCCAGAAGGCAGAGGTTGCAGTGAGCTGAGATGGTGCCACTGCACACCAGCCTGGTGACAGAGAGAGACTCTGTCTCAAAAAAAAAAAAAGAATCCATTCTCTAGATACATTAGAAATCTAACCATTGAAAACGAAATAGTAGAGATTCCAGAAGATAATATAAGGAATAACTGCAGGCTGGGCACAGCGGCTCACACTTGTAATCCCAGCACTTTGGGATGCTAAGGTGGGTGGATTGCTTGAGCTCAGGAGTTTGAGACCAGCCTGGGCAACATGGTGAAACTCAACCTCTGCAAAAAATGCACAAATTAGCAGGGCATGGTGGCACATGCCTGTGGTCTCAACTACTCAGGAGGCTGAGGTGGAGGGTTGCTTGAGCCCAGGAGGTTGAGGCTGCAGTGAGCCAAGATTGCGACACTGTACTCCAGCCCCAGTGACAGAGCAAGACCCTGTTTCAAAACAAAACAAAGAATAACTGCAAATCTTAAAGGAAAAGATTGATAAAGTTGACACTAAAATTCATAACTTTTTAACAAATGACACCTTAAAAGATTTTTTAAAAATAAGCAACAGACTGGGCATGGTGGCTCATGCCTGTAATCCCAACACTTTGGGAGGCCAAGATGGGCAGATTCCTTGAGGTCAGGAGTTTGAGATCAGCCTGTCCAACACGGTAAGACCCCCATCTCTACTAAAAATACGAAAATTAGCCAGGTGTGGTGGCACATGCCTATAGTCCCAGCCACTTGGGAGGCTGAGGCAGGAGAATCACTTGAACCCGGGAGGTGGAGTAGGTTACAGTGAGCCGAGATGGCACGACTGTACTCCAGCCTGGGCGACAGAGCAAGACTCCATCTCAAAAAACAACAAAAAAAAGATTTTTAAAAATAAGCAAGAAACTGGGAAATGACATCTGTAATAAATATCAACAACAAAGGATTAATAATCAGAATATATAAAGAAATCTTTTGTAATAGACAACCCAATAAGATAAATGGCAAAACAAGCCCCAGCATTATCTAATCTGTGTAAAGCTGGCATTACCACAGTTGCCACACAGTACACTCCAGAAAGAAAGACCCTGCCATCACTGACTGATATAAATATTCAGGGGTCTATGTTATGCTGCAGGTACACAGAGCATGGGGAATCCAGCCCAAAGGGCAGAGCCAAGATATTTATTCATTCTCCATTGTATAGACATTGGACGGCAAATTAGAGGTTGACACCCAACATTCAGACACATAGATCAACTAAAAGAAAAAAAAAGACACATAGATTGGGGTTGGCAAATGTTTTTGTAAAGAGTATTTTCAGCTTTGTGAACTGACACAACACATCTCTGCCACAACCACTCAACTCTGCCATTGGCACCACAAAAGAAGATATGGACAGGATTAGTAAAAGAGTGTGGCTGTGTTCCAATAAAACGTTATTTAAAAAAACAGATGGTGGGCCAGATTTGACCTATGAAACAGTTTGCCGACCCCTGACATAGACAGTTGGGCTTTTTCTACACGATAGGTAGGGTACTTCCCACGTTTTCCCCTGCCTTTTATGTCTGCTGACACTTACCTCTGATTTCCTTAACCAAAAACTACACCACACTTGACAGCTTTGCAATGGTTTCCAAAACTCTATTACTCTACCAAAAAAACCCTTTCACCCTTATTATCAATGAGAATTCCCCCCCTCATTTTCCTTTCATTTTTTAAACCTCTTTGACAGCCACCAACCCAGAAAATCTAAACCAGAAATCTAAAAAATTCCCCTCCTTTACCACTCACAATGTCAATCATCAACACCTGAAAATTCTAACGCCGTTCAATGCCCACAGCCTCTGCCTTAGTTCAGATCCTCATTACTTGTCTGGTTTACAGTCTACCCTCCTCCCAAAGAACATCCATGTATCTCCTAGAAATTAAACCTCCACTACACACTCCCCTTCTTGAAGATCTTGAATGCCTCTCTCAGCTGAGGATTCAGTCCAAACTCCTTAGCAAGGTCCTTCACAACCAGGCTCCTAACATGGGCTTCCTAGTCTCATCTCTGACCATGCTTTCACACACATTCTATGCTCCAGCCACATTCAATTAATGCATTCCCCTGAAAACATGTCTTTACCTGAAAAGCCCTTCTCTCCAATTCACTGGCAAACTCCTGTATCTTTCAGGACACATCTCAAATGTCACCCCTTCACAACACCTTTCCTGATTCTTTGAGCACAGACACACCCATCTCTGTGTCCTTATAGCATTTAATGACTCTTCTTTGGCATTGGCCATCCTGAACTATGATTTTCACCTGTCTACTTCACTCATAGGGCTGAATACCCAAAGTGAAATGACTCTGCCTTAAAGACCTTTGAATCTACTGGAGCCCAGCGTAATGCTTGATATGCACTAGATGCCTTGAGGCACAGTAAATGTTTGTTGAATGGAAGACATGCCTGGTAGTAGGAGTAGGGTTTCTTAACCTGGGGGTTCACAGACAGGAATCTATATATAGGACTTCAGTGAGGTTTGTGAAGTTGGATAGAAAAAAAAAAATCTCTTTTACTAACCTCTAACTGAAAATTACCATTCTATTCAAACATGAGTGTAGGTAACATACCATTCTAGTATTAGGAGTATCTGTGACTTTGTAACAACAGAAATCTCAAATATCTTTATTTTTTTTATTTTTTTTTGAGACAGAGTCTTGCTCTGTCGCCATGCACCAGGCTGGAGTGCAGTGGCGCAATTTCGGCTCACTGCAACCTCCACCTCCCGGGTTCAAGCAATTCTCCTGCCTCAGCCTTCCGAGTAGCTGGGACTACAGGCACACGCCACCAGGCCCAACTAATTTTTGTATTTTTAGCAGAGACGGGGTTTCACCATGTTGGCCAGGATGGTCTCGATCTCTTGACCTTGTGATCCACCCACCTCAGCCTCCCAAAGTGCTGGGATTACAGATGTGAGCCACCGTGCCCCGCCCTCAAATATCTTTATATCACACTACAGTTGTTGCATATAATCTTAAAGTACGCTTTATGCGCATCATGTCTTTGAAATTATAATTATCGGATCCATCACTAAATATTTCTTAATGTGCTGATAAACAAGTATATGCACATTAGATTTTCACAGTTTAGTAACTGTATTTCAATATAATTGGTGTTCCTTATAATCCAACGTATTTTATTTTATACAATTAAAAATATTATTCTGAAAGGGGTCCATGGCACAGATAAGGTCAGGTCTTCCAGCATTAGAAAGACCCAGAAAAGGCTCACACCATGGTGGCTCACGCCTGTAATCCCAGCACTCTGGGAGGCCGAGATGGGCAGATCACTTGAGCTCAGGAGTTCAAGACCAGCCTGGGTAACACTGTAAAACCCCGTCTCTACCAAAAATAAGAAAAAAAACCCAGAACAAATGAATTGTGTTACTGTATATACATATGATATTGACAATCTTATTTTATATATGCCCTCATAACCCTTTTGTTCATTAATTCTCTTGATTATATGGGGCCCTGGACCTATTTTTCATGACTAATTTGCATATTTCCTTCAGATCCATAGTCCATGCAAACTTCGAATTTTTCTCTAACATGATCCAACTTCAATGAACACAATATAGACTCTGGGTCTCTACCATTGTTCACTTTTCTTTTTTAGGATTTTGTGTCCCTTTATGATAAAAACACCTAGAAGAGAAGGAGCATCTCTTTTTTTAAGACAGTATCTTGCTCTGTCGCCCAAGCTGGAATGTCATGGCATGATCACAGCATGGCTCATTGCAGCCTTGACCTCCTAGGCTCAAGCGATCCTCCCACCTCAGCCTCCTGAGTAGCTGAGACTACAGGTACAAGCCACATCGGATGGCTAATTTTTTGGACTTTTTGTAGAGATGGCGTCTGCCAACTCCTGGCCTCAAGCAATCCTCCCACCCTGGCCTCCCAAAGTGCTGAGATTACAGGCATGCGCCACTGTGGCTGGCCGGAGCATCTCTAAAAACTCTAGAAAGTTAGAAAATATCAAAGATAACTTCTTTGCACAATTAGAGATGAGCCAAGAAGTACCAAATAACTGTATTCCCTTCAGCCTTTGTATTGCCAAACTCATTACAGGAACAAAACAAATTTAATTGTTCTCTGGTATATACTGTTATGCTTCATTTCTTGTTGTTTTTGTTTGTTTGCTTCTAGTTTCACCACAAGAATGTTACGCTTCATTTCTTAACACCTTTCTCCCAGCTAGCAAATTCCTTTAAGGAAATGTATTTAATGAGGAGGCACCCGCCCATTTCCAGCAGCCCCTCTGCCACTAACTTATAAAATCTTGAAAAGTCAACTTTACCTTTCTATGTTTCAGCTAAAATCACTACCTGATTTTGAAATCTTTACTTGATCTCTCAGGCCTTTGTAGTTTTTATACATTCACTCTTCACCATTTTACTGGCTTCAATAACGCCTTTCTGATGACCTCTCCAGGTGACCCTGCTCTTAAGCTGTGGGCTGTCCCATTCCAGGGAAGACACCTTGGGTCACCGCCCCCAAACAGGCGGGTTCCTCCTTTTAAAGACACACACAACTCCCAAAGTTGATGTAGGTTTTCTCCTTCTTGCCAACCAGTTCTACTCTCTGTACCTCTTTTGCTGGCCAGCTTGCATCCAAACCTCAGTCCCCCTGTTCTCTCCTCATCAAACACCTCCTTTTTCCTGTTGCTTCCCCCAATAGGGGGGTGGAGGATTCTTGGGACATAAGTCTTCAGAGCCTTGGGAGTTATACAGCTTTGCAATTCAGCCCCACTACCCCAAGGACTGCCCCAATCTGATACCAGCGTCTGTATCCAAAGGGCCCTCATTTCTCATCAATCACCTCCTTCCTTCCCCGCAAAGAACTGCTCCAGCCCTGACAGCCTGAGCTTGACCCCAAGCCTCCACCCCAATCCCCAGATCCTACCAGCACTAGCGCTCTATACACCGCCTAAGGCCTAAACTAGTTCCACGTCCTGCCATCCTTTCAGCCCACGGACCCCAATCCCGGTTCCTTCGTACCCAGTGTTCCTTCTCGGCGACCCTGACCACGACCCCACGACCAGCTCCCGCCAGTTCCCCAGGCCTGGAGCGCCACCCGTGCAGACCCCAGCCAGCCCTGCACTCCCTCAGTGCACCGGCCCCCGAGCCCAGCACCCTCCCCACCCAGCCGGGCCACCGCTCCCTCCAGCGCCCCCGCCCGCAGGCCTAAGGGCCCGCTCCCCCAACATGGCGACGGGGACACCAGCGCGGCGGGCGGGGCGGCTCCGGGCCGGGCCCGCACTCGGACCGCGCTGCACGGTCGCCGGGCGCCATTTTCCCGCGCCGGGCCCGGGCGGCGCCTCCTCCCAGCAAAGCCAACCCGACCCGGACCGCGGACGCCCGGCGGGCCCACCCCTTACGGGCCCGCGCCGCCGTCGCCTCACCTGAGCGCGGCCCCGGCCCTCCCGGGCGGGCCTTGGAGCGCCGGCCCGGGCCGTGCGTGCCCGCCGCCCTCCGTCCGTTCGTCCGTCAGTCCTCGCGTGCGCCCGTCTGTCCGGCCACCCCGCGCCCGGCCGCCCGCAGCCCGACCCGGCAGGGCCTCACGGAGCCGGCGGGGGAGGGGGATGGGCCGGACCGGGCCGGGGAGGGAGGGGGAGGGAGGGAGAGAGGGAGGGAGCGCGAGAGGGGGGCGGGGCAGACTCGGGGGCGGGGCATTGCCCATGTGACCAGACGTCCCCGGGAGCGCGAGGTAGAGCGCGCGCCAGCCAGCTTCGGTGCTGAGTGCTTAGTGCCGGTATGTCGTGGGTCTCTGTCGACTTCCCAGGGCTGTTCTCCCGCCAGTGAGTCCCACTTCGGAAGCACACATGGCACAGCCTTTTGCGAGCGCTCTGGCTAAGTATCCTTGGACGTGGCAACTCCAAGCCTCAGTTTACCTATCTGAAATATGGAGACATTTATCGTGCTTGTTGAAGAGGAAATGGCGGGGGCATGGAAAGCACTTGTCACAGTGCCTGACACTACTGTCTAATAATAAGCTTAATGGGGTTATAGATAAAAGCTTTCATTATTACTTGCTTCCAAATCCCTCTCTTCTTTTTCCCATTATTACCTCCCTAGCAAGCTAAATGCTCAGTAAATAGAATTCTTGATCGAACAAGTGAGTGTAGCCCCTCCCCCTCTTCCCAAATGTAGAAAGGCCTCCTCAGCACTGAACTTGATGTCTGTCATTCAGGCCTGCATTCATATCTGGCTTTCACTCTTTTTTTAATTTTTTGTATTCTTTTTTTTCCCACACTACACTGATGTATTTTTTTAATTTTTGTGAGTACGCAGTAGGTGCATATATTTATGGGGTATATGAGATTTTGCTATAGGCATACAATGCATAATAATCACATCATGGTAAATGGGGTAAATAGGGTATCTAGCACCTCAGCATTTTTCTCTTTTAAAAAAGACGGGGTTTCACCATGTTGGTCAGGCTGGTCTTGAACTCCCGACCTCAGGTAATCCGCCCACCTTGGCCTCCCAGAGTGCTGGGATTACAGGCTTGAGCCACCGTGCCCAGCCGCACCTCAGCATGTATCCTTTATGTTACAAACAACCCAGTCATACTCTAGTTATTTTAAAATGTGCAGGTAAATTGTTTTTTACTATAGTCACCTTCTTGTGCCAGCAAATACTATGTCTTATTCATTCTATTTTTTTGTACCCATTAATCATTCCCATTTCCCAGCCACCTCCCCCACTAACCTTCCCAGCCTCTGGTAACCCTCCTTCTACTCTCTATCTCCGTGAGTTCAATTGTTTGAATTTTTTGCTCCCATAAATAAGTGAGAACATGTGAAGTTTATCTCTCTGTGCCTGGCTTCTTTCATGTAACAATGACCTCCAGTTACATCCATATTGGATGCAAATGACAAGATCTCACTCTTTTTTAAGGGTGGAATAGTATTCCGTTGTGCACATGTACATTTTGTTTATCTATTCATCTGTTGATGGACACTTAGGTTGCTTCCAAATCTTGGCTGTTGTGAACAGGGCTGCAGTAAACATGAGAGTGCAGATATCTCTTCCATATACTGATTTCTTTTCTTTCTGGTGTATACCTAAGAGTGGGATTGCTGGATTGTATGGTAGCTCTATTTTGGCTTTTGCTCTTGATAGCTACCCTTCCCTCTCTGAATTTCAGCTTCTTCATATGTAAAATAGGAGTTAGGGGTCTGTTCTGAGCATCACAGGAGATGGAGGATGAGCAGGAGGATTGTAAACTAATTAAACAGGTCAGTCCTACTGGTCCCATTAGGGAAAGGGAATCAGGAACCCTTTCATTCCATAAATATTTATTGAGTACATACTGTGTGCCTGGACTGGTATAGTAGATACCCACCATCTTTTCACATCACCCTGACTGCCCTCTAATCTATTCTCCACCCTGCTGTCAGAGTAATGTTTCTAATGATCAGAAATCTAATTATGTCACTACCCTACTTAAAAGTAGCTGATGATGGCCAGGTGCAGTGGCTCACGCCTGTAATCCCAACACTTTGGGAGGCTGAGGCAAGTGAATTGCTTGAGCCCGGGAGTTTGAGACCACACTGGGCAACATGGCAAAACCCTGTCTCAACAAAAAATAGAAAAATGGCTGGACTCAGTGGCTCACACCTGTAATCCCAGCACTTTGGGAGGCCAAGGTGAGTGGATCACCTCAGCTCAGAAGTTTGAGACTAGCCTGGGTAACATGGCGAAACCCCATCTCTACTAAAAGTACAAAAATTAGCTGGGCATTGTGGTGCACACCTGTAGTCCCAACTATTTGGGAGGCTGAGGCATGCGGCAAGAATCAGCTTGAGCCGGGAGGTGGAGGCTTCAGTGAGCCGAGATCACACCACTGCTCTCCTGCCTGGGTGGCAAAGGGAGACCATGTCTCAAAAAAAAAAAAAGAAAAAAGACAAAAACAAAAATTAGTGGGCATGGTGGTGCACACCTGTGGCCCCAGCTACTCAGGAGGTTGAGGTGGGAGGATTGCTTGAGCCCAGGAGGTTGAGCTTGCAGTAAGCTGAGATGGTATCACTGCGCTCTAGCCTGGGCAATAGAGTGAAACCCTGTCTCAAAACAAAACAAAACAAAACAAAAATCTGATGGCACTTCATTGTTCTTAAGATAAAGGCCAAATAAATGTTGTCCCCCTCACCTCTCTAGATTTATCTCAGGGCCCTCTTCCCCTTTCTCTGGGTTGGAACTACAGTGACATTTCTTACACATTGTTCTCCCTCCCTTCTGAGAACCCTTACACATGCTGATCCCCCTGCCTGCAATGCTCTCCACACTTACTCATCAGCCTTCAGATCCCAGTTCAAACAGGGCTACTCCAAGGATACCTTCCCTGACCCCTTCCCAGACAAGATCTCTTAACACCATGTACTTGTCCTCAATAGAATGTACTAAGGCATTGTTACCTGTCTTTGCCACTAGACTGTGGACACCATAAGGAAGGAAACCTCATCCATTTTGTTTACCACTGTTTACTCAGCACGTAGCACAGTACCTGGCACAGAGTAGGTGCTCAATAAGTATTTGTTGTGTTTGTGACTTCTAAGCACCATACTAGGTATTGGGCCCAAGAGGGCAGAGAGGAGCAAAGAGAACCACAGGCAACCACAACAGGGGGGCACCTTAGACCTTTGAGCCTATGAAATTAACACCAAAGAGATTTAAAATATCCTGGAAAAGCCAGGCACGGTGGCTCCCGCCTGTAATCCCAACACTTTGGGAGGCTGAGGCGGGCGGGTCACCTGAGGTTGGGAGTTTGAGACCAGCCTGACCAACATGGAGAAACCCTGTCTCTACTAAAAATACAAAATTATCCGGGAGTGGTGCTGCATGCCTGTAATCCCAGGTACTCAGGAGGCTGAGGCAAGAGAATCGCTTGAACCCAGGAGGTGGAGGTTGTGGTGAGCCGAGATCTCACCATTGCACTCCAGCCTGGGCAACAACCCAAAACTCCATCCCCCCCCAAAAAAAATCCTGGAAAAAAAACTTTTCTAAAGCTTTTTCTTTTAACTTTTAAAAACTGAAGTATAATTTACATACAGTAAAATGAAAAAATATTAAGTGTATATCTAATAATTTTTTTGCCTGCATTTCTGTGTTACCACCACCAGGATCAAGTTAATAGATTTATCAACCCAGGAAGTTCCCTTTTGTTATCTTTTATATGTTCCCTCCCAATAAATACCTGAACCCCCAGAGGTAACCATTATTCTGACTTCTAGCACCATAGATTAACTTTGACAGTTCTTGATCTCCATAGAAACAGAACCATATAGCTTGTACTCTTGTGTTAGCCTGGAAATCTGACATAGCCAAAGAGTGATTATTTGGATAATGATATAATTAATGAATGACTTGATTAATTAACCTGAAAGATTGGATGAAAAACTCTGGTTAATTCATCCTGCAGACACAGAGGTCTTGACAACAGCCAGCCCAGAGGCTGAGAAGACTTCATTGACATTTATCTCCAAACCCACAAAAACTTCTAGAGATAAGAAGGCTCTGAAAGATTCCAGAAACTCAGCAATAAGACTGGGTGCTATTGCTCACACCTGTAATTCTAGCATTTTGGGAGGCCAAGGCAAGAGGATTGCTTGAGTCCTGGAGTTCAAGACCAGCTTGGGCAACATAGTAAGACTCCATCTCTACAAAAAATTAAAAAATTAGCCAGACATGGTGGTGTGTGCCTGTAATCCCAACTACTCATGAAGCTGAGATGGGAGGATCATTTGAGCTTGGGAACTGGAGGCTGCAGTGAGCCAAGATCACATCACTGCTCTCCAGCCTGGGTGACAGAATGAGACTTTGTCTCAAAAAAAAAAAAAAAATCCAGTTTAAAAAATGGGCAAAGGACTTGAATAGACATTTCTTCAAAGATCTACAAAGGGCTAATAAGCACATGAAAAGATGCTCAGTCTCAGTAGTCACTAGGGAAATGCAAATCAAAACCACGATGAGGTATCACTTCATACCCATTAGGATCGCTGTTATTTTTTATTTATTTTATTATTATTTTTTGAGACAGTCTCACTCTCTTGTTCAGCTGGAGTGCAGTGGCATGATCTCAGCTCACTGCAACTTCTGCTCCCAGGTTCAAGCACTGCTCATGCCTCAGCCTCCAGAGTAGCTGGAATTACAGGCGTGCACCACCACACCCAGCTAATTTTTTGTATTTTTAGTAGAGACAGGGTTTCGCCGTGTTGCCCAGGCTGGCACAAACTCCTGAGCTCAGGCAGTCCGCCTGCTTCTGCCTCCCAAAGTGCTAGGATTACAAGTGTGATCCACGGCACCCGGCTGCTGTTATTTTTTTTAAAGGCAGAAAGTAAATTTTTGCAAGGATATGGAGAAATTCAGACTTTTATGCATTGCTAGTGGGAACGTATTTTGTTTTTGTTTTTTATTTTCCTTTGAGACAATCTCACTCTGTCATGCAGGCTGGAGTGCAGTGGTGCAATCTCGGCTCACTGCAGCCTCCGCCTCCCGGGTTCAAGCAATTCTCATGCTCCAGCCTCCAGAGTAGCTGGGATTATAGGCATGCACCACCATGCCCGGCTAATCTTTGCATTTTCTGTAGAGATGGGGCTTCACCATGTTGCCTAGGCTAGTCTCAAACTTCTGGGCTCAAGTTCCACCTGCCTTGGGCTCCCAAAATGCTGGGAGTACAGGCGTGAGCCACTGCACTTGGCCACGCGTGTAAATTGCTGCAGCCATAATGGAAAACAGTTTGGCATTTCCTCAAAAGGTTAAACATAGGCACCCCTGTAATCCCAGCTACTTGGGAGGCTAAGGCAGGAGGATCATTTGAACCCAGGAGTTTGAGTCCTCCCTGGGCAACATAGCAAGACCCAGTCTCAAGGAAAAAATAAGTTAAACATAGGATTACCATATGAACCAGTAATTCCACCTCTGGATATTTATCCAAAATAAGTGAAATCACATTAGTGCCGCCGTACTCCAGCCTGGGTGACAGAGTGAAATGTTGTCTCCAAATTTAAAAATAAACAAGCCAGGTGTGGCAGCACACACTTGTGGTCCCAGCTACCCAAGAGGCTGAGGCAGGAGGGATCAGTTAAGCCCAGGAGGTTGAGGCTGTAGTGAGCCATGTTTGCATCCCTGTATTCCAACCTGGGTGTTGGAGCAAGACCTTGCTTCAAAATAAAATTTAAAAAATAAAAAAAAAAAAGAAGTGGAAGCAGGGTTTCAAACAGATATTTGTGCACCCCTGTTCACAGCGGCATTATTCACAATAACCAACATGTGGAAGCAACCCACATATCTATAGACAGATGAATGGATAAGCAAAATGTGGTCTATACATACAATGGAACATCACTCAGCCTTAATAAAGGAAGGAAATTCTGACACAATGTACAACATGGATGAGCCTTGAAGACATTATGCTGAGTGAAATAAGCCAGTCACAAAAGGACAAATACTGTGTGATTCCTCCTCTATGAGGTTCCTAAAGTAGTCAAATTCATAAAGACAGAAAGTAGAGTGGTTGCCAAGGGCTAGAGGGAGAGGGAATGGGGAGTTCGTGTTTAATGGGTACAAAGTTTCAATTGGGGAAAATAAAAAAGTTCTGGAGGTAGATGGTGGTGATGGTTGCCTGTGAATATACTTCATGCCACCAAATTGTATGCTTAAAAATTGTTAAGATGGCAAATTTTATGTTATATATGTTTTCCTATATACACACACAAAAGATTCCAGAGCCACTATCCTAATTTTTTTCACCTTCTTGTCCATGTCCTTAAGCCAAGGGTCATGGGTGTTCCTGGGATCTGAAGAATGCAAGGAGCTGAAAAAACAGGGAACCATTGGGCACCTGTAGATCCTGTAGGTAAAAATAACAGGAGCATAAGCAACACAAATACTTGTTGCCTGCAAGCAGGCAGCAAAAGAACAAAAACCATGAACTAGCAGATAGTGTAGCATAATGATTACAATATTGGGCTCTGAAGCCAAAACACCCAAGTTCAGATTCTAGCTCTGCCGTTTATTAGCTATATGATCTTGGGAAAATCCAACTTCCATGTTATACAGATAAAGAAACTGCAACCAAAAGGAGATAAATGACTGGTCCAACAGGGTTCAAAGTATTTTCTCGTTTATATTGTTTTAAAATCTTTATATGGCTTTTGTTTGGTTTTGTGTCCCCAGTAGACTGTAAGCTCCCCCAAGAAAGCTGTTTGTAATATCATCACTTGAAATATAACTTCTTTGTGCTTCAGTTGCCTCACCTGTGTGATGCAGATAACAAGGGCTCCTACCTCATAAGGTTATCAAGCATATTAATGAATTTATACCTATAAATGTTTAGGAGAAAGCTTAGTGTATATGATAGTCTCGACAAGCAGTAGATTGAGAGAAGTTTCTGAAGAGGTGATCAGGCTATTTCTTAAAATGTTTTGAGCAAGAAAACAGTCCTAAAACATTCAGGATTGTTCTAGATTTGGATTAGAGTGGAGAAAAAGCAAATCAACTGTTCTTTGATAACAATTTGATTTGTGTTTATTGGACTTCTACTTTCACGTGTGTCTAAATAGGCTTAAGCTTTGCAGTGACAAGACTGATAGTGAATACTCTAATGATATCTTTGAAAACAGTAACAAGGCCGGTCGTGGTGACTCACACCTGTAATCCCAGCACTTTGGGAGGCTGAGGCGGGCAGATCACCTGAGGTCGGGGGTTCAAGACCAGCCTGACCAACATGGAGAAACCCCGTCTCTACTAAAAATACAAAATTAGCTGGGCATGGTGGTGCATGTCTGTAATCCCAGCTACTTGGGGAGGCTGAGGCAGGAGAATCGCTTGAACCTGGGAGGCAGAGGTTGCGATTAGCCGAGATGCTGCCATTACACTCCAGCCTGGGCAACGAGAGGGAAACTCTGTGAAAGAAGAAAGAAAGAAGAAAAGAAGAAGAAGAAAAGAGGAGGAAGAGTAACAAAATAGGGGAAAAAAGAAAAACAAAACCACCTAGAGTGTCAACATTTTAGTGTCTGCAGGGTTCATCACAACAGTGCCAAATGACAAACTCATCACATTTAATTGGATGAATTTGCCCTGCAGAAGGATATCACTTTTTTTTGACAGATAAACAGTTTGTTTATTCATCCTCTTCCTCCTCATCTTCTTCATTTCCTCTTTCACCTTTTTCTGGGCAACTTTAGTAGGACCCTTTGCTTATAGTCAGCTTAAGCTTTCAACTTATAGTCAGCAACGTCCCATCCTTCTCATACTCCTTTTTTTTTTTTTTTTTTTTTTGAGACAGAGTTTCACTCTTGTTGCCCAGGCTGGAGTGCAATGGCAAGGTCTCAGCTTACCGCAACCCCCGTCTCCTGGGTTCAAGCGATTTTCCTGCCCCTGCCTCCCGAGTATCTGGGATTACAGGGGATGCGCCACCATACCCAGCTAAATTTGTATTTTTAGTAGAGATGGGGTCTCTCCATGTTGGTCAGGCTGGTCTCGAACTCTCGACCTCAGGTGATCCACCCACCTCAGCCTCCCAAAATGCTGGGATTACAGGCGTGAGCCACTGCATCCAGCCTTCCTTCTCATATTTCTCCTTCAGCTTTGCTGCCTTAGTGGTATAAGGCTGCTTTTCACTGTCATTTAAGTTATTCCACATCCCACCCAGCTGTTTTGCCATGTCTCCAAAAGAGATGTGCCAGGATTTGTGGATTTGATCTTGGGACGGAATTCTGAACAGAAGAGGAAGAAGTCCAGATGGGGGGCGTTAGGATTGTTCTTCTTGCCTCCCTTAGCTGGTCCATAAAACCTTCACACCCCTCCCCGCGGCCCGGCCCCCCCAGCCGGCCCCCCCAAAAAAAAACCCCCCCCCCGCCGCCCCGGCAGAGGGCGCGGGGGGCGGGCCGGCGGGGGCGGCGGGGGGGCGGGGCCGCGGGGCGGCGCGGGGCCCGGGGACTCCGCAAAAAAAAAAAAAGTCATTTCTCTATCATAGTGTACTTTGTCTGCCTTTGCCATTTCATAGATTTAGACTTCTCTTGCCCTTTTTTTTTTTTTTTTTTTTTCTGAGATGGAGTTTTGCTCTTGTTGCCCAGGCTGGAGTACAATAGCACAATCTCAGCTCATTGCAGTCTCTGCCGCCTGAGTTCAAGCGATTTTCCTGCCTCAGCCTCCTGAGTAGTTGGGATTACAGGCTCCCACCACCATGCCTGGCTAATTTTTGTATTTTTAGTAAAGACACCATGTTAGCCAGGATCGTCTTGATTTCCTGACCTTGTGATCATCCTGCCTCAGGCTCCCAAAGTGCTGAGATTACAGGCGTGAGCCACTGCATCCAGCCTAGACTTCTCTTTCCCAGACATGGTCTTCCACCTCTCAGAGCACTTTCTTTTTTTTTTTTTTTTGAGATGGAGTTTTGCTCTTGTTGCCCAGTCTGGAGTACAATGGCATGATCTCAGCTCACTGCAACCTCCACCTCCTGGGTTCAAGCAATTCTCCTGCCTCAGCATCTCGCGTAGCTGGGACTGCAGGTATGTGCCACCACACCTGGCTAATTTTGTGTTTTTAGTAGAGACGGGGTTTCTCCATGTTGGTCAGGCTGGTCTCAAACTCCCGTCCTCAGGTGATCCACCCGCCTCGGCCTCTCAAAGTGCTAGGATTACAGGTGTGAGTCACCACGCCTGGCCCTCTTAGAGCACTTTTAAAAAAATTCTGCAAAATTGACAGGGACCTCTGGGTTTTTCTTATGTTCTGCTCCACACGTCTGCACAAAGAAGGCATGAGCAGACCTCTTTGCCCTTTGGTTTCCTGGGTTCACCTTTAGCTATCCTGACTGTATTGTTCATTAGTCTTGAAAGATTTCACTTTTAAGTGGACACCATTCACATGACATTGTAATTTGTAAATTTATTGTGATAATTTACCAGTAGATGGCAGTAAAATGCCTTGTTATTACAGTATCCATTCATTTTAACACTTTTCAGACATATGGAAATAAAATGCCTTGAGGATGGGGGTCACTTCTGCTTTGCATAAAGACTTACTATGGCGAGGCGCAGCGGCTCAGACCTGTAATCCCAGCACTTTGGGAGGTGGAGGTAGGCGGATCGCTTGAGCCCAGGGCAACATGGCGAAACCCCGTCTCTACCAAAAAATATAAAAATTAGCCAGTCATAGTGGCACATGCCTGTAGTCCTAGTTCCACTTGAGGCTGAGATGGGAGGATCATTTGAGCCTGGGAAGCAGAGGTTGCAGTGAGCCAAGATTGCGCCACTGCACTCCAGCCTGGGTGACAGAATGAGACTCGGTCTCAAAAAAACAAACAAACAAACAAAAAACAGTGGGGGGCTTACTATGGGCAAACTATGGCCTGCTCTTCAGGAAAAAAAATGATTGAAAAAATAGGCCAGGCACAGTGGCTCATGCCTGTAATCCCAGCACTTTGGGAGGCCAAGGCAGGCAGATCACAAGGTGAGGCGTTTGAGACCTGTCTGACTAACACGGTGAAACCCCATCTCTACTAAAAATACAAAAATTAGCCAGGTGTGGTGGCGGGTGTCTGTAATCCCAGCTCCTTAGGAGGCTGAGGCAGGAGAATCACTTGAACCCAGGAGGTGGAGGTTGCAGTGAGCTGATATTGTGCCACTGGGCGACAGAGTGAGACTCTGTCTCAAAAAGAAAAAAGAAAGAAGAAGAAGAAATAGAGTAATAATTACACAGTTTTAAAAAATGAAAGAATATCAAGTGACTACAAAAAAAAAGGGGGGGATAGGGGAGGAAAAAACCTGTTTTCAGAAATTTTAAAACTTTTTATTAGAGTATAATATGAAGACATAAAAGTACAGAAATCCTAAGTGTAAAGCTTGATGAATTTCCCCAAAGCCAATACACACATGTCTAACAAACACCCAAATCAAGAAATAGAACATTCAGCCCCACAAAAGCCCCTTCATTACCCACAGCCCCCAAGGGTAAACAGTATGTTGATTTCTAACTTCATAAACTAGTCTCACCAGGAGTTAAACTTATAGATTCATCTACATTGTTGCATATAGTTGGAGCTTGTTCATTTTCACTGCTGGGTAACATGTCATTATTTTTTATTATTTTTTCAAGACGAAGTTTCGATCTTGTTGCCTAGGCTAGAGTGCCGTGGCACAATCTCTGCTCACTGCAACCTCCACTTCCCGGGTTCAAGTGATTCTCCTGTCTCAGCATCCCGAGTAGCTGGGATTACAGACATCTGCCACCACACCCAGCTAATTTTTTGTATTTTTAGTAAAGACAGGATTTCACCATGTTGGCCAGGCTGGTCTCTAACTCCTGACCTCAGGTGATCTGCAAGCCTCGACCTTCCAAAGTACTGGGATTACAGGCCTGAGCCACTGTGCCTGGCCTTATTTTTTATTTTTATTTTTTGAGACAGAGTCTTGCCCTGTCACCCAGGCTGGAGTGCAGTGGTGCGATCACAGCTCACGGCAGCCTTGACCTCCCAGGCTCAAGTAATCCTCCCACCTCAGCCTCCCTAGTAGCTAAGACCACAGGCGCATGCCACCACACTCCAATAATTTTTGTATTTTTTGTAGAGACAGAGTTTGACCATGTTGCCCAAGTTGGTCTCAAACTCCTGGGCTCAAACGATCCTCCCACCTCTGCCTCCCAAAGTACTGGGATTACAGATGTGAGGTACCCCACCTGGCCAGCATTTTATTATTTGAATACACCATAATTTATCCATTTTACTGTTGATGAGCATGTGGGTTTTGACTTAGGAACTATTTTATTTTATTTTTTATTTTTTTAGAGACAAAGTCTTGCTCTGTCGCCTGGGCTGGAGTGCAGTGGTGTGATCTTGGCTCACTGGAACCTCCGCCTCCCAGGTTCAGGCAATTCTCCTGCCTCAGCCTCTCGAATAGCCGGGACTACAGGTGCAGGCCACCATGCCCGGCTAATTTCTTTTGTATTTTTTAGTAGAGACAGGCAGATCGCTTGAGTCCTGGAGTTGAAGACCAGCCTGGGCAAAATTGTTTTCTTAACTTCATTACAGGTTGTTTATTGCAAATATACAGAAACTTTATACTGATCTTGTATTAGCAATCTTGCTGAATGCCTTTGTTAGCTGTCATTGTTTTCATTAATTTCTTAGAATTTTCTGTATATAAGATCATGCCATCTGCAAATAAAAATAGTCTTTCTTCTTTCTTTCCAATCTGGATGCCTTTTATTTCTGTATCTTGCCTAATTGTCCTGACTAGAACATCCAGTACAATATTGAATAGAAGTAGCAAGAATGGGTATGCTCTAATCTTAGTGGGAAAGAACCCAATTTTAACTATTTACTGTGATATTAATTGTAGGGTTTTTTATATTTGCCTTTTATCATGTTGAGGAAGTTTCCTTCTGTTTCTAGTTTGCTGAGTGTTTTTTGTTTGTTTGTTATCATGAAGGGGTGTTGGATTTTGTCAGATGCCCTTTCTGCATCTCTTGAGGTGATCATGTGGTTTTTGTTTTTCTACCAAAAAAATATAGTGTAATACTCGATTTTTGAATGGTAAACCAAGCTTGAATTCCTGGAATGTATCCCACTGAGGCAGTATATCCTTTTTTATATGTTGCTGGCTAGTATTTTGTTGAGGAATTTTGCATCCATCTTCACAAAGGAATATTGGTCTGTAGTTTTTTGGGTTTTTTTTTTTTTTTTTTTTTTTTGAGACATCTTCTTGCTCTGTTGCCAGGCTGGAGTGCAGTGGCACGATCTTGGCTCACTGGAACCGCAACCTCTGCCTGCTGGGTTTAAGCTATTCTCCTGCCTCAGCCTCCCAAGTAGCTGGGACTACAGGCATGCACCACCACGCCCAGCTAATTTTTTTGTATTTTTAGTAGAAATGGGGTTTCACCATGTTGGCCAGGATGTTCTTGATCTCTTGACCTCATGATCTGCCTGCCTCAGCCTCCCAAAGTACTGAGTGGGATTACAGGCATGAGCCACCAAGCCCAGCCTGGTCTGTAGTTTTCTTATTACGTCTTTGTCGGATTTTAATTTCAAGGTAAAATTAGCCTCACAGAATAAACTAGAAAGTGTTTCTTCCTCTTCTATTTATTGAAAGTTTTTAAAAAATAATTGGTATTATTTTTAATAGTATTATTAGTATTATTATTACTTTTTAGTAAGTATTATTTTTTTTAGTAAGTATTATTAATCTCTTTATTTGTTATACATCTCCTCAGATTGCCTGTTTCTTCTTGAGTCAGTTCTGGTATGTGTCTTTCTTTTTTTTTTTTTTTTGAGACGGAGTCTATTGCCAGACTGGAGTGCAGTGGCGAGATCTCGGCTCACTGCAACCTCCGCCTCCTGGGTTCAAGTGATTCTCCTGCCTCAAGCCTCCCAAGTAGCTGGGACTACAGGCACGCACCACCATGCCCAGCTAATTTTTGTGCTTTTTAGTAGAGACGGGGTTTCACCGTGTTGGCCAGGATAGTCTCTATCTCTTGACGTCGTGATCCGCCTGCCTTGGCCTCCCAAAGTGTTGGGAGTACAGGCGTGAGCCACCGAGCCCGGCCTAGCGTGTGTGTGTCTTTCTAGGAAATTTTATGTTTTATCTAAGTTAGCTGTTTACCATACAATTGTTCACAGCATTTCTTTACAATCCTTTTTTTATTTCTATAAGATTGTAAGTACTGTCCCATCTTTAATTTCTGATTCTAGTAATTTGAGTCTTCTCTCTCTTTTGATCAATCTGGGACAGGTTTGTCAATTTTGTTGATTTTTTCAAAGAGCCAGGATTTGGTTTTATTGATTTTCTCTATTGTTTTTCTGTTCTCTATTTCACTAATCTCTGCTCCAGTCTACCCAGTTTACGTTATTTTCGCATAGCAGCCCAAATGAACTAAGACAATCAATCCTTCACTTGAAAGACTGGGAGAATTGGTATGACTACAGGCATGGCTCAAACACCTAAAGATATGAGGTCAAGGATCACCCAAACATCCATCAAAAGGAAACTGGTTAAATCCTTCAGTGAACTGACACATTATTATAAATAATGAAGTGGGTCCATATATATTAACAGGGGAAAATGCCCATGCTATATTGGTAAATTTAAAAAAAAAAGGAAATTGTAGACAGTGTGAAAAGATAGTCTCATTTTTACTTTTTAAACAGAATATATGTTAATGTATAGAAAACGTTGGAGGAATGTGTATTTATTGATAGTGATCTTTTTGGAAAGTTGGGATTTTGAGGGGGTGGATTACAGGTATACATTATATATCTATAAAGTGTTGGATATTTGAAAAACTGTTACAACTGCAATCTGATAAAATAAAAAAATTTTAAGGAAGTTGCCAGGCATAGTGGCTTATGCCTGTAATCCCAGCACCTTGGGAGGCCAAGGCAGGAGAATCACTTGAGGCCAGGAGTTCAAGATCAGCCTGGGCAACACAGTGAGACTCTGTCTCTACAAAAAATGAAAAATTAGCCAGGTATGGTGGTGTGCACCTGTAGTCCCAGCTACTTAGGAGGTTGAAGCAGGAGGAATGCTTGACCAAGAAAGTCAAGACTACAGTGAACAGAGATTATACCACTGCACTCCAGTCAGTCAAGACTATAGTGAACAGAGATTTTACCACTGCACTCCAGTCTGGGTGGCAGAGTAAGACCCTGTCTCTAAAAAAAAAAAAATGAAATGAAGGAAAGGAAGGGGAGGGAAGGGAAGGAAAAGAAGGGGAAAGGAAGGGAGAGAAGGAAGGAAGAAAGAGAAAGAAGGAAAGAGAGAGGGAGGGAAGAAAGGAAGGGAGGGAAGGAGGGAGGGAGGAAGGGGACAGAGGGAGAGAAAAGAGACATAGTCTATGGAGTCAAACAGATTGTTTTTGAATTGTGGATCTGTGAAAGGAGGGGAAGGAAGGAAGGGAGAAAGAAAAAGAGACAGAAAGAGAGCAAGAGACCTAGTCTATGGAGTCAAACAGATTGCTTTTGAATCATGGATCTACTAACTACCAGCTGGTTGATTTCTGGCAAGTTACTTCATGTATCTCATGTCACAATTTTCTCATCAATAAAATGGGGAATTAATACCAGCCTCATAAGAATGATCTACCCACCTCACCAGTTTCATCTCATCCCATCATCCCCTTGGGGTGCTCTAGTGTAGGGGTCAGCACACTACTGCCTTTTTGCTAGTAAGGCCCTATTTCTAGAAAACAAAGTTCTATTGGAACACACCCACAGCCATCAGGATGTTGTCTTACACACTGTCTATGGCTGCTTTTGCACTTCAGCAACAAAGTTGAGTAATTACTACAGGAACCATATGACCTACAATGCCTGAAATATTTACTTTCTGGCCCTTTGTAGGAAAAGTCTGCCAACCCCTGCTCTAGGAAGAATATATAGGCCTTCTTTCACCTCCTAAAACAAGACACATTCCTTCCCCACCACACCTCTGAACATACTGTTCCCTTTGCCTAGAATGACATTCCCACATCCCATATCTAATCCTTTCCTGTCAATTCTGTTCATCCTCATGACCTTCTCAGGGGGGCTTTTGCTGATCCTCAAACTAGATTAACTTTCTTGATATATGTTCTCTTAGTATGTATCCCTCATAGAACTTATTGTGACAGCAGTTACCTGAATTATCTGTGCTCTTATTTCTTTAACGTTTGACCCCCCTTACAGACTGCAAACCCATGAACAAGTCTGTCTTGTTCAGTGCTGAAACTCTAGTGCCTAACAGAGCACCTGGAATGTAATGGATGGAGGCATGTATACATGAATGATATTATCTACAAAAGGTACTTTCTGATACACACTGTATGACATATACTTTATAACAAATATTTCAACTAGTATGTGTGAAATTGGTTAAGAGCAGGCTGGGCGAGGTGGCTCACGCCTGTAATCCCAGCACTTTGGGAGGCCGAGGTGGGTGGATCACCTGAAGCCAGGAGTTCAAGACCAGCCTGGCCAACATGGTGAAACCTATCTCTTTAAAAAAATTATTTTATTTTAAAAAAGTAAAAAAAAAAAATTAAAAGAAATTTAAAAATATATAAAAAATAATAATAAAGAAATTGGTTAAGAGCACAAATTCCGGAGTTGGACATGCTGAGATGAACCCCAGTTCTTCCACTTCATGGATGAAGAACCTTAAACAGGTCCCTTAACCTGTTTTGGCCTGTTTCCCATCTGTAAAATGGCAATAATATTAGTACCTACCTTGTGAGTTTTGTAATAAAGATTAGATGCTATCTATCACAGTTATTGTTGTTATGAATTATAATTATTATTGGTGCATGTCTTGGCTGGACAGTAGATATTATTATGAGTCCTACAATGTTGACTCTAGGTTACTCTGGAGTCAGTTACTGGGACAGCATAACCTCTCCCACTCCCACTCTCAACCCAGTTAAATATAAATTAAACCAGAGCCATGGTTAAGCAACATTCTTCTTTAATTCCCCTTTGCAAATGGAAGCCCCTGAGCTGGTCCCAACCCCCACCCCTACCCCATACCCTGGGGACCCCCAGATGCAAGGCCCCCACCTCAACCTGGTGGGAAAAGAGGAGCATCCCCTCCCTATGATGGTCCATTAAAAAATTCCTAGTCATTTAAGAAATGAGGCTGGGAATAGGAGAAGGGGAACTGGAAGACAAGGCCCAGGTCAGGCCAGTCTGAAGATGTTGGGGTTGTGAGACCCTTGAGAAGGGTTTGCAAGCACATCCCTAAGCTCAGGGCCAGCATGGCTGAAGGAGGCGAGGAGACACACAGACATATAGTCTGACTCCTCAAGGTCCTGCCTGCCTGGTCGCAGATACTGACATTCACCACCACCACCACAGGCCTCCTGATGGAGAATTTTCCAGTTACTCTGGGATTGGGTTTGCTAAGCATCCCCTCTGGCCCCTGATCGGGGGCACCCCTGGGGTCCCCCCTGAGACCAAACCTGGGAGAAGGAGGGACTCTGGGAACATGCAAAGTGGGGGAGCAGAGACCCCACCCCACCCCGCTGCTCTACAGGATGGTGGCTCCAGCTGCATCTGGGCTCCGAGGGTCTTTAACAGCGATGATGTAGTTGTTGGTCCTTCGGCTGCCATGGACCCAGGATAAGACATCTACTTTCTCCACGTGGTGACCCCTGGCTTCCAGGAACTCAATCTCTTCCTCTGTGAACTCACCTGAAAACCATCCCCAACATACATACATTCAGAATGTACAGAGCACTAGCTCAAGAGTCCTACAGGCAGACCTGAGTCCTCGTCCTGGCTGTTCCACCATAGAGCTGTATGGGAAAATCACTTTACCTTGCCGAGCCTCAGTTTCCTAATGTATAAATAGGGGTTATATGAGAACATGAAGTTGTTGCAGGGACTAAAGGAGATAATACACACACACCAGTAAGTGATCAATAACATATAGTCATTCTTAATATCATAAAAAGGAAGCTTTGCAAGTGGCAGTATCGTAGCCAATGAGGTTTATCCGAGGTGCAATTATTGCTAATTGAAAACTTTTCCCAATACCCCGCCATGATGACTTGAAATATAGCTGGTGTTGGCAAATTTTAGCAGTCTCTACAGGGACTGAATAAAAATAAAAAGAAGAGAAAAAAGGACAAGCCAGGCGTGGTGGCTCATGCCTGTAATCCCAGCACTTTGGGAGGCTAAGGTGGGAGGATCACTTGAGCCCAGGAGTTTAAGACTAACCTGGGCAATATAGGGAGACCCCATCTCTACAGAAAATGTAAAAATTAGCTGAACATGGTGGTACATGCCTGTAGTCCCAGCTACTCAGGAGGCTAAGGTGGGAGGATCGCCTGACCCTGGGAGGTACAAGGTGCAGTAAAGTAAGCTAAGATTGTACCACTGCACTCGTTTCACAACAGAGTGAAACCTTGTCTCAAAAAAAAAAAAAAAAAAAAAAAAAAAAAGGAAGGAAAGAAAGAAGGAAGAAAGGAAAATAAAAGAAAAAGGGACTTTGTGGGTCTACAGCTCCACCTGCCAAAGCCAAGCTGCTGTCATTACTTTCCAGTATTTCTGCATAATCCACTAACTGGTCTCCCTGCTTCTTATAGCCTGTTCAAACAGCAGCCAAGGGGATCCTTTTTAAACCATTAGTGAGACCTGGTCACTTCCCCTGCTTAAAGCCCTCCAACAGCTTCAGTGGATTTTACAATAAAATCCAAAGTCCTTACCAAGGTGCCTCTAAGCCCAACATTGTTTGGGACCTTGCTACCTCTCTAAATTCTTCCCCCTCATTTCCTTCTATTCCTCACCTTGCTTAGCTGTATTCCAGTCACACTGGCCTCCTTACTTCCCTTTAGAAGGCCAAACATGCTTCCACTTCAGTACCTTTGCACTTACTGTTCTTTCTGCCTGGAATGCTCTTCTAGAAAGTCAATGCGGGGCTCCTTTACTTCAGACACCTCTTCAAGAATTTCTTCCACCATTGCCTAAAACAGCAGTCCCTACCATCTTTACCTTGTTTGGTTTTCTTCCAAAGTACTTACTACTACCTGTATTTGTTTATTTATTTGCTGTGTCTCTCTCC
Organism: Ateles fusciceps; assembly: GCA_036589455.1. Classification (NCBI taxonomy): domain Eukaryota; kingdom Metazoa; phylum Chordata; class Mammalia; order Primates; family Atelidae; genus Ateles; species Ateles fusciceps. The sequence continues at coordinate 2,629,717 of JAZHEH010003223.1, forward strand.
ACTAAATTGTAAGCTTTTTGAAGGTGGGAATGTTGTCTTGTTTGCTATTGATCCTCAGTGCAGGGCCAGTACATAGTAAATATTGAGCAGACACTTAATAGATAGATGAACAAATTCCCATCCCCTTGCGTAAGTTCATGTCCTCATCATCTCTTGCCTGGGCCATACATATCCCAGCTGCTTCTCATATTTCCCTGACATAAATTCTCTGCCCTTCAATCCACTTCCTCTAAATAAGACAAATCAGGTCATGTCCCTCCCCTACTCAACTGGATAACCTTAAGGCTGACCTCTGTGATAAGCCCTATAACTCCACATCCCACTGCTCCTCAATAAAGATTGGTCTTCTTTCCCTAACAGAAAGACTTAAGCAGCTCTTGATATAAAGACCCAGTCCTGAATAGCATTAAATCACTAATCGAAAATCTACTTCCTTTGTGGTTCACTTTCCATCCTTTTGATTATGGCAAGGACCAAGTTTGTCTGCTCTACAACACTTCCTAATCTCCTTCTTTAATGGAGAAAGCAGGCCTCAGAGCTTTCCGTGGGCAGCGATATTTAACTAAAGACTACACATATCTATTTGTGTAGATGATAAATAGATGATAGCTATTTATCATCTATTTGTTGCAAATGATGTCATTTTTCCATTTGTGATTATTATATAAGGTCTATTTTTAAAATACATTTAGGGCCAGGTGTGGTGGCTCACGCCTATGAATCCAGCACTTTGGGAGGCTGAGGGAGGCAGATTACTTGGGGTCAGGAGTTTGAGACCAGCCTGGCCAACATGGTGAAACCCCATCTCCAAAAAAATGCAAAAATTAGCCAGGCGAGTTGGCGTCTGCATCTGTAATCCCAGCTGCTTGGGAGGCTGAGGCACGAGAATTGCTTGAACCCAGGAGGCAGAGGTTGAAATGAGCCGAGATCGCATCACTGCACTCTAGCCTTGGTGACAGAGTGAGAATCTCTCTCAAAAAAAGTAAATAAAATACTTCTAGACTAAAAAGGAAGTTCATTTATAGAGACACGTTATGTACATAATGGTTTAGATGGTGTGCGAATGTGGCAAAAATCACAAAGGTGCTGGGTAAATTCAGAACTCTGGGAAACAATAAATACTCTCCTGGCTTCTCTTTGAGCCACTGGTTCTGGTTTTTGCTTAGGCTGTTCCTCCTGTGCAGAATGTCCTTTACCTCCACATGCCAAATTCCTGCTCATACTTCAAGGCCCAGCTACTTGTCACATCCTCCATAAAGCCTCCCCAAGGTTTCAGGCGGATGAACTTTCCCTTCACCAAGCCCTCCCTCCTTACACCTCCATGTTACACTGGGAGGCCCTGAAGGGAGGACTGGGCTGAGCCCAAATAACTTAGCACAGAGCCTCACATTCAACAGAGACCAAAAGATATTTGTTGAACAAAATTCAGTTTCAAGGATGTGGCTTTGTCATCTATAGGCTGGGATCCAAGTGACACTGGCCAACTACAGGATGTGATCATTGAAAATCTAGGTCTCTGCTTCTAACGTGATTCAGGAGATATAAGAGCTGTGTGGTACAGAATAGAGTCTTTGGTATCAGCCAGGTGTATGTCCTCATCGAAGTTCTGCCACTTCGTGATTGATCTTAGACTAGTTTATAACTTCTGTGAGCCTCAGTTTCTTCCTCTATAGAATGGGAATAATAATATTGAACAGGCAAGGACAGTGTCTCAATCAATTCTCAATAAATCAATTCTTTTGGACTAACATAGTATTAATACGTTGTCTGTTGTAATAACTCCTCAAAGGTCCACATACTTTCCTATTTTAAAATTCAGCTGTGCCAAAATTAAGCCCTTTTCTTAGAGGAAAGTGCATCTCCTCACCATAATCTATAAGGTCCATTATCTGGCGCCTGCCTGCCTCTCTGATCTAATTTCATCCTTGCTTATCTAGGTCTCCTTTTAATTCCTAAAACTCACCAAGCCCATTCCTGCCCTGAGTTCTTTGGTTCTTTGTACTTGCTCCCTGACCTACAAAGCTCTGCACCAGTTCTTTGTATAGTGGGCTCTCTCTTACTCTTTTTTTTTTTTTTTTTTTTTTAAGAGACAGGGTCTCACTTTGTCACTCAGGCTGTACGGCAGTGGCGCGATCTCAGCTCACTATAACTTCCGCCTCCCAGGTTCAAGCAATTCTCCTGCCTTAGCCTCCCAAGTAGCTAGAACTATAGGCACGCACCACACCTGGCTAATTTAAAAAAAAAATTTGTAGAGATGGGGGTGGGGGAAGGGGACCTGGGTAACTATGTTACCCAGGCTGGTCTTAAACTCCTGGCCTCAAGCGATCCTCCCTTCACAGCCTGGGATTATAGGTCTGAGCCATTGTGCCCAGCTTCTTTCTCACTCTTTAGATCTCAGCTTAAATGTCACCAAAGAGAAGTCTTCCGTGATCACTGAGTCAGTCCTATATATCACCCCTGCTTCGACAGTTGGCAGAGAACTGATTTTACTGTCTCATATTTCTTTGATGACTTATTTTCCTGTTTACCTGTAAATGCAGTATCCCCAGCACCTAGGATGATGCCTGGCACATAGTGGGTGTTCAATACAAACTGTTGAGTAAATGAAGGTTTGAAGAATGAACAACTGCGTCTTATTTTACAAATGAGAAAACTGAGGCTCAGAGTTGAGACATGGATTTCCCAAGGCCACACAGCCAGGAAATGGCAAGACTGGTTCCAATCCCCAGATCGTTCACTGCTCCAATAGGAATTTGCTGAAGAAAACCAAAATTCACTGCAGTTGGAGCTGGTTGAGGCAGGGGCACCCTTGGGAGGAGCCCCTTTCTCTACCTGTCCCTGTGCCCGCCCCACAAGGTCTCTGCTCAGCACTCACTGTCCACCTGCAGGAGGTTGGACTGCAGGTCTGGGTGTAGGCGGCCTCGGGCTAGGCTGTCACTCAGGTTCCGGTTCAAGGTCAGGACATTCAGCAGAACCTGCGGTAGCCAAAGAACAGAAAAGTCCCAGGGGTGATGGTCCAGAACTCCTCAGCTCTCACCCTTGGTCCAGGCTCTTTAGTCTTGAGAAGTCTTACACTGGGTATCTGAGCCTCTTAACAGTCCTGGAAGACAGGCAGGCCTGTGATGACTGTCCCATTTCACAGAGAGGGAAATTGAAGGCCAGCAAGGGAAATGACTCACTCCAGAGTGTAGAGGAAGCCAGGGAAGAAGCACCACTAGAACCAAGTCTCCTTTAGCCCTCGGCTCCCTTCTTTCTCTCTGGATAGGACAAGGTTAACAGCTAGGGGTGATCTAGGGCACAATGTGGGGTGCCTTTAACCTAGTGGTTAGGAGTGTGCGTAGGCTCTGGAACCAAACTGCCTGCCCACTCTTTCTAGCTGAAGGTAATTGACCTAACGTCTTAACCTCTCTGGGCTTCAGTTTTCTTATCTATAAAATAGAAATAAGGATTCCCTCCAGAACTGGGAAGGTTAAGAGGGTTAACACACATAACACAGTGCCCAACACTTAGTATGAACTCTATAATGTTAGCTATTGTTATTATTTCCATTTTAAAGATGAGGAGACTGAGACTCAGAGCTGTTAAGTGAATTCTCCAGCATCACACGTTGCAAATTGGTAGCACCTGGGCTGGAACCCAGGTGTGTCTGATTCCAGAACGCGAGACAGTTAACTCATCACCTGCCAAAATATGTGCCTGGTATATATATCAGGTGCTCAAGACATTCATGGAACCATTCTGAGGTGTTCTGGAGAGAAGCAGGCCCTTCCTTTCAAAATCCCATCCTAAAGAGGGCTGGTTGTCTATTCAGATGCTGGGTAGAGGTATAATGGGACTTGAGGTTAACAGAACCCAGGCTGCCCAGATGCTAACCTCACTTTTCAGTTCTACTGACCCTTCAATTTCCCCTGCAACTGAGAAGACAGGGAGCACTGGGGCTCCATTTTCACTAAGAAACTCAGCACAGCCCACGTTCACATCTCCTAGGGTGCGCCGGGCACAAAGCAGCCTCAGCCCATGTTTGCTGTATAAGGAATGGAAACAAGCCACAGAGATGATGGGCATCTGCAGTCTAGGCCGCAGCTTGGCTCCCGACTGAAAAAGCCAACCGTGGAGTAAACCTCACCCTGGGTCAGGCCGCTGAGGCCCCGGGCAGCTCCATTGGCCCCCAGAGCGAGGTAGGTTCCACAGAGCCCCTCCGCGGGTCGGACCACTGTAGGCAGCAGGAAGAGAGTGGCCGCTTCCCTGGCTGCACTGAGTTCTCCTGTTGTTAGAGGACAGAGACCACAAAGGGGAGGTGGGGTGGGACAAGACAGGGAAAGGGCCACTCCACAACCCTTCCAGCTGCTCTCCCTCTTCCACATCTTCCACAGTCCCATTTTCCCTGGGAGACTGGTCCCTTCCCAGACAACAGTTTGCTGTCTGTGAAATGGGTAGGGTGCCTGGATGGGTGGGGTGGATGGGGGAGTGATAGTGCATCCACTGAGCTATGAGGCGGCTATGGTCACAGGAGAAAGGACCCCAAGAAAGATGGCAATGGGGAAGACAGGATAACCCCACCCTGATCATCTCCATGCATCTTTGCCCTGTTGGGGCCCCAGCTTGTGGGGTGTAAGAGTGCTGATTTCTAACTGGATAAAAATTATTAAATCCAGCCAGGCTCAGCAGCTTACATCCGTAATCCCAGCACTTTGAGAGGCTGAAGCAGATGAATCATTTGAGGTCAGGGTTTTGAGACCAGCCTGGCCAACATGGTGAAACCTGTCTCTACTAAAAATTCAAAAAAATTAGCTGGACATGGTGGCGGGCACCTGTAACCTCAGCTACTGGGAGGCTGAGGCAGGAGAATTGCTGGAACCCAGGAGGCAGAGGTTGCAGTTAGCTGAGATCGCACCACTACACTCCAGCCTGGGCAACCGAGTGAGACTCCATCTCAAAAAAAAAAAAAAAAAAATTGAATTCTTCCTCCTTGGGTCACCCGCTCTTTGGTCCCTAGCCACAGGGCTGAGCCGCATCAGCTCAAGCTCACATAGTCATAGACCACTAGTGCTGGAAAGTGCCCAAAACATCAAATAGGAGCCAATATCCTCATTGTACAGGTAAAGAAATTGCCCAGAGAGGGCAAGATCTTCACGAGGTCACACAGTAAGACAGTGATAGAATGAGACAAAGGTTCTTCAGACCCACCAGGCTCCATGTCCCAGACTTAGCAGGGCTAGGGATGAGGTGAACATCTTCTTTAGGCTTCCTTATACTAGAAGATTCTGGAGAAAGTAGGGAGGAAGGGGCAGCCATGCCATTGCACCTCCTACCTAAAAGCCTCAGGGTCCCCAGGGGAGGGGAAGCAAATCCTACCAGGCTGGGCGCAGAGTGGTTAGCTGTTCGGTTGGGCCAGGAGAAGTCTAGCATCTGGCTGTTGAGCAGGATCCCCGAGGGAGTGATAAGGCCGCTGCCAAAGGGCTGGTTCAGGGAGCTGGGGGCCAAGGTCGGGCCAGGTGAGCCCTGGCTCATCTTCACCTCTACCCAGCCCCCACCCCCCTCTTGGTTCAGAGGATCCCTTGTTTCAGGTTCCAAGTCTGAGTTGGCATACCTAACCATGGCCACAATGAAGTCATCAGGTCCCATGATCAGCACCTGGGCAGCCGTGGGAGCTCCGTGTAGCTCATAGACAGGCAGGAGCGGGGCAGGAGCTGCCTGGGAGTCATTGATATGGCCCCGGAGGTAGGCAGCCTCCACCTTGCTGAAAAGACAAGGGGTGGGAGATGAGCAAACAACAGGCTCTCAATACACTCACCTACCTCACTTTTGTGGTGTTTGTGTAATTATTTGATGAAATCTGCCTCCCCCCACTGTACTACTAAGTCTATGAGTGCAGAAGCTCATTAATTGCTAGCACATAAGAAATATCCAGAAAATAGCTGTTGAAAGGAATGAATTTATTTAGGTGTTATTTAGATTCTCTTCTGGAACCAACATTTAATTTATTTAATGTTTAAATCAAGAGCCTTTTAGTTATCTACCTTTGCTTCTTAATCCTTTCTATGAAAGTGACTGGTACATAGTGGATGATCAGAAAATATGTGTTTTGAATTAACAAACTAGATTCATGTAAACTAATGTTTGTTGTCTAAAGTTTTATTAAGAGTTTAGTTGGGGGAGGATAGGAGAATCTTTACTTTTTTTTTTTGATACAAAGTTTTGCTCTGTCACCCGGGCTGGAGTGCAGTGGCACTATCTCGGCTCACCGCAACCTCTGCCTCCCAGGTTCAAGAGACTCTCCTGCCTCAGCCTCCTGAGTAGCTGGGATTGTAGGCACCCACCACCATGCCCGGCTAATTTTTTTTTTTTTTTTGTATTTTTAGTAGAGATGGGGTTTCACTATGTTGGCCAGGCTGGTCTTGAACTCCTGACCTCAAATGATCCACATGCCTTGGCCTCTCAAAGTGCCTGAGATTATAGTCATGAGCCACCACGCCCAGCCAGGATCTTTACTTTCTATTAAAATTGTTTCCCAAGGCACAGAGTAAGTGCTCAATAACTATTTACTGGATGAACTGGTTGAATAGATTTCATATAGGCATGTGTGTGTGTGTGTTTTAGAACAAAGTTTGCATTGATCTTAGAAACAACATGTAATTCTCCAGACTTTTAAAAATTCAACTGAGGGTTTCTTACCAAATAACTATGTGTTCGGTTATCCATAGTTGATTAGAGAATGATAAGTTACCAAGGATAACTTGAAGACATTTATTCAATTTTCAGACCAAAAAGACTTTACATGTATGATTTTGTTTAGTCCTCACCACAGCCTCATGAAGTTGATACCATTATTGTCAAGCCCCCTTGTAGAAACTGAGATTTAGATTTACTTGCCCAAGGCTGCAAAGCTAGCAAAGGGTAAAGCTGGGATTGAACGGAGGCAGTCTCACCAGAGCCTACAACCTACTACTATGTTATGTTGCTAATGAAGCTGTATTCCCACCACCTTCTGTATTTGCTTGAAGACTGTCTTTGTTTGTTTTTGGAGACAAAGTCTCACTCTGTTGCCCAGGCTGGAGTGCAGTGGCGTGGTCTCGGCTCACTGCAACCTCCGCCTCCTGGGTTCAAGTGATTCTCCTGCCTCAGCCTCCCGAGTAGCTGGGACTACAGGTGTGTGCCACCACAGCTGGCTAATTTTTGTATTTTTAGTAAAGACAGGGTTTCATTATGTTGGTCAGGCTGGTATCAAATTCCTGACCCCAGGTGATCCACCTGCCTCGGCCTCCCAAAGTGCTGGATTACAGGTGTGAGCCACTGTGCCAGGCCTTTGTTTGGTATTAAGCTTTCTCTTCCCACTCAAAAGGAGGAGCAGGTGGGCTCATATAGGTGCTATGCTAGCCTCAAAAAAATTTAAGAGCCACATGAAGTAGGCCAACTCATTGTGCTGATAGGAAAGGTGAGGTGCAGGGAGAGGCACCCAGTGTCAAGTTGTGAGTTAGGGGTTGAGCTGAAATTGACTTAGGATTTCAGGCCTTTATTGCTACACCAGCTGCTTTTCACCTGATCCTTTCCCCACAGCCACCACTGCCTCTGCAGCTCCCAGGTCCTGCCCAAGACCCACCTGAGCATGTCATCCATGCTCTCAGCGATGGTAGAATCATAGATGGGATCTCCCAGTCTGCTGGCCAGGGCTAACGCAATCTTCAGGGTCTGAAAATACAGCAGGGATATGGAATAGGCTGCCAGGCCCCTCCCAGCACCCACGCCCAGTAGATCTTCATGTGTGAGAAAACCTGGAGGTGATTTAGTCCTGCCCTATGGAGTACTCAATCTCCCCCACTCCTAATGTCCCTAAATCCAGGGAAAGGTGGAGGGGTCAGCCTTACCTCTGCCACCCAGTGAAGAGCCTGTTCTCGGGATACCAGACTGGTGAGATTGAAGCCCTCCAGGATGTTGAGAGCACTGATGAGGGCAGGGCCCGTGTGCGGGGGTGGGGGACTGAGAACCAGGTGGCCTGAAAGGACAGGAAGTGACCGATGGCAGGGGAGGGGTCAAGGCACCTTCACATCCCACATCCCATCTCCACATCCCACCATCACACACACTGAGACCACTGCACTGAACCCCTTCACCAGATGGGGAAACTGAAGCATTGAGAGGCAAAGGGACCCACTCAGGTTCACATGGCAAGTCAAGGGCAGGGCCAGGATTTGAACTCAGAACATCGGTCTTCAGTTTCCTTGGCCATTTGAGAAAACTAAGGCTCAAGAGTGCTGTAGCTTGCCCGGAGTCAAACTGCAGGCCATCAGCAGAGCAGAGCAGAAACAGGTGACCAGATGTCCCTATTCCTGGCCTGTCACATGTCTCTTTTCAGCTCTCCCATAGGCCAGGATACTATCCACGACCTCCGATAGTCTCATCCCGCCCCAAACGTCTTGGCAGCAGCAACCTTCTCTTCCTATTCTGTTACTAGATGTTTGGACATCAAAGGAGTAATAATCACTGATGCATAACACTAACTCGAACTAACTCACTTAGTCCTCACAGTGGCTACTGTTATCGCACATATTTGATGGGTCTGGAAACTGTGGTACAGAGGGACAAGGGGAATCCAGAGCACTCAAGGTACTAGCATTGTTGAGACAACCCAGGCTGGGAAGGGAAAATGGAAAATCCATATTCAATGCCTGCTCTGATCAGGGCAACTTCCTACATTATCTCATCAAATCCTTATGGGCATCCTAAGATGCAGGTACTATTATTATCTCCATTTTAAGGAGGAAACCAAGGCTCAGAGCCAGAAGTAGCTTCTTCAAGGCAAATGGCACAGTTGGTACTCAAACCCTAACTCCAATGCTACGCTTGTTCCTTTTTTCTTTCTATTTATTTTTGTTTATGTGTGTGTGTGCGTGTGTGTTTGAGATATGGTCTCACTCTGTCACCCAGGCTGTAGTGCAGTGGCACAATCATGCTCACTGCAGCCTGGACCTCCCAGGCTCAAGCAATCCTCCCGTCTCAACCTCCTGAGTAGCCAGGACTACAGGCACACCACCACGCCTGGTTAACTTTTAAATTTTTATAGAGACTGTGTCTCGCTATGTTGCCCAGGCTGGTCATGAACTCCTGGGCTCAGGCGATCCTCCTGCCTCGGCCTCCCAAAGTGCTGGGGTTACAGGCCTGAGCCACCGCGCCTGGCTGATAATGCTCTTTCCATTCCTTCATATTCCACTGCCTCTGGCAGAGAAATCAGTTTGGAAATTGAGGCCTGGAAACTTGAACTCAGAGAAACCCTTTACTGGGGCTTGATGTGATCTGGCTCTCCCAGAAGGGAAAGAACCTGAGAACCATCTGAGAAATCCAGCACCTACTACCTTGGGTTCAGCAACCATGGACCTCACCCAGGCCATAAGCTTGGCTCTTTGGGTTCCCTGTTGGTTTTCCTGAGTTTGGCCAGTTAAGTTCGATTCCTTCCTCGGGCCTCAATTTCCTTTGGCACAATGGGGAGCCGGATCTATGACTGTCTTGAAGGGTTCGTTCTACCATTAAGCTTGGAAGGACTTTGTCTTAAAAATTCTTAGGCAGTACAGGGCAGTGACAGTGTGGCTAGGGAGAGGGTGGAGGCAACACGGAGCCCAAATCAAGAAAACCTATGGCCAGAACCCCAACTTCCAGGTTGGAGCCTTTGACTAGGTCCACCCCCCATATCCTAAATACTTGGGGTAACTGACCCCACAGCTACTTTTCAGAAGGTGGGCTGGCTCTGGCTTGCTTCAACAGTTGACTGCCCAGGCAGCTCACTGCCTTAGTTTCTCTCCTGTGAAATGGAGAGGAGTCTCTAGGCCAAAACGATGTGGCCATGGACTGGGAGGCTTCTCCTGAGTGGGGACCCTGGGAGCCGGGGGAGAGGTCACCTCTGTACACGCCACACACAGGCTTCTCCACAAGGGCGCTGTAATTGCTGAAGTCCTCTTCGGTTATGACACCCCCCTGCATGCTGAGCCTGGAGGGGGAGAGAATGAGAGAATGACTGCCCACCATTGTGAGCATGTGGTTTTAGCCTATAATATATATTTGGATCACAGACAGATCAGCTGTTTATAACTTCTGTGCCTTCTGCAACCCCCCCATCGTGGCCTTTAGAGACCCCATTATCCCTAGACACCCCAGGAAAAAGGAAGGGGGAAAAGCACTAACACAGAGCACCTATTACGTGCCAGGCATTATACTGGGTACATTCTATTAATGACCTCCCTAGCTTGCCATTCAAGGCCTTTTGTGATCTGGCCCCTGCCTACCCCCTCCCCTCATGTCCTGCTATTCCCCCAGTGAGCTCTATACAACTGCAGAGTGACCTGCAGTTCCTGAACTCATGCCTTTGTGTCTTTGCAGTCTTTGTACCTGCTGCGCTCTCTGCCTATGTAAAAGGAGATTTTCCACTTACAGCAGCACTTGCCTAGAAGATATCAAAACTGAATGCTCATCTCACCACAACCAACTAAAGCCACTACAAAACCATGACTTTGAGTGATCCTGGAAGGACTGATCCTTATTGGACATAAACAAGCACTCATTACTGACAAATGAACCAGTCTTGTACAACCAACGGGCTCATTCCATCCTATCCAGTGTACTGTCAACTTTAAATTGGCATAACCACTCTGAATCCTTTCCTTTTTTGTACTTTATAGTACTTGAAACCCTTGATTTATCTACCTTCAGTGAATTACACATTAAATTTTTTTTTTTTTTTTGAGACAGGGTCTCATTCTACCACCCAGGCTGGAATTCGGTGGCATGATTATGGCTCACTGCAGCCTCAACCTTCCCAGGCTCAGAAGATCCTCCTGCCTCAGCCTCCTGAGTAGCTGGGACTACAGGCACGTGCCACCACACCTGGGTAGTTTTTGTATGTTTTGTAGAGATAGGGGCTCACTATGTTGCTCAGGCTGGTCTCAAACTCTTGGGCTCAAGGATCTGCCTGCCTTGGCCTCCCAAAGTGCTGGGATTAAGGGGTGAGCCACCATGCCTGGCCCATTTGAATTCTTGAGTTCCTTTGTCTGGCAAGTTAATAAACTTAACTTTGGGTTTCTTTTGTCAGAGATCTAATGGTCTTTGTTAGAATCTCCTGTGTTCCCTTTGCCACCTCCAGGAAAGGGCACACGTCCCAGGCCTGGCCAATTGGGGCATTACCTTCTGTGCTACAGTGATTGGTTTGGGAATAGTTATGAGACTTATGATGAGCCAATAAGACACAACCTGGAGGCTTTTGCTGGAACTACTGGGAAGGAGAAATGCTCTTTCTCTGGAGTGGCTTGCTGGAAGGATGGCCTGACATGGGCTGGTGGGGAACAGGTGGAAAGGATCTGAGAGTGAATCCAAACAGAGGAAAGTAGAGTTGAGAGAGAGAGAAAGAAAAGAGGGAGAGCAAATCCTAACACTATGGATTGAGAACCTGGACCCAGAAGAATCTAAAGTCAGTAATCTCCTGGACTTTCCAGTTAAGTCTGTTTGAGTCTATTGGCACATCCAGTGCCCAGCATAGGGCCTGGCACAGAGTTGGAACTCTGTAAAAGTTGAATGAATAACAGACCTATTTAATTCCCACAACCATATGGCAGAGACAGATATAATCATCCCCACTGGTCAAATGAGAGAACCACTGAGTTGCTCTATGCATCCTTATCTTGAACATAATTTTCCATGAGGAGTTTTGCACTATTAATGACAGTTCTCACACCTGTTACTGCCTGAGACTAGGACTCTTTGGGGTTGGATGGTAACCTTCTGTGTCAATCTCCCCAGTCCTGGTAGTCAACAGTGAAAGAGGTGCTTCCCTCAGTCCCTAGAAAACCTGAGAGCCGGAAGGGATTGTGAGCTTAGGGAAGCTGAGGCCGATACTGGATGTCCACCAGGCTTGGGAGGGACATGACAAGCCCCTACACAGGTTGGCATCACCCCTGAGAAGCCCAAAGGTATCTCTGAATCAAGACAGAACACTTCTGGCTAGGCACGGTGGCTCACACTTATAATCCCAGCACTTTGGGAGGCCAAGACGGGTAGATCCCTTGAGGTCAGGAGTTCGAGACCAGCCTGGCCAACATGGTGAAACACTGTCTCTACTAAAAATACAAAATTAGCTTGGCGTGGTGGTGCACACCTGTAATCCCAATTACTTGGGAGGCTGAGGCAGGAGGATCACTTGAACCTGGGAGGCAGAGGTTGCAGTCAGCCAAGATGGCAACACTGCACTCCAGCCTGGGTGACAAAGCGAGATGCCATTTTTTTTTTAAAAAAAAGACAGAACACTTCTATCATCCCAGGAGGTTTTTCATGTCATAGCCCAGTCAACTCCTTCTGGTCCCACCAATCACTGATCTGATTTCTGTTGATAGAGGTTAGTTTTGACTATTCTAGAATTTCAGATGAACACAATCCACAGTAAATACATATGGAAGGAAAGGGAGAGAAGGAAAGAAGGAAAAAGGAGGACGAGGATGTCCTGCAATAGGGACCTTGGGGCTCGCCCCACCTGTGCAATGCTAGCACTCACCTCGGCTACCATCTCCAGTGTGAGGTTGCCGCCAGCGTAGAAGGCAGCCGGGCCAGAGGTGCCAAGTGTATCCAGCACCTCAGCTAGGTCGGGCCGACGTAGCAGCGAGCCAGGTAGTGGCGGGCGGCCCGATGGCAGGAATGTCTCTTGGAAGTGCTCGGACATGTTGGGTGGCAGCTGTTCAGCCAGGGCACGGGCTAGGGGCAGGGATGGGAGGCTGGGCAGGGTGGGGCGCCAGGACTGGACCAGATGAGACGTGCAATAGGTGGGGGTAGATGGGGGCTGAGTGGTCTGCCCTATGTGCCCCGGTCCCCCAGGAGCCTCTTAAGGGGAGGCAGGGACGTCTAAGGGCCCTTCCCAGACCCCCTCTCTTGAGGCCACCTCCAGGTGAGGGTGGGATAAGGTGGGGAGGGGTGTGAGGAGCAAACTGGAAGAGAGGTCCTCTTTGGCTTGGGTCCCAAAATCTTAAAGATTCTACCCATCTCCGTCAACAAGTCTCTCCCAAATCCCCCAGGCCCCACTGACCTAGATCATGAGTCACGTTGAAGCCATCTTGGGCCACAGCTGCTGCGAAGGCCAGGACTTGGGACCATGGCAGCCTGGGGGGGCCGGAGAGCAGGGGGTGGAGGAGGTCCTGGGGGGAAGGAGGAGGGGTCCTGGGGGGGAGGGGGGTTCCTGGGAAGGAGAGTCCTGGCAAGGGAAGGGAATATTAGGAGGGGGAGTTTGGAAAGGAAGAATCCAGGGGAAGTAGGAGAAGGCCACCCAAGGAGAGATACAAACGGGGGTCCCTGGTCCCCAGGGGGAGGGTTGTTACCTGCCATAGAGCTGGTGAGCTTCATGTAGCCCCTTCACCATTCCGGGAACCCCCACCAAGAGCCCAGGCTGGGCAAGGCGGGCAGGCGAGGGAGAGAGGAGACCAGGTCACTGGAAGGGGGGTGCTGGGCTGAACTCCGCAGAGCCCCAAGCCAGGGATGGCTGGCACAGGGGAGAGACACAGGCCAAGTATCCCAAGGGAGGGACAAGCTTTCCCAAGCAGGCAGCCCTCCCATCTCCCTGACTTCCTATCGGCAAATGCAGAAAGGCCTAAAGGCCTCTTTAGCTGCCATAGTTGAGGGATTTATAAATTAAGCAAAATCTTTCCAAGAGCCAGGATGTAACCAGTTTAGGCAGACACCTGTCTACATTGGATTTCACCAACCCCTGCCCTTTTTTTTTTTTGAGTCAGGGTCTCGCTCTGTTACCCAGGCTGGATGCTGTGGCCTCCAACTCCTGGGCTCAAGTCAAGCAATCCTTGGCGCATGCTACCATGCCTGGCTAATTTCAAAACATATTTTGTAGAGACAAAGTCTCACTATGTTGCTTAGGCTGGTCTCAAGCTCCTGGCCTCGAGCAATCCTCCTGCCTTGGCTTCCCAAAGTGTTGGGATTACAGGTGTGAGCCACCGTGCCCAGGCAACCCTGCCTTTTAAAATGTTGAACAAGGAAACTTCATTTAACCTATTCAGTTTCACATATCATTACTATGAGCTCTGAAGACTTGGGGGGTGTGCGTGGCTTTTGTCACTGCACTAAGTACCCAGTTTTCCAGGTTATTCAATTTCTTCTTTTTCTCTCAGCAGAGAGTTAGTTTGCCTCTAGCAGTTCCCCTCTAATCTTCCAATATGTGAGGGGCTGGGAAAGTTACAGTCAACTGGCTCAGAGTGAGATGTGTGAGTTTTATTACATCAACTTTGTGACATTTCAGGGTACTCAGTAGCCTTTTTCTTCCTTCCTTACCTCAGCCAGACAGGTAAGACTGCCAGAGAAGTAAGGTGTTGCAGTATTACTTGTAATCAACCATCCACATTTTCTGGTTCATTATTTTATTTTGGGGGGCTGCCTGTCTTACACATAGCCTAAGAGAATCCTGCTCAACTCTTTTTCCCCCTCACATAGTAAATACTCAGCAAATTAACGCTCGGGTTAGCAGAAGGGCAATGAAGAGAGATTCCCCTGAACTCTCTCTTCTCACCAGGGTCCCCACCTTGGTCTCCCAGGATCTTTGCAGGGTCTCTTCCCTGAGGGCCCCCGGTGCGGACTCCCGGAAATCAATCAGGTGGCTCTCATTTCGACGGATGTCATGTACCAGCATCACGCCCCCACTGGGAGAGACACAGAAGGGGAAGGGCGATGATAACATGCTACCCCTCTGTACAATTAACCTGCTGCCCCTCCATCCCCAGTGGTGAGAGCTGTAGGCTTGGTTTGTCATTTGGGGTCAGGTGTCTGAGCCCCCTCCCCAGCATGGATTAATAGACTCAGCCACCCTAAAAGGATGGGAGTGAAACCAAGGGGGTTGGAGACTCAGGGTCCATGGACCTCTTCCAGCCTGTCACTGGAGACTTTAATCCCTGATTAGGAAAAGCCCAGAGACTGGGAGAACAGGATGTTCTGCCCCATGCCCCAACCCTGGACCAGAGCTGGATCCCTGCCAGCTTCCTGCACCTGCCTACTTGCTATGTCCCTTGCTCCTCCCTCAGGACTCGATTATGTAAGGATAAAACATGCAAAACCAAAGCAGAATTTCTTTGGTACAGCTTGGAGGGCTGGTCTTACAGGACCAAGATAGGTAACTTAGTGAGCTTGTTCCTTTTCTGTGGCTTATTTACACCTAAAATGCCCACAGCCAAATGACAAATAAGGAAAGCAGGGGCAGAGAAACAAGAGCAAACTGGATAGTGCATGCCCCATCATGGGAAGTAGCTTCTATTCCACTCCAGATAATTTCAGCCATGTGACAATGTGGGCCCAAGTTGTTACCAGATCTCCTGATTGTTCAAGAGATGTTGGTAATCTGTATTTTTATGAAAATTCTCAACTTTTTAACAAGAGCAACCAAAATTTTAAGACAGTTCAGTGTCCAAACCAAACCAGTCTGTGCGCCGGGTGTTGCCCATGGGTGGGCAGTTTGTAACTTCTGTTTTTAAGAGTTCTTAGCATGGCTTATTTTTGGAGGATAGATGGTCCAAGGCTTTTCATCAGACCCACAGGGATTTGTTTTCCTAAAAGTTTAAGTATCATTGCCTTAACTGATGGCAGTATACCTCCACCTGCGCACCTCAATTTATGGTTTACAAATTTCTTTCCAGTTTTTTTTTTTAAAGCTTCTGAAAACACTTTCAGGTTTTCCATAAGGTAGCTTTGCTCTTCTGACTCCATCCAGGGAGAAGGGGGTGAAATTTGGTGTAGAAGAGAAAATGCAAGGAGTTGGGGCCCAACTGCCCTTCTTCCTAAGTTAGGAGTGCTCCACATGAGGCCTCCCTAAGTTAGGAGTGCTTCACAGGCCTACAAACCAGGAGGCAAGAAGTAGGCCTGGGGGACCCCCGACGTCTCCTGCTCCTTACCCGCCCAGGCCAGAACTGTGCGGAGCCACGATCCCTAAACACAAGGCTGCTGCCACAGCTGCGTCCACAGAGATCCCTGTTTATTGAGCACCTCGATGCCCAGTGAAGTGCATCGAGCAGCATCCGTCACCACGGCACCCTGCTGGAAGATCTGGGAGGGGAGAGAGGACTTGGTGGGGGGGCAGGAGGAGCTGTCCACCTCCCTAGGGCACCTCCACTAGCCCTAGAACTATTTAGGGGGTGAGGGTCGAAGCCCTGCCTTCTTGTCCCCTTGACTCTCCCCTCATTACCCCAAGTGCCTTCTAATGGATCAAGTCCCTTCCTTGTTCGGTCCCCCTCATGCCGTGGAGCTCCCCCACTTTGGGACCTTCCTCTCCCAAGTCACCACCCTCTCCCCTTCCACCTCTCAGCCATTCCCCCATTTTCCACGGCCCCTCAAACATTACCCCACTCCCTCCTCGCCAGTTCCCTCCCCCTCCCCATTTGTCCCCCTCACCTGGGGGTCCCCGAAGTAGATCTGCATGACCAGCGCCACGGTGACACCGGTGGCGAAGGTGAGACAGGCTGTGACGATGACCGTGAGCCCGTCCTGGCGGCAGGAGCACTCGGCCGCTGCCGCAGAGAATGGGTCTTTGCGCGTCTCGCGTAGCGGTGACCCGTCTTGGCTGCCCATCTCCGAAGACGACGAAGGCAGCCGCTGTAGCCGCGCGGACTTCAGGAAGGAGTCTGGGTCTGCAGAAAGGCAGCCAGGGTCGGTCTGGGCGCCTCCCACCTGGCCCTGCCCACCCTCCAGGCGGGACTATGCAGCGCTTCCCCTGCCCCGCCCCTGCCACACAACCCCCGACTGGCCAGCACTACTCACCGTTCCCCATTTTCCCGTGTACCCCAGGACAGGTGGAAGCAGTGGTGCCCGAATGGGAAGAGACAGGGATCCCCCAAGCTGGGCAGCAGGGAGGCTGGATTCCTGCCCCTCCCCTGATACCTAGGCCAAATTTCCTGGCACCCAGGGCCCAGGGTTGGGAACACTTGCGGGGGAGGGGCGCGGGGGTGGGTGGGGGTAAGGGGGGTTGGGGGGTGGTTGAGCCCTCCCCTGGAAATCGGATCCTGTCCCAATTGGGGTCCAGCCTTCTGTGCAAGGAGGCAGCTACATAAACAGAGTGGAGGGACCCTGGCTTCCAACCTGACTTCAGTTATCCGTTCACTCATTCCTTAAATACGGAGAGCCCTATGCTAGGTGCCAGAGGAAAGAAACAGATAGTTCCTGCCCTCGTGGGGTACATAGAGCCCTGGAAGAAAAAGCCAATAAGCAAGTAAACAAAGGAGTCTATAATTACAAGTTGGAGCAGGTGCTATAAAGAAAAAGAAAGATGAAACGACAGAGAATAATGGTGGTAGGGAGGGAGGATTCCTAGCTGCAGAAATCAGGGAAGGCCTCTCAGGAAGTGACTTTTAAGCTGAAAACTGAGGGATAAGAAGGAGCCAGCTATAATGTAGAGCCAGGAGTATGTCTGTGGAGTGTTCTGGAAAAAAAAACAGCAGATGCAAAGGCCCTAAGGTGGGGAATGAGCTTGGTACATTCGAAAAAAAATAATTAAGGCCTGGGCAGCTCTGGTGTAGCAGGCATGGGGAAAGAGTAGTAAGGGTGGAAGCTAGGCCAGATACATGCAGCATGTCGTGGCTCACACCAGTAATCCCAGCACGTTGGGAGGCCAAGGGGGGGGCAGATCACTTGAGGTCAGGAGTTTGAGATCAGCCTGGCCAACATGGTGAAACCCCGGCTCTACTAAAAAATACAAAAATTACTGTAGCCTTATAGTATAGTTTGAAGTCAGGTAGTGTGATGCCTCCAACTTTGTTCTTTTTGCTTAGGATTGTCTTGGCTGTGCGTGCTCTCTTTTGGTTTCACATGAAGTTTAAGATGGTTTTTTCCAGTTCTGTGAAGAAGGTCAGTGGTAGCTTGATGGGGATAGCATTGAATCTATAAATTACTTTGGGCAGCATGGCCATTTTCACGACTTTGATTCTTCCTAACCATGAGCATGGAATGTTTTTCCATCTGTTTGTGTCCTCTCTTATTTCCTTGAGCAGTGGTTTGTAGTTCTCCTTGAAGAGGTCCTTCACGTCCTTTGCTAGCTGTATTCCTAGGTATTTTATTTTCTTTGTAGCAATTGTAAATGCGAGTTTGCTCACGATTTGGCTGTTTGTCTGTTACTGGTGTATAGGAATGTTTGTGATTTTCGCACAATGATTTTGTATCCTGAGACTTTGTTGAAGTTGCTTATCATCTGAAGGAGATTTTGGGCTGAGACGATGGGGTCTTCTAAATATAAAATCATGTCGTCTGCAAACAGAGACAATTTGACTTCCTCTTTTCCTAATTGAATACCCTTTAATTTTTTTTCTTGCCTGATTGCTCTGTCTAGAACTTCCAATACTATGTTGAATAGGAATGGTGAGAGAGGGCATCCTTGTCTAGTGCCAGTTTTCAAAAGGAATGGTACTGGTACCAAAACAGAGATATAGACCAATGGAACAGAACAGAGGCCTTGGAAATAATGACACACCTACAACCATCTGATCTTTGACAAACTTGACAAAAACAAGCAATGGGGAAAGGATTCCCCTGTTTAATAAATGATGTTGGGAAAACTGGCTAACCATGTGCAGAAAGCTGAAACTGGACCCATTCCTTATACCTTATACAAAAATTAACTCCAGATGGATTAAAAATTTAAATGTAAGACCTAACACCATAAAAACCCCAGAAGAAAACATAGGCAATACCATTCAGGACATAGGCATAGGCAAGGACTTCATGACTAAAACACCAAAAGCAATGGCAGCAAAAGCCAAAATAGACAAATGGGATCTAATTAAACTCCAGAGCTTCTGTACAGCAAAAGAAACAATCATCGGAGTGAACTGGCAAACAAAATGGGAAAAAATTTTTGCAAGCTACCCATCTGACAAAGGGCTAATATCCAGATCTACAAAGAACTAAAACAAATTTACAAGAAAAAAACAAACAACCTCATCAAAAAGTGGGTGAAAGATATGAACAGGCACTTTTCAAAAGAAGACATTTATGTGGCCAAAAAACATATGAAAAAATGCTCATCATCGCTGGTCATTAGAGAAATGCAAATCAAAACCACATTGAGGTGCTGGGCGTGGTGGCTCACACCTGTAATCCCAGCACTTTGGGAGGCCGAGATGGGTGGATCACCTGAGGTCAGGAGTTTGAGACCACCCTGACCAACATGGAGAAACCCTGTCTCTACTAAAAATACAAAATTAGTCGGGCATGGTGACGTGTGCCTATAATCCCACCTACTCGGCAACCTGAGGCAGGAGAATGGCTTGAACCCAGGAGGTGGAGGTTGTGGTGAGCCAGGATCATGCCATTGCACTCCAGCCTGGGCAACAAGAGTGAAACGCTGTCTCAAAAAAAAAAAAAAAAAAAACCACATTGAGATACCATCTCACTCTAGTTAGAATGGTGATCATTAAAACATCTGGAGACAACAGATGCTGGAGAGGATGTGCAGAAATAGGAATACTTGTACACTGTTGGTGGGAGTGTAAATTAGTGCAACCATTGCGGAAGACAGTGTGGTGATTCCTCAAGGATCTAAAAATAGAAATACCATTTGACCCAGCAATCCCATTACTGGATATATACCCAAAGGATTATAAATCATTCTATTATAAAGACACATGCACACGAATGTTCATTGTGGCACTGTTTACAACAAAGACTTGGAACCAACCCAAATGCCCATCAAGGATAGACTGGAAAAAGAAAATGTGGCACATATACACCATAGAATAGTATGCAGCCATAAAAAGGGATCAGAATGATGCCCAATGCCCATCAACCCAAATGCCCATCAAGGATAGACTGGAAAAGAAAATGCAGCACATATACACGATAGAATACTATGCAGCCATAAAAAGGGATGAGAATCAAGGCTGATACCTTGATCTTATGCTGACACCTTTGCAGGGACATGGATGAATCTGGAAACCATCATTCTCAGCAAACTGACAGAAGAACAGAAAACCAAACACTACATGTTCTCACTCATAAGTGGGTGTTGAACAATGAGAACACATGGATACAGGGAGGGGAACATCACACACTGGGGTCTGTTGGGGGGGGGTGGGGGGCTAGGGGAGTGATAGTAGAGGGTGGGGGAGGTTGGGGAGGGATAACATTAGGAGAAATACCTAATGTGGGTGATGGGGGGGATGGAGGCAGCAAACCACCATGGCATGTGTATACTATGCGACAATCCTGTAAGATCTGCACATGTACCCCAGAACTTAAAGTGTAATTAAAAAATACAAAAATTAGCTGCGCATGGTGACATGTGTCTGTAATTTCAGCAACTTGGGAGTCTGAGGCACTACAGTCACTTGAACCCACAAGGTGGAGGTTGCAGTCAGCAGAGATCGCACCACTACACTCCAGCCTGGATGACAAAGTAAGACTGTCTCAAAAGAACAAAAAAAAGATACAAGGGGCTCTACCAACCTGGTGAGAAGCTTGGGTTTTACTATAAGGATTATGGGAAGTCACTACTAGAGAGTTTTAAGCAACAATGTGAAACCATCTGTTCTGTGTTTTCTTGTTGTTTGAGACAGGGTCTGGCTCTGTCACCCCAGTTGGAGTGCAGTGGCACCATCTCAGCCCACTGCAACCTCCGCCTCCCTGCAACCTCTGCCTCCCTGCAACCTCTGCCTCCCAAGCTCAAACCATCCTCCCACCTCTGCTCAGCCTCCCAAGTAGCTGGGACTACAGGCATGCACTACCATGCCCGGCTAATTTTTTTATATTTTGTAGAGATGGGGGTTTGCCATGTTGTCCAAGCTGGTCTCAAACTCCTGGCCTCAAGTGATCCGCCCACCTCGGCCTCCCAAAGAGCTGGGATTACAGGTGTGAGCCACCATGTCAGGTCTGTTTTAAAAAGATCCCTCTGGCTACTTTCTGGAGACAGACTGAAGGACAATAAGAGCAGAGGCAGGAGAGATCTGAAAGCCCACTACTTGCTGGGTGGCTATGAACAAGTCACTCAAGTCATGAGCCTTACCTTTCTCATTCTAATGATGGAGCTAATCCCTAACTGGTGGGATAGGGGTACAGGGATTCCATGAGGTGATATGCACCCAGTACACTGCAGGTACTCACTCCAAGTTATTTCGTTTTTCTTTTTTTTTCCCAGGAGTCTCATTTTGTTGCCCAGCCTGGAGTGCAATGGCACAATCTCAGCTCACTGCAACCTCCGCCTCCTGGGTTCAAGTGATTCTCCTGCCTCAGCCTCCCAAGTAGCTGGGATTACAGGCGCCCGTCACCTTGCCAGGCTAATTTTTGTATTTTTGGTAGAGACTGGGTTTCACCATGTGGCCAGGCTGGTCTCAAACTCCTGACCTCAGGTGATCTGCCCACCTTGGCCTACCAAAGTGCTAAGATTACAGGCGTGAGCCATTGCATCCAGCCTTGTTTTTGTTTTGAGGCAGAATCTCACTCTGTCACCAAGGCTGGGGTGCAGTGGCACAATCTTGGCTCACTGCAACCTCTACCTCCCAGGTTCAAGTGATTCTCCTGCCTTAGTCTCCCAAGTAGCTGGGATTACAGGTGCACGCCACCACACCTGGCTAATTTTTTTGTATTTTTAGTAGAGGTTGGATCTTACCATGTTGGTCAGTCTGGTCTTGATCTCCTGACCTCAGGTGATCCACCTGTCTCAGCCTCCTAAAGTGTGGGGATTATAGGCATGAGCCATTGCGCCCTGATGTTTTGAACTACATTTTCAAAAAAAGGTTATCTTCTGAGAGTCTCCCTCACTTGATCATGCTTGCCTCTAACCCTCAACACCACAGAGTCTGTAAATAAAACTGGAATTCATCCAACAGACAGATGTTAAACCCTCACTGTGGGCACAGAACTCTCCTTGGCCCCTAGGAGTTTCTTTCTTTTTCTTTTTTTAATTGAGACAAGGTTGCCCAGGCTGTTCTCAAACTCCTGGGCTCAAATGAGTCTCCCACCTTAACCTCCCAAAGTGTTGGTATTACAGGCATGAGCTAACGCACCTGGCACTAGAAGTTTCAAAAGAAAAGGCCAGGCGTGGTGGCTCACGCCTGTAATCCAAGCACTTTGGAGGCCAAGGCAGGCGGATCACCTGAGGTTGGGAGTTCAAGACCAGCCTGACCAACATGGTGAAACCCTGTCTTTAAATAAATAAATAAATAATAATTAAAAAAAGAAGTTTCAAAAGAAGTGTGGGAAAGGGTTTTGAATTTCTATTTACTGATGCTGATTATATATTAAGCATTTTACATATATTCCCTCATTGAAGTATTCCCAAGACTTTATGAAATAAGTCCCACTGTCCCCCACTTTACAGATGAGAAAACTAAGACCGAGAAAGGTGATATTGCCCATCTCAGGTCATAAAATGAATAAGTGAGCCAGGTTTGGTGGCTCATGTCTGTAATCCCAGTGCTTTGGGAGGCTGAGGTAGGAGGATTGAGCCCAGGTGTTCAAGACCAGCCTGGGCAATACAGAGAGACTCTCATTTCTACAAAAAAATTTTTTTTTTAATTAGCCAGGCATGGAGGTGTGCACCTGTTGTCCCAGCTACTTGGAAGGCTGAGGTAGGAGCATCACTTGAGCCTGGTAGTTTGAGGCTGCAGTGAGCCATGATCACACTACTGCACTCCTGCCTGGGTGACAGGGTGAGACCCTGTCTCAAAAAAATTAAAGTAAAATATAAAATAAAATGAAAAAGTGGCAGAACTGAGAGTCTGTGCAACAAGAAAGCCTCCTTCCCATTGCTCCACATGGCATTAACAGCCATTTCTAGCCTCAGAAACCAATCTTACAAGCTAATTTTTGTTGCTATTTCTTGGTATTCATTGTTTTGTTTTTGAGACATAGTCTTCCTGCCTAGGCTGGAATGCAGTGGCATGATCTCGGCTTACTGCAACTTCCGCCTCTGGGTTCAATCAATTCTCATGCCTCAGCCTCCCAGGAAGCTGGGATTATAGGCATGCAGCACCACACCCAGCTAATTTTTGTATTTTTAGTAGAGACAGGGTTTCACCATGTCGGCCAGGCTGGTCTCGAACTCCTGGCGTCAAGCAATCCACCCGCCTTGGCTTCCCAAAGTCCTGGGATTATAGGCATAAGCCACTGTGCCCGGCCCTGTGTACGGTTTAATTTTTTTCCTCCAGTCAGATATAAGGACCCAGGAGGTAAAGGTGACACGCCCCTATCATAGCTATTCAAGACTCTCTACTTTGCCGGTCCATCGTAAAGTTATTCATTTATACAATAAAAATATTTACTGAGCGGCCAGGCACGGTGGCTCATGCCTGTAATCCCAGCACTTTGGGAGGCCGAGGCGGGTGGATCACAAGGTCAGGAGTTTGAGAACAGCCTGATCAACATGGTGAAACCCTGTCTCTAAAAAATATATATACATATTTACTGAGTACCTACTATGTGCACTGTGGAAGTGCTAGGGCAATAATAGTGTTGATTTTACTGACAAGGAAGAGCAACAGCAGGATACTGGAAAAAGATTAATTTGCAACCAGAAGAAACAAGTCTTTTGGGAGAAAGATGACAAGTATAATTTTGGTTATTATAAATTCATGGGACACCAGAAGAAGCTGTCTGGAGGCAGTTGTTCTAGTAGATATCTAATTTTTATCTGCTTGGATACCACGTCTCATCCAATTTTCTTTTAAGGAACATTATCTCTCCTCTCTCAGCCAACTCCCTCATCCCTGACCACAGTATATAACTCAGACTTGGCCAACCAGAACAGGCACTTCTGCAGTAACAGGCATGTGAACAAAACCAGGCCAATAAGACCCAAACTTTGTTCTTTTGCTGGAACTACTGGGAAAGAGAAAGGCTCTCTTTCTATTAAACTTCTGTTGCTAAGTTGGTAGGATGTAAGCCTGTAGCTGCTGGGGGCATCTGCCCCCAATAAGATGGGAGGTCTTCTGACAATGAAGCCCACCAAAAGAAAGCAGAGCAAAAGATGGAGAAAAGTCCATTCCTTTTTAGGTACCTTAATCCAGCTATGCCTGAAACCCCATATCCCTGGACTTTTCATTCATGCTTCATGGTAGATTCTCTTTTGGATGTTGCTCAGTTAAGTTGGGTTTATGACAAAATAATCCTGAACAGAGCTTATACAAGTCCAGAGTTTAGGGGAGTGATCTTGGCTGGAGGCTGAAGTCATGCCTGGCTTGTTGTTTAGTCCCTTAAGAGGAAAATCATATATATATATATATATATATATATATATATATATATATATATATATAATATTATATATAATTTTGACACAGGGTGTTGACCAGGCTGGAGTGCAGTGGTGTGATCTCAGCTCACTGCAGCCTCCACCTTCAGGGTTCAAGCCTTCTGCTCACCTCAGCCTCCCAAGTAGCTGAGACTACAGGTGTGCACCACCACGCCTGGCTAATTTCTGTATTTTTTGTAGAGACAGGGTTTTGCCATGTTGCCCAGGCTGGTTTTGAATTCCTGAGCTCAAGCAATCTGCTCACCTTGGCCTCCCAAAATGCTGGGATTACAGGTGTGTGTCACCATGCCTGGCAGAATCACTAAAGATGTCTGAAACAGGGAGTGACATGACCAGAAGTGCAGGATGGATGGATTGGGGTGGGGACTGGGGCAAGAGGTAGGAGGCAAGAGGAGACTACGAGTAATATTGGTAAGAGAGGTTAGTGGCTTAGTCTACAGTGGTGGTGACAGGGATGATGAGTAGGAATTTGGAAGATACTTAGGAGGGAAGCAGAGAGCACCTGATCACCATTTGGAAGTGAGAGGAAAAGGGGGAGTCCAGCATGCCATTCATTCTTGGGAGACTGGGTGAATGGCAGTGTCACTAATGGAGAATGGCACTGGAGGAAGAGCAGGTGTGTGGGGGAAGGGATATGATGAGTTCAGCATAGAACATGATAGAGATGAGGCACTTGCAGGACATCTGGAGGCAGAGGCCTGGGAGAGAAAGGAACACATGGGCTTGGAGCTCAGAATAGAAGAAAGAGATTATTTCCCAACCTTGGAATGATCACTGTCTAGCTCTGTTTCCCACAGAGCCTGATGTGGGGTGCCTGGCACTTGGGTTTAGGGAAAGGCAGGCTAG
The DNA here is from genome assembly GCA_036589455.1 of Ateles fusciceps. Classification (NCBI taxonomy): domain Eukaryota; kingdom Metazoa; phylum Chordata; class Mammalia; order Primates; family Atelidae; genus Ateles; species Ateles fusciceps. The sequence goes on from JAZHEH010003223.1 coordinate 2,654,813, forward strand.
AGGCTAGCTAGGCACAACCAAGGTCCTGGCTAAGAGGATGGCGCTGTGCCACTAGGTGGCACCAACAGGTTGAGAACATAGGAGGTTATGTCAGCCTGCAGTCTGGTCCAGGTGAACCAAGGGAGCCTTGGGGCTTAGAAGTAGGATTGAGAGACATGGCATTCAAATGATTACACTGATATGATGGCAACATGCAAACTTGGCGCATAAACCTGACATAAGGTGTAAGCTCTCAGAAGCTCAGATGACTAGGGTCTCTGCTGGATTTCCATATAGGTGATGGTAGAGCCTGTATTGAATTTCCCAAAATACTCCCTGAGGTTTTGCAACTTGCTCTCTCCTACCATTCTTTCATCCTGAGATCTTCTCTTTCATGTATTTATTCATTCAATATTTATTGAGTGCACAACAAACAAATAGATATAAGGTTTTTTGGTTTTGTTTTGAGGCTGAGTCTCACTCTGTTGCCTAGGCTGGAGTGCAGTGGCACCATCTCAGCTCACTGTAACCTCTGCCTCCTGGGTTTGAGCGATTCTCCTGCCTCAGCCTCCCGAGTAGCTGGGATTACAGCGACCTACCATTATGCCTGGCTAATTTTTGTATTTTTAGTAGAGATGGGGTTTCACCATGTTGGCCAGGATGGTCTTGAACTCCTGACCTCAAGTGGTCCACCCGCCTCAGCCTCCCAAAGTGCTGGGATTACAGGCATGAGCCACTGCGCCTGGCCTAGAGATGAGGTCTTGATGCTGGAGAAAGGAGAGTGAACAAAATAGTCATGATCCCTTCCCTTATGGGGCTTACAGACAGGGAGTAATCAGATAATTGCACAAGTAAATAATCACAGGTTTTGGTAAATGCTAAGACATTTAGAGAGGGCCAGAAGAAAACATGTCAGGCAGTTCCAATTTCTAGGTCAGGAGAGACAGGCGTTCTCTGTTGAGCTGGAAGAGGAAACTAAGGACCAGGACAGGGTAGGTGTGCCCATTGTCACTCCGTGAGTCAGGGCTGTATTAGGACCAGAAGACTCACTCCTGACTACTGAATAAAAGGCCTGGCTTCAGGCTAAAAGCCATCACGACACGTCTTCCCACTCCTCTCCCTGCTACCTCCTGATTCCACTCCCTTTGGAAAAGAAGTTTTGATCTGCAGCCCTGACATTTGATGCCCATAAACTCTAAACCCCATCCTCATTATTTCCTCACCCCCACCCTATATAGAGTGCAGTCCAGTCAGGTTGGCAAGGGCTGCTGGTCAGGGCCAGATGATCAGCAAGTGTAGAGGGGGGAGAGAATTTGGGTCTCTCAGATTGGGAGCAGCTAGAAAAGGGCCAGGCTGGAAAAGCAGCATCTGCCAGGCTGGTAAGAGACAAGGCTCAAGTGCAGGCACTGCAAGGAGTGAGAGTGAGGTAGAAGGATGCTCTAATGCCCGGAAGTGACGTGCAGGGACAGAGGGATCAGGGATGAAGGATGAAGAATGGAGGGGGAGGTTGGAGCTGGGCCACATGGCTAGGAGGAAGAGCAGCGGGCCAGGAATGCACACAGAACTCTTTGCCCCCAGGTCTCTTCCAATCCCTGTCTCCTCCCTCTCTACCCCCACCTCTCAAAATTCCAGCGGAGGGTTGAAGGGAACACAGTAAAATCGTGGAGACTGCTTCCTAGGGAGCAGAGTATCTTACTAATATCCCGGTCAGATCCATGGATCGGGGAGGGGTAGGGTAATCTACAGGACAGTAAAGGCGCTCTAGTCCCCAAGGACTTTAAGAGGTCATGAGTCCATGCCTCTATCTCCCAATACCTAGCAGAGGGGGAATCATACTCTCTTTACCCCTCCCTAGACATGAAGAGATTCTCCGCTTTTCCCAGACCCTCTGCTACCCATAATCCCCGGCTGTGGGGAAGTTCTCTTAAGGCACAGATTGGATCCCTCTTGCTGCAGTCTCTGAGTCGGTTTCTCCTGTCCTCTGTGCCTAGAGAATAGGCCTCTTCTGGGTGATCACAGCGATTCCTTAGGATCTCCCCCTCCAACATTCTTTCATCGTTAGTTGGTTCTTCCCAGGAGGTAAGCCCAATCCCTTCTACTGCAGTCCCTAGCATCCTCTCAGTTGTCGCATCCTACGCCTCCAAGGCAGAAAGGCACCCGCTTCCCCATCAGATAATTAATTAACAGAGACAAGGGAGAAGAAGGGAGAGGTCCAAGAAGATGCGGATGAATTAAGGAGATGGAGGTGGAGGTGGATACTCGACACAGAAGAAGGAAGACCGGGGACTTCCCAAGGCAGGGCAGGGACGGGGTCAGCGGGCCTCACCGGTGTCGGGGTCTCCCAGAAAGGCGTCCTCGTCCTTGCGGCCCCTCAGCGGGGCCGCGGGCGCTGGCTCGTCCTCCGGCAGCCGCGGGAAGCTGGTGATGCTCATGTAGTCCACTGGCGAGTAGGCGCCCAGGGCGCTCTCCTGGCTGGCCTCGTTCTCCGCCGCCATCCTCGCCCGCGCCCCCCCAGCAGCGCAGCGCCTGCCGGAAGTGGCTGCGGCGGGGGAGTGGGAGGGCGGAGGGCGGGGCCTGAGCTCCGGGACAGCCGGGAGGGGGCGCCTCTCCCCGCCCTCGGCCATGTCCCGGTCTGACTCTCCCACGCCTGCTCAGCGCTGTCAGCCCGCAGCTGGCACGCAGGTGCGCGTGGATGGAGAGCCGGGAAGGCAGCGCAGGGTCGAGGGGAGAGCGCGCGGCAAGCGAAAATTCAGTGGCTCTGCCCTTTACGCAGCCCAGGAACCAAAACCCTTCCTCCTTCCAGTCTGAATCCAGCTAGTATCCTCCTCAAACCCCAGACTTCCTTTTCGGGCTACGGATCCTTTCATTGACCGCAAATCCTTCTCGACCCCAGAGCCTGTCTCTGACCGCAAATTCCTCGGACCCCAGACTCCTCCTTGAACTCCGAGATCCTCTCCTCCGATCTTAGACTCCTCCTCCTGCCTTAGACCTCTCTTTAGACTTCAGACTGTCTTCACCCCCGACTCCTTTGAAAACTCCAGCCCATGGTTAATCCCCCAGGCCTCTTTGACTGCAGACTCCTCCTTGGACAACAGATGCGCTTCTTTGACCTCAGATACCTACCTGCACCCTGACACTTCTGACTCCTCTTTCAACTGCGACCTCTTCTGGGACCCCTGACCTATTAGCACAAAAGAGTAATTTTCAAACTTTAGTGTGTATTAGGATCTTTGAAAGCAGATCGCCAGATTCCACTCCAGATATCATGATTCAGTAGGCTGGGATGAGGTGCTTGGAACGTGAATGTTTACCATCATTTTAAGAGTTTTTGATATGGTTCTGGAAAGGACACTTTCAGAAAGAAGGAATGGTGGTAGTGGTGGTAGGGCAGGAGTGGGGCAAGGTGGGAATAGGTCTCTATAGTTTGGATGTTTGGGTTCCATTCTGCTACCACTAAAAATACTGTAATCTTGGGCAAGACAATTAATCTCCCTATCAGTTTCTGCATCTGTGAAATGGAAAGAATAATGGTACCCATTTTAGAGGATTAAGTAACAGAATGGAAAGCGATTAGTATACGGCTTGGGTATACATTTATTGAGTATTTACCTACTCAATAAATGCCATCATCATCGTCATCATCATTGCCTTAATCTGGTAGATTCATTCCCTCCAAACCCATCCATCCTCTCTCCACTCAGAAATTTCAACTACATTACAGCTTGTACTACTTCTCCATATCCAAGGATAAGGGAGGTTCCTTCTCTTACGAGGTTCCTGATCCAAATTTTCATTGTGATGTCCACAGGAAGAGAGAGGAGGCTCTATACACACATCCTTTCTCTTCCAAACCCCAGACTTCAGTCTCAGAGATGGCCTGAAGTGCTTGAAGAATCTACTATAGACACAACAGCTGCAGTACCAACTATAGACAGGAGGGAGAAGCAGTGTGTCGGGAACAGCTCTGGGGTTTGGGAGTAGGACTTGGGAGAGAGGATAGGAAGGAGAGGGCTGCTCAGAGCTGCATGGTAGGAGTGCCTAGAGAGGGTAACAGTCTATCGGTGAATGTGCACCCATTGTGTGTGCCTCTCCCCCACCCCAGAGAGTTCTTACCTCCTCAGTGACATCTGTAGGGTCTATTACACTACCCTGAGGTCTAATCCCTCCAGTGGGACCTTTCCCCACTCAAGGAGGTCTATGCCTTCTCAGTGATGTCCACTCCCACAGTGTAGTTGGTGGCTCTTCAGTGGGGATTGAGTTCTCTGGTAGGGTCCATTTGTCCTTAGTAAAGTCTATATCCTCTGCATCTCTAGGGGAAATCCATGTCTCCTCACTAGGGTAAGTGCCCTTCAATGCCATTCATATGCTATTAGCAGGGCCCAGGGCCCTTCAGTCAGGTCTGAGACCCCAGCAACATCTGTGCTCTCTTAGTGGAGTCCATGTACTGTCATGAAGTGTGTGCCCTTTCGGTGCAGTGGATGTCTCCTCAGTGAATTATCTGTCCCCTCAGTGGGGTCCATGTCCACTCTGAGAGGTCTGCACTCTGTCAGTGGGCCCCGAGTTTCCCTCCTTCCCTCTCCTCTCAGGATTAGCAGAGTCTTGGGATCCCATGGGAAGATTTTTTTTTTTTTTTTTTTTTCTGAGACAAAGTCTTGCTCTGTCACCCAGGCCGGAGTGCAGTGGCACAATCTCGGCTTACAGCAACCTCCACCTCCTGAGTTCAAGCAATTCTCCTGTCTCAGTCTCCTGAGTAGCTGGGATTACAGGCACGCACCACCACACGCGGCTAATTTTTGTATTTTTAGTAGAGATGAGGTTTCATCATGTTGGTCAGGTTGGTTTCGAACTCCTGACCTTGTGATCCGCCTGCCTCAGTCTCCCAAAGTGCTGGGATTACAGGCATGAGCCACCGCACCTGGCCAAGATTTTTTTTTTTAAGCTTAGGGTGTGCAAGGTTTATTGTCAGCTGGGCAAAGAGCAGGGAAGTAGGTAAGAAGGGAGGCTGGGCTAGATGGGGTCACAAGGCCTGTGTAGGCTTCAGGAGGTGGGGAGATGCCTGCTTCAGGCCTCAGAATCACTCTTGGAGTTAGATATTTAAGAATCCTTCCTGTCTTGACAGCCAGTCTGTGAACTGATGGGTGAGGTGGGCCCTTCTTGGTGGTGGATGCAGGTGAGAGATGGAGGAGGGTCCTGCCTGACTTTTTCCTGGGGTGGAGGGGCTAGAGGAAAGCTAGAGGTAATTAAGCCCAGGTTGTGGTAATGGTGGTGGGGGTTTCCCTCTGTGAAATAAAGAGATTGTGAAGGAAAGAAGAGAATGTGGGCCTGGACAACATAGTGAAATTCCATCTCTACTAAAAATACAAAAATTAGCTGGGTGTGGTGGCACGCACCTGTAATCCCAACTACTTGGGAGGCTGAGGCAGGAAAATTGCTTGAACCCAGGAGGCAGAGGTTGCAGTGAGCTGAGATCATGCCACTGCATTCCAGCCTGGGAGACAGCGCGAGAGACTCCGTCTCAAAACAAAAACAACAACTAAAAAAGAGAATATGAATGATTTTTTGTACTTGCACAGACTTTGATATTTTACAAGCCTTAGCGTCAAGCCTGATGAGGAAGTAAAACCAAAGCTGGAGTCAAGGCCCTAACTTGGTCGTTATTTGCTCTGTGACTTTGCACAAGTTCCTTCCCTTTCCTGGGTTTGCCATTTGTGCAGTTGGGAGGTGGGTTTATTATCAAAAACCTGAAGGTGTCTCCTAGTCTTCACTTATTGAGTCTTGTACTTTAGATCTGGATGGAGATTTGTGAAGGCAAGGAAATTGAAGACATTTCCTCGTAAGACGGAGAAAATGTGAGCTGGTTCCAGGGTGAGCAGAGAGGGGGTGCTGTCGCCAGCGCATGCCCTCAAGGTCGTGGGAGAAGTTTTCCGGGAGGTCGGAATGTGGGTGTGGCTCAGAGAGGGGGACCTGGAGGGAAGGGTGTCACCTGGAAGGGACCCTACCCCACTTGGCTTTCCAACTCAGTGGGGTGACAGTCAGGACTGTGCAATCAGATCACGGGGCGGCTCCGCGATGGACCTGATTCAACTCCTTTTCTTAGTCCAGCCCCTTCCCGCTCGAGCCCCGCCCTAACCCAACCCCTATCTGTCACTCCAAGACCCCACCCGATTCTGGTCACTCCATGGCTCTGCCTCCTCTCCTGAGACAACCAGCCAGGCTACGCCCCATCACTCCATGGGCCCACCTCCTCTCCTGTCACGCCTGGCCCCGCCCCTCCTCTGTCATTCCACGGCCCCACCCTCTCCCTTGTCACGCCAGGCCCCGCCCCTTCTGCTTTCACTCGAGGGCGTCTCTCCTTCGGTCAAGTCAGCTCCGCACCTATCCTTCGACTTTTTCTCACAGTATTTCTGTCCTTGCTCACCCCGATCCCGCCCCCACCAGGGATGGCCCCACCCCTATGGCCACGCCCACCAACCAAATTAAGCCACGCCCCCACGCACCAGGCCCCGCCTCTCCCCGGAGGCCCCGCCTCTAGGTCGGCCTGTTTTCCTACTCCCGGCACCCGCTGCGACCGCAAAGGCGGCCACGGTTCTAGGAACTTGACGCGATGGGGCTTCCCGAGGAACGGGGCCGGAGCGGCAGCGGGAGCCGGGGCCAGGAGGAAGCTGGAGCCGGAGGCCCGGCGCGGAGTTGGTCTCCGCCGCCCGAGGTCAGCCGCTCCGCGCACGTCCCCTCTCTGCAGCGCTACCGCGAGCTGCACAGGCGCTCCGTGGAGGAGCCGCGGGGGTGAGGCCCGGCCCGGGCGGGCCTGGGGGTGTCAGTGAGGAGAGGAGTGGGGGCTCCCTGGGGGGGGTCGCGGGCTCTCTTGGGAAGCTGAGGCGTCCGTGAGAAGATGGAGGTTCTGTGAGGGAAGAATTGCGGTTCTTTGAGGAGATGGAAAAGGGATTCCAGGAGGAGATGAGGGTCCCCTGGGAGCTGGGGGAGTTCCCTGGAGACTCGGAGGGTCGGTGGGGGAGATGTGGGTTTTTGCGAGGAGACGCGGGATTCCGTAAGGGAAGAAGTAAGGTTCCTTGAGGTTGGGACGGGGAGGTCGGCCAGGAAAGTAAAAGTTTCATGGGAAGAGAAGGGAGTTCCTGAGGTGAAAGAGGGTCTCTAAGGGGCGACAGGAGCCTTGAGGAGAGGAGGGCCACGAGTAGAACTTTCTTTGCTTCCCTTTCACACCAGCTCAGCCACTGCCTCCTGAGACCTTTAACCTGTGAACTGTTGAGGGCAATAACGGGTCTGGTTCCTATCTTGGGATCCTCAGATTAGTAACGGGGTCCCAGAGCTATTTTTAGTATATCGCACATCCCAATGGAAATTACGCGGTATAAGACTGAACGAGTTATTATCATGTCAAGTTTGTCTGTTTGTTTGTTTTGAGACGGAGTTTCCCTCTTGTTGCCCAGGCTGGAGTGCAATGGCGCGATCTCAGCTCACCACAACCTCCACCTCCCGGGTTCAAGCGATTCTCCTGCCTCAGCCTCCCAAGTAGCTGGAATTACAGGCATGCGCCACCATGCCCAGCTAATTTTGTATTTTTAGTAGAGACGTGGAGGCTCATGCCTGTAATCCCAGCACTTTGGGAGGCCGAGGCGGGCGGATCACTTGAGATTGGGAGTTCGAGACCAGCCTGACCAACATGAAGTTTGTTTTTTTTTTTAACTTGGGCTGGGATTGTATTAATGATAATTCAAAAGTTCTGATAGATGGTTCCATGTCTGTTAAAACGTATGATGAAAATAGGTTAATTTTGTATTTTTAGTAGAGACGTGGTGGCTCACGTCTGTAATCCCAACACTTTGGGAGACCAAGGTGTGCGGATCACTTGAGCTCAAGAATTTGAGACCATCCTGGCCAACATGGTGAAACCCCATCTCTACTAAAAATACAAAAATTAGCTGGGCATGGTGGCGCATGCCTGTAATCCCAGCTACTCAGGAGGCTGAGACAGGAGAATTGCTTGGACCCGGGAGGCGGAGGTTGCAGTGAGCTGAGATAGCATTACTGTACTCCAGCCTGGGTGACAGAGCAAGACTCTGTCTCAAAAAAAAAAAAAAAAAAGGTGTAAGGAAAATCCCCTACTGTCGTCCTCAGTCTGGGTAAAGGAGCCATCTATATATATAATTTTTTTTTAATTTTGGAGACAGGGTCTCATTGTGTCACCCAGGCTAGAGTGCAGTTGGCCGATCTAGGCTCACTATAGCCTCCAGCTTCTGGGCTCATGTGATCTTCCTGCCTCCCCTCCTGCGTAGCTGGGACTACAGGCCCATGTCATGATGCCCAGCTAATTTTTTATATTTTTTGGAGAGATGGGGTTTTGCCATGTTGCCCAGGCTGGTCTCAAACTCCTGGCCTCAGGCTTTCCTCCCACCTTGGCCTCCCAAGGTGCTGGGATTACATGTGCATGAGCCACTGCGCCTGGCCAAGGAGTTAAATTGCACCCCCATTGGGAGGCAGCATGATGTTTGGTTGTGGGACAACCATGGGCCAGGAATCAAATCCAGAAAAATCTAGATTTACACCCTGGCTCTGCTATTCACTTACTGTGGGGTCTTAGGCAGATTTTTTTTTTTTTCCTGCAAACTCCACCTCCTGGGTTTAAGTGATTCTCCTGCCTCAGCCTCCTGAGTAGCTGGGACTACAGGCATGCACCACCACGCCTGGCTAATTTTTGTATTTTTAGTAGAGACAGGGTTTCGCCATGTTGACCAGGATGCTCTCAAACTCCTGACCTCAGGTGATCCACCTGCCTTGGCCTCTCAAAGTGCTGGGATTACAGGCGTGAGCCACCATGCCCAGCCTTAGGCAGATTTTTAAGTCTGTCTGAGATTCCTTTTCTTTCATCTATAAGATAGGACTAATAATATTTGTCTAATAGGTTTGTATGAGGACAAAAGTGTGTAATAAGTGTGCACTATAGCATGCCTGATGCACAGTAGACATTTAATAAATAGTAGTCTGATACAATATAAAGCAATTACTGAGTAATGCAAGACAAAGTTCAATCAAGTGTAAAGTGGTAGAGTTGGGATTTGAACCAAGGCAGTTTGACTGCAGAATCCATATCCTAATAGCAATGCTTTTCCTCTTCTATGACCCCACAGAATGCATTTCATCAAATTCTGTCAAGTACAGAATTTCTACCAGGGAAGCAGCCTCCTAATTTGTTCTCTCTTGCCTAATTTCACCACCTTCAGTCTGTCTAGTAGATTTATCAAAACACCATTAGAATGAAATTATGGAAATACTGCTTTCATATGTCACTGCAAAAACTTTCAATAGTTCCCTGTTTCTGGCAATTTCTAATTAAAATTCTGCTTTTGTTTTAAGACCTCCAGATAATCTAGCTTTACCCCAGCTCTCTATCCTTATCTCCCACTGCTTGTTAGCACTCCCCTCATTCTAGATAGATCATTCTCCTTGACATCCTGGATATACACCTATTCCCACGTTCTTGCCTTTGTCCATTTCCTTCTGTTTCTCTCTACCTAGTCAAACTCCACCAGTTCCAATAGAGCATTACCTGATCATCCCAATTCATGCTCACCTTTTTCTTCTATCTTTAGTACTAAGAGTGCATGTCAATGAAACACCCAGATTCTGACACACACACCTTTACCCCCAAAAACCTCAAAAAACTAAGTGTGCATAAAACTCAGTTTTGTAGTCAGGCATGTTGACGCACGTCTGTAATCCCACTACTCAGGAGGCTAAGGCACAGAATTGCTTGAACCCAGAGGGGGAGGAGGTTGCAGTGAGCCGAGATTGAGCCACTGCACTCCAGCCTGGGTGACAGAGTGAGACCCTGTCTGAAAACAAAAACACCTCAGTTTTCTTCATTCCTTGTTGATGTACATAAATGTGGTTTATAAATAGTTTTATATACTATGTGCCTACTATTATCACTTAAAAATATTTTTGAGTGTTTGTATTCTGGTTATTAGCTATGTGGTTCTTGGCAGAGTTTCCTATGCTTCCTGAGCTTCAGTTTTCTCATATATAAAATTAGGATAATGAATGTATACTTTGTAAGATCATAATGTCTTAAACATTAAATGAGATTAGTCCAGTCCCGATACATCAATGGCATTTACTAAATACCAGCTCTCATTTGCTTTCTCTTTAATGGTCACTTATTATTCTATTGTATTACTACTTGTATTACTAGTTTTCATCAGTTTATTATTGTTGGGCTATTGGGTTGTTTCCAGTTTCATTATTGTAGTGTTGTTATAAATACCTCTTTAGTAATCACTTTTTTTCTTTGTGATTATTTTCTTTAAGTCTATTCCTCAAAGTTAAGATAGCAGAGAAAAGGGTATAAGAAGTTTTATGGCTGGGTGTGGTGGCCCACACCTGTAATCCCAGCACTTTGGGAGGCCAAGGTGGGTGGATTGTTTGAGCTCAGGAGTTTGAGGCCAGCCTGGGCAACATGACGAAACCCTGTTTTCTACAAAAAACAAATAAACAAACATCAAACAATGTGCTCCTGTAGTTCCAGCTATTGAGGGGCAGTATGGGGGATCACTTGAGCCAGGGAGATGGAGATTGCAGTGAGCTGAAATCGTGCCACTGCACTCCAGCCTGGGTGACAGAGTGAGGCTCCAAAACTAAAAAAAAAAAAAAAAAAAAAAAAGTTTTATGGCTCTTATCATGCATTGCCTTGCTATCTAATAAGATTGTGCCAGTTCTTACAATGCCACTATTGTGTAAGAGTGTCTGTTTTCCCAGGGCCACCCAGACATTGGGCTTAATAATTTTTTTTAAATTTTTGCTAGTTTTACAGGCATGAAATGGCATCTTGAGATTGATTTAATTTGGATTTCTTTAATACATCACAAGGTTGTACACTATGTGATTTTTCAATTATATTCTGTCTTGTACATTAAAATATTTCATGTGTTAATCTTCTCTCTCCAACCAGATTGTATAAACTCTAGATTGTGTAACCTAAAACAAAGGACTTAGCTTCTGTGAATTTAATTTCTTATGAAATGAGGGGGTGATAATCTGTAAGGTTACTTCCATTGTTATGGTTCTAATTGCTTCTCTCTTTTTTTTTGAGAAAGAGTTTCATTCTGTTGCCTAGGCTGAAGTATAGTGGTGCAATATTGGCTCACTGCAACCTCTGCCTCCTGGGTTCAAGCGATTCTCCTGCTTCAGCCTCCTGAGTAGCTGGGATTACAGGCGCCTGCCACCACGTCCTGCTAATTTTTTTTTTTTTTTTAATTTTTAGTAGAGACAGGGTTTCACCATGTTGGCCAGGCTGGTCTTGAATTCCTAATCTCAGGTGATCTGCCTGCCTCAGCCTCCCAAAGTGCTAGGATTACAGGCATGAGCCACCGCGCCCAGCCTCCTCCAACTCTTGATTCAGTACTCAGAATATCCTAAAATCTCTGCATTCATATGGTTTACCTGTTGAGTACATTTTCTGCAGAATAGCCAGGCAGATATTTTAAGAATATAAATTTGATCATGTCACTCTGGTGCTTAAAGCCATTCAATGGATTTTCATTGCTCTTGGGATATATACCAAATTCCTTATTATACACAGAATTGCATGATTTGCCCAGTTTATGCATCGATTCCTGGTATTCTTTCCCTTATTCTCAGTGTTTTAGCCTCAAGGAGTTCTTCCTAACATATACTCTTGGTTCTCTCCCATCTCAGAGTTTTCTCTTTCTTCATATGGGAGTGGAGAAAAACTTCTATTCCTCTTTTAGATTTTAGCAAAAATGTCTCAGGGAAATTCAAATCTTGACTTAGTAATTGTGTAACCTTAGACAAGTTATTTAACCTCTCTGATCCTTGATTTTCAAGTTTATAAAATGAGAAAAGCCTTCCTCTTAGAATTGTTGTAAGGACTAAATTAGATAATACATATAAAAAACTTAAAGAAACATTTGGCACATAGTGAATAACATTTATACAAGTAGAAGCTGGAGAAGGAGATGCTCAATATATAATTGCTGAGAGAATGCACAAATTAAGAGAAGAAAGAGATGGTCATGGAAGGTTCTGTGGGTAAAGAATTTCTTCCTTTCACTAATTACTTTGTTTTAAAAGTCACTTTCATCTAGTTAGATAGATGATGAAAAAAATTGTACTGATTTCAGCAGAGCTCAGTGGTGTGTACCTATAATCCTAGCTACTTGGGAGACTGAGGCAGGAGGATAGCTGAGTTCAGGAGTTCAAGACAAGCCTGGGCAACAGCAACAAAAAATTACTGATTGCCTATTGTGTGCTAGACATTGTGCCAGTACTAGGTGGTTCTGATTTTAATAGATGTTAAAAAATGAGTAGGCAGTCTTGAGGACAAAGGGAAGAGTTTGAATTGAGATTCAGCCCAGGGGAATAGAAGACGGGTTAAAAGAGTGGTAGGTGCTAAGATTAGACAGGGAAAGAGGGACCCAGGTGATGGGTCCTAGGGCAGAGAAGTTGTAACTTGGTCCTGCGTATAAACTGGTAAACCTTCTGAGGCTAAATATGTCTGAGAAGATTAATGATATCTGGGCTTCTCTTTCTGTTGCAGAATTCTGGGGAGACATTGCCAAGGAATTTTACTGGAAGACTCCGTGCCCTGGCCCATTCCTTCGGTACAACTTTGATGTGACTAAAGGGAAAATCTTCATTGAGTGGATGAAAGGAGCAATTACCAACATCTGCTATAATGTACTGGATCGAAATGTCCATGAGAAAAAGCTTGGAGATAAAGTTGCTTTTTACTGGTAAAAATATCTATCTTATACTTGATGGCACATAAAAACACTCACTTGATACTTACAAAAACCCAGTAGAGTAAGCATAGTGTCATCAACTTAATGTCTCAGGTGAGGAAAAATACCTCAAGGAGGTTACATGACTTCCTTCAGATCACATAACTAGTATGTGACAGAGTTGACATTCAAAGCCAAGTGTCCTGACTTCTAGTCTAGTGTTCTTGGCTTTACAGTTGAAGAGGGAGAAGGGGCATTGGCAAATGGAACAGACAGGACTGAGTAACTTTCTTCCTAATTCTTGCTTTGTAAGACAAATAGTATTGGGTTTTTCACCATCGCTACTACCACTATCATTATCATTATCTTTTACTGAGCTGTGTGCCAGAAGCTATGCTTAAGTGCTTAACAAATAGTATCTCCTTTGATGCTTATAACAATTATGAAAACAATATTTGTTTTCCTCACTTTACACAGGTGAAAACTGAAATTATGAGAAGTCAAGTAACATATCTGAAGTGAAACAACTAGCTAGAAGCAAGGCCGAGATTCAAACCTAGGCAATATAATTACAGAGCTTACACTCAACTGTGACACTCTATTACTCCTCTGATTTCTTATCTTGGCTTCTAAGCAGCTTTGTAAAATAGTAGTTCTTAGTTTCATTTTACAGGCGAACAAATGAAGCATTGAAGGGTTGTATAGTGAATACGGTCATATAAGTGGTACAGCCAGGATTCAAACTCAAGTCTGTGTGTCTCCTTGCTTGTACCATTAGACCATGCAGCTTCTCCAGCAGGAAATTTCTAAGACTGCTTCTCCCAGGAAGTTAGCTATCTAGGAGATACTACTATACTGAACCCAAATAGGACTTTGAGTTCCAGTAATTGGGGTGTTGGTTCTGCGTATGAGCACTCGGAACTGATCTACTTTTTGTTTTATTTTGTTTTGTTTTGGAGATAGGATCTTGCTCTGTTGCCCAGCCTGGAGTGCAGTGGCACGATCTTGGCTCACTGCAACCTCTGCCTCTGCCTCCCCTGCTGAAGCCATCCTCCCATCTCAGCCTCCTGAGTAGCTGGGACTATAGGCATGGACCACCATGTCTGGCTAATTATTTGTTTTGTATTTTGTATTAATATTTTTTGTAATGATGGGGTTTCGCCATGTTGCCCATGCTGTTCTTGAACTCCTGAACTCAAGTGATTCACCTGCTTTAGCCTCCCAAAGTGCTGGAATTAGCATGAGCCGCTATGTCTGGCCTGAACAATTTTTTGAGCTAGCCAATAGGAGCAGCTTGGATGTTTCCTGGGAGAGTTAAATTGGAACTCACTCAATATCTTTGCCTAGTTTGTGTGATATATTGAGAAGAGCCTTGAGGAGACAGGAAAATTTAGGTTCTCATTTCAGCTCTGTCATTAACATGCTGTGTAACCACAGAAAAGGCATTTAACTAAAAGTTTCTACTTCCATAAAATGGGGATAATAATTCTATCCTTGTTTTTCTCACTAGGTTGTTTTAAGAATCAAACGAGATGTTATTGTAAAAGCACTTATTTATTTATTGGAAAACACTGTACAAGTGTGCGTGCTCTATTATTATATTACCATTGCTCAGTTGGGGGCCACTTTGCCACGGAAATTCACTGTCTATTGTATCTGTTGAGATTCTCTTTAGCTTTTACTCTAGAGCTTTATGCTTGGGCTTCAGCCAACACTTGGGCTCATTTCCTAGGCTCTTTAAAGATCTTCAAAGGAGGCTGGGCATGTGGCTCATGCCTGTAATCCCAGCACTTTGGGAGGCTGAGGCAAGAGGATTGCTTGAGCTTAAGAGTTTGAGACCAGCCTGGGCAACATAGTGAGACCTCATCTCTATTTTACAAAAAGGAAAGAAATAGGCTGGGCATGGTGACTTGCATCTGTAATCCCAGCACTTTGGGAGGCCAAGGCAGGTGGATTGCTTGAGCTCAGGAGTTCGAGACCAGCTTGGGCAATATGGTGAAACTCCATCTCTACATAAAAGACAAAAATTAGCTGTGCATGGTGGTGCACAGCTATAGTGTTAGCTACTCAGAAGGCCAAGGTGAGAGGATTGCTTGAGCCCAGGAGGTGGAGGTTTCAGTGAGCAGAGATCACACCACTGCCGTCCAGCTTGGGCAGCAGAGCAAGATCCTGTCTCAAAAAGTGCTAATAATTAAAATAAGAAAGCAATAAAAAAAAAGAGAAAAAAGTATTTTAAAAGGAAATGCCTATATCTGAATTTGTTCCCTGGTTTGAAAGAACTCAGGTGCCTAATGAAAAACAGAATACATGGCCGGATGCGGTGGCTCATGCCTGTAATCCCAGCAATTTGGGAGGCCGAGGCGGGTGCATCATGAGGTGAAGAGATCGAGACCGTCCTGGCCAACATGGTGAAACCCCGTCTCTACTAAAAATACAAAAAATTAGCCGGACGTGGTGGCACATGCCTGTAATCCCAGCTACTTGGGAGGCTGAGACAGGAGAATCGCTTGAATCCAGGAGGTGGAGGTTGCGGTGAGCCGAGAATGCGCCATTGCACTCTAGCCTGGGCAACAAGAGCAAAACTCCATCTCAAAATAAATAAATAAATAAATAAATAAAAGAAAAACAGAATACACAGGCCAGAGTTTTCCATCACTGGAGAGTTTTCCAGAATCCTGAGGCCCTTTCTTTCTAGAGACACCAGTTTCCCTTCTACCCTTACCTGAACAGGCTCTGGAGAGCCTCTCTTTCCCCATCTGTAAAATGAGAGGAGTAGACTAGATCAATGTTTTCCAAAGAATGCTTCAGGCACCACTGATTACTGGAGGTATTAGTAGGGAGCTTCTTAATTCATAAAATGATTGAGTCTGAGAAACACTACATAATAAATTGCCTTTGTGTGGGATTCCCAATGTATATTAGCATAGTAAAGTCTCCAAGAAGTCCTACATTAGAGATACCTGATTAATTTTGTTTAACGTAGGATTTCCCGAATTTATGTAAGCCCTAAACACTTTTTTGCCAGCATGCTATTAATACCACAAGAAGCAGTATCCCATGGAACAGCCACTGGGGAAGCACTGGATTAAATAATCTCTAAATTTACTTCCAGTGCAAAATTCTGTAACTCAATAACAAGGCACCCTCACTCCATTTTTACATTGGTCACTCCCTCAACAAGAATTGTTAAAGATATTGGATACTCAGGGCTGCGTTAGGCATTGTGAATAGAGGGGTAAAGAGGCAGGAGACAAGTACCATTAAGTAATTCTTATTTAATTATTTTATGTTTATAGTAAAGCAAAAGCAAAATACAAATAAATAACATTTTATTATAAGAAAGTAAAGTGCAAATATGCCAGATATGGTTACTTCCCTTTGTTATCTCTATATTTTTAAACGATACGCTTATACTGCTGTTCTTAATCATTTTTAAAGAAAATATTGATTTCTTACCATAATAGATGAGAATTTGGTTCTCATATACCTCTCTAACTTCCTTCTCTCTTCTTCTCAATATAATTATAGCTGTTTTCTAGTTAATTTAAAATCAGTTACATAAGAATAGCATACTATGTTTATATTTCCTTTTACGATTAGATTTTTATTTACTCTGAAGTTAATAATTGCTTACCAGGCCGGGTGTGGTGGCTCATTTCTGTAATCCCAACACTTTAGGAGGCCAAGGTGGGCAGATCACCTGAGATCAGGAGTTTAAGACCAGCCCGGACAACATGGTGAAACCCTGACTCTACTAAAAATATATAAAAAAATTAATGCCATTTCTTACAATTTTTAAAAAAGAGAGAAATATATATATAAATTAGCTGGGTGTGGTGGTGCCCACCTGTAGTCCCAACTTCTTGGGAGGCTGAGGCAGGAGAATTGCTTGAACCTGTGAGGTGGAGGTTTCACTGAGTGGAGATCGTGCCACTGCACTCCAGCTTGGGTGGCAGAGTGACACTCTTGTCTCAAAAAACAATAATAATGAAAAAATAATACTTTCTTACCTTTTTTTCTTGTACTATTTAACCCTTTACCATATATTTAATATTTTCCAAACTCACTATCATGTGAAGTTCTTCTTTTCCTCCCAAAGTTCTCCCTCTTGGAGCTCACCTTCTTTCTGCTCTAATTCTTATTAATGCTTTTAAAAATGACATCTTTTCCATGATTTGCTCCAATTGACATACTTCTTACAGAACGACATTATGGCTTTCTCTTAAGTTTATGTCATTTAGATAGCTGTGGTGGCATTAACAAGCCACATTTATAGCTCTTTTCTTGTTTTGGAACATGCACTGTATAGACATTGAAATTATCCACAAAGAAAATGGTGCTCTTAGGAAAGTACTCCCATTATCCAAAATAGAACCATATTAAGGAATAATGTGGCCTTTAACTTTTGGCTTGACACATTGCAAATATTCATGGAATAGTAGTATTTTTAGAACTTGAAGTGACCGTTAGAGTCCATCAAGGCCAACTCTCTTCAAAGATTGGTAGATTAAAAGACAAAGAAGCTAAGTGATTTGCCTAAGGGTTGTACACTTGTTTGAAGGTAGAACCGAGACTAATTTCCAGATATTATCACTGCTAGTCAACTTTTTTTTTTCACTCATGGTACTACCTCCTTATTCTAGTAATCCAGTACTTGGCTGTGACAGATAAAAAGATAAATTAGTCACATTAGCCAAATTGATTTAAATTAACTTTAAAGTATCAGATAAAATGTGTTATTAGGTTTAAATGTCCCAGACCCTAGTCTCATGGAATTTACATTCTATTTGGAAAGACCAAATAGATTGGCCAGGTATGGTGGCTCACGGCTTAATTCCAGCACTTTGGGAAGCTAAGACAGGTGAATCACTTGAGGTCAAGAGTTCGAGAACAGCCTGGCCAACATGGTGAAACCCCGTCTCTACTAAAAATACAAAAATAGCTGGGTGTGGTTGCGGGTACCTGTAATTGCAGCTACTTTGGAGGCTGAGGCAGGAGAATGGCTTGAACCCAGGACGCGGAGGTTGCAGTGAGCTGAGATCACACCATTGCACTCCAGCCTGGGCAACAAGAGTGAAACTCTGTCTCAAAAACAAAACAAAACAGATAAATCTATATAAAAACAGCTTGGGCCAGGTTTGGTGGCTCATGCCCATAATACCAGCACTTTGGGAGGCCGAGGCAGGCAGATCACCTGAGGTCAGGAGTTCAAGACCAGCCTGGCCAACAAGGCAAAACCCTATCTCTACTAAAAATACAACAATTAGCCAGGTGTGGTGGGTCTGCCTGTAATCCCAGCTACTTGGGAGGCTGAGACAGGAGAATGGCTTGAACCCAGGAGGTAGAGGTTGTAGTGAGCCAAGATCATGCCACTGCACTCCAGCCTGGGCAACAGAGTATGTTATTGGTTAAAGAAAAGCCATATGTAAATAAGATTGGTTTTTGTTTTTTGTTTTTGCCTATATCGTATTTGTCCAAAAGAACTAAATTAGGGTACTGTGCTGTACCAAAATGGTAATTATAACAGACAGTAACAGAATTACTGAATTAACAATGAGAAGAGAGAAGTGTATCTGTTATGTGGATATGTGCGCCAGCCTGGATACACAACAGAGTGGTAACCTGTGAAGCAAACATAGAATATCCTCTTAGACATTGTTCCTCATAATGCACTGACAGAATTCACATAGCTCTTAATGAAACAAGACTGATGTACATATATTTGACTTTGTCTCACTGTCAGTTAACTGTAAAGTTAGGGAGAAAAATGAAAAAAAATTAAAAGGGTAGATACAGGTGAGGGTTTGTTTTATTTTAAAAAGCTAAGTCTTTAATTATAACCATTATCTTGCTGTGGCTTTATTGCAGTGATTTTCCAAGGTTAATTATTCAGGATTCTTTGAACTGACTGAACTAACTTGGTATTTTTAAGTTGACTTTTTATATAAACTTTATAAACCTTTTATAAAAAGGAAACTATACCATTAGTATAAATGGAAATCATTTTATACATGATAACTAGCAGGTAATAAATTTTTTTAAAAAAACCTGAAAAGAATTATGGGCCAGGCCGGGAATGGTGGCTCACACCTGTAATCCCAGCACTTTGGGAGGCTGAGGCGGGCAGATCATGAGGTCAAGAGATCGAAACCATCCCAGGCAACATGGTGAAACCCCATCTCTACTAAAAAATACAAAAAATAGCTGGGCGTGGTGGTGCGCGCCTGTAGTCCCAGCTACTTGGGAGGCTGAGGCAGGAGAATTACTTGAACCCGGGAGGTGGAGGTTGCAGTGAGCCGAGATCACGCCACTGCACTGCAGCCTGGTGCCTGGTGACAGAGCAAGACTCTGTCTCAAAAAAAAAAGAATTATGGGCCGAACTGCAAAGAGCTACTTACACAAATAACTCACAGAAAGGAGAAAGCCTTGTAGGGAGGCAGGATAACATAAAGATTAGGAGAATGTGTTTCGGTATCAGACTAACCCAGTTTGAGTCCTATTTTTGCCACTAATTAGCTATTGATCTTGGGCAAGTTACTTAACCTCTTTGAGGCTCAGTTTTCTCACCTGCAAAATGTGGATAAAAATATCTTTTATCTCATGGAGTTGTCAGTTTTGTAGGATTAAATAATGTGTCAAATTCCTGGCACATTGAATGCACTTAAATATTAGCCACCACAATTATTTATATTGGGACACTGAAAAGACCAGGCATGTTTAGAATAAAAGATTTATGCAGGGAACAATTTATTCATTCAATAATTAGTTACTAAGAACTTATTATGTGCCAGGTACTATTCTAAACAAAGTTCTTGCCCTCATGGAGGTTATAGTCCAGCTTAAGGAGACACAATAAACACAGAAACCGTTAAGTATATGACAGGTAGTAATGAGTACTATAGAAAAATAAAGAGCAGAGCGAAAGGAAAGGGAAGTGACAGTGCAGAGTGGGAGCTGTTAAGGAAAGAACCTTTTAATAAAGACGACATTTGAGCAGAGATCTGAAGGAAATTATGGAGTGTACCACACAGATAGTTGGGGTACGGAGGGGAAATGTTCCAGGTAGATGGAAAAACAAATGTGCTGCTGCCTGGTGTGTTTGAAGACTAGCTAGGAAGTTAGTGTAGCTAAAACAGTGTGAGCTAGGAAAGAGAGTAGTATTGACATCAGCAGAATATTAGATCATGTCACATCTTAAAAGCCAATGTAGACTTTGGCCTTTTGTTCACAGTGAAATGGGGAACCACTAGACAGTCTTAAGCATAGATGTGACAATGATTTGGCTTCTATTTAGGCTCTTTTATATTAAGAATAGACAGTAGAAGGGGAAAAGTAGAAGCAGGGAGACCAATTAGGAGGCTATTATAAAAATCCAGGTGATAGATTATGGTGATTTAGACCATACTAGTAGTCATGCAGATGGTTAGATATGGTCAAATTCTGGATCTATTTTGAATGAAGAACCCATGGAATTTGCTGACTCGGATTGGATATGGGGAGTGAAAAAGGAGTCAGGTTGTCTTCAACAGTGGATGAGGTCCAGGTATGGGAGATCTTGACTATTTTTGGAGATCTGTGAAAGATTGTATGCAGGGGAATGTAGAAGTTACAGCAGAGGTTAAGAGGATTAATTTGGATACATATAAAAATGAGAGAACAGAGAACAGAGTTTGTTATTCAGTCCTGAACTGGGATGCTGCTGGTGGGAATGGAATGGAACAATGAAATTCCAGAGTAATTTAGTAATTTTATAGTAATTTAATCTGTATAAAGGGCTTGGTGCTTGGCAAAAAAAAAAAAAAAAATGTATTAGCTATTTTTCATTATGGAAAGAAACCAGCACAGGTAACTAGGTGTGTAGATGGTGGGGAGCTAGGGAGAAAGTGAGAGGGAAGAGTCAAGAATTCTCTTAGTCTATATAAACACTGCTCTTTTGAACACACATTTTCGTCTGATCCAAGAGCTAAATTTTCCCTGCAAAAGAAAGACTTTGGTTCCAACCCTGTCTTCCCCCTGGTGTGGCAGATAAATATGTTAGCAGAGATGCATATGTATATGTATGAGAAAATGATCAGTGAAAAGGTATTGGGATAGTCATTCAGGGAGAGAGAGTCAGTGAGAGTGTTAGAGGTAGCTGAAGGAGTGGAAGGGAGTTAGCTAGTTGGAGGAACACTGGAGGGCTGTCAGAGATTTGGGGGATTAAATAAAAGGTTTATGAGGAGAGGGTGGAAAGAGTGGTCGATGGCTGATATTCTGGTCATTTATACTAGCTGCTCAATCGCTCCTTTTTCTGGAAGTCCCTAGTACCAAAGCCCAACACATTTGGTATAGTTGATTCTTTCCATTGTTTGCTTTGCTTTGGGTTGCCTTAAGGCTGTCATTATCTCTGAGCCACCTAAATCCTCACCCTAAGCTAAAATCACTACTGTTTCTTTATACCTCTCACTATATTTCAGTCCTTCTTCAGGAACTGGAGCTTTCGAGAATAAGGCAACTTTAGGAGTGACCCTAGGACAGAAGCTCTGCTCTCAGGATCCTTGTATGCTCCTGAAGGTGAATTCCATAGTATGACATTTTGGAGCTCCCCCAGATCCTTATAGGTGTATGTGTGTGTGTGTGTATTTGAGGGCTAAAAAAAAAAAAGTCCCTATCTCCCCATATCACTGAAGTGAACTCCAGAATATGGACCTAGATAATTCAGAGGCCCTGAACATGAATGACAGGACAATATACTCTAGGGCTCTCATTTTCCATATCATCCTGACAAATCTCCTTGTCAAAGCATGGGCTTGTCTCACTTTCTCAGCCATCCCCACCTTGTCAAATACACACACTATATCTATATCCTCACTAGTTTCACAACAGTGTATCTATTGTTTAAGACATACTTAGTAAAGAAAAACACTCATTTGAGAAAGATGACTTCAGACCATTCTCTTCCTCTCTCTGGGCCTTCCCTTTGTAGGCATGGTGGGAGATGAACTACAGACATTCTGCAAGGTCTCTTTCATCTCTCATCTTCCAGAATTCTGTGACTGTTTCTGAAGAGAGGAAGCAGTTTTTAGAAGTTCTGTTGCAATCTGTAGTGACTCTGTGGTGACTCAGTAGGTGGGTTGAATTTCTGTCAAGATGGTAAGAAACAGAGAGGATTTTTGTTTATTTATTTATGTTTTTTCTATAATGATGTTGACACCATAAAGTGAGAGTTTTAGAAGGTTTGGAATGAAGAGGCTGAGGAAGGAGTCTGCTTCCCTTGCCTGAGGGTTGTTTGTGGCTGGTAGCATAAATACTCAAAGCTAATGGGAGATACTTGTTGGGAACAGTCTTTTTCCACTTGGATCAGGTGAGTAGATTGTGGAGGAGAGCTGGAGGAGTTCATATTTAAGGTGGATTTCTAATCTGTTTCTCTCATTTCTCCCTAAGTTTTATGACCCTTGACACTTTACAGAACCCCTCCCTAAAGTGGTGAAAATGAGACAAGTAGGCTGTGCTTTCCAAGTCACTTTTTTGGAAGTAGGTGGCATATGAATAGTGAATGTTTTGCTCTGAAGACTGTCTTGAAGCCTGTTTCATCATCCTGAGCTCCGTATCATCTACCTGAGTTTGTGTCTGGGCCAACTTCTTATACTGGTGTTTTCAGTAAACATTTAATGAAAAGAATGGCTTTGGTTAATGCCCTTTTCTAAGCCTTCTTTTTCCCACTTATAAACTATTAGGGGTGTATAGGACACTTGCTTAAGTTACTTCTGGCACTGACCTTCAGAATTTCTGTCACAAATGTAGGGAACTGCTCTGATAAATTCCCTACATTTCTGGGAGAAGTTAGGGGAGGGGAGGAACTGGCCTCCTCTCTTTTGAAGATACTAGGTGGTCAGATGGGAGCAGGGGTTCTTGCTTTATGGCAACCCCACATTTATAACAACTCAGAAGGCCTGGAGTTGAGGATGAGCCTTCCCCCGTTTCCTACATTTGGTTTGGGAGAGGTTGGGCACTGGTAATTATCTCCGGTATCTCACACCTTGAACCTCTGAGAATTCAAGACTCTTAATTTCAGTCCTTAGAGGTCATTTGGTTCAGTTCCCATACAAATCAGGAATTGTAGTACCAATATCCCCATCCCTAACAATCCTCATAAGTTTTCATTCTGATTTTGGATCATTCTGATTCAATCCCTACATCTCTACCTTAATACTTACTAGTTGGGCAAGTTACCTCACCTCTTTAAACCTCAATTTTCATGTGTGTAAGATGGAAATAATAACAAGTTCTGTGACATAGATTGTTGTGGGGAATAATTGGAATAATCTGTATAAAAGGCTTAGTGCTTGGCAAAAAGTGTAGTAGCTATTTTTATTATTATGCCAAAGCCCCATACCAAAAACAGGTAGCAGCAGAGCTGATCTGGTTAGAGCATGGATGGGAGGCCTAGAGCCACATTCTGTGGGCTTCTCCACCCTGTCATTGTGTTCCCTGTGGGGTGTGTGTCTGGAACCCCTAGGTATTTGCAAAGCTCAGTTTGAAAGCTCAGTTTGAAAACCCCTGATCTAGTCCAGTACTCTTGTTTTATAAATGAGGTGATACTGAGTCCACATTCTCAGGTTGCTCATATGATTTGGCTTCCTCAACAACCATGTCAGTCTCCCCCTGGATATACTTTAGTTGGCCAATATCTCTCATTAAGTATTCCAGCTATAGTCTGCCTTGAACAGGGTACTATTACCATTCTTTGACTTTACATATCTAAGATTACATTAGCCTCACTGACAGCCACACTCTCCACTCAGTTTATAATCTCTCATAATACTTAAGATTTTTCTTCCCTTCCTTTCTCTTCCTTCCTTCCTTTTCTTTCTTTTCCTTCTTTCCTTCCTTCCTTTCCTTCTTTCTCTTTCTTCTTTCTCTTTCTCTCTTTCTTTCTCTCTCCCTCCCTCCCTCCCCTCTTCTCTCTTTCTCTTTCTCTCTTTCTTTTTTTTCTTTCTCTCTCTCTCTCTCTTCCCTCCCTCCCTCCCTCCCTTCCTTCCTCCTTCCTTCCTCTCTGTCTTGCTGTGTTGCTCAGGCTGGAGTGCAGTGGTACAATTGTGGCTCATAGTAGCCTCGAACTCCAGGGTTCAAGTGATCCTCCCACCTCAGCCTCCCGAGTAACTGGGACCACAGGTGTGCACCACCACACCCAGCTAATGTTATATTTATTTTTATTTTTTTGAGACAGAGTTTTGCTCTTATCACCCAGGCTGGAGTACAATGGCACGATCTTGGCTCACTGTAACCTCTGCCTCCCAGGTTCAAGCGATTCTCCTGCCTCAGACTCCTGAGTAGCTGGGACTACAGGCACACACCACCATGCCCAGCTAATTTTTTGTATTTTAGTAGAGATGAGGTTTCGCTGTGTTGGCCAGGCTGGTCTCGTACTCCTGACCTCAGGTGAGCTTCCCACCTTGGCCTCCCAAATTGCTGGGATTACAGATATGAGCCACTGCACCTGGCCAGCTTGGAATTTTGAATTAGAGAACAGACAAGAGAATACTGTAAAATCTCAGATATAGGAGGGCCTTAGACATATCCGTTATCTCCTTTTGGAATATAAAGTTTGTAGAACAGCCCTCATTTAGGGTTCTAAGATCTGGTCTACTTATTCAAAGCCTTTGGTTTTACTATTGGGAGCATCATTATTTTATTTAAATAAAATAAATACAACCCAGAAACTATTCACTCTGGAATACATTACACATGGAGTTGCCCATATAGAAAACATCTCTAGAACATATGAACACCTTCCTTCCTTCCTTTCTTCCTTTCTTTCTTCTCCTTCTTTCTTTCTTTCTTCTCTTTCTTCCTTTCTCTCTGTCTCTTTCTCCTCTCTGTTTCTTTCTTTCCTTCCTTCTTCTCTCTCTTTCTTTCTTTTTTTGTTGAAGGCTAGTCAAGTGTAGTAGTGAGAAGAGGGGAAAGAGTAGAACAAGGAGTTCGATCTGTAACTGACCGTGAACAATCAATTGAGATAACTCACTACCTTCGGACCAGCCTCTTCTCTCTCTCTTTCTTTCTCCCTCCCTCCCTCCCTTCCTTACTTCCTTCCTTCCAGCTTTCAGCTTTCGACAGAGTCTTGCTCTGTCACCAGGCTGGAGTGCAGTGGAACTATTCCATCTCACTGCAACCTCTGCCTCCTGGGTTCAAACGATTCCCCTGCCTCAGCCTCCCAAGTAGCTGGGACTGCAGGTGCACGCCACCATGCCCGGCTAATTTTTTGTATTTTTGTAGAGATGGAGTTTCACCATGTTGGCCAGCATGGTCTTGATCTCCTGACTTTGTGATTCACCCCCCTCAGCCTCCCAAAGTGCTGGGATTACAAGCATGAGCCACTGCTCCTGGCCGAACACTTGCATTTCTAAGTGTGATTTTTTGACTAAAAACTAATTTTTGAAACCAATGTTTGTTTGTTTTTTGACCGTGATATTTTAATACATGAAAATCTGTCCAAAGGAGCAGTCAGAGAGGGTTCTTGTTAAACTTTAGTTTCAGAGCTGCTTTTGACGATGGCTATTTGAGGTGTCCTCCAAACTACTGAATATAGTGAGTTAGAGAATCTGCCAGGCATAGTGGCTCACTCCTGTAATCCCAGCATTTTGGGAGACTGAGGTAGAAGCATCACTGAGCTCAGGAGTTTGAGATCAGCCTGGGCAATACAGGTAGATCCCATCTCTATAAAAAATTTAAAAATTAGGCCGGGTGTGGTTGCTCATGCCTGTAATTCCAACTACTCAGGAGGCTGAGGCAGGAGAATCACTTGAACCTGGGAGGCAGAGGTTGAAGTGAGCCAAGATCATGCCACTGCATTTCAGGCTGGGCGACAGGGTGAGACTCAGTGTCAAATAATAATAATAATAATAAATTGGCTAGGTGTGGGCCAGACATGGTGGCTTATGCCTGTAATCCCAGCACATTGGGAGGCTGAGGAGGGTGGATCACAAGGTCAGGAGTTTGAAACCAGACTGGCCAATATGGCGAAACCCCGTTTCTACAAAAATTGGCCGGGCATGGTGATGGGCGCCTATAGTCCCAGCTACTTGGGAGGCGGAGGCAGGAGAATCGCTTAAACCTGGGAGGCGTAGGTTGCAGTGAGCTGAGGTCTCGCCATTGCACTCCAGCCTGGTTGACAGAGCAAGACTCCATCTCAAAAAAAAAAAAAAAAAAATAGCTGGGTGTGGTCATGCATACCTGTGGTCCCAGATGTTCGGGAGGCTGAGTGGGGAGGATTGCTTGAGCCTGGGAGGTTGAGGCTGCAGTGAGCGGTGATTATGCCACTGTACTCCAGCCTGGGTGAGACCCTGTCTCAAAAAAAAAAAAGTTAGAGAATCCTAATATGACATCCAGATTTGTTAAAAATCTTTCTAGTTGTTTTCACATGATAAGGAACAAACTGACAGAAATATAATATTTTATTTATATGGATAGCCATGCCCTATAGATAATCCATTCGCTTCTAGTAGCAGGTTTTTAAATTTTTATAGTTATTTATAGACATGTACCGGGGACTGTACTAGGTGCTTAGGCTATAGCAATAAATAAGAAATATTTGTTCCTTGTCCTTATGAAGTTCACATTCTGATGGGGGCAAGATTTTTGCCTATAAGTTATAATTTTGTTCAGGAATGAAATGTTGGGAACAATGTGCTTTTCCTTATTTCTGTCAAGAGGGTGGGGGAGGAGGGAGACATGTCTCTAGGAGCAAATGAATATACAAGTGCTCTTGTGATACTTGGCGCTGCCAAGGACTGTGAAGTTTTGAGTTTTGTCTTAGGTTTTGGGTCTTTCAGGAAGTTGTAGGATGTTGACGTGATCATGGTGAGTTTGGCCTTGGCCATGGGCTAAAGCATGGGAGTCCCCCTCCTCCTCAGCTTTCCACCGTGCTCCTGGAGATTCTTAGGAGAGAGGCTTCTTCATGTTCATTTGAGTACATTCCAAATTGGTACAGCAGAACCAACACTAGTCTGGAAGTCAGAAACCTAGGGCCTAGTTAAAGATTTGCCATTAACCCCCTTTTGTGGCCTTAGCAAGCCACTTCCTCTGGATTTCTTGCATCTTTAAGATGAGGTTAATAATAATCCCCCTTTGTGGCCTTAGCAAGCCACTTCCTCAGGGTTTCTTATATCTTTAAGATGATGATAATATTTGCTCTACCTACTGCTAAGGTAGCTGTGAGAATCAGATGAGTGAATGTCCTCTAAAGCAGTTTTATACTCATGTTACGAATTAGCTGGATTCTGTTTTATTTTGAGACAGAGCCTCGCTCTGTTGCCCAGGCTGGAGTGCAGTAGCATGATCTCGGCTCACTGCAACCTCCACCTCCTGGGTTTAAGCTGTCCTTCCACCTCATCCTCCCAAGCAGCTGGCATTACAGGCATGCGCCACTACACCTGGCTGATTTTTTTGTACTTTTAGTTGAGATGGGGTTTTACCATGTTGGCAAGGCTGGTCTTGAACTCCTGACCTCAAGTGATCCACCTGCTTCAGCCCCCTAAAGTACTGGGATTACAGGCATGAGCTACCACACCTGGCCTGGATTCTTATCTGATTTACACAACCACCATGTGAGACAGGAATGGCAGATTTCATTATTCTTCTTTGATCTCTACCTCAACTAAGTTTGTTCTTTTTTTTTCTTCCCCATTTAAGTAAGTATGGGACTCCCATGTGATTCCCATACCCTGAATCTCAGCCCCAGGGACTCCTCTCAGTCTTTCCCATGGCAGAGTGCAGGACTGAGCTCACTGAACTCACTGTAGGAGCTTAAGAAACTCTTCATGTCGTGCCTCTGAATTCTCCACAAGTTCCACAATCTTTTCCTCTCTCTGTCTACCCCTTTTCTTTGAAACTGACATTGAGAACCCATTCCCCTGCTGGTGGAGGGAAGAAATGAGAATCAGAGTCTGAGATACATTAGAGATTAGTCTAATACCAACCTCTCCCTTCTCTCAACTCTCTTTCCCATCTTATACTTTACAGAGAAGGAAACTGAGGCTCAGAGAGAGGGGAAAGTTTATGTAAATTGTACATTGAAGTAGGGGTAAACAATCTAGTCTGGTAACTCCATATTCAGAGCCAAGGTTTCCCAATTTTAGTTTATGTAAATAATTACCTGAGGATGTCGTTAGATTTCCAGATTCCTGGACCCTATCCCAGACTATTGAGTTAGAATGTTCAGAGGGCAAGACCTCTGAATTGTATTTTTGTAACCTCCTCAGGCGATTCTGATGTAGGGGGGAAGGGACAAAGTAACATTGAAAAATTATTTAGATTCATGGCCTTAAACTCTTAAAATTGTATACCTAAAAGAATTTTGAATAATTATATAACTCGACATAATGTTCATATCTAAAAAGTTTATAAGATTTAAAAATTGCAAAAAATATAATTTCCAAAATATTTTATATATTATATACATATATATGCATATATAGGTTATAACTCTTTCAAAATGTTGGCACTGCAAATTTAGCTCATTTAATTTGTAGAAAACATCCACCATACAACCTATTTTGCGTAGCCAGTTATCACTCAACATAATCAGTTAAATGAGATCTACTTTCTGTTAGAAATTGCCTAACTTCTTTCTTAAGATAAATATGTTAATGTATGACTCTGTGATAACTATTTCACTTCTGAATTGTAATTCTAAGAGACATAAGGCAAGTAGTTTTGCCATGAGTTTGTTTCCTGGATGAATTAAGATACCAATCCTTTCAGTACTGATTTCTCAGAGAAGCTCACCTTGATTTGCTTTCTTGGGGCTCTCCCTCAGAAGTTATACATTCTCATATTGTGTCTTTGTTCAGCACTCTGGAAGTTTTCATACCCTGGCATTGTACTGTAATAAAGTTTGAGATAAGAGAGAGCTATGACATTTTTGTTTAACATAGGAGAAGGGTAATTGTGAAAGAGAATGGGAAAGAAGAACCAACTCAGACAGATCATTTTTAGGAAATATTACATATGGAAGTTGAGGATCTAGACATTTATTCTCTTAATATTTTTCTGCATAGGTACCCACAGGAATAGAGTACCCTAGGTTGAGGATGAATGATTTAAACTGCCTTTGACCTAGGTAATAGCGAACCATTGCAATGAATATTTTTGCTCGTGTCTGTTATACTTGAGAGACTTGATGTACATGTAAAATGATGCCCCTGGATTTTATCTCCACTTTCTGTTCTGCTTCCTCTTTTGGGGCTGCATTCCAAATACTCTGATAATAAAAGAGCTACCCTCATTCACTTGTTATGGGTAAGGCCAGTATGGGACACAGAATGGTAGGAACAAGTGTGTGATTCCCCCTCCTGTAAGTAGGCATGTAGGCAGTGGGAAAAGAGAAGAGGTACACAATCCATCTGGCACCAAAGCCACTTTGGCCAAGGGGAACATGCACAAGGTATTTGGAGCAAGGCCTGAAAGTAACTGGCAAGAAGACAGCGTACAATAATAGCCCAGACTGCAGGGCAGGCTTCTCATACTCTGAACCTCAGCTCCAGGGGCCTCTTCCAGTCTCTTCACGGAGTCCAGGACTGAGCCCACTGTAGAAGCTTAAGAAACTCTTCTTCACATGATTCCAAATTCCATTCCACAAATTCCATTCTTGTCTTTTCCTTGCCTGTCCAGCATCTATCTTGTTTGTCTGTATCCTATCTTATCCCCTCTTTCCTTCTATGCTTTCTCTCCTTGATCATCCTAGATCCAGCTGGTCATATGAACAGAGATAAGTTTGTTCATTTGTTTATTCACGCTTTTATCTGTTCATTTTACAATTATGTATTAGGTGCTCACTGTGTATCGGTCTTTGTGGTAAGCACTGAGGAGAAAACATATAAAAAGATACCCTGTCTTCCATTAAGGAACTCACAATCCAGTGACGGAAACAGATGTCTACATAGGACTGTAGTGCTAGAAAAAAATAAGTGCCAAGTGTTGTCTTTAGAAATAAACAGAAAGGCTGGGTGTGGTGGCTCACACCTGTAATCCTAGCACTTTGGGAGGCCAAGGTGGGCAGATCACTTGAGGTTAGGAGTTCGAGACCAACCTGGCCAACATGGTGAAACCCCATCTCAACTAAAAATACAAGAATTAGCTGGGCATGGTCGCTCATGCCTGTAGTCCTAGCTACTAGGGAGGCTTAGACAGGAGAATTGCTTGAACTCAGGAGGCAGAAGTTGCAGTAAGCCAAGATAGCACCACTGCACTCCAGCCTGGGCAACAGAGTGAGAATCTGTCTCAATAAAAAAGAGAAAGGAATAGAAAGAGGCAAGAATGAATGAATGAATGACTGAATAGTGCTAAATCTTTCTGATGAATGAATAGTTATAATCTTTCTGGAAAGGAAGATTTGTAAAGATGTCTGTATTTTCTAAATGAATCTGTACATTTATTGCAATTCCAGTAAAAATCACAATTACATTTTTATTGAGATATAATTTATACCATATAATTCACCAATCTAAAGTATGCAATTCATATTTTTAATATATTCACAGAGGTATACAACCCTCAATTTTAGAACATTTTCACCACCCCGAAAGAAGTCCAATACTCATTAGCAGTCATTTCTCATTTCCCCCCCCAACTTCTTCCCCCTCTACCTCTAGACAACCACTAATCTGCTTTCTGTCTCTAAGGCTCTGCCTTATTCTGAACATTTCATATAAATGGAATCATATAATATGTGGCCCTTTGTGTCTGGTTTCTTTCACTTAGCATAATGTTTTCAAAGTTCAATTAATGTTATAGGCTGGGTGCAGTGGCTCACACCTGTAATTCTAGCACTTTGGGAGGCCGAGGTAGGCAGAACACCTGAGGTAAGGAGTTCAAGACCAACCTGGCCAAGATGGTGAAGACCTGTCTCTACTAAAAATACAAAAATTAGCCGAGCGTGGTGGTGCATGCCTGTAATTCCAGGTACTTGGGAGGCTGAGGCAGGAGAATTGCTTGAACTCAGGAGGCAGAGGTTGCAGTGAGCTGAGATCATGCCACCACACTCCAGCCTGGGTGACAAAGCGAGATTGTCTAAAAAAAAAAAGTTCATCCATGTTATACCATATATAGATACTTCATCCTTTTTTATGGCTAAATAATATTGCATTGTACAACTATATCACATTTTTCTTTATTCATTCCTCAATTGGTGGACATTTGAGTTCTTTACACTTTCTGATGTCATGAATAACACTACTACAAACCTTTGGATACATATTTTTGTGTAGGTATATGTTTTCACTTTTCTTGGGTATATAACTAGGAAGTAATTGCTGAGTCATATGGTAACTCTATATTTAACCTTTTGAGGAATTGCCAGACTGTTTTCCAAAGTAGCTGAACCATTTTACATGCCCATCAGCAATGTATGAGGTTTCCAATTTCTGTACATGCTTGTCAGCACTTGTTATTGTCTGTTTGATTATGGCCATCTTAGTGGGGTAAAGTGGGATCTGATTGTTGTTTTGATTTGTGTCTACTTGACCATGCCTGCCTTTTTTTTTTTTTTAAACAGAGTGTTGCTCTGTCACCCAGGCTGGAGTGCAGTGGCGCAATTTTGGCTCATTGCAACCTCAACCTCCCAGGTTCAAGTGATGCTTGTGCCTCAGCCTCCCAAGTATCTGTGACTACAGGCACACACCACCATGCCCAGCTAATTTTTTTTTTTTAAGTAAAGACAGGGTTTTGCCATGTTGACCAGGCTGTTCTCGAACTCTTGACCTCACGTGATCCTCCCACCTCTGCCTCTCAAAGTACTGGGATTACAGGCGTGAGCCACTGCGCCTGGCCGGTACCTGCCTTTTGAAGGAAGACTGATTGGTACAGACCTGGCTTCCTCAGTAGGTGAGGAATCGATGTTTAGAGAGACATTTCATAAATAGTCCACGGATTGAGGCTGTTTACTCTGGTTTCATCAGTTTCGTAGTTGGTGGAAAGCCCTTCCAAATTTGGGTGATAGAATGACAGTTGATTCTAGTTTTTGAATCAGGAGCTTAGTAAGGCTGCATTAGGGTCTGCAAGTTATATGTCACTTGAAACCAGAAATCTGTGGTGTCTCCCTTCCCTTCCCTTTCTATTCCTCTTCCTCTTCCTCTTTTCTTTTCTTTTTTTGACAGACTCCTGCTCTGTGGCCAGGCTGGAGTACAGTAGCACAATCTTGGCTCACTGCAACCTCCGACTCCAGGGTTCAAGTGAGTCTCCTGCCTCAGCCTCCTGAGCAGCTGGGACTACTAGCTGGCACATGCCACCAAGCCCAGCTAATTTTTGTATTTTTAGTAGAAACGGGGTTTCACAACGTTGGCCAGGCTAGTCTTGAACTCCCGACCTCGTGATCTGCCTGCCTTGGCCTCCCAAAGTGCTGGAATTACAGGCTTGAGCAACTGTGCCTGGCCATCTGTGGTGTTTTCAAAAGGAACTTTTTCTAAGGAACTAAGGGAAAACCAAACAGAATGATGAATTTCTGATAAGTACACTAAAATTCCATCCTTGATAGTTGTCAACCTCACAGTTCTCAGGGTTCCTGAGATTTTTTCCCTTATGCTAATTCTGAATTTGGAAACAACACCCCCCTTTTGGAGGCCATGTCATTTAGGAGGAGAGTGCCCTGAGCTAGAGACATTTAGACTCTACAACTGTGCTATCCAACATGGAAGCCACTAGCCACATGTAACTATTGATATTTATAGTAAATAAAATTAAGTAAAATAAATAATCCAGTTCTTCAGCCACCTTTCAAGTATTTGATAGCTGTATGTGGCTAGTGACTGCCATTTTGGACAACAGTGCTTTAGAATAATGTTGCTACTAATTTGTAAGTAACCTCAAGATCATCACTTTCCATTTCTGTGCCATAGGTTTCTCATCCGTAAAGAAGAGTGGTGAATCTCAAAAGCGCCATTCTCCTCTAGACGGGGTCTTGCTTTGTTGTCCAGGCTAGTTCCCAACTGCTGGCCTCAAGTGATCCTCCCACCTCAGTCTCCTAAAGTGCTGGGATCACAGGCGTGAGCTGCCATACCTGGCCCTCCTCTGGCATTCTGGGTGATCTGTGGTGCAGTTTCTGGGGTGTGCCTCTGTCTACCTCCTCCTTCAGCCCTTCTTGTTCCTTACTGCAACTAGGGCAGAAGCACTCCGAGGGAACATTAGGCTGCTAATTGGTCCAGTTTAGGTACTAGAGGACTTCTTTTGCCAGGGCATGCACTTGCCAGTTTTCCAGTCCTTCCCCTTCCCTATTGTTCCCCCAAAACTGGGGCTAAGGGTTATTATGCATATGCTGCTATTTTCTTATAGGGAAGTGAAAAGGGAAATATTTCTTATCTTTATCACACATTTTCTTTCATGTGGTCCCTTCACTCATTTACATTACCTGCCTAGATCCTGCCAGTTTTTGAGCTTGCAACTCCTGGTGTAGAAGCAAGAGGCCTGGACCTTAAGTCCTGGTCCCTGCTCTGCTTCAATCCACCCTGTGATGCCAAGCATAGCTAATAGCCTCTTTCGATCTCAAAATTAAGAGACTAAATTGGATGTTCTTTTAAGAGTTCTGATGTCCTAGAGGGCCTGGGATTTTGCAGTAGGCCAGTACCCTGCCCCCTCACCTCTCCGAACTAGCCAGGGGCCCCAGCTTGGTGTATATGTCAGAGAAAGAAGACACTGGAATGAGTAAGGTGCCTACATCAATAATGTATAACTGGAGCCCATAGCCAAGGAGAGGAATGCACACTGTGTGTGTGTGTGTGTGTGTGTGTGTGTGTGTGTATGTGTGTGGGTTGGAAGTGGCCTCAAGTAAATTGCACTTGTATAGGTTGTGCTTATCTCTTCCTGTGCACCTTCTATGTACTAGACTACTCGTGGTGCTAGGGATGTAGCAGTGAAGAAGACAAATAAGATCTCTGCTATCAGCTGGGTGCGGTGGCTTATATCTGTAATCCCAGCACTTTGGGAGGCAGAGGCAGGCAGATCACCTGAGGTGAGGAGTTCGAGGCCAGCGTGGCCAGCATGGTGAAACCCCATCTCTACTAAAAATACAAAAAAATTAGCCGGGCATGGTGGTACATGCCTGTAATCCCAGCTACTTGGGAGGCTGAGGCAGGGAGAATCACTTGAACCCGGAAGGCTGAGTTGCCGTGAGCCAAGATCGCACCATTGCACTCCAGCCTGGGTGACAGAGCAAGACTCTGTCTTAAAAAAAAAAAAAAACTCTGCTATCATGGAGCTTATATTCCGGTAAAGAACACAGATAATATATAAGTAATTAACATACATGACATAATTTCAAATAATGGAAAGTTTCATGAAAAAAATAAAACAGAATGATTTTTTTTTTCCCCTGAGATGGCATTTCACTCTTGTTGCCCAGGCTGGAGTGCAATGGCGTGATCTCGGCTCACCTCAACCTCTGCCTCCCAGGTTCAAGTGATTCTCCTGCCTCAGCCTCCTGAGTAGCTGGGATTACAGGCATGTGCCACCACGTCCAGCTATTTTTGTATTTTTTGTAGAGATGAGGTTTTGGCATTTCACTCTTGTTGCCCAGGCTGGAGTGCAATGGCGTGATCTCGGCTCACCTCAACCTCTGCCTCCCAGGTTCAAGTGATTCTCCTGCCTCAGCCTCCTGAGTAGCTGGGATTACAGGCATGTGCCACCACGTCCAGCTATTTTTGTATTTTTTGTAGAGATGAGGTTTCTCCATGTTGGTCAGGTTGGTCTCAAACTCCCGACCTCAGGTGATCTGCCTGCCTCGGCCTCCCAAAGTGCTGGGATTACAGGTGTGAGCCACTGCACCCAGCCCATTTTTGTCTTTTTAGTAGAGTTGGGGCTTCACCATGTTGACCAGGCCAGTCTTGAACTCCTGGCCTCAAGTGATCTGCCCGCCTCAGCCTCCCAAAGTGTGGGATTACATGTGTGGCACCTGGCAAAACAGAATAATTTGGTAGAGGGGCACACTATGCACATCGGTGGGTACATATATATGGTGGATGTACTTGCAGATAGGCCCATGTTTGAGTCCTGGGTGCATATATTTATGTTTATTTGTGCCTATGTGTGCAGATAGGCAGCTTTTATGCCTAGAATGTTTGTATATTAGTATATGTGATTTTATACAAGTGAGCGCACATAGGCGAATTGGTATGTGGTATGCATGTTGGGATATGTGTGCTTCGGTATGTATATGTCGGCATTCAGCCATAACCCGAGACATTCTGAAGTTCCTGTGGCACTCGTCAGTGAGCCAGTTAAGGAAATGGCTTTTCTGCCTCTGGCATTCAGGGCCATTTGCCAGCTTCCTCTCTCCCTGTTCTTTCCCACTTTAGTAAGCTCCCTGTGTTTGGCTTCTCATATGCCTAGGAGGGTTAAAGCCAGGGAGAGGATGGTACCGACTCATCGAGCCAGGAACTGGAAAGAGGCTGATAATCTTCTGTGTGACCTCTGCTAGTAAGAAAAGGCCTGGCTTCCCAGCCAGTCCCCGTCCTTCACACTATAAGGGAAAGAGTCCTGCCTTGAAATCAGAAGACCTGAGGATCTATTCTTGGCTCTGCCACTTATTATTGTGTGACCTTGGCCAAACCACAACATTTCTCTAGGTTTCAGTTACTTCCTTCATAAGTATTCTGCGCAGTAAGGAAGGAGAGGGGAAAGCAATGGTCTGTGGTGCTAAGGGAGGGCCACATGGTGCTGGTGTCTGAAGGAGGAGGAAGAATATTCTGAGTGGGGGGCAATGGCATGGTCAAAAGTGTGGAGGTAGACCTGAACTTGCCAAGGGAAACCAGGAATCCATTTAGAATAAAATTCAAACTTCTTACTATTGCCTACAAGGCTCTATGCGATTTGGCTGCCTACCTCTCATTCTTACCCAACTTCTTGCTCACTGAACTCCAGACATATTGTCTTTCTTTCTTTCTTAGAAAAGGTCTCAGTGCCTTTCCACTTGATGTTCTCTTTGCCCAGAATACTCTTCCCAAGAATGAGTATGATTCCCTACCTCTCATTTTTCAGATCTTGGCTCAAATATCACCTCTCCAGAGAGAGGCCTTCCAGGACGATCTTATTTAAAGTAGTTGTTCCCTAATATTAATCAATATTTAAAATGCACACATTGGCCAGGCACAGTGGCTCACGCCTATCATCCCACCACTTTGGGAGGCCAGGGTGGGTGGATCCTGAAGTCAGGAGTTTGAGACCAGCCTGACCAACATGGTGAAACCCCATCTCTACTAAAAATTAGCCAGGTGTGGTGGGACACACCTGTAATCCCAGCTACTCAGGAGGCTGAGGCAGAATTGCCTGAACCTGGGAGGTGGAGGTTACAGTGAGCCGAGATCGTGCCATTGTACTCCAGCCTGGGCAATAGGAGCGAAATTCTGTCTTGAAAAAGAAAAAACAAAGCACACATCTTTTGACCCAACAGTTCCACTTCTGATAATTCATCCTGCAGATACACTTGCAAGAGAGTAAAGTGACATAAGAAAGGATATTCATTTATTCATCGAAGCATTTATTTGTTAAATAAATTACAGTATATACAAACAGTGGAATATTTTGCAGCTGAAAAAGATAATGGAATAGCTCTTTAAGCTTGGTGCCATGGCTCACACCTATAATCCAACACTTTGGAAGGAAGACTGAGGCGGGAGGATCACTTGAGGCCAGAAGTTCCAGACCAGCCTGAGTAACATAGTAGGATCCTGTCTCTATCAAAACAAAACAAAACAAAAGCCAGTAGCCATGCATTGTGGGTCTCACATGTAGTCCCAACTACTCAAAGAGGCTGAGGCAGGAGGATCACTTGAGCCTGGGAGGTTGAGGTTGCAGTGAGCCATGATGGTGCCACTGCACCCTAGCCTGAGTGATAAGAGTGAGACCCTGTCTCAAAAACAACAACAACAACAACAAAACCAAATAAAAAAGAGAAATAGCTCTTTAAGTCTTAGTAAAGAATGATAATCAAGGTATATTGTTAAATTTGAAATAGCAAGATGATCAAGTTCACTTAAGATTTGTGCAGTTTATTGAATGCATGTAATAATTAACAAAATGAAATACAGAATATTGTGTATCGTATGCCATCATTTGTGTAGAAAAAATGAGCATACATAAACAAAGCATGTAGTGTATATACTTGCCTGACAGACCTATCCCTTAAGTAGAGCAGTTCTTCTGTGCTTGACTGAAGACTGTGAGGTGTTTATCTCTTTTTGAACAACAAACATTAAAATCCTTTTTTTTTTTTTTTTTTTTTTGAGGCGGAGGTTTACTCTGTTGCCCAGGCTCAAGTACAGTAGAGTGATCTCAGCTTACTGCAGCCTCCACCTTCCGGGTTCAAGTGATCCTCCTGCCTTACCCTTCCAAGTAGCTGAGACTACAGGCATGTACCACCATGCCTAGCTAATTTTTATATTTTTAGTAGAGAGGGGGTTTTGCCATGTTGGCCAGGCTGGTCTTGAACTCCTGACCTCAGGTGATCTGCCTGCCTCGGCCTCCAAAAGTGCTGGGATTATAGGCGTGAGCCACTGTGCCTGGACAATTTTTTTTTTTTTTTTTTTTTGAGACAGAGTTTCACTCTTGTCACCCAGGCTGGAGTGCAATGGCGTGATCTTGGCTCACTGCAACCTCCACCTGGATTCAAGCAATTCTCCTGCCTCAGCCTCCCGTAAAATTCAATTTTTTAACATTCAATTTTCAAATTTCTGTCTTCAATGATCTTAAGGGTCTTATGAAAGAGCCTAATGATACAGACTTCTTCCAAAATAATTATTGGTCATTCCACACTAGTTGAATCATGCTAGCCCTCTGTCCTACTAAAAGTGGTCTGTTCTGCCTATTAATTGTTTCTGGAAAGTTACACAAAATATTGGTAATAGTGTTTTGCCCTAGGCATGGTGGCTCATACCTGTAATCCTAGCACTTTGAGAGACTGAAGCAGGAGGATCGCTTGAGGCCAGGAGTTTGAGACTACCCTGGGCAATATAGTGAGACTCTACTTCTACAAAAAATTTTTAAATAAAAAAATTAGCCGGGTGTGGTAGCATGTGCCTGTAGTCCCAGCTACTCGGGAGGCTGAAGTAGGAGGATTGCTTGAGCCCAGGAGTCAGAGGCTTCAGTGAGCTATGATTGTGCTACTGCACTCCAGCCTATGTAATAGAGTAAGACCCTGTCTTTAAAAAAAAAAAAAAATCGTAAAACCCAAACTGATTTGCCAGTAGGCAGGGTAATTGGGAGATAGGAGTGGAGAGAACACTTCTCATTATGTATCTTTTTTATTTGTTTTTCTTTTCTTTTTTTTTTCTCATTACATATCTTTTTATGTAGTCCCACTTACATGTATTACTTATGTAAAAAAATCATAAAATTGAAAAAAAAAAACACTATGGGAAACATTTGTTTATTTATTTATTTGGAGACAGGGACTCACTCTGTTTTCCAGGCTGGAATGCAGTGACACAATTACAGCTCACTGCAGCCTTGACCTCCAGTGCTTAAGCTACCTTCCTGGCTCAGCCTCCTGAGTAGCTGAGACTGCAGGCATGTACCACCATACTCGGCTAATTGAAAAAATCTTTTTTTGTAGAGATGGGATCTTGCTATGTTGCTCAGATTGGTCTTGAACTCCTGGTCTCAAGTGATCCCCCTGCCTTGGCCTTCCAAAGTGTTGGGATTATAGGCATGAGCCAAGAGATCTTCCCATCTCATCTTTCTGAGTGGCTGGGACTATAGGCACATGCCACCACACCCAGCTAATTTTTTTTAGAGATGGAATCTTGCTATGTTGCCCAGGATGGTCTTGAACTCCTGGACTCAGGCAATCATCCCACCTTGGCCTTCTAACGTGTCAGGATTATAGGTGTGAACCACTGTGGCTGACCCAAGATAGTATATTTTTAAGAAACATTTCTTCCTAGTCACTCATTTTTATATCATTCTGCTTTATCTCCTTTATAATGCTTATCATAATCTGAACTTATCTTGGTTATATTTGTTATTTATTACCTACACTATCATTGGAATATAAGCTTCTTGATGTCAGCTATCTTACTTATCTTGCTCATTGGTGCCTTATTTATTTATTTTTTGAGACAGAGTCTTACTCTTTCGCCCAGGCTGGAGTGCAGTGGCATGATCTCAGCTCTCCACAACCTCCACCTCCTGGGTTCAAGCGATTCTTCTGCCTCTGCCTCCCCAGTAGCTAGGATTATAGGCATGCCCCCAACACTCAGCTAATTTTTTTTATTTTTAGTAGAGACAGGGATTCACCATTGGCCAGGCTGGTCTCCAGCTCCTGATCTCAGGTGATCCACCTGCTTTGGTCTCCCAGTGTGCTGGGATTACAGGAGTGAGCCACTGCACCCGGCGCATTGGTGCCTTATTTCTATACACATATATACCACATAGTAGTTGTTGAATAAGCAAATGAACACATGAAGGAATGACTGAGGTAAACCAGGCTAAAGCCTAGGAAGGAGTGGGAGGCAAGGCTAAGGAGGTAGACGGAAATCACCTGATACAGGATGGTGATTCTCAAACTTTATTTATTTGTTTGTTTGTTTATTTATTTAAGAATCTCACTCTGTCATCCAAGCTGGAGTGCAGTGGTGCAATCTCAGCTCACTGCAACCACCGCCTCCCGACTTCAAGCGATTCTTGTGCCTCAGCCTCCCTGTAGCTGGGATTACAGGCACACACTACCACACTCAGCTAATTTTTGTATTTTTAGTAGAGATGGGGTTTCACCATGTTGGCCAGGCTGGTCTTGAACTCCTGACCTTGTGATCTACCTGCCTCGGCCTTCCAAAGTGCTGGGATTACAGGTGTAATCCACTGTGCCCAGCCAATTCTCAAACCTTAAATGTGTGTCAGAATCCCCTATTAATTCTTTTTACCACCTTAAACAGATCTTTGGACCCTGTGATTCTAATTCAGTATGTCTGAATTGGAGCCCAGGAATCTACAAATCTTCTAGATGATTTAGGCACAAGTGATCTGGAGGCTCTACTCTGAATATTGCAGTCTTGATGCCTTATCAAAAGGAATCACATCTGTGATATCGCTTCTCCTTAATTCATTATTAGGATGGAAGAGAAGGGGCCATGACCCCATTTTATCAAGGATCAAAGATGTACAGTGCATTTTCTAATGACACACAACATATGTATAAAGTATCTTGAATAGCCAAAGTATCTAACCAGTCAACTCAAGATTGGTGATGGCAAGATTGATGGTGGGCAGATAGCTCACCCTCACAGAACAGTCCCAGGCCTTGGTGTCACTGGATGGATTTTATGACAATGCCTGTTTCTTGTTTGGGGAAGAAGTTATACCCTTAATCACTGATTCTTTCTGGTATGTCTCAGGGAGGGCAATGAGCCAGGGGAGACCACTCAGATCACATACCATGAGCTTCTGGTCCAAGTGTGTCAATTCAGCAATGTTCTCCGAAAACAGGGTGAGTTTTGGGTGTGGGGAAAGGGACTGGTGGCCTGGCCTTGGGATATCTGAGGCTTAGGGGGAGAGGGCAAGGGATGGAAAGAATTTGGTAACAGGGGAAGAGAACAGGTCAGCTGGGAGGGAGGCCAGCTAGATGGGAGGGAGTAGCAGCAGGAAGGGTTCATGGTTCGTATTCTGTGCTTTTACCTGCAGGCATTCAGAAGGGTGACCGAGTGGCCATTTACATGCCTATGATCCCAGAGCTTGTGGTGGCTATGCTGGCGTGTGCCCGCATTGGGGCTTTGCACTCCATTGTGGTAGGAGTTTGGGCTGGTGAAAAGGGGAAGGCGTGGGGGGATGGGGCTCTGGAGAAGTAGATTGGGCCTAGATGTTGGGGGGTCTCAAATAACAAACTAAGGGGCTTAGAAGGTTTGTGTCATAAGTCCATATCAGTTATTCAGTTTCTTCTAGGACCCTGGCTTAGAGATCCGGAAGGTTTCATGAGCAACTCCTTTCCTTATTCACTCAATCCCTGGGGCTTCCTTCTCTCCCTCAGACTTTCTTCCCTTCCCTAGTTTGCAGGCTTCTCTTCAGAGTCTCTATGTGAACGGATCCTGGATTCCAGCTGCAGTCTTCTCATCACTACAGGTGACTAATCCTCTCACCTCTTCTCCAGAACCCCCATACTTCAAGCCTTGTTCTCCAATCAGCTTGTTGGTATTTGGGGCTACTCAGCCTAGAGGGTAGAAACTGCCTGCCCTTCCTCTCCTGGTCCCACCTCAGCTGACCCTGTCAGCTCAAATGAGCTGGAAGAGCCAGAGTTAAGAGGCCTACACAGGAAGGGCTCTGTGGACATTGTGCCCACTAGGAAGTGTGGTGCTTACTAAGGCCTGGAATGTCTGTTGCTCCCCCAAAGATGCCTTCTGCAGGGGGGAAAAGCTTGTGAACCTGAAGGAGCTGGCTGACGAGGCTCTGCAGAAATGTCAGGAGAAGTAAGTGTATTTGGCCAGTTGGCTACTGTCTGAGTTGTCTGAGCCTTTCCCCAGTGCTAGGTTTCCTTTGGTCCCTCTACCCTAAATGGACATGGGTGGGTCTTGCCAAGTTCTGTTTGAGTCAACCTGGCTACCACTTTAGGCTTTTCTCTCCTCCAGGGGTTTCCCAGTGAGATGCTGCATTGTGGTCAAGCACCTGGGGCGGGCAGAGCTGGGCATGGGTGACTCCCCCAGCCAGTCTCCCCCAATTAAGAGGCCATGCCCGGGTGTGCAGGTGAGTCTGGCACTGCTATACCTTTTTCCAGGCTCAAATTGCTTCACTCTTCCCAGAAAATTCCTGATGTCCTTTGCTTGCTTGTATATTGAGGATCTGGGAGCAGTTCTAGGAATGCCTCCTCTAGCAGGGCTTAGGTGGCAGCTGGAAGACTTTGACCTTGACTGTGGGTAGAGAGGCCCTTGTACCTTGAGAACATAGCACAAGTGATTGTAAGGGAGAGTCCTATGCTGGTTTTGGTATCCTTGTGGGCACAGGGGATCCTCAGGGCTTAGGCTTGTGTTAGAAATGTTTAACTTGAGTGACAGTGTATAGTCATCTCCATTACTGGGCTGTGATGTGGGGTGGGCTGCCTTTGTGGCCTAAGGGATTCCCATCATGGAAGGACCAGAGTCCAGCCCTCACAATATGGCCCTTGTTATCTTTGGATCTAGGGCTTTTGGTAGGAATGGTAGAAAAGCCAGTGATGGCCTCCAGGCTGAGGAGCCTGAGGGATCAAAGTTCTGGGGTTGAAAAAGACAGACACTGAGAGTCTGTGACTTGAGGCTCCCTGAGGGGTCTTGGGGCTAGAGAGGCTGTAGTCTAGTTTAGGGAAGTTGGAGAGCCCAATCAGTGTTAGGGGTTTTACATGTATAGGGGCTGGAATCAGGATCAGGAAAATAGAAACAGGGAGGATCAGTGAGAAGAGAGTTTGGGGTTTACGACACACAGACCCTTTGCTCCCACTCCTTGTGTTCTTGGACCCACCTCACTACCGTTTTCACCCTGGGCTTTTAACAGGGTAAGCTGAAAGAGAAATCCAAGCGTGTTCGGCCCAAGGTATCCATTTTTGCACTGCCATGGTCACTGCTTCCCTGCGTGCTTGTCTATGTGTTCATTTACCCTTTGCCTGTTTGCCCCATTAAGATGGCTGCCAGACCTAACCCTCCTTCCCCTTGCCCCTGGGCAGCTTGCCATCTAAGCCACTGAAGGGTGGTGAAATTAAATGTCTGTTGCTGCCTCTGTGAATTGGCATACAGCATGGATCTTAGAGAGTCAACAACAGAACCCATTTTATCCTGCTGCTCAGGACCTTTGTGGGAAAGGGGACAAGGTAACCTGTTAGAAAACATTAACTGTGCAGGTAACTGGAGCAGAGCCAAGAGAGACAAGAGGAGGAGTAGGTGGAGGAGGTTCAGACCTTGACTTTGGGAATTCACCATCAAGTTGGGGAGTTAGACATGTATTATTAATACAGAGGAAAACCCAAGTTTTATACAGGACAGCAGAGAAGATTCCTGAATACATTTATATAGTACTTTGGGATTTATAAACTGCATATAACTTTGCAATATGATTAAGTGCTAAACTGAACAAAAGTCACATTGTAGGTGATTCTAAGAAGGGAGATCCACAAAAGGGAGTGCTCAAAGCAGATTAGTATCAAGGAGAGAGTGGGCCTGGAGTCCAGAGACCAATTTTTAGCTGTATGACCTTGAATAAGTAAATTCTCCCCTCTGGGCTTCAGTTTCCTTATCAGTAATGGAGAGATGGCAATACATGCTATAAAGGGAAACAGCTTCCCTTCCTAAAACCACATACAAAGCTCACTATTCCTCTGGGTTTTACCATCCTCACAGGGTGTCTTACTCTAAATCTGCTATGATTAACCTCTTAGGCTAATGGTAGATATAAGCCCCTTTTCTCTATTCTCATTAGCACAGTGGAGACAGATCTCCTTCCCAAGGGACACTGCTTTCCTTTTAAAACTCAGGCAGGGACATACACCCCTTCTTTTGAAAGAGGTGACAAACTTAGTGGCTTAAATTGTAATCTCTGGAGCCAGACAACTTGGGTTTAAATCCTGGCTCTGCCACCTGCTACTGTGTAAACTTGAACAAATTACTTAAGCTCTCTTGCCTGTTTCTCCATCCATAAGATAATGATAATAATTACACCTGTCTTATAGGGTTTTCT
This sequence comes from Ateles fusciceps, assembly GCA_036589455.1. NCBI lineage: Eukaryota > Metazoa > Chordata > Mammalia > Primates > Atelidae > Ateles > Ateles fusciceps. The sequence continues at coordinate 2,698,198 of JAZHEH010003223.1, forward strand.
CAATATATGTAAGGTGTTTGGCATATAGTAACTACTCAATAAATATTAGCTGTTTTTGCTTCCCCTTAATGCAACAGACAGACTGGCATTTCTAATAGAGAGACCAGAAAAGAAATAACTATTGTAATTCTTAATACCAGAGACCTTCAGGCCAAAGGCTACTGGATTTTTGTTTCTTGGAGGTGAAAACAACCAGTTTCCAAAATACCAAAGAGCATAAAAATAGGCTTAGAAAGTACAGGTTTGTTGGTCAGAGAATTGCAGTCAAAGCTGCAAAAATCTTTCTGACAATGGGCCCCCTATTTAAAAATTAAAAAATAATTTTCAAAAGAGCTGCAAAAATCCTGGCAGAGCGTCAAACCCTTTATCCTTAAACAATCTTCTAGGCAGAGCCTGGCAGGGTTTGCAGGTACCCTCCTCAACCATATCATCTATGAGCTCTCTCATATTCCTCTTCCGTACCTGGCAGCTGCCCTCCCTGAGGCTATCCTGGTCCAAGGACAAAGGCCAACTCCTCAATTCTTAAGAAAATTCAGACCTTTTCCTGGTTCAGAGCCTGGGGCCTCATAGGCACACACCTAATTCACAACCAAAGTTTGCTCTACTAATTGAGTTCACTCTGCTTCCGGGTGCCAGTTATCAGTTCCACACCTGGAGTACTCTAATACCTCCACCTCTGTATACACACACACCCACAAAAGAAATAATATTATAAGATTATAAGAGTGCCCTCATTGCAGAGCCACGGTGTAACTATGCCTTGCCCTTATGTGTACTTAGTGCCTGTTCTATGACGGTTCACAGTGCTGTGGACCAGCACCATTTGTCCAAAGCAGTATTGATACTTCTGATTGAATACCTTAGTACCCTCATCTCAAGTGATCATTTGGCAGGAAAAAAAGTATCCATGTGACAATGTATGTGTAGATGCATATGGATAGACAAAATCGGGTGTGTTCTAATGTTTTCTAACTGTGGGCAGCTTTCTCTCTCTTCTTCCTTTTTCTAGGCTTGTCATTTTTATGATGTTCATAATCCAGAAATTTCAAATTCTCTACCATAAGGGGAAGGTAGTACAGAAAGAAGGGAGTCATTTTCTAATTTTTCAAGCTATGTATCTAACACTTCAGGAGTTTTTTAACCAAATATGCACACAACAGATTAACATATATCCTTATAATGGGAGAAGGGCATTTCTCTTACACCACCATGTCTACCTGCCAACCAGGGCCATTGAACATGCAGGAATCTAATGAATATGAGAGGACTTTGTGACAGCTAAAGCAAACCCCAAAAAGTTCCCATCATCACCCTCTTAAGTTGTTTTTTGTTTGTTTGTTTGTTTGTTTGTTTTTTGAGAGAGAGTCTTACTCTGTCACCCAGGCTGGAGTACGGTGGTACAGTCTCGGCTCACTGCAACCTCCGCCTCCTGGTTTCAATCAATTCTCCTGCCCAGCCTCCTGAGTAGCTGGGATTACAGGCTCCTGCCACCACACCTGGATACTTTTTGTATTTTTAGTAGAGATGGGGTTTCACCATGTTGGCCAGACTGGTCTTGATCTCCTGACCTCAGGTGATCTACCCACCTTGGTCTCCCAAAGTGCTGAGATTATAGGCATGAGCCACGGCGCCCAGCTCTACACTCTTAAGTTTAACTCCCAGGAGTCACTGAACTAACCTCTATCTCTCCTGAGTTCATCAGTTTTCCTCATCTCACCCCCAACCTCTACCCTTGGGGCAATCCAAGGCTTGGTGTTTACTAGATAATACTTTCCTCTTTTGGTGTTTACCACATCCTGTGAGTTCGTTAGGGCAAGAATAACCTCATTTTTAAAATGTGAGACTTAAGGTAAAGTGACTTGCCCAAGGCCACATAGCTAGGAAGTGGCAGAACTGGTATTGAAGTACACTGAAGATTTTGGACAAATTCCAGGGCTCTAACTTCATTCAGCAGATAGTAGGCTCAAAACTAGTGTTCAAAGAGGTGATATAGACAGCAAAGTAAAACAGTTTCAGAGGAGAATTTAGAGAATTTTCAGGATGACAGATCCAGAAGTAATTATCAAAGGCATTCAGGGATAGGGGGACATCCTTCTACTGGGAGAAGTCCACCTTGTTCCTTCCCTACCAACTTGAAGTGAATGGAACCTGTCCCCTCAAGTAAAAGTCTCTGTGGGAAACCCTATTCATACCAGTGGTGTCAAGGTAGGAGCAGAGCTAGTGTAGGAACCTGCAGATGTGGATTGGGTCTGGACATACAGGGAAAAGTGCTTGGACCAAAATCTACTGATGTATTTTACTACTAACAGGGTCAGGTGCCCGCCTCACCTATAGGCTCTGACTAATTTTGCATTTCTGAATTGTGTGGTGTCTGCATCCTTGCTAATGAGCCTAGTCCTGTAAGTACATATGTATGTATATGTAGACCTGTGTGTGCATAGTCATTCATCCAACAAAAATTTACTGAGTGCCAGGCACTTTGCTAGGTGTTGGAGATAAGGCAGGGATCAGGGGGAAAGACATGCCACTGCCTTCATAGAGGTCCTAGTTGGGGAGACAGTAATCAAGTAAACAACTAAATAAAATAACTGGAAATCTGTACTATGTGGAAAAGAAACATGGTGCTGTAATCAATAATAATAGCAGGGTTGGGATGGGAATCTATCAGATACTATTCAGGTAAAGCCTTTTCAAGAAGGTGACATTTCTGCTGAGAACTGAAGGATGGGAAGGGACCAGCCAAGGGCTCCTCCTCAGCCTGAGGCCAGGTAAGAGGAGTTCTGGGAAGAGATGGGGGTAGGATGGCAGAGTGGTTGGAGTACTCAGTAAGCTTGGGTTCTGTTCCTGTTCTTTCTGTTCCGTTCCATCCTTGAAGGGCCTTCTCTTCCTTCCTGTACTCCTACCTGCCTGTCCCATCTCATTCCCTCCAGGGGCAAGGTACGGGTGTATCTTGTCCCCATCTTGAGCTGTTCACCGTTCTTCCCTGCCCATTCCTGTCTTCCTCTCCCTGCAGATCTCATGGAACCAAGGGATCGACTTGTGGTGGCATGAGCTCATGCAAGAGGCGGGGGGATGAGTGTGAGCCCGAGTGGTGTGATGCCGAGGACCCACTCTTCATCCTGTACACCAGTGGCTCCACAGGAAAACCCAAGGCAATGTGTGTGTGTGTGTGTGTGTGTGTGTGTGTATTATATAGGGGTAAGAAATAAGTTTCTGAGGAAATAGGTAATAAAATTATTTTTTTCCTATAACTCTAAGTTTTGGAAATGTAACATTGTCTTTTCTAAATCAAATTAAGACATAAATCCTCAATCTATAGGTGGTGAGGCCCAGGGTGAGACAATTCAGGTGGAGGATTTTATATGGCTGACATGGAAGTTCTTTCCCTATGCCCTCTTGATTTGGCTGAAGGAGAGCTATTCTGTTAACTCAAGCCCAAGGGTGGGCACAGAGATCCCTCTCGGGCTTCTGAGACTGTAACTCTTAGAGTTCAATTCATTCCACATGGCATACTGTTAACATGTAGTCCTCTGCCAGCGCACAATGTGGGAGCCAGAAACACTTAAGAAAACTCTGATTCTTCCATTGACTTGAAAGCAATGTCACTCTATTTTCTGCCCACCCAATTCCTAAATTATCTCCATAGGCTTTGAAATATCCCTCAGTGAGCCTTTAGAAACACAATTTTGGCCTCCCCTTCATAGAGATGGGGGTAAGAATGGAGTAAGCAGAGGGAATTATCTTTTTTTCCCCCACTCACTCTGATGGTGTGTAATTGGGTGTGTGGGCACACATACACAACAGAGGGACTATTAGATATGAGTGTGCTAGGAGTGTTCATGTGTGTGAGTGATGTGGGTGTCTCTGAAATACTATCTGATGGTGTTGGTGTGAATGATGGACTGATAGACATGTGTGTCATCAGGAGTGTGATCAAGGAGATGAGATGGAATCATGGAGAAAAGGAGATTGGAAGAGAGATGGATGCTGTGAAAGGGGTGGTGGCAGGGCTGGAATCCCTGAGGAGAATCTTCCTAGAGCTCTGCCCAGCCTCCATTTGGTGGTCCATAGGGGTACACATGAGGCCCTAACCTGTTCCCCATCTTTCCCACAGGGTGTGGTTCACACAGTTGGGGGCTACATGCTCTATGTAGCCACAACCTTCAAGTATGTGTTTGACTTCCATGCGGCGGATGTGTTCTGGTGCACAGCAGACATTGGTTGGATCACTGGCCATTCCTATGTCACCTATGGGCCTCTGGCCAATGGTGCCACCAGTGTTTTGGTGAGAAGGGAGCTGGGACCCATGGCCACCTGGCCTAGCGGGAGGATGGACAAGATTATCCTGGGTGACTGCCTCCCAAGGACACTTGGTCTAGAGGGAGGGGTACTTACACAATCATCTGTTTCCTGGAGAAAGAGAAATCCTGAGAGGGTTGTGTATCCTGACTAGGAAGGTATCTTGGTTTGTCTGGTCAGGGAGTGAAGATATGGTTGGTCAGAATGGGCAAAATACTGAACCTGAGGGAATAGTAGGGGGATGAATGGAAGGCCTATTGGGAAAGACTGGGAATGACCAGCCTTCATGGGTCAGTTTGAGGGGATTCCCACATATCCGGATGTGAGCCGCCTGTGGAGCATTGTGGACAAATACAAGGTGACCAAGTTCTACACAGCACCCACAGCCATCCGTCTGCTCATGAAGTTTGGAGATGAGCCTGTCACCAAGTGAGACCCCTTCCCAGTTGCTGCCCCATGGGTATCCCTCAGAGCTGGGTGCTGGCCTTTGTACAGTCTCTTCCTTTCCATTGTCCCAACTCCCTGACCTGGAATAGAAGATGGGGCAATAGAAAAACTTGGATATATGTGTCCTCCAGTAGCACTCAGAGCCTTCCTCTCTCCCATTCCCCTGCCCCAGGCATAGCCGGGCATCTTTGCAGGTGTTAGGCACAGTGGGTGAACCCATCAATCCTGAGGCCTGGCTGTGGTACCACCGGGTGGTAGGTGCCCAGCGCTGCCCCATCGTGGATACCTTCTGGCAAACAGAGACAGTGAGTGAAGGGTTCAGAAGGCTGGGGCTCAGGGACAATGCAGGAAGATTGACTCAAATTTCTCATCTCTGACTTCTACAGGGTGGCCACATGTTGACTCCCTTTCCTGGTGCCACACCCATGAAGCCTGGTTCTGCTGTGAGTGACGCTCCCCTGGCTGGTCTTGGGCTAGGCAGGGATAGTGTCTTGGGGCATTTAGCCTAGCTAGACAGTGGAGAACTGGACTGATATGTGTGAGGAATTTGGGGTTCTGGAGCTCCTTGGGAGTTGTGTCAGAGTTGCCTCACTCCTCTTCTTGGGTTCTGTGTCCTGTTTGCTTCTAGACGTTCCCATTCTTTGGTGTAGCTCCTGCAATCCTGAATGAGTCTGGGGAAGAGTTGGAAGGTGAAGCTGAAGGCTACCTGGTGAGGCCCTGGCCCTTGTGAGTCTTTAAGAAGAGGGGGAAAGGGTCTGCCAAGGGTACTTTGCTTTAGAGTTAATAACCTAATCTCTCCTGGTAGCTGCTTAGGACTGAATGAAGCTTCATGGCTGGAGGTTTGCTCACTGAGAGACCCTGGAGGGGACCCTGGATACTTTGCCTGCATCTCTCCCTTTTGGTCCATAAGTCTCTTAAGGGCCTTTTAAGGGTCTGCTCAGATTCCTGATGGTATCTTTTTGGGTCTGGAAGATTTAGTCCCATCTTCTTTTGACAAACATTCTAGAGAAAGGAGGCTTCATAACATAGTGAAAAATCATTTAGGATCTGGAGTCACCCTGCCTGGGTTCAAATCCCAGCTGTGCCACTTTTGTGACCTCAGATAAGTTACCTAACCCCTCTGAACCTACATTTTCTGATTTGTGAAATAGGGTTAAAATGGTGCCTCTGGCTGGGTGCAGTGGCTGACACCTGTAGTCCCAACACTTTGGGAGGCTGAGGCAGGTGGATCACCTGAGGTCAGGAGTGCGAGACCAGCCTGGCCAACATGGTGAAACCTTGTCTCTACTAAAAATACAAAAATTAGCCAGATGTGGTGGTGGACATTGGTAATCCCAGCGACATGGGAGGCTGAGACAGGAGAATCACTTGAACCCAAGAGGTGTAGGTTGCATTGAGCCGAAATCATGCCATTGCACTCCAGCCTGAGTGACAAGAGCAAAACTCCGTCTCAAAAAAAAAAAAAAAAAAAAAAAAAAAATAGTGCCTTTATCTCCTATGGTTATTTGCTTGAGTTAGATAATCCATGTGAAGGGATTAGCAGAGAAACTAACAATTAATACTTGATAAACATCAGCTGTTGTGATTATTGTATTTGTACTTGTAGGAGCCTCACCTGTCACTTCAACCCCACCCCATTTTACTTCCCCAAGGGCAAGTTAGTAACAGGGGCAGGAGGTACATCCAGGCCTTCTGACTCAGCCTAGAATTCCATCCATTCCATCAATCTGCTGCCAAAGAATGTTACTGATAGGGCAATAATTATTTACTTGTGTGTGTGTATCACTTTTTTTTTTTGAGACAGTTTTGCTCTTGTTGCCCAGGCTGGTGTGCAATGGCACAATCTCGGGTCACCACAACCTCTGCCTCCCGGGTTCAAGAGATTCTCCTGCCTCAGCCTCCCGAGTAGCTGGGATTATAGGCATCCACCACCACGCCCGGCTAATTTTTTTTGTATTTTTAGTACAGTCAGGGTTTCTTCATTTTGATCAGGCTAGTCTTGAACTCCCGACCTCAGGTGATCTGCCTGCCTCAGCCTCCCAAAGCTCTGGGATTATAAGCGTAAACCACCATGCCTGGCTGGGTACCACTTTTTAAAAATGGCTGTTTTCATTTGTATCAAACTGCACCTGCTTTCTGAAGGATTACTCAAAAGGAGACACAAATTTACTAAACACTTAATAATAGAACACTGGGCTAGGCAATTTCCACATAGTATTAATTTAATCCTCACAGTAACTTTGGAAGACAGAAATTATTTTCTCTGATTTACAGATGAGGATCCTGAAGTTCAGCGCTCAGAGAGGTAAAGTTACTTCCCTGAGGTCACCTAGCTAGTAAGTGGTACAGCTGGGATTCCAAGGCAGGATCATCTGTCTCTAAAGCCTGTACTTTGTCCTACTTCTCAGGAATGGTATTCAGGACACTTTTCCCCAGGTTTAGAAAAGCTGTAATTATCTTTCAGTAAGACAGCATAGCAAATGTGATCACTGTCCCTTCCTCACTCCCCAGGTGTTCAAGCAGCCCTGGCCAGGGATCATGCGCACAGTCTATGGGAACCATGAACGCTTTGAGACAACCTACTTTAAGAAGTTCCCTGGATACTATGTTACAGGAGATGGTAAGCCTTAGCTATCCCCTTCTTGCACCTCCCACTAAGACATGTACCTTCAACTTCCATTTTCAGGAAGAGTTGGTGTGTTGCTATAAAAGAGTACCTGAGACTGGGTGACTTATAAAGAAAAAAGATTTATTTTGAATCATCATTCTTCAGGCTGTACAGGAAGTATGGTGCTGGTATCTGCTTCTGGGGAGGCCTTAGGTAGCTTCCAATCATGGCAGAAAGTGAAGGGAGAGCCAGTGTATGACATGGCAAGAGGGGAAGCAAGGGAGAGAAGGAGGAGCTGGCAGCCTCTGTTAAAAAAAACAGATCTTGCATGAACTCATAGAGTGAGAACTCACTCATTACTGCAAGTACAGCACCAAGCCATTCATGAAGGATCTGCCCCCCATGACCAAAACACCTCCCACCAGGCCCCACCTCCAACACTGGGGATCACATTTCAACATGAGATTTGGCAGGGACAAACATCCAAAATAGATCAGTTGGTTAGGAGTAAAGAAAATCAGAAAAGAATGTGTCCTACATGTCAGTATCTGGTATCTAGCCAGAGCTACAGAGAAGACTGTAAGGGCAGGAATGAGTATAGCAGGAGGGGTCTCAGGATGGTGCCATCTGAACTTTGATGTATGAGGAAAGATGTACAATGTATGCTCCTGTGTTGAAAGAGGTGGGGCATGTGGCAGTACATAGTATTATGACATATTTGTCTCCATGTTTGGAGCCTGTGTTTGTCCATCTATTCATCCACCAATCCATTCATCCATAAGATCTGAGCACCTACTTTGTCTAGGCACGGATCTAAGCACAGGGGATATTATCATGAATAATGTAGTCAAAGTCTCTTCCCTCATGGGAATTCTAGTAAGGGGAGACAGACAATAAGCCCAGCAAACAAATAAATAAGCTTATCTTAGGTAGAGATAAGTGCTATGAAGAAAAATAAACAGGGTAACATGATAATGAGTGTTTGCAGGGATGGCTACTGAACATAGAATAGTCAGAGAATACTTCTCTGAAGTGACATTAGAGCAGAGACCTGAAGCCCGAGAAGGAAACAGGCATAATCTAGAGTAAAAGTGTTCTGCGCAGAGGGACACGAGCTTGAGATGTCTGAGGAATGGACTGAAGCCTGTGTGGCTGGAGTGTAGCAAGCAAAGAGAGGAATATTATATGACGTTGGAGGTGTACGTAATATAGGGAGGGTAGAAAGAAAAAAAGAAAAGAAAACGTAATATAGGGAGAGTCTTGTGGGCCATGGTGAGGAGTTTGAATTGTATTCAAAGTACAGTGGGAAACCTTGTGGGGTTTTAAGCAGGGGAGTGCTAAGAACTGATTTACTGTTTAGAAAATAACTTTGGCTGGGCACAGTGGCTCACGCCTGTAATCCCAGCACTTTGGGAGGCAGAGGCAGGTGGATCACTTCAGGTCAGAAGTTCAAGACCAGCCTGGCCAACATGGTAAAACCCTGTCTCTAAAAAAAAAAAAGAAAGAAAAAAAAGAAAATAACTTTGCCTTTTGGTGAGTATACTAGTTATCTATTGCCATGGAACAAATTATCCCAAAAGTTGGGAACTTAAAATAACAAATATTATCTCATAGAGTTTCTGAGGATCAGGAGTCTGTGAACAGTTTAGCTGGGTAGCTCTCATTCCGGGTCTCTGTGGGTTTCAGTCAAACTGTTGGTAGGGGCTATAGTCATCTGAAGATCTGACTGAGCCTGGAGGACCTATGTTCATGCTCACTTGCGTGCTTGTTAGCAGGAATCCTCAGTTCCTCACCTCACCATAGCACTGCTCACAACATGGCACTGGCTTACCCCACAGGAAATGATCTGAGACAACACAACCAAGACAAGCTAGATGTCTTCTACAACCTAATTTCAGAAGTGACATCCTATCACTTCTGCCAAATTCTGTTGATGACACAGACTAACCCTAGTACAATGAGAAGAGGACTGCCAGGGCTATGAATACCAAGAGGCAGAGATCAGCGGGGCCATCTAGGAGGCTGGCCACCATAGAGGGCAAGAGTGGAAGCAGAAGACTTGTTAGAAGGCTATTGCAGAGGATGTGGCAGTTTGGTAATCTGGATCAGGTATCCTACTGTAGGGTTTTTAATTAGTAGGTTTTGCATTTCTTCCCAGGCTGCCGGCGGGACCAGGATGGCTATTACTGGATCACTGGCAGGATTGACGACATGCTCAATGTATCTGGTGAGGGCCAGGGGCCACCTTCCCATATCATTAACTCTGCTCCTCTGGCAACACCCAGTGGATGCCTTCCACGAGAGCCCACAAATGTCCTTTGGCCAGACCATGTACTAACTACAGCATTCAGTTCTGGGCCCAGGTTTTAGAGGAGTCGTGAACACTGGAATGTACCTGGAGTAGGGGAACTGGGATGGTGGGGTGACTGAAAGCATGTCATGTGAGGAGTGAATGAAGGGCCTTCTCCGTTTGATCAGATCAGGACTGCCCTGTGGGTACAGATGAAGCAGGGGCTGGGGCAGAGGCTGGGATCTCTCTCATGGTGTTTCCTTTCTCTTGACAAGGACACCTGCTGAGTACAGCAGAGGTGGAGTCAGCACTTGTGGAACATGAGGCTGTTGCAGAGGCAGCTGTGGTGGGCCACCCTCATCCTGTGAAGGGTGAATGCCTCTACTGTTTTGTCACCCTGTGTGATGGCCACAACTTCAGCCCCAAGCTCACCGAGGAGCTCAAGAAGCAGAGTGAGGAGCCTCCCTGGGCAGGGACTATAGGGTCTGTCTTGGAGGCCCAGTTATCACTGCAAGTTGTTGGGGGAGGGGCTAGAGTGAGTTGCTCCCCAAACCACAAACAGATTCCGGAGGGCCCCATGGGTTGATTGCCTTCTTCCTGTTCAGTCTCTGCTAGTCTCCCACTAGGATAATAATAGCCAACATTTATAGAATACTTCATGCCACCACTAGGCTAAGTGGTTTAAATGAATTACCCCACTTAATCCCTATAGTCACCTCCATGAAACAGATCTTATTGTTACCTTCATTCTAAAGATGATGAAACTGAAACTCATAGAAGGTAAGTCACTTGCCCAAGGCCTCTAGAAAGGTGGCATTTAAACGCTAGCAGGCTCATTCTACAGCCTGAGTTCCATAAGCTAAAACAAGAGAGTAAAGAGACATTGTGTTGAGAGCAAGAGAAGCAGTGATCCTGAGGCTGTCTCTGGGCAGGGCCTTGAAAGGAAACAGGTGGGGGAACAAAGCCATCTTTACTTTGGTTTTTGAAAGTCTGGCTAAGGGTGCTAAAAATGTTTGATGATTTGCTGGTTACAGTTAGAGAAAAGATTGGCCCCATTGCCACACCAGACTACATCCAGAATGCACCTGGCTTGCCTAAAACCCGCTCAGGTATGTTCAGAGGCCTCCATGGATTAGGATGGGCTGAGGTCTGGTGGCGGGGTGTGTGTGGATGAAAGCCTTTGGCAGGGCTGGGGTGGGTCAGTCCTTTCACCAAGTTACTAGAAGTCTGTGGTGCCCCAGGGAAAATCATGAGGCGAGTGCTTCGGAAGATTGCTCAGAATGACCATGACCTGGGGGACACGTCTACTGTGGCTGACCCGTCTGTCATCAGTCACCTCTTCAGCCACCGCTGCCTGACCATCCAGTGAACATGATCCTGACCTTTACCCAAGATTCCCCCTGCTTGGCTCTACAAACTTTTGCTCATCCTCCTCGCCCCCTCAGGAGTGCTGAGGGCCAGTACTGACACACACTGCCCTCCCTTGACCAGCTGTCTGGGACCGGAAACCAGCTTTGTCCCCGTGTGGAGACAACTTCCTTTGACTGCCAGGCAGAAGGGACAGGGCCCAGGTCGGCCTCAGTCTACTATGCCCCCAGACTGCAGAGCTCTCAGAACCCAGAACAGGGATAAAAAGGCTACCTCTCCAACCCAAGTTAAGTGTTCAGAGGGGATGTGAGGGCCTCCACTGAAGCAGGGAGGCAGCTGTGTAATCCTATGTCAGCTCTCTTAGGAACCACCAGTACTTATACTGGGCATGCACTTGTCCTTAAAAACAGTGGCTTGTGAGTCCAGGAACAATTTATTATTTTTAAAATATTTTGCTGCTCCTTCTGTTCTGGGTCTGAATTCCGTTTTGTGTCAGATGCCAGTACTGTCTGCCCATTTGCTCCAGGGGCTGTGTGGGTAGATTCAGTCTCCAGAGGGTATTCAGATTATCTGCTTCTTTGAAGGAGTAAATGTGTTTTGTTCCTAGGGCCAGAGGAGCTTGTCTTCCTTGTCCTCTGTTCCCCCCCTCCCCTGAACAGAACTCTGCCCATGGAGACATTCTCAGATGAAATTCTGGGGTTTTTTTTGCCCCAGTCAGGCTCAAGCCCTGTGGTTGTAGGAATAAAGCCTGTGATCTCAAGAAGATGACGAATTGTTTTCTTAGGTATCTGTGCACTGAGGCTGTATATACATTAGTGACAGATACGAAGGGGAGGGGTATTTCCTAGGACTACCCCCAATATCTTCCTTCTAGAACTTTTGGTTTGGGCAGAGCCAAGGAGGCTTCACTGATAGGCCCTTTGACAAGCCCCTGAGCTAAGCAGGAAAGTGATTGAAGCCAGTTCACTGGCAGGAGGGAACATGTCTCATCATGGTTGGGACCATGGTTAGAACATGTTATATCCCATTTATGTTCCATGATGGTTTCCTTCCCTCCTAGGCTCCTGCCAGGGAATCTCTTTCCTCCCTATGATCCAGTGGGAGCATTAGTGGGTGGCTAAGGATTGAAACTTCAGGGTCCCACCTGTAGAGTCTGGGTCTAGGGAGACCCTGATTATAGCCCAGTCACTTCCCCTGCTCTAATACACTTTAAGTGGGCTGATGTAGGTTACAGCTCCATTCTCCCTTCTATGCACAAAGTAAGGAATCACTGAATCAGCAATGCAGCTTTATTTAAGGCAGAATTGGGGAAAGGCTATGCCCCTCCACTCTCCTTCCTCCTACCACTCAGTCCTATCCCAAGTCAGGCACTGGAACCTGCTGAAAAGGCTGTAAGGGGCTGGCAGAAGTGGGGCAGGGTTCATGGACCTTTACCTCAGAGCAGCTTCCCCTCAGCTGTACCCACACACCAAGGATTTGGGGCCTCTAGATCTCATCTAAGGGAAACACAGCTTTTCTGGTCCTCAGATGGAGAGCTGGGGGAAAGTATCAGCATTTACCCTTCCATAAAGACTCTGGAGGTCTTTAGGAGGACAGCCCCTCAGGAGGGCTAGGCGAGGAATGACAAATACAGGGGAAAGAAGGTCCTGTGGCCTGATTGTGCCCTCACACAGGGTATGGGTTGTCCAGGACTGCCACTCCTGCTGCCACACCACCATCTGCATGCTCGATGGCTTTGGTTCGAAGTAGATGCCCCACGTGCTTGTTCATCATGAGTGTCTTTCCCTGCCTATAGGAATGGAAGCAGGAGACACACATCACCAGGACTCAGCCACAAACCCAGGACCTTCCCTCGTCCCCACTGAGCAGTACATGGGTAACTATACCCAAGGAAGTGCTAGGTTTTTAGAGCCTCTATTCGTCTCTGGAATCTCCTTCTAGCCCTAGATTGTCAAAGTATGTTTTCTGAGTCCTCTTTGTACTATTTGGAGTTTTCTTCACAGTTGCAAAGCACTTCTCATCAGGGCTTCATTTGACACCCTGGTGAGGTGGGCAGGCCTTGGGTCCTTGGCCTCATTTAATAGATAAGGAAACAGGTAACAAAGCTAGGGATTGGCAGAGCTGGCACTGAAGCCCAGGATTCCTGACTCTTTCCAGTGTTCCCTTTAGGCTTACTTGGCTGGCACTCTTCCAAGCAGGCAGTGGAAAGAGCTTCTGCTGACTGGCTCACCTGACATAGACTCCAAAGATGCCTAGCTCTGAAATGCACTGGACCACTCGGACAGGGCTGCCAGGCCGTAGCAGGCAATTCTCAAAAGGCTCAGGTTCGATCTTCTCCATGAGGATGTAGGAGGCCCTCTCCTCACTGTCCTTCAGCCGCTTCAGGGCCTGCACCATTTCCTCCCCATATAGGTTGTTACCTGCAATGAAACTGGCCAGTCACCCTGGATCCTCTGCTTACCTTCTCCATTCAATGCCCTCACTTCTGGGGCCACATGGGCAAGTCAGCAGCCTCAGTTCCTGGCACCAGCTCGGTGAAGCCAGAGCTTATCTGGCTCCCCCAGAAGGGAAGCTCACTTTGACAGGAGAGCCCATGCTCATGTGGTGAACACAGCTTCCATCACACTGCTTTGCCCTGGCTTTCCTCCTATCTATGGCTGTTCCTTCTCAAGCTCCATTACTGGCTCCTTCTCTTAAATGCTGGGGCCCCAGAAGAATTGGTCCTCCATGCTTGCTCTCTCCTCCATGTACCTTTTCCCAGGTTTCTCCTATTCCCAAGGCTCCATCTATACCCTAAAAATTGTTAACTTCCAAATCTTTTTTTTTTTTTTTTGAGACGGAGTCTCGCTTTGTCACCCAGGCTGGAGTGCAGTGGCGTGATCTCAGCTCATTGTAACCTCTGCCTCCTGGGTTCAAGTGATTCTCCTTGCCTCAGCCTCCCGAGTAGCTGGGACTACAGGCACATGCCACCACACCTGGGTAATTTTTTGTATGTTTAGTAGAGACGGGGTTTCACTGTGTTAGCCAGGATGGTCTTGATCTCCAGACCTCGTGATCCGCCTGCCTCGGCCTCCCAAAGTGCTGGGATATACAGGTGTGAGCCACCGTGCTTGGCTACTTCCAAATCTTTAATGCAGGCTCCCTGCTTAGACATCATATGACTGTCCCACAGGACCCCAAACAAACTCAACTTGTCTAAGCAGAACTCATTACTTCTGCCTGAACCTACCCCTCCTGGACCTTCCTACTCCCAGTCAGGCAAAAGGCATCCCTGAGTCATATTTAACACCCCCTCCTGGACCTTCCTACTTCCAATCAGGCAAAAGGCATTCCTGAGTCATATTTAACTCTTCCTTTCCACTCCCCCTCTCACTATCTAGGACATGTCTCTCCAGTTGGCTCCACAGTCATAGCCCTAGCTCAGGCCTCTGCATTGCTCTTCTGAACAACTGTATCAGCCTCTTCCATTGTCTCTCTGCTACCAAGGTCTCCCCCTCATTCCAGGACATCTTCTACAACACAGAAACTTTGTAAATTTTACAAGTTCCCACCACTGCTAACTACTTGAATCCTGGATCAATGCATCCCTTCCCTGCTTAAAACTCTCTAATGGCTTCCTACTACCCTTAAGATAAAATCTAATTTCTCAGTATATATTCCATGCCCTTTATAATCAGGATGAAAACCATTCTTCCTGCCTAAATCCCTGTCCCCTCCCAGCTCCCCTTCCAGCCTCACCAGTTTCTCATTAACCTCCAAACATATCACACTTTATGGCCCAGTGCCTTTGCTTGAGGTTGTCCCTTCTTTATGGAACACTTTTCCTCCTTTCCACCTGAGAAATTCCTACCCACCTCTTAAGACAAAGATTTAAAAAAATCCTCTGCTCTGGGTCTGTGAGGCAGATATGACCCCTGACCTCAAGGAGTTTCAAACTAGAAAGGAAAACAGACATGTATTCTCTCCAACCTCCTAATATGACCCTACCCCACTTCCCAACAATCTACCCACAGGCACCTCAGGTTAAACTTGTCCAAACCCTTCAGTGATAGTTAATCAGATTCCTCTGTGCTCCCATACTTGGTCACAGGGTCTTAAGGGACACTGTCCAACATGTGACCTGTGTCAGTTTCAATAGTATCCCCCATGCCTGGGACTGTGCCCATAGTAAATGCCAGTGAGCACTGGCCATGGCCTGCTAGTCCCTTTCATTGAGGAGCCCTGCAAAGGGGGGATCCACCTACCTCCACCCTCTCTCTGGGGCTTTAGCACAAACCGGCTAGGGGCAGCAAGGGCCTCAGCAATGGCCTGGTCTCCTTCTTCACCCTGGCGGGAGGCAGAAGGCAGTTATCAGAAGTTTAAAGGCGAAAGACGCAAGAGCTTAGGTCCAGCTGGTTGTGCAGAGCAGCATCAGAGAAAGAGCAGGAAGGGGAACAGACATAAGTTCCTTCAGGTGGGATGCTATCATCTGGATGACACTCCCAACAAACCCCCTGCAGTGGCAGATGCAATGAGAACAGGCCGTTCTTTAGCAACAGCTCAGGGCTCTGCAGCAAGCAGCCTGGTACATTTCTCAATTCTTGCTACCTGCCTTAGTCCCTTCCCCTGGTTACCATCCTCATCTTTACCTTTGCTGAAGGAGCTTACAATGGATTCCAGTCTCTATTCTTCCATCATGAGGCTGCCCTTCTGCCTAGAGTTCTGGGGGTTCTCCAGAGCATCACCAACCCTTGTCACCATGCCAGCTCCAGCCTCCCCAACACATTGGGTTCTAGGTCTCTGCTACCTAGAAGGCCTGTGGTCGGAGAAACAGGCTGGCCACATACCATGTCCAGTGAGTAGAGGCCAGCAAAGGTGGCACGGAGGCGGGCCACAGCCTCAGGCTGGCCAGGGAGCAACATCTCCAGCATGCCCGCCCTGCTCAGCTCCTGCTGGACCTTCTTAGTCCCAGCTAGCTGGGTGGCAATGTCTGGGCACTTGACAGCACATGACCTCTCCAGCAGCAGACGTGCTTCCCAGTTCTGCAGAGGGAAGAAGGCAAAAGGAATTCAACTTTATTTTACTTCAGCTGACCTTTACCGAATATCCATTAGGTGCCAGGTATGATTTATATTTTCACTCTCATGATCACCCAGGATCATTGCAACATCCTTGTGAGCCAGGTGTGATATGTTATAGATATGTATCATTTTGCCAGACTGTGAGACCCCCAAAAAGGCAAGACTCCCCCAGTCTGTGGGAAAAAACAGAAGGTGTAAGGGTGTAGAGAAAACTGATGAGTCAGCTTCCTAGTGTTCCATACTTGTTACCATGGCCTACAGGATCCTTCAGGACCTGGCTCCTGTCTACTTTTTCAACCTTGTACCATCCCTGACTCCTCGTCTCCTGCAATCTAGCCACACAGTCCTGTCATTCCTCAAATCGCAAACCTCTTTCCCTTCTCAGGGCCTGCACTGATTTTCCCTTAGCCTGAAACCCCCTTCCTTTCAGCTTTCCCATGTGTAGCTGGATCCTTACCATCCTTAAGTCTCAGTTCAATGTCACCTTTTCAGAGAAGGCTTCCCTGTCAACTCTATTTAATGTGGGTTTCCCATAATTCTCTATCTTTTCACCCAGTTGTTTCATTCAAAGCAGTTACCTGGAACTAAAACACATACACACACACACACACACATGCAATTTTTTTTTCTATTTTTGTTTACTTTTTTTGGTTTTTTGAGACGGTCTTGCTCTGTCACCCAGGCTGGAGTGTAATGATGCAATCTTGGCTCACTGCAACCTCCACCTCCCGGGCTCAAGTGATCCTCCCTCCTCAGCCTCCCAAGTAGCTGGGACTATAGGTGCACGACACCACACCCAGCTAAGTTTTGTATTTTTTGTAGAGATGGGGTTTTGTATGTTTCCCAGGCTGGTCTTGAACTCCTGAGCTCATGCAATCCACCCACTTAGGCCTCTCAAAGTGCTGGGATTATAGGTATGACACACCGTGCCTGGCCATATTTTTGTTTACTTTCTGATACCCACCTCTCTGACCAGACTGTGAGCTCCGTAGCACAGGGCTCTTATCATTTGCCTCATTTTCTCTTGTATCTCCAGTGGCCAGCACAGTTCCTGGCACTTTGTAGGTGCTCAGTAAATATTTTTTATTGTTGCTGAGTAAGGTGAAATTTGAGTGGGGTTCTGAAGGACGGGTAGAGTCTGACAAGTGAGACTCAATGGGGAAGGGCTATTCAGGCTAAGAGAATAATACGAACAAAGGCCTCAAGTGGGTGATCATAGGATCAATGGTTTATCATCACAAGAGCTGAGGGTATAAAAGGCAAGGAAACAGCAGGGAATCATGCCTCCCAACTCCGGTTCCCATTCTCATGCAATAAGGAGACAGTCTGTCCTTGGCTCCAGACCACTGCAAACTGCACACGGCAGGATCAAGTCTCTCCTGTGACCCCCTGCCTGCCACACACACCCAATGCTGTCCTTCCTTTGGTACTACTGGTCCACCTGTGGCACCTTCACCTTATCTTCATCAATAACCCCAGGCACCCAACTACTAGTCTGGCATTCCACACAGAATCACAGGTGACCAGAACATCAGAGAGAAACCCAGAGAAATATTCCATTATGTTAGACGCAGGAAAGCAAAACCAAAGATAAGCAAGGACTTGCCCAGGGTTACCTAGCAAGCCACTAAGCCTTGCAGATCTATCTCCACGTCTAAACCTGGTCTGAGCTCTCAGTTCCCTAAAAATGTTTACCTCTTTAAATGCTACTTTCCTTCCTTGTTACCTCAAACTCTTCTAAGTTTTCTTTGTCCTGTTGAGAAATCTGGACCTATTTTCCCAATAGACAGTTTCTCTCTCCTCTAGTCAGCAAGTTGCCAACACTGTTGACCACCTATCTAAAGAAAAGGATGTTCTATAGAGATGCCACCTCTGTGGAGCTCCCCCATACAGAGTTCAACCCTGGGGGGAGTCCGAGATGAATTACCAGACCTAGAAGGAGCCCCCTCGATTTTCTAGTGTAGCTCCTCCATTTCAAAGAAACAGAGCTAGAAAGGGTTAGGAACCTGCCCATCATCACAAAGAGGCAGTCAAGCTCATGACCTCCAGTTCACTGCCCATGTTATTATTATTGTTATTAATTTTGAGACGGAGTCTCTCTCTGTCACCAGGCTGGAGTGCAGTGGCGCAATCTAGGCTCAGTGCAACCTCTGCTTCCCGGGTTCAAGTGATTCTCCTGCCTCAGCCTCCCAAGTAGCTGGGCCCATGGGCGCCCAGCTAATTTTTGTATTTTTAGTAAAGACGGGTTTCACCATGTTGGCCAGGATGGTCTCGATCTCTTGACCTTGTGATCTGCCCATCTCGGACTCCCAAAGTGCTGGGATTACAGGCATGAGCCACTGCACCCGGCCTGCCCATGGTATTTCTAAATCTATTTCCTCCTTTATTGTCTCCCAGCTGAGAGCAGAGCTTCTTAGCCTGTCCATGATGTGCATGTTAGGAGCACAGGAGAAAAGTGGGAATATCATCAGCCTGAAAGTCAGAAAGCCTGGGAACTTCCCGTGGGACCTTAGAGAAGCCTCTCCATCTCTCTAAACGTTAGTTTATCCATCTGTATAATGGGGACAATTATATACCTCACAGAGTGGTTGTAAGGGTTCAATGAAATAATGGATGTGGAAAGTAATCATGAAACTACACGGTAGGATAGCAAAATGAGGTGATTAATGAATGAGGAGATGACAAAACTTTCTGATTCAGATAAAGGAGAGGTAAGAGTTGGCAGAAAGAAAATGGTCAGCAGTATGCTGGAAGTGGCTTACATCAACTAGTGAGAGCTGAATGTTGTTAAACATTTGCCAGCACATCTCTGGAAACAGTGTAAATGGCTGAAGCTCTGTGGATTCCTGAGGATTCAAATTCTAGAAGACTGTGTTTGTTGAGTGAGAGGTAGCAGAAGGCTTGAGGAAGGACAGGAGGTTCTAGCAGCAAGCTCCCCAGGAAAGAACTGAAGTGAGGACTCAGGAAAACCTAGGTTGTTAGAAGCCTGAGTTGGGTCTCCATGGAGCTCTTGTGGGTCCCAGGAGGCAAAGAACGGTCTCAAAGAAAATACCAACCTGTAGACTGTACTGACGAGGCATGTAGCCATCCCGGAAGTAAACCACAGCAATTTCCTGGCCATCCCTAGAACACAGGATGGAGAAAGCTACTGTGTTAAATTATAACTGATATGTTCAGTGGTTCAGTCTATTTCAGGGTGCATCAAGATGAATCTGGCTTTTTCAAAATTCAGCCCACAGTGGGAGCCTGGTCAGGAGTTCACTGGAACCAGTGAAAGTAGATAGCCACACCATCAGGGCTTCCACTGAAAACAGGGAGGTGTGCAGCGTGGAACACTTTAGAATATTCCAGATTTAGAGTCATTCTAAGAAGGCCAGAAGGAACAAGAAGGTAACTAGAATCAAATTAGGTAAATGCATAAAAATGTTGGCTAGAAATTACCGAGCAGCAGAATCATACTGCCATGCGTAGTAAAACACACTTTGTATTTCCACAGCTGAAATGAGGATTATTATTATTATTTTTTGAGATGGAGTCTTGCTCTGTTGCCCAGGCTGGAGTGCAGTGGTACGATCTCAGCTCACTGCAGCCTCTGCCTTCTGGGTTCAAGCAATTCTCTGCCTCAGCCTCCCGAGTAGCTGGGACTACAGGTGCCCACCACCATGCCCAGTTAATTTTTGTACTTTTAGTAGAGACGGGGTTTCACCATCTTGGCCAGGCTGGTCTTGAACACCTGACCTTGTGATCCACCTGCCTCGGCCTCCCAAAGTGCTGGGATTACAGGTGTGAGCCAGCGCGCCTGGCCTCTGAAAAAAATGTTAATGGCAGGGGTGAAGGTGGGAAATGCAAACATGTAAAATTATGAGTCTGGTTACAAGACACAGACTTTTTAAACTTCTTTCCCTTTTCTTTGACCTATTTGATATTGTCTAGTTTATCTAAAAGTAAGTTAACTGCTTTGTTTTAATAAAAGCACATTTTGAAAAACAGTGAATGGTGTTGTGAAATTCCATGGATAGTCTTAATTTTAACAATCACAAAGTTCTAGGTCTAAATATGTATGCTGCAATGGTACCCAAATATGTAGCACTCAATCTACCTGATGGTGGCCCCTAGAGAGAAGGATAAGACTTGGCTTGGAACATAAATCCAGGCCTGAGCTCAGAGAGTGGCATCCAGACCAATCACAGAATAAGCCAGCTGCTCCTCTTCCTCCCTGACTGCCCAGCTCAGCTTCTCAGGCCTGACCTGACCTTACTAAGAGGGACAAGAAAACTTTTGGGAAGTTAGGGCATATGAAAACTAAGATGATCTCTAAGAAGAACCTGATCCAGAATGTCAACAGCTCTGATAGAAGCAAGAGCTTGGCTGGTTTTCTCCAAAATTTTCTGAGAGGGTGAGATATTTCAGAAATTAGGAGAGAAGGAAGCAAGCCATCGCATCTCCCAGAAGAAAGAATCATTTGGGGGAAGAGGGTGGCAGGATGAGTTTCATAAAGCAGCCTTCCACTGGATTCTTGGGAATGCTTACACAAACAGCCTTCGGTCTTGGTCCAGAGATCCCTTTTCAGAGATAGCTTCAAATCTTCGTCGGATCACGTGGATGTTCCTGGGGAAAATGGTCAAGAGCCAGAGGGAACGGATGCTATGTTTTGGGTGCCCCCCCCACCAGAATCTTGGAGCCATACCTAGAAGTCCCCCTTCCTTTACTTACTTGGCCAGTAGCTCATTCTCTATGGCACGCTGGTCAAATATATTTCTTTCCTTCTCTTGAGCAATCAGTAGCACCAGAGCACTGGGGAAAGAGCACAGGTAGCCCAAGGCTACTACAGAACTTGTTCTTCCTTTGTTTCTCCCCTCAACCCCCACACTGCCCCGCCTCCAGGAATAAGAATAAGAACACAGCTTCCCTGAAAGACAATATGTTCCCTGGAATAAGAATAGAACACGGCTTCCCTAAAACAGCAGATGTTCCCTCTCTCAGGAACCCTGGGATTGCCTCAGGCATAGACACCTCATGCTATGATTTCCTGAAAATAGAAAACTTCAAAAATGAAGATGCCTCGGACCCTTCTCCAACGGGCAGACGAAATATTGTAATGATGTCATGGGTTGATGAATTTCTGTGCAAATTAAAATTTAGTTTTAAAACCATTCTCAACCAAGAGAACTTTTTCTTAGAACTTAACATAATAATTCTAAAATCTCTCTGGAAGAGTAAACAAGTGGGAGTATTGAGGAAAATTTTATAAAAGAACAATGCAGGGGGTCAGGGGCTAATGGCTCTATTACTAGATTGTAAAGGATACAAAAAGGGGTGTGGTTCTTACATAAAATGGAACCCTACAGAAACCCACAGCGCCAACTACAAACAAGGCATTATCTCCTGGTGCCTCCCAAGGTTCCTATAAGGTACACAGGGCCACGTTTGATCTCAGAGTATTAATGAGATTGCTAGGGCTTATATGGCCTGTGTCTCTGATTATTCATGTATTTCTTAAAGAGGCAGGGGCTTAAGGACTCAGGGAAAAGCTTATGCCAGAGCACTATCTGTTTGGCTGTCAGCTAAGATAGTTCCATTGTCAAAGATAGGTTCAGTCCCCTAACACATTCTTAGGGTGAATGCTCAGCAGTACCAAACTCCATTTTTTTCCTCTTACATTTTATTTATTTAATTTTTTTTGGAGACTTAGTTTCCCTCTGTCACCCAGGCTGGAGTGCAGTGGCGCAATCTAGGCTCACTGCAGCCTCTGCTTCCTAGGTTTCAATGATTCTCCTGCTTCAGCCTCCCGGGTAGCTGAGATTACAGGGGTGCACTACCATGCCTGGCCAGTTTTTCTATTTTTAGTAGAGATGGGTTTTCACTATGTTGGCCAGACTGGTCTCGAACTCCTGGCCTCAGATACATCCCCCCTCAGCCTCCCAAAGTATTAGCATTACAGGCGTGAGCCACCGCAACTGGCCTCCATACTCCGTTTTTGCTGTGGCTGTACTGCTTTGTGCCTGTGGCTTCCTCCTGAGACCCATGGAACGCTAGGCTTTGGCTTAGGATGCTAAGTGTATATTCCCTGACCTCCTCTACTTGGCCTCTCTTGTCTATCTCTGCTTCTCCTGACCTTGGCTGAACTTGGACTAAACTCTGTTTGTCTGACTCCTTTCTGCTTAGCCAAAATCCAGGTCTTAGTAAGTCCCCCTCTCCTGGTCTGCCTGAAATCTCATGAGGTCAGACGTGACATTAAGCTGAGTCTTGGCTTTGAGTTGGGTGTCTGAGAGACAAACTAAAAGTGGTGCTCTCACAAGTCACCTTGCCCTGAGAGAGTCCCAAGGGCCAATGGCTTTGCTCTTCCCTTTGCAGCCTAACTGTCTCACTCATGGGTGAGGCTGTGTGTGGGGAGGGTGGCACTTGGCCCAGACTGGCCCACCTCCAAAAAGAGGTGGAGGAGGAAGGCTGGCAGCTGGAGGTTAAAGTGGAACTGCAAGCCCCAGCTAATTAAGTCAGCCTGCAAACTGCGAAACAATCAGAGCCAGGCTCAGAAACATATTCAACCTCTTTTTGCCTTCAGTTCTGAGCAGTCTGTTTCCAAGTGGGACTAGGAAAGTTGTCAGTTAAGGAAGGTGACCTGACAATAGCGTGCTGGCTGGGGGTGAGGACCCCTGAGTGCTAGTGCTGGCTTTGTCAGTGACCTGTAGTATGTCTTGGTAATTGACTTGGGTAAGGCAATTTCATTCCTTGGGCCCTGGTTTTCCCATCTATAAAATAACGGTGTTGAAAAGATCACAGTTCCCAACCTTTTATCACCAGGAATCCCCTTTTCTTATTCTACTCATTCTAACCACAGGCCCTATGCTTTCAGAGATTGTCTAAATTGAAATCGTAATTCATTTTGCAGAATTCCATTTTTTTAAAAATTTAAAAAATTTTAAAAATCATGAGATAATTGATGAAAATTCATCTGCTCTACCAATGCAGTTTTTCAGTCAATACTATGGAACCATATCTCTTAGAGGTAGAACAGGGAAGTAGAAAGAACACAGGCTTTAGGGGCAGATGAATTCTATACTTACCAGTTGTGTAGTTTTAGGCAAGTTATTCAAACTCTCTGAGCTTCAGTTTGCTCTTGTATGAATTAAAACTAATACAAACTAACACAAATACAAATGATGCCTGGCTAATTTTTGTATTTTTCGTAGAGACAGGGTTTCATCATGTTGGCCAGGCTGGCCTTGAACTCCTGACCTCTGATGATCCACCTGTCTTGGCCTCCCAAAGTGCTGGGATTAGAGGCATGAGTCACCATGCCTGGCCTATTATTATTATTGAAAGTACCGCATAATGATCCACACAGAGTTTTTAAAAATATTTTTCAGATCGATGATCTAATTTAATTCTCACACCCTTTTAGGTATTATTATTACTCCTGTTTTACAAATGAGGAAACTGAAGCTCAGAGAAGAAAAGAACTAACTTGCCAAGGTTATGTGCTAGGTCAGCAGAAGAGCCTGTCTCACTCTCACAATAGGGGAAGCCAGTTCTGGCTCAGGTGCCACATAACCCCTACCTACCAGTGCCTAACTCTGGACACACGAGTATTTTCTGTCCATGTTATTGACAGGCTGGCAGGCAAAACCCTCTGCAGTGTTTGTCTGTCAGCAGTTCCCTAGCTGACCCATCCCCTGGCTTCCCTCTCTTAAAATACAACCTAGTCAATATACTTGAAAGAATATTTGTCTGACGATTTCTAAATGCTTAGAGTCTGAGGTTTCTTAGGTTTTAGTGAGGCTTAGCAAGGACAGAGAGGCTCTCTTGGAGGTAAGAGCATGATTAAAAGTGCAGGTTTTGGAGGGGAGGTAGACTTTCGTATCTGTCACCAACTCATCACTTAACCTTGAAGAATCCTGAGGTCAGTTCTCAGGACCTCAGTTTCCTCCTCTATAAAATGAGGAAGTTGAACAGTATCGACCTCAGAGAGCTTATTATGAGAATTTGATGAGATCCTCTATGTACAGAGCTTAGCACAAGGTGTGGCACTAGTAAGTGTATATTAAGGACTATTAATGCCATATTAACATTGCAACAACTGTTAGTATAGTGGCCCCTCGATGATCTGAAAATCACTTACCTAACATCTTCACACATCTGGAAAACGTTTGAGAAATAGAAAGAAAGCAAAAAATGCCTCTAAGCAGTTAAAAAGGATATCATAAAATTCCTTAGTCAAAGCTTATGCATTTACTCATCAAAGAGGCCCTCACACTCTTCAGACCCGATCATAACAATCTGGATCATTTGCTTTCCCAAACCATGGTAAATCAGAAGGGAGGCATGGGCATGGGAGTGGAGGATTCCATGTTCAAGCATACCGACAGCAGTCAAAAGTAAGAGCTGAGAGTTGGGAAATGGACAAGAAAACTATGAAGAAAATGAATGAGAGGCTGGGTGTGGTGGCTCACACCTGTAATCCCAGCACTTTGGTAGGCTGAGGTGGGCGATCATGAGGTCAGGAGTTCAAGACCACCCTGGCCAACATGGTGAAACCACATCTCTACTAAAAAATACAAAAATTGGCTGGGCGTGGTGGCTCACACCTATATTCCCAGCACTTTGGGAGGCCGAGGCGGGTGGATCACAAGGCCAGGAGTTTGAGACCAGCCTGGCTAATATGGTGAAACCCCATCTCTCCTAAAAAATACACAAATTAGCCAGGTGTGGTGGTGTACGCCTGTAGTCCCAGCTACTCAGGAGGCTGAGGCAGGAGAATCGCTTGAATCCAGGAGGTGGAGGTTGCAGTGAGCCAAGATAATGCCACTGTACTCTAGCCTGGGCAACAGAGTGAAACTCCATCTCAAAAAAAGAAAAAAGAAAATGAATGAGAACTTAAAGCCTAGCAGTCAGAGCTATGAGTGCAGGCAAACAGCCTTGCATGCCTCTCTAATTCTAGGTAGCATTGCTGTATTTCAGCAAGTTGCAATCGTTGACAGTCATAATGATGACTTCCAGTCAATAAGAAAAAGTTAAATCATAGTCAGCATCTCTTATTTAAGAAGGAAGCCTTAAAATAATTTTGGCATGTAAAGGTGTAAGTTTCTATGCCTAGAAAAATCCCCTTATTCTCTAATGATGGTAGGCAAAAAAAGAAGTTGCTACACCCATGAATGCTGAAACTAAAGCAGGATCCTGCTGCTACCTTTTCATACCCTTACTTAGCTGAGCCGTAGAGCTCCCAGGCTTTGGCAATTCCCAGGGCCAGTCCCTTGCTGGGATTATTAGAGAGGATCTTGGCAGCTTCTTTCGTCTTACTCAGGACAGTGAGCACATGTCTGTTGGAAGAGAGATGACTGTTCAGTAATTGGATGGACCTAGAAGACCCCTCTGCCCATGACCTCATAGATACAACATGACTCTGAGCATCAGTTGAGTACTAAAAAGCATCCTACCATCACATTCCTGGAGGATCCACTTCAGGTTGGAATATGTGGGGCTGCTCTAACCCTGGCCCTTGATGTACATGTCTAGAAGAGACCTGAGAGCCTCTGTCCCCACCCCGATCTACCCCAGCCTCCCAGTGAGCTGGAGCCCCCTACCCTGGGCCTCCAGGCACTGGGAACCCTGTGCAGACCATCTAAAATCACTGCAACTTGGAACATCACTGCTGGCTAGAAATGGATGCTACTAGGCCCAGGCCCCAGGTAGAGTTCCTGCATTCCTCTCTCTGGGGCTCTCAAGATATTATTTCTTCTGCTTGTACAATGAAGGGACAGGACTAGATGAGCCATGAGGTCCCTTTTCTCCATGACAAACCAAGGATCTAATTACAAGTGGAAACTGCTGTGGGGGGTGGCTGGGGCAACATGTGACCCAGGGCCCAGGAAAGCATTATTTTACACAATAGGTATAATAATACAAGTCATAGGTGGAGTTCCCTGGAGTTCCCTGGCCTAGCCAGTGACTGTAGACCCATCAGGATGTCACCCCACAGGTATGCCTGGGGCTGCCCAAGGGGACCCACCGGTGCACAGCTGGGGTCCGGGAGGCCAGGCCCCCAAAGCTGGCAGAGATGGTGTTGATTTCGATCTGTTTCAAGACTGGGGAGCCATCTGCGCTGCGCTGGAACATGTAGTCTGAGCGGTTCAGGCCCAGGAACACGGTCTGTGGGGAAAACTGAAGTCTGACAATATCTGCCCAGGGGCTGTCTCTGAGGACCTAGCCACAGAGCAGACAGGTACCATGAACTCTACATAGAGATCAGAGGCACCAGCGAACACTCCCCAGCCCAGTGGGATCATTCTTCTGGTCATCCTAGATTGGTCACTGGGATAAACCCAGTGGGGACCAGTGAGAGGCAGATTCCCATGAGCTGAGGGCCTGGACCAGATTCTTCTAGCAAAACAAAAAACAAACAGAGATGGGAGGGGCAGGTGCCAGACTGGAGTAGGACTGGGAATGGTTACCTGGGCAATGCCCTCTTTTAGGACTTGCTTGTGGATATCAAAGAGACGAGCAGTAAAATCATCCTGTTTGATGGTGCTGGAGGAAGAAACAGAGAACATTTTGCAGGCTTAATTGGACCTAAAATGTCAAGGAGTCCCATCCGCACTCATTGACTCCTGAATCCTCTGAGTCTACTGGCCAAAACTTGAATGTCCACCCTAATCTGGCAGAGAACAGTGGCTAAGAATCCAGCTCTAGACCTGGGTTCAAATCCTACTCTACCACTTGCTAATAGGCAACCTCAGGGAATCATTTCACCTCTCTGTGTCTCAGTTTGCTGATTTATAAAATGGAGGGAAGATAATTATATTTATATCCTAGGGTTGTGGTAAAAAGTTAGTAAGATATTACATTAAAAAAACTGAACATATTGCTCCAAAGAAGAGTTAAAAAAATGACATGATATACCTATTCTACACTTGAGTAGTTCTGATGGTTGGCAAGCTTTCTGGCTGACCTAATACTAACTCTCCATAGCTTTTCCTACACTCTGGGACCTCCCAGGCCAAGCCTTCTCCTTCTCCTCCATGGCAGCCCTCAGAGATTAGAAGACAGCAGTTATGCCCTGTGTACCAATAAGATTTTTCTGACCCAAGCTAAATATCCTGTTGTTGCTTTTTTCAACTAGTCCTTCTATGATGTGATTTCCTTAGGGAAGCCTTCCCTGTGTGGGTCAGATCCCCCTGCTATGTGTTCTCATAGAACTAAGAACTACTCCTTTATAGCACTGACTGCAGTTGCAATTTTAAATTTTATTTGTGTGATGATTAGTGTCATCTCTCCTGTTTGACTATAGATATCATGAAGGTAGTCACTGTGTCTATGCAGGCTCATTGTCATAGCCCAGTGTACTGCCATGACGTGACATGTGTTAGGGGCCTATCCAGCATGGTTTTCTGGAGCTTCAAGAAGAGCCACAGTAAGAAAAAATCCACAAGTAATTAACATCACATGTATTGCCCTTTGAGCTTCAGGGTGGATTCTGCACACTTCCCTTTTTTCTGAAGAGGTTCTCTCCTTCATGTGTGGTAGAGGCTCTTCTCCCTTAGGAACTATGGTTTGTATGTGTATGAGAGGAGAGAGGAACAGAGAAGGCAGGGGTTGCAGAGATGAGCTGCAGGTCTCCTACATAATTGTATAATTAGGGTAAAGGTCATGAGCCAGGCTGCTCATGTTTCCGGATCCAAGACTGCAAGCACAAAGCTGTCCCCATTCCAGGAAACAGCTCAGGGGGAAGGTGGTGGGGAGATTCATACATTCATGACTCATTGAGTTTTTGGCTACAAGTCAATAGTTTCCAAGCTTCTTACCATTCTGACCCCTTCTCATATTCACCCAAAAATTTTAAAATATTTTGTCTCTAACAAAATAGTTGTTTCTGTTGAAAAATTAATCAAAGACATCCAATTACAGGTTGAATATCCCTTATCCAAAATGCTTAGGACCAGAAGTCTTTCGGATTTTGGAAGATTTGCATACAGGTAATGAGATATCTTGGGGATGGGACTCAAGTCTAAACACAGAATTCATTTGTTTCATACATACCTTATACTCATAGCCTGAAGATTATTTTACACAATATTTTAAATAGTTTTGTGCATGAAACAAACTTTTGACTGTGTTTTGACTGCACCTGTCACATGACATCAGGTGTGGCATTTTCCACTGGTAGAATCATGTGGTGTTCAACAAGTTTTGAATTTTGGAGCATTTCAGGTTTTGGATTTTTGGATTAAGGGTGATCAACGTGAACAGTATATATACATCTAGCATAGTATTTATAGATACTTAATTCTAAAATTAATATATAAAAACATATATATAATAAAAAATATATACATTTTTGAGATGGAGTCTCACTCTGTCACCCAGACTGGAGTACAGTGTCGCGATCTCAGCTCACTACAGCCTCTGCCTCCTGTGTTCAAGTAATTCTCCTGCCTCACCTTCCCAAGTAGCTGGGATTATAGGTGCCCACCACCACATGCAGCTAATTTTTTGTATTTTTAGTAGAGATGGGGTTTCGCCATGTTGGCCAGGCTGGTCTTGAACTCCTGACCTCAAGTGATCCACCCACCTCGGCCTCCCAAAGTGCTGGGATAACAGGGATGAGCCACCATGCCAGCCTATTTATATTTTAATTCTAAAATAAATTAAGACATTTAAATAAATTACCCCAGAATCTGAAGGAAAAAAAAAAGATCAAGGGAAAAAGACAGAGAAAGGTGGATGGACTGAGCCGTTTCAGAGGTTGCTTCCTCGCGCCGAGTGTAGCACCCCATCCCACCCAATGATGAGGCCTGGGGTGACAAGAAAGGGTTGCTGCTTCGGAGAAGTAGAAAATCTGACTTTAAACCCAATAACCTTCTCTACCTCTGTTTTCCTCCAAAACTAGGCTGACTTTCCCTAATTCCAAATAGAAATATCAGTCTTCAAAGTAGGGTGTCACGGATTACAGAATGTCAACAATGAAAGTGATCTTGGATTTAAGCCAATCTTTCCATTTTTAAGATAAAGAAATCTTAAGCCCAGAAAAGGAAAGGGAGTTGCTTGAGACCATATAAATAACTGGTTCAGCCAGGATTAGAAGCCAGCTTTCCTGACTCCTATGACTTTTTGTTCTTGGTGGGTACCTTTCCTCTGTCCCACCAAGTCAGCTGACACAGTAACACCTCATGGCTCCACCATTACTAGTTCCTTGGTTCCAGCAGCTACTGGCCCCCCCATGCTTCACTGCCCCCTACCTGGAGAGAGTTTGCTCCAGGAAGGCAGCGTTCTGGCTGACAGCATCCACTAGCAGGTTGAAGTCCATCTGTACAGCATAGGCTTGCTCCAGCAGGGCACTGGGCACCAGTGAAGGGAAGAGCGTGAATGGGGCATAGCTCACCACCTGTGATCAAGAAGAGAGAATGGGACAAGCGTAGAACACCTGTGAATGGGTTGTCTTGCAAATGTAACCCCATGGAAAGTCTGGCCTACATTTACTGAGGACACACCAACTGTAAATTAGTGGTTACCTCGGGAGGAGCAGAAGGGGAAGAGTGGTACAAAGAGAGCTTTCAGATTCTGTGATAGTTTATCTCTACATATTAAAGAGAGAGAAGCAAAAAGCCAAAAAGCAAATAACAAAAAGAAACACACAAAAAGTTATTGAGCATTTACTATGTGCAAGGTACTATTTTAAACACTTTACATAGATTCATCATTTAGCCCTGTGAGGAAGATACTCTTCTTTATTTTTTATTTTTATTTTTTTGGAGACAGAGTCTCACTTGGCTATCCAGGCTGGAGTGCAAGTGGCACAATCTCAGCTCACTGCAGCCTCCACCTCCTGAGCTCAAGTGATTCTCCTCCCTCAGCCTCCTGATTAGCTGCAATTACAGATGTGCGCCATCATGCCTGGCTAATTTTTATATTTTTAGTAGAGACAGGGTTTCGCCACATTGGCCAGTCTGGTCTTGAACTTCTGATCTCAGGTAATCCACCCACCTCAGCCTCCCAAAGTGCTGGGATTACAGATACTATTATTATCCACACTTAACAGAGAAGGGACCTGAGATAGAGAGGTTAACAGACCCAAAATTATATTCAGCTAGTAAGTGGTGCTGGGATTTGAAGCAGGATAGTTACTAAACAACACACACACACACACACACACGTGCGCGCTTGTGCACAGGTGCACACACACACACACACGTACACACGGACGCCTGCTCCTTGCTAGTTGATGTTCAAGCCCAGGCCCCTCCATGCATCAGGAGCTCACACTCCAGTCCCCTCGCCTTTTGATTTTGATTTGGTTACTGAGTGGGACAAATGTTAAAAAAAAAAAAAAAAAAAAAAAAGTGAACTCTGGTTCCCTTTAGAAGCCAGGAGTGTTTTTTTCCACCAATGTTAGAGATGGTGACTCAGGTTAACAGGCCTAGAGTTCAGCTGCATTCTGCATTCTTTAGACTTTAACATAGACAAGAAACCCAAATACCATTGAGGACACTGATTCTAGAAGGGAAAGTGCACTCTGAGATCCCTGCCAACAACTGAACTAGAACTTGGGTAAGAGATGAAAAGAAAATCTTGTGACTTGTATTACAAAGAATTCCTGAGTTTAACCTTGGAGTTAATATCAGTTTGTCATTAGGGTAGTATAAGTTTATGGTGTTATAACTTGATATTTATATATTTATTTAAAAAGTACTATGTTTTTTTTGAGATGAAGTTTTGCTGTGTTATCCAGGCTGGAGTGCAGTGGTGCAATCTCTCTCTGCAACCTCCACCTCCCAGGTTCAAGCAATTCTCTTGCCTCAGCTTCCCAAGTAGCTGAGACTACAGGTGCGTGCCACCACACCTAGCTAATTTTTATATTTTTAGTAAAGATGGGGATTTCACCGTGTTGTGACCCACCTGCCTTGGCCTTCTCAATTGTTGGGATTACAGGCGTGAGCCACCATGCCCAGACAAAATATTATTGGTTTAACAGATAATATAAATACATGATATAAAATTCAAAAGAAACATAAGAATACATAGTGAGAAGTAAGTCTCACTCTCATTCCAGTCTCCTGGGGAAAGACGGCCCCAGCTACCAGTTCTCCTCCCCAGAGGCAAATGACAGATTAGTGTCTCACACACCCTTCTAGTCATCTTTATATTGACATATATGTATACATATATATTTTCTCCTTTTTCACTCCCACAGCAAACTATACTACATTGTGCTTTTTAAATATTTCCTTATATGTTCAAACACAGCATTTTCATTATTATTTTTAGTCGCTGTAGAGTATTCCACTCTTTGGATATACCCTAATTTATTTAATCTAGTATATAGGTAGTTTCTTTATTTTCCCATTACCATTAATGTTTCAATGGGTATCCTAGAAATATGCATTCTAGGTATTTTGTATATGAGAAAGTCTATACATTCTAAATTTCTAAAAGTAAAAATATCAGATAATTCAAGTAAATCCATTTTAAATTTTGGTAGATAATTCCTAAATTACCCTTCCCAGCATCTTTTTTTTTTTTTTTTTTTGAATGGGGTCTTTCTATGTTGCCCAGACTGGAATGCAGTGGCCATCATAGTGCCTCAAACTCCTGGGCTCAAGCAATCCTCCTGCCTCAGACTCCCAAGTAGCTGTGACTACAGGTGTGCACCACCACCCCAGCCTCAGCATGTTTTAAGATAAAACTGAGGAAGGCTGTTTGTGAGAATAAGGTTTATTCAGCCTGAAGGCTTTAAGAGTTAGAATGGGAATTACTGCAGATTACATAAGGGGTGACCTAATATCCTGAGTACCTGTGTGATGACTACAGGAGCATTTCCTTGGCTTTAACGCATAGAACTCTGCTGCCCACAACAAGTCTCATCTTGGCCTGAGAAACTCAAAGAGTTTTTCTGCTAAGACTTCCCTCTGCCTCTGTCCCAGGACTTGTTATGCCCTCCTGAATTTAGTGTCAATAGTATATAGTTATTCTCTGCTATCTACAGGCTAAAAGCTGAAACACACAATCTTCTCACTTTTGATAGAGACATGAACATAAAATAACATTATTGGCCTAGTGCAGTGGCTCATGCCTATAATCCTAGTGCTTTGGGAGGCCGAGGCAGGCAGATCACAAGGTCAGAGATGGAGACCATCCTGGCCAACATGGTGAAACCCCGTCTCTACTAAAAATACAAAAATTAGCTGGGTGTGGCGACGTGCACCTGTGGTCCCAGCTAGTTAGGAGGCTGAGGCAGGAGAATCGCTTGAACCTTGGGAGGCGGAGGTTGCAGTGAGCTGAGATCGTGCCACTGCACTTTAGTCTGGTGACAGAGTGAGACTCCATCTCAAAACAAAACAAAACAAAAATTATTCTACTATTTTAAAAAAGCTGTAGCATGTGCATGACAAAATTCTGCTTTGAAGCCAGGTAAGCAACAGGGAGTGATAGGAATTGTGGCAAAAAGAAGGACTTGCATCTTCTCTAAAGGGGGCAGCCGAACTCTACTCTAGCCAATTGCCATACAGGAAAGTAGGCCAGGGTTGCCAGATGATATAATTTTTCAAGACAAGTTGCATTGCTAGAATTTTTTTTTTTAATTTCATGATTTTTTTTTTTAAATGTTGGCTCTGACTTTTTAAAATACTCAGGTGAAAAAAACTGTTAACAATGCTTGCCCAAGGGGGGCGGGCAAGGAAAAAAAAAAAAAAAAGAACAATGCTTGCCCCTGGTCAGAGCAACAGTGGCTGGGAGGGGAGAGGACTTACTCTGTACTGAATACCCTTTTGAATTTTGCACCCTGTTCAAATGTATTTGAATGTATTACCTATTGCAAAAAAATAAGCTAACTCCCCAAACACTGCAGGAGCCAAATATTCAGCCTGGATACGGCTGGTTTACAGCTCTAGTCTACAGGATAAAGTTCACACTCCTCCTCCACCCAGTACCTAAGACCCTTTGGCTGTCTGACATTGGCCTGCCCTCTTTCCCGCTACATCCACTTATGTGCCCTGAATTTCAGCTGCATTCTCTTCAACTTTTTTTTTTTCCTGCCTTTTCCTACTTTTAGGTCCTTACTATGTTGTTCCTTTTTCCTATTTGTCTTTTAAGGTCTAGTTCAAATACCACCCTCCATCTCAATCATCTAATCATAATGAATCACTCTTCTTCCAGGTGTCCTATATGGTACCTCGGGAGAGGAAAAGAGCATGGATGTTCCGAGCATGGACTCAGGAGCCAAATTCTTTGGGTTTATATCCTGGCTCTGCCAATTATTTTACCATTTAAATGACCTCAGGTAGGTTACTTAGCCTCTCTGGGCTTTGGTTTCCTTATCTCTGTTGTGGTGAAGAGTCAGTGATTCCAAAGTGTTTAGAATAATGCCTGGCACATCGTAAATACTCAATAAATGATAGTTAACATTGTGTAGCAGACTGCCTATGTTTCCTGATAGAGCTGACATTATTCAATTTCATTTTATGATATGTTCCCTAACTAAACCAGCAGCTCTAGAGACTAGGGCTCTGGCTGACTCACCTCTCTATCCTCAGTGCCTAGAATGGCCTGGCATAGAGCAGGTATTGGCAAAGAATGGTAAAGATTTGGAGTAAAATCACACACACGCATGTGCGCGCACGTGCACGCATGCATTTTCTGACTTTTTTCTGGATTAGAAATCTCACTGTGGATTGTGCCTTTTCTAGGCTCTATTAGCTTCCAGAAAGACCAAGTACTGGATCTTCACACAGTCCACATAAATTAGCAGAAGAAATAAAAGCTTCGAAGGGAAAATGCTTCATCTTAGATTCATACAAGTAATTCACAAAATCTAGGTTCTATTCCATACCATCAGTCTGGCTTAGGTGACAGACATTGTCATTTACTTGGGCCTTAGCAAACACTTACTGAGTATGGACTCCACCAGGCCTGTATTAGGTTCTGGGCACACAGAGACAAAAAAGAATGGGGCTGGCTAAAAAAAGAAAAGATGTTGGCAACTCTTTAGTCACCAATATGAATGATCTTAAGGTGTACTGTTATGTTAAAAAAAAAGGCAAGGTACAGAAGAGCTTGTCTAGTATGCTTCTCTGTGTAAAAAGGAGGCTGGGTATGGTGTCTCATACCTGTAATCCAGCCTTTTTGGGGGGCAGAGGCCGGTGGCTCATTTGAAGTCAGGAGTTTGAGACCAGCCTGGACAACATGGTGAAATCCTGTCACTAAAAAAAAAAAAATTAGCCAGGTGTGGTGGTGCATGCTTGTAGTCCCAGCTACTCAGGTGGCTGAGGTGGAAGAATCGCTTGAACCCTGGAGGCAAAGGTTGCAGAGAGCCGAGATTGTACCACTACACTCCAGTCTGGGCAACAGAGCAAAGCCCCAAGGAATACATTTACTTGTGATTAGTTACTTGTTATGAATAAGCCATCTGAAAGAATAAACAAGAACACCTAAACACAGGCTTTGTGCCCTTTGAATTTGAACTATGAAAATGTCTTATCTAGTCACCAAATTAAAAAAAGCCTTTTATTTATTTTTCCCAAGTATGAAATTTTAAAAAGATGTGGTTTGGACTGGGCAGTTCTACTTGTGTGTGTCGACCCTGGAGAACACTCACACAGGTGCCCCAACAGACATACGCATGGATGTTCCCTAGAGTGCTATTTACATCATAAAGATATTAGAAATCACCTCAATAGACATCAGTAGAGGAAAGGTAAACTGTGATACACCCACATCTGGAATACTGTGCCTCAGAATAAAGTTGACCCTAATGGAAGGCATTAGAAATTCTAAGACAGTCTGGGGCACGGTGGCTTGAGGTCAGGAGTTCGAGACCAGCCTGACCAACATGGAGAAACCCTGTTTCTACTAAAAATACAAAATTAGCCGGGTGGTGGCAGGTGCCTGTAATCCCAGCTACTTGGGAGGCTGCAGCAGGAGAATTGCTGGAACCTGGGAGGCAGAGGTTGTGGTGAGCCGAGATCATGCCATTGCACTCTAGCCAGGGCAACAAAGGCGAAACTCCATCTCAAAAAAAAAAAAAAAAAAAAAAAAGAAAGTTCTAAGACAGACTGTTAAAGAAAAAAACAAAAACATATCATAGAATAATATATATGATCCAATTTGATTTTTTAAAAAGACATATTTCTGCATATACATACCTATGTATATAAATGCACAGAGAAAGACTTGAAAGTATATAATCACAAACAATTACAGAGAAAGTAGAGTCTTCTCTTTCTGATTATGGGGTTCTTCAACAATAGCTTACTGAGCAAAGTGCTTGACATGAATTATCCTCTAATTTTCTTACCAAACCAGTAAGGTTGTTTCTATTATTGTTCCATTTTTATATCTGAAAAAACTGTAGCTGAAAGGGGTTAGGTAACTTGTCTAAGTCACACTTCAAACACCATATTTAAATTTGATAACTCCATCATGCTGCTTTTTTGCTTTCTACTTCTAGAGATTAATTTTAGTTACTGAAAAAAATAAAGCTAAAGAGATGTGGTCCCTGATGCAAAGGAGCGACCCCCAGCCTGGCCAGGGCCAGACAGTGGGCAATGGTGAATGCTGTGGGGAGGAGCTGGGGGCTTACATCCGAGGAAGTGGGCTCCTGTGAGGTCCTCAGCAACACTCCCTCAGCCAGGGCCCGGTCCACGGCCTGCCGTGCCAGCTCTTCCAGCTGCTGCTCATCTTGCAAGAGGCTCCCCCAGCTGGTGGCCATCCCAACACCTGCAAAAGATGGAGAGAAGAGAGCTTGGTGATAGATGGCCTGCAGCCCCGCAACCACCAAAACTGGCTGGCGGTCACCCCCCAACACAGAAGGACCCTGACCTCTGTTGGAAGGGAACAGTGTGGTACAAAGAGTGAACGCTGGCTGGTTCTAGCTCTTAACAACTTTCACGTGCACAGAACAGAAAGCTTGACAAAGCATTTCCATTGCCACTCTCTCTTTTGATTCCTAACACAATGACGTTATTCTCACAGTAAGGAAGCAGAGGCTTGGAGAGGTGAAATGACTTGCCCTGGGTGATGACTGGTATAGCCTGGACTTAACCCATGTCTCTGGACTCCCACCCCAATGCTCGTCATTGGAGAAAGAGGCACTAATATCAGATGTGACTGAAACAAGTTCCTTCCCCTCCCAGAGCTACAGATTCCCTAACTGTGAAACAAGAAGGATGGGGTATATCAGTAGTTTCCAAACCTGGCTGAACATTCTGGAAAGTTTGGGAAAAGAATACAGATTCCTGGGCCCCATCCCAGAGATTCTGATTCAAAAGGCCTGAAGGAAAGGATGGGCTGAGGCTTTGTATCTTATTTATTTATTTATTTATATTTTTATGTTTTTTACCAGTTTGTTGTCAATTTTTGCTTTTTTTTTAAGGTGGAATCTCCCTCTGTCACCCAGGCTGGAGTGCAATGGCACGATCTTGGCTCATTGCAACCTCTGCCTCCTGGGTTCAAGTGATTCTCCTGCCTCAGCCTCCCTGAGTAGCTAGGACTACAGGTGCACACCACCATGCCCAGCTAATTTTTGTATTTTTAGTAGAGACAAGATTTCACCATGTTGGCCAGGCCAGTCTCAAACTCTTGGCCTCAGGTGACCCGCCCACTTTGGCCTCCCAAAATGCTGGGATTACAGGCATGAGCCACCGTGCCCAACAGAGGCTTTGTATTTTTAACAAGTTTTCCTGGGATAGGAGCCACTGCTGTACATTATTAATTTCCCTTCAAGCTCCAACAACTCATGTCAACAGATCTCAAATAAATTACATGGGAAGGGGTAGGGAGCTCTTTGTGGAATACCATGAAATGCAAATAAAGTGAACTCCTCCCTTATACTATCCAGAAGCAAACTTAGTAACAGGAAATGATTACATTCCATGTATGGACATTTATCATCACAGCACCAAAAGAGAAAATATTTTTGAGAAATCACATTAGCAAGATGGAAATCGCTGAAACCCAAGTGTCCAGTGTAATGGGAGGGGTTGTCTGACTGGTTGCCCAGAGACAGACAGACATGTACAAACTCACAGCCCGATACTCATTCATTTTGAAGCAGGCCTCAAGAGTTTAAGACCTGGATAAAAATCTGGAAACATAGTCATTAATTTTGTTCTGCCCTATTGTCATTTAACAGAACATGGCTGCCCAACTCAGTGGTCCCCAGGAAGAGAGAGAATGATAGGAAACCTCCATCACATTCAGCTCTGTCCCCCCTCTCCCCCATAACAGAGGTAGTGCTAGACCAGTTATGAAAGTCTGCCAGCCTCAGCACAATGCTTTGCAAGAATGCACACATGACCTCAAGAGGGTCCTGATAATATCGCTGTTGAGTGAGACATGGATGAGGGCAGTCATAGTAAAGAACAAGGCTCAAGTTAGAGAGACCTGGGTTTGGGTCCGTAATAATATGAATTCCCTTTTAAAATCACTGTGTGGATTTTTTTTTCTTTTTCTTTTCTTTTTTTTCTTTTTTTATATCAGAAACAGTGTCTAGACCTGGAAGACACTGTGTGGATTAAAAGAGAAAAATATGTGTGAAATTTCTCAGCAGTGTTTGAAGCTCTATACATGGTACCATTTTTTGGCTGTGCTGACTTTACAGGTAGGAGACTTGTCAGAGGTCACACAGCAGCCCAGTGGCAGAGCAAGGACAAGAGCACACTACCTTGATATTAGAGCAATGAAACCCTCCATGAGCCCCCATCTTTCCACAACTTTGGAATTCCAACATCTCTGTTTGCTGGTGGGCTCTTATTTAGTTGGTAAACATTGATTTGCATCTAATGCCAGGCCCTGACTAGGTCCCAGAGACATGGAGAAGGTTAAGGCATAAAAATAATCACCATAGGTGGAGCGCAGTGGCTCACACCTGTAATCCCAGCACTTTGGGAGGCCAAGGAGGGTGGATCACCTGAGGTCTGGAGTTCAAGACCAGCCTGACCAACATGGAGAAACACTGTCTCTACTAAAAAATACAAAAATTAGCTGGGCATGGTGGCTTGTGCCTGTAATCCCAGCTACTTAGGAGGCTGATGTAGGAGAACTGCTTGAACCGGGACCTGGGAGGCGGAGGTTGCAGTGAGCCGAGATTGTGATACTGCACTCCAGCCCGGGCTACAGAGCGAGACTCCATCTCAAAAAAAAAAAAAAAAAAAAAAAAAAAAAATTTAGCTGGGCGTGGTGGCACATGCCTATAATCCCAGCTACTCTAGAGGCTGAAGGTAGAGAATAGCTTGAACCGGGGAGGCGGAGGTTGTGGTGAGCCAAGATCAAGCTACTGCACTCCAGCATGGGCAACAAGAGCGAAACTCCGTCTCACTATCCTTCCTTGGCTTTATTTCTGTTTTGCTGATGACATTCAAATCTACATCTTCACAGCAATACTTTCCTACCTTCAAACTAGAATATCCAATTGCTTCCTAGGAGTCTCCACACAACCAGAATAGAATTTGTTGTCTCCCACAAATCTGCTTCTCCTCTGATGAGCCCCACCCGGGTACCTAAGCACTGAGTACTTCTTTCCTACATCTCATTTTCTCCAAATCTTATGGATGTTGCTGCCTAAGTATATAGTACTTTGAATTCTTTGATTTATCTCCATTTCCAGTGTTTGTAGCCTAGCCCCGGCCACTGTCATCTCTTCCTTGGGCATGAAACAGATTCAGAGTGAGGTATCTTCAGCGACCAGGATGCGTCAGCTTCTGTCCCCCTTCCAGGCCTTGGCACATGCTGTCTTCTCTTTGGAACTCTCCCCCACCACTCCCGATCAGGGTATGCGATTTAGTTTCGGAAGCCGTCCCCTGTTCTCCGCCCCGGGCTTCTACATTCTACAGCCCATCATTTTTCCCTGTACCGTGGGAATAGTGTTTGTATCCATCACTTCTCTACCTAGTATTAGCCGTACTGTATTCATTCATTAGTACTGTATTCATTAATTACATGAATGAATGAAGAATGAATGACAGACGGGCCAGATCACCGAAAGCCTGAAAACGCCCATAAGGAAACCGGTCGGACTTTATCCTCAGGACTAAGCCAGTGCTTGGAAAGGGCCCGAGGCAACAACACGGTAGGCTGCCCAGGCCGGCCCCACTTCACGGGCCTGGTCCCTCCCACCCTGGACAAAGTTTGGTCCTAATCGCTTCCCGTTGTTGTTCTAACTTGCTCCAGTCTCACTGGCCCACTGGCCCCAGTACCGGCCCGATCTAAAGGCAGGAGATCTGGAAATTCTGGGATCAACGCGCACCAGCCCAACCCCCTCACTGGACACTAGTTTCTCCGCGCGTCCGAAGGGTTTCAGCCACAAGATCTCCCGGCCTCCGGAGTTCCAATCGCTCGCCAGACCCCTCCCTCACATCGTTCCTCCCTAGGAAACGTGACCCGTGCCGGCCGCCGTTGCCGCCCAAACCTACTCGTTCGCCGTCTCGCTGCACACCGTTCTCTCGGCCCTCGCGCCGCTACCCAGGCTCAGGGGGCGGGGCTAGCGATGCGACCAAGTGCGCTTGCGCGCACCGCCCCGGCGGGGCTTAAAGAGCAGGGCGGGGACAGAGATCCGTACCTGTGGCGCCCAGCCGCGGCCGGGAAGGGGCAGTCGATGAGAGGGCGGCCTTGGCGTTAGGAGTGCGTCGGCTGCACCTTGGCGGACGGACCTTGGGAAGGAGGGGGAGGGGACCATCGGGGTCGGCGGGGAGCTACGGGTATGCATAGCTTATAGAGCGTCAGAGCCGGCGACGTCCTGTGGAAGATGGGGAAACTGATGCTCGGAGTGGGACAGTCACTACCTCAGGGACACACAGTTGATAGGAGTGGGGGATGGCCGTGGTAATGGAGGCCCCAGGGAGGGGCAGGGACCCATAGCACATCAGGGGCTGAACCTGTATTAGAACCCAGCCTTGTTTCCCAGCCCAGCCAGCTCCCAGAAAAATCCCCCTGATTTTGTGTATTTTTTTAACTTGGGATAGGAGCAGGAAAAGTCTTCCAGGCGAAAGGAAAGGATTTTCATTTTTCCAGTAATGCTCAAGTTAGGACTGTTTGAGGTAATCCTATGTTTCTCAAAAACTCCAGTACCTCTTAGATCAGGATCTGGGGTAGTTTTTAAAAATATGCTGATTCATGATTTGTACCCCGACCTCACTGCTTGGCAGCCCCCATTGCCTTCCCTGTTTCTTCCTTCTGGGTTGTGATAGGCTTGTCTGCAGTCCGAAACACCTGATACGAATTTTAGTTAAATGAAATTTATCAGTCTAGGTTGTAGGGAATTAACCATAATAAGACGCAGCCACTGCTTTCAGTCTGATAAGAAGGTAGGCAATAAGTGCTTTTCTGGAGGAATCAGGGATAGCTTTTGGGGTCTTGAAGGATGGATGGGAAGGTATAGGTAGTGAGGGAGGTAGGGGTAGAGGTGAGAGGCTGGGATGGGGACTGTTCCAAATTGTAGGAACAAAAGCAGCAAAGGCTATCTGGGCGCAGTGGCTCAGGCCTATAATTCCAGCCCTTTGGGAGGCCGAGGCAGGTAGATCACTTGAACTCAGAAGTTGTAGACCAGGCCGAAACATGGTGAAAACCCGTCTTTACTAAAAATACAAAAATTAGCCTGCTGCATTGGGCCGTGCCTGTAATCCCAGATACTCGGGAGGCTGCGGCGGGAGAATCCTTGAGCCCCAGAGGAGGAGGCTGTAGTGAGCTGAGATCGCGCCGCTGCACTCCAGCCTGGGTGACAGAGTGAGACCTTGTTTCAAAAACAAAGCAAAAAAACAGGCATATAATTCTGAGGGTTGCTCGGCTTGTTTTACAGACTCTGAGGAGTTTGGTGTGGATAAGGAGGAAGGGTCTGAGGGTTGCAACAGGATTTGAGGCTTAGGCTTGGAGAGGTAGCCTTGGATGCCAGTTCCACGAGCAGCAGGAGCTGTCTAAGGGCTTTAAGCAGGGGAAATACATGGTCAGTTTTGTGTATTAGGCATTGGTTACAGCATGGCAAATGGTTTGGAAGTGGGGGAGACGGGCCAGAGAAAGCAGAGAGAGAGTTAAGATGTGAGACGATGAGGTCTTAGCCAGTGCAATGGCTGTGGAGATGGAGTGAAGGGAACAGATTAAAGAAATTTAGGAGTGAGAACTCCTGCTGATCTCAAGTGAGTGGCTCAACCCAACCCAACCCAGGGAACAAGATCCTTTTGACTTTTTTTTTTTTTTTTTTTTTTTTTGAGATGGAGTTTTCACTCTTGTTGTCCAGGCTGGAGGGCAATGGCATGATCTTGGCTCACTGCAACCTCCACCTCC
This sequence comes from Ateles fusciceps, assembly GCA_036589455.1. Lineage (NCBI taxonomy): Eukaryota > Metazoa > Chordata > Mammalia > Primates > Atelidae > Ateles > Ateles fusciceps. Next base: position 2,739,530 of record JAZHEH010003223.1, read on the forward strand.
CAGGTTCAAGAGCAATTCTCCTGTCTCAGCCTCACAAGTAGCTGGGATTGCAGGTGCCCACCATCACACCCAGCTAATTTTTGTATTTTTAGTAGAAACAGGGTTTCACCATGTTGGCCAGGCTGGTCTTGAACTCCTGAGCTCAGGTGAATCGCCTGCCTCAACCTCCCAAAGTGCTGGGATTACAGGCATGAGCCACTGCAGGCGGCCCCTTCGACTCTTTAAATAAAGCATATACATTATCTGACTATAGGATGGGCTGAGTCCTCCAGTCTTCCCTATGTGGTCACAGGGTGTGGGGGAGATGGTGGCAGACGGGTGTCTGGTTATTCCCAGAACAGTGTTTGCTGATAGCCTGTCCTTGTTGGCTTTTGTACCTGAGGGGATATGAAGCAGCTGTTAACTATAATAGGCCCCAGGTGGCAGGAAGAGGCTACTGGGTCAACCAGGAACAAAAGAAGCTATTTCTAGTGCAGCATGAAATTAAAAATCAAATACATGACCCAGGGTTCTCTGTGCAGGTTTCTGTCTTCCAAGATGGGTGCCAAATGACGAGTATCAGGTGTCTATGGTGAGATTTGGGAAGGACCCCAGACCTTGACAGCCCTTTGGTCGAATCCCCTCACACTGTGGCAGGTAAGATATCTTTATTCCCATTTTGTAGATGTGGCAGCTGAGCCTCAGAAGTTATGTAACTTGTTGAAGATGATCCAGTTTGTGGTGGGACTGGGAGTGAAGGGCTCTTGACCAAGGAACTTTCCGGGGAGGTTTTGCCCTTTCTGCTCCTTCTGCCTGGATGCTCTCCTCCAAAATCCTGGCATGACTGGCTCCTTTGGTCATTCACATGTTATCCCTGGAGGCTGCCTCACCCCCTAAGTCTGTATCACATTATCCTTTGTATATTCTTTTTTTTGGGGGGGGGGGGGGGGAGGGGGGATGGAGTCTTGCTCTGTCACCCAGGCTGGAGTGCAGTGGCATGATCTCGACTCACTGCAACCTCGGACTCCTGAGTTCAAGTGATTCTCCTGCCTCAGCCTTCTGAGTAGCTAGGATTACAGGCGCACACCACCACACCTGGCTGATTTTTGTATTTTTAGTAGAGACAGGGTTTCACCATGTTGGTCAGGCTGGTCTCAGACTCCTGACCTTGTCGTCTGCCTGCTTTAGCCTCCCAAAGTGCTGGGATTACAGGTGTGAGCCACCGCACCTGGACTTGTATTTTCTTCTTAGCAGTTATTCATATCTGAAATTGTCACTTTTACTTGTCTGCTATTTCCCTCTGCTAGAATGTGAGCCCCATGAAAACAGGGACCATATTTGTTCACCACTTTACCCCCAGTCCCTGGACTAGTGCCTGCTGCATGGCAGATGCTCAGTAATATTTGCTAACTGATGGAAATGAGTTGGAGAGAGAGAAAGAGAAGGAAACCAACATTTAGTGAAAGCTGAGGATGTTTCAAGTACTTCTCACAAATTACCTCATTTAATCCCCTTGCAGCCTTCCAAGGTAGAAATCGTATCTCCATGGGGTAAGAAACCATGCTAAGCCAACGTGGCTTGTTAGGTTTGAGGCTGTAGACTTGTCTGAGGATCTCCAGTAGGCACAAAATTTTGCATAAACTTTGTGGAGGAATTCACAGACCTTCTCAGGCTCACTTGGGGATCTCAGATCAAGAAACCTAGGACTGGGGAACATGCCCAGGGTCTTTGTGGCCCCAGACCTTTGCTGAATCCTTACCGCCTGGCAAGGTTGGAGTCCATCTAGTGGATGATTGAGAATCTGCTGAAGATTCTGGAGCAGAGGGAGATGATTTGCCCTGAGCCTTTAGTGTCTCAAACCTGAGTTCGAATCCTGACTGGAGAAGTCATCTTACCACTCTGAATCCCACTTTCCTCACTTTCAAAGTGAAATCTATTGATCTGGTTGCCAAGGGCCAGGTACTTGGTTAATGACTTTACAGTCATTATCTCACTTTCCCTTACCTCTCTATGAAGTCAGTATCTTTATAGCCTCCATTTTACAGCCGGAGAAGTGAAGGCTTGAAGAGGTATCCTGACTTGCTGAAGATCACAGCAGCACTATCAGCCATGGTGTTCCCACACATGTACCTTGGGATGTGCCGTGGGCTCAGACTTCCCAAAGCTAACTGTAGAATCAATTGCATTCTCTGTTCTTGGGATTTGTGGGAACATTTGAGTCTGAATTAGGTGAAAAAAGGTATAGAGGGATTTACTTCACCGTGAATGGAGGCCAGTCCCCTAACTCTGTGCCTTACCTTTCTCCCGGCGAGGGCCTCTCTCCAAGTCTGGACTGTGCCTTTTGATTGGGACATCTCTGTCAGCCCCAGGGTCTGGATCGTACGTGGTCTGCGTCTGTGCACATGGCTCCTGTCTCTTTTTAGTGGTGACATCACCCCGCCTGGTACTGATGTTTATGAGGCCATCTCCCCACCTGGCTGGGGGCCACTGCTTTGGCCATTCAGAGTGGAATTCCTCTGTCTTCCAGCCCCTAGCATGGGCCTGGAGCAGCATTGCTGCTCAGGAAACGCCTGTGGAATCAAAGTGAGGACTGTCCCAGGTGCTGAGGATTTAGTGTGTGCTAGGCCTGTCCCTGACACTTTATATGTGTTATCTCATTTACCCCCACAGTCATCCCAGAAGGGAGAAGTTACTCTCCTCATTTTACTGAGAAGAAACAGACTGATTGAAGTTGGGCTTTGCCTTAGGCCCACTTGTGATGATTGATGGCACCAGGGCCAACTCTTGGGTCTGTGCCCTGGTCGTGCTTGATGACTCTTGGAGGTGTGTGGGCTGAAAAAGGGGAAACACACTTCAAGGCCCCCAAGATCCTCAGAGACCTTCTACTAACAGGTTCCTAGTCCAGCTCTCATTTCATCCGTGAGGACACAGAAGCCTAGCAAGGGGAGATAACTTACTTGTAGACCTTCTTCTCTACTTGTTAGGTATTTATGTATCCACTTACTTTTAGGCAGAATGGGTCTGTTTTGACTCACCATTGCACCACCCAGGTAGCCCAGTGCCTGATCCAGGTTGATGCCCAGTAAAGACTTTTACATTTTATTTATTACGAAAACACTGAGAAAGGTATAAAAATTAATAGAATAAATAACTGTGTACCTACCATCCAGCTTGCAAAATAAAACATTGCTAATATAAAGACCTTTTTGTTTCCCTCCATGACTGATACCCCCTACCCAAGAGGTAAAGACTCTCCTGAATTTGGTGTTTATTATTCCTATACAATGTTTATTAAGATATAATTCATGTACCATAAAATTCCCCCATAAGGTGTACAATTCAGTGGTTCTTGGTATATTCACAGGATTGTACAGCCATTACCACTGTCTGATTCCAGAACATTTTCATCACCTCACAAAGAAACTTCATCCCTGTTCGTAGTTACTCCCCAGTTCTCCTTCTCCCCAGCCCCTGGCAACCAGTAATTTACCTTCTTTCTCTATGGTTTTGCCTGTTCTGGACATTTCATGTAAATGGAGTCCTGCAATCTGTGGCCTTTTGTGACTCGCTTCTTTGACTTAGCATAATGTTTGCAAGATTCATCCATGTTGTAGCATGGATCAGAACTTCATTCCTTCATATGGCTGAATAGTCTTCCATTGTAGGGATATATTACACTCTGTTCATCCACTCATCAGTTGATAGACATTTGGGTTGTTTCCACTTTTTGCCATTAAGAATAATGCTGCTATGGCCAGGAGTGGTGGCTCATGCCCGTAATCTCAACACTTTGGGAGGCTGAGGTGGGAGGATCACTTGAGCCGAGGAATCCAAGACCAGCCTGGGCAACATAGGGAGAGCACATGTCTACAAAAAAATTAGCTGGGCGTGGTGGTGTGTATCTGTGGTCCTAGCTACTAGGGAGGCTGAAGTGGGAGGATCACTTGAGCCCGGTAGGTCAAGGCTACAGGAAGCTATGGTTGCGCCACTGCACTCTTGCCTGAGTGACAGAGTGAGACCCTGTCTCAATAATAATAATGCTGCTGTGAACATTCATGTACAGGTTTTTGTGTAGGTGTTTTCTGTTTTTGTGGGTAGATACCCAGCAGTGGAATTGCTGGGTCATATGATAAGTATGTTTATCTTTTTGAGGAACTGCTGTTTTCCAAAGTGGCAGCAATTGTATGAGAGTTCCAATTTTTACATCGTCACCAATAGTCATCCCTCTGTGGGGAATTGGTCCAGGACCTCCCATGGATACCAACATCCAAGGATACTGAAGTCCCTTATATAAAATAGTGTAGTATTTCCTATAACCTATAGGCATCCTCTTGTCTACTCTTTAATTTTGTTTTATTTTATTTTAAATTTAAATTTATTTTTATTTACTTATTTTGAGACAAGGTCTCTGTCAGGCTGGAGTGCAGTGGTGCGATCATAGCTCACTACAGCCTCGAACTCTTGGGTTCCAGGGATCCTCCTGTCTCAGCTTCCCACGTAGCTGAGACTACAAGTGAGAGCCACCACACTGTCCTCTCCATGTACTTTAAGTCATCTAGGTCGGGCGCAGTGGCTCACACCTGTAATCCCAGAACTTTAGGAGGCCTGAGGTCAGGAGTTTGGGACCAGCCTGGCCAACATGGCAAAACCCTGTCTCTACTAAAACTATAAAATTAGCCAGGTATGGTGGCGCATGCCTATAGTCCCAGCTATTCAGGGAGGCTGAGGCAGGAGAATTGCTTGAACCCCGGAGGCAGAGGTTACAGTGAACTGAGATTGACAGTGAACTGAGATTGTGTCACTGCACTCCAGCCTGGGCGACAGAGTGAGACTCCATCTCAAAAAAAAAAAAAAAAAAGTCATCTCTAGGCCACTGGTAATACCTAATACAATGTAAATTGTTACACTGTGTTGTTTAGGGAATAACGACAAGGAAAAAAGTCTGTACATGTTCAGTACAGTTGAAACATTTTTTTCCAAATATTTTCAAGCTGCAGTTGGTTGAATCCACAGATGCGGAACCCATGGATATGGAGGGCCGACTGTACTTGTCTGATTATGGCCATCCTAGGTGGTCACTGTGGTTTTGATTTGCATTTTCCTAATGACTGATAATGATAATGTTGCATATTTATTCATGTGCTTATTGGCAGTTTGTATATCTTCTTTGGAGAAGAGTCTGTTTAAATGTTTTGCCTATTTATAAGTTATTTGTCTTTTTATTGTTGGGTTGTAGGAGTCCTTTATCTATTGAGGAGAGTACACCCTTCCTTATATGTGATTTGCCAATAATTTCTCCCATTCTGTGGGTGGTCTTTTCAGTTTTTCGACAGTATCTTTTGAAGCACATATTTTAAAATTTTGATGAAGTCCATTTTATCTATTTTTTTCTTTGCTTGTGCTTTGAGTGTCATATCTAAGAAACCATTGCCTAATTCAAAGATCACAAAGATTTACACTTATCTTTTCTTCTAAGAGTTTTATAGTTTTGGCTCTTATATTTAAGTCTTTGATTCATTTTGAATTAATTTTTATATAGAGTATGAGATAGGTCTTAGGCATTTTTATCCTTTTATTAGGTGTATTTCTAAACAATATATGACGCTTTTTCATGGTATTTGCACTTGTAAGTGGTAAGTTATCATGATTCTTGTGCAGCTTGCTTTTTTCTTTTGGTGTTATGTCAGGAGATTCATTCGCGTGCGTATGCGCGTGTATGGGTGTCCATCCCCCGAGATGGAGTCTTGCTCTGTCACCCAGGCTGGAATGCAGTGGTGCAGTCTCAGCTCACTGCAACCTCCGTCTCCCAGGTTCAAGCGATTCTCCTGCCTCAGCCTCCTGAGTAGCTAGGATTATAGGCGCCTGCCACCACACCTGGCTAATTTTTGTACTTTTAGTAGAGACGAGGTTTCACCATGTTGGCCAGGTTAGTCTTGAACTCCTGACCTCGTGATCTGCACCCCCTCGGCCTCCCAAAGTGCCGGGATTACAGGCATGAGCCATCACACCCGGCCTTTTGATTTATCTGTGTTTTAAGGGTAACTAGTTCATTTATTTTCACTGCTCTATAGGTTTAATTGCATAAAAATACCACATTTTGTTTGTTTATTCTCCTGTGAATGGTCATTTGGGTCCTCTAGTATTTTATTATATAAATGACAAAGAGACTAATAGATGCCTCCTGTGTGGTGTGTCAAAGGTCGTGAACATATTCAGACTTACGAGGTAATGCAAAGTTTCTCTCCTAAGTGGTTTTACAAATGTGCACTCCTGCCAGCAATGTATTAGAATTGCCCTCATTCTACATCCTCACGGAGACAGAATTGTCAGGGTTTCTAACTTTTGTCAATCTAGTGATTGTGAAAGTGTCTTATGGTGATTTTCCAGATTAACAGCAAGATTTGTTTTTCAGTAAGTATTTACATGGTTGGATGGATGAATACATGGAAGTGGAAGGGGCACAGCTCTTTGAGGAGGCAATACTGGGCCCAGACTGTGTGGCTGTCTGTAGGGAGACCCTGGAGCTAGAGAATGTTGGGGCAGGCTAACAACTCTATATGTGGGAGAGGATGGTTGTCACCTTGAAACTAGTGATGGGAGCCTCTCTCCAGGGAGAGGCTATTGTCCTGCCCTTCCGTCTCCTTGAATTTTGCAAGAAGGAGGGAGTGGAGAGAGAGTGAAGCCAAAAGAGAATTGTTGGGGCTGGACGCAGTGGCTCATGCCTGTAATCTAAGCACTTTGGGAGGCCAAGGCAGGAGGATCACTTGAGACCCAGAGATAGAGATCAGCCTGGGCAACATAGTGAGATGCCACCTCTACAGAAAATGTTTGTAAGATTAAAAAACAAGGAAATTGCCTAAGGATGAGAGGTCCCAGGGACCCACGTGACCCTCAGGAACGACCCTTTTTCTGGGATCTTTTTATGATCTCTGTATTGGTGTGATCTGAACTTTCCTTGTTTATTCTACTGAGTTTGGAGATGGTCTTAATCATAAATAAGAAAATGAATAGTAATGATCATATATTGAGCTCTTATATGCCAGGCACTTACGCGTTTCCTTTTAAAAAATGTATGCATTATCTCATTCAATTCCTTATGGGATAGGTACTATTAATATTTCCATTTATTTTATTTTTAAAATAGGGATGGGTCTCACCATATTGTCCAGGGTAGTCTCAAACTCCTGGCCTCAAGTGACCCTCCTGCCTTGGCCTCCCAAAGTACTGGGATTACAGACATGAGCCACCGCACCTGGCCTATTCCCATTTTATGGATGAGGAATCAGAAGATCAAAGAGACAGGATAACTGAGGGTTTGCCCATAGGCAGCTGGACTCTAGAACTCTTAGGCATCGTGCTGTATGGTTAACTCAGCTCAGCCAAACCCAGGAGAGCAAAGAAAAGAGAGGCTTGTAAAACTAGGAAAATCTGAATAAGATCAGTGCATGATATCAATGTCAATACTACGGAGATACTGTAGTATTTCTTACAATTGCATGTGGATATACAATTATCTTGATAGAAATTTTAATTAAGAAATAGAATTTGGCTAGGCATGGTGGTACACACCTATAGTCCCAGCTACTCAGGAGGCTGAGGTGGGGGATTGCTTGAGCTAGGAGTTTGAGGCTGCAGTGAGCTAAGATCATGCCACTGCACTCCAGCCTGGGTAACAGTGAGACCTTGTCTCCAGGGGGGAACATCACACTGGAGTCTGTTGAGGGTGGGAGAGACTAGGAGAGGGACAGTAGAGGGTGGGGGAGATTGGGGAGGGATAACATTAGGAGAAATACCTAATGTAGGTGACGGGGGGGATGGAGGCAGCAAACCACCACGGTATGTGTATACCTATGTAACAATCCTGCAAGATCTGCACATGTACCCCAGAACTTAAAGTAAAATTAAAAAAAATTTTTTTAAAGAAATGTAAGGCCCAAAGCATTACGTAGAATGATAGAAATACTTGTGCTAATAAAATTTTCAGCCCATGAGAGAAAAAATCTGAAGGCTCTGCTTAAGGAGGTCTTTTGTCTTTGAGTTAGCAAAGTCACAGGGAGGTAGGCAGTGTGCCCCCAGGTGTGGGAGCAAGCAGGATCACCCTCAGGGCACTCAGGATAGAGCCGTGGTACCCTCAGAGCCTCGGGGTAGGTTTCCCAGCTTAGCCTTTTGGGCCTCCCTCTGCCCCTCACCCCTTGAACTGACTGACCATGATCACTAGGGCAAGAGCAGAGCCACAGCACCCCCTGCCCTCCACCACTGCTTGGTTTTTCATGGAGAACAGACATTATTCCCCCTGTTCTCAGAACCCTTCCTGGGGGAGGCCCCTGTGTCAAATGTGATTAACTGTGCCTCTGTGCCTGTGTGTGCCCCAGCAGCCTGAGACTCCTGAACCTTTAGAGCAAACCTGATGCCAGTCCAAACCTGGAGGGCATGGGAGAGTGTTTGTCTGAGGCACTGAACTACATGGGAAACTGACCGAGCCTGGGGCAAGCCCATCCTGAGACCCCAGGCAGGGCCTGGGCTTTGGCCCAGGATTTATAGGGTGGTTTTACAAGATCCTGGGATTTCAGCGTGGGCCCCACTAAGACATCTCTTCCAGAATGTTGGCTGCCTTGGGCACTGTCTCAAATTCCACCCACAGTGTGGCAGACCCCAGGCTTCTCGCCTTAGTACCCCAACATACACAGAGCTGCAGCCACATCCTCTCGTTGTTGACATCTTTCTATGGGCTGAGCACTTTGTTTCATTTCTTTCTCTCAACCATATTACAAGGCAGGTCGTCTTTGTGTATTCATTTTGCAGAGAAGGAATCCAGGGCTCAGAGAGGTTAAGTAACTTGCCCAGGGTCACTCAACTTATAAATGGTACAGCAAGGATTTGAACAGGCAGTCCTGACATGTGCCAGGCCCAACCTAGTCCCTGCAGATGCAAAGTGTAGGTAACCTCCCACATGAGCACCGAGGAAGGAGAGCTGTGCAGACCCCAGGTATAATTACTGCTTGAAGTATAATTTGTTTACTTATATCTAGCTTATATATATAATCATACTTAGTTCCATATAATCTTTCTACATAATCATATAATGGATTGTAGTTGGAGCTGTACCGACACAGTTAGTGCTGATTTATATAATCCTTCTATATAACTATATAGTAGTTTGCAGTAGGAGGAATGCCTAGAGCAGTCACAGAGCAGAAGCAAGTACATGGGAAAAATAACCAGACCAGGACAAGAACCAGTGACGCAGGCGGTAGTGCCCCTTCCTGAAAGGGCATACACTATATGGCAGGTCAGGGCCTAGATGGCAGCACTCAGTACCCACTGCATGGCCGGCTTGGAGCAAGAGTCATTCCTCCTGAAAAGGAGTTGCAGTACCTTGCATCCAGTTCTTGTGGAAAGTAGGCCTCAGGCCTGAGATCCCGCGAACAACCGAGGGAGAAGAACCCCTCTGGTGTAATCGCGCCACGGTGGCTGTACAACCCGTGAGTTTTTCTCACTACTGTGCTAGCTCAAATCATCCTATAAAATAGAGAAGAGCACACTCTGTCAGCTCCCCACTGCATTGGTTTGCAGTTATCCTTCTATAGGAATCCTTTGAAGTCTCCAGCTCCTAGATAAGAAATGTTGCGCACGGCACTTGTTGCACACAGCTCACCTCCTTGCCTCGGTGACCTAATGGGGGTGGACCCCCTTTTTGTACACGGCCCTCTATTACTGCGCACGGCACGGCCCCCTACTGCGCACAGCCCACCTCTCTGACCAGGTGACCTAATGGGGTGGCCCCCTCGCTTGCTACTCAGGTGATTATGTATGTCCTATCATTAAGCCTATAGATGACCTCATTCATGACCCTTCCCCTGCCTTGTACCTAATAAATACAGATGCTTCTGGATGTTTGGGGCCTCACCTGTCTCTGCCTGTAAGTGGCGTGGGCCCCCGAGCCCTGCCGTCTTTTCTAGTCCTTTGGTGTCCTGTGTCTTTACTTCTCGGATCCAGTGCCTCAGCATAGCAATAGGGGACACCCCCACGACCCTGTACAGCTGTGGCCCTACACAAAGCTAAAAGAGAAACATTGCCGGCTCTTAAGGAGCCAGACATCTACATAGTGCTTATGATGGGTCAGGCACAGGCTAAGCTCTGCATGTGTTATTTCATTGAATCCACATCACAACCCCGTGGAATAAGGTTATGCTTATTTTATGATGGAAATTGAAGCTCTGTGAGGAAAACAGACCTATTCAAGGTCACATAGCGAGTTGCAAAGTCTGACCTCCTCTTGTTGGCTTCCTCCCTCCTCCAAGCTGGCCTCCCAGGCCCCTCCCTGCTGCTGGTCTGCACACCCCTTCTCTTATCCATGGCCCCTGCCCGTTTCATTTCTATTATTAGCATAGTTTGGAGCCTGGGATTGGGCCACACTATCTGGATGGTGACCCCTGGGGGTACACCTTCTACCCCACAGTGTCCTTTAGCCCTTCCTATCTCTCTCCTAGCTGCACAGCAAGGGGCGTGTTAGAGGGGCCCACCACCTAGGCCCTTACCTGCCTGTGGAGGCCTACCTTGTGTACAGATGGGCCCTGTGCGCAGTATTAGAGGGTCGTATACAAAAAGGGAGTATGCACAGCCCATGCAGCGTAGAGGATGGAGCGTGCAGGATGCCCTTAATCCCTTACCTGGCAGGGAGGCAGCACACAAGGGGCTGGGGGCGGGACTGGGCTTCTTGGGGCTGAGTGGTTCTGGAAGCCGATAGGAGCAGCAGCAACTGCTGGCATTATCTAGGCTCTAAGAATAGCTTGGGATGAAGAGTCAGAGGTTGAGGCCAGGGAAGAGGAGAGGAGCCTGTTCCTGCCGCCAACTCCTGCTGCTCGGCCTGGAAGCTGGGAAGCCTGCTTTCTGGCTCACCATTTGCTCTGGGATGGTTTTGTGTGGACACATCTTGTCCGCCATTGGGCTGGAGGAAAGAGGGTACTGCTGGGACTCAGACCCAGGCTGCCTGAGCTCAGGCTGAAGGCAGTGGGCCCACACTTTGAGGACCAGCCCTCACCCAGGCCCCTCCCCACTGGCACAGAGTAGGGGTTTGTTTTTTCAAGGATCATGCTGGAAGTGACCTTTATTCATTTAGCAAACACTTAAAAAATAGGTTCTGTATACAGGATTTAAAATTCAAAGGGTGTACAAGGGAAAAAAAATCACTCTCCCTCCCTTACCTGGCCCCCAGCTATGAAACACTGTTACCAGCTTTCTTGGGAGACTTCCAAAGGCAGTCCATCCATAGATAAGCACACAGATGCACAAGTATCTCTCTCCCCGATTTTTACACAGGAGATGGCATAGTCTATACATTCTTCTGCTCCTCACTTTTTTCTTTTTGAGACAGAGTCTAGCCCTGTTGCCCCAGGCTGGAGTGCAGTGGCACGATCCTGGCTCACTGCAACTTCTGCCTCCTGGGTTCAAGCAATTCTCCTGCCTCAGCCTCCTGAGTAGCTGGGATTACAGACGTGTGCCACCATCCCCGGCTGATTTTTGTAGTAGAGACAGGGTTTCACCATGTTGGCAGGGTGGTCTTGAACTCCTGACCTCAGGCGATCCACCTGCCTCAGCCTCCCAAAGTGCTGGGATTACAGGCGTGAGCCACATACACAGCCACATTTTTAAAAATCTAATGATACACCTTGGAAATAACAGCATTAATGTATTGAGTCTCTACTAGTGCCAAGTACTATTCTAAGCACTTTAGATGTTTTAACTCATATAATGCTCATCACAGCACTAGAAGGTAGGTCCTGTTTGTGAATCTGTACCGTTAAGAGGTTAAGTCATTCTCCAAGACTTTGTGGCTAGTAACTGGCAGAGCCAGGACTAAAACCCAGGCAGCCTCACTTTAGACAAGGTGCTCCTTCCTCACTACTCTGCTGCCTCCCAAGCTTGAGACATGTTGAGACTCACGGCATGCCCTCCCTCTTTCTAAGGGCCAAGGTAAGCCACGTATAGTGAACACTTACCACATACCAGGCTGAGGCTGGGCTACTGCAGTGTAAGGAAGACCAGGGCTCTGTCCTCATGGAACTGGCATCCCAGTGCCCATGAGTATCTGCCAGCCAAGGCAGGAGGGAGACCCACTTGTCTCATACTCATGTGCCCTTGTATAGGTCTGCTGTTCAGACACACCCTGGTGGCATGTCCACTAGTCCTACAGTCACACCACCCCTGAGCTAGAAGGTCTTAGAGCCCAGAGTTATAGATGGGAACATAGGGGCCCAGACAGAGGCGGACATAAGAGAGCACCAGGTGGCCCCAGTGAGACTTGTCCCCTGCCTCCAGGGATCCATTTCAGCAGGGTGGGTGGGGGTGTTTTTAATCCAGGGCCCAACCATTGTTTGAAGTTGGGAACAATTGAAGGACAAGGGGAGCTATAGATAGATCCACAGCTGCTGTCACTTGTCCCAGCCTGGGCACTGGGCCTGAGCATTGTCTACATGGGAGCACTCTAAGCAGTGAGGCCCACTCCTGGGGGTGGGAGGTTGGCCCAGCTCAGCTCATCTCAGCTCTAGAGAGACAGAGTCAGAGACCAAGACAGAAATACAGTCTTGGAGGGCAGAGAGTGGGACAGGGCAACACCAAAAGGCGAAGACCTTTGAGAGAGACGATGGACTCCCATCAAATATCAACAGTACTGAGACTGGCTGGGGGGGTGGGGAGGGCAGAGACAGGGCCTGAGCCACAGCTGGAACTCAAGGATGCGGTACATCAGAGACCTGGACCAGAGGCAGTGCTGGGGTCTGGAGCACCTCGGCCCAGCACAGGTCTTTCCGTCCATCCCTCCAGGACAGCTGTGCATGTTAATCACTCTCGGGGACAGCCAGTCTGAGGTACCCTTGTGTGCGCTCGGGGAGGCCCCTGGGTCTTCCGAAGTGAGAGGTTGTGCTGTCAGGCTGGTCATGGCTTGAATTCACTGTATGACATCAAGCAAGGACCTACTTCTCCCTTTGTGCCTCAGTTTCCCCAGCTGTCCAGTGAGAGAGTTGGTTGGCATATTGGCTAAAGGGCCCCCTCATCCTCCGGTGATGTCAGAGCATTTCCTTTTATGTGTCTAACCTCCCCCCCTCTTGCTGTGGCTGAGGTCGCAGTCCCCTCCTTTCTTTGTCCTTTGTGAGGATGGGGGACAGCTGGTTCCCCATCCCCTCCCCGCAGTAACCTTTCAGCCATAAATCCATGCTGAGGCGTCTCTCCTCCGGATAAACAGCCCTGATGCCTTTTGGCTGCCCTCATCCTATTTTCTGCTTGAAGCATCAGAGCTGGGGCCCACTCGGGCCCTCTGCAGCTGCCCGGGGCCCCAGGAGGGGACAAACCTGGGACAAGCAGGGGCCCAACCTCCCCCCCCAGGGTGCCAGGGTCACGGGCCCCTCTTGGGCCTCTCCGCCTTGCACTGGGAGCATTATGGCAGCCTCCTCCTGAGTCCGTCTTCCTGCCACCGGTCTCACCCCTCCAGTCCATCCTCCACACCAGCTGCCACAAGGAGCTTAGGAACACATCAATCTGACCACGCTGTCAAATTCCCTTTCTCAGAGCTCTTTGATGCAAAAAATAAATAAAAAAAAATGCCTTTGATGGCGCCCCAACCCCTGGGATAAAGCTCCACATCTGAATCTGGCCTTTGAAGCCCTTCACAGTCCAGTCCCAACTGCTCAATCCTGCCCCACTCCCCTGTATGCCCCGGTGGCCCAGCTGCAGTTGGTGTGGCTGCTCAGGCCCATCTTTACCCCCAACCTGCCTTGGAGCACTAGGTCATGCTGTCCGTCCCCTGTCGCCTCTCGCTACCTTTATGCCATCCGCTCTCACCTGGGTGATGGCAGCAGCCTCTGTGCTGCTCACCCTGCTGCCTCCCCTGCCTCTTCCAAGCCATTGGAATGGTCATTATGAAACTTCAGCTCTGGCCGGGTGTGGTGGCTCACGCCTGTAATCCCAGAACTTTGGGAGGCCAAGGTGGGTAGATCACGAGGTCAAGAGATCAAGACCATCCTGGTTAACATGGTGAAACCCATTCTTTACTAAAAAAAAAAAAAAATACAAAAATTAACTGGGCATGGTGGTGCACACCTGTAATCCCAGCTACTCCAGAGGCTGAAGCAGGAGAATCATTTGAACCTGGTAGGCGGAGGTTACAGTGAGCCAAGATCGCACCACTGCATTCCAGCCAGGCGACAGAGCAAGACTCCGTCTAAAAAAAAAAAAAACTTCACAGCTCACATTCCTGCTCTCGCAGGCTCCCACTGCACCTGCAATACAATCCTAGGTCTCTTCTAAGTCCTTTAAGGCTCTGAATGATCTGCCTGTCCACCTTCACCTTGGAAAACTCTCCCCTTATTTACCACTAGGATGGCACCTTAAACATCCCAAGCTGTTTTCTACCTCATGCTGCTTGTATTTGCTGTTTCTTCTGCTTGGAATACTGTTTCAAAGGCTCCCCACCTGACCGGCCTTTTGACAGTCTCTAGTCTCACCTTCAGTGTTGCCTCTTCAGAGGGGCCCTCCCTCACCCACCTGAATGAAGCATACCCCCGTTACCTTCCAGGTCTTACTGTTTGTTTCATGCACAGCACTTGCCACAATCTTTAATTACCTTAAAAATGTGTTTGCTTGCTTATTTTTTGCTTCTCCAGGGGAGTGTCAGCTCTATGAGGGGAGGAACCTTGTTGCCATACCCCTCTTCCTGCCAGTCTGGGTGTTAGATTTGTTTGTTTGCTTAGAGACAGGGTCTTGTTTCTGTTGCCCAGGCTGCAGTGCTGTGGTGTGATCTTGGCTCACTGCAGCCTTGAACTCCTGGGATCAAGCAATCCTCTTGCCTCTCAGCCTCCTGAGTAGCTGAGATTATAGGCATGCACCATCATGCCCAGCCAATGTTTTAATTTTTCGGAGAGACAGGGTCTTGCTATATCCGCCTCGGCTGGTCTTGAATGCCTTGGCTCAAGTGATCCGTCTGCCTCAAGCCTTCCAAGTTGCTAGGATTATCATGGGTGTAAACCATTATGCCTCATCAATTTAAAATTTTTTTTTGTAGAGATGCCACAGGGAGCTTAGGAACACATAAATCTGAGCACACGGTCAAATTCTCTTGCTCAGAGCTCTTTGATGCAAAAAATAAATAAATAAAAATGCCTTTGATGGTGCCCCAATTCCTGTAGGATAAAGCCCCAGATCTGAATCTGGCCTTTGAAGCCCTTCATAGTTCAGTCCCAACTGCTTAGTCCTGCCCTATTCCCCTTTATGCCCTGGTGGCCCAGCTAGTCTCAAACTCCTGGCCTCAAGTGATTCTCCCACCTCGGCCTCCAAAAGTGCTGGGATTATGGGCATGAGCCATCGAGCCCAGCCTTCAAACTAGCTTTTAACCTTCAGACTCCTCCATGTTGGTGTCTTCCTTGAATATCTTTTCTTTCCTAGACAATGCGTATCTTTTGTTCCAATCCTGAATACAGAACAGAAGCTGTCAGATACATGTTGAATTGAATTCATGTGTCCCTCCCAGATGTAGAAGCATTTTTCACAGAGTCCTTTGATGTCTTTACCCAAAGAGGAAATTCCAGGCATTGGGCGACATTGGTGGTAGATACATTTTGGGCTGGGCTCTAAAATCCTGGAGTCTTAGACTCCTGAAATTGGAATGGACTTCAAAGGTCATCTGGTCCAGAGGCCTCGGCCCTGGTCAACCTCTGCCGGCAGCTTCCTTGGTGCTGGCAGCCTCACTTTCCTCCAAGGCAGCCTCTCCCTTTGCTGATGGGCTCAGAAGGTGAAAAAGTTCTCCTTCATGTGCACCTATATTCTGCTTCCTGTCACTGCCCATGGGTCTACTTTTGAGGCCACACAAGTCACATCAGCTCCCTCTGCTCCAGGACAGCTCTTCAAGATTTTTGTTTTTGTTTTCTGAGACAGAGTCTCGCCCTGTCTCCCAGGCTGGAGTGCAGTGGCACGATTTCAGCTCACTGCAACATCTGCAGCCTCCAACTCCTGGGTTTAAGCCATCCTCCTGCCTCAGCCTCCCTAAGTAGGTGGGATTATAGGCACATGCCACCATGCCTGGCTAATTTCTTTTTTTTTTTTTGGAGACGGAGGCTTGTTCTGTTGCCCAGGCTGGAGTGCAGTGTAACAGTCTCAGCTCACTGCAACCTCTGCCTCCCGAATTCAAGTGATTCTCCTGCGTCAGCTTCCTGAGTAGCTGGGATTACAGGCACGCACCACTGCGCCCAGCTAACTTTTTTGTATTTTTAGTAGAGGCGAGGTTTTACCATGTTGACCAGGTTGGTCTCAAACTCCTGATCTCAGGTGATCTACCTGCCTCGGCTTCCCCAAGTGTTGGGATTACAGGTGTGAGCCTCCATACCCGGCTTTTTTTTTTTTTTTAATAAAAATTTAAATATTCTATACTAGAGCTCTCCATCATATATTTTTTTTAAGTAGAAATGGGGTTTCACCATGTTGGCCAGGCTGGTCTTGAGCTCCTGACCTCAAGTGATCCACCTGCCTTGGCCTCCCAAAGTGCTGAGATTACAAGCTCTTCAGGTATTTAAAGTCAGTACCTCAAGTCCTTGAGGGTTATAGTATTTGTTGCAGATCTCTCAGAGCATTGGGTTTCTTCTTTGCTTTGTCATGTTTGTGTGTGAGCTCATCTCAGCAGGAGGATGCACCCTGGGTAGTGGAAGGGAACCTACAGGGAACATCTAGACCCATTTGGAGGCTTGGTTTCTCAGCCCCAGGTTCATACACTGAGTAGGTAATTCTAGGATTCAGACCCACATGATAAGTATAGGTTAGACTTGTTAGAGGTTCTGATTCTCCAGGCTAATTCTGTTGTTTGGTCCCTGGGCAAGAAGCCCTGCCTTCTGATCATCCTTGAACAATGAAAAGAATTTTTCCCACTCCCTGGGCTTTCTATAAATTGCTTCGGCCCAGCTCTCCAGCCTCTGATGCCATATAGAGATTAAAGTCCTATAATCTAAACTATCAGGTTTGGTCCGTTCACTGACTTACTAGGTATTTACTGACTTTCTATGATGTGCAGGCACTTGACAAGGTGCCAGGGACACAGACGAAGCTCCTGCCCTCATGGAGGTCTTTTTTAGTGGCAGGAGGTAGGCAAGAAACAACCTAAGCTCTACAAAGAGAATTGAAACAGTGAGGTTCTCACAGAGACAATGTGGAGAAAACAAAGAAAGGAATACATAATGTAAGATTCCATTCAAACAAATTTTAAGGCTAGGCACGGTGGCTCGTGCCTGTCATCCCAGCACTTTGGGAGGCTGAGGCGGGTGGATCACCTGAGGTCAGGAGTTCGAGACCAGCCTGGCCAATATGGCAAAACCCCATCTCTACTAAAAATACAAAAATTGGCCGGGCATGGTGGCACATGCCTGTAGTCCCAGCTACTCAGGAGGCTGAAGCAGGAGAATTGCTTGAACCCAGGAGGTGGAGGCTGCAGTAAGCCGAGATTGCACTGTACTCCAGCCTGGTTGATAGAGTGAGACTTTGTCTCTGAATAAATAAATAAATACATAAACAAATTTTAAAAATAGACAACACTAATCTGTGAGGTTAGAAGTCAGTATTATATTGTGGATCAAGCAAGAATGGGAATTAAAAAAAATAAAGTCTCCCTGCAACATGCATGATTAAAAAAAAAGTATTGTGTTACCCTAGGTGAGGGGTGATCTGAGGGGGATAATTTCTTATAATTTCTGTTTTTTGAACAGGGTATGGTTTTGTTTTGTTGTTGCTTTTGAAACAGGGTCTGTTGCCCCGCTAGAGTGCAGTGGTGTGCTGTCAGCTCACTGTAACCTCTGCCTCCTGGGTTCAAGCAATCCTCCCACCTCAGCCTCCTGAGTAGCTGAGACTACAGGTGCATGCCACCACCTGGCTAATTTTTGTTTGTTTGTTTTTTGTAGAGACGGGGTTTTGATGTGTTGCCCAGGTTGGTCTCGAACTCCTGAGCTTAAGTAATCTGCCCTCCTGGGCCTCCCAAAGTGCTGGAATTACAGACATGAGGTACTGCACCTGGCCCAGGGTATGTTTACTTTGAGAAAATTCATCAAACTGTCTAATTATTCACTGCAGCCCTAACTGTAATGGTAAAAGACTGAAAATAATCGAAATGTCTACCCAAAGGGGACCTGTATCATTTCATGATGGAGACATGCTGTAGGACTAATTCCTTGTAGGGTCTGGGCAGCTGTAATTTTGATAAATATTGCCAAGTTTGGCACTGCATTTTTTTAAGCCATGTAGTTTATGGTATTGTTGTAGAAGGCACTGCATTTTTTAAATGTGTTCATGTAATACGCACACAGTAAAGTGCATACATCTTAGGTGTACAGCTTGATTTGTTTTGCAAAGTGCACACGCCTATGTCCCACAGCTCTGCTCAGCGTACAGAATGTTTCCTGCCTCCCAGAGACTCTCTGGGGCCTCCAGCCATTACCCTCCCTCAGAGGACCACTCTGCCACTTCTGTCACCATAGGCGAGTTTTGCCTGTTTTGAATGTATATGGTTGAAAATGTAGCTTGGAAATTATTTATCTGTATTTCATCTGGCACACCTGTGCATTTGGAACAGGAGCAGATTGGTTGGAGGACTTCCCGTGTGAGCCTGGTCTGGCCTCTGGCTGGAACCCTGGCTCTGGAACTTCATCGTTCCATGCATCTGGCGTCTAAGGTTCTCAGATCCTTTCATTCTTGATTCTAAAATCCTGTGGCATCACGGAGCCCTGAATGGGGAGTTCACGGACAGGAGAGCCTGGAAGTGCCCTGACACATTCCGAAGACTGTATCAGGCAGACTGACTGCCAGTGCCCTGAACCCCTGTTGAGGGTGGGCTATGGGAAGGTGGCTTCCCATGAATCTTGAATGTGGGAATCTGAAGGGGCTCCTAACCGGGTGACATTTCCTTGATTTGCTTCCACTTCAGCCAAATAATTCCTTGATTCTATAAGTCCCAGGTCTGGTTTTCTTCATGTATGATTTCCCCAGGGGTTCTCCAGAAAGAAAATGGGGGATGGAGGAAGGGGAAGAGGGGCACTGATGCGCTCTCAAGTCCAAATGCACAGATGTGCCAGATAAAATGTAGAGAAATAAATGCAAAGCTACATTTTCAACCATATACATTCAAAACAGGCAAAATTCACCTATGGTGATGAAGTGGCAGAGTGGTCCTCTGAGGGAGGATAATGAGTGGAGGCCCAGAGAAGCCTCCGAGAGGCAGGAAACGCTGTATACACTGAGTAGAGCCCAGGGTACACAGGTGTATGTGCTTTGCAGGTGCTGGAGAGGGATGCATACCTCTCTCTCTCTTCTTCTCATTTTGATCTGTTCTTGCCCATTGCTCATCTGTGAGACTTGGCCAATGCTTTCTTTTCTCTGGGCCTCAGTTTCCCTGGATTTATCAAGAGGGTTGGACTAGATGGTCCAATCTCAGTGGGCATTATGTGGTTTCCCCTCTGAGTGTCCTTGCTCTCTGTATCTGGAGGTGTGGATATTTTTCTGGGTGTGTCAGACTCTCTGTGACTTGGTTTCTCCCCATGAGCTCCTCAATCTCCTGAACCTCTCACTGCCTGTCCCTGTCCCTGTCCCGGTCAGTCTCTGCACCCAGCCTCCCTGTATCTCAGTGGAGTGTCTCTCTCTGCCTTTGTGATCCCCTGACAATGGGAGGTAAAAATAGCCCAGGGGCCGTGCTGGTGGAGATAAAAGGGAATTTGCCTTTTGTGTCCTGTGGCCAGGCTGGGGGGGCTGTGACACGTGGAGATTGCTGACATAGCTCTCCTCCTCTGACCTTGACGGTGGCAATAAAAGGGGTAGCACAGCTTCCTGCCCTCACCGTGGTGCCGAGGTGGGTGGTCAGGGCTGGGGTTGGAGCTGAAGGGAGAGCAGGAGGGTGGGTGGGTGGGTGAGGGTGCCTGTGGGTGGGCGTGAGCCTTCCAAATCTGGAGTGGAGGAAGCCCTGGTGTTTGAGGGTGTGCATGTATGCTGGGCACTCACCCAAGGAGGCTGGATGGGGAGCCAGAGGGAGTCGCATAGTATCTGGTCTTGTCGGTTGGGGGATCATGCCCTAGTTCAGCTCCTTTGTCACTATCATCTATCTTCCAGTGCCTGCTGCCTTGGGCCACCTCGAACCTCCAAGGTTTCCAGCTCTTCCTTCTTCACCCCAGTGCCACTGCCATGATGGATGTGAGTGAACTTGGGGAGTCTGCCCGCTACCTCCGCCAGGGCTACCAGGAGATGATGAAGGTGCACACTATCCCATGGGATGGTAAGTGGGGGCATAGGGGGAGGGGACACAGCCACAGAGGTTCCTTTATGGACTCAGACCAGGAATTGGGAGGGGTGGCACCAGCTCAGGGCTGAAGGGGCATTGGGACCTGACAGCTGGAGCCCTGGACCTTTCCCGCAGAGTCTGGGGCCTAGAAACTAAAACCCTAGGGACACTGTGTATATCACTGTGTCTCTGTGAGCAAGCCTTGGTTTGTTCCCCTGTGAAATGGGATAATACCACCTGCCTTCCGGAGCTGCTATTTATGAAGACTCAGGCTGGAGCCCGAGGCCTCTGAGATGAGACTGATCGGCATGTGTGCAGGCTGCCTCCACATGTCCACAAAACTTGTGCTGGGGTTATTTTTAGTGCTTCCTGCAGAGCCAGAGCCACTCTTTATTAGGGACAGGAATAAAGGCTGTACTATTTATGACCTGGTTTGCTCATAGGACAATACTAACAATAGGCAGTGTGTGTTGAGTGCTTATTGTGTGTCAGGCCCAGAGCAGATGACTTTCCATGCATCATCTCAACAACCTGGGGAGGTGGGGACCAGTGCCAGACCTAGCTTCACAGGCCACCAGGCTCAGAGGGACCTTGTGCTTCATTTAATACTCTGCTGTTGCCATCTTGAAAATTTTAATAGTTTTCAACAAGGGGGCCCACATCATCATTTTGTACTGGGGTCCGTAGGTTATGTAGATGGTCCTGGATGGTTCTGTCCTAGACATTTGGCAGAGCAGGGAACACAAACTCTGGCCTACAGCCTGAGTCCATGCTTTTAACCACCATGAAGTCTGGGCTCCTCAAAGCTCTGGGGACAGCTGGCCAGGCAGGAGAGCACAGGCTACAGAGTTAAGAAGCCTGGGTTTTTTGAGTCTTCAGTGAAATAGGGGGAGGCAGGACCCCTCCCCATGAGTTATATGCCTGATATTGAGGGGCTGCTCCATGTGGGACCTAGAAGATCCCCATAACATTTTGTGTGTGAGGGAACTGGCCCAGAGAGAACTCCGAGATCACAGGGCAAATATGGCAGAAGCAGGGATTGGAACCCAAGTGTGTAACCCAGATTCATCCTCCAACAAGGGGATCTCTAGGGACCCTCCCAGCTCTGCCCTTCCTGAGCCTGGGTTTTGAGAGTTCTTTACTGGAACTCCTGTGTCCTGGCAGAGGGGCTTCGGGGGAGGGTCACAGCCCTATGGATACCATGGCTTGGGAACTTTAGCTGGACCCCTGGAGGTGCCTCAGCCCCTCTCCAAGTCCAGTGCTCTCTCTGCAACCCAGGGAAGAAGAGAGTCTGGGTGCCCGATGAACAGGACGCCTATGTGGAGGCTGAGGTCAAGTCGGAGGCTACCGGGGGAAGAGTCACCGTGGAGACCAAAGACCAGAAGGTTCCTCTCCCTCTTTCCTGAGATTAGTCTCTCTGTCCCCCAAGGCTTCTGGCCAGTAGGATCTGTGCTCTGGTTGAAGGGGGTCTGGGTATGTGGGTGGGGTAACAGGTGAGGTCAGTCAGGGCCTTCCGGTCCTCCCCACCCTGACATGGTCTCCCTGATAGGTGCTGACGGTACGCGAAGCCGAGCTGCAGCCCATGAACCCACCCCGCTTCGACTTACTGGAGGACTTGGCCATGATGACGCACCTGAACGAGGCCTCTGTGCTGCACAACCTGCGCCAGCGCTACGCCCGCTGGATGATCTATGTGAGCCCCAGACCCGGGCCTGGAGCGGAGCGGGTGGGGCGGGACTTGTGTGGGTGGGGCTGGAGGTGAGGCTCTGGGGGCGGGCCCATGGCGGTGGGGTGGGGGCTGTGAGTGATGGGGCGGGGCTGTGAGCGATGGGACGGGTCCATAGCGGTGGGGCCCGGCTGTAAGCAGTGAGGCGGGGCTGCGAGCGGTGGGGGCGGGGCTGGAGGTTGGGCGTGGTACCTTAGGGCAGCAGCTGTAGCAGCGCGGGCAGGTCTAGAACTCAGCTGCAGGTTATGGTGGTCGTGCGTGTGGGCTGGGGTAGGGCTGGGAGCTGGAGTCGGGCGAGGCCAAGACGGCCACAGAGGGTGCGGGGTGACAAGTCAAGTGGCTCCTTGAGGAATATTGCAGGGGTCATGGTCTTGTGGAGACTGGGGCCTGGGGATGGGAACTTAGGCTATTCCTTTAGGATATCCCTCTGAAAACCCTACCTGTGGGCCAGAGGCGGTGACCCATGCCTGTAATCGCAGCACTTTGGGAGGGCTGAGGCGGGCGGATCACCTGAGGTCAGGAGTTCAAGACCAGCCTTGCCAACATAGTGAAACCCCGTTTCTACTAAAAATACAAAAATTAGCCGGGCGTGGTGGCATGCACTTGTAGTCCCAGCTGTCTGGGGAGGCTTGAGGCAGGAGAACTGCTTGAACTGGGAGGCGGAGGTTGCAGTGAGCCAAGATTGTGTCATTGCACTCTAGCCTGGGAGACAGAGCAAGAGTCCATCTCAAAAACAAGCAAACAACAACAACAAAAACTCTACCTATACTCTCTCCTCAGACCTACTCAGGCCTCTTCTGTGTCACCATCAACCCCTACAAATGGCTCCCAGTCTACACAGCCTCCGTGGTGGCTGCTTACAAGGGAAAGCGCCGCTCGGAGGCCCCACCCCATATATATTCCGTGGCGGACAACGCCTACAACGACATGCTGCGCAGTAAGGGCCGCCTGAACTCCTCCCCCAACCCCAGACCCCGACCCCGGTCCTGGGAGGCCTCTGTAAAGGACCCCCTTCCCTCCACTGGCACTGCCTCCCTTTTTGACACTGCTGGACACGGTTGCCCAGCCATTCTGTCCCTCCACGTGGGAGCTAACCTCTACTAGGGACAGCCCCACCTGCTCCTTCCCATTCCTGGCTCTGGGTGGTGGGGGTCTGCCCCAGGGCCATGGATACCCAAGGTGTTTGACCTGTGGCTTGCCCCACACCTTGGCCGACTTCTATATCCCCTTCCCTTTCCTCCAGACCGAGACAACCAGTCCATGCTGATCACGTGAGTGTGGGGCTCTGGGGGTGGGGTGGAAAATGCTGCCCATCTGGCAGAAAGAGGGCAGTACCACAGTCATTTCCTAAGGTTGAATCCAAAGTGCTTAGGGCAGGGCTTTTACCACCTAGAGCTAGTGTCCCAGGTGAAGCTAAATTAGGCCTGAGCACTTTCTCTGCCCCCATTCTGGGCAGATGTGTTCTTGATGGGGGATAGGGGGGTGATACCCACAAATTGAGTGACCAGCCCCATACCTCCTCTCCCCCGGGCCCTGGAATCTCCCACCTTGATCCTTTGGGGTTCTAATTCTGGCTCAGGGGCAATGGGAAGATTCCTCTGCCTTTCTTCCATTTCACCATCTACTTATGTCTGAATCTTACCTCTGATAATTCTGTTGCCTCTGTGGGAAAATGCCAGTATGGAAAATGTTTAGTGTGGGTGTGCGTGCACGCGTGCAGTTAAGAGCAAGTGCCTTGGCTGGGCACAATGGCTCACACCTGTAATCCCTGCACTTTGGGAGGCTGAGGTGGGTGGATCACTCGAGGTCAGGAGTTCGAGACCAGCCTGGCCAACACGATGAAACCCCATCTCTACTAAAAATATAAAAAATTAGCCAGGCGTGGTGGCAGGCGCCTGTAATCCCAGCTACTCAGGAGGCTGAGGCAGGAGAATTGCTTGAACCCAGGAGGCAGAGATTTCGGTGAGCCGAGATCGTGCCACTGCACTTCAGCCTGGGTGACAGAGCGAGACTCCATCTCAAAAAAAAAAAAAAAAAAAAGTGCCTTTAACCCAGACGGGCCTGGCTGAGTTTGGTGGCTCCCGCCTGTAATCCCAGCACTTTAGGAGCCTGAGGTGGGAGGATTGCCTGAGGCAGGGGTTTGAGAACAGCTGGGCAACATAGCGAGACCCCCATCTCTACAAAAAAAAAAAAAAAAAAAATTAGAAAGTTAAATTAAAAAATCCTACCTACCACACAGAGTTATGAGTCAGTGAGCTGTGATATATGTGCCTGGCACACAGCTGGGACAGCCACAGAACTCCTGAGGCCCAGTTCCTTGTTCATAAAATGGGGGTAATAATGGAGCCTGCCTTCCAGGGTTTTCTGAAGCATAACAGAGTGGATGGAGGTTAAGTGCCTGGTACTGAGTTAGTGCTCAGTGGCATCATCCTGTGTTGTTATCTCACAGGGATGGTCTACACTGGCTGGTTTTGTAAACACCTCTGAGGGTTGATCCATCCTTGGGTGTTTAGGGTTTAGTGTATGGGGGGATTATGAGTTGGGGGAAGGGGAGGTGGGGGGGGGGCTCTGCTTGAGGGATGAAGAATTGGGAGCAGGGGGAGAATTAGGCCAGATGGGCATTGGTGACTCATGTTTATGTCGTCCAAGCGGAGAGTCGGGGGCCGGTAAGACGGTTAACACCAAGCGGGTCATTCAGTACTTTGCCATCGTCGCTGCCCTGGGGAGACGGGCCGGGCAAGAAGGCCGTAAGACTTGCCCACTCGGGCATGCTCCCCGTTGCTTCTCCCTGTTTCTTTTTTCTTTTTCTACCTAGTTGCTAAGCATCTCCCTGTTTTTCTTTTCTTTCTTCCTCTCCTTTTTTTTTCTTTTCCTTTTAAAAAATTTGACTCCTTGGAACCCTGAGTCCTGCCTGAGCCTCCCACCCTGGTGGGGACTCTGGCCTGAGCAAGGCTTGACCAGAAAGGCTGTGGTTACCTGATGCGTCTGCCTTAGCGTTCCCATCGATAACCAGAGAGGTGGAACCACATTGCTGTTCGTAAATTTTGTGTAATTTTTATCTTCCATTGTGACCTTCACATATTGAAACAGTTTACTAGATGGGCTGCTTTCACTAAGCAGTGTTGTTGTCTTGGTTTCCCTGACAGTTACCTGCCACTGACACGTTAGACACAGAGGTTGGCTGGCGCGAGGGCACTGTGCATTCCCAGCAGCGGGGGCCCTGTGACTTCTGTAGCTTTTGGAAATTTGTAAAACAATGAGGCCCAGTGTTTTTTGTTTTGTTTTTGTTTTTAAGGCAGAGCATTTCATCCCTAGCCTTTGGGCCAGTTCTTCAGAGCACTGTGGCTACCCGCAAATGGGCTGCCTTTTCTTTCCAGAAGCCCGAGGCCTCCCTCCCTGTAGAGTCCCTGCTCCTGGTCCTGTTGAGCCTTGCTTTATTCTGGGTGTTTTTCTTTTTTTCTTTTTCCCCCTTTTCTTTCTTTCTTTTTTCTTTGTTTTTTTTTTTTTTTTTCCTTTCCTTTTTATCCATTTGATTTTCTTGATTTTTGATTTTCATTTCAGTTTTGTTGTTTTGTTTTGTTTTTGCTGTTGACCTTTTGGCCCTTTTTCTCCTTCCCTTTCCTGCCCTGTCTTCCAAAACCCCCAAAGGTCTCTGGGGGATGTAACAGGAAGAGATGTCAGGGAGAGGCCAGAGCTGGCAGGGACACAGCTGGATGGGCAGAGGAGCACCTGGGCAGAAAGGAGCAGGAACAGTGGAGCCCAGGGGAAAGGGGGCAGGAGAGGGAGGGGTGGGAGAGGCTGCCTGCAGAAGTCATGGCTGCAGGAACTTAAAAGCTTTAGCAACTCCCCTTACCTTGACCCCAAATTTGGCCAAACAGGCCAGAGAGAGCCCTGCACAAGAGCACCAGATGGGAGTGTAAGTGGGGGCATCTCCCCTGCCCAGTGTCCCTGTGGGTATTTTAACTCCTGGGCTCCCTGGAGGTGAATGAATGACCACAAAGTCCCTGGTGGCATATCTGTCCCCTCCAGAACCCGTTCCTGCCCTTCTCTTCCTTTCTTCCTAGGCTCCGGGCATCTGGGGTAGGGAAGAGAAGGAAAGGAAAAGGAAGGGAAGATGAGGATGAGGCTAGGATGGGAAGAGGGAGGATCTGCTCAATTCAGTGAGCCCCCCTGGGTGACACACAGGACAGCTGTGGGCATCCCGGAGGCAGTTTGCTAGGCACCTGCCCTGCTGCTCCTGACTTGCTGTGTGGCCCTGAGCAGGTCCGCTCCCTGCTCAGACCTTAGTTTCCTCATTTGCAGATTAGGGCTAATGATAGGCCCCTGGCAGGCCGTTTTGAGTGCTCGTAGGTGTACAGACATACAATGAAGATACACCTAATTGCGTTACAAAGGAGAGGTGTATAAGGTCATAGAGGGAGGTTAGGGCAGGAAGGTTCATACCAGGAAGAGGGTCCTTCCAGCTTCGGAGCAACCGGGAGGCCTTCCTAGAGGAGGGAGTACTTGGGCTGGGTTCTGAGGGCCCTAGATTTTAGTCAGGAGGCCCTTGGGGCTTGGAGCAGGGCTGCTGCATAGAGACTGGAAAATGAAGGGAGGCCAGAGGCTGGGCTGGGGCAGGGAAGGCTGCAGGTGGAGACCCAGGCTGGGGCCGTGCCACTCCCACTTCCCAGCATCTCACCTCCTCACAGCTGGAGGAGCATCAGGGCCAGGGGTGGAGGGTGGGAGCTGCGCATTCCGGGACTAACATCCACCCCCAACTTGCTGCCTGCTGCTCCCGCTGCCTCCCGCTGAGACGCTGCCCCCGCCCCGCCCCGCCCCACCCCGCCCCGGGAGGCCTGCTCTCTAATGTTGTCTGTCTTCTCCCCCCAGCAATTTCTGGCAACAAAGACTGGGGTAAGTATGGGGCCAGTGTGAATGGGGCAGCTCTGGGGTACCCCCTTCCTCCGCACAACAGAGGGGCCACTCCCGGTGGGTGGGTGCAAGAGCTGACAGACCCCTCGCCCCCACTGCCCCCAGGGCACCCTTGAGGATCAAATCATCGAGGCCAACCCTGCCATGGAGGCCTTTGGCAACGCCAAGACCCTGAGGAACGACAACTCCTCCCGTTTTGTGAGTGGCCAAGGTGGGAGTGGGTGACAGGGGTGCAGCAGGGCAGGGTGGACACAAGTAGGAACAGCGCTGGCTGCACCCTGGCTGAGGGCTGCCCCTCTGCCCACAGGGCAAGTTCATCCGCATTCACTTTGGTCCCTCTGGGAAGCTGGCATCCGCGGATATTGACAGCTGTGAGTCTGCCCGCCGTGGGGGGAGGGTACAGGGGAAGGAAGCCCCAGGCAGGGCCTGAGCCCAGCCACCCCAAATAGGCCTCTGCCATCAAGACTTCTGGGCTCCCGCTGATCTGGGCTCCCACTGCTCTGGGCTCCCGCCTGATCTGGGCACTTCTCTCTACCCTCTGGCTGCTGCCCAGCTCAGCTACCTCACCTGTCACCAGAACATCTCCCTGGCCTCTGCTTGATCTCCAGCCGCCTCTCCTCTATGCGGCCATAGTTTTGCTGGTCATATCCTGTCCCTGCTTGAAAGCTTTCTCTAGATACTGTCACTTGAGGATGGAGACCCAAATCCTCATTTGGCCGGTCGGGCTTCTGTAACTGTACCCCTAGCCTGTCCCCCAGTCTTCTCTCTGACCGCCAAGAGGGCAGACCTGGCCCACGCCCCTCCTGCCCCAGTCGCACAGCTACACTTAGAGTACCCCATCCTTCCAGGCGCACCCCTGGGAAGCACCCCACCATCACCCAGCTGCACAGACCCCAGGCGCCTGGGCCACACTGAAGGGGCCACGGACACAGAGGGGCCCCACTCTGGCCACTCCCCATGTTGGGCTGCATGGCTAGCTCCTGGCAGATGAGCACAGGCAGGTGGTGACAGGGGCAGGGATACGCTGTAATTTACACCCTAATCCCCACACAGATATACATGCACCCACATGCTGACACACCAGCAGATAACCTGCATACACAGACACCACACTCACACTCCCACACAAACAAGGACACACACTGACTCATCTGGCCATAGACACAGACACAGAGTTACAGACAGACACACAGCTTACGCGATAATGCAGGCACAGGAGAGAGGCCCTCCCAGCACATGCTGGCGGGTGCAGACACAGCACCTCAGCACACTCCCTGCCTCCCCTCTCCACTCTCCCCCGTCACCCCCCTGGGACGTCCCACTCTGGGGAGGTGTGGGAGATGGCAGGCCGGTACCCCTTCCCAGATCTCCTGGAGAAGTCGCGGGTGATCTTCCAGTTGCCTGGTGAGCGTGGCTACCACGTCTACTACCAGATCCTCTCAGGGAAGAAGCCAGAGCTGCAGGGTAAGGGGCAGGGATGAAGGGGGGTGGGAGTCAGAACCCAGAGGGGCTGCCTGGCGCTTCCTGGCCCCCATCAGGCCAGGCCCTGGTGGTGGTCCCCTCCCTGTCCTGGGGTCTGTGGCCTCTCTTCTTGGGACTTCTGGGTATTTCCTGCTAGGGAACAATCCTCTTAGCTCCAGCAACCTGCCAACATGCTATCGCTTCTTTCAGAAACCTAAGCCCTAAGCACCCCCTTGCTGTCCTGAGACTAGAGAGGTCCCAGCCAGCACCCAAAGCAGACTGATGACTGTCTAGGCCCAGTTCCCCTCCCTGGCAAGCCCCTCGAGGGTGGAGTCTGGTCCTCCCTGTGCCCCAGCACCTAGCATGGGATCTGGGTCAGAGGGGGCTGTGAGCAACAGTCAAAAGGTGAGTGAGACATGGGACTGTGGCCCATTCTTCAGAGAACCAGAAAGAAAGAGAAGCCAGGGTCAAAGCGAAGGCCAGGTCAGGACCTCTCACTCTCAGTGCCCTCAGCCTTGGTGGGGGATGAGGATGAGAAACTTAGGCCTGAACTGGGAGATGAGGTCCTCTGGGAGGGCCCTGGACTCCTGCTGGGCTTGCCCCCCCCCGAACCCCTCATGCTGCAGTTGTTGGGGGAGAATAGCCGGTGGGCACCGCCTGACCCGCCCTTCTTTGCCCCGTGTCCCCAGACATGCTGCTTCTGTCTATGAACCCCTACGACTACCACTTCTGCAGCCAGGGCGTCATCACCGTGGACAATATGAACGATGGGGAGGAGCTCATTGCCACCGACGTACGGGCTGTGGTGGGAGGGGAGCTGCGTGGGTGCCTGTGGTGGGATCGGGGAGCACTGCCGGTGTCCCCAGCTGCATGAACGGTCCAGTGGCAGTGCCTGGCTGGACCCTGGAGGAGCCCAGACCTCTCTGAACTCACTGTCCCCCCCCGTCCCAGCATGCCATGGACATTCTGGGCTTCAGCATGGATGAGAAGTGTGCCTGCTATAAGATCGTGGGTGCCCTCCTGCACTTCGGCAACATGAAGTTCAAGCAGAAGCAGCGGGAGGAGCAGGCGGAGGCTGACGGCACTGAGAGTGAGGGACCCTGACCTGGCCCTCACCTTGACCCAGACCCCAACATCCTGTTTGGGATAGTTCACCCTCACTCTGTCCACCACCTTTCACTTCAGTCTTAACCTGGCCCTGCCTTCTCAGCTCTAAACCTTTACCCTCCTGAGGGTTTGCTAGCCCTGAACTCTGACCCCGCTCAACCTCCCTCTCCTAACCCTAGGCTGAGGCAGTAGAGCCCCTGAGTGCCTGTGGTGGTGTCCTCCCTTATCTCACCCATGTGCCTTGCCAGGTGCAGACAAGGCTGCCTACCTGATGGGGGGTGAGCAGTGGGGACCTCCTCAAAGGCCTTTTGCACCCCCGGGTACGTGTGGGGAATGAGTACGTGACCAAGGGCCAGAGTGTGGAGCAGGTGAGCTGCCTGGAGGCCAGGCCCACGGGGGACAGCTGGGCAGGGTCCCTTTCTTGCCAGGTCCCAGCCCAGCCTCCCTGCATCTCCAGGTGGTGTTTGCAGTGGGGGCACTGGCCAAGGCCACCTATGACCGGCTGTTCAGGTGGCTGGTGTCTCGGATCAACCAGACCCTGGACACAAAGCTGCCCCGGCAGTTCTTCATTGGGGTTCTGGATATCGCTGGGTTTGAGATCTTTGAGGTGAGAGCAGGCCCTCACCCTGAGCTCTGTTCTTTCCAAGGTGGAGAACACGGGCTGGTTGGGGGCAGAAGCCCTGGGTTTCTGCCTGGAAGTTGGGGGTGAACTTGTGCCCATCCCTACCCCTCCCTGAGCCTCCCTTTCTCCATCCGTGAGAGGCCTGCTGAGCCAGCCCCTCCCTCTTGTAGTTCAACAGCTTCGAACAGCTGTGCATCAACTTCACCAACGAGAAGCTGCAGCAGTCTTCAACCAGCACATGTTTGTGCTGGAGCAGGAGGAGTACAAGCGGGAGGGCATCGACTGGGTCTTCATCGACTTCGGCCTCAACCTGCAACCCTGCATTGACCTCATTGAGAAGGTGGGGATCGGGGCAAGGTCACTTTGAGGAAGGAGGGTGTGTGTGGTAGGCGAGCAGGGCTGGATGACCATGGCTTGCATGGAGGCCTGTGCAAGCGTGCGTGGAAGCGTGCGTGAGTAGTTGTGACAGTGTTTATGTGCTCGTGTGAAAGGGCGTGTGTGAGAATAGGTGTGTTGGAGCTGGCTGTAGGTGAGCGATGGTGTGTGAGTGAGGGATGCACGTGTGCATCCCAGTCCTGTCGAACAATAGCTCCTCCTGGGTCAGAATTCTGCAGCTCACAACGTCCTATTTGCAGCCACAATTTACTGGATCCTTAGAACTACCCTGGGTACAGGGCAGGGGTATGTTTCCTTATTTGTTTTGGTGATTGTGGGACATTATGTATATTTACCCCTTGTACAAAGAATGGAAGAAAGGAAATTAAATTTGAAAACGGTAGGAAAAAAATGTTTCTCCCATTCCTACCCTACCACAGCTGGTCACATGACACTTAGGTTCCTTTCCTTGAAATCCTTTATCCATTTTTTCGTACTTTTTTTTTTTTTTTTTTGAGATGGAGTCTCACTCTGTCACCCAGGCTGGAGTGCAATGGCACCATGAGGTGAGGTTTCAAGTAATTCTCCTGCCTCAGCCTCCCAAGTAGCTGGGACTACAGGCATATGCCACTACGCCCAGCTAACTTTTAGTAGAGACAGGGTTTCGCCATGTTGGCCAGGCTGTTCTCAAACTCCTGACCTCAGGTGATCCACCCACCTTGGCCTCCCAAAGTGCTGGGATTACAGGCTTGCGCCACCATACCCAGCTTACCCATTTTCTTTTACAGACACAGATTCATCTCATAGCCTACTTTTTCTCTGAAAATGTATTTTGAATGCTGCTGACGGCAAGAATAGCTCATGCAGTGGATGAGTTCCTTACGGTGCAATTCTGCAGTCCCCTGCGGCTGGGCATTTAGGTGACTGAGTTTTTTTGATACTTATCAGCACTGAAGACATTCGTTTTCCCACTCTGCAGGTTACAAGACTGAGGCTTAGTGATGTTGGAAGGCCCCACAGCTAGTGAGTGAGGAAGCCAAAATATGAATATGATGGCCTTTTTTTTTTAAACCCTGTGTTTGTGTGTGAGAGCCATGGCTGTGGTGGGGGTGAGAGTGAGTACAGAGATGCCAACTTGGGCACGCCACGTATTAGAAGTAAAGATGACAACTTGGTGCCACAGATTTTGCAGGAGGGGACTGGGGCCAAGCCACAAACTTTTCTTTTTAGGAGATGGGTTCTTGTTGTGGGTGTGGTCTCTGACCGTCCGGGGGAGCTGGCTGAGGCTGGGGATCTGGGAAGCTCCCTGAAGGGAGGTGGCCTGGGGACCTGGGGTTTAGTTCTCCTCAGTCTTTCCAGGATGGGCTGGCTTGAGGGTGGCTTTTCAAGCTTGTGCTCTGTCGCCAGCCACTGGGCATTCTGTCTATCCTGGAGGAGGAATGCATGTTCCCCAAAGCCTCGGACTCCAGCTTCCGGGCCAAGCTCTACGACAACCATGCGGGGAAGTCACCCAATTTCCAGCAGCCTCGGCCTGACAAGAAGCGCAAGTACCAGGCCCACTTCGAAGTGGTCCACTATGCGGGCGTGGTAGGTCCCGGCTGGAACCCTAGCCCTCAGCCAGGCTCCTCCCTGCCTGCCCCAGGTCCCCCACCTGGGCTCAGCACCTGTCCGGTCTCCTCCAGGTGCCTTACAGCATCGTGGGCTGGCTGGAGAAAAACAAGGATCCCTTGAATGAGACAGTGGTCCCCCATCTTTCAGAAGTCACAGAATAGGCTCCTGGCTACTCTGTATGAGAACTATGCCGGCTCCTGCTCCAGTGAGTACCGAGGGACAGGATCACTGCTCTCAGGGGGGGCCACAGAGCGACATTCCCCCGGAGTGACCTGACCCCTTGTCTCTACTAGCCGAGCCCCCCAAGTCTGGGGTCAAGAGAAGCGTAAGAAGGCAGCATCATTCCAGACGGTGTCCCAGCTGCACAAGGTGAGGCCCTATCTGGGCCCCGAGTAGCCCCTCATTCTCAGCAGCCTCCGGCCCTGTCCTTCACCCCTTGCCCTGTCCCCCTGCGCCTTGGGCGGGCGGCTGTTAAGACTTGCAGTGATGTTTAACTCCTCTCCACGTGAACATCACAGCAAGTCTGTGCTGTCTCCCGTCCCTACGCTGCCTGGGCAGGGTTTGGGGGCAAGGGGTGGGAGCCCCCGGCCTCTGGGAGGGACGGGGATTTGGCAGGGGGAGTGAAGACTTTGGTGGTGGTGATGGGAGACAGTGAAGGGTCTCCCCATCACCAGAACAAGAGCAAACGTGCAGGGCACACAGCCCGTACTCCCGTCTTGGCCCTGACCACTGCGGCATCCAATTCTGGTCTCTGCCCCTTTGTGCCTTTCCCTCACTCTTCCCCCACCGCCAGGAGAACCTCAACAAGCTGATGACCAACCTGCCGGGCCACACAGCCCCACTTCGTCCGCTGCATTGTCCCCAACGAGAACAAGACCCCAGGTAGTCACCCAAGGCTGGCCTGGTTGGGGGTCAGGGGGCATGGGGGAAGGAGACAGAACAGAGGCTGGGAAACCGAGACTTCCCCGCTTGCCTTGCAGGGTCTGCACTGCTTTCTCTGGGGCCTGCAGTTGTGTCTGTTGACCTCTGACCTTTTCCCCCTCTCATATCCAGGTGTGATGGATGCCTTCTTGGTGCTACACCAGCTGCGCTGCAATGGGGTCCTGGAGGGAATCCGGATCTGCCGCCAAGGCTTCCCCCAACAGGCTGCTCTACACCGACTTTCGGCAGCGGTGAGTGCCCCCTTCTCCCTGCTCCAGGTGGAGGCCTGGCAGGGTGGGCAGGACACACACGTCAGAGCCCAACAGAGAGATGGTCCCCTCGCTGGAGGGGAAAGCAGGGACTGTGAGGGTTCTGGCCAGGCATCCCAGCAAGAGATAGGGGTGGTGCAGACCTGGCCTGGGACTTGGGGGAGAAGTGAACAGGCTTGGGGCAAATACCGGAGGTGGAGACAGTAGGCCTCACTGATGAGCTGGACACGGGATTCCGAATGCAGAAAAGACAAGTGACTTCTGTTTGGGAGTGAGCAGCGGGTGGTAGATTTACCTGAGATACAAAGACAGGGTTTTTTGATGTGGGGGAGAGGCGAAGGGACAGTGGTTTGAGCTCTGTTTTGAGCATGTCAGGTTTGAAATGTCTCCAGCAGGTATCCTAGAGAAGTCGTTAGGGAGACCGGAATTATCAGTTTGGAGCTCAGGGCAGTGGGCAGAAAGGGTGCAGATTTAGGAATTGAATGAGAAGCATGTGGACGAGGCTTCGTGAGATGCGTGGCACACAGCGAGCACCCGGGCAGTGCTTTCGGCCTCTCCCCCGTTCCCTTGATAGGCAACAAGCATCCATTGTTCTGTCTCCCTCCAGCAGTCACGGTGCCATCCTCACTATCCTTTATAAATGGAGGTTCATACAGATACTGTACATACACGCACATGGTGCTGTGAGCTTGTTTTTTCCTGTTAACAGCCTGGCCTGGAGCTCATTCCTTATCCACAGGCCTGCGTCACTGTCCTGTTTTCTGTGGCTGTGAAACATCCCACAGTCTGGTGGATTGCATGCTTTGTTTAATGAGTCCCCCCTCGAAAGGGGCCTTTTGTGTTTCTGGTTTTGCCTTCATGTGTGGCTGCTGCCCACCTGACGCACACAGCTCTGTGCATGTGTGCACGTGTGCTGCTTAGAAGTGGTCAGGCTAGGAGCCCTGGTTCTTTTTTTTTTAAGACGGGGTTTCACCATGTTGGTCAGGCTGGTCTTGAACTCCCGACCTCAGGTGATCCAGCCCGCCTTGGCCTCCAAAGTGCTTGGATTACAGGCGTGAGCCACCACACCCGGCCGGAGCCCTGGTTCTTTTGCATTAGCATTCCCTCCCAAATGTTTCTTCAGTGATAGGGCACAGCATGGCACCCATTAATATTTTTTGCCTTTAAAAAAATTATAAAAATAGTGCATGCCTTCTGTAAAAGTCTTCTTTAAAAACTTACTGAACACATTTAAATCTCCCCCGAGGTGGTTATTTTTTTTTGAGCTGAGTCTTGCCCAGGCTGGAGTACAGTGGCGTGATCTTGGCTTACCCCAACCTTCGCCCTCCTGGGTTCAAATGATTCTCCAGCCTCAGCCTCCTTAGCAGCTGGGATTACAGGCGCCCACCACCACACCCCATTAATTTTTGTGTTTTTAGTAGAGACGGGGTTTCGCCATGTTGCCCAGGCTGGTCTTGAACTCCTGGGCTCAAGCGATCCACCTGCCTCAGCCTCCCAAAGTGTTGAGATTACAAGCATGAGCCACCACCCTCGTCCAGCCCCTTAAGGATTTTAAGCAGAGTATCCCTAGTGTCCCAGAGTGGTGACGCATCCCTGGCCCCCTTGTTTGGTGTGTGCCCTGCTGGAACCTCCGCTCCAGCCTCGGAGAAGCCTAGGAACAAGTTCCCTGCTACCTGCACCAACCTCCTAGGTCCCTACTTCCCCACTCTCAGTGGCCTGTGCCCCTCATCCATCCCTCTCCTCACCAGCTCTGCCCTACCCTCCCAGGTACCGCATCCTGAACCCCAGTGCCATCCCGGATGACACCTTCATGGATAGCAGGAAGGCCACAGAGAAGCTGCTGGGCTCGCTGGACTTGGACCACACCCAGTACCAGTTCGGCCACACCAAGGTTGGGGCACTGTGGGATGAGGGCTGGCCCTGATTGTGGCAGTCACACTGGGCAGGGTTCATGCAGAAGTTTGGGGGTTACCCTGGCTGTCGCCCTCTCTACTCCCAGGTGTTCTTCAAGGCTGGGCTTCTAGGTGTTCTGGAAGAGCTCCGTGACCAGCGTCTGGCCAAGGTGCTGACACTGCTGCAGGCGCGGAGCCGCGGCCGCCTCATGCGCCTTGAGTACCAGCACCTGCTGGGAGGCAGGTGGGTGTGGGAAGGAGCTAGGGACAGGGCAGGGGTGTAGCCCCTGCTCCTCGGCTCCCAGACCCACTGGCTCTCCCAGCCTGACCTGTGCCCTGTAGTCAGATCAGCCCCTGTGGCTGGTTGGGGCAAGGTTCTGTTCTGTGTCCCCCAGGCTCTATTTCCTCACCTCAAAAATTGGGGTAGGGCCCTTGCCTCTCCATTCCAGGCCATCAGAGTGTGGCCGGGAGTGGTACTGATGGCACCGTGTCTGAGACTTGCGTGCGCCCCCCTGGGCAAGATGCTTCCTTTGCGTCATCCTGGTTGAAGCGCTGAAGTCCCGAGACAGGCGCTGTGATGGTCTCCATTCAGCAAAGGGGTGCCCGCGTCACAGCCAGTGCCAGCTGGCGAGCACCAACTGGGATATCAGCCCAGGCCACTGCCCCCAGAGCCCCATGGCTTAACAGCCCTGGTGTTTTCAGGCATTTGCAGGGCCACCAGGACATAGGGGGCTCACGAGCGCCTTCACTGCAGGCGGGCCTGTGGGACTGTAGGCCTTCCTCAAACCCACCTATAGAGGCGTTAGGAGCTATTAGGAAGGCGAAACAAGTGAACTGTACCACGTGTCACTGCCTGTGCTGGTGACTGGCAGCACTGAGCCAGCTCCACAGCCCGGCTGTCCTTCCCTAGGGATGCGCTGTTCACCATCCAGTGGAACATCCGTGCCTTCAATGCCGTCAAGAACTGGTCATGGATGAAGCTCTTTTTCAAGATGAAGCCGCTGCTGCGCTCGGCGCAGGCAGAGGAAGAGCTGGCGGCCCTGCGGGCGGAGCTGCGGGGTTTGCGAGGGGCGCTGGCTGCAGCCGAAGCCAAGCGCCAGGAGCTGGAGGAGACACATGTCAGCGTCACCCAGGAGAAGAACGACCTGGCCCTGCAGCTGCAGGCTGTGAGTTGGGGTTCCCTTGTGACCTGGCATCCCCCGGTCCCCCTGAGGACCCCTGGCTGCTCTGAGAGACACTACAGCCAGATCCATGGGGCTCCGGCCTTACAACACCTGTTCCAAAGGTGCCATGAGATGAGGCCTCTATGTTCCCAGCCTCCCCACCCCAAGGCCTCATCTGGCCATGGGTCCCAGTGCTCTCCCCCTGTGCCACCTCGGCCTCCTACTAATGCTGCAGAGGTTCCCCCTGCTCCAGCTCTCCCCCTCCTGCTGTCCCTGAAACCAAACAGACCCATGCTCTCTTCTGTGAAGGGCCATAGGAACCCAGGTGGCAGGTAAGAGGGCACAGGTCAAGGGTCTGCAATCTCCGCAGGTCCACAAAGCAAGCTTTCCTATCTTCGGCACGTGGCTTTGTGTATCGCTTGTGTCCCAGGCTCAGGCTAGTGCAGGAGGAACGTTGGTGGGGAAGACACAGATGGCCCTGTGGTCATAAAACTCACCTGCTAGTGCAGGAGGCTGTGACACAGCCGGGCAGTGAGGAAATGGTGGGGAAAGGATACCTGAGCCCTTCCAGAGATTGCCTCCAGGAGCCCTTCTGTGGCTGGGCAGGGGCTGCTGCTGCCCAGCCTGCCCTGCAGAAAGCCTCAGCCCAACAGAGGGGGAGTGGGCAGCAGGCTCCTCTCTCAGAACCCTTGTTTGGGCCTCACTCTGGGCCACCCCCGACATGTCTTAATGTTCCCCTCTTGATGCTCTGGGGTGTCCCTCTCCCTGAGCTTTTGCTCCTCCATACCTGAGCCTCCAGGGCCAAGAGCAGGTCAAGGCATTTCTGGGTCCTCAGAGCCCAGCCAAGATGGGCTTCAAACCTTTGTGTGGACAAACACATGAAGTTTCCTCTCCAGGGCCTGCCTGGGGTCCCTCTGCTGGTTTACCTGGCCCTGCCCCAACCCAGCCCCACTCCGTGTCCCCTCCAGGAACAGGACAACCTGGCGGATGCCGAGGAGCGCTGCCACCTGCTGATCAAGTCCAAGGTACAGCTGGAGGGGAAGGTGAAGGAGCTGAGTGAGCGGCTGGAGGATGAGGAGGAGGTGAACGCCGACCTGGCCGCCCGCCGGCGCAAGCTGGAGGACGAGTGCACGGAGCTCAAGAAGGACATTGATGACCTGGAGCTGACACTGGCCAAAGCTGAGAAGGAGAAACAAGCCACCGAGAACAAGGTGTGGGGGAAGGGCCCTGAGCCATGTGGCTGCAGGCCCCACCCCTGGCCCGCTAAGCCTCTGCTTTGTGGCCTTGCGCATGTCACTGCCTCTCTTGGGCCTCAATTTCCTTATCTGTCAAGTAGGATTAGCAGCACTTACCCATTAGGTGGGTGGTGACTTGGTGTGTGACTGGCCTTTCCTGAGCACACTGTGACTGGTCCTTGCACACAGCAGGTGTTTAGCACATGCTAGCAATCCTCATCTGTCCTGGAGTGCAAGTCCCTTAAGGGCAGGAACTCCATGTCCCCAGCTCTGCATCCTGCAAGTGCCTTCTGACCTTGAGCCCTCATGACGGCCCTGTGGTTCCCAGTGCTGGAGGAGTGACTCCATTACACAGGAGGGAAAGTGAGGCGGGGGCAGGCAGCTTAGGTTCTCCCAGGTGCTCACTGAGGAAGCCAGGACTAGGAAGCGTCTGCCCCGAACACCTGCTAATACTGCACGTGGCTGGCATCTGTGGCTCTCTTGCTGGGCCTGGCACGGTGCTAAGCACCGTATGTGCATCTGCTCATGAATCCTCGGTACAGCTCGTGAGGAGGGTCCCTCCCTTAGGCAGAAGCGGTGTAGGCTTGGAGTCAGGTGACTTGCCAGAGTCCCACAGCTGGAAGGGGAGCTTGCTCTGACCTGGTGTGGTGGCCACTCAGAGTGCGGGGAAGGACGCCCGTCCCTGTGATGACCCTGGCCCTGGCACAGGTGAAGAACCTGACGGAAGAGATGGCTGCACTGGACGAGTCAGTGGCCCGGCTCACCAAGGAGAAGAAGGCGTTGCAGGAGGCCCACCAGCAGGCCCTGGGCGACCTGCAGGCCGAGGAGGACCGCGTGAGCGCACTGACCAAGGCCAAGATCCGGCTGGAGCAGCAGGTGGAGGACGTAAGTTAGCACCACCCTGGAACTGGTGGTGGGGCCAGGGTGCTGGCTGGCCTGGGCCATGGCTGAGCCCTGTTCTGCCCGCTCTGCAGCTGGAATGCTCCCTAGAGCAGGAGAAGAAGCTGCGCATGGACACGGAGCGGGCCAAGCGCAAGCTGGAGGGTGACCTGAAGCTGACGCAGGAGTCAGTGGCTGATGCTGCCCAAGACAAGCAGCAGCTGGAGGAAAGCTCAAGAAGTAGGTGTGGCGGGGGAAGCAGAGGGGCCTTCTGAGCCTGCGCCCACTCCTTGGTGCCTTCTGGATTCTTGTGCGTCCCATGGCATTGCAGAGGTTAAGGGTGGGGTTGAGAGATGGGGGCACTGAAGTGCAGGGGTAGCATCTTGCCCTCCCTGGACTGAGGGCCCTAGCCAGGGTCCAGGGCTGAGGCCACAGAGCCCAGTGCAGCAGGTGCATGGGGGTGAGGTCCCTTAGGGCCTGTGCTGGCTCACCCACCATGTGGCTCCCAGGAAGGACTCTGAGCTGAGCCAGCTGAGCCTGCGGGTGGAAGATGAGCAGCTCCTGGGGGCCCAGCTGCAGAAGAAGATCAAGGAGCTGCAGGTATGTGGGGGTCTGGTGAGTGAGGCCTGGGGGTCAGAGGCCCACAGTGGTGACAGCCACCCTGCGTGCCCACCCCAGGCTCGGGCGGAGGAGCTGGAAGAGGAGCTGGAGGCAGAGCGGGCAGCCCGGGCCCGTGTGGAGAAGCAGCGCGCGGAGGCGGCGCGGGAGCTGGAGGAGCTGAGCGAGCGGCTGGAGGAGGCGGGTGGCGCATCTGCGGGGGCAGCGTGAGGGCTGCCGTAAGCGCGAGGCAGAGCTGGGGCGGCTGCGACGTGAGCTGGAGGAGGCAGCGCTGCGGCACGAGGCCACAGTGGCGGCACTGCGGCGCAAGCAAGCGGAGGGCGCTGCGGAGCTGGGTGAGCAGGTGGACAGCCTGCAGCGGGTGCGGCAGAAGCTGGAGAAGGAGAAGAGCGAACTGCGCATGGAGGTGGACGACCTGGCTGCCAACGTGGAGACTCTGACCCGTGCCAAGGTGCCTGTGCCTTCCTGAGCCCATACCCACCCTGACTTTAAACCATTCCCGACCCCAGCAGCCAATACTGTCTTCATACGAGCCTCCACCTGGTACCTGACCCTGAGTCCTGACCTGTTAACCTGGCACCCAACCCCCATTTCTCAGCCTCCTACCAGTCCTGACCTTAAGCCCCGACTCCCTGTGACCCCAGCCCTTGACTCTTGAACTCTGACCTAATACCTGTCCTCTCTTCCTGTCTTGAACCCCAGCACCCTAACCTTGACCCCTGACCTTTCTACCATGCAATCGTGACAGCTGACCTCTGACCACTGTCCCCAGCTGACTCCACAGCTACTAGCCCAACTCTCACCCCAACCCACTGGCCTTGTCAGTTTTAATGCCCAGCAGTAGAATCCCTTTTCCTGACTTTGAACTTGGGGCTCTGCTCTCCCTTTGATTCCTGGGCCCACATCTAGCTTACCAGTTTCTGATCCCACACCCCAGTCTCTGACTGGCAGACCCAGATCCTGCCCTCTGATGCACAACCTTGTTCTGATGCTCTGACCCCTCACCCCCATCTCAACCCGGGATCTCAGGCCAGTGCAGAGAAGCTGTGCCGGACCCATGAGGATCAGCTAAGTGAGGCCAAGATCAAGGTGGAGGAGCTGCAGCGGCAGCTGGTGGATGCAAGCACGCAGCGTGGGCGGCTACAGACGGAAAGTGGTGAGGCCAGGGGCTCAGCTGGCCATACTGGGCAGGGCTTTGGTGCAGCCCTCACCAGCCTGACCTGCCTGCTTGCCTCTTCACCTGCAGGGGAGCTGAGCCGTCTGCTGGAGGAGAAGGAATGTCTCATCAGCCAGCTGAGCCGTGGGGAAGGCCTTGGCCACCCAAAGCCTGGAGGAGTTGCGGCGGCAGCTAGAGGAGGAGAGCAAGGTGGGCTGGCGCTGGTGACCATGAAGTATGCAGGTGGGCACCAGGGCCACTGGGCTGGGCCAGCACTGAGGTCACTGATGTCCCCTGCAGGCCAAGAATGCCCTGGCCCACGCAGTGCAGGCTTTGCGGCACGACTGCTGACCTCCTGCGGGAGCAGCACGAGGAGGAGGCTGAGGCCCAGGCTGAGCTGCAGCGGCTGCTGTCCAAGGCCAATGCCGAGGTGGCCCAGTGGAGGAGCAAGTACGAAGCAGATGCCATCCAGAGGACCGAGGAGCTGGAGGAGGCCAAGTGAGTGCTTTGCTGGCCAGGCCACTGCTGTGCAGAGCTTTACGCATGTGCCTCTGAGCCCCACTGAGGGTGGGCAAAGGGAGCTGTTGGGCTGTCTCCCCCCCCCTCCACGGTCCACACCTTGTCTGCTCCCATGGCCTAGAAAGAAGCTGGCACTACGGCTGCAGGAGGCAGAGGAGGGCGTGGAGGCTGCCAACGCCAAGTGCTCGTCGCTGGAGAAGGCCAAGCTGCGGCTGCAGACAGAGTCAGAGGATGTGACCCTGGAGCTGGAGCGGGCGACCTTAGCGGCCGCTGCCCTGGACAAGAAGCAGCGGCACCTAGAGCGGGCACTGGAGGAGCGGCGGCGGCAGGAGGAGGAGATGCAGCGGGAGCTGGAGGCAGCGCAGAGGGAGGCCCGTGGCCTGGGCACCGAGCCTTCCGGCTGCGGCACAGCCACGAGGAGGCACTTGAGGCCCTGAGAGACGCTCAAGCGGGAGAACAAGAATCTGCAGGGTACGACCAGGCTGCATGCCAGGGCCAGGGTGCTGCCCTGGGGTTGGAGCACCTCGGAGTCATGGGGTGCCCTGGTGGGGACACCCTGGAATCAGGGGTGAGTGGAGCGACCTGGGCGGGAGTACAAGACATGGGGGTGGCCCCTCAGTGCCCTGTCCACTGCAGAGGAGATCAGCGACCTCACGGACCAGGTGAGTCTCAGTGGGAAGACCATCCAGGAACTGGAGAAAGCCAAGAAGGCACTGGAAGGTGAGAAGAGCGAGATCCAGGCTGCACTGGAGGAGGCAGAGGTCAGGGGGCTGGCCGCAGGGGTGGGTGGGACACTGACCTGCTGCTCCCTGGCCGCCCCCCACACCCCAGCCTGACTGCTCTGTATCTACAGGGGACCCTGGAGCTGGAGGAGACCAAGACGCTGCGGATCCAGCTGGAGCTCTCCCAGGTCAAAGCGGAAGTGGACCGGAAGCTGGCAGAGAAAGACGAGGAGTGCACTAACCTGCGGTGTGTTCATCCTCCTCCCACCCCTGCCTCCCTAGAGCAGTAGGGAAGGGAAGCAGTGTGTACTCTGCTCTCTCTAGTCTGTCCCTCCCACGTGACTTTCTCAGGTCCGGGTTGTGTCTCCATTCTAGAGGTGAACCTCAGAAATGCTAAAGGATTTGCCCAAGGTCACACCGTGGGGGTGGAGCCAGAGTTAGTCCACCTCTGTCTGCCTGGGCCTCACTCTTGTCCATAAACTTGCTCTGATGGGCCACAGGCAGTCACAAGGGGCTTTAAACTGGGGGAGGGATGACTCACTTGTTCTCAAAATGGGTTCCTGTCCCCCAGTAGTCCTACGGCATTTGTATGGACAGTTGCGCCCCTCATGGGAACTCCTCTCATGCCACCCTCCTCCCATAGGCGCAACCACCAGCGGGCTGTGGAGTCCCTGCAGGCCTCCCTGGATGCAGAGACACGGGCCCGCAATGAGGCACTGCGGCTCAAGAAGAAGATGGAGGGTGACCTCAACGACCTGGAGCTGCAGCTGGGCCATGCCACCCGCCAGGCCACGGAGGCCCAGGCTGCCACACGGCTGATGCAGGCACAGCTCAAGGAGGAGCAGGCAGGGCGGGATGAGGAGCAGCGGCTGGCGGCTGAGCTCCGCGAGCAGGCACAGGCTCTGGAGCCGCCGGGCTGCGCTGCTGGGCGGCGGAGCTGGAGGAAGCTGCGGGCTGCCCTGGAGCAGGGCGAGGCACAGCCGGCGGCTGGCAGAGCAGGAGCTGCTGGAGGCCACCGAGCGCCTCAACCTCCTGAATTCGCAGGTGGGGACAGGAGTCCCTGGGGACAGAGCAGGTGCAGGCCTGCGGGCTGGCTCTGAGACTCCGCTTCCCCTCAGAACACAGGCCTCCTGAACCAGAAGAAGAAGCTGGAGGCGGACTTGGCCCAGCTGAGCGGGGGAGGTGGAGGAGGCTGCACTGGAGAGGCGGGAGGCTGAGGAGAAGGCCAAAAAGGCCATCACTGACGTAAGGCTGGGCCAGGGTTGTGGGGGAGCCTGGGGCAGAACGCAGAGGGACTGCCCTGAGGCTGGTCACCTGACCAGCCCCTCCTCCCCCACAGGCGGCCATGATGGCCGAGGAGCTCAGAAGGAGCAGGACACGAGTGCGCACCTGGAGCGGATGAAGAAGACGCTGGAGCAGACGGTGCGCGAGCTCCAGGCCCGCCTTGAGGAGACGGAACAGGCCGCCCTCCGTGGCGGGAAGAAGCAGGTGCAGAAGCTGGAGGCCAAGGTGTGTGGAGGACCCTCCAGTCCTGGGCCCAGGCAGGGTGGGTAGCCCGGGGGATGGACTTGGCATCAGGCCCTCCCTCTGCCCGCAGGTGCGGGAGCTGGAGGCCGAGCTCGACGCAGAGCAGAAGAAGCACGCTGAGGCCCTTAAGGGCGTGCGCAAGCATGAGCGCCGTGTGAAGGAGCTCGCATACCAGGTGGGCGATGGTCTCCCTGGGGGAGGGGCCCTGGAGCTGGCCCAGCGTAAGCAAGTCCTGAGTCCCCCCTTGCCTGCCCAGGCCGAGGAGGACAGGAAGAACCTGGCTCGCATGCAGGACCTGGTGGACAAGCTGCAGAGCAAGGTCAAGAGCTACAAGCGCCAGTTTGAGGAGGCGGTGAGTGTGCCGGGGCATGGGCACCTGGATCCAGCACCCCCTCAATGCCCGGGCTGACGCCACCCCAGTTCTGCCCCAGAGTCTGTGGCCAGGTGAGCCGTCAGCAGCTGCTCCACCTCCCAACTCAGTGACCCAGAGGGAGGAGAGAAGCTCTGAGACCAGACCCCACGTGCTTTCCCCCTGGCCGAAGCTGGCCTCTGAGGGGGCGGGGCAGGCACATCATGATGTTGGTGCGTCCCAGCTTCCTTATTCCTGCTGTGGTATTGGTGAGGACGGACAGCAGCAGTAGGAACACAGTTGAGGACCAGGAGGAGCCACCTCCCTTCTGGGGGGATGGGGTGGGGACCAGAATAAGCATCTCAGTCACTGAAGAGGAGCCAAGGCCCTGTGTGTCCCCCCAGGAACAGCAGGCCAACACCAATCTGGCCAAGTATCGCAAGGCCCAGCACGAGCTGGACGATGCGGAGGAGCGGGCAGACATGGCGGAAACCCAGGCCAACAAGCTGCGGGCACGGACCCGGGATGCCCTGGGCCCCCCAGGTGAGGGGTGGCAGGGCACTGCCCTTGGCACAGGGTAGGGTGTGGGGGATGACAGGTCGTACTGCTCACTCAGCCATCCCTCTCCCCCTCAGCACAAGGAGTGACGGCCTGAGCCGATGGGCTCTGAAGAGGGATGTCTGCTGTCGTGCCTCCGGCCGAGGCCACCTGCCCCGATCCTGCCATCTCTGCATCCCCTCTGCTGCCCTCCCTGAATAAATGCCACAGCTGCAACCAGTTTCCTTCTCATTCTTTGGGGTTCAGGAGGGGGAAAAAGTCCTAGGGACAAAAGCCAGGTCCACAGCAGTCATTTAAAATAAAGTTATTTAATAGTCTCCATTTAATTGGTTTATTTGC
Source organism: Ateles fusciceps (assembly GCA_036589455.1). Lineage (NCBI taxonomy): Eukaryota > Metazoa > Chordata > Mammalia > Primates > Atelidae > Ateles > Ateles fusciceps. The sequence goes on from JAZHEH010003223.1 coordinate 2,783,762, forward strand.
TGTTAATAAATTGGCAACACAAGGAAGAGCCCCATGTCCAGGCTCAGGCAGGAGCTGCTGCCCTGTGCCCCAAGGGATGGAGGGGGAAAGGCCCCTCCACTTCTGTGAGAGCCCCCTGGGATGAACACAGCGGCCAATGAGCAAACAACCAGAGGAGCTTAAAGGAAAATGAGGCTGAAGGGCAGAGGGGCAGGCTGGGGGAAGGCAGCATTCTCTGGTAACCCCCACCCCTGCCCAGGGCTCAGAAGCCTTTGCCTGGGTCTAAAGGCCAGGGATAAGGGAGGCTTGGCTCACAGACGAGGGGGGTCACCCATATCTTCCTCCCTATCCTGGGACTGACAGCCAAGTAACCAGGCAGGAGCTCAGACAGAGCTAATGTTAAAAGTCCTCTTACCACTGGGTGGGCCTGGGCCCCACGGTCTGAAGGAAAGGTGGGCATGGTACCTCATCCTCATTATGGGGGACTGAGGCTCTCCCAATGACCTGGGGCCCTGAGACCCAGGGGGGGACCAAGGGCTTCTAGGACTTCCCTCCCACCAAGCCTGTACCCAAAGACCTGGGGCAGGCAGAGAGCAGCAGGGAGGCACGGGAACAGGGCAGGGTGTGTGGCATTGTACCCACGCTCACCCACACTGGCCCAAGCTCACTCCTCAGTGAAATCCCTGTCTATGTCCATGTAGGGCTCCTCGATGTAGCTAACGAGGGCAGAGGGTGACATGGCGGTCCGGGTTCAACAGGATGGACACTGTCTCCTTCCAATATGAGAAGCTGATGCAGGAGCTCTGGGCAAAGAGGGAGGGGGCTAAGGGGGGCGCCTGGAGGACCCAGGTCAAGCCCAGCACCGGGACACCCCCTCTGAGAGGCCCCGGGTCCCACCCATCACCACCTGGAGGGGTGAGGCACTCACGTTCTTAGGCAGGTGCTGTCCTTGTCCTTGTGCAGGTAGTGCTGCTGCCAGAAGCGCAGCAGGTTGTGGAAGTTGTTGAGCAGGAAGCCGGGGTACTTCTTGCTGTGCTCCATCCGCTGCAGCAGCCCGCAGGTACAGGGGCAGCCGCTCTTTCCGTCGGGCCAACATCAGGATCACTAGGCTGGTGTTGAGGCAGCTGACGTTCTCCTGCAAGGCCACAGGCCCGCCAGGTCAGGGGCTGGTGTTAGCCCCAGTGGCCCTCGGTGAACCTGGGCACCCACCAGGCAAGCAGGAGAGTGGCCCCAGGCCTCGGGCCACCCACGGAGCTCTTCCCCACACAGACCTGAGACAGGACTGGGGGAGGGGGCCCCAGCACCGGGCCTGAGCACCTTCCTGTTCGGCACACCCACCTCCCACCCTACCTGAGGGCATTGTGTCCCAGTCCAGACCTCGGCTGAAGCATCACTTCCTCCGAAAGGTCCATCCCCAGGCAGGGCTGGGTGCATGAGTAAGGAGCGGTCATCCCCCTTAAGAAGTGCCATTCAGCACTAGTCTGTGCGCCTCGGTGGGGGAAGAGTTCTGCCCCACTCACCATGTACTCCCCCACGAGGGTGGGGGGGGGGGCGCCTTACCTCAATATGGAACCAAAGACCACCTCTAAGAGGTGCTAGGATCACCCCCACTTTAGAAGAGGGGTGAGGCTCAGAGAAGGAAAGGCTGCATGACTGTTTGGTGAGGGAGCTGGGCAGCCTCAGGTCCTATTCCAAAGCTCAGCATGGCAGGAGGGGTGAGGGGCGTGGACATGGAGGAGGCAGGGAAGCGCTGGCCTGGGAGTCAGCCTGGACCTGAAGGGACTTGCTAGCCCTTCTTAGGCCCCGTCCATTCTATGGGGCACTGATTCCTCCCAAGGACAGTCCTCGGGGAGAGCTGGGTCCCCGGAGATGCACTTCTGGAGTGAGGGTGGGAGACAGAAACCTGCTGGGCTCCAGGACAAATGAACTGGTTTCTGATCAACCTTCCCTGCCGGGGCCTCTCACCTGGGTCAGCGTCTGCACATGGATGATGTTGATGAGGCGGAAGAGGAAGGACATCTGCGTGGGCACCTGGGCTATGTAGGCGAGCAGGCGGCACTCAGACAGGACCTCGGCAACTGTGGAGGGAGGTGGGGGTGTGCAGCACGTCAGGCTCAGGCTCAGGCTCAGTGGCTGGGCTGCCCAGGCCTCTAGTCAAGCCCCGCTTGGGTCCTGACTCTAAGGCTGGGAGTCCTCATCAAAACAGCTGCAACGAAAGCTGACTGCGGCAGAGACAGGAACCTCCAGCTGTCCTGCCACCAGGCAAAGCCCGTGTTCTCAGAGACCCCAGGAGTGCCCCACACCGCATCCTCCAGAACCAAGCTCAGGGCAGCTCTCCCTCAGACCTCCCCGACCTGGCTCCAGACTCCCTCTATATCACACAGGAGAGTTTCCTCCACAGGAAGATGAATCATGAGGCTACATTAAGAAAAACAATGGAAAAGTTCAAATCCTCCTGCAGAGCTCCTGGCGCAACTGGTTTTCCACAGCAGCTCTCGGGTAAGTCCGGCCCAGGGCTGAGACCACAAGCCACAGGTTCTGCTCCGTCCACTAGCGTCGGAGCAACTGCTTCCCACACAATCGGGCGGGGGGCAACAGCCAAAGGTACCGAACTGTGTGGCTGTTCCCCTGAAACAGACCCTCTGGGGCAGAAAAAAGGAGGCAAAAAGCTACATCACCAACCAGGATACTTCTTGCTATCAATGACGGTGATGGTGATAAGGAACAAGTGCCTGACTTTTTTTTTGGTGGGGGGGGGGCGGGGGGCTGGGGGGTCACAAACCCTCAAGAGAATCTGCTGGATGCCACAGGCCCTCTCCTAGGAAAAAAAGTACCCACGTGTACATACACATGGAAGTGTGTGGGCAAGTCCAGGTGAGTTGAGACGCCCGCTGCACCACAGTGCACTGAGGACAAAGGAGCCAACTCACCATGCCAGGCAATACCAGCCCAGAACAGGAAGGTCTTTTTCTGGTTTGTTTTTTGCATTTTGCTAGCAACAATGGTTTTTCACCTTGTTAAGTGTTGTACCTGCTCATTAAAGGAAGCACGAACAACAGTGAAACGTCAAAGCAGAAAGGCGTATCGCCCTGGGAGCCGCCACCTTGAGGCCAGACCGGCCACATGGGCGTCTGGTGCAGGCCCTCAGTCATTCTTGTCTCCCTGCTGGAGACGGGGTATCTGATGCCAGCGCTCTCACCCTGCGTGACTTGCCTTGACAGCCTGGCTTTCATGTACCTTTCATATCCACCTGGTTTTCAAATCGGTCCAGGGACAGAGTGACACAGCGCACCAGCATGTTGGAGTCCACCAGGGAACTGTTGATCTGCTTCAGGAACACCTGGAACTGCAGCAGAAACCAAGCTCATGGTGGGCAATGGGCTGCTGCCAGTGATGGCCATGGCCCGGGGGGGACAGTCACTGCAAGGGGCATGAGCAACTTCCACCAGCCCTACTGTTTCAGATAGGAAGACAGAGGCTCAGACAAGCTTCGGGACCTGCCTCACTACCCCCGGTACTAAAGGCACCCTCCGGAGTTCGGCACAGATCCGACACTCTGGCCAGTGGTTTCACACTGAAGGGTGCTAGACTCCACTCGTTTTTACTTCTGATCTTACTTCAGTCAGCCTGAGCTGGGTTTCTGTCACACACACCCAGTGAGCGTAACACACCAGTGCCAGTCCCTCCCTCCAGCGGCTCCCACTGTGGCACCCACCATGCTGCATCACAGCAGGGGCACAACCCACCCATTCCCACCTTCAATCTCTACCCACAAGCAGCCCTGGTTTTCATCCCTGCATTCCCAGGGTCTAGCACAGTGTCAGGCAGAGCAGGTTCTGATGAATGTCTGCCAAAGACTGCCCATTCTCCCCTGTAGTCTCTAATTTAAAACCTGTGCCTGAAGACTGGCAGATCAGGACTCCAAGGAAACTTCTGGACAACCCAGCACACTCCACAGAGCCCTGGGTTAACTTTACCTTTGCATCGGTGTTGATGTATTTATTGAATCTCTTGAATGCATCAACGTTGAACTTCATCAGCTCCCCCAGGAGGTCAAAGTAACTCTGGAGTACATCCCTTGACTTGCACTCGCTGTCCACAATGCAGTAAAGGATGTGCTGGGTGAGGAGGGAGAGGGTGAAGCTGGGTGAGGAGGGAGAGGGTGAAGCTGCGAAAATATGGAGTTTTCATCCTGGTTCCCTCACCAGGATGCTGGCTCAAAGCAAATGCGTGCTCTGAGCTCCATGCCAGGCCTTGGGGTGGCTGCCCCCACCCCACCACTGCCACCCCAGGGCCTGGCATGGAGCTCAGAGCACGCATTTGCTTTGAGCCAGCATCCTGGTGAGGGGGACCTGCAACCCTGTCTGGATTCTTGTCTGAGGACGCTGGTAGCTCCAAGGACAGGACCAGGCCTGACAGACCTCACCAGGAGGTGGAGCAGACTGGGAATGTGGCACAATCTCTCCCCTGCTCAGGGCATACAGCTGAAGCCTGTGACCTGTTCTGTGGTCACCAAGATGGCGGGATGCTCAGCTCGCAGGTGAGGGGAGCTGCTGTCACCAGGTCTAACATGGGCCACTGCCTAAGCACTGAGGTCATTCAAGTAAATGAAGGACAGAATTTAAAAGCAAAGGACACATTCTGACCCCATGGTTTGTGTTTATGAAGTTGTTTAAATAAAGTTTATATCAAAATATTGAGTTTTCATCAACAGAATAAATCCAATTTAACTCCTTTATAAAGTTTTCTACATTTTCTTGATGTTACATTGGTTTGGATCAATTCTCTTCCACATGGATTTTATAATTCATGGGTCAGTTTCTTGTCCATATTAAAAAAATGGTTTTATTTAAACTAATGATAACTTTGGCCATTTTGCTCTAAGTTTTACTTTTTCTGAAGACCATTATTCAATAAAGGAAAATTAACTTTTACTATCAAGATATCCTCAGAGTCAAAATGCCTTGCTGGGTAACTAAACTCTCACCCTCCTGCATGGCCTGGCTACCTCCCAAATCTGTCACCCCTTAAACACTCATAGGAAACCCACAGTTGGAAACCCAGGGCAAACACTAGGACAACCTGCACTGGCATTTACAAGTCGAAAGCTTTGGTCTGCTCCTGATGAACTGTTTGGGGGTCAGGACAGGACAGCAGTGCATGGGCTGGGAAGATGGAACCCAAGACCCTGGCTCCTCCAGACCATACCTCCAGGAGGCCTCGCTTCAGCAGGAACATCTGGTCTGCATAGGAAGTGGTCCCTCGGAGGAAACTCTCCACAGCCCGAGCTTGCCAAAACCTGCAACCCAAATATTGGCTCCGGTGGCTAAGGCTGCCCTCTTCTGGCTCATGTTCAATTCCCCAAGGGGCTGGGACATGTTTGTTGCCTTTTCATGTACTCAACAGACATTTACTGAACATCTACCAAGCATCGGGCTTCATCCTGGGCCTGGGGGACACAGCAGTGGCCCCATCCTCACAGAGGCGCCAGCTCAGTGGAAACGTCTATCTGGGTCTGTCTGGAAGGGGCTGTGTCACAGAGAAGGTGCCATCTGGGATAGAAGGGCTGGCTCTTGCAAGTCCCGCATGAAAACAGACTCTAGGCTTTGCCCTTTCAGAAGAATGGGAGGATGTTCAACTGAGGGGCCAGGAATGTGTGAGGGAAGCTGACAAACACGTGCAGACAGGCCACTGGGCTCACAGACGATGGGCTGGCCTAGAGGAGTGATGGCTAATGCTGACTGAGGGGCCCAGAGGGCACAGCGGGGATCCATGACAGGGAGTTTGGACAGGGCACTGAAGTGACAAAGGCCCATGTGGGCGTGAAGCCTCTGGACAGCTCACACCCAGCCCTGATGAACTCCACCTGTCCACTGACATCAGGCCTAATCTCAGATGCTAGTAAGGACCTCAGAGAAGGCCTCCCTGTACTCACCCAGCCCCTACCCCTAGCAGTGGAAGAGGCTTGCCTTTGCTCCTCCAGCTCCCAGGCCAACCCTGGCTCCATTCCTTTCTACACTGCATTGAAACAGCACAGCTCTAGGGAATTCACGGCAGGCCCCGTATCCTAGTTCTGTCCCACCCATGCAGCACCAGCACAGAACAGGTGCTTGGTGAATGCTTGCTCACTGTGGGCTGCAGCAGAAGCTCCCATATACCTCGAGTTAACACAGGGCAAGATGGCAGTCAAATACCTCTCCCCAGCAGAAACTGCGCTTCAGGAATGGACTCTGCTGACTAAAGGAGGTATTCCTAACCTCCTGAGAAACACCTGCCTTGGGGGCCCCGCAGAATTGGCAGGTACTTGTCCCCAGACCCACCTGAAAGATGACTCTGCTGGCTCCTTCTTCATGACCTGCAGCAGACGAGTTAATAAGCCCCCTCTTTCCATCACACACCAAACTCCTGAAATAGAAGAGAGACACTGGTGACAGATCGAAGAGGCTGCCGGGGGCCTTGGGGCTGGGCCACTCTACTGGCTTAGGTGGTGAAAAACTATGGGGACATTTCCAAGTCTGCAGGATGCCTCCCTGCTCCAGCTGGGTCCGGAGCCCAGGAGACCCCTGCAGCCACAGAATTACAACCACAGATGCACTCCCACCACATCTCAGGCCAGCTTTCCCCTCCCAGGCCAGAAACACATCCACAGTCAGACATGGCTCAGAACTGCCAGAAGAGGGCTGTTTATACCAAAAGTGTGTTGAAACAGTCCGCAACAGTCTGCCAAATGGGGCAAAGACTGTGCCAACAGGGTGGGGCCCAGCGTACTCCCTGCCCGAGGTTCACTTTCAGCTGGCCTTGGGCAAGTGCCCACAACTCCAGGCCTCAGCTTCCCAGTCTATGAAGCAAAGGCAAGAGATGAGGAAATGACTCAGTCCCCATCATGGGAGAAGGAAGACACCAAGTAGGCAGGGGTCTGGGCCCTTCAAATACAACAGCTCTGCTGTGATCTACTACGGACATCAAGGCAGGACTGGGGACAATTTTATTTGAATGAAGCGTTCCGCTGCCTTAGAAAAAAAGGTTGGGAGGTAAGGAGTAGTGGCTCACACCTGTAATCCCAGGACTTTGGGAGGCTCACTTAAGGCCAGAAGTTCGAGACCACCCTGGGCAACACAGTGAGACCCCATCTCTACAAAAAAAAAGTGAAAACACTAGCTGGGCATGGTGGCCCACACTTGTAGTCCCAGCTACTTGGAAGGCTAAGGCAGGAGGATCACTTGAGCCCAGAAGTTTGTGGCTGCAGTGAGCTATGACCACACCATTGCTCTGCAGCCTGAGGGACAGAACAAGAACCTGTGTCTAAAAAACAAAATAACAACAACAACAAAATCAAAAAAGGTTGGGAAATTATAGTTGTTGTTGGATAAATCCACTGTACTACGACACCTGTGCGACTGGCCCCCGTTGCCTGGCTCTAGAAGGTCAGGCGAATCTAACCCAGGTAACACTGCCTAACAGTCGGCAGCAGGTAACAGGCTTCTGTCCGCCCTGCTTGGTTGCAGATGTCACCAGGCAAGAAAGTAATACATCAGCAAAGGTGCTGAATGCGCAAGACAAGGGAGGGCAGTGTGGAGCACACGTGACTTCTGGCAGGTGACCTCTCTGAGGCTTTGCTCCCTCATCGTAAAACGCAGGTACTACGGGGCATCCCTCCTAGGGCTGCCGGGGAGGCTCCAATGAGAAAATGCAGGTGACAGGAATACAGTGCCTGGTACACAAGAGCTACATGTGAGAGAGGACACGCATGCATGCCTGCCTGTGCTCGCCTGTGAGCCCCCAGGGAAGGTGGGCAGCCAGGATAGGGTGAGGGAAAGCTGCACCACCTGCACTCACCTGTCAGTGTTGAGGACAGCTTCTACCTCAGGGATGTTGGCCTTGAGAGAGATGGCACTGAGTTCGTTCAGCTCCTGGTTATTGAGTAACAGGTACTTGTTCCTGAAACAAAACGGATTAGAGGTGGTAAAGGGCAGGAATTGAGGCTGCTGGGTCAGCACTGGGATACTGCAGGGTCTCCTGCCCACTTCCTGTGGAGAGAATCTGAGAAATCACCAGGCACTTTCCTCCAGCACCTCTCACTCCAGCCAGCGCTCACAGGAGGGAACTCTGGGCTCTTAGGCTGTGGAATCTCTCCCTGCCCCCAACCCCCAACCTGTGCCTGCCACATTCACTGACAAGGCCTATTCCTTCAGTAGCTCTGGGCCTTTCACTTTGCCTACATTTCTACGTGTTTTCTCAAAGGCACCAGCACCTCAACATGTCCAATCATACTCAAGCCTGGCCCTGCTGCAGCCGTCCTACCAGCCACCAGTCACACATCACACAGAGGCCTCGTCAACTGTTTGACACCCCCCTGACACCCAGCTTGCATCCAGGCCTGTCACTGCTGGGTCCTGTGCTCCCAGGACACTAGCTCCCTAAAAGGTATCCCACTGGAACTGAGTCATCACACAGGATCCAAAGCGATCCTCAGAATCAGGACTCTGATCCTGTCACTCCTGGTGAAAACACTTCCACAGCTTCTCACTGCGTTTAAAACACAGACATTTTCTGGCTTAGGAGGGGGTTATACCCTGATAAACCCACCATATTCGAAAACACTGTAAGTTGAAAACACATTTAGGCCAGGCATGGTGGCTCACGCCTGTAATCCCAGCACTTTGGAAAGCCAAGGTGGGCGGATCATGAGGTCAGGAGTTCGAGACCAGCCTGGCCAACATGGTGAAACCCCGCCTCTACTAAAAACATAAAAAATTAGCTGGGCATAGTGGTGCATGCCTGTAATCCCAGCTACTCGGGAGGGTGAGGTAGGAGAATCACGTGAACCTGGGAGGCGGAGGTTGTAGTGAGCCAAGATTGTGCTGCTGCACTCCAGCCTGGGAAACAGAACAAGACTTAGAACAAACAACAATAAGAAAACGCATTTAATATATCTAACCTACGGAACCTCATAGCTTAGCCCAGCCTGCCCGGAATGTGCTCAGAACAATGACAGCCTACACTTGGGCATGATTACTGACAACATGGCAGGCACAGCGCAGAGTACTGGCTGTCTACCTTGGTGACCACGTAAACTGTGTGTCATTAGCCCAGGAAAAGATCAAAATTCAAAATTCTACTTCTGTACCATTGTAAAGTTGAAAAATCCTAAGTGATGGACTGTCTGTATATAAAGTCCAGGCCTGTGAATGTGACCCACAAGGCCCTGTGCAGCCCAGCCCAGAGCCAAGCCCACATCACTCCCATCTGCTGGCCACACTGGTCCTCCCTCACTCAGGGATTTCTGGCTAGAACATTCACCCTCTCACATGCCTGTTCACTCAATTCACTACAAGCTGACCCTTAGGTCTTGGTGCTGACAAACCACTTCTGCAGGAAGAGAGTGCCTGAGTGTCCTCTGGCCAGTTCTGGACCCTGTCAAATGTTCTCTCACAGACCCTGCTCCTCTCTTCCTGGATACCATCTCCACTTGCCACTCATGCTCAGTGGTGGAATCCTCTGATAAATGAGTGTCTCTGTTTCAGACCCTGCCCTTCATGAAAGCAGAGACCATGGCTGTTGGCATTCACCCTGACATTCCAGAGAGTACTCAGACTGAAGTCTGATGAAAGCCAGAGACTTAATTCCCCAGGGAAAACAGTGCGGTTCCATAATATACGTGGTGCCATTTTTCAGAAGGTCAACATATTTCCTGGAGCCCTTCTTTGGCTTTTAGCCACAAAACTCCTCAAAGAGGATGGTTACATATGATGGAGGTGCCCTGGGCCACAGCTGTCTCTGGGCATGTTCTGTTAGCTACAATGCAAGTTTTTAAACAAAATTTCAACCAACATTTAAAAATCAGGACCTTTCACATAAATCTTCATTTCTGGCTTTCCTTGGCAGAAAAAATCAGAAGTTATGCAACAGTGGGCCCAGTTTCCTGTGCACAGGCAGCTGGCTGGAGCTGAGCTCATAAAATTCTGGCTCACTAAGATGATGTCCCCACCACATCATCGCCCCAATGCCAAGGTCAAGGATCAGCTTCTAGTCAGCCCCTTCCTGCATGCCAGTCACTCACTTCCTGCACTGTTTTCCTTACAGCAGAGAGTAATTTTCCTTGTACATTCTTCATTGAAGGTTAAAAAATAAATGAAGGCAGAATGTATTTAAAGAAAAATGGAAGGGAGCACACGTCCTCGTGGAGGAAGAATCCCCCATCTGCTCAACAGTCAGCTGGCTCTGCCTGTCTGAGGTTCCTGCTGGCCCTTGGGAATAGCCACGCTGTCCACTCTTGCTTCAGAGGGGCAGTTGGTTGAAACATCCATTGATTCCAAAGGTAATAAGGGGCCAACGACTTCCATATTCACTTCTTGGGGTGGCTGCGAGGGTTAAAAGAAAGCTCAGCGGGGCAGTGCCTGCCATAAGGAAGGCTGGACAGATGGCAGCTCCTACTTCAGTGTCACACCTGCTAACACGGAGGACGACAGTGGGCTTCCACCAGCTCCACGGACTCCTCTCGTGCTGAGGCCAGGGACCAAACAAAAAGATTGAGGCCTTCAGAAGACAGCCCAGTGACTCTCCTTGCACACACTTGTACTTACTCATGGTGGTCGCTGAAGCTCTGAAGAAGCCTCAAAAACTGTATCTTCAAGGTGATGTCCTGAAACACAGACACAGACTCAATGTTAAAACCACAGTCACAAGGCTCCAAAATAAACAAGCAGACACTCTGGTGAGAGCCTGCTTCTCTGACACTCCGGTCCTCAGGCACCATGAGGACTTTGCTTTAGTTAGAAAACCATCTGTTCACTTCCACATCTGATCAACAGCAGATTTAGCTAATGTGGCCCCCCTTCCTGCTAAAAACATGCCAGCACACTTAATAAAAAATAAGGCTGAGCATAGTGTCTTACACCTGTAATCCCAGCACTTTAGGAGGCCGAGGTGGGCAGACTGCTTGAGGTCAGGAGCTTGAGACCAGCCTGGGCAACATGGCACACCCTGTCTCTATTAAAAATACAAAAATTAGCCAGGCATGGTTACCGCGCCTGTAATTCCGGCTACTTGGGAGGCTGAGGTGGGAGAATCAGTTGAACCTGGGAAGCACAGGTTGCAGTAAGCAGAGATCACACCACTGACTGCACGCCAGCCTGGGTGATGGAGACTCTCTCAAAAAACAGAAACAAACAACCCCCCCCCCCCCCGCCCACCAACAAAAACAGGTATGAGGAGGTGGGGAAGTCCATAGGAATCAAAAATGAAGAAAGGACTGAGGAGTTTGGAGTAGTGAGCCAAGGAACTGGTACTCAGCAGCTGTGGGCAGTGGCGAGGTGGAGACAAGACTAAGGCTTGGGTTCTAAAGCCCAGCAGGGACCAGACAGGGTCTCACGTCCCTGTAAGGCCTGGGGAACAAGCATACCTGGTGAGAGAAGGGTTAGAAAGGCCTGACCCACCAGCCCAGGGAGCTGGCAAAGAAGCCTGACCCACCAGCCCAGGGAGGGGCAAAGAAGCCTGGCTCTGCCAGGGTGCTGCCGGCAGGTGTAGGGGGCCTCCCAAGAGCAGCAAAAACCCTGGGCTCACACTACTGGGGCAGTAGGGCCAAGACAATAAATATGAAAACTGGCTGTGGGACAGCTGTACCCCTGACATACCTGGCAGACAAAAGCAAAAGTGCCCTGTAGAAATGCCTCCCAGGCTGAGGCTACACAAGTGCCCATGGGGAAAACTAGCCCCACTGAAGGCGGCCTCTCCACAGACATTACAGAACACAGGCAGCACTCCACCCTGAGGTCTGAAGACCCAAACAAAAGCATTAGTGCCCCATGAGCAATCGAAAGAGACCTTAAGAAAAGTATTTTAAAAATGATTAAAGACAGAATATGCAACAGAAGAAAGACATTAACATCATGGTCAAGCAGTTTCTGAATTGAGCCAGACAGAACATCTAGAAATGTAAAATATATTTTTGCTTGAAATTAAAAACTCAAATGATAAAGTAGAAGACAGGTCACTGAGGGAAGTCCCCAGAGTGCAGTGAAGAGATCAGGGGTCCCCATGGCAGTGGGCTCTGATGGCTGTGTGGCACTTTTAGGTCCAGAGCACTTGCCTTCTCATGCTGGTAGGCAGGCTGCCAACTAGCCTGGGGGCCAGTAGGGGAAAGAGTATTATCCTCCTTTCCCAAGAAAACAGAGACTCAGAGATTCAGTGATTTATTCAAGCTCTTCCAACAAGCCTTTCAATGCACAGTTCAGAGCTCTCTCAAGGGGACTGTGACAGATACAAGGTAAAGGAGAGTTCTAGGGCTCAAAAAACCAAAGCATCCAAAACCCCTTTTTTGTGTGTGAGACAGTCTTTGCTCTGTCACCCAGGCTGGAGTGCAGTGGCTTGACTGCAGCTCACTGCAAACTGCACCTCTCAGGTTCAAGCGATTCTTCCACTTCAGCCTCCCAAGTAGCTGGGATTACAGGCATGCGCCACCACACCTGGCTAATTTTTGTATTTTTAGTAGAGATGGGGTTTCACCATATTGGTCAAGCTGGTCTCTAACGCCTGACCTCAAGTGGTCTGCTCACCTCAGCCTCTCAAAGAGCTGGGATTACAGGTGTGAGCCACTACACCTGGCCTCAAAGCCCTTTTTTCATGGGGACTATTGGTGGAGCATGGTCCTATAGGTGGCTGAAAATTACAAGAGGATAAAACAGCAAATAAAGAAGAGCATGCTGGTAGCTCATGCAGTGGGCAGCCCCCTGCCTGCAGTGAAATGAGATTCCCATCACAGAGATGTACAGGGGGAAGCTGGCTAGAGGGCCCCAGGCAGGAACCTTTTCTTTTTCTTTTTTTTTGGAGGTACAGTCTCACTCTGCTGCCCAGGCTGGAGTAGAGTGGTGTGATCCTAGCTCACTGAAACCTTCACCTCCTGGGTTCAAGCAATTCTGGTGCCTCAGCTTCCTGAAGAGTTGAGATTACAGGCACCCAACACCACATCGGCTAATTTTTACATTTTCAGTGAGAGACGCAAGTGTCTCTTACACTAGTGAGACGGGGTTTCCCCATGCTGGCCAGGCTGGCCTCGAACTCTTGACCTCAAGTGATCTGCCCGCTTTGGCCTCCCAAAGTGCTGAAATTACAGGCGTGAGATACTGTGCCCAGCCTAGGAACATCTTAAAAGGAATTTCTGCACAGGTTAGAGTGGGGAGTGGGGCTCACTCAGATCTTACTCCAAGGTACCTTCCAATTAGGGGACTATAAAATATGACTTTTAGTTTCTGCTCTACTCCTAAAGGAAAAAAGGTCAAAGGGTCCGCAGAAGGTCTTGAAACAATTACTCCAAGCAAGTGAGGTCCCATGTGTTCCCAGGGGCCTCTTGCTTACCGGGCTACAGTCACAGTTCTGGTTGTGACCATGGAGGACAAGGGAAGATGCTGAATGCTTCCTCCAAATCAGCTTGTCAAACAAATTATTGAGTCCAGGGATCAGCTTGAACTCTGCAATCATTCTGTGAACCTGGATGGAATAGGAAGGGAAAAGTATGAAGACAAATGTGCTCGAAAGATCTAGCAAAACCTCGGGCTCAGCACACATGATAACAATAATCAGGACGAAGGCAACCGTCAGTAGGGGTGCCACGGTTTTAAGAAAACATCCATCTATCCCCTACACCCACCACACACACACTTTTAACTTTGCTCATTAATGTTCACAATAATCCTACAAGTCATAACATATGGCAGGTCCTATCATAGGAGCTTGAGTTTGGGATTCAGATAGTCCTGCATGAGATTCAAGAGTCCTTTGGGATTCAAGACTCCTAGGTTTGACTCTCAGCTTTACCATGTACAAACTTTGTAACCTTAAACAAATTCCTTAAGATTTGTCTCCTCATATTAACATGAAAACGTCCCTGATGTTTTGCACTAGGATAAATTTCATCTGAAAGATACAATTATTAAAAAGTAAAACTCTTAAAATTTAGAAAAATCTCTGCAAAAAATTTAAAAAATTAATTTAAGAGTTGGAAAAGCCTTTCTGAAGGATTATACTAAACCTAGAAGCTCAAAAAGAAGCCTGTTGACATCAACCACCCAAAGCTTTTAAAATTCTGCACAGCAAAACTCAAAATAAGCAAAGTCACAAGCCAAATATGACAAACACAGAACATACGTTGGCAATTCATGCCACAGGCAAAGAAATTCCTCTATAAGGAGTCCTACAGACTTGATTTTTTCACCTTTTCAGACTGGCAAAGATAACAAAACTTTTTAAGACTGTGTTGGTGACTTGGGCATCAGGCACATTCACATGCTGTTGGTGGGAGGGCACACTGGTACCATTCGCACAGGGAAGATGGTTTGGCAGTATCTCTAAAATTGTAAATCCATAATCCCTTCAACCAGCAATTCCACTTTAGGAATTTATTCTCAGACAGATCCATATAAATACTAAATGATATATTTACAATGCTACTCACTACAACATTATTTTTAATACCCCGAAACAGACATAACCTACACTTCCAACAATGGGGATTAATGAAATAAATTACGCTATGCCACTCAATGGGATACAAGGCACCAGTAAAAAAGAATCAAAGTGTTTTTTCACGTTGTGAACTAAACAACTGCCAAGAGATAGTATTGGGAAAGCAAGTTTATGCTACATTACTGATCATGTAAAAAAAGAGGAATATAATTTGCCTCTGTAAGCATAAAATGTCTCTAGAATGATACACTAATAACTGGTAAAATTATCTGCTTCATGGAACCATTAGAATGTCAAGGATCAGAGGGGAGAGAGGCTTCACTGATACTAATTATCTTTTAAAACAGAACTACAGGAGTGATTTCCCTATTAAAATGTGTTTATATAACAGAAAGCTATTACTAGCCCTTCTTGGGGCTATTGTAAGGATCAAGTCAGAAAGCAGACGCAAAGCTCAGCACACACCCAGTGCTCCATTACTGCCATTTTACAAGGGGGAGGAGGAGTTCAGCAAGACCAGCCTGGGCAAGGTCAGTGACTGCAACAGCACCTAACTCAGGTGTTCTGATCCTAAGTATTCCCCTTTCTAGTCCACTAAGGTATGCATTTATTTTGGGAGACCAGAACCTGACAAAGACAACCCTGGTAGCCTCCATTCCCATGGACCTCTTCTTTCAACATATTAGGTTGGTGTAGAAGTAACTGCAGTTTCTGCCATTGAAAGTAATGGAGGTGACTAGTATCTTCCTAATGGAAATCACAGCCTCTGGCCAGTGTTAGACGTGTAAGCAGCCCAGAATCTGTTAGCCTGAGGCTGATGTAAAATGACACCTGCTCTGCCACTCAGGCCTTTACTTTATAAAACCCAGCCTGGGTCTACCTTGCCCTGCTTAACTAGGGTGGGGAAGTATGATTGGCATCTGTGGTGTTCACCAAGCCCTGTGCCTTCCTGTCTCACTCCAAAGAGCCCTAAGCCAGGCCTAGGTCACACAGCTATAAAACGTTGCTGCAATGGTCCAAAAATTTCATCCAGTGCAATTTCCTCACTGCACAGACTAGAAACTCAGCTTAAGGAGAGTAGGGGTGAGTCACAAGCTGGGAAGAGAAAGGCCTTCTGAGGCAGACTTGGACTTGACCCTGGGTTTTCTAAAGTCCAGGCTAGCGCTTGGGTTTGAGGTTTCTATTACATTATTTCCCTTTCCTCTTGACAATACCAGCTTCTTGGCTGGGCATAGTGGCTCACACCTATAATCCCAGCACACTGGGTGGCCAAGGCGGGCAGATTATCTGAGCTCAGGAGTTTGAAACTAGCCTGGGCAACACAGTGAAACCCTGTCTCTACTAAAAATACAAAAAATTAGCCATGCATGGTGGAGTGTGCCTGTAATCCCAGCTACTTGGAGGGCTGAGGCAAGAGGATTGCTTGAGCCCGGGAGGCGGAGATTGCAGTGAGCCAAGATCGCGTCACTGCACCACTCCAGCCTAGGTGGCAAAGCAAGACTGTCTCAGAAAAAAAATATCAGCTTCTTCACCTGTAAAATTTGTAAGACAAATTTTACTTGTAGAATGCATTATTCCTACTCTCAGGTCCAGTCCCATAGCCTGCTCTATAGCGGGATGCTGGGCAGGTGGGCAAGATGAAGCACCACTCTACCTGAGGCGGCAGCGGGTAAGAGCTTAGGCTTTGCAGTCAGCCAGCCTGGGGTTCACAAGATAGCTCTGTGACCCTGAGCAACGTTCTTTGAGCCTGAGTCCCTTGACAGAAAAGACGATGGGGGACAATGGAGCTGTTGAAAAGGCTCAATGACGTAATGTGGAAGCTACTTGGGGCACTAAAGAAACGACTGCTACATGGCTGATTTTCATTAGCACCAGAGGGATGAAACTTGACAGCATTTGGGGAGACTTTTCAGTCCTGAGATTTCAATTTGGCCAAGAATGGTCAGAGAACTTGGCCCAACTGCCCATTAACAAGAAGGCCACTTTAAAGAAGGCTTCTGTGAGGCCTGGCCAAGGAAACCCTTTCCCTTGCTACCCAGGGTAGGCAGGATCTGGGAACCTAGGTCCTCACGGTGCCCAGCACACAGCAGAAACTCAGAAAAGGCTGACTGTGCAAATGAGAACATGCTGGTGAAACAGTGGTTTTCAGGGGGCAGGATTTCAAGGTCACTAATCGTCCCTTCCCAAGGAAGCAGCACTGTAATCATATCATATAGTTTAACTCCAGAATGCAACAACTCACAGCAACTTGGCAACAAGAAGGCTCGGGGAACAGGGGAACTGCCGTGAGAGGGCAGAAAGAGGACGCAGGGTAGCAGAGTTTAAACCCTGGCTCTTTCCAGGCCTGTCCCCCGAGAGCACAGCCTATTTTGCCCCGGTTTTCTCAAAAATCAAGTGTGGGGACATGGACTCAGCGACTCATCACCTGTTGTGTAACTTACTAAATGCCTGAACATTCAAATATAAGTAACTGTGAAAGTACCTTGAAAAAGTCATAGCACTCAACACACAGAAGCTGTCCCTACAATTATTTCAAACATAAGTAACTGTGAAAGTGCTCCAAAAAAGTAACAGCACTCAACACATAGAAGCTGTCCCTACAATTAATATTTTTTATAAAAAACATGCTCCGTATTGAAGGAAGGGACACCAATGCTGTGGCTATCAGTGTGGAATCTCATTCAGTGTCCTGTTTTAAATATAACCACATGTTGAGGACTCCCAAAGTGACACCTCCAGCCTTGCCATCTCCCCAACACCAGCTGTAGGTAATCAATCTAACTGCCAATTCTAAGAGACACCCCCGAATCTACCTTGTGCAAAACGGAACTCCCCCATCTTCCTCCCTAAGCCTACCCCTCCTCCACCCCTTACCTGAAAGCCTTAACTATCTCAACACATGGCAAATGCATTCTCTCACTTGCTTGGGCAAAAACCTCGGGGAGTCACCCTTAACTCCTCTCCTCACTCTTACGTTCACATGCAACCATCAACAAATCCTATCTTTTAAAACGTATCCAGAATGCAACCATTTCGCACCAGTCCCACCAACAAAGTGCTGGTCCTAGCTGCTATCATCTCTTGGCCCTATTATGAGAGCCCCTAATGGTTGCCCTATTCCCTTCCTTGCTGTTTCCAGTCTTTCCCAGAGCAGTCAGAGGGATGATTTCTCATTTTACTCAGAGAAAAACCGAAGTCTTTAAAATGGCCTGTGGCAGCTTGACGTGACCTGGCCCTTGCAAGCTCTCAGCCCTCCTCTCCCCTGGCTGCTTGCTCCAGGCCGCCCCCCAGCTGCCTCACTGTTCCACCAACTACCCACACTCCTCCCCAGGACACTGCCCCTTCCCATCTGGTAGGCTCCTTCCTCCTCGTATGGACATTTTCATCCTCACTTGTAAAATGTGGGTAACTGCACCTCTGTCACCCAGACTTGTGATAGTCCAGTGTCTGACTCAGAAAGGTGAGGAAGGACTGCTGAGCCTCCAGCCTCTCCTCCCCAAGATGCCTGGTTTCCCCCCTAGGAGAAGGGCGTAGTCTGCAGAAAAAGGCTACTTTTCAACAGTCTTGGGCAGAAGGGCCACACTCTTCCAGGCCTTTCTCCCACTGTAGGTTATGGGCCCTTCCTCTCCCATCTTGGAACTACTTCAAGGCTCAGGGAAGCCCTGCACATCTGGAGCCCCCGTACTTGCCCAGTTTTCGTAAGCAGACAGAGCTCTGGGCCCACCGCCTCGAGCCCACAGGAGGTTGGCAAGGCCTCCAGCACATCCACAGGGCCAGTCTTGCCAGTCTTCAACCCTTTAGTCTTCACATCACAGAGGCAAGCTGCCTGCTCCTGCCCTGAGCACCCACCAGTACTGCCTCTAGACATGCTCCACACAATAAGGCACAGTGGAAAGACTCCCAGTTCTACAATCAGCCTGGTTTCCTTATGAGTAGAACAGGAGGAATACCCCTATGCTTTGCCAGGCTAGAGTGTAAGCCATTCCACAGAAAGCCCAGTGGAGCACCGGGCATACCATGAGCACCCAGGCAGCACCTGCTCCCTGTGTCCTGAGACCTTGGAGAGGGGCCCACCTGGTTTCGCTGACGCCCCATCAGCAGCACGCAGAGGACATAGAGCACTTCCAGTTTGTACATGATCTCATGCATAATCTTCATTGACTGGGGCAGCTGGGTCCTGGCTGACGTGTGAGGCAGGCCATTCTCCTCAGAAGCCCCTGGAGGAGGGAACACAATGGAGGCTGACATAGCCACCGGAGAGAGGATTGAGTCATGGCTTGTGAGGAAACACATTCCTGCCCTTCAAACCTGCTCTAACAGACTTGAGGTAACACAGCCATTCAGCTGGGCCTTGAGCCTAAAACAGACACTCTGAAAGCTACAAAACTCCCTCCAAACCCCCAGGAGCCAGGCAAGCTCAGAGACTCGGAAAAATGGACTCCGCAGTAGTTGTGTCTCATCAACTTTAACATAAAGTAAAAATATTCGGACACAGTAACATGACCCATCCCTCCCTGCTTATCCCCCTCCTCCTGCCACCAGCCAGACCCCCCAGAAAGTACCCAGGCAGATGTCTGACAGTAAATTCTGTGGCACTCTCTTCAAGTCGCAAATGGCTCTGCTTACTTGGTTCTTCTGCTGAGATTCCATGAGGGGACACTGCTGAAGCCCGAGAGGGATCCTTTTTGAAGAATCCCGCCCCCACCCACCCCATTTTTTAAAAAAAGAACCATCTAAATTTTTCTAAGGTTCAACTTTCTAAAGCAGACTGGGTATCACAACTGATGCTATTGATGCAGAGGAACAGATTACCTACAGGCAGATTTCCATTTTAATCAATGTCATTTCTGCTACATCAATAGCAACTAAATAATATTTATGGGACACTTGATATGTGTCAGACTTGTTGGCTTTATAACTGTGGCAAAGTCACCTCCTCACTAGGCCTTAGACTGCTCTGTATTACTGCAGCGGACAGCTAGGGTTACTGTGAGGATTCAATGGGAACAAAGAGAAGCCCAGCATCTGATTCTCAGGAAGCCCCCAGTCACTCCTAGATCCCTGTTTATTTATTTAGAGACGGAGTCTCACTCTGTCACCCAGGCTGGAGTGCAGTGGTGCGATCTCAGCTCTCTGCAACCTCTGCCTCCTGGGTTCAAGCGATTCTCCTGCCTCAGCCTCCCAATTTGCTGGGATTACAGGCATATGCCACCACGCCTGGCTAATTTTTCTATTTTTAGTAGAGATGGAGTTTCACCATATTGGCCAGGCTGGTCTCAAACTCCTGACCTCAAGTGATCGGCCTGCCTCGGCCTCCCAAAGTGCTGGGATTACAGGTGTGAGCTACTGCGCCTGGCCTAGATCCCTATTACATTAAGAGGGCACTGGTCAGAG
The DNA here is from genome assembly GCA_036589455.1 of Ateles fusciceps. NCBI lineage: Eukaryota > Metazoa > Chordata > Mammalia > Primates > Atelidae > Ateles > Ateles fusciceps. Next base: position 2,803,595 of record JAZHEH010003223.1, read on the forward strand.
TCAGGAGAGGCTAGGTGATCTTGGCAGAGTGACCTCCCTTGTTTCCTCATCTTTAAGGTGAAAGGATGAATCAGTAACTGCCAAGGTCCTCTCAAGCTTCTACAGAAACTGTTTCCCTAGCATCCTTTGCAAAGGCCTCAATGTGGTATAGAGGAGTGGTTATCAGATATATTCAGGTAAGGCTCACACAGAAGACAGAGTGATACTCTGCAAAGTATGAAGACAGAAAAACCTAACCTATTCTGGCCAGGTGTGGTGGCTCATGCCTACGATCCCAGCACCTGGGGAGGCCAAAGTGGGTGGACTGCTTGAGTCCAGGAGTTTGAGACCAGCTGGACAACACAGTGAGACCTCATCTCTATAAAAAACTTTTAAAAAGTAGCTGGGCATGGTGGCATGCACCTGTAGTCCCAGCTACTCAAGAGGCAGAGGTGGGAGGAGGACTGCTTGAGCCTGAAAGGTGAAGGTTGCAGTGAACCAACAGAGATCATGACACTGCACTCCGGCCTGAGCAACAGAGCCAGACCCTGTCTCAAAAAAAAAAGGAGAGAGAGAGAGAGAGAGAATCTAACTGATTCTATCCTACAGACTTGGAACTGTTTTTCCCAGCCATGTTAAAATCACAACCCTAGAAGACGACAAGCTGCTGAATGAGACGTGACTGAGACACAGCATGGCATAGTAGTTAAGAGCACAGATACTGAAGCCAGACTACTGGGTCTGAATATCATTTACTAGCTGGGTGGTCTTCAGTAAATCAGTTGACCTCTCTGTGCTTCAGTATCCATCCTCTTTTGCTAAACAGCAATAATGACAACCATACCTACCCCTTAATGCTGTAAGGAGTAGAGGAATATATTGAAGATGCCTGGAGCAACGCCCCACACAAATAAGCAACATATAAACCAAATAGAAGTTAAGTTCTCAGAAAAGTTTTTCTGCTAACGCTTGCTACTTTATTTTCTTCTTTTGATCACTAAGCTTTTAATGAGAACTAAAGCGGCAGGAGGCAAAGACTCAGGAAAAATTTACCAGAGAAATTTTTAATTTAAGAGATTCTATCTATTCATATTTATTCTCCTGTACCTTGGGCAGAAAACCACAGTTACTCAATTTCCATGTTAGGACTCCTTGGCCCAGCTCCCAGAACAGTTAAGTGTCAACTAATCTGTGAAGTGAGCCTGAAGGACTATCACGCAGAATCCTGCCTGTGTGTGCACTGCTGTGTGATCTTGTGTGCTTGGCACCCTCGGCACCCGGCCTGTGGTGCTCCAGGGAGTCCTGCAGGGAAGGATGTTTATGGAACCAGTGGGCACAGCGTGCGGCACACAAGTCCTACTCAGAAATGAACGTCTGGGAAGAAAGAGACGGGGGCAGCTTGACGCCTCTCCAAGTCACCACCAACTTTTCGTGCCTGGCTTGCACAGACCTGACAGATTGTCTGAGATAAATATTTTCAAGAAACAGTCTCCAAAGCAATGGCCAGAGCTTAGCAACAAGGATGAGGATGGGGAAAACCAGCCTGTGCCTCCTTCTAAGTCTCTTCGGCTCTACCGTACTGACTAGAGCGGTCACCACTCTGTCCGCACTGAACTCCATTTTCTGTGGTCATGCACACTCACGTTTTTTTTTAAACAGCTTTGAGCTACAATGTACATACCATGAAATGCAACCATTTAATTAACCATGATACTGTGATTTTTTTTAGGATAGTTACAGAGTTGCGCAGCCATTATCACAGTCAATTTTACAATATCTTCATCACCTCCAAAAAGGAGCCTTGGACTCGTTACCAGTCACTTCGTATTTCCCACCAAACCCCTTTGCTCTAGGCAACCATGAAACTATTTTCCGTCTCTATGCAACTGCCTATTCAGGACACTTCATATTAATGAACTCATACACTATGTGGTCTTTTGTGACTGCTTCTTTCACCTAGCACAATGTTTTCAAGGTTTACCCATGTTGTAGCACGTATCAGTATTCCATTTTTTTATTGCTGAATAATATCCTCTAGTATGAATATATCACATTCTGGCTTGGTACAGTGGCTCACGCCTGTAATTCCAGCATTTTGGGAGGCCAAGGTGGGAGGATCATTTGAGTCCAGGAGTTTGAGCCCAGCTTGGGTAACATAGCAAGATCTTGTCTCTACAAAAAAAAAAAAAAATTAGCTGGGCATGGTGGTATGCACCTGTGTTTTCAGCTACTCGGGAGGCTGAGGTGGGAGGACAGCTGAGCCTGGGAGGTGGAGGCTGCAATGAGCTGTGATCACATCACAGCACTCTAGCCTGGGCGACAGAGCAAGAACCTGTCTCAAAAAAAAAAAAGTATACCATATCTTGTTTATTCATTAATCAGCTGATAAGTCATTTGGGTTGTTTCCATAGTTTGGCTATTATGAATATGCTGTGATGAACATTCCTGAACAAGTTTTTGTATAACACATATTTTCATTTCTCTTGGCTATATTCCTGGGAGTAGGATTCTGGGCCCTATGACGTAACAGTATGTTTAAGCTTTTGAGGAACTGCTAGACTATTACATGCCCACTAATAGCGAATGAGGGTTCTGGTTTCGCCATATTCTCGCCAACCCTTATTATCCACCTTTTTTGATGATAACCATTCTAGTGAGTCTGAAGTAGTATATCACTGTGGGTTTTATTTGCTTTTCCTCTATCACCTAGACTGAAGTGCAGTGGCAGGATCATAGCTCACTGCAGCCTTCAACTCTGGGCCCAAAGAATCCTCCCACCTCACCCTCCCAAGTTGAAGTTGCCAGGACTATGGGTATGTGCCACCATGCCTGGCTAATCAAAAAAATTTTTTTTGTAGAGATGAGGTCTTGCTCTGTTGTCCAAGCTGGTCTTGAACAATCCTCCTGCCTTGGCCTCCCAAAGTGTTGGGATTACAGGTGAGAGCCACTGTGCCTGGCCTCAATGTGGTTTTGATTTGCATTTCTCTGATGTTGAACATTTTTTCACCTGCTTACTAATTATTTGTATATCTTCTGTGGAGAAACGTCTATTCAGATCCTTTGTCTATATTTTGAAATGGGTTGTCTTTTATTACTGAGTTATGGGAGTTCTTTATAAGTTCTAGATACAAATCCCTTCTTAGATATACGGTTTGCAAAAATGTCCCACTCTGCCTTCCCCCACAAAAAATGTTCTTCCATTCTGTGGGTTCTCTTTCAGTTTCTTGATGGTGTTTTCCAAAGCACAAAATTTTAATTCTGATGAAGTCCAATTTATTATTTATCTGGTTGCTTGTGCTTCAGATGTCATGTGCATGACATCTAAATTGTCAAATCCAAGGTCATGAAGCTTTATCCTTATATTTTCTTCTAAGGGTTTGATAGGTTTAGCTCTTACATTTAGGTCTTTGACCCTTTTAATTTTGTATATGATGTGAGGCAGGGGATCTAACTTCATTCTTTTGCAAGTGGACATCAAATGGTTCCAGTACTATCTGTTGAAAAGACTACTGTTTCTGCCACTGAATCGTCTTGGTATCTGCAGAAGACCAGTTGATCATAATAAGCATGAGGGTTTATTTCTGAACTCTCAAAAATATTCCATTGATCACTATGTCTATCCTCAGGCCAGCAGCACAGTGTCTTGATTGCAGCTTTGTAGTCAGTTTTTGAATCAGAAAGTGAGTTCTCTTAGGTGTTTTGTTTTTTTTGAGACAGAGTCTCACTGTCACCCAGGCTGAAGTGCAGTGGTACTATCATAGGTTACTGCAGCCTCAAACTCCTGGGTTCAAGCTACCCTCCCACCTCAGCCTCTTGAGTAGCTGGGTCTATAGGTGGGTGCCACCATGCTTGACTTGTTTTCTTTTTGGAGACAGAGTCATCCTGTCACCCAGGCTGGAGTGCAATGGCGTGATCTCGGCTCACTGCAAACTCTGCCTCCTGGGTTCAAACAATTCTCCTGCCTCAGCCTGCCAAGTAGCAGGTGGCACACACCACCATGCCCAGTTAATTTTTTGCAACTTTAGTAGAGACAGGGTTTCACCATGCTGGTCAGGCTTGGTCTCGAACTTCTGACCTCATGATCTGCCCGCCTCAGCCTGCCAAAGTGCTGGGATTACAGGCGTGAGCCACCACGCCTGGCCCAAATTTTTAAATTTTTTTGTAGAGACAGGGGTTTCACTATGTTACCTAGGCTAGTCTCAAACTCCTGAGGCCAAGTGATCCTCCTGCCTCAGCCTCCCAAGTGCTGGGATTACAGGCATGAGCCACTACGCCCAGCCCATTTTTCAAAACTGTTTTTGTTAATCTGAGTCTATTAATATGGTATATTACATGAGCTGATTTTCAAATGTTGAACCAAACTTGCATAAATCCATTTGGTCATGGTATACAATCCTTGTATGTTGCTGTAGTTGGTGTGCTAGTATTTTGTTGAGGACTTTTGCACCTATAATCATAAGAGATACCAGTCTTGTGATGTCTTTGTCTGGTTTTGGTATCATGATAATACAACCTCAAAGAATAAGTTAGGAACTGTTCCTTCCTCCTTTATTTTATATTTGAGTCTGGAAAGTACTGGTGTTAATTCTTCTTGAAACATTTGGTAGAATTAACCAGTGAAGCTGTGTGGGCCAGGACTTTTCTTTATGGGCAGTTTTTCATTATTTATTCAATCTTCTTTCAGATTTTCTATTTCTTCCTGAGTTAGTTGCGGCAGTCTGTGTCTTTCTTTTAACTTGCCCACTGCAACTAGGTTAATTTACAGGCATATTTATAGTATTCCCTTAGAGTCCTTTTACTTTCCTAAGGTTAGTTGTAATGTACCTTCTTTCATTTCTAATTTAGTTAATTTGAGCCTTTCTTTTTTGGTCAGTGTGGCTAAAAGTTTGTCAACTTTGTTGATCTTTTTAAAAATTACCTTTAAAAAAATTGCCTTTGGTTTTGTAGATTTTCTCTCCTGTTTTTCTATTCTCTACCTCACCAGTTTTCACTCTAATCCTATTACTTCCTTTTCACCTTGTTGGAGATGTTTGTTCTTTTTCCAATGACTTAAGGTAGAAGTTTAGGCAATTTAGATTTTTGGAAAAATGTCGGGATTTATAGCTCTAAAGTTCCCTCTAAGCATGCTTTAGCTGCATCCCATAAGTTTGATATATAGCATCATTTTCATTTGTCTCAAAATATTTTTCTTTTTTCTGAGACGGAATCTTGCTGTCACACAGGCTGCAGTGTGATCTCAGCTCACAGCAGTAGGTATGCAGTTCACATCTACTGCTGAGGCTTACTAGTAAATTTTTCATTTTGATTATCATACTACTCTTATTTTTGTTATTTTTTTTGAGACAAAGTCACCCAGGTGCAACTGCAGTGGCACAATCTCAGCACACTGTGACCCCCACCTCCCAGGTTCAAGTGATTCTCATGCCTCAGCCACCCAAGTAGCTGGGATTACAGGTATGCACCACCACGCTCAGCTAATTTTTGAATTTTTAATAGAGATGGAGTTTTGCCATATTGGCCTGGCTGGTCTTGACTTCCTGGCCTCAAGTCATCTGCCCACCTCAGCCTCCCAAAGTGCTGGGATTATAGGCACGACCCACCACACCTGGCCTGATTTACACTTCAACTCCAGAACTTCCACTGGGCTCTTTTTAAATACTTTCTATCTTTTTATTGTTATTCTCTATTTAATGACACATTATCAAATAGTCCTTTACTTTGTCAAGCAGCTTCAGTTCTTTGATCACATTTTTAATGGCTGCTTTGAAGTCATTGTTAAATCTGGTATCTGGACCCTTTCGTAGGCAATTTCTGTCGCTTGCTTTTCTTGTGTATAGGTTACACTTTCCTGTTTTTTGAGTCTCTATTTTTGTTAAAAACTGGACATTTTAGACTGGGCGAGGTGGCTCACATCTATAATCCTAGCACTTTAGGAGGCCAAGGCGGGTGGATTGCCTGAGCTCAGGAGTTCAATACCAGCCTGGGCAACTCGGTGAAACCCCATCTCTACTAAAATACAAAAAATTAGCCAGGCATGGTAGCGTGCGCCTGTAATCCCAGCTACTCGGGAGGCTGAGAAGGAGACTCGCTTGAACCTCGGAGGCAGAGGTTGCAGTGAGCCGAGATTGAACCACTACACTCCAGCCTGGGTGACAGAGCGAGACTGTCTCCAAAAAAAAAAAAAAAAAGCGGGGGACATTTTAGGTAATACACTGTAGCAACCCTGCATGCTGATTCTCCGCCCCTTCAGGGCTTGTTACTGTTATTTGCTTATTTAAATTAGTTTAGTAACTTGGCTAGGCTATTTTAGTAAAGTCTCTTTCCCCGAAAGACTGGTGAAGGTTTTGATGTTGTGCCTCAGAGAGTGCAATCTTGGGCATGTAGAGAGTCTCCCTGGGATGACATTCAGCCAGGCTGTCTTTGACTGGCTCTTTCCATGATCTCTTTGTTAAGCTTTCTGCCTCTTCTGGTATCACATCCAGCTGTTAGGCTCTACTAGCTGCCGTCTGAATTCTTGACTGTTTTGACAATGCCCTGGAGTATAAACTGCTCCAAAGTCTAATTCAATTAAATTCAGGAAGGGGTAATTTTTGAAACTGAGCTTTGTTCTAACCTTAGGAGAGTTCTTCTCAGCTGTCTCTTTCCCTGGTTCTCTGGTGAACTAGCTGGCCTGTGGATCACCCTGTTCTTAATTAAGAAGAGGTACCTGACTGGGTGCAGTGGCTCACGCCTATAATCCTAGCACTCTGGGAGGCAAAGGCAGGTGAATCTGTCTCTATTCAAAAAAAGAGAAAATATAAAAAATAAAAGAGTGAAAAAAAAAAAAAGAGGTATCTGTCTCTTTATTTGCTTATCATCTCCTTAGGCATGAACTTCCCTAGAGCCTGTTCTTAACTGCCTCTCTCCCTGGACAAATTCTCAGAGCAGGGTCAGTAGTCTCTAGTCTTCTGGGCTTGCCTCTCCCAGTGTAAAACCTCTGTACAACATCAAGCTACGGCAAAGGTGATAGAGCCATAGTATTCTTAGCCTGAAGTACGTGGGACAGAGCTTCCATACTATGGAGGTGGGCGGAGGAAGGAAGCCTCTGATCTCTTTGCCATACTCACCGAGAACTTAGCCTCTTTAATTTGGAGCTGGAGGGAATAAGAAAAGTTGGTGGCCTGCCACTCCCTATGAGATACCTATTCCTTCTTTGGGAGCAGAGAATTCCTGGGTTTGTATATTCTGAACGCATCCTGCTGGCCAGAGTCAAATCCTTTAGGGATGGGCGCCTAACCAAAGATGGGCTAGAGTCCCTCACCAGGAAGCTGGAGCTGAGACTGGGAGTCTTCTTATTTACTAGGCAGTCTCTGCCTAGTCCCATCAAGGGGACCAGAAAAAGGCAGGGTACAATGAGAGAGAAGACTAAAGAAAAACTGTAGAAAGAAAAAGAGACGAGGAGAGAAGTTTCCAGGTTCCTAAGAATGCTCTGGTTACTGGTTCTTGTCAGTTCCTGAGACACAGCCGTCTCAGGTCTGCAACAAAGCCCTTCTCCCTGAAATCAGATCCACTTTGGGGCGCTCAGTGAGGTTTCTGTAACAAGCTGTCAAAAGAGTCTTAATAGACACGGTCTGTAATTGCCTTGAGGAAAATTCTACTTTGAGCAAATCTCAAATTAATCCTCCTTGGAAAGGAGGGCAAGAATGGTCCCAGGGGCCCAAGGAAAAGCTCCTGATCACTCCGGGAGTGATCCTCCCATACCTTGATTGTGTTCTGACTCCTCATTGGCCACTCGCATCAGGGCATCTAGCACCAAAGCATTGTCTAGCCATGTGTACCACTCCTCCAGCTCCTGAAGAAAGCTGGCTGTTCCCCGTCGACTCTGACACCTTTCGAGTCGCCAGTTTGCAAAGCCGCTCAACAAAGCCAGGGATGCTGAGAAGGGCCGCTGCCAGGAAGAAAACGAGAAAATTTTCAAAACAGAGACGAGCAAAACTACCCCTAAACCCCTAACAAACAATCTACATGACAGGAACAATTCTTCCTCTGATAGCAGCTAGTTAAAGCTACTCTTTTTAAAATGAAATGCCAAGCCAAGGTAAAAATAGTAATTATGTTATAGGGATAAGCTCAATTTTTAGCAGGTACAGGAAAACAATCTTTTTATCTACTGGGAATAAAATTAGAATAATCTTTATGCCTTAAATTTGTGTGTCTTTGAGCCAAGAGGTCAGTTTCTGGGAATTTACTATAAGGAAATAGCCAGTCATATTACATAAGTACATCTGTATAAAGAGGTTCACTGATGTGGTTTCTGTAACAGCAAAAAGGTGAAGATAACTAAATGTTTAACAACAGGTGATTAATTAAATACAACGATACATTTATGCAATGAAATATTGCATAGATGTTAAGAATGATGACACACACATCTTTATATAGTAACTCCAAACAGCTGTTAAAATTTACTTGTTAGAGAAAAAGAGTAAATTATTAAACAGTATGGGTTTCATTAAGTTCATTTTCTTCAAAACTTTAAATATTCCCTTCTTTAAAATACACAAATAATGGCTGGGTGCGGTGGCTCACGCCTATAATCCCAGCACTTTGGGAGGCTGAGGTGGGTGGATCACGAGGTCAGGAGTTCAAGACCAGCCTGGCCAATATGATGAAACCCCGTCTCTACTAAAAAAAAAAAAAAAATACAAAAACTAGCCAGGCATGGTGGCACATGCCTGTAGTCCCAGCTACTCGGGAGGCTGAGACAGAAGAATCGCTTGAACCTGGGAGGCAGAGGTTGCAGTGAGCTGAAATCACGCCACTGCACTCCAGCCTGGTGACAGAGCAAGACTCCATCTCAAAAAAATAAAAAAGAAATTCATTTTTTTTTGTTCTACAGGGTGATAGCAAAAATAAAAATAAAAATAAAATAAAATAAAATAAAATACACAAGTAAGGAATGAAAGCATATATACCAAGGGATTTACTGTGGCTATTCCTGAGCAGGAGAGAATATAAACATTTCTCTTAAAATCACTTACCTATAGTTTCTAATTTTCCTGTAACATTTACTAGCAGGATGAAAGAAGATAAACATTTTTTAAGGTTAAAAAAAAAAAACTGAATAATTACCCAATTTTTCTTTTCCACCAATCTCATTTTATTCACAATGAGTGAGGTGGAAATTCTGATCAGCACAGAAGAACATCATAAACTTTGGAGACAGGGAGATCCAGGTTCAAATCCTAACTCCGTCATTTAACCTTCTTTAAAATGAGACTAATGCCTGTTCATGTTTGCTTGTATATGCACTAAATCGCCCTGGAAGGACAGAAAAGAAGCTGACAGCAGTGGCTGCCACCGTAAACAGCCAAGATGGAAATAGCCAAAATGTCCATCAAGTGGAAAAGGGAATTCAGGTCTCTGGGAACAAGAGTGGAATGGAAACTTTTCAATAAATACCTTTTTGAATCTGCAGATTTTTTGGAACCATGTATGTTATACCTAATTAAAAATAAATAACTAGATATTTCAGTGTATTAGGGGATTACTATTAATTTTTTATATGACAGAGTTATGTTTCTTAAAAGTCATTATCTTGTAGAAATACTGTAATATATGCAGGTGAAATTATATAATGTCTGGGGTTTACTTCAAAATAAGCCAAGGTGAAGTAGGGAATAGTGAATGGGAGTAGAGATAAAGTAAAACAGGCTGGCTGGGCGCAGTGGCTCACATCTGTAATCCTAGCACTTTGGGAGGCCAAGGTGGGTGGATCACTTGAAGCTAGGAGTTTAAGACCAGCCTGGCCAATATGGCAAAACTCCGTCTCTACCAACAATACAAAAATCAGCCAGGCGTGGTAGCGTGTGCCTGTAGTCCCAGCTACTCGGGAGGCTGAGACAGAAGAATCGCTTGAACCTGGGAGGCAGAGGTTGCAGTGAGTTAAGATCACAACACTGTACTCCAGCCTGGACGACACACACACAAAATAAGACAGTGCATCAGCTGACAACTGTTGAAGCCGAGTGATGAGTAACTGGTATTAGAGGTGTTCTCTCTACTTTTACATGTGTGAATTTTTTCCATAATGGAAAATTTTATTTTATTTATTTTTCCCTTAAATATTAGATAGCAAGACAGTATATTTACTTATTTTTGAGACAAGGTCTGGCTCTGTTATGCAGGTTGCAGTGTATGCAACAATCTCAGCTCACTGCAATCTTTGCCTCCTGGGCTCAAACCATCTTCCTACCTAAGACTTCCAAGTAGCTAGGATTACAGGCGTACACCACCATGCCCAGCTAATTTTTGTTTTTCTTTTGGTAGAGACAGGGATTTGCCATGTTGCCCAGGCTGGCACTGAACTCCTGGGTTCAAGCTGTGGCATGCCTCAGCCTCCCAAAGTGCTTGAATTACAGGCATGAGCCACCACACAAGCCATAATAAAAAATTTTAAAGATTCAAAAGAATACAACATTAAAGGAAATTTTAAAAAATAATTTTATTAGCCATTACTAATTTAAAATAATTACTATAGCAATTAGGGGGATTATATTATGCCATATAAATTCAATGGCCACCACAAAGTTTGATAAATAATCTTGGTTCCTTTTTCATCTCCTATTAGTAAGTGGCTATAAGATGGTGTTTGACCTCACTTAAAAAATAAAACTACACTGAAGTTCCTCAAAAAGTCAAACATAAAATTACGATATGACCCAACAATTTCACTCCTACATATATACCCAAAAGAACTGAAAACAGGTGTGCACACAAATACGTGTACACACATGTTCACAGCACTATTCGCAACAGCCAAAAGACAGAAACATCCCAAGTGTTCATAGAATGAAGAGATAAACTGTGGTATCTACACATGGTATTATTCAGCCATATAAAGGAATAAAGTACTGACATGCTACAATATGAATGAACCTCAGAAACATTATGCCCAGTGAAAGGAACCAGATTCAGAAGGCCATATGCTATATGATTCCATGTACAGTCATGCACTGCATTAACGCTGTTGTGGTCCATGACGGACCATATAGAGGATGGTGGTCCCATCATATTATAACACTGTATTTTTACTACACCTTTTTTCTATGTTTAGATACACAAACACCATTATGGTACAACTATCTACAGTATTCAGTACAGAAACATACTGTACAGGTTTGCAGCCTAAGTGTATAGTGGGCTATACCAGCTAGCTTTGTGCAAGTACACTCTGTGACATTCACACAATGACAAAATCACCTAACTGCATTTCTCAGAAGGACCGAGATTAAGAGACACATGACTGTACATGAAGTAATCAGAATAGGTAAATCCACAGAGAAAAAAGCAGAATGGTGGTTGTCAGCGGCTGGGGGAGAAGTGGTAATGGGAAGTAGCTGCTTAATGTGTATGGGGTTTCCTTTTGGGGTGATGAAAACATGCAACTAGATAGAGGTGGTAGCTGCACAACACTGTAAAGGCACTAAATGCCACTGAATTGTTCACTTTAAATTGGTTAATTTTATATTATGTGACCTCTATCTTCATAAAATAATTACACAGAGATAGATTTCTTTTTTTTTTGAGACACCATTTTTTTTAACATATCAGCTTGGCAAATATAAGAAGATTGAAACTGCTGTGTACTGGGAAGGCTGTAGACAACAGGATGGAAAGATGAGTAAGTAATTTCTTTGAAGGGTTAATTTGTCAACACTTATCAAGTTTCCTTAATAGGGGACTAGTTAATTAAAATTATGGTATGCCCATATAATAGAATACTATATAATTACAAAAAGGAATCTCATAATTCTATATATACTGGAATGTAATGTTTGGCAAGATAAGTTAAATAAAAAGAGACAGGGCAGTGTTTATTTTATATTCCTTATTTACATTACCATCTGTACAAACAGGAAGCAATCTCTATCCCTCCTTCCCTTATCCCATGACTGAGTATGTATAGAATATCTTTGGAGGCACGTTTAAGAAACTGGTAAAAAGTTACCACAGGAAGAGGGACAAACTTTCTGCTGTACATCGTGCAGTGGCACGATCTCGGCTCACTGCAACCTCTGCCTCCAGGTTCAAGCAATTCTTCTGCCTCAGCCTCACATGTAGCTGGGGTTGCAGGCACACGCCACCACGCCCAGCTAATCTTTTGTATCTTTAGTAGGCACAGGGTTTCACCATATTGGCCAGGCTGGTCTCAAACTCCTGAACTCATGATCCGCCTGCCTCAGCCTCCCAAAGTGCTAGGATTACAGGCGTGGGTCACCGCACCTGGCCTGTACCATTAAAAAAAATCTTAAGTATATATTATTTTTTCTAAAAACAAATAAATAGGCTGGGCGTGGTGGCTCATGCCTGTAATCCCAGCATTTTGGGAGGCTGCCGGTGGATCACCTGAGGTTGGGAGTTTGAGACCAGCCTGGTCAACATGGCGAAACCCCATCTCTACTAAAAATACAGAAAAATTAGTCGGGCGTGGTGGTGCATGCCTGTAGTCCCAGCTACTTGGGAGGCAGAGGCACGAGAATCGCTTGAGTCAGAAGGTGGAGGTTGCAGTAAGCCGAGGTTGTGCCACCACACTCCAGCCTGGGCGACATAGCCAGACTCTATTTCAAAAAAAAAAGAAATAAAAAGAATTTGTGTTCTACACGAAAATCTTCACATAGCTGGATTTTTATTCTTATACTTCTTTTCTCCAGCGAAAAGAGCTCTTGTTGCTTGAACTGCTCCTCTCAGGACAGCATGTAGGAGCTAGTCTTCCCCATTCCTGCACACTGAACATGCTCCTCCAGATGTGATGTGCCCAGCACTCAGGGTTATAAGCTCGGACTTTCCACTTGAGATTCTTGAGCTGTTTTGAGTCATTCACCTCTTGAAATGCTGATGAAAGAAATAGACCTTCTCCCGAGAAAAAAATTCAGTGGACCAATCATACCTAGCAACTCATATACAATCTCATGGGCTGGCATCCCAGCATCATACAGTCCTTGTAATTCTCACAGCTTTATCAGTAGCTACCACACCTTGTTGGGTAATGTCAAACAGACAACTAAATCACTCACAATTCCTGAGAATTTCTGCAGAAACAGGCCTCTTCCCTCACCTTGTTTTTGAAACATCAGTATTTCCCACACACTCCTGTAGTTTCCCCTAGCGCTTTAGGCCCTGCTTTCCAGCTTCATGTGTTGCATAAATTAGTCCCTCTCAGCTAAGTGTCACTTAAAAACTGACAGTTATCTGGCCTATAGCTTCAATTACATCTCTGCTCAAAATCTTGAATGATGTTACTTTCTCTCAGAAGGAAACCATTTGTTCTCATCTGAACTGACAGAAGGAACAACTGGGAGTTCTGAGAATCTCTAAAAGGACTCTAATGATTTATTCAATAACGAATCCCAAAAAATAACGATTTATGCTATCTTCCTGGAGCTCAGATAATTTACATTAGATAATTATAAGTAAACTATCTGAGCTCCAGGAAGATAGCATAAATCATTATTTTGCTGGGCAAGAAAATGACCTCACAGCCACAGTTTATTAAAAACGAAACAAAAACTTTTGGCAACATCCTACATAGTTCAGCTTTCCATATAGTTATGGACTGCATTCCCCCTCCCAAATTCGTATGTTGAAGCTCTAGCCCCAAAATGACTGCATTTTGAGACCTCTGGGCCTTTAGGGGAGTAGCTACTGATAAAGCTGATGGTTAATTTTAGCTGTCAACTCAACTGGATTGTGGAATGCTTACATGGCTGTCGAAGCACTGTTTCTGGGTGTGTCTATGAAGGTCATTCCAGAAGAGATTGGTGTATGGTCTGTGAACTAAGAGGGAAGTGTGCCCCCAGTGTGGGCAGGCACCATCCAATTGGCAGGGGAAGCGAGGGGAGGTGATGGAGGAAAACAAAAAGGGATTCTCCCCCTTCTGGAGTGGGAAGTTTTTTCCTCCTGCTCTCGGATGTAAGACTCCAGGATCTTTGGCCTTTGGTCTGAGACTTGCACCAGCAGTCTCTGGGGTCCTCTGGCCAGGGGGCTACACCGTTAGCTTTCCTGCTCCTAAGATTTCTGGACTTGGACTAAGCCTGCTAATGGCTTCTCAGGTTCTCCAGCTTGCAGATGGATTATCTCTTATTTTGTTTATTTATTTTTGGAGACAGAGTTTCACTCATCACCCAGGTTGGAGTGCAATGGCGTGATCTCAGCTCACTGCACCCTCCACCTCCTGGGTTCAAGCAATTCTCTTGCCTCAGCCTACCAAGTAGCTGGGATTACAGGTGTGTGCCACCACACCTTGCTGATTTTTGTGCAGATGGCTTACCATGGGACTCCTCCGCCTCTATGATCATGTGAGCCAATTCTCCTAATAAATCCCCTCTCATAAATCCTATTGCTTCTGTCTCTCTGGAGACTGCTGCCTAATACAGGGAGGTAATTAAGGTTAAATGAGGTTATAAGCGTGGGGCCCTAAACCGAGAGGACTGGTGTCCTTATCAGAAGAGGAAGAGACACCAGAGATCTCCGTCTCTCCTCATCCACACAGAGGAAAAGTCCTACGTGGATACAATGAAAGGGTGGCCATCTAAAAGCCCGCAAGAAAGGCCTCACCAATCCTGACAGCACCTTGATCTTGGACTTCCAGCCTCCAGAACTGTGAAAAAAATCAATGTCCATTAGTTAAGCCACCTAGTCATGGTAACTTGTTATGGCAGCTCAAGCTGACTGATACACACACCTGATATAAAGACATTCACTACTGGAGTGCAATTCAACAATGACAACATTCAGAGGGCTAAGACTTTTCTCACCCACTTTTCATTTAATTACATCCACCAGCTTGGCCTTCCCAGGGCACTGAATGAAGAAAAATGTGTGGGTAAGCGAATGGAGCAGAAATTATGGTCAGACTCTGTATAACCTCATGTGCAGAACTACAACATTTAAGCTTTATCCCAAAAGCTACAAGCAGAATCACACACAGACTGTCTACCAGGTTAGTCATACAGGTATGAAAGTGAATCTGATATTTTATAAGGATTTTAAGAAAAACTCCCCCCCCGCACCACCCAAAAACAAAAAACAACTGGGCTTTGGGTTCTCAGTTTAAAAAAAAAAACAAAAAACAAAACCTAGCTGACCAGAATAGTTCATTCCCCAAGAATAACAGGTAATGCTAGTTTTACTTAAGTCAGTTTACAAACAGGCATGTGAAGGCAACCAATACTAACAGGATCAAAATCATCTGCCAGAATAGATTCCTTAAAGGGGAAACTAAAAGATGAAAGTTACCTAGCGCCTCGGCATACACAGGTATTCTGTACAGAACCTTTCTAGTCCTCAGTTTCCTCATTATGTGCAACGGGGATACTAATCTCTATTTCACAGAGCGCTTGAAGATTAAATAAAATCACTTCTAGGTAAAGCAGTTAGCCCAGTATTTGCCATATACCAGGAGCTTAGCAAATACGACCTTCTGTCGATGTATATGGAGGTGTGTACACCAGCTCTCAGGTATAATTTAGTTACAATGAAAATCACATATTTTTTTAAAATGTAAATTTACTAAAATGAGAACTCCCCAAAAATCACAAAGAAGGAGAGGGAAGAAAACCATACACAGACCAAGGAAGATCTTGTATCTACAGACACAGGAGGAAAAACAAATCTGGAGAGAGAATGACTAATCTGGGGTCAGAGTCCAAACTTCTACCTTTACATACAACTACAACACATAAAATTATATTCCCTAATAACCTACAAAGTACAGTTATGACCACCTCATGTTCCTAACTAAAACTACATATGAACAGAGTGAATAGAAGGCTCGTATTCAGTTTCAGGAGAGGGGCTGCTCTGAAGCACTTGGCAACTCTGCAGAGCCAGCCTGGGGAACGCACACAACTAGACTTTAGAAACAACTGTTTCCAGAGCATGATCTGCGCTACCTCTGGATGGTCGTGGTTTTCTACTGCTGCTTTTTAATGACACATTTGCATTATTTTACTTTGCTTATTTGGTGTGCCCTAAGGTACACAGTGATAGGTTTTTGTATTAACCGTATTTCTAGCCTGTTAACATTGAAAAACTAGCTTTTAAGACACAAGTTTCAGTTCAAATATGAATTATCTATACTCCTATGGCCAAAACACATATATACCAGTTTCTCCAAAATCTGTGCAGGTAACATTTTAGATAGAACATAGTTCTTTTGCTACTGAACAGAAATAGGTGGAGTAGATTGATGAGAATAGTGTTTTGTTTTTAAAGTAATATAGTTATATGGTTCTAAAATCAAACTATATGTAGAAGTATACAGTAAGAAGTTCCACTTCCACTGCTACCACCTTCCCTTACCAGCTACTTCCTATCAAGTAACCACTTCAGGTTTCTTGTGTATCTTTTCAGTTTCTTTAAGCATACGATATGAGCAAATGTACGGTCTTATCTCCCCAACTTGACACAAAAACTATCATATTATACACACAATTCTGTATTTTCCTCATCATTAATATACACTACAGATTTTTCTATACCAGTACATACAGATCTTCATTTTTTCAAAGCTACACAATTTTCCATTATATAAATATTGAATACATTCTTGTTAATGAACATTAGTCTCTTGTTAATGAACATCTGGGTTCATTTTGTTATTACAACCAATGTTGCAATGAATAATTTTTTTTTTTTTTTTTTTTTTTGAGACAGATTCTAACTCTGTTGCCCAGGCTCAAGTGCAGTGGTGTGATCTAGGCTCACAGCAACCTCCACCTCCTTGGTTCAAGCAATTATCCTGCCTCAGCCTCCCAAGCAGCTCGGACTACAGGCGTGCACCACCACCATGCCCAGCTATTTTTTGTATTTTCAGTAGAGATGAGATTTTGCCATGTTGGGCAGGCTGGTCTCAAACTCTCGACCTCAAGTGATCTTCCTGCCTCGACCTCCCAAAGTGCTGGGATTACAGGTGTGAGCCAACGTGCCCGGCCTCAATAAATAATCTTCTATGGTAATCCTCCCTTAGCCAAGACCCCACAGTGAATACCTGAAATGACAGATAGCACCAAGCCCTATATATACTATGTTTTTTCTTATACATACATAAGTATGATAAAGTTTAATTTATAAATCAGGTACAATAAGAGATTAACAACAATAACTAATGATAAAATAGAAGAATTATAACAAGATGCTGTAATAAGAGTTATATGAATGTGGTCTCTTCTGGAATTTTCCAGTTAATATTTTCAGATTGCAGTTGACCACAGGGTAACTGAAACCACAGAAAGTGAAACTGCAGACAAGAAGAGACTAGTGTCTATACATCATATCTATAAAATGAAGGCCCAGGAGAGACTTAGTAGGTCAAAAGCATATGCATTTGTAATTCTGATAAAAAGTGGTTCTTAACTTTTTTGTGGTTCTGAGCCCATTAAAAAATCTAATGAGAGGTATGGAACTCGGTTCCCAAAATAATGAACAGATACACAAAATTTACCTACTAGGAGCCCTCATATGGATCCATCTCTAGAGATATTAAAAAGGGGTGCTAGGTGTCGTGGCTCACACATATGTAACTCTAGCACTTTGAGAGGATGAGGTGGGTGGATCACTTGAGTCCAGGAGATCAAGACCTGCCTGGGCAACATGACGAAGCCCCATCTCTTCAAAAAATACAAAAATTAGCCCGGTGTGGTGGCACTTGCCTACAGCCCCAGTTATCCAGGAAGCTGAGGTGGGAGGATAACCTGAGCCTGGGGAGGTCAAGGCTGCAGTGAGCCACGAATGGCCACTGCACTCCTGCCTGGGTGACACAGTGAGATCCCACCTCAAAAAAAAAAGAAAAAAGAGCTAGAAGATTTAGGAAGGGCCTCAGAGCTATAATCTCAAAATTCTGAGAACTTGGAGACTTTACCTTGATTGATTTCAGCTGCAGAAGGCCCCAAACTCAAGCTCTTCTTCTGTTGAGCATTTTTGGCAAGAAGCGTGTGCTTGTCATCATTCCCTGTATCCATCTCTGAAATGGTGACAGCCAGATCCGGCAGAAATTAGCGAGCTGCTGCTGATCGAAATTGGACACTAAGGAACTCAGATTGGGGACTTCATCTAGTCGGATCATTTCCTACAGAAGACAAAAATGAAACAATCCCCCACGCTCAATTCACTCAAGAGATTGGATGTGCCTTTCTTTTTCATCCCCCTTATATGGGGCTCAGTAGCTAGATCACTTAGGTTCGTATCTCAGCTCTGTAACTTGCAGCTCTGCAATCTTAGGTAAGTTATAACAACCTTTCAAGTCTTTGCTTGTTTATCTGTAAAATGGGACTAACCCATCTCACAGGATTAGTCTGAGGGCTAAATTTATCTTTTGAGCACCACTGTTTTTACTCATTCTTGTGGTATATTTTGCCTATTTTAAAAAAAAGGAAATGCCCACCATTCAAGTTTTAAAAATCATAAATTACCATTCTTGCTACAGATTTCTTTTTAAAAAATAAAGGCCATGCGCAGTGGCTCACACCTGTAATCCCAGTATTCTTGGAGGCTGAGGCGGGTGGATCACCTGAGGTTAGGAGTTCGAGGCCAGCCTGACCAACATGGAGAAACCCCGTCTCTACTAAAAACACAAGATTAGCTGGGCGTGGTGGCAGGTGCCTTGTAATCCCAGCTATTTGGGAGGCTGAGGCAGGAGAATTGCTTGAACCCAGCAGGTGGAGGTTGCGGTGAGCCAAAACTGTGCCACTGTACTCTAGCCTGGGCAAAACTCCGTCTCAAAAAAAATGAAATAAATAAATACTTCAAACATAGCTAAAGGCCTCTGAGTATCCCCCATCCAGTCGAATTTTCTTCTCTCCCCACAGAAGTAACCATTGTTTTCAACTCTGTGTTTATTGTTCCCACGTGTATTTTTATACAAATATTTCCATTAAAATATATGGTCCTGCTCTGTGTGTACAGTGTGAATGGCACCATACTGTAACTTACTTTTAACATTTTGAAAGTTTATCTACACTGATGCAAGCAGCTGTTTCAATCACTTCCCACTGTTTCACCCCACAGTTTAATCATTTCTCTTTTCCTTTTTTAAGAGACAGGGGTCTCACTCTGCTGCTCAAGCTGGAGTGCAAGTAGCATCATCATAGCTCACTGCAGACTCAAACTCCTAGGCCCAACCAATCTTCCCACTTCAGCTTCCTGAGTAGCTAGGACTACAAGTGCACCCCATTACACCTAGTTTTTTAATAGCCTTTTTTTTTTTTTTTTTTTTGCAGATGGAGTCTTGCTCTGTCACCCAGGCTGGAGTGCAGTGGCGTGATCTTGGCTCACTGCCAACTCCACCTCCTGGGTTCAGGCAATTATCCTGCCTCCTCCCAAGTAGCTGGAATTATAGGTGCCTGCTACCACACCAGGCTAATTTTTGTATTTTTTAGTAGAGATGGGATTTTGTCATGTTGGCCAGGCTGGTCTTGAACTCCTGACCTCAGATGATCCACCCACTTTGGTCTCCCAAAGTGCTGGGATTACAGGTGTGAGCCACTGCACCGGGCCAATATTTTATTTTTATAGAGATGAGGTCTCACTATTGTTGCCCAGGCTGGAACTACTTGCCTCAAGAAATCCTCTCACCTTGGCTTCCTAAAGTGCTGGAATTATAGGCATGAGCTACTGTGCCTGACCCTTTCTTCTTTTTTTGAGATGGAGTCTTGCTTGGTCACCAGGGTGGAGTGCAGTGGCGCGACCTCGGCTCACTGCAACCTCTGCATCCTGGTTCAAAGATTCCCCTGCCTCAGCCTCCCAAATATCTGGGACTACAGGCACACGCCACCACACCCAGCTAATTTTTTGTATTTTTAGTAGGGACAGGGTTTCACCATGTTGGCCAGGATGGTCTTGATCTCCTGACCTCATGATCCACCCACCTCGGCCTCCCAAAGTGCCGGGATTACAGGTGTGAGCCACCATGTCTGGCCCCACTTTCTTCTTTTAACACATATTTAGGTAAACCACAGTTCACTATTAAATGATGTTGCAATTAACATTCCTACAGGTACCCTCTGTGTAGACATACATGTGGCCATTTATCTAGAGTGAGAGCAAGAATTCTTGTCTTTTTCTTGACTTCACTAGAAATATTTCCAAAATATTAAGTTTAATATTTGCTGTAAATTTTAATAAATACCCTGTATGTAGTTTATAAATTTTCCTTCTATTGCCAGCTTTTATTAGGAATGATAATTGAATTTTACGGAATGCCTTGTGTTATTTGGTTCTATTCTCATTTATTACTCCTTAAAATCTGTAAATGTCATGTACTACACGAGTTTTTCTCATTCTGAACCATGCTAGTCCTACTCAGATAACCCCTGCCATCCTTGATCCCACTAATTTACTGAACTTCCACTGGACTGGGTATTTCTCTTTCACTGCACAGATCACATGAACTTTTAATCATCTGTTCCTGCATCTACATCCCAAATAATCTGACCATACTCTAAGGAAGGCACATATCCTACCCTTTCTTCTGAGACTCAATGCATAGCCTAAAACAAGTGCATGATTCCTAGGCGCCGTCATGAATCCCATATTCCCCTCTATTTCTAGTAATGGAGGAAGACAGGAATTTGTTGTGCAGGGGTATTGGGGGAGCAGCTGCTTCCACCTTTCCTTTCCCTAGTAAAAAACAAATGTTAGCTGCTGCTATTAGTGGCAACTGTAACTTTCAGCTCACCAGTTTGTCCCACAACCACCAATCCACTTATGTTTTTGTTTTAAATTTTAATTATGTTTTAATTTTTGATATGTACAATACATATTACGCAGCATAACAAAATGACTCGCTGTGTGTGCCTTTCCTATTGCATTTCTCTGCCTCTGGGAACCACTAACATTAATTATTATTGCCTTGCCATTTAAAAACTAGTTTTATCAATGAATGATTTGCTTTTTTGCACTTTATGAAAATGATATACTACCCACAGTCTTCTGCAACTGGCTTCTATCACTCGATCATTTCAATTACTCAGTTATGTTGTTGCCTATGGCAACAGTTCATTCATTTCTACTACTTTAAAATATTCCATTGTGTGAAAACAGTACACACATCCCTTCTCCTATTGATGGATCAGAGACTTGGTTTCAGTTTTTTGTTCTGAAACAATGAAGCCACAAATGTTATGTGTTTCTTGATGCACGGGGTGCAGAAGTTTTCCTGGGGCAGTGGCTTCCAAACCTTTTAACTATCACCAAGAACAACAACCAGTAAACATACATATATAAATATCAAACACAAACTTATTCAAATAATAACCTTACACAATACAGTCTGATCTTTTCTCTTTGGCTTGTAGACCTGATGGATTGATTTCACAACCTTCTTGGTTTCAATCTAGTGTTTTCATTTCTAAGAATCACTGTTCTAGGACTGAGCTTCCCCACAAGTGTGCCCAGGTACAGGTTACAGGTGACCCATGGCAAAATACTGATGTCTCAGCCCTCAGGGCAAAGCTTCCCTAGGTTCTGGGGCACAAGGTATGTGCCTGCTCAACTACAAAACAAACAGAGAGGGTATTCTGCTGACAAACTCCCAGCAGTACATAAGTGTGCCCACTGATACACATACTCACCAACATTTGCCCACTCTCCCCCTCACTATGGTACTGATTTGCATTTCCTTGACTGCCAATGAAGTTAAGCAGCTTCTCTTTCATATTTATGGACCATTTCTTTCTTGTCTGTGAAATGCTTGTTTATATCAGTGCTCTCTGACTACTGGGCTATCTGTCTTTTTCATGTTGATTTTTAAGGTTTTTGAGAGGGGGTGACACTCTGTTGCCCAGTCTGGAGTGCAGTGACAACATCTTGGTTCACTGCAACCTCTGCCTCCTGGGTTCAAGTGATTTGCATGCCTTAGCTGGAACTACAGGTGTATGCCACTACACTAGGCTAATTTTTGTATTTTTTAGTAGAGACGAGACTGGGTTTCACCATCTTGGCCAGGCTTGTCTCAAACTCCTGACCTCAAGTGATCTGCTTGCCTCAGCCTCCCAAAGTGTTGGGATTACAGGAGTGAGCCACAGCACCTGGCCATTAAGAATTCTTGATAAATTCCGAATACCAACCCTTTGTTGGTTACCCGAATTACAAATGTCTTTTCCCAGTTTGTGGTTTGCGTTTCCACTTTCTTTATGGCATCTACCCCCCCTTCAAACTGCACCAAGATACCCATAATGTTTGGTAGAACATATCACCATTTTGGGGTTCACGAAAAGGAATGAGAGGGAGTGAGAGGGCAAGTGGGAAAAGTTGTGAAGGAGTAACTCTAGACTCCTATGCTGAGACTGCTAGGGAGTCTGGAGTTTCCACTCTGGAGGCCCCCTTTCACACACTGGCTGGAACACACAATTACTGGAATAATAACAAAGCCTTTTTTATCAAAGGGCACAAAGGGTCTGTCTAGGGCCTGCACACATCTCCAGTGTGTTCCTACAGACAATAGGCAACTTGTGCTGGGCAATGACAAGCAAGGCCCGGGGGAAAGCACAGCAAGATGAAAGCTGGGGTCACCACAGTGCACGTGGACACCCACTTCCCTGCAACAGCAACCTCCAGGAGGCTGCTCAACAGGGAAGAGAAAGAAATCTGTCAACCTGCAATCAACATGGAGGTTCAGGACAGATCAGGACTAGAGAAGTGAGCTCCAGGTCCTAACAAGCATTACACTAAAAATGTAACACAGTCAGTCTCTAACAGAGGTCTATGAATGCATCTTTGGGTATCTGTGAACTCCTGAAATTTTTAGTTTAGTTTTCATTTCCATCACAGTTTTTTAAAAAAGCTATGGGTCATCTGAATATCAACCTTTTGACCAAGTGACAGTATTTCAGAGCTCCCATTTGTCTCCTACTGCGCTGGTGCCAATTAACCAACTTTAATTGTTGAAGACTAATGAGAAAAAACAGAAGCGGACTTCAGAAGCGAAAGCCAAACATTACTATCAAAGTGGAACACATCCTGATGAATGAAAGGTTCACAGCAGTTCAGACAGCGGTTCAGGTAGAGAAAGGTGGTAAGAGAATGGAGTCACTGCACAGCATATAACAGCACAGATATGCTACAAAGAACTTGCCCCACAGTCATGAGTGAGGGGCAATATGATTTCAGCAAAGTAACATGAGGCATCACACTAAATTCACAGAGTCAATCTGAAGTTTTGAGTTTTAGAATTAGTTTGATTTCAGTGTATATGTTTGTTTAGGTTTTATAGTCATGGAAGAACCATTAGTATAAGGAGTAATCAAGTTTTATACTTGAATATATCTAAGTAACACAAGACATAACACTAGGAATCTGCAATAATTTCTTTTTAAAAGCTTTGTATATTACTCAGGTTTAAGAATCCAATGGTCTGAGACACCCTTCCCCATCTGATCAGTTGGAGGAGACAGCTTACCTTTTTAACACCCAAAATATCTTCAATGAGGGTTGCTGTTTGTAAGAATGTCTTCTTACTTGTCATCAGTGTAAACAGGAAGATCACAAAGTCATTCTTTTCTGCCAAACGCTTTGTAACTCCTTCCGTCTGTCACAAGAAGAAAAGACAGAATAGGTTCTAAGCACAAAATAAATTATGAAGAGCAAGGCATCCTTTACAGACACTGAAAAGCATTTTCACCTCTGAAAACTGGCATGAGTCAACAAAAAGGGAATGACACAATTTGACTGTGGGAAGCACTCGTTAACTCACCAGCCATGGAAGAAAAAAGCCTCCTGACATGCAGGCTACACAAGTGGAAGCCCACTTGTGAGAACATAACACAATGAGACGGTATTTCCTAAGAGAGTTTATATAAGGGTTCTGAAGGCCATTCTTAAATTTGAAATCCAACAGTGCCTGAAGCACGAATTTAAGAGTCAGACCCAAATTCTAATTCCAGCTGTGTGATCCTGAGCAAATCACTTCCCACCTTTGGAACTCCGTTTTTTTCATCAGTAAAATAATCATCTTAAAAGTCTTTGAGACTGGGCATGGTGGCTCACACCTGTAATCCCAACACTTTGAGAAGCTGAGGCGGGCAGATCACTTGAGACCAGGAGTTCAAGATCAGCCTGGCCAACGTGTCAAAACCCTGTCTCTACTAATAATACAAATATTAGCTAGGTGTGGTGGTGCACGCCTGTAGTCCCAGCTACTCGGGAGGCTGAGCTAAAATGATCACTTGAGCCCAGGATGTGGAGGCTACAGTGAGCCATTACTGGGCAGATGCACTCTAGCCTGGGCAACAAAGGGAGACCCTGACTCAAAAAAACAAAAGAAAAAACGACGACGACAACAACAACAAAAACCCCCAAGGGGTACAAAGGAAGTAAGGAAATTAGCTGGTTAAAGACCTTAAAACTTAGGTTCAAGAGTTTGGATTTAAAACTGCAGTATTGTCCGGTGCAAGGCTCACACCTGTAATCCCAGCTACACAGGAGGCTGAGGTGAGAGGACTGCCTGAGACCAGGAGTTTGACGACACAGTGAGCTACAATCTCACCACTGTATTCCAGCACGGAGATAGAGTGAAACCCTGTCTCTATAAATAATGAAACTGCAGTACTGCTAGCTTAAACACATACATACATCCCACCCCCTGCTGCCTTAAGGTAACCAGAGCTTAGTGGCTTCAATATTTCTTTTTTTTTCAGCCTCTAAGCTGAAAAAATTCCAAGGCTTACTGCAACAAACTTGACTTCTCCTTAAAGAATATAGTCAAGTGTGCAGACATGCACAGTTTGGTAAACGAGAACCCCAAGCTAGGAAGCATTTCAGAATCAGTGGGATGAGATATGTTGCAGCAAATTTAATTTTCTTTCTTTTAATTTTAGACACAGGGTCCCACTCTGTTGCCCACGCTGAGCCCATGACTATTCACAAGAACTATCACAGCTTACTGCAGCCTCAATCACCTGGGCTCAAGTGATCCCCCAACCTCAGCCTCCTGAATCGCTGGGACTACAAGCGTGTAGCACCGCACCTGGCAAATTTAATTTTCAAAGTGAAGGCATCAATAAAGATGTGCCAAGTATATAAACCTTCAACGATCACATTAAATAGGACACTAAAGAAAGCAATCTCAGTTTGTATTAATTAATGATACATTTCTGTTCTTCAGTTGTAGTACTGATACATTAAAAAAAAAAAAGGTTGCATTCCTGAACTCCATATAGCACCTCCACTGACTATGAGATGTGAAACAGGACTGACTCTAGCTTTACTCACACAAGCAAAAGTTCTAGACTATCCAAAGAAACAGAACAAAAATAAATAAACTCACCACTTTCTCAAAGCTTAAAAATCTATCTCCAGGCTGTCAAATGCACAATCCTGCTGCTCTAACTAGCTACCCTTGACTACCCACCTTTCTCCTCTCTTCAATTTATCAAAGTCTTACTCCTTTTAGAGACGGCGGAAATGCCTCCTCTTGGAAAGCCTTCCCAAGTCGAGACTAGCCACCCAAAAGGCCATTCCAATCCTTCCTTTCCTCTACATCACAAGTTCCTGAGGCCTTAAAGCTCTAAAACAATATATAAAATGTTGTGTGCCACTACATTTTTCTGGGGAGAGTTTTTTCTATATAATATTCATCACAGGTTTTTCTTTTTTTGAGACAGGGTCTCACTCTATAGCTCAGGCTGAGTGCACTGGCACAATCATGGCTCACTGCAGCCTTGACCTCTCAGGCTCAGGCAATCCTCCCACCTCAGCCTACTGAAGAGCTGGGACTACAGGTATGTACCACCACATCCAGCCAATTTTTTCTTTGAGACAGAATCTCACTGTGTCGCCCAGGCTGGAGTGCAATGGCGTGGTCTTGGCTCACTGCAACCTCTGCTTCCTGGGTTCAAGCGATTCTCCTGCCTCAGCTTCCCGGGTAGCTGGGATTACAGGCACCCGCCACCACACCCAGCTAATTGTTGTATTTTTAGTGGAGATGGGGTTTCACCATGTTGGCCAGGCTGGCCTCGAACTCCTGACCTTATGATCATTCACTTTGGCATCCCAAAGTGCTGGGATTACAGGCATGAGCCACCACGACTGGCCAACAGTACTTTTTAAACTTTTGAGTTTAAACATCTTTAGACAGCTCCTACTTGCTCCAGTTTAGTCACAGTTTACACTACTCCCCACTCCAACACCAGCAATTTCACACCTTTCCTGTTTTCTGCCTGATCCCTGGAGGCATTGGTGTTTGCAATCCTAACAGCCCCAGTTTTCTACTTAACATGGAAATCAGCCAGACAGCACCTAAGGAGATCATATCATCCTATGTTCCTTACTTTAAAATTTTTTTAAAATTTTATTTAAAATACTTTTAGTTGATGTATAATAAAGGTACATAGTTTCAGAGAGCATATAATTTAATATATTCAGATAATTTATAAATATCAAATCAATGTACTTGGGATAGCCCAAAGTCTCTTCTAGCTATTTTGAAATGTAAAACAGATTATTATAAACTAAGTTATAACCTTACTGATTTATCTAACACTCGGTCTTATTTCTTTTATCAACCCATATATTTGTACCCTTTAATCAACTTCTCTTCATATGTTTCATTTTTTTAACTTAACTGTTCTACTGGAATGTCACTGATTAACATTAGGTATCAGGATTTTAAAACAGCACCATAAAACTGGTGACTATATGGAAGCTGCCAGTGATGGAGTTATTATATTAAACACTGTCTTCTTCCATAAGGACAATTTCTTATTGGCCTTAGTTGCAAGAATAACTGTGCATTTCCTGAACAATTTGTTTTTTATCTTATAGATCTCCCTGTGCCTATCTTTGTCATTAGCTATACCTGACTACTGAGTACTTGAAAGGTGGCCGGACCAAACTGAGATGTGCTCTTGGTGTTCAAACAAAAAACAAACAAACAAAAAAACAAAAAAGAAACACATTGGATTTTGAGAGCTTAGTACCAAATAAAAAAAATCTATCTAATTAATCATTATACTGATTACATGTTGGAATGACAATATTCTTGATATACTGTGTTAAATAAAATTTATCATTAAAATTCACTATTTCTTCCTGTTTTTTTCTTTAAAAAATGTGGTTACGAGGAAATTTAAAATAACCCAAGTGGCTTGCATATTTCAATTGCACAGCACTATTATAGATGCTGAATTATATAAGTGTTCAAACATATTCCCCTATTTGTGTTGGCTGCTAAGAAATTTGGAGCCAAATTTGTGCCCATCCATAATACACATGATTTTATGGTCCACATTTTTATATCCGTCTAATTCCTGGCTGTACGTTATGTCCCCACTCTTGTTTTATCTTCTTCTTCTTACCTACTTGTGATCTTGGTAGATTTTGCATACACCCACAAGATGCCAGAAATCTTATTTTGAATGAGGCAAGAAATGAAATGGAGCTAAATGTTCCTTTTTTACTTCCACAGCATACAGGGTTCACATCTATAATAGCCCTCGTCTCATTCGGCCATGTATTACGATTCACGATTTACAGTTTACCATAAGTTTCTAAAAAACAGGTCTTATATCTTATAAAAACATTTATATATTGTTTTACAAAGTGTTTTCACATCTATTATCTTAGTTCTCATAATAAATCTGTGATGTTAGTATGACCGTTAACTGCACTCTATTGGTAAGAAACTATGGCTTGGGAGGTGTACTAAGCCAAGGACCGGAACACAAAATCGGGTTCTAATACTGAGTGCTAGCCCTCTTTTGTTTCTATCAAATTGCTTCCTTTATTCACCATTCTTCCTGGCTCAGTGGTCAACCTAGTAGAGAGTCCTGCTCAATATATGGGTGGGGCTTCTCGTTCTCGTTTTGTTTTCTAACAAGGAAAATGAAGAAATAGGCACAACGTAGTTAAAATGAGTCTTATATTGTCACAGACCGTCTGCCAACGCTTGTCACCTTTTGACAAGTAATTGTTTAGTTTCTACTTGGACAGCTCCAGGGCCCAAGGAGTTTAGTAGCTGCTGCAGCAGTCCTAGCTCTTAGTAACTACTACAAAATTCTGCCTCCCCATTATTTCTACCAGTTAGTCCTGATTTTCAGGCACACAAAAAATAAGCCCAATTCTCTCACTATCTGAACAGAATGCTCATGTCTGCCACCCCCCACTTGAATATTCCCATCTGAACCATCGCAGATCTGGTAGGGAGATAAACGGAGCCCCACTGGCAGGGGTACTTACACAGACACAGGTATTATACAGGATACTCAAGCAGTCCTTGGACATTTCGTCACTTACTGAAAGTGAAAGGGAAAGACTGGTTATTTTTCTCATTGAAAAGATACTAAAACGGTTACATTTTTTTTTTAGCATAACAATTGATATAATCCCCTCCAAGATATTATTTTCCTTTTAATATACTCCTTTCAGTCCCTGTCTACCAGATTTTCATAGTGCCCATCAGAACCTATAAGCCTATTTGCATATTGCTTTTGGTTTGATAGAGCAGCTGTTTTCTTATTATGCTCTACAGTCTTCACAATTTTTTTTTTTTTTTTGAGATGGAGTCTCGCTCTGTCACCAGGCTGGAGTACAGTGGCACGATCTTGGCTCACTGCAACCTCCACTTCCCAGGTTCAACCAACTCTCTTGCCTCAGCCTCCCGAGTAGCTGGGACTACAGGCATGTGCCACCACACCCAGCTAATTTTTGTATTTTTAGTAGAGACAGGGTTTCACCATGTTGGCCAGGAGGGTCTCTATCTCTTGACCTCATGATCTCCCTGCCTTGGCCTCCCAAAGTGGTGGGATTACAGGCGTGAGCCATGGTGCCCGGCCAGTCTTCGTAATTTCAACCTGTTGTTGTGCCATCACTTAATAAAGCCATTTTCCCTTAATGTCTTCCTTAGGATATACCCAGGATTTGTTGTTTTTTTTTTTTCTATTTAAATAGACTACAAATAAGCAATATTTACGCGTATCCTTTTAATGCTTGTATTAAACTGGTTCCTCAAGATACATTTTCAAAAGCAGAACTACTAGAATCTAAAGTATAAGCATCTTTTTTTTTTGTTCGTGTTTTGGTTTTTTAAAGACAAAGTCTTACTCTGTCACTCAGGGGCATGATCACAGCTCACTGCAGTCTTGAACTCCTAGGCTCGAGTAATTCTCCCACCTTGCCCTCCCGAGCAGCTAGGACTACATGCAAGTACCACCACGCCTGGCTAAAAGTTAAAGGTATAATCATCTCAACTGCCCATTATAAATTGCCATTGAAAGTTCTACTAGCAGCAAACAAAGATACCATTTTTATCAGACTCATTAACTGTTTCATTTTTTTGTTGCTGTTATCTGTGTTGGGCAAAGGGCTCTTAATGTTTGATCTATTACTAAATCTAATAAAGAACCTATTACTTCCTTGTGAGCAGGAACAGGAAAGTAGAATGAAAAGGAAACTTCATTTTCATGACCCCAAAACCAAGAGATGATGAAACTGAGTATGAACCATGAACAAAGTGTTTTATTTGGCACTGCTTCTATTTTTAAAAACTGTTTCCATTCACTCCTAAGCTGCTAGGAATGCTCAAATGCTAGGCCTCCTTCTTAGATCCCAATGGGCAGCCCTGCCAAGCTAGCCTGACTAGATGGGTTGCCTCACATAATCCAGAGACAGTGTAGATGCCCTGCATCCCTCATCAGCACCTTTCAACCTACTGGGGCTCTGTGGTTTATTTATTTAACAACTTCAAAGCAGGGTGGAACACTACTCTGTATATCTCACTGAATATCTCACTATTTCTAGATAGTATATCTCACTATTTCTAGATCCTCCATTTTTAAAAGGAAATGGGATTCACTCATTCATCAAGTATTATTTAGCATCTACTCTAGAGCGGATACAGTGGTGAAGGAAAAAAGTCTCAGCCCTTATGCAACCTGTAAATCTAGTGGGAGGGAGAGAGACTAAACAAGTGCACCAACGAAGAATTACAATACGCTAGTTACTGTAAGGGTAGCTAGGGAACACGAAAGATCAAGTTAGACACAATACACAGCTGAGACATTAAAAATGAATATGAATCCTCTAAACCACTACTGCACGAACAAATGAGGCCTTACATAGTATGTCCTATTAACATCAGGGGTAAAAAAAAAAAAAAAACTTTTAAATTAAAAAATGCAAAGTTGGTAGGAGGGCATTCACCAAACATTAACTAAAGTCATCTCTGGCTTTTGATGCCAGAGTAAAATGCATTCACTTTTTATTTTAAATTAAATATTGAAGTCAGGCACAGTGGCTCATGCCTGTAATCCCAGCACTTTGGAGGCTGAGGTGGGTGGATCACTTGAGATCAGGAGTTTGAGACCAGCCTGGCCAACATCCCATCTCTACTAAAAAAAAAAAAATACCATGGACAAAGTTATTTGTCCATGGTTATAAAAATAATAGAATATTACCCATATATCTACCACCCAGCTTAAGAAATAGTACATACCAAAAACACTTTGACTTTTTACCATTCACACTCTAGTAATGACTGAACTTTTTATAAAGAGCATATATCACCTTTCTAACAAAAAATACGTTTTAAAAAAATAAAACAGAGTGATCTTACCAGGTTATTCCTTACTATCTCAGCTAGTTATATATGAGAAACAAGAATTTCCCAAGGAAACATAGAAGCTGGATCACAGGACTATCAAAAGTACAAAGATGTATTCTTTTAACCCAAATCTGAATTTCCATGCAGTACAGAATGAATAAAGACAGCTGTTTAGCTGGGGGTGGAGAGAGCACCTGTAGCTGAATGTAAGACATGTCCTCACTATTAAGAGTTAGGAAGGGAAGGAAGAAGGCAACTGCTGGGAACTGCCACCATATCAGCAGGTTGGAAAATGAGGACCAGCAGCTAACAGGTATACTTACTTTTCAGTTTCTGTCCCCCGGATAGAGATCGTAGGTCTCATAAGAATTTCTACAAGAAGCTATAAAAAAAAAATCAGATAAAATCCTCAAACTTAATTCAAAGCATAACTTATAAAATGATCTTTGCCCATATATCTGTCACAGTATTACAGGACCCTTTTGTTCCAGGAGGCAGAAAAGTTCAGTAAAAGGAACACTGCGGCAAGTTAGGAAACCCAGGTTCTAGTCCCAGCTTGGCCACCTACTTGCCATGTAAACTTAGGCAAATCACTGACCTTCTCTGCCCTCAGCTTTCTCATTTTTGAAAATAAGTATTTTAGACTAAGTAATCTCTGGGATCTAATATGGCTTTAACTTCTGAAAAGCTGCAGAACATTATTACTATAATTCTTGTTTTGTTTAAAGAACATTTGTGTGTGTAAGTTTGTTTCAAAAAGGTCTCAGAAGATACACCATAAATTGTTAACACTGATTTCTACAGGTTTGGGGGTTACATGCATATATTATTTTACATACTTTTAATACAACACAATTTTGCATAAACTGCTCAAAATAAGCTTATATTTTAAAATTCATTCTATGGAGAGAAAGGGTAACTGATAAAAGGGTCAATCCACTAGGACGATATAACAACTACAAATATATATGTACCTAACAACAGAGCCCAAAAATACATGAACCAAAAGCTGGCATAAATGAAGGAAATAGATAATTCAAAAATAAAACTTGGACACTTTAATACTCTGCTTTCAATAACAGATAGACAACTAGGTAGATTAGCAAAGAAATAGAAGACTTGAACACAATGAACAAACTACATTCTAACAGACATCTACAGAACACTCCATGCAGCAAGAACAGAATATACATTCTACTCGAGTGCACATGAACATTCTCTAGGACAGATCATATTTCAGGCCACTAAAGAAGCCTCAATAAATTTAAAAAGACTGAAATCATATCAAGTATTTTGCTTGGCCACAATGGAATTAAATTAGAATCAGAAAGAAATTTGGGAAATTCATGAATTATGTGGATTTTTTCTTTCTCTTTTTTCCTCATAGAACAACGATAAACTAGGCTATGT
This sequence comes from Ateles fusciceps, assembly GCA_036589455.1. Lineage (NCBI taxonomy): Eukaryota > Metazoa > Chordata > Mammalia > Primates > Atelidae > Ateles > Ateles fusciceps. The sequence continues at coordinate 2,835,555 of JAZHEH010003223.1, forward strand.
GGATAATTTTTAAAACCCATCCTAAATAACAATAATGGCCCAAAGAAGAAATCATAAGGGGAAGTAGAAAGTATCCAAGACGGATGAAGATACCAAAACTCATGATGTAGCTAATGGAGTGCTCATGGGGAAATTCATAGCTGTAAATGCCTATACTAAGATTATTATTATTATTTTTGAGACAGAGTCTTGCTCTGTTTCCCAGGCTAGAGTGCAGTGGTACGAACTCGGCTCACTGCAACCTCCGCCTCCTGGGTTCAAGCGATTCTCCTGCCTCAGCCTCCCGAGTAGCAGCGATTACAGGCACCCGCCACCACACCTAGTTACTTTGTGTATTTTTAGTAGAGATGGGGTTTTGCCATGTTGACCAGGCTAGTATCAAACTCCTGACCCCAGGTGATCCACCCATCTCGACCTCCCAAAGTGTTGGGATTACAATCGTGAGCCACCGTGCCCAGCCAAAGAAAATTATTTCTAATCAATAACCTAATTTTCTACCTTAAGACACTAGAAAAAGAAGAGTAGACTAAATCCAAAGCAAGCAAAAGGGAGAGTAAGAGTTGAAACAAATGAAACAGAAAACAGAAAATGAACAAAACCAAAGTTGGCTCTTTGAAAAGACTGGCAAATCCTTAGCTTGACTGACCAAGAACAAAGGAGAAAGGATACAGATTACTACACTCAGAAATAAAGGAGAGGGTATTATCACCAACTTTATGGCAACAAAAGTGATTACGAGGAACTACTACAAACTGTATGCCAACAAATAAGATAACCTAGATAAAATGGACACATTCCTAGAAAGACAAAAAACTATAAAGACTGACTTAAGAACGAGGCTGAGCACAGTTGTTCATGCCTGTAATCCCAACACTTTGGGCAGCTGAGGCAGGAGGACAGCTTGAAGCCAGGAGATTGAGATGGCTCTGGCCAACAGAGCAAAACCCTATGTCTCTACAAATAAAATCATTTAGCTGGGTGTGGTGGTATGCCTACAATGCCAGCTACTCAGGAGACTGAGGCAGGAGGATTGCTTGAGCCCAGAAGGTTGAGGCTGCAGTGAGCTAGAATCATGCCAATACACTCCAGCCTGGGCAGCAGGGCGAGACTTCATACCTTTAAAAAAAAAAAAAAAAAAAGAAGGAACAGAACATCCGAAGAGTCCTATAACAAGTAAAGAGACTGACTTAGTGATTTAACAACAACAACAACAACAAAAAAAAAAACTATCCATAAAGAAAAACCCTGGACATGATGGCTCAATTAGTGAACAATATAAAACATTTAAAGAATGACCAATTCTTCACAAACTCTTTCAAAAAACAGAAGAGGAAGAAACACTTCCCAACTCACTGAGGCCAGTATTACCCTGATACCAAAACCAAACAAAGACATCACAAGAACACTACAAATGAATATCTCTTATAAATATACACACAAAAGTCCTGAACACCCTAGCAAACAAAATCCAGACACATATAAGCAGGATTACAGTCCACACATGGTGATTTATGTCTGTAATCCCAGCGCTTTGAGAGGTCAAGGTAGGAGGATTACTTGAGCCCAAGAGTTTGAGACCAGCCTGGGCAACACAGTGAGACTGTGTCTCTGCCAAAATTAAAACAAAAAATTAGCCAGGCATGGTAGCATGCACCTGTAGTCCCAGCTAATCAGGAGGCAGAGATAGGAAGATCACTTGAGCCCAGGAGGTTGACGCTACAGTGAGCTGTGATCATAAAACTGCATTCCAGCCTGGGTGACAGAGAGACCCTGTCTCTCAAAAAACAAAACAAAACAAAACAAAAAGGACTATACACCATGATGAAGTAGAAGCAGAATTTATCCCAGGAATGTAAGGTTGGTTCAACATATGAAAAGCAATATAATACATCATATCAATAGAATAAAGGACAAAAGTCACACGGTCATCTCAGGTGTAGAAAAAGCATTTGAAAAAAATCCAACACACTTTCATGATAAAAAACAATCAACAAGGAACAGAGAGAAACTTCTTCAGCCTGATAAAGGGCTTTTATTTAAAAACCCACAGCTAACATCATGCTTAACAGCAAGGCTAAATGCTTTCCGATTAAGATGAGGAAAAAGACAAAGATGCCCACTCTCGCTACTTCAATTTAACACTGTACTGAGTGTTCTAACTAAGGCAATTAGGGAAACATAAAGAAAGAGATTAAAGGCACCCAAATTGGAAAGGAATAAGTAGCAATAACTCTATTTGCAGATATCACAATCTAAAATATAGAAAATTCCAAAGGAATCCACTAAAAAAAACCTAGAGCCAATAAACAAGAGTTCAGCAAGATTTCATGATACGTGATCAATATACATAAACCAACCGTATTTCTACAATTGTAGCAACAAGTAAACCAAAACTGAAATTATGAAAACAATTCCATTTAAAAGAGCATCAAAAAAACGGTAAGACACTTGGAAATAAGTTTAACAAGTCCAAGACTTGTACCACGAACATTTTTGAGAGAAATTAAAGACAACCTAAAAAAAAAAATGGAAAGCTATCTTGTGGTTCATGGATCAGAAGATTTAATATTGTTAAGATAATACTCCCTAAATTGACCTACAGATTCAATGCAATCACTATCAAAATCCTGGCTGGCTTCTTTGCAGAAATTGGCAAGCTGATCCTGATATTCACATACAAATACAAGGGATGCATAATGGCCAAAACAAGCTTGATCTGTAAATACAAAAATAAACCCAAGTGTCTATGGTCAGTTGATTTTTAACAAGGTCGCCAAACTAATCAATAGTGAAAGAGTAGTTTTTTCAAAAGTGGTGCTGTGACAAATGGATAGTCATATGCAAAAAAAAATGAAACTGGACCCCTGCCTCATATGGTAAACAAAAATCAATGCAAATGTATCAAAGATCTAAAAGTAAGAGAAAAAATACAAAACTCTCAGACGAACACATGGGTAAATCTTTGTGACCTGGATTAGGAAATTGTTTCTTAGATGCACACCAATATCCAAGCAACAAAAGATAAAATGAACTTCACCAAAATTAAAGACTTTTGTGTTTCAAAGGACATCGTCAAGAGAGTGAAAAGACAGCTACCTAATGGGAGAAAATATTTACAAATTACATACCTTACAAGGAATTAGTATCCAGAAACTAATACAACTTCAACAATAAAAAGACAATCCAATCAAGAAATGGGCAAAGCAGGTGAACAGTCATTTTTCCAAAAGCCAATCTCCAAATGTCCAATAAACAGATGATCAACATTAGCCATCAGGGAAATGTAAATCAAAACCAAATGAGATACCTCTTCATACTCACTAGGATGACTAATAAAAAACAATAACTATTGGCAAAGATGTGGGGGAAATTAGAACCTTGATAGGCTGCTGGTAGGCATGTAAAATGGTACAGCAGCTTCAGAAAGCAGTCTGGTAGATCCTTAAAAATTAAACAGAGTTACCAGCAACTTTACTCCTAGGTATATACCAAGGAAAATCTTTTTTTTTTTTTTTTTTTTTGAGACATAGTCTTGCTTTGTTTCCAGGCTGGAGTGCAGTGGCGCAATCTCGGCTCACTGCAACCTCCGCCTCCTGGGTTCAAGCGATTCTTCCGCCTCAGTCTCCTGAGTAGCTGGGACCACACACGCATGCCACCATGCCTGGCTAATTTTCTTGTATTTTTAGTAGAAACGGGGTTTCACCATGTTGGCCAGGATGGTCTCGATCTCTTGACCTCGTGATCCGCCCACCTCGGCCTCCCAAAGTGCTGGGACTACAGGCGTGAGCCACTGCACCCGGCCAGGAAATTTTTTTTAATAAGGCAATCTAATAGAAAATGAAAACACGTCCATATAAAAATTTATATGCCAATGTTCATAGTAGCATTATTAATCATAGCAGATTATTAATAGCCAAAAGTGGGAACAACCTAAATGTCCATCAACTGATGAATAGATAAACAAGATGTGGTCTATACATACAACAGAATATTTGATAATAAAAAGGAATGGAGTACTGATACATGTTATGACATGGATTTACCTTGAGGATACTATGTTAAGCAAAAGAAGCCAGTCACTAAAGACCACGTATTGTATGACTCCATTTATGTGAAATGTCCAGAATAATTAAATCTATCAAGATAGAAAATAGATTAGTGGTTGTCTAAGGATGGGGGAGGGAGGACTTAGGAGGAAATAGGGAATGGCTACTAAAGAATATGGTGTTTCTTTTTGGAGTGATGAAAATGTTCTAAAATCAATTGTGGTGACAGTGGTATAACTGACTATACTAAAAAACTGAATTATATCTTTTAAATTGGATCATTTAAACAATAAAAGCTATTCTTTAAACAATACAACACTTCATACTCAAAGAAACTAGACATAAAAAGCCACATAGTGCATGATTCTGTTGATATGAAATATCCATAATAGATGATATGGTTTGGCTCTGTGTCCTCACCCAAATCTCACCTTGAATTGTAATAATCTCCACGTGTCGGCCAGGCGCGGTGGCTCACGCCTGTAATCCTAGCAATTTGGGAGGCCGCGGTGGGTGGATCACTTGAGGTCAGGAGTTCAAGACCAGCCTGGCCATCATGGTGAAACCCCATCTTTAAAAAAAAAAAAAGAAAAAAAAAGAAGAGAAATAATCTCCACGTGTCAAGGGTGGGGCCAGGTGGAGGTAACTGGATCATAGGGGAGGTTTCTCCCATGCTGTTCTGGTGATAACAAGTGGTCTCACAAAATTCCATGGTTTTATAAGTGTCTGACATTTCCCCTGCTTCCACTCACTATGTCCTGCTGCCCTGTGAAGAAGGTGACTGCTTCTCCTTTGCTTTCAGCCATGATTGTGAATTTCCTGAGGCCTCCCCAGCCATATGGAACTGTGAGTCAATTAAACCCCTTTCCTTTATAAACTACCCAGTCTTGTGTATTTCTTCATTGCAGTGTAAGAATGGACTGATACAATAGGCATGTTATGGACATTACGGATATTTCACAATAGAGACATAAAACAGATTAATGGCTGCCAGAGCTGGGGAGAAGGGGAGATGGGGAGTGACTGCTAATTGGTACAGGATTTCTTTCTGGCATGATAAAAACGTTCTGGTGATCGCTGCACAACAATACTGATGCGTGGTTAAAGAGTTAACTTTATGAATGTAAATTATATTTCAATAAAGCTGTTATTGCTGGGCAGGCAGGGTGGCTCATGCCTAAAATCCCAGCTAGTCAGGAAGGTGAGGCAGGAAGATCATTTAAGGCCAGGAGTTCAAGACTACCTGAGCAACACAGCAAGACCCCCATATCTCTAAACAAATATTTAAAAATTAGCCAAGTGTGGTGGCATGAGCCTGTAGTCCCAGCTACTCAGGAGACTGAGGCAGGAGGATCACTAGAGCCCAGGAGTTCAAGGCTGCAGTGAGCTAGGATTGTACCACTGTACTCCAGCCTGCGACAGAGTGAAACTCCATCTCTAAAATAATCATAACAATTTTTAAAAGCTGTTATTAAAAAAAAATTCTGTTAAACAAATTCTAGGTTAATATAAACAGAAAAAAATAAAGGTTAGAAAGGAATACTCGCGAATCTTAACAGTGGCTAAATTTTGGTGACAGGTGACAAGACAGTTTTTCAGATTTTCCTTGACAAACACCTTTTCCTTTCAAAATGAGGCCCTCTGTTTTCCAAAAAAGCCTATTTTCCACTTAAATATATTAAAGCATTTAAAAATAATCTATATGCTGAGAATATGATTAAGCCCATATGTTTAAAGACATCCCCTATATATGTATTTTATTTATTTTTTATTGTTGTTTAAATCAAGCTAGGAGCTATCCCAGAACAAAAATGAAAAAATTCTTCCTCTACCTCTTTCTAGCAATAGGCCAATACTTAGGCAACATGTCCAAGACACCTCAAACCAAATGAAGAAAAAAGATTCCATAGCATTTTTTAATTAAAAAGCCAGTAGGCAAATCTTTGAGACTAGACAGTTTAGTTTGAGGGTCTGAGAAAGCCTCTGTTCATCTCAAACCAGCAACAAATCTTTAGAAAGTAAATCCACATGCCATGAGATTGTTCCTGGCATGAATGTGACACTATAATTCAACATCCTGAATTAAGAGAGATGTGTTGTTTTAGCTTGAAGCAGCAGATTAAAAATAAAAATCCTAAACTACTACACTGCAGATTGTCAGTTCTAGAGTAGCACTAGGCTCAGCTTTCTGCTCATCGTATTTAATGTTAACTCCACTTGTAGGAGGGAAAAGAAAGAAGTCTCACGACTTGGGGTAACAATAAAAGTTGGCCTGAATGTAAGCTTGCTTTGCTTTGTATAATAGAGACCTAAGGTCATCCTTAAGTGGAGTAATTATTATAGAGTATATACAATTTTATAGCCTGCCCTTTTCATCATGAATTTTCCCATGTTATTGTAACTTTAACATTATATTAACAACTTCACAAAACTCAACAAAATAGAATAACCATTACCTTCTCCTAGTAGATAGTCATTACAAATAATGTTATACCTAACCGTCTTGGTACACAAATTTTATCTCATTTTAACTTATGTCTTCAGGAGAGTCACAGAAATAGAAACAACAGGGCAAAATGAGTAGTAATTTTTAAAGCTCTGAAGTATATTACACAAATTCTTTTGGAGAGAGATCACATTCATCCAAGCAAGATGGAAGATGCTCAAGTGCATAGAATGTATTTAAAATAAATTCACTTCAAATGGAAGACAATGTCAATGAATAAAAGTTCCTGAATGCCAAGCAATGGCTTACAACTGGCCCACACCTGCTGAAAAGCTGGAAGAGTTTTACCTACAAATCTAGATTTCCTACACTCTCTCAGGAAAACAGTCAATGGGAAAGGAAGAGTCATTTCCCCCAAAAAAGCAGGCACGTACTCTCTACTCCACCACAGTCTCCGTACTCATTTAATTTATGCAGATGAGCTTGCTCTGGGTTTGCTTCACTTCACTTGGTTACGTACTTTGCATCTACTTTGTAAACTCTAAGATATACTTTTCATAGTCATGTTACGGATAGGGTCAGGTTGACAAGGAGTGATCCCACTGAGCTTTGGGCAGCATGGCCAAGAGAGGCTTACTTTGGGTTCTTGATAGTTATTAGCAGAAGAAGAAATGACGAGCTCTGTTTGGAGAATACTGCCAGCATCAGGATAGCAAGAGAGTTCAGTAACAAATGCACCCAAACTGAAGGGTAGTGAGGTGGATAATGACTTAAGCAGGAGCCCACGTTTATACAATGACTGGGATTCCTGGAGAAGCTGCCCTAACTCAAAGCAGGAGAGAAAACCCCCCAAAATCAAGAACAGTTGATCCAAAGATGTCCTGAGATAGAACAGGCTCCTACTACAGAGAGCCACATTTCCACTGCAAACAGACAACAGGCTAGAGACCTACATTAGTATTTTTCCTCCCATAAATACATCAGTTCTGAGTAGATTTCTTGATGAAACAATTCAAAAGTAAAGGGTCTCTTGAGCTGGCCAAGTAAGTAAATGCTCTAGGACCACCGACACTGCTGTGGAGAGGGAATGCTGAGTAGTAGTTAAAGAAGAAAGGCTGTGGCTGATGACATGCAAGCAGATGTCACACTTAATCTTTACTTTAGTGGAAAACAGTATCTTTAAACAAAAGGACACTTTTAAAATTGAAGTATAATGTGATATTGTAAAGAGTACAATGTTGTTTGAGATAGGGGTCTTGCTCTGCCACCCAGGCTGGAGTTCAGTGGTGTGATCTCGGCTCACTGTAGCCTCAACCTCCCGGGCTCAACCAATCCTCCCACCTCAGCCCCACAAGCAGCTGGGACTACAGGTATGTGCTACCACAACTGGCTAATTTTTTGCATTTTTGGCAGAGATGGAGTTCTGCCATGTTGCCCAGGCTGGTCTGGCATTCCTTAAGTCACGCAATCCGCCTCTGCTTTGGCATCCCAAAGTGCTGGGATTACAGGCATGAGTCACTGCATCTGGCTAAGAGAACAAATCACTCATGTACAGTTTTACACATTGAACACCATTTCTGCACAATCACCAAACAGATCAAGATAAAGACTAACCACAATACCTGGAAATGTCTTCCTCATATTTGCTTCAGGTAATGGAGTTAAAGGCAAATATCTAGGGGAGAAAAGTCAGATCCTAACCCTTCATTCATTACACCAAAATAAATTTCAAATGGTGCAAAAATTTAAACATATACAATAAAAACTGTAAAATATTAGAAAGAAACAGACATGGTTTATATCCAATAGTGGGAAAGGCATAAACCAAAACTCTGAAGCCATCAAAGTAAAAGACTGATCAATCTGACAATCTAAAAATTAAACATTTCTAATTTAAAAATAAGTCAGGCCGGGTGCCATGGCTCACGCCTGTAATCCCAGCACTCAGGGAGGTCGAGGCGGACGGATCGTGGGTCAGGAGATCGAGACCATCCTGGCCAATATGGTGAAACCCTGTCTATACTAAAAAAAAAAAAAATTCAAAAATTAGCTGGGCACACTGGCAAGTGCCTGTAGTCCCAGCTCCTCGGGAGGCCTAGGCAGGATAATCGCTTGAACCCAGAAAGTGGAGGTTGCAGTAAGCCGAGAGTGCGCCACTGCACTCCAGCCTGGTGACAGAGAGAGACATCATCTCAAAACAAACAAACAACAAAAAAAAGAAGTCAAAATTTAATTCTCAAAATAGGAAAAAACCACAAATAACTAAGGACTTAAAAAGTCAAGAGCACTTACAAATTAAAAGGAAAAAGGACTAATAACCAAATAGAAAAAGATGCAAAATAGACAACTGGCAGAAAACTACTTACAAACACTAGAGAAAATATCCAATCTCAGTCATAGAAGAATGAGTTTTAAAAACTATGCAGAGAATTTATAAAGAACTCTTACAATATTCAAAAGAGATATATCTCAACTAAGAAATTAAAAAAGGAGACAGACATTTCTCCAAGGAAGATATACAAACGACAAACTCAAGAAAAGACGGTCATCAGTGGTTACCAGGGAAATGCAAATCAAGGCCACAATGAGGTATCTCTTCACACTCACTAGAACAGCTATAATCATTACAGGGCTGGCGCAGTGGCTCATGCCTGTAATCCCAGTGCTTGGGAGTCCAAGGCTAGAGGACTGACCCCAGGAGCTTGAGACCAGTCTGGGCAACAAAGAGAGACCCCATCTCAGTATTTAAAAAAAAATTTTTTTAGATAACTTTTTAAATGACAGATAATAACAAGTGTTGAAAAGGATACAGAAAAACTGAAACCTTCATACACTGCTGTTGGCAATGTAAAATGGTGTGGCCTCTTGGAAAACATTCTGGCAGTTCCTCAAACAATTAAACACAGAGTTACCCAAATGATCCAGCAACTCTACTCCTAGGTACGTATATGGCCAAGAGAAATGAAAACATGCCCACAAAGGATCTGTACAAGAATGTTTATAGCACTGTTATTCATAACAGCAAAAAGGCAGCAGCAATCCAAATGCCCCTCAACAAATAAAAAACGTGGCATATCCACACAATGAAATATTGTTATGAGTATTGATACATGCTACAATACAGATCAACCTAAAAATCATTATGCTAAGTGAAAAGAAGCCAGTCACAAAAGACCACATATTATAGAACTGAATTTATACAAAATGCCCATGACAGAGAAATCTATAGAGACAAAAAGTATACTAGTGTGGGGGAGACGGGGAGGAGGTCACAGAGGCAGGAGAGTGATAGATAAAACACATGGAGTTTCTTTTTTGGTGTGATGAAAATGCTCTAAAACTGACTGTGGTGATGGTTGCACATATGGGTGAACTGTATGGTATGTGAACCATATCTTAATAAAGCTGGCTAAAAAAACTATGGAAAAATACCATTTTTCTCACATCTGCTTAGTAAATACTTAAGATATACTGTTTGCTGAAAGAGGATTCTGGGTACTGGTAATGTTCTATATCCTAATTTGGGTGGCAGTGCAAAAGTGAATTTATTTTGTGGTAATTATTGGTGTACTTTTCTGTATGAAGGTTATACTTCAGCAACAAAGTCCATAAAAATACACATAAACACAGTATATTGGTGATGGTGTGGGTAAACCGACAATCATACTTTGTTACTGGGGGATATAAACTGATAAAACTTCTTAGGTAGGTAAACTTCAGATTTACAAACAATAAAAAACATATGTTCTTGTTCCAAAGGTATATACTCACATGTACACAGAAATATGTACAAGATCTTTACTGCAACCTTGTAAGAGAAATGGTGTGGAAAAATTCTAAATGCCCATCAACTGGGGCCTGGGTAAAAAAATTATGGCACAATCACATCAGGGAACACTATCTAGCCATTAAAAAATTGTTTAATTAAAAAAAACGTACAAGAGAATGTAGTGTGTATATGGTGTACCAGTCTATGTGGGGGAGAAAATAAACTAAAGTGGAGGTGGTGGAGAATATTTACAGACACACACACACACACACACACACACACACACACACACCACAGAACATCTTTAGCAGGACACACAAGAAACTAGCAATCACAACTGGTTCTGAGGAGGGGACACTGTGCAATTGAGAGATGGACTTCACTTTGTATTTTTTTAAAAAGGTAGATACCAATATAAATAAACGAATTATTCGAAAGTAAAAACTATACTGCTTCAACACGTCAATGCCACTAAGCTTCTAAAAGTTAAAATCTGAAATGTTATAAATTCTGAAATCTTTCCTATCTCCAATTTCAAAAGTTAAATTCTCAAACCATTAAGTGGTACTAACAGTAGTAGTAATAATAAATAGCTACTTACATCAACACCTCCAAACAAGTCAAAAATATAAGTATTTGGATAAGTGGTTTCTTGGGTAAGTTTTCTCTCTTCAGTAACAAATGCCATAGCCTCCATGGAGAGAAGAGGAGATATTTCCTAGTTTTCAAAAAAAAGTACATACGGACATTCTGTTTTAGTAACCAACACAGACCAGACACTAAAACATCAGTTTGAGCTTTAGTCCCAATTTGAATTCCCATGAACACAAAGAAAACTCCCAATGAACCACACTTCCTAGTATTCAGGCCCCTGTAAAGCCCTTTCTCACACTGTCTGGGCTGGTTATGACACACCTCAACTAACAGAATGTGGTAGAAGTGGCACTAGGCCACTTCCAGCATAAGCCTTAAGAAAGCCTAGTAGGCTAGGTGAGTGGCTCATCCCTGTAATCCCAGCACTTTGGCAGCTGAGGCAGGTGTATTACTTGAGGCCAGAAGATCAAGACTAGCCTGGCCAATATGACAAAACCCTATGTCTACTAAAAATACAAAAAGTAGCCGGGCATGGTGGCACACACCTATAATCCCAGCTACTCGGGAGGCTGAGACAGGAGAATCACTTCAGCCCAGGAGGCAGAGGATGCAGTGAGCCAAGATAGAGCCACTGCACTCCAGCCTGGGCAAAGAGGGAGACTCTGTCTCAAAAAAAAAAAAAGCCTGGCAGACATGGCTCCTGCCATCCTGGAACCCAAACATCATGCTGTGAGAACAGCCAAATGGGGAGGCCGTGAGAAGAACTGAGGCCAAGACCAATATCCTTAGCTGATCTCCAGCTGATAGGCAGCACCAACCTGCCTGGGATGTGAGAGAGACCATTTTGGACATTCCAGATATCTCAGTACCATCCTACCTAACAGTACATGAAGCAGAAGAGCCACTCAATCAACAAAGAATTGTTGAGATAAACGATACTTATTACTTCAGGCTACTAGGTTTCTGGGTGACTAATTCTGACCAAGTCACTGCTCAAATGTCATCTCCTGCAGGAAGTCTTCCTGATTTCCCCCAACAAGAAGTATGCTCTTCAGACCCCTAAAACAACCTGTAACTTATATGTAACATTTAGCACTTTTGCTTTGCACCTATTTACAAATCTATGTTATTTCTTCCCTAGACTAAATGCTCCTTGAAGACAACACAAACGGATTTCACTTTGTATTCCCCACAGATTCCAAGACACCGTTAAGTCTCTGATACAGTATACACAGGGTAGTAGTTCTCAAACTCTGAGGACAACAGAATCCTTTGTTCATATGGAACAAAGCTAAAAGTAAAAAAAACCTTGTAAGAAAACCTAAAACATAGTAAATTTCAAGTAAGTATTTATTGAATGAATAAAGAAATGATGATCACATAGCAAAGATACACAAACCTCACATTGCAGAGATTTTGCAGGAATCAAATAACATGCAATTCTTTGAAAAGTGTATAAAGCTGTATTTCTATCAGACTGTGAGAAGATTCAAAATATGAAAATGTCTCTTCTTAAAGGTAAAGACTAAGGTTAATTAGTTTCTATTACATTTTAAAATAACTTACTATGTGATATAATAATCCAAACTTCACCTCTGAAGAACATTATGTCATTCAGTTTCATTATGTTCAATATAACTTACATGGGTTTTAACTGCATTAGAGCTGGTGCTCTAAACTCAAATTTAGATCCAAACTACAGATCAAATTTAGATAAGGTATCTCCAGCTCTACTGAATTAGAATTACAGGGGTGGGGCCCAGAACTCTGTGTTTTAATAAGCCTTCCAGGTTATTCACAAACACACTGCAGTTTGACAATTATCCTAGCATAAAGTCTTTGAGCTCCTTCCACTCATTTCCCAATCATCAAACCTGGCCCCTTCAATCTTATGTTAGTAATAATATTCAACAACCACAAGGCTCCTTCCACAAGCCTTCAGCAATATGAGATCTTTTAAACTCTTTTCAAAAAGAAAGTCATTCCAATAGTAGGACACACATAGTGCTGACCTCTCAAATTAAGCAAGCACTGTCACAAAATAAACACAGATAAAGCCCAGAAGGATAGCAGAGGGAACCTAAAGGTGTTTATCTCAGGATGATGGGATTATAGGTGATGTTTATTTTCTTCTTTGTACTTTTTCTGAATGTCTCAAATTTTCTATAACTCACACAGTAAAAACAGGCTATTTTCAAAAGCCAACGGAAGGAAAAAAATACAACAGACAGCTTGTGTCACCTGGGGGCCCTGAATACAGCCTCTCCAAGGTCCCTAAGAGTTACCTTGAGGATGTTTTGACACTCAACGAAGTCACTGTGGAGGTGGCTGGTGGCATGCAGCTTAAGGAGCAGCTGAGGAATTCCACTCCACTTGGATTGTTTGTCCCTCTCTGTCAAAAAAGTCTCAGTGAACTGTCAAAAAAAGAGAAAACATATTACTGTATTACTGGTAATAGATGACATGGCAGAGGAGAGCAGCTGACTTCTAAACCCACCCAGAACAGTTACAAATTTCTCTCTAAGCACTACTATAAAAGGTCTCTTTCTAGAAATCTTCAAAACCTCCCCAACAGCCTATTACTATAAGTAATAGGAGGGAGGGATTGGAAATACTCTTGTACCACTCACAAACAGCACAGTATCATTGACAGTGGACTCAGACTCATTGTAAACATAAACTGAACCTTCTAGGGCAACTGCTAAAAGTACTTTTACAAGAAGAGGAATTAATATGCTAAGAGACAAAAAATAATGGAACCATATAAACGGCACAGTTAAACCCACAGAAAGCAGGAAAAGAGGGGAAGAAAAAACAAAGAACAAGCATAATAAAACAAACATGGTATATATCAATCCAACTATATCAATAATCACTATAAATACATATGAATGGTCTAAACATACTAATCAAAGGACACACTATAAGAATGGACCAAAAAACCAAGATCTAACAATATGCTGTCTATAAGAAACCCAATTAAAAATACACACAGAAAGGTTAAAAGGGGAAAGGCCAGGCACAGTGGCTCATGTCTGTAATCCCAGCACTTTAGGAGGCTGAGGTGGGTGGATCATGAGTCAGGAGGTCAGGAGATTGAGACCATCCTGGCTAACATAGTGAAATCCCATCTCTCCTAACAACAGAAAAAAAAGAATTAGCCAGGCGTGGTGGCAGGCGCCTGCAGTCCCAGCTACTTGGGAGGCTGAGGCGGAAGAATCACTTGAACGGAGGAAGCAGAGGTTGCACTGAGCTGAGATTGCACCACTGCACTCCAGCCTGGGTGACAGAGCAAGACTCTGTCTCAAAAAAACAACACACAAAAAAAACAAAAAGTAAGGGGATGGAGAAAGATAAATCATGTAAAAAGAAAGCTGGAGTAGTTATATTAATTTCAAACAAAGCAGGCTTCATAAAAAAGAAATTTATCAGGAATAAAGTGGGTCATTTCATAATGACAAAAAGGGTCAATTCTCTAAGAAGACGTAACAATCCTTAACACGTATGCACCTAACAACAGCATGTCAAAATATATGAGGCAACTCAAATGCCCATCAATGATAGACTGGACAAAGAAAATGTGGTACATATACACCATGGAATACTATGCAGCCATAAAAAATGATGAGTTCGTGTCCTTTGTAGGGACTTGGATGAATCTGGAAACCATCATTCTCAGCAAACTGACCCAAGAACAGAAAGCCAAGCGCCATATGTTCTCACTCATAGGTGGGTGTTGAACAACGAGAACACGTGGACTCAGGGAGAGGAGCATCACACACAGGGGACAGTTGGGGGGGCGGGTAGAGGAGAAACAATGGGGAGTGGGGTGGGAGGGGAGGGTGGGGAGGGATAACATGGGGAGAAATGCCAGATATAGTATGCACCTAAAGTAAAATAAATTATTAAAAAAAAAAATATATATATATATATGAGGCAAAAACTGCCTAAAAGAACTGCCAGAAAAAAAAATGACAAATCAACTCTTATGGATAAAATATTTTAAACTAAATTAAAATACAACTTATCAAAATTTGTAGGATGCAGCAAAAGCAGTAATAAGCCAGAAGTTTGTATCACTGAATGCATATATTAGAAAAGAAGAAATATCTATAATGAACAATCTAAGTGTCTACCTTAGTAAACCAGAGAAACATCAGTAGTTTAAGCCTACAGCAAACAGAAGAAAAAAATAAAAAGGAGAGCAGAAATCACTGAAACTGAAAACAGAAAATTAAGAGAGAAAACAAAACCAAAAGTTAGTCCTTTAAAAAGATCAATACAATCGATAATTCTAAACAGGCTTACCAAGAAACAAAGAAACACAAATCACTATTATGCAATACATAAGAGGAGTTATTACTACTGACTCCACGGATTTTAAAGGATTATAAAGGAGTATTATGAACTCTTTGCCCCAACATTTGCCTAGCACTTTGGGAGGCCAAGGCAGGAGGATCGCTTGAGCTCAGGAGTTCAAGACCAGCCTGGGCAACATAGCGAGAGCTCGTCTCTACTAAAAATAAAAAAAAACTAGCCAAGGGTGGTGCTGCACACCTCTGGTCTCGGCTACTCAGAAGGCTGAGGTGAGAGGATCACTCGAGCTTGGGAGACTGAGGCTGCAGTGAACTATGACAGCACCACTATACTCCAGCCTGGGTTACAGAGTGAGACCAAAAAAAAAAAATCATTATAACCAAAGAGTAGAAACATCTCAAATGTCCATCAACTGATGAATAAATATAGTCTATCCACACAATGGAATATTATTCATAAAGAAAAATAATGATGTATTGATACTAAAACATGTCCACCGTGCCCGGCCAACATGGATAAATCTTGAGACCACTATGCTAAATCAAAAAAGGCGGTGTCTGACTGGGCACAGTGGCTGAAGCCTGTAATCCCAGCACTTTGGGAGGCCAAGATGGGCATATCACTTGAGCTCATGAGTTTAAGACCAGCCTGAGCAACATGTCGAAAACCCACCTCTACAAAAAAAAAAAATATATATATATATAAAAATTAGTCAGGTGTGGTGGCACATGCCTGTAGTCCCAGCTACTCAGGAGGCTGAGGTGGGAGAATGGCTTGAGCCCGACAGGCGGAGGTTATAGTGAGCCAAGATTGTGCTACTGCACTCCGGCCTGGGCGATGGAGCCAGACCTTGTCTCAAAACAGAAACAAAAACAAAAACAAAGCAAGACTCCATCTTAAAAAATAAAAACAAAAAGAAGCCAGTCTCAAAAGGCCACATATTGTTTGATTCTATTAATTTAAAATGTCCAGAATAAGTGTATCCAGAGACAGCAAGATTACTATTGGTTGGCAAAGACTGTGGGGATGGGGGAATTGGGGAGTAACCGCTACTGAATACAAAGTTTCTTTTTTGGGTGATAAAATGTTCTAAAATTGATTGTGATGGCAGATGAATAACTTTGGGCACACAGTAAAAACCACTGACTTGTACGCTTCATTTTTCTTTTGTTTTTACCCTTTTATCTCCTTGGTTTACCAACTTGTACACTTTAAAAGGGTGACTTGTGCAATAAATGAATTACATCTCAATAAAACTGCTATTAAAACTAAATAATGAACAGTAAGTGAACTTTTTAGGGTGACAAAAATGTTCTAAAACTAGATTGTGGTGATTGTTGCATAACTTCATAAATTTGCTGAAAATCACTGAACTGTACACTTACAACGGGTAAATTGTACATAAATCAGGCTTCAATAAAGCTGTTTAAGAAATATTTACAAAAAGAGAGAAGAGAAAAAGGAACAAAGAATAGGTAGGACATTTAAAAAGCAAACATTGTATTAAGCAAGTATATTTAAACCCCAAAATGTCAGTTATTATAGTAAATCTAAATGTGCTAAATGCTCCAATTAAAAACAAAGTTTGGGCCAGGTGCAGTGGCTCACACCTGTCATTGCAGCACTTCGGGAGGCAGAGGCAGGCAGACTGCTTGAGCCCAGGAGTTAAAAGACCAGCCTGGGCAGCACAGTGAAACCCTGTCTCTACCAAAGGAAAAAAAAAAAAGAGGCATGGCAGCATATGCCCAGTTACTCAGAGAGCTAAGGCAGGAGGATCCCTTGATGCTAGAAGGCCGAGGCTGCAGTGACCCGTGATCACTACTGCACTCCAGCCTGGGCAAGAGAGTGAGACCTTGTTTCAAAAAATAAAAATAAAATACAATAAAATAAAACAAAATAAAAGAGACAAACTTTGTTATGCTGCCTACCAGAGAAACAGAAAAGCTGAAAGTAAAAGAATGGGAAATAATACACAATGTAAACATATACCAAAAAGTAGTATAACTATATTAAAATCAGCAAGAGCAAAGAAAAAACATTACCAGATGAGGCATGGTGGCTCATGCCTCTAGTCCCAGCACTCTGGGAGACCAAGACAGGTAGAGCGCTTAGGTCAAGAGTTTAAGACCACGAGTTCAAAACATGGTGAAACCCTGTCTCTACTAAAAATACAAAATCAGCTGGATGTGGTGGTGCAGGCCTGTAATCCCAGTTACTCGGGAGGCTGAGGCAGGAGAATGCTTGAACCCAGGAGGTAGAGGTTGCAGTGAGCCAAGAATGCGCCACTGCACTCCAGCCTGGGTGACAGAGTGAGACTCCGTCTCAAAGAAAAAATCTATTACCAGAGATACATACTTTTATAAGGATAAAAATAGCAATCTGGATAATGTAACGGTCCTAAATTTGAAAATATCTAATAAAAACTTCAACATATATAAAGCAAAAACTGACAAGGCTAAAAGGAGAAATAAGGAAATCCATAATCATAATGGGAGATTTTACACATCTCTTTCAAAAACTCATATATGCGACAAAAATTAGTGAGAATATAGAGTATTTTAACACAAACAAAACAGACACACCTCGAGCACTGTATCTAGTAAATGCTCTCTACATGTTCTTACAAGTACACAGAGAACACTTGCAAAGTGACCAGCTGCTATACAGCAGCTCTAGTAACTAAACTACTACACTGCAGTAGAAGAATGAAGGGCTTCAAAGGATTTCTTTAAAAAAAAAAAATTTTAGAGTTTAGGAACAAATTATAAGTATTCACAAAGCAGGCCGGGCATGGTGGCTCACTCCTATAATCCCAGCACTTTGGAAGGCTGAGGTGGGCAGATCATGAGGTCAGGAGTTCAAGACCAGCCTGGCCAACATGGTGAAACCCCGCCTCTACTAAAATACAAAAAATAAGCCGGGTGTGATGGCACATGCTTGTAATCCCAGCTACTCGGGAGGCTGAGGGAGGAGAATCGCTTGAACCCGGGAGGCGGAGGTTGCAGTGAGCCGAGATTGTACCACTGCATACCAGCCCAGGCAACAGTACAAGACTCCGTCTCAAAAAAAAAAAAAAAAAAAAAAAAGTATACAGAAAGCAAAACACTCTAAAAGGATGCAGCATTCTGAATTCACCAACAAGCAATACATCAATGTATAAAAATTTCATTTGTACCCCATGAATACAAATTTTAAAACAGTTAAACAAGTAAAAGGATACACTATCATGCTAATGAAAGTCAACAGGCTATACAGGCTATATGTATATTTATCCTTCAATTTAAAAAACAGAAGAAGACTGTTTTTAACACTACAAAAACCAAAATTATACAAAACAAATATAATTGTATAATACATGGCCTTGCTGTAAATAATTATAACATAGTAGTGTCAATACTTAGCAACAGCCAAAACTGTGATATAAGTACACTGGTAGAATAGTGGAGATGAGTAAGAAGGAATCAAGTGCTGTGAATTAAATCCTATTCTTCTTCAGGACGAAGAAACTAGTATTTAAAATTGAAAAGAAACAGCTTTACAAGCATGCTATTTAGACATACTGACTCTCCTGTTTCCTGGATCCTTCTCTTGCAAAAGAAATAGCTAAGTACGGACACTGAAGAGCATTGGGAGTATGGAACTTAGAGGTGCAAAGCAGGCAGGGCACTGCTGCTTTTTTGTTACAAGCCTCATGATACCAAGAGATCTAATCACAGTCCAAATATCTGACTTCACAAGCAACTTCTTTACTATCTCTACATTGTCTTACAAAGCATTTACTCTCATTTAAAAATAATAATTTGGGGCTGGGTACAGTGGCTTATACTCATGATCCCAGCATTTAGGAGGCCAAGGCGGGCCCACTGCTTGAGCCCAGGAGTTTGAGACCAGCCTGGGCAACATGGCAGAACGCTGTCTCCACAAAAAAATACAAAAATGAGCTGGGTATGGTGGCATGTGCCTATAGTCCCAGATACTCGGGAGGCTGAGGCAGGAGGACTGCTTGAGCCCAGGAGGCGGAGGTTTCAGTAGGCCAAGACTGCACTACTACACTCCAGCCAGGGCAACAGAGTAAGACCTTGCCTTAAAAAAAAATCGTTAGAATTTTGTTTTCCCTGTGAACAACTCAGCGCTATGATAAAAGTGCAACCATTCAGTCATCTTCACAGCTGAATTACTGGCAGGTATCATATGGGTTTTTCTCTTGAAGTACTTGTGGTTTTAACGGTTTACAGCAGTGATAATCTCTAAACTGTCAAGCTGTTTAGCAAATGTGACATTTCCAGACATTTACAGTTTTCATTGATTTTATTGTTTTTAAAAATAATTAAAGGCTAAATTCCATGAAGATAAATGTGCATCTTACTTCTTTAATCCTACGTGTAAGATATCTAATGCCTCAAAATACCATACTAAATGCAAGGGTCTCACGCAATCTCACTGCAACCTCCACCTCCCAGGCTCAAGTGATCCTCCCACCTCAGTCCTGCCCCTCCCCCTTTACTGCCCACCCCCTACCCCACACCACCACCTCCAAGTAGCTGGGATGAGAGGCATGTACCACCATGCCCGTTTAATGTTTTGTATTTTTAGTAGAGATGGGGTTTCACCATGTTGCCCAGGCTGGTCTTGAATGCCTGAGCTTAAAAGGGATCCATTGGCTCGGCCTCCCAAGGTGCTAAAATTACAGGTATGAGCCACTGCACCCGGCCTAAATAGACACCTTAAAGGATAATGAAGATCAAATACCTTGTTGGGTATTCTTACAATACATGTTAACCACTGAATACTTGTGTCTCCTTAAATGGGAGTATTCAGTATAAATTTTAGGGCTCATGAATACAGAAACTTCCCATTGAAATGAATGGTATATATATACATATATACATATACATATACACACACACACACACACACACACACATATACATATGTGAGACTTTATCGTAATCAGGAGTTTTTCAGTATCAAATTACCTTTGACAAGCAAGGGAAAATTAATTTGACTTAAATACCTAGGTTTCCTAAATACTAATGCTTAGAATGAAGCTAAAACAAGTAGTGCCCGTTGAAATTTTTTTTAGAAGTCAGTGAATCTGGCCAGGCCCAGTGGCTCACACCCGTAATCCCAGCACTTTGAGAGGCCAAGACAGGTGGATCACAAGGTCAAGAGTTCGAGACCATCCCAGCCAACATGGTGAAACCACGTCTCTACTAAAAATACAAAAATTGGCCAGCCATGGTGGCACGCACCTGTACTCCCAGCTACTCGGGAGGCTGAGGCAGGAGAATCACTTAAATCTGGGAAGCGGAGGTTGCAGTGAGCTGAGATCATGCCACTGCACTCAAGCCTGGGCAACAGAGCAAGACTCTATCTCAAAAAAAAAGAAAAGTCAGTGAACCTGAAGAAAAAATACAAAGCAAGTTAACACTTAGGTACATTTAGATATGCCAATAATCATAAAGAAAGCAATGACTGGCATGTGGGAAATATAACAACATTTCACAACCCAGTCTGTCACCACACTGCCAAACTGAAGGGTTTCTAGGGATGGTGGGTCATGACCTGTAGTGTGAGCTGCACTATCCTAGAGCCCAGGGTTTACTCAGTCTCCTTTCCTTCAACTCCCACTGATCTTTCAGGGCCTTATATGCCCATGGTAAGGAATCCAGAATTGATTCTCTCAACTGCAATGTGATGAGGCTGGAGAGTTTTCAGCAAAGGATTTATAAGATCTGATTTGCATTGAGAATCAAATGTGCTGATGAGTGAAAAAGGCTCAGTAAACTCCAAAGTATCACCCCAGCATATTTTACTACCTTGACAGAGGGCAGAACAAAAGGAATGGAAGAAAATAAGGCAAACTAAAATCCAGAAGAATCGACCCATTATAAATTACGTGGCCAGTAGTCATGACCCAGGCTTCCCTTATGCCCATTTAGGGAGATGGAGAAGATCAGGTCTTGTGGAAAAGGGAGAAAATTTTGGCTTTCAACATACTAAGTTTGAAATGCCCATTAGACATCGGAGTGGAAATGTCGAGAAGGCAACTGGATATACCTACCCATCCGGAGTTAAAGGGAGAAAATAGGAATGGAAACAGAAACTTAGGATCCATCAGAATATAGAGCAGCCATTAATAACAACACAAGCTAAACTTATAGAGTAAGCAATGTACTTACAATTGAGGAAGCATGTTTCAGTCACTATGTTAAGTGCTTTATATGTGTAAGTCACTTGGTCCTCACCACAACCTTGGAAGGTCAGGTTCTATGACTATACTTATTTTACAAATGAATAAACAGAGGCATAAACAGATTAAGTAACTTGCCTAAAGACACATAGTAAGTAAATACCACAGCCAGGTTTCAAACCTAGGCAATTTGACTCTGGAACTCTTTAAAACCATGAGATTGCTTGGGGAGTTAATATAGACAGAAATTTGACTGAGGACACAGTATTTCAATTCAAGCAATTTCCTGAGTATCAAATGGCTGGCATGGTTTCAGGCTCTGCAGATACAACAAAAAAATAAGACACAGTCTCTTCAAGAAGCCCACTCTAATTAGCTATTAGCTAAGAGCAACTATTTACTAAACAATTATTACTGTGTGCCACACTGGCTAAGCTTTTAAAACATATTATTTCACTTAATCCTTCTAACAGCTTTATGGGATAGATGTTATTATTACCACTTTAGAAATAAGGAAACTGAAGTTAAGAGAGGTTAAGTGACTTAACCTTGGTCACTCTGGTAGGATTCAATTCAGGTTCACCTTACTTTAAAATCTGATTTTTTTCCAAGGAAATTCCATCACATGCTACACCTTGAGGACATTATGCTAAGCAAAATCAGCCAGTCACAAAAAGACAAATACCGTATGATTATACTGTGGTTATCTACAACTAGTCGAACTCATAGAAACAGAAAGGAGAATAGTTACCAGGGACTGGGAGAGGGAGAAATGGGGAGTTGTTCATGGTAGTTTCAGATTTGCAAGATGAAAAAGTTCTGGAAATCTGTTTCACAACAATGGGAATATACTTCACATTACTTAACTATACACTTTTGTTTGTTTGTTTGTTTTTTTAAAGATACAGAGTTTCACCATGTTGCTCAGGCTGGTCTCAAGCAATCCACAACCTCAGCCTCCTAAAGAGCTGGGATTACAGGTATTAGCCACCACACTGGACATGAACTATACACTTATAAATGGTTAAGGCGGTAAATTTCACATTTACATATACACATATATGTGTGTGTGTATATATATATACACACACACACATACATATATATATACACACACACATGTTTATAGTTTGAGGCAGGGTCTCATTCTGTTGTCCAGGCTGGAGTATAATGGCGTGATCGTGGCTCACTGGAGCCTTGACTTGCCAGGTTCAAGTGATCCTCCCACTTCAGCTTCCTGAGTAGCAGGGACTTCAGGTGTGCATTCCCACACTTGGTTAAATTTTTTTGTAGTAGACAGGGTTCCACTACATTGCCCAGGCTTGTCTCAAACTGGCTCAAGTGATCCTCCCATCTTGGTCTCTAAAGTGCTGGGATTACAGAAATAAGCCAATGTCCCTGGCCTACATTATATCTTTGTTTACTGCAATTAAAAAATTTTGGCCAGGCATGATGGCTCACACCTGTAATCCCAGCACTTTGGGAGGCCAAGGCAAGCAGATCACGAGGTCAGGAGTTCAAGACCAGCCTGATCAACATGATGAAACTGTCTCTACTAAAAATGCAAAAATTAGCTGGGAGTGGTGGCACATGCCTGTAATCCCAGCTACTAAGGAGGCAGAGGTAGGAAAATCGCTTGAACCCGGGAGGCAGAGGTTGCAGTGAGCCCAGATGGCACCACTGCACTCCAGCCTGGATGACAGAGTGAGACTCCATCTACCAAAAATTTAAAAAAAAATTTAAATCTGGTCTTTTCCTACTATACCACATGCCATAACGGTATAAAAAATATGAGTTACCTGGGCAACATAGTGAAACCCTGTCTCTACCAAAGATACAAAAATTAACAGGATGTGGTGGTACACGCCTGTAGTCCCAGCTACTAGGGAGGCTGAGGTGGAAGGATCACTTGAGCCCAGGAGGTTGAGCGTGCCACTGTACTCCAGCCTGGGTGACAGAGCAAGAACGTCTCAAAAAAAAAAAAAACAACAGTAAGCAAATAATTTATTCTCTGAGATGGGAGAGAGGAGAGGAAGGGCACGGCAAGGAATACATTTTTAAAAGAAAAACAAAAACTAAGAAAAGAACTATTTGAGGCCAGGCACGGTGGCTCATGCCTGTAATCCCAGCACTTTGGGAGGCCGAGGCAAGCGGACCACGAGGTCAAGAGATTGAGACCATCCTGGCCAACATGGTGAAACCCCATCTCTACTAAAAAATACAAAAAATAGCTAGGCGTGGTGGCACGCACCTGTAATCCAGCTACTCAGGAGGGTGAGGCAGAAGAATTGCCTGAACCTGGGAGGCGGAGGTAGCAGTGAGCTGAGATTGTGCCACTGCACTCCAACCTGGCGACAGAGGGAGACGGTGTCTCAAAAAAAAAAAAAAAAAAAAAGAAAGAAAGAAAAAGAAAAGAACTATTTGAAAGATGAAGGTCCCCATTTTGTCTTCACTACAGTTCCAGGCTGGGGTCTCTATCTCAACCTCTGAAATAGCTCCCATACCTATATACAACCATCAGTTACCACAATAACCTGCCTAAACCAGGCTCCAGAATATTCTAGTAGCCTTTTATCTGGCGAGCTTTTCGTTTTTCTTTTTTTTTTTTTTTGAGACAAAGTCTCACTGGGTCGCCCACGCTGGAGTGCAGTGGCATGATCTCAGCTTGCAACCTCCAGCTCCCAGGTTCAAGTGATTCTCCTGTCTCAGCCTCCATAGTAGCTGGGATTACAGGTGCATGCCACCACAACCAGCTAATTTTTGTATTTTTAGTAGAGACAGGATTTCACCATGTTGGTCAGGCTGGTCTCGAACTCCTGACCTCAGATGATCCACCCACCTAGGCCTCCCAAAGTGCTGGGATTATAGGTGTAACCCACAGCTCCCAGCCTCTGGGAAGCTTTTCTAGGCTCCTCCCATTCTAAGTCACTGAGCACTGGAAACAAATTAAGTTGCCTAAATTGCCTCATTCATCAGGCTAAAGAACTTTTGTGGCTCCCTATTACTCTCAGAACACAGATTATCAGTATGGGTGGTTTAAGAACACATCACCTAACCTTTCTGAGCCTCAGTTTCTTCATCCATATTAAGAAGTGAGTCTTGATAGACAAAAGCTTGAGGATTAAATAAAGATACCCTATGCCTTGCACCATACTTGATCTAAGTGCTCACTAAAAGTTAGTCCTCTTTCTGCCTGTCTCTATCTACACACCCAGCTCAATAAGGTATCTTAGCTTAAGAAGGAGAGAGCAAGTAGTTCCAGGATTTTTTTTTTTTTTTTTGAGACAGGGTCTCACTCCGTCAACTACCACCTCCCAGGCTCAGGTAATCCTCCCACCTCAGCCTCCCATAAGCATGCACCACCACACCCGGCTAATTTTTCTGTAGAGACAGGATTTTGCCATGTTGCCCAGGATGGTCCAGAATTCCTGGACTCAAGCGATTTGCCTGCCTCGGTCTCCCAAAGTGCTGGGGTTACAGTATCTTAGGTCAGGCAGAGAAGAACACAAGGGGTAAAAAGGCTGCTAAAAAGGTTGTCTGATGCCCAGGAAAACATTTCTCACTCACAACTGCTCCTTTCATCCACCATCCTCCATACACACAGACCACCTAGTCTTTATTTTATTCTATCCTTTTCGTCATTTGAGAAAGTGACATGCAAATTAAATTTAAAGTTATACTGTTATATATTAAATTTAAATATAAAGTCTCACTTCCATTCTCTCTCCCTTTAGCCCAATTCCCACCTCACTCCCACCAACCACTTTATTAGTTTCTTGAGTATCCTTCACTTTCTTTATGCAAACCCTGTCTTTTAAATAAATCTAATGTTTTACAGGTGTGTTAGCAAGGTTTGGGGTGGCGGAGGGTGCAGTGTCCTTCGCTCACTCAAAAATAACAATAATCATATGTTGGGCACCTGTTATAAATTAGATACTTAATACTAACTAACTACCTTCAGCCCTTACTATGCACCAGAAATGCACTAATGCTTTACACAATTGCCCCCTTTGATCTCCACAACAATCCTAAAAGGTTGGTTTCTAATTCTCATCTTCATCTTACAAGTGAGGAAACTGAGGCACAGAAAGGTAACCTGCCCAACCAAGAGAGAGGAGCAGGGCTTTGAACCCAGGCCTAACTCCAGAGTCCCTCTTAACCATGACGCTCTACATTGGCAAACCAGATACAGTCTCTGCACCCGCTGGAACTCAGCCTAATGTGGGAGACAGGCGAGAAAAAGGCAGACAACAAAGAAATATGAAATTATAGACTAAGAAAGTATCGTAAACGAAACGAATGCGCGGCTGTGACAGAATAACAACGGGGACCTACTTTAGAAAGGAGGAGGAGAGTGTGTCAAGGAAAGGCCTGAGAAAATGACATTTATGATACGTTCGGGAACCGTCTGGGAGCTGCAATGATGACCCCCCTCCCCCAAGCCCAATACACGGGAGAAACTCGAGGCCCACAGAGACTAAAACAAACTCGCCAGGGTCTCCCAGACATGTAGACGTGGCGCAAGGGAGGGGAGGATCCAGAAACTGGGCCCAGGGTTCATACACGCCATCAGTGCCCACAACAGCCCAGCCCCGCTCGGCTACTGACAAGGGACATCAAGCCAGCTGCTTCCCACGGCCCCGCTGCTGCTGAGAGCGTCGGGGCAGCTCACAGGGAGGCCTTGCGGCCAGTCAAGAGGGGTCTGGCCCGTCCAGCGGCGGCCTGGAAAGGCCTCTTTCCCGGTCCCCCGCCAGCTCCCGCCTGGTCCGCCCCGCCCCGCCCCTCCTGGGCCAGCCTCGTACCTGCACCGCCCGGACCAGACCCCGGCCGGTCAGCTGGCCCTGCCGCAGCTGCAACAGAATGTTACCGGGCCGCGGCCGGCCGCCCCATCCGCCCCAAGCCGCTACTGTGGCTGCCGACCGTCTGCCTCGGCCGGCTCCGGACCCAGCCGCTGCCGGCGCCGCCGCCATGTCTCCTCGTCCGACAAACAGGAAGCAAGCGGCCTCCGGGCCCCGGAGATTTCTACGGGGCGGCGGAGGGGTCGCCGCAGCGCCCCCAGCGGGCCGTCGGCGGAGGCGCAAGCCGCGTGGCACGGGCCGTGCGCGTCGTGGAGGCTGCTGGGAAATGTAGTCCTGCGCGGCAGTGGGGCCGGTGGGAAATGAGATAAGGTCTTTCCGGTACGGCCGGTTTCTCTGGCCCCAGGGCCCAGCATTTAGGCTAAATCTCCCGAGGTCTGAGACCAGTCCCTGCGTGCGCACTCTCCCATTTCTCCCCGCCTGTTTGGGGAGGATGCAGGCAGCTGGCAAAGAAATAATCCTGGGCTTCAGGTCAGGAGTTACGCCCTCGAGTCTGATTCTTGCCTGCTTCTCTCTGCCTGTGACTCGCCGCGGACCTCGACCAAGTCATCGCACTCTGCCCCTGCGGCTATAGGTCCTGGGAGCCTGATCAGTCAATCAGTAGTTCCTGGGGCTTTCTTTGCACCCGACACTGAACCATGTCTGGGGAAAGGTGGGGTGTCTGGGATACAGTGGTGAGCAGAACGGCCTAGGACTCTTTATCACGAAATGCAGGTCACAGGGGAAAACATCAGAAAGAAACGCACAGTCTCAAACCAGATAAGTTGTGTAACTGGATAGGTTGTTGTGAAATTAAATAATGGAAGGGAAAGGGATTAGTAAGTTGTGACATCACATTCTCTGTCAAAGGGAAACCCTGTCCTAATTTCTATCCACCAGATAGCATGTTGTCTCTACTGTGAGCCCACATATTCATTCTTTCAGCTAACTTCTGTGGCAGGATGGCTCTGACTCCTTGCACCCAATACACACACAATTTTTCTCTTTCTAGCAAGGGGCTTGTAAGGAGGGCCAGGTGCGGTGGCTCACGTCTGTAATCCCAGCACTTTGGGAGGCCGAGGTGGGTGGATTGCCTGAGCTCAGGAGTTCGAGAGCAGCCTGGGCAACACGGTGAAATCCCGTCTCTACTAAAATACAAAAAATTAGCCTGGCGTGGCGGCGTGCTCCTGTAGTCCCAGTTACTCCGGAGGCTGAGGCAGGAGAATTGCAAGAACCCGGGAGGCAGAGGTTGCAGTGAGTCAACCACTGCACTCCAGACAGAGAAAGGATCCGTCTCAAAAAAAAAGGGGGAGAGCTAAGTGTGATGTAAGAGGGAATGGTGAAGATTGTGACTCAACTAAGACGGCTGTAGCTAATTGCTCAAACCAGAACACTTTAAAGAATGAAAAGACACAATAAATAATTACATCTGGACAGTAGGCATAAAAGGGATTCTCCCAGGTGAACTGGCACTCTGGTTACCATCCTCACACTCCATCTAAAAGGAGTGGTCTCACCATCCTTCTTTATAGAACTAGAAAGAAAAAAATCCTAAAATTCATATGGAACCAGAAAACAGCCTGCATAGCCAAAGCAAGAATAAGCAAAAAGAATAAATCTGAGGCCAGGTGCAGTGGCTTGCGCCTGTAATCCCAGCACTTTGGGAGGCTGAGGCGGGTGGATCATCTGAGGTTGGGAGTTTGAGACCGGCCTGACCAATATGGAGAAACCTCGTCTCTACTAAAAATACAAAAATTAGCCGGGTGTGGTGGCACATGCCTGTAATCCCAGCTACTCAGGAGACTGAGGCAGGAGAATCGCTTGAACCCAGGAGGGTTGCTGTGAGCCAAGATCACGCCATTGCACTCCAGCCTGGGCAGCAAGAGCAAAACTCCATCTCAATAAATAAATAAATGAGAGTAAATCTGGAGGCATCACATTACCTGACTTCAAACTATACTATAAGGCCATAGTCACCCAAACAACATGGTACTGGTATAAAAATAGGCACATAGATCAATGGAACAGAATAGAGAACACAGAAATAAAGCCAAATACTTTTAGCCAACTGATCTTCCACAAAGCAAACAAAAACATAAAGTGGGGAAATGACATCCTTTTCAACAAATGGTGATAACTGGCAAGCCACAAGATAAAACTGGATCCTCATCTCTCACCTTATACAAAAATAAACTCACCTGGGGCCAGTGGCTCACACCTGTATCCCAGCACTTTGGGAAGCCAAGGCAGGCAGATCACTTGAGGTCAGGAGTTGAAGACCAGCCTGGCCAACATGGTGAAACCCCGTCTCTTCTAAAAATACAAAAATTAGCTGGGCGTGGTGGTGGGCACCTGTAATCCCAGCTACTCAGGAAGCTAAGGCAGGAGAATCACTCGAACCCAGGAGGCAGAGGTTGCAGTGAGCCATGATCACGCCACTGCACTCCAGCCTGGGCGACAGAGACTCCATCTCAAAAAATAATAGTAATAATAATAATAAACTCAAAATGAATCAAGGACTTTTAATCTAAGACCTGAAACCATAAAAATTCTAGAAGATAACACTGGAAAAACCCTTCCAGACATTGGCTTAGGCAAATACTTCATGACCAAGAATCCAAAGGCAAATGCAACAAAAACAAAGATAAATAGATGAGACTTAATTAAACTAAAAACTTTTTCTGCATAGCAAAAGAAACAATCAGCAGAGTAAACAGACAACCTACAGAGTGGGAGAAAATCTTACATACAACAGAGGACTAATATCTAGACTCTACAAGGAACTCAAATAAATCAGCAAGAAAAAAACAAGCAATCTCATCAAAAAGTGGGCTAAGGGCATGAAGGGACAATTCTCTAAAGAAGATACACAAATGGCCAACAAGCATATAAAAAAATTCTCAACATCACTAACGATCAGGGAAATGCAGATCAAAACCACAATGCCATACCACCCTACTCCTGCAAGAATGACCATAATCAAAAAATAATAGAAGTCGTCGTGGATGTGATGAAAAGGGAACACTTAGACTGCTGGTGGGAATGTAAACTAGCACAACCACTATGGAAAACAGTAATGGAGATTTGTTAAAGAACTGAAAGTAGAACTACCATTTGATCCAGCAATCCTACTACTGGGTATCTACCCAGAGGAAAAGAAGTAGTTATTCAAAAAAGATACTAGCACATGCATGTTTATAGCAGCACAATTCACAACTGCAAAAATATGTAACCAGCCCAAATATCCATAATCAATGAGTGGATAAAGAAATTGTGGTATGTATGGCTGGGTGCGGTGGCTCACGCCTCTAGTCCCAGCACTTTGGGAGGCCGAGAGGGGTGGATCACAAGGTCAGGATATCGAGACCATCCTGGCCAACATGGTGAAACCCCATATCTACTAAAAATACAAAAAAATTAGCTGGGCGTGGTGGCACACGCCTGTAGTCCCAGGTACTGGGGAGACTGAGGCAGGAGAACTGCTTGAACCCAGGAGGTGGAGATTGCAGTGAGCCAAGATCACGCCACTGCACTACAGCCTGGGCAACAGTGCAAGACTCTGTCTCAAAAAAAAAAAAAAAAGAGAGAAAGAAATTATAGTGTGTATATACCATGGAATACTACTCAGCCATAAACAGGAAAAAATAATGGCATTTGCAGCAACTTGGAGACCATTATTATTATTAGTTTTGAGATGGAGTCTTGCTCTGTCATCCAGGCTGGAGTGCAGTGGCACGATCTTGACTCAATGCAACCTCTGCCTCTCGAGGTCAAGCGATTCTCCTGCCTCAGCCTCCCACGTAGCTGGGATTACAGGCACACATCACCATATCCAGCTAATTTTTGTATTTTAGTAGAGACGGGGTTTCACCATGTTGCCCAGGCTGGTCTCAAACTCCTGACCTCAAGTGATCTGCCCACCTCGGCCTCCCAAAGTGCTGGGATTACAGGCATGAGCCACCGCACCCAGACTGGAGACCATTATTTTAAGTGAAGTAACTCAGCAATGGAAAACCAAACATATGTTCTCACTCGTAAGTGGGAGCTAAGCTATGAGGATGCAAAGGCCTAAGACTGACACGATGGACTTTGGGGTCTTGGGAGAAAGGGTGGGAGGGGGGTGTGGGATAAAAGACTACACACTGGATACAATGTACACTGCTCAGATGATGGGTGCACCAACATCTCAGAAATCACCACTAAAGAACTTATTCATGTAACCAAACACCACTTGTTCCCAAAAAACCTATTGAAATAAAATAATAGAAATAAAAGGACTGGTCTCTATGCACCTCCAGCAGATTGCTGCCAGATCTTCTGGTCTTTACAGAAAAGCCAAAAATCAGAGTTTTTATATGAAATTCCCCAATTCTGGGGGGGGGGGGGGGGGAAAAGCAAAGTGATATTCTGTAAAAGTGTCAATATCCAGAACTTGTGAAGAATGACTGCCCCCTTTTCCTGGAGTTCTTATCCCCAAGCAGATCTCTGAATGGCTTGCTTTCTCATCACCAGATCTCTGCCCAGGGACAGCTCTTCCCTGACCACCTACAGCAGTGGTATAGTAGATCTCCTACTCTTCATCTTATAACCTCCTTTTCATTTGATTTTTTAAACATATCACTGACTTGAAGCTCAATTACCTGCTTTAAAAAAAGCCACTTACCTCCACCTGACCTACAGTTGTCACCCCCTCCCCCTGACTAGCTTATAATATTTTGATCTCTTTTGTTCTTTGCTGCATCCATCCCTAGCACCCACAATGGTGTCTGGCACACAGTACATAGTATTTGTTGATGGGATCAATAAGTTAGTTAACAGATGCATGAAATCCTACAAAATTACACAGATAAGTCAAAGAATATAGTAGAGGCCAGATGTGGTGACTCACGCCTGTAATCCCAGGACTTGGGGAGGCTGAGGCCGGTGGATCACAAGGTCAAGAGATCAAGATCATCCTGGCCAAGATGGTAAAACCCCGTCTCTACTAAAAATACAAAAATTAGCTGGGCATGGTGGTCATGTGGCCTGTAGTCCCAGCTACCCAGGAGGCTGAGGCAGGAGAATCGCTTGAATCCGGGAGACAGAGGTTACAGTGAGCCAAGATCATGCCACTGCACTCCAGCCTGGTGACAAAGTGAGACTGCGTCTCAAAAAAAAAAAAAGAATATAGTAGAAAAATAAATAGGAACAAGCAATTCATAAGGGGAAATAGCTAGTAAATGTATAAAAAGATGCCTATCCTCAATGTTACCAAGAGTGGAATGCTAATGGTGAGAACATAAATTAATATATACCTTTCTGGAAAGCATTTTTTTTTTTAGCAATATGAATTGTCATAAAGAAATCCAAACTTTTTGACTTAATAATTATTCCTTTAGCCTCACTGGAAGTTCTAGCCAGAGCAATTAGTCAAAAAGAAAGAAAGAAAAAACATCCATATTAGGAAGAATATCTCTGCAACATCTCTGTTTGCAGATGACGTGATCTTATATGTAGAAAATCCTAAAAATTACAACCCCCCCCCCCCCACACACACACATTGTTAGAACTCAAATTCAATAAAGTTGTAGGATACAAAATCAACACACAAAAATCAGATGCACCGGTGCCTATAGTCCTAGCTACTTGGGAGGATAAGTCTGTCTATTAAAAAAAAAAATCAGCTCTCTGCTCCTCCTGCTTGACAGACAGCCGCTTCTTGTCTCCCATCGCCAGCCACATCCATGAGACATCATGGGGAAGGTGAAGGTCGGAGTCAACAGATTTGGTCGTATTGGGTGCCTGGTCACCAGAGCTGCTTTTAACTCTGGTAAAGTGGATATTGTCGCCATCAATGATCCCTTCATTGACCTCAACTACATGGTCTACATGTTCCAGGTATGATTCCACCCATGGCAAATTCCATGGCACTGTCAAGGCTGAGAATGGGAAGCTTGTCATCAATGGAAATCCTATCACCATCTTCCAGGAGCGAGATCCCTCCAAAATCAAATGGGGCGATGCTGGCGCTGAGTACGTCGTGGAGTCCACTGGCGTCTTCACCACCATGGAGAAGGCTGGGGCTCACTTGTAGGGGGGAGCCAAAAGGGTCATCATCTCTGCCCCCTCTGCTGATGCCCCCATGTTCGTGATGGGCGTGGACCATGAGAAGTATGACAACCGCCTCAAGATCGTCAGCAATGCCTCCTGCACTACCAACTGCTTAGCGCCCCTGGCCAAGGTCATCCATGACAACTTTGGTATCATGGAAGGACTCATGACCACCGTCCACGTCATCACTGCCACCAAGAAGACCGTGGATGGCCCCTCCGGGACACTGTGGCGTGATGGCCGTGGGGCTCTCCAGAACATCATCCCTGCCTCTACTGGCGCTGCCAAGGCCGTGGGCAAGGTCATCCCTGAGCTGAATGGGAAGCTCACTGGCATGGCCTTCCGTGTCCCCCACTGCCAGCGTGTCAGTGGTGGACCTGACCTGCCATCTGGAAAAACCTGCCAAATGTGATGACCTCAAGAAGGTGGTGAAGCAGGCGTCGGAGGGCCCCCTCAAGGGCATCCTGGGCTACACTGAGCACCAGGTGGTGTCCTCTGACTTCAACAGCGACACCCATTCTTCCACCTTTGATGCTAGGGCTGGCATTGCCCTCAACGACCACTTTGTCGAGCTCATTTCCTGGTATGACAATGAATTTGGCTACAGCAACTGGGTGGTGGACCTCATGTCCCACATGGCCTCCAAGGAGTAAGACCCCTGGACCACCAGCCCCAGCGAGAGCACGAGAGGAAGAGAGGCCCTCACTGCTGGGGGAGTCCCTGCCACACTGAGTCCCCCCACCACACTGAATTGCCCCTCCTCACAGTTTCCATGCAGACCCCTTGAAGACGGAGGGGCCTAGGGAGCCCCACCTTGTCATGTACCATCAATAAAGTCCCTGTGCTCAGCCAAAAAAAAAAAAAAAAAAAAAATCAGTTGTGTGTCTATACACTGGTAACGAACAATCTTAAAAGGAAATTAAGAAAATAATCTATTTACAACAGCATCAAAAGGAATAAAATTCTTAGGAATAGACTTAACCAAGGTGGCAAAAGACTTACACATTGAAATATAAAACACTACTGAAAGAAATTAAAGACATAAATAAGGGCCGGGTGTGGTGACTCACGCCTGTAATCCCAGCACTTCAGGAGGTGGAGGCGGGTGGATCACCTGAGGTCAGGAGTTCGAGACCAGCCTGACCAACGTGGTGAAACCCCATCTCTACTAAAAATGCAAAAATTAGCTGGGCGTGGTGGCAGGTGCCTGTAAACCCAGCTACTCGGGAGGCTGAGGCAGGAGAATCACTTGAACCCGGGAGGCGAAGGTTGCAGTGAGCCAAGATGGCGCCACTGCACTCCAGCCTGGGCAGCAAGAGCAAAACTCCCTCTCAAAAAAAAAAAAAAAAAAAAAATATATATATATATATATATAAAATAAAGACACAAATAAGTGGAAAGACATTCTGTGTTCATAGATTAAAAGACTTAATATGGTTAAAGTGTCCATTAATTAAAGCAACCTACAGATTCAAGGCAATCCCTATCAAAATCCCGATGGCATTTTTTGCAGAAATAGAAAAGAAATCTTAAAATTCATGTGGACTCTCAGCCAGGCACTGTGGCTCATGCCTGTAATCCCAGTACTTTTCTGCGGATCCCAAATTTTTAGACAAAGCTTTGCCTACTTAATCAATCACAAGTCAGAAAATCTTTGAATCTTATCTGTGGGCCCCCGGTTGGAGATATTCTGCCTTTTTAGGTGGAACCAATGTACAGCCCCCATGTATTATGACTTCGCCTGTAGCCTCTGCCCTCCTGCCTTTAAAGACCTGTAAGCTGGCTGGGCACAGTGGCTCATGCCTATAATCTCAGCACTTTGGGAGGCTGAGGCAGGTGGATCACCTGAGGTCAGGAGTTGGAGACCAGCCTGGCCAACATGGCAAAACCCCATCTCTACTAAAGATACAAAACTTAGCCAGGCATAGTGGCAGGCACCTGTAATCCCAGCTACTCAGGAAGCTGAGGCAGGAGAATCCCTTGAACCCGGGAGGCAAATGTTGCAGCGAGCCAAGATTGCGCCACTGCACTCCAACCTGGGGGACACAGCAAAACTCTGTCTCAAAAAAAAAAAAAAAAAAAAAAAAAAGAAGAAGAAAAAGAAAAAGAAAAAAATGTGTAAGCCATTAGGGAGTTCAGATCTTAATCATAAACTGTCTAATTCTCCTTGCTTGGCACACTGCAGTAAGTGCAAATAATAAGTGCCTTACAGCAAGAGCTGTAATCCCAATGTCTATGGCTTTGCTGCACCAGGTAAGCAGCCCCCAGTTTGGTTCAATAACAATATTTTTCATAACTTTTTCACCAGTCATTTTTTTTTTTTTTGAGACGGAGTCTCACTGCGTCACCCAGGCTGGAGTGCAATGGCATAATCCTGGCTCACTGTAACCTCTGCCTCCTGGGTTCAAGCAATTCTCATGCCTCAGCCCCCCCCAGATAACTAGGATTATAGGTGCCCACCACCACGCCGGCTAATTTTTGTATTTTTAGTAGAGATGGGGTTTTACCATGTTGGTCAGGCTGGTCTCGAACTCCTGACTTCATGATCTGCCCGCCTTGGCCTCCCAAAGTGCTGGGATTACAGGAGTGAGCCACTGCGCCCAGCCTCTACTATATTCTTTGACTTATCTTTGTAATTTTGCAGGAGTTCATGCATCTGTTAACTAATCTGTTGATCCCATCAACAAATACTACGTACTGTGTGCCAGACACCATTGAGGGTGCTAGGGTGGATGCAGCAAAGAACAAAACAGATCAACATTATACTGAATGAGAGAGGGTGACATTTTTAGACTCAAGAAAAAAATGTCTTCCATATGTGAAATTAACTTTAAAAAGACATAAAAGAAAAGGCATTTCCAGGGGTACAGACCGGGCATTGGTGAGCTTTCCCGGCAGCAGCCAGCCTTACCAGGGAATCCACAGCCCGGGGATTCCGCCCAGAGCTCTTCCCGAGGCATAGGTGATGAATATTCTCATCCTTGTCGCGGTGAGGAGACAGGATCCTGACTAATTTCACAGTTCACATGGCCATCCAGGTTTCCCTTGGCGCTCTTCATGCTAGGGACACATCTTCCCACCTCAGCTTTGACCCAACTGCAAATGTCACTTTGCATTCCTCAGTTCCTATCTTTGACAGTCCAGCCCGGTCCAGGCATTCACCAAAGATGGATATTCACCGGGTCAAAAATGACCACCTCAAATTCATGTGACTAGGAAGTAAGGAGACATGTTTCCAGAAACCTCTGTGGAAAAACACCACTCTTTCCACTTTCACCTCCGCTCTGCCGGCCTTTTCCGTGGAAACCAGCTGAGCGTCTCTCACCACCAGGGGGCGCAGTACCGAGGCTCGTTGATGTCAATTTTCGTCAGCACTAGAGAAAAAATGAAGCCTCCCAAACTGGCTAATTTTTTTCCACAGTAATCCCAAATGGCTTAACCAAACATGATGATACTATTCAGAGAATATTAACTCTTGTGAATGAACTGCGAAACTCATCTCTGTTGGGCAGACAGATTTTCTGGGACCTTGTTTTTTTGAAGTCTTGCTCTGTGGCCCAGGCTGGTGTGCAGTGGTGTGGTTGTAGCTCTCTGCAGTCGCCGCCGAGCTCGGGGCAGAAGCAATCCTCCCGCTTCAGCCTCCCAAATGCTGGGATTACAGGCATGAGTCACGACACCCTGCCAAGAAGTCATTTTAATCAGAGTAACTGGCACCGTTACGTCAGGCCATAGTTACAGCTGTCCCATGCCACTATGCATCGTCCTGGAGTGTCATTCTTTGCAGTGATTTTTTTTTTTTTTACATTACATTTCTAATGTACAACCTCTCAATGATTTGTCTTTTAAATGTTTTTAAGTACCACCTTATGTGCCAGGCACTGTTACAGGTGCTGTGGATATTGTGCTAAATTAAGTAAACAAAATTCCCTGCCTTCATGGGACTTATACTTCTGGGTAAGATTTACCCTTTACTGACCACTTACCACTGGCCAAGAACTCTATTTGCACTATCTTGTTCTTCTTGGACCTTTTTTGGAGAAATTTTTCAAATCTACAGAAAAGTTGAAAGACATACCGTGAACACTCATACTTTGCTTAGACTTGCCAACTACTAAAACTATATTTTATCTTTCTTTCCATATAGCTTTAGTTCTATACTAAAACTACATTTTATCTTCATATATCTTTATAAAACTATGTTTTATCTTTATATATCTTTATAAAACTATATTTTATCTTTATATATCTTTATGTAGCATGGAAAGAGCTCTCTATAAAGATAAAATATAGTTTTATTAAATATAAAAGTTTTTAAAATATAAAAAGCTATATTTTTTCTTTATATACATATAGAGGTCTTTCCATATATATATATATATATATATATATATATATATATATATCTGTATTTATACTTCATGTATATGTAGAGAGAGGGTTTTTGAGTTTCTGCTTGTTTTGCTAAACTTTTTTTTTTTTTGAGACAGGGTCTCGCTCTGTTGCCTAGGCTGGAGTGTGGTGGCACAGTCACAGCTCACTGCAGCCTTAGACTCCTGGGCTCAAGGGATCCTCTTGTCTCAGCCTCTCAAAGTGCTGGAATTACAAGTGTGAGACACTGCATCCATCCAGCATTTTTTGCTAAACCATTTGAAAGTAAATTATAAATATTATGACACTTCACCTCCATGTTTTAGAATGTATCTCCTGAGATCAAGGATATGCTCCTAAAAACTATGATACTATCACACCCAAGAAATTTAACATTGATATAGTTTATCTTTTTTTCTTTTTTGAGACAGAGTCTTGCTTTATAGGCTGGAATAGAGTGTTGCGATCTTGGCTTACTGCGACCTCTGCCTCCTGGGTTCAAGCTATTCTCTTGCCTCAGCCTCCTGAGTAGCTGGGATTACAGGCACCCACCACCACACCCAGCTAATTTTTGTATTTTTAGTAGACATGGGGTTTCACCATGTTGGCCAGGCTGGGATTACAGCCTGCTGGGATTACAAACTGCTGGGATTACAGGTGTAAACCACTGTGCCTGGCCATTATTTATCTTATAATCCATATTCAGATATCTGCAGTTGCCCCCCAAATGGCCCTTACAGTCTTTTCCCCCCAATTCAGAGTTCAGTTAAGGATCATGCATGCATTTGAAAGCTATGTCTTGTTACTATCTTTTAATCTGGAAGAGTTCCTCATCTCTTTTGTCCTTTCAGGATATTGACAATTTTGGGATCCAGGTCAGTTGTACTGAATGCCCAGCCATCTGGATCTGCTTTATTGTGTTCTCATGAGTTGATTAGGATTAAATTGTTTTAGCTAGAATATTAGCTGATGGTGTGTCTTTCCCATTGCTTCATGTTAGAAGAAAATCATGTAAATTTGTCCCATTATTGATGATGCTAAGTTTGATCTGTTGGATAATGTCTTCATTGGAAAGGTATATTTTGGAGTTAATAAGTAATCTGTGGCATTCAAGACTCCGAGACTCTTGTCCCCCACCCACCTTTCACCCAGTAGTGTTTTTGTTTGTTTTTTGAGACAAAGTCTCACTCTGTTGCCCAGGCAAGAGTGCAGTGGCGCAGTCTCGGCTCACTGCAAACTTCTTTCCTCCTCCTGCTCCTCCTCCTTTTCTTCTCCTCCTCCTCCTTTTCATCTTCTTCTTCTCTTGCCTCAGCCTCCCTCCCAAGTAGCTGGGACTACAGGCACAAGTCGCCACACTTGGCAAGTTTTTTTTGTTTGTTTGGTTGGTTGGTTTTGTTTGTTTGTTTTAGTAGACACAGAGTATCACCATGTTGGCCAGGCTTGTCTCAAACTCCCAACCTCAGGTGATCCACCCGTCTCAGCCTCCCAAAGTACTGGGATTATGGGCCTGAGCTACCGCGCCTGGCCCTCACTCAGTGGTTTTTATCATCCCTTGATGATCCCTGCCTGGAGTATTATGCTGGGGGTTGCAAAATGGTAACTTTCTGATTCTATCATTGCTTCCCCTTTTATTAGGTAATATTCCCCTTCAAAAGGAGCTCCCGCCTTTTTTCTGGGGTATCACTATAGACTCCTAAATTATAATTTATGTGTTATAATCCATTAATGTTGTTATTCTATTTTCCCTTGGTTTTATTAGAGTATTTTTTTTACATAAAATGAAATGCATAGATATTGAGTAATATCTAATCTGATGAATTTTGACATAGGTATATACTTGTGTAAACAACTTAATTTAACCAATACCCCCAATGGATATAGAATATTTCCATTACTCCAGAAAGTTCTCATGCACTTGTTACTTATTAGCTCCAGAGGAGAAAATGTACCTTTCCACTGTTCTAATTTTTATCATCATAGATTAATTTTGACTGCTCAATAACTTCATATAAATGGAACCATCTAATATGTAGTCTTTTGTGTTTAGCTTATTTCACTCAGGATGATGTTTTCGAGATTCATCCATATTGTTCTGTCCATGGTTCATTCCTTTTTACTACTGGGAAGTGTATGGTCTCAGGAAATGATAGCCTAGGGCCGGGTACAGTGCCTCACACCTATAATCCCAGCACTTTGGAAAGCTGAGGTGCAAGGATCGCTTGAAACCAGGAGTCTCTACAAAAAAAATTAAAAATCAGCTGGGCTTGGTGGCACGCACCTGTAGTTCCAACTACTTGGAAGGCTGAGGTGGGAGGACTGCTTGAGCCCAGGAGTTGGGGTCTGTAGTGAGCTATGATCCTACCACTGCACTCCAGCCTAGGTGACAGAGTGAGACCCTGCCTCTGAAAAAATAAAAATGATACCCTGAGATAAAGGCTTCAGAACAGCTCACTTTGACCTTCTCCTTCCTTCCTGTCTCTGGCCTCTCATTCTCCCCCTGAGGCTAGTCATAAAAACTAGAATCCCTCTTCCTCAAGACAGGCCTTAGAAACCAGAAACTGGCTGGGCACGGTGGCTCATGCCTGTAATCCCAGCACTCTGGGACACCAAGGTGGGTGAATTACCTGAGGTCAGGAGTGATGTTAGCCACCAGCCTGGCTAACATGGTGAAACCCTGTCTCTACTAAAGATACAAAAATTAGCTGGGTGTGGTGGCGGGCCCCTGTAACCCCAGGTACTCTGGAGGTTGAGGCAGGAGAATTGCTTGAACCCGTGAGGCAGAGGTTGTGGTGAGCTGAGATCACAACACTACACTCCAGCCTGGGCACAAGAGCAAAACTCCGTCTCAAAAAAAAAAAAAAAAAAAAAGAAGCCAGAAACCTTCCTCCTTCCCCTGGCCAGCGATAAAACCAAACCTAAAAATATTACTCTAATTCCCTCCCCCCTAATCCACACACACCTTTCTGTGCATAAACTGGCCATAAAGAAATTATCAGGCCTACCTTGTTTGACTGTAGGTCATAAGACCCTCATTCCAGAGAGGGTCCTGCTACACACCCAGAGGGAAGGAATGGTACACAGGAAAGCCCAGAAGAATCTAGACAGGCAGGCCTTGCTGCGTCTCCCCTCTGTCTATTAGCATTAGATCAAGCCCTCTTTGTCCAATCATATTTCTACATACTTTGTTAAACCTAAGCATAAAAAATGGACAGTTTTGCCTGTATCCTTGGGTCTTCATTCTGAAGGCTCCTGTGTCAAATAAAACTGTGATCCAATAAATGTGCATGCCTTTTCTCCTATAAATCTGTCTTTTTGTCAGTGATTTTCAGCAAACCTTCAGAGGGGAAAGAGGAAGTTTTCCCTTGGCCCTACAGAAGTATTTTGTTGCATAAATATACACAATTTGTTTATCCATTTTCCATTGATGGATATTTTGGGCTATTTGGGCTATATTCAGGTTAGTTTGGGGCTAATATAAATATAGCTACTCTGAACATTCTTATACAAACGGTCCCTATAGAACTTAAACTTGCCCAACTCTATGATTGGTTCTGACTTCAGAAAATACAATCTCTCTAAATTTTTGTTCCCGTCTCTACGGATGTAGATTCTTACCTCACTTCCAAAGCTAGTCACTCCTTAATCTATAACAGCTGTTCTTCACCAACGCTGAAGACTTTTATGACATAAACTTGAAACCTTTCCCCCAAATGATGCATGCATCTGACACACAGACAGACTGACAAAAAGACAGACAGACAGACAGACAGACACACACACACACACACACAGACACACATTTTGCCAGGGGTTCTTGGATTGTTTACAGTGACCTCCAAATCTCTAAACACCTACTATGTATTAGAGATTGTGCTACATGCAAATAAATTCAAAGGGAAGAAAATAAGAAAATTAACATTTAAAAAAGACCTGGGCCCCAAGTGGTGGCTCACATCTGAAATCCCAGCACTGTGGGAGGCTGAGGCAGGAGGGTCACTTGAGGCCAGGAGTTGGAGACAAGCCTGGGCAACATAGCGAGACCTTATCTCTACAAATAATTTTTAAAAAAATTAGCCCAGCATGGTGGTGCGTGCCTGTGGTCCCAGCTACTTGGGAGGCTGAGGTAGGAGAATTGCTTGAGCCCTGGGGGTTGAGGCTGCAGTGAGAGAGATTGCACAGTCCAGCCTGGGCAACAGAATGAGATCCTATCTCAGAAAGAAAAAGACAAGACCTACCATTTATGTTCCAGACTGTACTAAGTGTTTGATACATGTCATCTTAACAAAGATGCATCAAATAGAGATTTCATAAATAACAAATTATCGCAGTACACTAGAATACATACTATTATCAATAAAGGCATGCAGTCATTGAATTACGTTCATTCACCAGATGTTTCTTGAAAACTTACTATGTACAAGCTCTGTCCCAGGCATTGGGGGATACATCTGTGAATAAGACAAATATAGCCTGTGCCTTCTAGGGCCCAAGTCTAGTGGAGGAAGGCAGACACATAAGCAATTACCATCAGGGCTCCAATCCACACAAGCATTTTTTAAAAAACATGTTCGTAGAGACAGGTTCTCACTATATTGCTCAGGCTTGTCTCAAACTCCTGGCCTCCAGCAATCCTGTCACCCTACCTTTCAATACACTGGGATTACAGGCACGAGCCACTGCGTCTGACCCAAATATACATCCTAAAAAGGAAAACAAAATCTAAAAGCCACTGCCTCTGAATCTGTACTACATTCTTTAGAAGCTCCTCACAGGTGACAAATTTGCATTATCTTATATATAACCCACAGCCCTCTGAGCAAAGCTTGATGAATAAGTGGATAATTAATATAATTTTTCTGTTTTTAAAAACCTTTTTATTTTGGAATAATTTTAGATTTCCTGAAGAGATGGCAAAAAATCCAGACAGTTTCCTTACACCTGTTACCCAGCTTTCTCTAATATTAACATCTCACAGAACAATAATTTTTTTGTTTTTTTAAAACTGAAAATAGAAAGGAAAAAAAATCCCAGATTGGGTGTTGTGATGTAATTCTAGAAAACAATTGATCAAATTAGAACAGACTCCATGAATAAAAAGAAGATATTCCAACCAAAAATTAATGTCAGAAATTTGAAAAGGGAACATCATTTCAGATTCTTCAGCACTAAAAGATCATAAGAAGACATGATGAATAACTTTATGCCTCTATATTTGAAAATTTATGTGGAACAGACAAATTTCTAGAAAAACAGGCTTATCTAAATGGACATAAAACATAATAGAAAATTGTAATCATCCTCTAGCTATTAAAGATATTTCATTGGCCAGGTGTGGTGGCTCATGCCTGTAATCTTGGCACTTTGGGAGGCCAAGGCAGGCAGATCATGAAGTCAGGAGTTCAAGACCAGCCTGGCCAACATGGTAAAACCCCGTCTCTATTAAAAATACAAAAAATTAGCCAGGCATGGTGGCAGGCACCTGAAATCTTACCTGTAAGTACAGATGCGTGGTGGCAG
This sequence comes from Ateles fusciceps, assembly GCA_036589455.1. Taxonomy (NCBI): domain Eukaryota; kingdom Metazoa; phylum Chordata; class Mammalia; order Primates; family Atelidae; genus Ateles; species Ateles fusciceps. The sequence continues at coordinate 2,877,730 of JAZHEH010003223.1, forward strand.
GCACCTGAAATCTTACCTGTAAGTACAGATGCATGGTGGCAGGCACCCGAAATCTTACCTGTAAGTACAGATGCGTGGTGGCAGGCACCTGTACTTGGGAGGCTGAGGCAGGAGAATCGCTTGAACCTGGGAGGCGGAGGTTGCAGTGAGCTGAGACTGCCACTGCACTCCAGTCTGGGCAACAGACCTAGACTCGGTCTCAAAAAAAAAAAAAAAAAAAAGAAAAGGAAAGAAAAGACATTTCATCTATAATTTAAAAGCTTCCCACAAAGAAAACTCCAGTCTCTAATACCTATGAAATCTACCAAACTTTTAAGGAAGAAATAATCCCAACATCACATAATTTCTTCCAAAGACCAGGAAAAAACATCACCAACTGACATGAAAGCAACATAACATTGACATTAACATAGCAGATAAGGTACAAAAATTTCTCTAATTTCTCTAATTTCATTTCATTCAGTTCAAACTGTTATATGGTTTGGCTGTGTCCCAACCCAAATCTCATTTTGAATTGTAGTTCCCATAATCCCCACGTGTCACAGGAGGGACCTGGTGTGAGGTAAGTGAATCATGGGGGCAGTTACCGCCATGCTGTTCTGATCGTGAGTGAGTTCTCACAGGATCTGATGGCTTTTAGAAGGGGCTTTCCCCACATTCACTCTTCACTTCTTGCTGCTGCCATGTGAAGAAGACCTTGTTTGCTTCCCCTTCCACAATGATTGTATGTTTCCTGAGGCTTCCCCAGTTGTGTGGAACTATGAGTCAATGAAACCTCTTTCCTTTATAAATTACTCAGTTTCGAGTTTGTCTTTATTGGCAGCATGAGAATGGATTAATACAAACTGCTTTCATTAATAAAGTTGCATCAATTTGTTGCAGCAATGTTGGGAACATCTAATACCCTTGTAATTATTCTTGAGCTTGCATTAGAATCACCTGGAGGGGTTGGTTGGCTGGCTCCACCTCAGAATTTCCAATTCAGAAGGTCAGGGATGGGGTCCATGAGTTTTACTCCTAACAACATCCCTGGTAATGCTGTTGCCTCTGCACCAGGGACCACATTTGACCATCACTGACCCAGTGGCACATACTATTTGGAATCTTGCTTGCCATAGAAGTAATGTCATCTGGAATGCTTGGACAGGCTCGGCATGTTGGAACAGCTTCTAATTTAATTCTCTAAGGATGTAAAAAAATATATTGGTTAGATTGGCCAAAATTGATATGATTGGCCAACTTTGATATGCTAAAGTAAATGATACGGTCAGCTGTAATACCTGAAAATTTGTTTTCAAGAAATTGATTATCACTGTTTTCTCCTCCAACATATATATGAATTTTAGCAGGATCTCTTTATTTTCCAAAGATTAACAGCATATAAAACAGTATTCCAAAAAAAAGAGTATTACAAATAGCATTGCTTTCAGATTCTTCTAACAATTTTATAATAACTTCATTATATTTTCATTGATATTTGCTACTCTCATACGATGCCTTTACATTTTTCTGGACTAATTTGTATTGGCCAAAGTTACAATTGTCAATTCTCTACATGCTTTTAATTCAGTTTTGTGAGAGAAGATTAACCAACAAGAAGACCCTCTTTAAAATGTTCTTACCACTCATATAAGATATAAACTAAGGGTTGTGCAACTTTCAATTTGACGTTCTCTTGTTGGATTACAAAATCTATATGAGATTGTAACAGCATAATAAGCATTGTTTCCAACATTCCGCAACAGTATAGATTCAAGGAGAAACTCTATTATTGATAAGGTATATTTTTATCTCTTGATATACCATAAAAACTGTGCACACCAAAATACATGCCAGAGAAGAATTTTTTTCAGGAACCATGTGAGCGATTTTTTCTTTTGGCACATAATATGCAACCAAATACAACAATAATAAGGCTTTCTCACTGACAGTCACAACATGAATCATAAAATTTGCCTATCACATTATATATGTTTTCTTTCTTTGGAAATATTTGAGAGACTGACTAATTCAGCATGTCATGCTTCCAAGCGTCTTTTACGTTTTGATGGTTTTAAACTCTCATTTGCAAGAACAGCATTATAATCCATTGGTGTACATATTTTAGTTGGTTTTGCACATTTGATAAGATTTTATATATATATATTGCAATTATCACTTAGGCTGGAGAGTGTGATCTCAGCTCACGGCAACCTCTGCCTCTCAGGTTCAAGCAATTCTTCTGCCTCACCCTCCAGAGTAGCTGGGATTACAGGCGTCTGCCACCACACCCAGCTAATTTTTGTATTTTTAGTAGAGTTGGGGTTTTGCCATGTTGGTCAGGCTGGTCTCAAACTCCTGACCTCAGGTGATCCATCCGCCTTGGCCTCCCAAAGTGCTAGGATCACAGGCGTGAGCAGCATGGGCATGGTGGCTCATGCCTGTAATACCAGAACTTTGGGCGGCTGACATGGGAGGGCTCAAGACCAGGAGTTCAAGACCAGCCTAGTAAACATAGTGAGACCCCCATCTTTAATAAAATAAATAAACAAATAAAGCAAAGTTGCATTTACCCTTTTTTTTTCCCCTCATGGATCACAGGAAACAAGCATTTACCCTTTTTAACAAGATGTAAATGATGTCAAAGTCTGTTGATTAGAGTTGATATTTTCTCCAATATTTCCATTTACTCTTCCCATGTTTTTCACTTTATTATTCTTGTTCTTCATAGATTAAAACAGTCAACTTAAGAGCAATTTGAACTAGTTCAATTAAAATGCTACAATTATTGCACATTCTAATTTTTTTATCTGATTATAAACTTTCTGAAGAACTGTACTGCAAATTCCTAACCAAAATCCATTTGAAAGTCATGGCAATATTGCAATAAATAAATAAATAAACAAATAATTACTCCATTCTTCAATTCACAACTAACTACAAAATATGCTGATATAAAATTAAACAATACACAGCTGGGTGCAGTGGCTCATGCCTATAATCTCAGTACTTTGGGAGACCGAGGCAGGTGGATCATTTGAGGTCAGGAGTTGGAGACCAGCCTGCCCAACAAGGTGAAACCCCACCTCTACTAAAAATACAAAAACAATAGGCAGGCGCCGTGGCTCACGCCTGTAATCCCAGCACTTTGGGAGGCTGAGGCAGGTGTATGATGATGTCAGGAGTTCAAGACCAGCCTGGCCAAGATGGTGAAACCCGTCTCTACTAAAAGTACAAAAATTAGCCAGGCATGGTGGTGGGTGCCTGTAATCTCAGCTACTCAGGAGGTTGAGGTAGAGAACTGCTTGAACCCAGGAGGCAGAGGTTGCAGTGAGCAAAGATCGTGCCACTGCACTCCAGCCTCGGCAATACAGTAACACTTCGTCTCAAAAAAAAAAAAAAAAAAAAAAAAAAAAAATTAGCTGAGTGTGGTGGCGTATGCCTATAATTCCAGCTACTCAGAGGCTGAGGCAGGAGAATCCTTGAACCCGGGAGACAGAGGTTGCAGTGAGCCGATATCGCAACAGTGCCCTCCAGCCTGGGCAACAAGAATGAAACTCTGCCTCAAAATAAATAAATAAATAAACAAACAATACAGTATTCTGTCTTGATGGTCATATTGACAGTCATATGCCAGAAAATCAAATGAGATGACAACGCACCAAATACAACAAACTGCTTTTAGCTAATGTGTACATTTTTCATATCGCCTCTTCTGTCTCTCCCACAATGTAATGCAATTAGCCTTGTTTGATTAGTAACATGCTAATGTCCTTGGTTCTTGTCAAGAATCCATATAAGGCACTCTAATATTTTCAAATCCATTCTATTTCATTATTTAAAAAGTTAGTGGGACACATTAAATTTATTTCTTGACCCACTAAAGGGTCATGAGCAACGTCTCAAAAACACTACTCTAAGGCACTGAACTATTAACTACTGCAAGGAAGTGTGTAAAAAATACAATAAACAGAATAGCTTACCTCTCTGCATGCAGAATGTTTGATAACTTTATTCTTCAAGGCTGGATTTATACCACACTGGGCTTGCAAACTACTGCTGCTTCATGGGCTGGTGGGGGAGTGGTAGGAGATGGGTGGGTGGGGTATATATGTTTTCTTTTTTGAGACAGAATCTCTCTCTGTCACCAGGCTGGAGTGCAGTGGCATGATCTTGGCTCATTGCAACCTCCGACTCCCTGGTTCAAGTGATTCTCCTGCCTCAGTCTCCCGAGTAGCTAGGAAAACAAACTGTTTTCCAAACCAGTCAGTCCCAAGTTTGTTCTTCAAAAAATAATAAAATGAGAAATCTCTGGCAAGACTAATCAAGAGAAAGAGAAAGCATAGATAATCAATATTAAAAAACAGGCCAGGCTCCTCCCTGGCATCACACAGAAGAAAAGAAATAAAAAATAAAAAACAGGCCAGGCATGGTGGCTCACACCTGTACTCCCAGCACTTCGGGTGGCTAAGGCAGGAGGACAATCTGGATGCCAGGAGTTTGACACCATCCTGGGCAACATGGCAAAACCCTGTCTCCACACACAAAAATGTTTTAATTAGCTAGGTGTGATGGTGCACACCTGGACTCCCAGCTACTTGGAAGGCTGAGGCAGGAGGATTGCTTGAGTATGGGAGATCAAGGCTGCAGTGAGTCATGATCATGCCACTGTACTTCAACCTGGGCAACAGAGTGAGACTTTTTCTCAAAAAAAAAGGAACAAAAAAGACCAGACAACTTCATGCCAATGAATTCATAGAAAAGTACAAACTTTCTAAGTTAGGAAAGAGTGGGGTTTAGGAGGGACTTTGTTTCCTCTCTCTGATCTGGCCTGGAATCTGGGTGTTGACTGATGACCAAGTGTATCCCTGGGTGTGTGGTTGAGCTGGCCTTGGCCACAAAGAAGCCTGAATAATGGAGCAGACTGTGGTTCTAAGAGTAGTCATAGCTAATAGTAGCTGTTAGCTAGTAGACGATGTAATTTCCTTCCATTATGCCTCAGCTTTCAGTCAAGTCTTGTTCAAAGTCATAGCAGTTCTCGTCTATGTTATGGGTAACTATGTGTAGGCCTGGGTCTCTATTTGAGGCATAGCAATAGAAGAGAGGGCAGGAGGTATATTCCTGCCTATCAAGGTAGCCACAGAGGTTTGCCATGATAAGGAAGAAAATGATCAGCAGCCGAATTAGCCAAGGTTCACGGGCAAAGATGAGGTTGGCAGACAAAGCCAGACAAATTCCTGGTTAAAAGTTACCTCCTTTCTCACTACTGCGCTTGACTAATTTAAAAAAAAAAAAGTTACCTCCTAAGCTATTTAGAGAAACAGTTGATTCAGGGCTGCGATAGAAACGAGATCAGCTGAGCTTGGAACAACCTGTAATACCAGAAAGCAAGGATGCTATCAAAGACTACTGGGGTTGTGTTAACAGGACTCAGGGCTGACTTGAAGAGAGGCTTCCACTGGCCATAAATCGGACAATTTGAGCTTTGATAAGAAAATAATTTCAGTGAACTGAAAACCATCAAATGAGTTTAAATCCAAGAGTTCACAATACTTGAAAAACAAAACAAAGCAAAACTTCATTGTCACCATTGCAGGATGCTAGGGAAACAATGCATTATTTTGGAAAATAAAAAATAAAAGTTAGGAATCAAATATTTGTCCTGACTTTCCTGAATGAACTCTACCTCAAGGAACCCAAATAGCTGACGAGTGAAGTCTTTCTTTAGAGAAGTAGTCTAGCCTTGGCCAGGCGAAGTGGCTCACACCTGTAATCCCAGCACTTTGGGAGGCTGAGGTGGGTGGATCACCTGAGGTCAGGAGTTCGAGACCAGCCTGACCAAAAATGGTTAAACCCCGTCTCTACTAAAAATGCAAAATTAGCTGGGTGTGGTGGTGCATGCCCGTAATCCCAGCTACTTGGGAGGCTGAGGCAGGAGAATTGCTTGAACCCAGAGGCGGAGGTTGCAGTGAGCCGAGATCAAGCCATTGCACTCCAGCCTGGGCAACAAGACAAAACTTCCATCTCCAAAAAAAAAAAAAAAAAAAAAGAGAGAGAGAAGTAGTCTAGCCTAATTAAAATCTCACTATTTTGAAACCCCTGTTGAAATAATGAATCTAAGCAATGATCAACAAATGGCTATGAGTAACAGACAAGCAGACATCATGTGTCTCTTGACTGAAAGAAACAACAGTGCTTATGAACCATTCTTGGAGGAAAAAAACCAGCCTAGGCAACATAGCAGGACCCCATCTAAACAAAAAATTTAAAAATTACCAGGCATGGTGGTGTGGACCTGTAGTCCCAGCTACTCGGGAGGCTGAGGCAGGGGAATCACTTGAGCCTGGGAGGTGGAGGCTGCAGTGAGCTGGATCATGCCACTGGGTGACAGGGTAAGACCCTGTCTCAAGATAAATAAATACACAAATAAAAACAAAAGTAAAAATCCAAATCTGATGATGCCTCTAGATCTGAATATCAACTTTAAAAAAGTTATATAGTAAATATCTCAGAGATGCAATTAACAAAATCCATAATATGGGAAATCTCTAGAGCATACAACTGTTGTCTTAAGCAAACTGCAATGAAAATAGAGGAGTGGGAAGGGAGGGAGGGAGAGGGAAAGAACTCCTATAAAAGATACTTCAGATATAATCTAATTTCACATATATAAATCAACCCTATGTGGGTCCTGATTCAAACAAACTATAATACAAAGTTATGAAACAAAACATTTTGAACATTAATTGGAGAGGATATCAAGGAATAATTATTGATTTTTATAGGTGTACTTTGGGGATGCATTCTGAAATACTTTTAGGAATAAAATGTTTGGAATCCTAAATAATCTAGTGTGAATGTAAATGAAATAAGGTTGGCCATGAGTGCAACATCTTTGAAGCCAGTTTGTTGGAACTGGGTGATGAGCACACAAGGGATTGCTGTCCTGTTCTCTCCACTTTTATTTAAAATTTTACTTGGCCAGGCATGGTGGCATGCACCTGTGGTCTCAGCTACTTGAGAGGCTGAGGTGGGAGGATCCCTTGAGCCTGGGAGGTGGAGGATTCAGTGAGCTCAGATCACGGCACTTCACTGTAGCCAGGGAGTGAGTGAGACCTTGTCTCCAAATAAATAATAAAATAAAATAGAATAATAAAACCATACAGCCAGGCCAGGCATGGTGGCTCATGCCTCCCAGCACTTGGGGAGGCTGAGGCAGGAGAATTACTTGAGCTCAGGAGTTTGAGACCAGCCTGGGCAATGTGGCAAAACCCCATCTCAACAAAAATTAGAAAAATTAGCCAGGCATGGTGCCATGCTCCTGTTGTCCCAGCTACTTGGGAGGCTAAAGTGGGAGGATCACTTGAGCCCAGGAGGTCAGGGCTTGCAGTGAGCCGTGATTGTGCCACTGCACTCCAGGATGGGCAAGAGGGTGAGACCTTGTCTTAAAAAAAAAAAAAAAAATTATGACCAGGCACAGTGGTTCATGCCTGTAATCCCAGCACTTTCGGAGGCTGAGGTAGGATTGCTTAAGCCCAGGAATTCCAGACCAGCCTGGGAAATGAAGCAAGACCCCATCTCTAATGTTTACAAAAATCAAAAGAAAAATTTAAAGTTATAAGAAAATATAATTTAAAAAAGAAATACAATTTTACATAATAAAAGTTCAAAAGCTCGCCTCCTCAGGGAGGCCTTTTCCATCCACCCTATCTAAAGCAGCTTATCTTTCGCCATTATTTTCTAGCACAGCCCCCTATTTTCTTCATGGAACTGATCACAATGTTATTTTATCTACTTACTAGGTTATTTCTTTCTGCTAGAAATTTAATTTCCACAAGAATAAAAACTGTTTACCTTGTTCGCTGCTGAACCTCTGGAGCTGGGACTGGTACACGAAGGTGCCTGCCCAGAACCATGGCTCTCTCCTGTAATCTCAATTACTCGGGAGGCTGAGGTGGGGGGGATTGCTTGAGCCTAGGAGTTTGAGATCAGCCTAGGCGACATAGGGAGACCCCACCTCTACAAAACATTTTTTAAAAATCAGGCAAGTTGAAGTGGTGTGTGCCTGTGGTCTCAGCTACTCCAGAGGCTGAGATGGGAGGATCATTTGAGCCTGGGAGGTTGAGGTTGCAGTTGAGTCATGATCATGCCACTACAGTCCAACCGCGGTGACAGAGGGAGACCCTGTCTCAAAAGAAAAGAGGTGCTTAATAAATCTTTGTTGCATGGAAGGACAGGTGGATAGATGGGTCAACTAAAGAGCAAGAAGTGGCCAGGTGCAGTGGCTCATGCCTGTAATCCCAGCACTTTGGGAGGCTGAGGCAGGTGGATCACCTGAGGTTGGGGGTTCAAGACCAGCCTGGCCAACATGGTGAAACCCTGTTTCTAAGAAATAAAAATAAAAAATAAAATTTAAATATGAAAAAAAAAAAAAAGAATAAGAAGCACAGGTTAGAGCAAGAACTAACCAAGAAATACGTTTATGGCAACACTTTCCCGAAAGACACCAGAAAAGGAAGGGAGATTCAACTATGGACCCTGGGATCTCCAACTGCATGAGAAAATTAACGAGATTCACAATTGCCCATAGCCACCAATCCTTTCTTTGAATCAAACCTCATGAAATAGCTCAATATATAAAACACGGCAACCAAAACATGATAGCCAAAAGCAGATTTATTATTTAGTTTAAAAAAAATAAAAATAAAAAAATTATCCAGTGGTTACGAGGAGTCTAGGAAAACCTGTCCCAGTAATGCCAACTTGGAGGTGAAGGGCTGACTGGGGCAGCTGAGAAGTGGGACCTTGTGTTTGGCAGGCTTCCTCTCCCTTGCCTGGTCATGGTTTTCAGGTGAGAAGAGTGTTCCTGGCCCTGCTGGGGGTTCCCATGGCCCCGAACTCACAGTCTTCTTCTGAAATTTTGACCTGTTCCGTTTGAGAGAGTAGAATTCCCTCATCAAGTCCTCCACCTCCCACTGCTCTTCCTTCAGCCTCCGGCAGCAGTGCAGGGCAGCAGGGTCGATGGGGTGAGCTTCTGTGTTGAAGATGTACCCCCCAGCCCCCAGGATGCACTCCCCATAGGGGGTGATCACCGCGTCGAAGGTAGAGCCATTATTGTGGATGAAGTTGGTTGGGTCAACAGAAGGTAGAGGTATTTCACAGTCTCGGCCAGGAAGAATGACTCCATGCGGTTGTCTAGCTTGTGGTCTCGCAGATCTTTGATCTGACACATGAGAGAAGGAAGCAAGTTGGAACACCATCACCATTTGGTAGTAAGGGGCAGGCAATCCCTTAAGAGTTCCTGTTCTACCACTAAGCAGCTGAGGGCCTGTGAGCAAATCACTGAAACTTTCAGGACTTCACTCTTTCCCAAGCCACCATCATCTCTCACCTGGATTATCTCATCGGCTTCCCAGGAGGCTCCCAGCTTCCATCCTTAGCCTTACAGTTTATTTATTTATTTACTTACTTACTTATTTACTATTTTAAAAAATAGAGATGGAGTTTCACCATGTTGCCCAGGCTGGTCTGGATTATCACATCAGTTTCCAAATAGGCTTCCAGTTTTCATCCTTAGCCCTACAGTGTATTTATTTTTGTACTATTTTAAAAAATAGAGATGGGGTCTCACCATGTTGCCCAGGCTGGTCTCGAAATCCCAGGGTCAAGCAATTCCTCCTGCCTTGGCCTCCCAAAGTGCCAGGATGACAGGCGTGTGACAGGCGTGAGACACATACCCAGCCCCTACAGTATATTTATAGCGTAAATCTTCCTGTCAATTCTCCACTCAACACTTTCTGTGAACCCTCCATTTCATGCAGGATAAAAATGGAAGTCATGACCTGGTCCCTGCTCCCTCCCTCCCTGCCCTCACTTCTTACCTCCGTAAGAGCTCCAGCTGCTGCCTTTCTGTCCTGAGTTAGCACACACTCCTGCCTCGGGCTCTTTGCATCTGTGGTTCTTGCAGCCTGGAGTACTCTGCCTCCAGTTTTCCTCACAGCTTGCTCCCTCCCTTCCTTCAAGTCTCTGCTCAAAGGCTTCCTCACCAGAAAGGTCTCCAATAACCTTCCTCTATGACAGGACAATCTAATCTCCTATCCCGTTTATCCCACCTTTTTGTGACTATAAACATAGAGCTAATTGTCCCTTTGAATGATGGCATAGTATTCCATTGTGAAAATGTATCACCGTTTACTTAGCTACCTCCCTGGAAGGGCATTCAGGTGATTCCCAAGTTTTTGTAAGCAACTAATAAGGAGTCTTTTTTTCCCTCCATTCAGACCCAAAGTATCGACACTTACTAACTAGGTCAACTGCTGTTGATGAAAACTATTGACATTGTTTTAGTAAGGAGTCTTATTTAGAGAATTTCAACTGAGTTTTCAGGCATGGATGACTAAGATTACTTGCTATAAACATTTATTTTAGCTTCTCAGAATTAGTAATGCTTTTAAACAAAACATTCTCAGTGGACTTTATCTTACATTTAAAAATAGGACTCAAATATGGTCTTGATATATCAAGACTATTATTTTCTTGCCCTGTTTGACAAAGGTCAGATGCCTGTTCCCATCACCATGGAAGACCTCCAAAGGGCTTCATATTCGTGGAAATGAGCCCAGCATTCCTAGGAAAACCCCAGTAGGCTTATCATTTTGGTTTTTCCCACAATATAGCATATTAGAAACCAAATCATATCAGGGTGTTATTTTTCCCCCTCCCACATGCAGGTCTTCTCTCTTCCCCTACACCTATCTATATTTTACTTATAGAATACAATCACATTACAAAATTTGCAAAGTTTTTTTTTTTTATTCTAATTCAAACATACTCCAAGAGCAAAATAAGTTTTTTGTTGTAGTTTTGAATTCCATACCCCAACCCCAACTCTGTAGGCTTTCCGGGGAATTTTCTTCCAGACCATTTTCTTCTACACCCGTCATGGTTATTTATATCTTGCCTGCTTGGGTCCTATATGGATGTGAGATGACTCTCACCTTTGACCTTTCAATCTATTCTCCACAGAGCAGCCAGAGCGATCTTTCTAAAATACAAATCAGATCATGTCACTATTCTGCTGTAAATCCTACCAAGGCTTCACATTCCAAGGAGAAAAAAACCCAAACTCTTTCCTGTGGCTTACACAAAGCCCTGTGTGATCTAGCCCCCGCCTACCTCTGGGACCTTATCTCTTCCCACTTTTCTCCTTGCTTACTCCACTCCAGCCACACTGGCCTTCTGTCTACCAGATACACATTCATGGTTTTTTTCTCACTAAAATGTAAGCTCCGTGAAAGCAGGGTCACCACTATAACCCTTGGGCTAGTAGAGTGCCTGGCATGTGAAAGACATTCAATAAATATCTGCAAGACTAAGTAGGACTGCTTTGTTAAGGAGTCCCAAGTCTGAATATAGGGCTATGGGACTCTGGATTTCCCTAACAAAACTTTTTACGAAGCTCACCTTTTCAAAGTCACCAATTCAAACAGATCAAGGATCTCTGATGTGGGAGGAATGGCAAGGGCCTGGGTCAAGATCCTGAGGAATTAATCTTAGCTCTACCTCTACTAGCTGTGAGATCTTTAGCAAGGCACTTAGCTTCTCTGTTCTTTGGTCTCCCCATCTGTAACATATAGGCATGACGTCTATCTCCAAGGTCCCTTCTAGTGCTGATACATCGGAACTCCCAAAGCTCTACTCTTCAAGAGGCTTTTTAGCAGCAATGGGGAGACTCTTCCCAGTTCTTGGGGCCATGAAAACACTTACTGTTGCAAATCCACACTCCACCTTGCTGATTTTCTCAATGGATTCCACAGCATCTCTTCCAAGTTCTAGGAGGGTGGGATCCCCCGTGGCACGGTAGAGGTACATTGCGCTTTCAATGAGTTCTGCAAAGTCCAAAGCAGACCCTCCTCACTCAGTGGCTGCACAGGGATAGCCTGGGGCCTCTTAGGGCAGTGAGGGACTACTCTCCTCCACAGCTTGTCCATAAGGCCCCAACTAGTAGGAACACAGGATACCTCATCCAACGCTGAATTTCAGAGCCAGTATACCCAAAGCTTGAAGCTCAGCAGAGATCAGCATTCAGGCTGACCAGTGATTCCCACCCCAAGGGAAAGAAAGGTAGCCAAGATCTGAGGTAGAGAAGGTGGCAGAGGTTGTTGCCCATTTCCCAGTATCTGTTCCCTGCTTCCTCCTTAGCAGCAGAATTCCTAACTTCAGCTAAACACAGGCTGCCTGGCTGCCAACACTAACAATTATTCTAACAGCTAGGTGGGATTAAGGACACCATGGTGAGCCATATAGGCTCAGAACGTGAGAGAGAAAAAAATTTCTATCCTAATTAAGCTACCATTTTTTTTCTGTCATTCAGAGTCTAAACTAATTCTAAAACTCAAAAGAAGAGTAACAGCCTGGCATCATAAGGCTCTTTCTGAGATAGGATAGGCCAAAAGATAAAGGCTAAGATAACCAAGAGCAGGCCAGGCATGGTGGTTCATGCCTGTAATCGCAGCGCTTTGGGAGGGCAAGGGGAGAGGATCGTTTGAGCCCAGGAGTTTGAGGCCAGCCTGGGCAACATAGCGAGATCTTGTCTCTACAAAAAATAAAAATAATTAGCTGGGTGTGGCATGCATCTGTAGTCCTAGCTACTCAGGAGGCTGAGGTAGGAGGATTACTTGAGCCCAGGAGTTTGAGGCTGCACTGAGGTGTGAGCAAGCCGCTGCAGCACTTCAGCCTGGCTGACAGAGTGAGACCTTATCTCAAAGCAAACAAATGAACGAACAACAACAAACATCAAAACATCAATCTAACAAAGATGTAGTCATCAGTTCACTGTGCCCAGAAGAAAATGATGTTTTGTCCTGCCCAACTCTATGCCTCAACTGGAACTTGATGTTAAGACATGAGCTCTATCTTAAGATGAGTATTAGCCAACAGGAGTGAGTCCAGATGAGAATATTTATTCTAGAGAAAAGAAAATCCAGGAAAATGTGTTTATTGCTTTGAAATACCTGAAGAACTGTTGTAGAGTTGACTTCAAGGGTGACTTCAGCTCAATATGCTTTCTACTTTAGCCACCTTTTCTAAAAGAGAAGAACCCCTGTCCCCTTTCTACACCGTCACCTCCCCCAGTCTTCTGTCCTGCTTCCCCCTGGGCGTGATCAGTGCTTCTCTCTCTTTTGGTTTATTGCTACAAACTCTAGTTCTTATTTTAATTAATTGATTAATTAATTATTTCTGTGACAGAATCTCGCTCTGTCACCCAGGCTGGAGTGCTGTGGCGCAATCTCCACTCACTGCAACCTCTACCTCCCACGTTTAAGCAATTCTCATGCCTCAATCTCGCAAGTAGCTGGGATTATAATCCTGGCTAATTTTTGTATTTTTAGTGGAGACAGGGTTTCGTCATATTGGCCAGGCTTGTCTCAAACTCCTGACCTCAAGTGATCCGCCTGCCTTGGCCTCCTAAAGTGCTGAAATTATAGGCGTGAGTCACTGTACCCAGCCTCTAGTTCTCATTTTAGAGAAAAGGTCCCTGCCTATCTCCCCAGTTCTCTCTTACTTCCTCCTCTTCTCCCCTTACAGATCTCTAGACGATTGCTAATCTAATTGCTCATATTCTAAGGCACAGACTAGGGCACACTCACTGCTAGATGAACACATTCTGTGTGTTCAAAGGCAGAAAAGATAGTGCTCTCATGGGAGGCCTCCTCTTCTTTTTGTTTTTTTGAGATGGAGTCTCACTCTGTCACCCAGGCTGGAGTGCAGTGGCACGATCTTGGCTCACTGCAACCTCCACCTCCCGGATTCAAGCAATTCTCCTGTCTCAGCCTCCCGAGTAGCTAGGACTACAGGTGCCCATGACCGTGCCCGGCTAATTTTTGTATTTTTAGTAGAGATGGGGTTTCGCCACATTGTCAGGCTGGTCTTGAACTCCTGACCTCAGTTGATTCACCTGCCTTGACCTCCCAAAGTGCTGGGATTACAGACATGAGCCACTGCACCCAGCCTTCTTCTGCTTCTAGCAGCTGCTGGGGCCAGAGCCCCGTGCCCAGCCATGGTGCTTCTCTCCTCATGCATGGGCCTCCTAGCATGTTAGTTACTGCTTCACTTTCCTGTGCATCTGACCAACTCTGTAGATCAGTGGTCCCCAACCTTTTTGGCACCAGGGATCAGTTTCACGGAAGACAATTTTTCCATGAACTGAGGTTGTAGGGGATGGTTCTGGGATAATTCAAGTGCATTACATTTATTGTGCACTTTATATTATTATTACATTGTAATATACAATGAAATAATTATACAATCCACCATAATGTAGAATCATTGAGAGCCCTGAGCTTGTTTTCCTGCAACTAGACAGCCCCATGTAGGGGTGATGGAGATATGGGAGATACCGAGAGATCGTCAGGCATTAGCTTCTGATAAGGAGCATGTAACCTAGATGTCTCACATGTGCAGTTCACAATACAGTTCTTGCTCCTATGAGCATCTAATGCGGCGGTTGATCTGACAGGAGGTGGAGCTCAGGCAGCAACTCGAGCGATGAGGAGCGGCTATAAATACAGATGAAGCTCACTCACTCGCAGGCTGCTCACCTCCTGCTGTGTGACCTGGTTTCTTTTTTTCTTTGTTTTTTGAGATGGAGTCTCACCCTGTCACCCAGGCTGGAGTGCAGTGGTGCGATTTCGGCTCACTGCAACCTTCACTTCCCGGGTTCAAGTGATCCTCCTGCCTCAGCCTCCTGAGTAGCTGGGTTTACAGGGTGTGCCACCACGCCCTGTTAATTTTTGTATTGTTAGTAGAGATGGGGTTTCACTATGTTGGTCAGGTTGGTCTCGAACTCCTGACCTTGTGATCCACCTGCCTCAGCCTCCCAAAGCACTGGGATTACAGCCGTGAGCCACTGCACCTGGCATGACCTGGTTTCTAACAGGCCACAGACTGGTACTGGTCCATGGCCTGGGGGTTGGGGGATCCCTGCTCTAAAGGAAGGTGTCAGCCTGAAGTTTAGATTTGGAATTAGAAGTGAAATCCTACAGAGGCCTTTAGGCCAGGCTCTGTGCTCCAACACTGCTGATCAGAAACATGTATGAGAGTATAAGGCTCTGGCCAATCCAGTGAAAGAGTAGTCCTTATCTCCTATTTGTCATTGTTTTGGGGTAGAAAGGATGACTCCTGGATTCTTGACAGTGGTGCCTTATTTTATTTATTTATTTATTTATAAAGGCCAGGCTCCTTGGGTTAAGTTTATACGCCTCTATGACACATGCAGATGACCTGTCCCTTCCTGACTTTTCCTTTTTTTCTTTTCTTTTTTTTTTTTTGAGATAGAATCTCCCTCTGTCGCCCAGGCTGGCGTGCAGTGGTGCAATCTTGGCTCACTGCAAGCTCCATCTTCCAGGTTCAAGCAATTCTCCTGTCTTGGCCTCCCAAGTACCTGGGACTACAGGCATCTGCCACCATGCCTGACTAATTTTTTATTTTTAGTAGAGACAGGGTTTAATCATATTGGTCAGGAGTCTTCAACTCCTGACCTCAGGTGATCCACCCACCTCGGCCTCTCAAAGTGCTGGGATTACAGGTGTGAGCCACCATGCCCGGCCTGAGTTTCTTGTTTTAAAAACATGCCATGAGAACAAATGCATGGGAAACACCGAGAACAGTGGCCTCTAAGGAGAGAAAAGTGACTAATTTGCTCTTTACTCCCTCTCCTGGTCCCCTCCACACCTCCTACAATAATCACTTGAGTTAGAAGAGGAAGGAAATGGGGTAGAGGAAGGCAGGATAAGCAGAAGCCACTAGGAAGGCCTGTCCCATGGCTAAAAGGGAATTCAGGTGGGGAGAGTGAGAAATGTATAAAAAAATGGGCTCATGGCCTGTTTTAGGGTGAGGGGACGACTACGTGTGCTGACTAAGCTTCCTTCCTCTGTCCCCCTTTTTCTTCCCCCTCCTCACAATTTTCAGCTTCCCTAAAGTGAATCAGAGGGCATTGGGGCTAGAAAGGAACATAAGACAGTGTTTCATGTATAGTCCTTTGCTTGATTCTGAGTTGTAAATGGGGAGGTGGAAGTGACTAGGTAATTCCTAAGGCCTGTCCAAAGTTCTAACATTCCATACACGTAAGCATAATTTATCTGAGCCATGGCCTTAGGAAGTTTGCCTATGTTTCTGGAATCCTGATGGCAGGAGATCAAAAGCAGTCAACCCTGGCCTTTTCCTTCTCACTAATTTCCTGATTTGAAAGAGCATATGATTTAGTTAGGAGTCCTAGGTTCCAGGCCTAGCTCCTGCACTTAAGAGCCAGAGGCAAGCCATTTCATCCCACTAGGCCTCAGTTTCCATATCTGAAAACACAGGGATAATTAACTCCTAGTAAGAAAACCACCCAGAGCCACTGGAAGGAACAGAGACGGGAAAAAAAAAAAATGAACTTGTGAGCAGTTGTGAAGCATGGAGCCTTGTAGAGAGGGTTTGGGGTTTCAGGAACCAGAGCCTGCAGGCAGATGACGAGAGCCAGAAATGCTGCTCACCTGGCCGAAGCGGGTAGCCCTCTCGCTTCTCCACTGTGTATCCCTGAGGAATGTTGTAGAATTCCGGGAGCCCCCCCAAACTGCTTCCATACGGTGTAGTAGTTAAGGAAAGTCCTCATGGCATTGTCAATGTCTCCAATGAGGCTCTGTGGGAAAAAGTGGCTGTCAGGCAGGTAGACATCAGGCATAAAATCCCACAGACAGGCTGGGCATGGTGGCTCATGCCTGTAATCCCAGCACTTTGGGAGGCCAACGCGGGCGGATCACCTGAGGTCAGGAGTTTGAGACCAGCCTGACCAACATGGAGAAACCCCGTCTCTACTAAAAATACAAAAACTAGCCGGGTGTGGTGGCGCATGTCTGTAATCCCAGCTACTCAGGAGGCTGAGGCAGAAGAATTGCCTGAACCCAAGAGGCAGAGGTTGCGGTAAGCTGAGATCACATCGCTGCATTCCAGCCTGGGCAACAAGAGTGAAACTCTGTCTAAAAAAAATAAAACCCACAGACAAAACCCCACAGACAATCTCAAGAAGACAAGGTAAAATCTGTGGGGCCAAAAAGGCCTTGAATTAATCTCTGAGTCTGCCAGTTACTCAGTGTGGTGCTGAGCCAGGCACTGGACTTCGCTGAGCCTCATCTATGAGACGTAAAATACAGCACCCATCTCATACATTGTTGGAAGGAACACAGATTGTATATTAAGTCCCTAAATCTTCAGAGTAAATGTCAGCTACTAACAGTTTTAGAATTCAGCCAGCCAGTTCAAAATTCTAAGAATAGGGAAAAGTTTGTCCTAAGCCTCATTCCCACACCACACCCCCAACAGATAACCATTTTTGTTTTTGTTTTTGAGACAGGGTCTGGCTCTGTCACCCAGGCTGGAGTGCAATGGCACAGTTATGGTTCACTGCAGCCTTGACCTCCTAGGCTCAAGAGATCCTCCCACCTCAGCCTCCCATGTAGCTGGGACCACAGGTACACTCCACAACTCCTGGCTAATTTTTTAATTTTCTGTAGAGATAGGGGGCCTCATTTTGTTGCCCGGCTAGCCTCAAACTCCTGGGCTCAAGTGATCTTCCTACCTCAGCCTCTCAATGTGCTGGGATTACAAGCATGACCCATTATGCCCAGCCTCAGATAACCATTACTGGTGTCTTGTATAATTTTCCAGAGTTTCTTTATGCATGAGTATATGTTATTTTCCCAACACTAAAAAATAGCCTTTGGTTTCTTATTAATAGGGATATTAATTATCCCCATATTTTCAGATTCAGAAATTTGGCTTTCAGATATTTTTATTTGACTTGGTTCCAGCAACTAATGTGGCAATAAATAATTCTGTATATATGTCACATCAAACAGATGTACAGTGCTGTATGTAAGGTACATTTTCAGAATTAGGATCACTGGGTCAAAGTATATATGCATTCATAATTTTACCAGCTACTGCTAAGTAGCCATTACTATTAATGTAATCTAACAAGGAAGCAGCTGACCTCCACATCTTCATTGGCTGTCTCATGGACAGAACAAACTTGGCATCTCCTAAACAAATTTCTTGGTTCCCCTACTTTCCCACAAAGTTATCTTCCTACTCTGGCCTTTTTCCCTTCTTGGTAAATGACATAATGTCTAGCTGGTTATTCTGGACAGAAACCTGGTGGTCATTTTGTTTTTTTGTTTGAGGCAGGGTCTCACTCTGCCGCCCAGGCTGCAGTGGCGTGATCACGGTTCACTGCAGCCTTGATCTCCTGGGCTCAAGCAATCCTTCCACCGCAGTCTCTCCTGTAGCTGGGACTACAGGCATGTGCCACCACACTCAGCTAATTTTTGATTTTTTGTAGAGATGAGGTCTTGCTATGTTGCCCAGGTGGGGCTGCTTTTTCTTAAAACTTTTAAAAACCCAGATTAGAAGAACATTTTGGAATGCACTGTTTTGGAATGCCAAAGGGAGTAGATTAGATGAGCTCTAAGATCCTTCCGGCTGCAACTCTATCAGACCATGTAATGGGAAAATGACGAGATGGCAGAGCGGCATGAGCTGCTTCCCCACCCTTCCTGAGGCCCACTGTCAAGCTCTGGACAGAAATGCCCAGTGGAGAAATAGCTGTTGCCAATGGCTGTTCCTGCCCAGACTGGAAATGTACTGTGAACTTTTATTTTCAGGACTACAACATTCCATGGCAAACTGGAAGCTCAGTTCCTGACACTCCATTCGGCAGAACTCTAAACCTATCTCATTCACTCTAGGGCTCTCTTCATCCTCAACCTGTCCCTCCAAAAAGAGTACTCAAGCAACTCACAAAGTATCTTATTTGACTTATACATCAAAATGAGCTTGCTTTGCCAGACCCATAGAAAAGTGATCACATTCTTTGATCATTCCTACCTGAAGACCAGGCCAGTAGGCCTCCAAGGACTGGAAGACTGGCATGGACACAGTCCCCTTGTACATCTGCACCCAGAGGTACCAGTCATCGAAGCGGGTGTAGTTCCGGATGGCTTTGTTATATTCTGCAGTGGGGGAGATGAGATCATGGACATATGAGTGATTAGGAAGAGGCCTGGATAGCAGAAGTGAAACACTTTTGAAAGAGCACCAGGATGCAACGAGGCAAGCTGACTAGAAAGGAGCATGGATTCTGGAGTCAAACTTCCAGGCTCAAATTCCTGGATTTCCAGCTCTACCACTTGCTAGTCGTGACCTGGGGCAGGTTTTTCCCTTTTAAGTCTCAGCCTTATTATTTATAAAATGGGGAAAGTAATTGATATGGTTTGGCTGTGTCTCCACCTACATCTCATCTTGAATTGTGGCTCCCATAATTTCCATGTGTTGTGGAAGGGACCTGGTGGGAGATAACTGAATCATGGTGGTGGTCTCCCCCATACTATTCTCGTGGTAGTGAATAAGTCTCACGAGATCTGATGGTTTTATCAGGGGAAACCCCTTTCACTTGGCTCTCATTCTCTCTTGCCTGCCACCACATAAGATGTGCCTTTTGCCTTCCGCCATGATTGTGAGGCCTCCCCAGTCATGTGGAACTGTGAGTCCATTAAACTTCTTTTTCTTTATAAATTACCCAGTCTCGACTATGTCTTTATGAGCAGCATGAAAATGGACTAACACAGTAATGTTATGTAGCTGTGGGACTTTTCAGTCATTTATTTATACAACAAACATTTGCTGAGCACCTCCTAGGTACCAAGCACCTATGTGGTTGTAAACAAGGCAAAGTCCAGCCCTCAGAGAACTTACATTCTAGTGGGAACTTGAATTTATCCCTCATATCTCTCCCCTAGACTGTAAATCCATGGGGCCTCGGACTTTGTTTTGTTCCTTGCAGAATCCCCTATACTAGTATGAGCAATAAATATTTTCTGAATGAACAAAGTACCAAATATACATGCAAATAAATAAGATAATAAGAGTTGTAAGGATGATATGAAGCAGTCCACGTTCAGAGCTTGGCGCAACGCTTGCCATATCCATGGTATTCAAGAAATATTTGTTGAATAAATGCGTACAGTAGTCTCCCCTTATTTGAGGGGAATACTTTCCAAGGCCCTCAGTGGATGTCTGAAACCATGGATAATACTAAATAAACTCTATATACAGTCATGTGCCACATAACAACATACCAGTCAACACTAAACTGTACAGATGGTGGGTGTGATTATAACAGAGCTGTAAGATTATAATAGAGCTGAAAAATTCCCACAGCCTAAAGGTATCACAGCTGTTGTACTTTTATAATGCAATGCATTATTCATGTTTGTGGTGATGCTGGTGTAAACAAATCTACTGTGCTGCCAGTCATAAAAGTACAACATATACAATTATATACAGTACATATTTGATAATAAACAACTATTTATTGGTTTATGTATTTACTATACTATACTTTCATCATTACCGAGTACTCCTTCCACCTATATAAAAAAGGTCAACTGTGAACAGCTTCAGGCAGGTCCATTGAGGAATTCCAGAAGGCATTGTTATCGTAGGAGATGACAGCTCTCTGAGTGTTACTTCCCCTGAAGACCTTACTAGTAGGACTACATGGGGGAGTGGAAGACAGTGATATTGATTATCTTGACCCTGTATAGGCCTAGGCTAATGCATGTTTGTATCTTAAAAAGTTTAAAAGTTAAAAACAAAATAAAAATCTAAAAATAGAAAAATAGCTCAGCAAATAAGGATGTTAAAAAATATTTTTGTATAGTTGTACAATGTGTTTTTTTCTGAGACAGAGTCTCGCTCTGTCTCCAGGCTGGAGTGCAGTGGCGTGATCTTGGTTCACTGCAACCTCCACCTCCTAGTTCAAACAATTCTCCTGCCTCAGCCTCCCGAGTAGCTGGGACTACAGGCACGTGCCACCACGCCCAGCTAATTTTTAGTAGATACAGGGTTTCACCATGTTGGCCAGGATGGTCTCGATCTCCTGACCTTGTGATATGCCCATCTCGGCCTCCCAAAGTGCTGAGATTACAGGCATGAGCCACCACGCCCAGCCATAATGTGTTTTAAGCTAAGAGTTATTACAAATGAGTCAAAAGTGTTTAAAAATTTTAAAGTTTATAAAGTAAAAAAGTTACAGTAAGCTAACGTTAATTTATTATCGGAGGCCAGGCATGTTGGCTCACGCCTGTAATCCCAGCATTTTGGGAGGAAAAGGTGGGTGGAGATCACCTGAGGTCAGGAGTTCGTGACCAACCTGGCCAACATGGTGAAACCCCCTCCCTACACTAAAAATACAAAAATTAGCCAGGCGTGGTGGTGTGTGCCTGTAATCCCAGTTACTCAGAGGCTGAGGCAGGAGAATTGCTTGAACCTGGGAGGCAGAGGTTGCAGTAAGCCAAGATCATACCACTGCGCTCCAGCCTGGGCAACAGAGAGAGACTCCATTAAAAAAAAAAAAAAAAATTATTACTGGAGGAAGAAAAAAAATTTTAAATAAATTTAGTGTAGCCTACGTGTATAGTATTTATAAAGTTTACAGCAGTGTAATGTCCTAGGCCTTGACATTTACTCACCATCACTGACTCACCCAGAGCAACTTCCTCTCCTGTAAACTTCATTCACAGTAGGCGGACCACTTTTTCTCTTTTATACTGTATTTGTACTGTACTTTTTCTATGTTTAGATACATAAATACTTACCATTCTATTACAATTATCTACAGTATTCAGTAGAGTAACATGCTGTATAGGTTTGTAGCCTAGTAGCAACAGGCTACACCATATAGTCTAGGTGTGTAGTCGGTTCTACCATCTAGGTTTGCTTAAGTACACCCTATGATGTTTGCATAATGATGAAATCACCTAATGATGCAATTCTCAGAATGTATCTCTGTCACTAAGCAACTCGTGACTAACTGTTTTCCTATACATACAAATCTATGAGAAAGTTTAATTCATTAATGTTTAAAAAAAATTTTATTTTTGAGACAGGGTCTTACTCTGTCACCCAGGCTGAAGTGCAGTGGTATGATTATGGCTCACTGCACCCTCGACCTCCCAGGCTTAAGCACTCCTCCACCTCAGTCAGCCTTCCAAGTAGCTGGGACCGCAGGCACGCACCACCATGCCCAGTTAATTTGTTTTAATTTTGTAGAGACGAGGTCTCACCATGTTGCCCAGGCTGATCTCAAACTTCTGGGGTCAAGCAATTGTCTTGCCGCAGCCTACCAAAGCGCTGGGATTACAGGCGTGAGCCACTGTGCCCAGCCGAAAAAATTTAATTTATAAAGTAGGCGTGGGAAGAGATGATGAACAATAACTAATAATAAAACAGAACAATTATAACAATACATGGTATAGAAGTTACATGAATCTGTCCTTTTGGTAAGAGACAGAAAAGAAATTATGTGAATTTGGTTTCTCAAAATAACTTTTTTTTTTTTTTAAGAGATGGGGGTCTTGTTATATCCCCAGGCTGGTCTCAAACTCCTGGCCTCAAGCAATCCTCCCTTCCAAAGCAATGGGATGACAGGCGTGAGCCACTGCACCCAGCCTCAAAATATTTTATCTAACTGTTCTAACCTATTTTCAGACTGCAGTTGACCATGGAAATCAAAATCGGGGGATAACAGGAGACTACCATAGCTATAATAATCATAGGTGCTCAATAATTCCTCAATATTGCTAGTGTCTAAGGGCCTAGAGGGTAAGATGTATTTATTCAACAGGCATTAATCTATTACCTACCACATGTAAAGCACTGTGGGAAACATAAGATGAATAAGGCATAGATTCTACATTCAATTGGTAGAGCTGTAACTCTGTTTTTTTTTTTTTTTTTTTTTTTGAGACGGAGTCTTGCTCTGTCACCCAGGCTGGAGTGCAATGGCTTGATCTCTGCTCACTGCAACCTCCACCTCCTGGATTCAAGTGATTCTCCTGCCTCAGCCTCCCGAGTAGCTCGGATTACAGGTGCACACTACCATGCCCAGCTAATTTTTTGTATTTTTAGTAGAGACAGGGTTTCACCATGTTGGCCAGGCTAGTCTTGAACTCCTGATGCCGTGATCCACTCACCTTGGCCTCTCAAAGTGCTAGGATTACAGGCATGAGCCACCGCACCCATAGTGCAGCCAAGTTGTAACTATTGATGAGAGCTGACTACAAAAAGATGTTGAAGGTCCTAAATTCTGAAGAAGGATCAAGCTACTTTCTAGGCAAGGTGACATTTAAGCTAGGCTCTGAAGGGTGAAAAGTGTTTGGCCACAGGAAGACAGGAGAAAACACATTCTAGGCAAAGAAGACACCATGTGCATGGCCAGGAGGTAAGAAATCCAGGGCCACACACAGAGAATGCCGCATGCTTCAGTTGGCTCTTGCAAGAAGGCATGAAGTGGTGTAGTGGGCATGAAGTGGGCAGCATAAGTTCACAGTGGCTCTGAATGCAGACTTGGGTATTCAGAACTGATTCTGCAGGCCCTCAGGCTGGGCATGGTGGCTCACACCTGTAATTCCAGCACTTTGGGAGGCTGAGGCGGGCAGATCACCTGAGGTCAAGAGTTTGAGACCAGCCTGGCCAACATGATGAAACCCCATTTCAACTAAAAATACAAAAATTAGCTGGGTATGGTGGTGTGCGCCTGTAGTCCCAGCTACTCGGGAGACTGAGGCACAAGAATCGCTTGAACCCAGGAGGCAAAGGTTGCGGTGAGCCAAGATTGTGCCACTACAATCCAGCCTGGGAGACAGAGCAAGACTCTGTCTCAAAAAAAAAAAAAAAAGAAAGTTTATAAACAAACCACATATCAACAAGAAAAATCAGGGGGAAAAGTTCCCTTACCCCACCCTTTTTACCTAGGAACATGGCCATGAGCTTCTCATCCTGAAGCAGGATGGCTCCTTTCACCAAGTACTCAAAGTAGGAGTCCACACCAGCCCCGATGCCAGCGTCCTGGGCCACCCACTTGCCAGTGAGCACATCAATGTGGTTGCCGACCTGAGAGAGCAAGAAAGACACATGTTCTCAAGTGGGAGGCCGATGGCCAAAGAAGGATCTACTTACCCCCAACCCTGACTGTGCAGGGAGATGCAAGGCAGGCACCCCAGTGCTTCTTGGGAGACATGCGGACCATGAGAGGGAAGGGCAAGGCTGGATCATGGCCAGCCTTTCTGTACATCTGTATAGTAGAGATGCATCTCATGCACATTTATCAGGACTTAATTATACACACTGAGCAAAAAATGAAAAAGAAAAATGATTCGGAGTGTTTATGTCCTGCCTGGAGTGAGTGTGAGATGGAAGATGAGAATTTGCTGTTCCCACAATCTGTCTCTGATTTTCTCAGCACTAAGCATGTGATTCCTGTATCTGAAGACACAGACATGCTTTACGTATTCCGATAAATTAACTCAAGAAGAATATCCACCAAGAAGACAGAGTGGTTCTAAGGAGAGAAACTGAATAGCTGGCGACAGGGACAAAAGGGGACTTCACCAACGTCACTGAGTACCTTTTGTTATATCCTTTGACCTTTTTTTAATTGTTCAGTCTGTAGAGACTGTCAAAAATCGCCAATGCTGGCCAGGCACCTTGGGTCACAACTGTAATTCCAGCACTTTGGGAGACTGAGGCAGGTGGATCACTTGAGGTCAGGAGTTCAAGACCAGCTTAGCCAGCATGACCTCAAGTGACCTCAAGAAACCCTGTCCCTACTAAAAACACAAAAATTAGCCAGGCATGATGGTGTGCGCCTATAGTCCCAGCTACTTAGGAGGCAGAGAATCACTTGAACCCAGGAGGTGAAGGTTGTAGTGAGCGGATATTGTGCCACTGCACTCCAGCCTGGGCGACAGAGCAAGACCCTGTCTCAAAAAAAAATAAAGATATGCATTTTTCATATAGCTTAGACCCTCATGGAAGCTAGTAACTTAATCTGGTACTCAAAGAAATAGCTAACTGTCCTGCGTGAGTTTAGGATCCCCCAGGAGCATACCCTCAGCAAGGAAGACAGAAAGTAGTTGATTTGAAAGGTGAGTCCCTGTAAACACCAGTAGAGGAGAGGCAAGGGAGGCAGCATTGAAGGGGCATGCCAAGAGGCAGGTTTCCACCGTGGGAACCGGAGTTCAATCCTGCTGGGGAGCTTAGGAATTCAGTGTAGAGCTCGAGCCTTGGAGTGATCCCACCCAAGGGGCAGGGAGCTGGAATGTTTATCACCAACTCCCAACGGTATCGGTTACTGGCTTGAGAGCTACCCATGGGTAGCATTAAATCTGGGCCTCTTTGCCTGTGGGTCTCCTCTGGTGCCCGGAGCCACTCTGACTGTCAGCCAAAGAGATTTATTACAGGTCTCCTCCAGGGGGTTGGGCACCTGCTTAAGGGATTTTCAAGGGGTCCTCACACAAGCTTCACTTTTCAAGCTGAATTAGCACTAAACTCTGCATAAAACGTGGCTAGACCTGAATGCAGTCTTCCTAAGCCAGTAAAATTGGTATTACTAACATTACTGCTGAAGTAATGGAGGACCAGAGAGGTTAAGTGACTTGCTCAGTGACTTGCTACACAGTTTCGATGTAGCAAGGCTGGGGCTGGAATCCAGTTCTGAGTAAATCCATTGCTACGTCCTGGATGGCTCTGGCTCAATTACTGTTAATCTCATTGGATTATCCCATTTAGAAGCTGAAACTGACCTTAGAGATCACCTGGTCCAAAGTGTATTCATGGGTTAATGGTACTGGAAGATAAAGGGAGGCTCTGGTGTTAAATAAGTTTGGGAAATGTTAAGCAAAGTTGAATAGATTTCTTTACTAGAGGACTTTAATTTCTGCTCATGTGCATTCTGATGCTCCAAAAAGGCGGGGGGGATATTATATGTAATATTCCCCTAACTTAACTGGCTGGGACTTATTTTTTCATGCAACAGCCATTCAGTATCTCTCAGAAATGGTGTCCTAAGAAACACAGTTTTACAAATACAGAAAGACACTAAAAATGAAGGCCCGACGAGCTGATAATCTAAAGTCACTAAGTGAGTCAGGGGCATGAAGCATATGACCCTCTTCCTAGAAATGAGAATCTCAAGGGGTCATAGCTTAATGCAGCCCCCCGCTCCTTACCAGAGAAATGTGCTTTCCCACTCTCTTCCCCACTCCAAACCAAACATGAATTGGAGGCTTAGTCT
Source organism: Ateles fusciceps (assembly GCA_036589455.1). NCBI lineage: Eukaryota > Metazoa > Chordata > Mammalia > Primates > Atelidae > Ateles > Ateles fusciceps. The sequence continues at coordinate 2,903,882 of JAZHEH010003223.1, forward strand.
ATTTTTGGTGTCCTGAGCCCAATCCCTGGGCCACTCCCAAGGTCACCCTGAGTTTTCCTTGGCTTGATTGCAACTTATTGCTCAGAGCCTGGGGCCTCATAAGCAGAGGCCAAGGTGACAAACTTGACTCAAACAGGAAGGGCAGCTGAGAACCTACCAGCCCGATATTGACCGGCTCTCCCAGAGGCGCATCAAGGCCACTCTGGCCACATCTTCGAACACGGGGTCACCAGTGAGGCTGCTCAGGGTGGCAAATTCAACAATGAAGGTCCCAATCCCTGCCGTACAGGTGACAGGGGTCTCTCCTGGGTTCACACCATGAAGTAAGTTCACCGTTCCATATGGCATGCCAGTGGGGGTCTGAAAGGCTGAACAATTGGAAAATGATGATCCCAGACAGAAGCACGGGGATAGGGACAGTTTTGATATACGCCCAAAGCCTGAGACCTTAGCCAGCACTTCCCTCTTACTTCTGGGTGTCCCGCTAGGGTCTGAGCCAGAGAAGAATAAATGTTATAACTGGAGGGCCCTGAGCAGCCACCCAGCCCAGATGCTGTCAAACACTGCTCTGCACAACCCTTGGGTTCCTGCCTGTAATGAGGGGGCGTGGAGCAGGCTGTGGTCCACACACCCTCACTTTAGCTAGAGTGCTTTAGCTACTTTTATTTATTTTACACTATGCCTTCCAAGCCCCAGCAGGTAACTTATTGTGATGCAGGCAAGGTTTAAGCCACAGAAAGTGGTGGGGCTGTGGCACAATGACAAGAGTAAGCCCCGTTCAAAGCCCTTCATAGATTTTTGACTCATGCCTATAATCCCAGCACTTTGGGAGGCCAAGCAGGTGGATCACTTGAGGCCAGGAGTTCAAGACCAGCCTGGCCAACATGGTAAAACCCTGTTTCTACTAAAAATACAAAAATCAGACAGGCATGGTGGGGCACACCTGTAATTCCGGCTATTTGGGAGGCTGAGGCATGAGAATCGTTTGGACCCAGGAGGCGGGGGCTGCAGTGAGCTGAGACTGCACCCTGCACTCCAGCCTGGGTGACAGAGCAAGACCCTGTCTCCAAGTAATAATAATAATAAACTAAGCCATTCATAGACTTAAATAAAGACCCCTGCTTTAAATAAAGAGTATAGGGGCTAAATTATTTTTAAAAGGAAGCAAAACAGGGTATCAACCACTAAGCCACTGATATAGTATGACCATCAATTTACAGGTAGGAAAAACCATCCCTGTAAAGAAGTGATTCAGTCAGCCGGGTGCAGTGGCTCATGCCTGTAATCCCAGCACTTTGGGAGGCCAAGGCAGGCAGCTCACGAGGTCAGGAGATCGAGACCATCCTGGCCAACATGGTGAAACCCTGTCTCTACTAACAATACAAAAATTGGCTGGGTGTGGTGGCGCGTGCCTGTGATCCTGGCTGCTCAGGAGGCTGAGGCAGGAGAATCGCCTGGAATCTGGGAAGCAGAGGTTGCAATGAGCCAAGACCAAGCCACTGCACTCCAGCCTTGGTGACAGAGGGAGACCCCATTTCAGGAAAAAAAAAAAGAGGTGATTCAGCCAAAGGCCACATACAGTCAAACAGAGCTGGGATGGGAACACCTGCTCCGTGCCCACTCCTAGCCCCAGTCCAGTTCTTTCCCCTCCCCCACCCGAGTGCCTTCTGATTCAAGACGAGAACTGGACAACCAGTCAGAGGCAGAGATTTCCTCTCTGAGCCTCAAGTCAAACAACTCTAGAGCAGCCTGTGCGTCACCAAACTACGAACAAAAGTGTCGACATTTCCAAGAACCACAGGGTCTAGCAACTCTGTCTGCCACAGATAAGAAACTTGCTATCTGGGAGGCACCAATGGGAGAGTGAGTCGCAACCAGGAAGGGCTCTAAGGAATATTTCAGAAAGTTAGGCCGTATTAAAAAGAAGGGGAGTGACAAAATCCTGTTTCTTGACCTTTTTTTAATAAAATGACCAATGACCAAAAATAAGTAAATAATAAAGGAGGAGCAGCTAGGCAGAGTTTCCAGGGTTTCCTCCAGGGATGAATCACACAGGACACAATGTCTGCAAGAAGATGCTCAAGCCATGAGCCATGAGTGAGACCTGAACCCGGCTCACCCACTATTTTCAGCTCTCCCCAAAAGCAAAGGCAAGTGCTGCGTGAGAGGGATAAAGAGGCCGGGTGTAGGGGCTCACGCCTGTAATCCCAACACTTTGGGAGGCCGAGGCAGGTAGATCACTTGATCCCGGGAGTTCAAGACCAGCCTAGGCAACATGGTGAAACCCCATCTCTACAAAAAAAAAAAAAAAAGGTAGCCATGCGTGGTGGCGTGTGCCTGTAATCCCAGCTACTCAGGAGGCTGAGGTGGGAGAATCAACTGAGCCCAGAAGTTCGAGGCTGCAGTGAGCCATGATCACACCACTGCACTCTAGCCTGGGAGACAGAGCGAGACCCTGTCTCAAAAAAAAAAAAAAAAAAAAAAAAAAAGAAAGGGATAAATAAGTGAGATGGCCAAGAGGCTGGTGGAAAGCACGGGGTGACGTGTCTGGGTGTGAACGGTCCTCAGAGCCTCCACCACACCCTGAAGGGAACAGAGTGTCCAGTTGATGGTACCAAGCCTGGTGTTACTGCCCAACTGGACAAAAACATGAAGGCTTGGCCTGCAGCCCTGGACACGGCTTAGCCACAAAACAAATCCCTCTCGTTTTAAAAGTGTTGGAGGTTCTCTAAACAGTTTCTCCTTCCTGACCTCATTTAGCCTCCCCAAAACCCAACGTGGTAGGGAGATGGAAATTACGATTCTCATTCAATAGATGGAGAAATTAAACTGTGGAGAGAGGCGCAGAACAGTGGCTCATGCCTGTAATTCCAGCACTTTGGAAAGCCAAGGCGGGAAATCACTTGAGGTTAGGAGTTTGAGACCAGCCTGGCCAACATGGTGAAACTTCGTCTCTATTAAAAATACATAAATTAGCCAAGCATGGTGGGGGGCGCCTGTAATGCCAGCTACTAGGGAGGCTGAGGCAGAAGAATCGTTTGAACCTGGGAGGCAGAGGTTGCAGTGAGCTGAGATCAGGCCACTGAACTCCAGCCTGGCGACAGAGCAAGACTCTATCAAAAACAAACAAACAACAAACTGTGAAGAAAAAGAGTGGCTTGGTCATGATGTTGGCTGGCAGAGCTGAGTCTAAAATCCAGGGCCGGACGTGGTGCTCACACCTGTAATCCTAGCACTTTGGGAGGCTGAGGCGGGCAGATCACCTGAGATCAGAAGTTCCAGATTAGCCTGACCAACATGGAGAAACCCCGTCTCTACTAAAAATACAAAATTAGCCAGGTGTGGTGGCACATGCCTGTAATCCCAGCTACTCGGGAAGATGAGGCAGGAGAATCCCTTCAACCTGTGAGGTGGAGGTTGCAGTGAGCCAAGATTGTGTCATTGCACTCCAGCCTGGGAAACAAAAGCAAAAACTCCGTCTCAAAAAAAAAAAAAATCCAGGGCTGCTGATGCTCACACCAACACCCTTCCCTGGGCCACTGTTATTCCAGCAGTGGGTGGAATAACTGTAGTACTTGGGAGGGGACAAATGGGCTCATTCAAAATAAGGACAATGGCCTTCCACCCACCAGGCTGGCCACCTTCAACCATCCCCTGCAAACAATAATAAGGTCAACTCATCCATCCCGGGTCAGGGCCCCAGCAGGCCCTTAAATGCCTAGGACACTCCTGATTTCCATGGTGGGTGCCTGGGGATAGAAATACCAAATACATGTGGTGAAAAATACCAGGAATTAATTCAGCACTGGCACTCTCATCTTCAGCAAGGGAAGCAGGACCTACTGGACTTCATCTCTCTCCCATCTCTGTGGGTCTCACCTGGGAGGAGTTTTCGGGCTGCCTCTTCAGCCATTCTCAGGAGAGGTCCGGACAGGGCCATCCAGCCTCCACTTCCACCCCAGCCTTCTTGGAGAGCAGATGAGCAGACAGGAGTCCTCCTACCACTACAGATGGCACAGAAAGCAAATGTCACAGTCCAAAGGGAAAGATCAATGGACCAAGAAGCTTTCCCCATGTGAATTAAAACTAAACACTCTGTTTCGGGGACACGTGTTCTCAGGACCTCCTGAGGCTATTTCATGGGTAAAAACAAACAAAAACAAAAAAACCTCACTCTATTGGGGTGGCTCACTGGGAAGGAGCTAGAGCCACCTAGTGAAAAAAGAGTCCCTTAATCCCACGCATTTATACAGTGTTAAGTTTATGGGTTTTTTTTCTCTTGGCGCATCACAAGAACAGTGGCTATTTTTTTTATGTCCCTATTGTGTACCAAGCACTAACTAAGTACTACTACCCCCTCGTCAGATGAAGATACTGAGGGTCCATGAGAAAAAGTGACTTGCCCCAGGCATCCCATCTGGTAGGTGGTAGGGCTGGGTTATCTTTGATTCCAAAGCCGATACTCATTCCATTTGTCACTCTGTCTGTCTCCCAATCACCTGTCATACCTGGGGGAAAGGGGGCAATGGTGGTTATTACCTGTATTTTGTTCATTTATCTATTTCAACTTATTATGCAATATTTAGAAATTTTAAAAAAGACATGAAGGTTCTGTACTTGGAAATATAGCTAAATAGATATCCTGAGTGGCCCTCTCACTGAAAACAACTGGTGACCCTAAGCTTCAAAATTCCCCTCCTTCCTGCAGAGGGGGAATAGGAGACAAAGGCCAGACCTGCCCCAAGCGGGAGTCTGATTAAAGGTCCCTATGTAGGCCGGGCATGGTGGCTCACGCCTGTAATCCCAGCACTTTGGGAGGCTGAGGTGGGTGGATCACTTGAGTCCAGGAGTTCAAAACCAGCCTGGTCAACATGACAAAACCCTGTCTCTACAAAAAATACAAAAACTTAGCTGGGTGTGGTGGTGCACACCTGTAATTCCAGCTACCTGGGAGGCTGAGGCAGGAGAATCACTTGAACCTGGGAGGGGAGAGGTTGCAGTGAGCTGAGATCACACAACTGCACTCCAGTCTGGGCAATGAAAAGAAAAGAAGAAAAGAAAAGAAAAGAAAAGGAGGAAGGAAAGGAAAAGAGGGAGGGAAGGAAGGAGGGAGGGAAGGAAGGAGGGGAGGGAGGGAGGGAGAGGAGGGAGGGAGGGAGGGAGGGAGGGAGGAAGGAAATGAAATCAAATCTACATTTATGTACATTATGGTAAAACTGCAGAACAACAAAGGGAAAAAAGATATCGAATGCAGCCAGAATCTGTGTAAATAATAATTAAAGCTGGGTGAAGGGCACATCTAGTTCATTATACTATTTTCTCTACTTTTATGTCTGTTTGAAGTTTTCCATAATGAAAAGTTTTTAAAAGGAGGAGACAGCCAAAGTGAAAACCAAAACAAGATATCTATAAAGAAATAACAATTGATAGATTACTTCTTAACGATAATGAAATCAGAAGAAAATGGGAAAATTTTCAATATAGTAAGAAAGTAACCATCAACCTAGAACCATACACCCAGCAAAAATATCACCCAAAGGTCAAACAAAGGCAGTGGAATAAAGACATTTTCATATAAACAAAACCTGGGAATGTTTGCCAAGCACACACCTGCATTACAGGACATTCTAAGGAAATACTTTAGAGAGAAGGTCTGAGTCATGAAAAGAAAAGATAGTCAAAAAAGTGGTAAAGAGGCTGGGCACAGTGGCTCATGTCTGTAATTCCAGCACTTTGGGAAGCCAAGGAAGGTGGATCGCTCAAGGTCAGGAGTTGGAGACCAGCCTGGTCAACACGGTGAAACTCTATCTCTACTAAAAATACAAAAATTAGCCTAGTGTGGTGGTGCACATCTGTAATCCCAACTACTCAGGAGGCAGGAGAATCGTTCGAACCTAGGAGGTGGAGGTTGCAGTAAGCCGAGATTGTGCCACTGCACTCCAGCCTGGGTGACAGAGTGAGACTCGGTTTCAAAACAAACAAACAAACAAAAAGTGGTAAATATATGAGTAAATGCAAAACTTCAACAGTACAGAACAATAAGTATAATGCATAGAGGGTTTAAAACAAATAACTAAAATATAGAACTATAGCGTATAGGTCAGGATGTTCTCTAAGAGCCAGGTTTTGTTTTATTCAGAAGGAGAACAAAGATTTTCATTTTCAAATTTAGACTTTGATAAGTTACATTTGTTAAATTTGCTCGGAAAACTATGTAAAAAGTTAGATATTGTGCATAACTTCCATTTTAGTAAGATGAAAATGCAGTTGCGGGGAAAACAGTCTAAAGAAGACATGAAAAAAGACAGAAAAACGAACATAAAGAAAATGGCAAAAGGCTGGGTGCAGTGGCTCATGCCTATAATCCCAGCACTTTGGGAGGCCAAGGTGGGCGGATCACCTGAGGTCAGGAGTTGGAAGCTAGCCTGGCCAACGTGGTAAAACCCCACCTCTGCTAAAAATATAAAAATTAGCCAGGCTTGGTGGCAAGCACCTATAATCCCAGCTACATAGGAGGCTGAGGCAGGAGAATCACTTGAACCCAGGAGGCAGAGGCTGCAGTAAGCAACCTCTGCAGATGCAGTGAGATTGTGCCACTACACTCCAGCCTGGGCGACAGAGTGAGACTCCATCTCAAAAAAAAAAAAAAAAAAAGATGGCACAGAGAGCACAAACAGTAGAAATGAGTGCAAATATATTAGTAATTACAGTAAATGTCAATGGATTAAATGTTTCAGTTAAAGACTGTCAGAACAGATAAACAAAATATAATACACTATTTACAAAAGATGTATCTGATCATAAAACTACAGACAGATGGAAAGGATAGAAAAAGATACATGGCAAAATGTCAACCAAAATAAAGCTGGTATCAATTATATTCATACCAGAAATGAAGGTGTAAGAATGACCTTCATTCACAGATGACAAACTGAGCTCAGAAGCTGGGAGACACAGCAACAAGCACAGCCTCAAACTCATGCTGGATTCCTAAACCAGGATTTGAGACCATATTGTCCCTCTGTTCTCTTCTCTTTTTTAAACTTTTATGGATCATATATCTGGAATCTAAGTTTCATTGTAGAAAACATACAAAATAATGGGGAAAAATAAGAACCCTGCCATCCAGAGGTGACAGCTGTTAAACCAGCGGTCTAGAGGTTTAGTGCAAATAAGGGCTGTGGTAGCTTCACAAGAATCATTGGAAGTCTGCTAAAAATACTGATTCTAGGACTCAACCCAGAGATTCCAATTCGTTGGTTTAGGGTGGAGCCCTCAACATCTGAATTTTTTAAAAGGTCGAAAGTGGTTCCTATGGGCAGCCAAGTTTAGAAGATTAATGCCCTAGAATTGCACTGTCCAATACAATAATCACTAATTACATGTGACTATTTAAATTTAAAATCATCAAAATTAAATGAAATTTAAAATTCAGTTCCATAGTTGTAATAGATACATTTTAAATGCTCAATAGCTCATGTGGTTTGTGGGTACCATATTGGACAAAACAGAGATATAAAACATTTCCAGCCAGGCATGGTGGCTCACATAATCCCAGCACTTTGGGAGGCCAAGGTAGGTGGATCACGAGGTCAGGAGTTTGAGACCAGCCTGGCCAACATAGTGAAACCCCGTCTCCACTAAAAATACAAAATTAGCCAGGCATGGTGGCGCATGCCTGTAATCCCAGCTACCTAGGAGGCTGAGGCAGGAGAATCGCTTGAACCTGGGAGGTAGAGACTGCAGTGAGCCAAGACCATGCCATTGCATTCCAGCCTGGGCAACAGAAAGAAACTCCATCTCAAAAAAAAAAAAAAAAAAAATTCCATCATTGCAGAAAATTTGATCGTACAGACACTGAGTTCCAAGAAGGCAGGGATCACATCTTTCTTGTTCATAGCTATGTGCCTAGTATCAAATATACATTAAAGAGGTGAGTAAACTGGTGTATTTCTTCCCAGTCTTTTAGTCTCCTGTTTACCTTCATACCTGAAACTGATGGGGGAATCCTAGACTTCCCCCTTCACCCTCCAGGAGGGGAAGAGAGCTCTGTCGACCAGAGATTTTCGGCGAAGGGTCCTGGCATGGTCAGTCCTTAAAATCCTATTTACCACTTCTTGGTTTACAGAAGCAACTTCACACACTCTCTCTCTTTTTTTTTAAGTCCCTAGAGAGCAGTCCTCACCTCGAATGTTGGTTTCAAACACAGAAGCATTCACATCAATATCAAAGTCCACGTTGTCCTGGAGCACTTCAATCACTCTTTGGAATTCTGAGACATTCCCCAAAATCTGGAAATAAAAAACAGACCTGACAATGAGGCTCTCTTGCATATGTGGAGGCAGATTTAGAGTCTGGGATCCTATGTTGATGTGGCCCTCACTAATTCCACTTAAGACCTCCAGTTTCTGTCCTAGGATTGGTGACAGCAGAAGAAAACACAGAGCTAGAAATCATCCAGAGACTCCATATCAACAGACTGGTTAAGTAAATTCCTAGGTCCCAATTAAAAGTCCTGATGTAGTTATTTAAATGGACACAATATAAAGATGCAAACTACACAAAGAAGTCTTAGTTTGCCATTTGCAGTAGGTATCAGTTGTTTTTAAACCTGTCTTGTTATGTTCAGCCTTGTGGAAAACATGACAGGTTGGTTGGCCCAAGACTAATTCATTCCTACCCTCTTTACCTCATGGCCTCTTACCAGAGGTTGGAAATCCAGATGCATTCTCAGTCTCCTTTGCTGCTAGAGTTGATTGTGTTATCCAGCCGATTTCTGACCCTTGAGAAGTCTACTGGGGGCACTTCTGGGAAGGCTTCTGTTTTCTTAATACCAAGGAACAAACCCAGCTAACGTGGCTTTTAGTCTCTGTCTTTCTGCCTTGAACTCAGACTCAATTTCTGAAGCTATGGCAGCTATGTGAGACCATGAAGTACTAAGCATGAGAATAAAAGCCAAAACACTAAGGATACTAGAATGGAAAGCTACAAAGAGCCTGGTCTCTGATGACACAGTTGAGTAGTTGACCCAATGATAGAAATTACCTCTAGACTTTCTTTTACTTGAGAAAATAAACTCTCTTTATTTAAACTCTTAGCCAAATGTAATCTCAATCTCTCTTCTTTTGATAATAACATCCCAATTTACCCTCCAGGAATCACTCTTCCCCAGTAGTCACTCCTGTGGTGTGGGAGAGGCTGATACCATCCTTTAGCTGTAGAGTGGGTACTTGACCTTGACCAGGCCAAGTCTTTTTTTTTTTTTTTTTTTTTTGAGACAGGGCCTTGCTCTATTGCCCAGGCTGGAGTGCAGTGGTGTGATCACAACTTACCACAGCCTCAAACTCCAGGGATCAAGCACTGTTGGCCTTCTAAAATGTTGGGATTACAGGCATGAGCCACCACAACTGGCCCCTTTTACCTTTCTAAGCATCAGGGGTTTTCTATTTTTTTGTTTATTTTTTGAGACAGAGTTTTACTCTGTCACCCAGACTGGAGTGCAGTGGCGCAATCTAGGCTCACTGCAATCTCTGCCTCCCTGGCTGAAGCAATCCTCCCACCTCAGCCTCCCAAATAGATGCGTGCTACCGTGCCTAATTTTTTGTATTTTTGGTAAAGACGGGGTTTCACCATATTGCCCAGGCTGGTCTTGAACTCCTATGCTCAAGTGATCCACCCGCCTTGGCCTCCCAAACTGCTGAGATTACAGGCATGAGCCACTGTGCCCAGCCGTAAGCATCAGATTTCTTAGCCATAAGAAGGAGTAAAGGTACTTACCTCAAGAAGTTGTTAGAAGAATTAAGATAACACCTGTCTGTACTAAGCTCTACACAAACACACTAACTAGTCACAGATATCATTTTATTATTATTATTTTAATTTAATTTTTTTTGAGATGGAGTTTTACTCTTGTTGCCCAGGCTGGATGGAGTGAAATGGTGTGATCTCGGTTCACTGCAACTTCCACCTTCCGGGTTCAAGCAATTCTCCTACCTCAGCCTCCCCCAGTAGCTGGAATAACAGACATGTGCCACTATTCCCAGCTAATTTTTTATATTTTAGTAGAGACAGGATTTCACTATATTGGCCAGGCTGGTCTCAAACTCCTGAACTCAGGTGATCCACCTGCCTCGGCCTTCCAAAGTGCTGGGATTACAGGTATGAGCCACCATCCTGAACCTGATATCATTTTTTTAATCACTGAACACGGCTCCTAGAATGTAAGCCTCTGAAAACAGGAGGATGTCAAAGTCTCTGTATCCCCCCACAGAGCTATACAAGTCTATCATAATTCTCTGTACATAATAGGTCCTCTATAAATGTTTGCTAAATAAATGAACCTGCATAAGTTGCAGTTCTTTTTTTTTTTTGGAGACAGAGTCTTGCTCTGTAGCTCATTTTTCTCTATCTAGCTAGGCATCCACAGCCTGATGGTTCAGAATCATGAGATGCAAATAAAAGGCCTAGGAGAGGAATTCATTTTTTACCCAGTCAAGCTGCCAAAAGAGGAAGAATGCTGGTTATGTAATGGTGGAAAGGAAAAGAAACAGGCGAGATACTTACCAGCAAGGTGTCCAGTGCATCAATTAGAGTCAGAGAAAAACTGCAAAGGACAGAAATCCCAGTTGCTTAGTAAAAAAAAAATCAAATACTAGATATTATGGCTGCCCTAGATCTGATCCCCCTAAAACTAAATGAGGCAAAGTAATGCCTCTGCCTGCCCCACTTACAGTCACAACAGAGAGGCCATAGTGAAAATTGCACTCTGACCCACTTAATGCACCTGGGAGGGTGGGCTGATGTAGCTCAATTGTAATTAAATACATCACCTATATTCTGGTATTCTTCTCTACCATTGGGAGGCAGTATAAGATTGTAGCTTAAAGCATAGGCTTTTCACCAATTTTCACGTATAGGAATTTACCCCACAGTGAACAGCTGTTTGAGAGTGCTCAAGGCAGTATTGTTTAGAACAGCAAGAGGCTGAAAAGAACCCAACTGTCCACCCATTAATGGGTGATTAAACTGTGTTATAAACCATGCAAAACTATGAAGTTACCAAAAAGATTGTTATCACGACTTCTATGGGCTGATGGAAAGATATTCACATTGTTTTTAATGAAAAAGACAAGGTGGTTTAACATATTTCCATCTATGTTTCAAAAGAGACATACTGATAGAAAGCAGACCAGCAATTGTTAGGGTCAGTGGTGCAGGGATGAACTACAAAGGGCTGCAGGGAACTTTTTAAGGTAACAAGTGTTCCCTATCTTGACTGTAATGGTGGTTACTATGCCCTTAAAATGAGTATAGGCCGGGCGCAGTGGCTCCCGCCTGTAATCCCCAGTACTTTGGGAGGTCGAGGCAGGTGGATCACCTGAGGTCAGGAGTTCGGGACCAGCATGGCCAACATGGCAAAACCTGGTCTCTACAAATAATTAGCCGGGTATGGTGGCGGTCGCCTGTAATACCAGCTACTTGGGAGGCTGAGGCAGGAGAATCGCTTGAACCTGGGAGGCAGAGGTTGCAGTGAGCCAAGATCACACCATTGCACTCCAGCCTAGGTAACAACAGCAAAATTCCGGCTCAAAAAATAAAAATAAAAAAGGGGTACTTTATTATGTGTAAATTACGCCTTTAAGAAGTTCATTTTAAAAAGATACATATATACACATTTATATGTATAATGGTATAAACCAAGAATATTTCTGGAGAGACACAAAGGAAAGTTAACAGTTGGAATTCTAAGGTATAGGAGATATTTACTGTATATAATTTTTTACCACTTGAATTTGCCATTTGTATTTACTTTGTTTCAACTTAAAAAAATAAAAACCAGCGCAAGTTTCAAGTTTACTTAACTTCTCCCGTCCTTAGCACACTCGTGTGTAAAACAGGGGATAATGGCACCTAACTCCTAGGGATACTAAGATAATTAAAGGAGATGACACAGTAAAATGTTTAGCATAGTGTTCAATCAATGCCAGCTTCAGCTAATGCAATGATTCTTCACTCAGCAAGGAACAAGACAGTGAATTCCAGCTCTCATAGATTTTTATTCTAGTGGAAAGGAGAAAGACAAACCATTCGATAAGTGAAAATGATAGTATCAGAGTGAGAAGTGCTACAAAGAAAATAAAACAGGTAACTTGCGAGAGTGACTTAAAAAGGGGGTCGTGGGTGGTTAGGGAAGCGGATGCTGAGGAGGTGACTACTGAGCTGAGATCTGAATGACAAGCAGCAGCCGGTGATGAGAGGATAATGGGGAGAGTGTATTTCAGACACAGGGAACATCAACTACAAAGACTTAAGTTTTGGGAGTGTCACAGTCCTACCTGGACCTGACTGCACACCTACACAATGAAAGGATTGGGTTTTCTAATTCTTGGTGCCCTTCCACGATATCTTATTACTCCAGAAAAATCCCCAGCGATCCAGCCCACCCCGCTAATCCAGGACTTTATTTCACTGCGGGAGGCTAAGTGAATTCTGGAGGTGACAGCAAGAACTGGGGGGAGCGCGGCTCCAGCTCAGCTGGGAGCTTTCCGGTGCCGGTGAGACCATGAAGCCACCAGCCCCAGCTGACCCGCCTGCCTAGGCCCAGAGAGTCAGACCCTGGCCAACCCTTGCCCCTCCGCTCGCACTACCTGCCCCAGGTGTCGTGCCCGTCACAGGTGAGAGGTCGAAGCCATCGAAGGGGAAGGCATTCTCCAGGTAGCTGTCGTAGGCGTGGTAGAACATGGCCTTGACTCGCTCCCTGGGCGAGGGACGAGAAATCAGGCATGGGACCAGTACACAAAAACAAGCGGGGAAAGAATAAGATACAGGACGGAAAGTGGGAATCACTGGCTGATTTATGCCGGGGACCTAGCGGCGGGGTCCGAGCAAGTCCGGGTAGGGGTCTTGGGATGGACGGAAGAGAAGGGACCCGGTCCGCGCTTCCCATTCCCCAACTACGGAAGGGCGGGAACCTGGCCTCCTTCACCTGTAGTGGGCGGGATCTGGCGCGGTGCCGTCGGGACCTGGCGCACCATGGTGCAGAGGCAGCAGGGCGCACAGGAGGCCGAGCGCGATGAGCAGCCGGAAAGGCATAGAGCTCGTGTCCTCTCAGCGCCGCCGCAGCAGCAGCAGCCACTGCCACCAGCTCATCCTGGGAGCTGCCGCGGGTTCTTCCGGGGATCCGCCCCACCGCGCCTGCGCGCTGAGAAATCAGCCTCTCACTTCCGGACTACAAGCCCCTGAATGCAATGGGCAGCGAAACCCGGCCGAAGAGCATCTTGGGATATGCGGTTTAGGAAACACTAGTCAACGTGTCTTAAAGATAGTGGCTGTTGTTACTACTGTTATTAATTAATGTTTTAATAATAACAGCTAGCGTGTGTTGAGCACTTATTGTGTACTACTACTGTACGGAGCATTTAAAATGCATTCTCTCATTTATTTTTTTTCAGCAACCTTATTAAGCACGAAGCAGGGTAAGCATGAAAAATGTTCAGCCTTTACCATTATCAGGGATATTGAGTTTCCCAAACCAGTTACTTGTTGATTGTATAGGAAACAATTTATATTTATTTGTCCAAAACTTACACACACACACACACACACACACACACACACACACCTCTTGCATTTTCTGATGCTGTCACTCTTGAGGTTTCCTAAAATCCCTTCAGTTCTAGGAATTTATGACATTTCTCTCCTCCCACTTTGGGATGTGGTTACACAATCATGGTCCCTTCAGTCTGTATCTCAAACCAGAAGCTTACCCCTGCTGGCCCTGTAGAATGTAGTAGGTACGAATGAATACCATGGGGCTTCCAGATGAGAAGGAAAAGGAGATGACAGTAAGCTGAGACCCAGATAACACAGGTGCATTGTATTTGTTTCCTGTGATTCTTGTAACAAATTATCACAAACCAAATGGCTTGAAGCAACAGAAATTCTCTCACAGTTTGGGGGGTCAGGAGCCTGAAATCAGTTTCACTGGGCTTTCAATTTCATTATAGCTTTCAGGAGGTTTGTGATCCATTTCTCCATTTCCTTTATTCCCATTTGCTCCATAGCAACACCCATGACTTTGGTCAGTGTGACATGCGTAGAAAGCCAACACTGGATTTGAAGTCAGATCTAGGCTCCAGTTAATGACAACTCTGTTACTCATCTATAACCTGTGTATGTGACCCTCTCCTCTGGGGCTAGCATCTTTGTCTATAAAATGAGGAGTTTGAACAAACAGATCTTTGAGATCCTTTTTGGTCAAGGTTTCTATGATTCTAGGATTGGCTATCTTCCATTTGCTGAAAAAGTCAGATGGAAGTGGTAGCTCAGTTTGTTAACCTGGAGTGCAGCTAGGCTTGGTCTCCTTGGGTCCCACATCCCTGAAAATATCCCCCAAATAAGTGTCTCAAAATGCCATCTGTTGATAGAATTAAATCCCTGACAACCCAGAGAAATTGAGGTGACAGAGGCTAAAAGTATGGGCTTTATATTTTGGCAGACCTGAGCTGAAATACTAGCTTCATCGCCTGTTAGGATGTGACCCCACCAGTTTTTCTCTGAGCCTCAGGTATCCCATCTGCATAATGGGAATAATATTAGTACTTACTAATAGGATTGTGAGGATTTGGTTAGCTATTGCATGTAAAGTGCCTGTCATAGTGCCATGGCAGAAGAGACACTCAGTAAATATTGGTGGATTTGGTGAGCTATTGCATGTAAAGTGCCTGCCATAGTGCCATGGCAGAAGAGACGCTCAGTAAATATTAGGATTTATTTATTTATTTATTTATTTGAGACAGAGTTTTGTTCTTGTCGCCCAGGTTAGAATGCAATGGCACGATCTCAGCTCACCACAACCTTCGACTTCTGGGTTCAAGAGAGTCTCCTGCCCCAGCCTCCCAAGTAGCTGGGATTACAGGCACATGCCACCTCGCCCAGCTAATTTTTATATTTTTAGTAGAGACGGGGTTTCACCATGTTGGCCAGGCTGGTCTCAAACTCCTGACTTCAGGTGATCCACCTGTCTTGGACTCCCAAAGTGCTGGAATTACAGGTGCGAGCCACTGTGCCAGGCCTAGGATGTTTTTAGAAACTCTTCTTGGGGCTTCCAGATGGAAGGGGAAAGGAGATGCCAGTAAGCTGAGACCTGGATAACAACCCAGGAGCACTGTATTCGTTTCCTGTCTTGTAACAAATTACCACAAACCAAGTGGCTTAAAGCAACAGAAATTTATTCTCTTGAAGTCTGGGAGGTCAGGAGCCTGAAATCAGTTTCACTGGGCCAAAATTAAGTTCTTGACAGGGCCACACACCCCCTAAAGGCTCTAAGGTAGAGTCCGTTCCTTGCCTCTCTAGATTCTCCTGACTCCTAGCATTCCTTGGCTTATGGTTGCATCACTCCAGTGTCTGCCTCTGTCTTCACATCGCCTCCTCTGTGGATATGTTATATCTCCTTCTGCTTTTCTCTTATAAGGACATTTATAATTGCATTTAGGATCCCCCTGCTCCCTAGATAATACAGGATAAACTCCCATTTCAAGATTTTTAATCATGTATGAAAAAACCCTTTTTTCCAAATAGAATAACATTTACAGTTTCCAATGATTAGGACCTGGACTCTAGGGGGCTGTTTTCTAGCCTAGCACAGGGACTAAATAATTTTCAGACCTGGGCCTTTCCCTGTTATGAAATTCACCTTCTGCATATTATAAATCCTATAGCTTATCTTTTTGTCTCCCATTCAAAATTCTAGTGTGGATAAAATTTTTGCAGAAAGGGTGGGTTCAGGTTGCCTGGATTTGGTAATGATAGGTCTCTCTTTATGAGCAAGATATAAGCAAGATTGAAATACTCACAATTTTCCCTTATATTCTTTTTCTAGCTTAATGAGAATGTACATTTTCCACATGTCACAGAACAAATAAAACCATGACTTATGTTTTCACAATTCCTGTAACTAATTTCATAGTCTTCTAATGAGAATAAAAAATTGTTTTACCCTCTGGAAAAGTATTAGGACTCTTCTTTCTCTCACTCTGTGTTTATGATATTGGATTCCAGAAGGTTGTAGCCCACCAGTGAAACGTTACCCTTGAGCATTTACTTGTGAAGAGACTCAGGGGTAAATTGCCTACCTCTCTAAGCCTCAATTTTCTATTGTAAAATCCAGAAATTGATGATGCCATAAAGGAATTCTGGGAATTAAATGGGATAATGAAAGTGAAAATTCCCAGCACAGTGACTGATAATATAAGTTCTTAATACATACTAATTCTCTTCCCCTGCCTCCCCCAGTTCTTTTTTTTAAAGGCAGGGCAGTTGGTTCCATTTACTGAGCATCTGCCCCTAGTCATCCAAGGTGTTATAGGCAGTAGTTCCTGCCCTCAAAAGTTTGAGGTACAGTGCTGAGCATATAACTAAGATCCCAAAATAATCAAGCCATAATCCTTCCCCTTGAAGTGCTTGCAGTTTTGTCAGAAGGGGAAGATGTCAATTGGAGAATACTTGGAATCATAGGGTGTTCAAGTCTTCCCTGTGGGTGAATGGAATTTGGAGGGAGTTCAGATCACATCAATATCTGAGGTCAATGTCCCTGGACTCTGTGTTCAGCAGAACAAGACTTGGACTGGTCATCAGAAACCCTTGGTCCTGTTACTTGTTTTTTGGTTTTTTTTTTTTTTTTTTTTTTTTTGAGTCGGCGTCTTGCTCTGTCGCCCATGCTGGAGTGCAGTGGCACAATCTCGGCTCACTGCAACCTCCACATCCCGGGTTCAAGTGATTCTCCTGCCTCAGTCTCCCAAGTAGCTGGGACTACAGGCGCACGCCACCACACCTGGCTAATTTTTTGTATTTTTAGTAGAGACAGGGTTTCACCATGCTAGCCAGGATGGCCTTGATTGCCTGACCTCATGATCTGCCCGCCTTGACGTCCCAATGTGCTGGGATTACAGGCGTGAGCCACCTCGCCCAGCCACCTGTTACTTGTTTATCCACTATCTCTGTGTGGTCTTGGGCAAGTCATTTTCCCATTTGAGAACTCAGTTTCCATATCTGGCAGTTGAAAGAGTGAGACTGTCTCTCAGCACAAGGAAAATAGTAACAGATCCATACAAAGTTATTGCAAAAAATCAGAAACAGAATTTAACACACATCAACTGCAGAAATTCCCCCCCAGAAACACCCATGAAGCAGAATAAAGTGGTGGGACAGCATTCCAAATGGGATTTGACTATTTGGCAACTAAACAAGGAAAATGAGGGGGGATGGGGAGGGGGACAAGAAGGAGAAAATAGTCACCTGTATTGATATAGTGAACATTTGCATAGCAATTAATATGTTCTTTGTACTTTACATCCATCAACATTATTAATCCTTACCACAACCCTCTGAGAAAGTGTCACTATCACCATTTTACAGACCAAAAACCTGAGCACAGATTCTAAGAATTGAAGAGAGATTTAGCCACTTAATCAATGTCTCATACCAAGTAAGTAGAAGAGTCAAGATTTGAACCCAAACAGCCTATACTGTACTGCATTAATGCAAATAATGACAAATATATAAATAAAAGGCCAATACAGAACTTAAGAATGGATATCTGGTCAACTGCTACGGTGTCCTCTAGCTTTAGCTTCATGTGGTTTTATGGTCAACATTTCCTTCCCTTTTGCTGGAAAGTTAGAGGAAAAAGCTCAATTCTTCCAAGTTGGAAGCCAAGGCATTTTAGATTCCCTTTGGCCAAATACACTTGACTGCTTTTAGCAGGGAAGAATCCTTTTTCTAACATCTGGAGGTCATTTGGTTCTCCCAACTCCCAGAGCAGGGCTTGCACACTACATACTTTTGACTTGCCAAAAAATTACAAGTTTATTTCTGGGAAATTTCCCATCTGTTGCTTTGTAGAAGTGCACTTCTGTGTGCAGCATGTCCAAACATTTAGATCAATGACTCCCTGGTTAGGGCTCCAGACCATGTTTTTATTCTTATTTTCTTTTTCTTTTTTTTGAGATAGGGTCTCACTCTGCAGCCTAGGCTGAAGTGCAGTGGCATGATCACCACTCACTGCAGCCTCGACCTCCCAGGCTCAAGTCATCTCCTACCTCAGCCTCCCAAGCAGCTGGGACAACACATGTATGACACTATGCCCAGGTAATTTTGAATTTTTTGTAGAAACAAGGTCTCACTGTATTGCCCAGGCTGGTCTTGAACTCCTGGGCTCAAGCAATCCTCCCACCTTGGTCTCCCAAAGTTTAGAGATTACCGGCATGAGCCACTGCACCTGGCCTCAGACCACGTTTTTGTTATGCTCATGTTCCAGTGAACTCAGACCTGTAGGTAAATCTGCCATGGAATTGTGCACTTTAAAATGGTTAAGATGGTAAGTTGTGTCATGTGTATTTTGTCACAATTTTTTTAATATTAAAAAGTGAGGCTGGGCACAGTGGCTCGAGCCTCTAATTCCAGCACTTTGGGATGAGGTGGGTGGATTGCTTGAGCCCAGGAATTTGAGACGAGCCTGGGCAACATGACAAAACCCTGTCTCTACAAAAACAAACAAACAAACAAAAATTAGGAGGGTGTGGTGGCATGTGTCCGTAATCCCAGCTACTCGGGAAGCTGAGGTGGGAGGGAGGTAAATGGAATGGGATAAATGGAATGCGATCCAACAAAATTCTTTTGTTTTTTTAATGATGTCTACTGCCCTTTTAAAATAAACAATTCTGGCAGGGTGCAGTGGTTCACACCTGTAATCCCAGCATTTTGGGAGACCAAAGTGGGCAGATTACCTGAGGTCAGGAGTTCAAGAGCAGCCTGGCCAACACAGTGAAACCCTGTCTCTACTAAAAATACAAAAATTAGCTGGGCATGGTGGCAGGTGCCTGTAATCTCAGCTACTAAGGAGGTGGAGGCATGAGGATTGCTTGAACCTGGGAGATGGAGGTTGCAGTGAGCTGAGATCATGCCACTGCACTCCAGCCAGGGTGACAGAGTGAGACTCTGTCTCAAAAAAAAGGAAAAGAAATACCCAATTATTTCAAAGGAAATATGTTCTTATTGGCTGGCAGGGAGAGGGGTGGTTGGTAGATGAGGAAAAGGTGTGTTGGGAATAGATGCTCAGTGCCGCAAAGAAAAATTAGCACTGAGACAAAGGATTTTTCAGCAACACAAATTTTACTTCCTGGACTACAGGAAGGGTACCGTCGCTAGCCATTGTGCCACAAGAGTATAATGAACTAAGGAAAACACACAAATTTATCCCTTGCACGTTTGGGGTCATCCTTACTGCTGTGTCTGATCTCCATTGTTTGGAGCCAGACCTCACAATCTAAACTAAAACCTGATTAGCTAATACCTTAAAATTTTTCTAAACAGGTAAAAGCAATGGAGAGCTGGAACATGCCTGTGAGCATGTCCAGCACAGATACCTTGGTTAAAGTACAAGGACATAGAATGTATACATGCCTGTAAGCATGGCATGTCTAATGGCTACATAGGCTAGGGCTTAACAAAGTTATTAGCACACTTACTCTTTAACAAGAAAGGAAACTTTAAAAAGAAACTTCTCTACTTCCCACAGGGAGCTTCCTTGCTGATATCCAAAGCAGATACTTTCTCTGCCTATTTGACGATACAAAACCAGCCCTACCACACCAGGCTAAGGGAGAGAAGAGGATCCATGTCCCACAGAATTCTCCCTATTAGCCTACCTGCCCCATAGCCCCCAAACTCTGCTGCCAATCAATTGTGCCAGGAGGTCAGGAGGAAAGAAATGGGAGGGAAAAAGAAGCCTAATAGATTGAAAATCATTTCAGCAAACATTTATTGAGAGCCTTATAACTGTTAGTGTCTACTGAATTAAACTTACTAGTGTTAAGAAAAATTAGCCGGGCTCGGTGGCTCATGCCTGTAATCCCAGCACTTTGGGAGGCTGAGGCGGGTGGATCACGAGGTCAAGAGATCGAGATCATCCTGGTCAACATGGTGAAACCCTGTCTCTACTAAAAATACAAAAAATTAGCTGGGCATGGTGGCGTGCGCCTGTAATCCCAGCTACTCAGGAGGCTGAGGCAGGAGGATTGCTTGAATCCAGGAGGCGGAGGTTGTGGTGAGCCGAGATTGCGCCACTGCACTCCAGCCTGGGCAACAAGAGCGAAACTCCGTCTCAAAAAAAAAAAAAAAAAAAAAAAATTATCTGAAACATGTTACTAAGATAAAAAGATGACCATGCAACTTTTTGCTGTGATGATAAAGCATTGAGTAGAAAGTCTACTTAATCATCTGTCCCTGAAGAGAAATGTGACACTATTTACATAATTAATTAGGGCCCAGACATTGTACAATTCTGTAAAGTAGTAAGATGTGGCAATTTCCTTTTCTGTCTGACAGAGGAGATAATCCCAAAGGTTATGATATTATTACTCTGTAGGACATTAACCCATTTAGTATTTAATTTAGCAATCTTACTTCAACATTTTTCTTTTCCATTGACTGTAAAAACTCCAGTTCTTTTTTTTTTTGAGACAGGGTCTCACATTGTCGCCCAGGCTGGAGTGCAGTGGTATGAACACAGCTCACTACAGTCTTGACCTCCCACATTCCAGGCTCAAGTGATCTTGTCTCAGTCCCTCAAGTAGTTGGGACTACAGGCACATGCCACCATACCCAGGTAATTTTTGTATCTTTTTGTATAGACGGGGTTTTGCCATGTTCCCCAGGCTGGTCTTGACTTCCTGGCTAAGCAATCCATCCATTTCAGCCCCCCAAAGTGCTGGGATCACAGGCATGAGCCACTGTGCCCAGCCAAAACTCCAGTTTTTATATTCTATTTTGAACTGGATTTGTCATCCTGCTAGTTCCCTCATTAATGAGTTAAATGAAATTCTGAGCCATACTCACTGTCTATTTCAATAAGAATTATATTTTTTTGTTTTTTGTTTTTGAGACAAAGTCTCGCTCTGTTGCACAGGCTTGAGTGCAATGGCATGATCTTGGCTCACTGCAACCTCCGCCCCCCAAGGTTCAAGTGATTCTCTTGCCTCAGCCTCCCACATAGCTGGGATTACAGGTACTGGCCACCACTCTCAGCTAATTTTTGTATTTTTAGTAGAGACAGGGGTTCATCATGTTGGCCAGGCTGGGCTTGAATGCCTGACCTCAAGTGATCCACCCACTTCGACCTCCCAAAGTGCTAGGATTACAGGAGTGAGCCACTGCGCCTGGCCGAGAATTACGTTTTTAACATGCTGATAATTATCCCTGACACTAAGTGTCAGCCCCTGGATTAAGTAATTTATAGACCCATGATACGCCTTTGAGAGAGTTTCTTTTGTTGCCATTTTCCAGATGAGAAAGCAAAGGCACAAAAGATAAAAGAATTTTTCTCAGTGCCAATTTAGTACCAGGAGCTTTACAAAGTTACAGTTTTTTTTTTTCTCCTTCCCTGGAAGTCCTGTTATCTAACCATTGATTAAAAAAAATCTGTTGAGCACTTATGATGTGCCAAATACTCTGCTAAGCTGGTAATACAGAACTTTAAAACACATTCTCTGCCCTCTTATGGCTTTTGGTGTGGAAGACAGATACATAAATAGACAATTATCATTTAAAGAAGTAAAGGAGGAAAACTCTCTGAACCTATTCTGGTTTGGGGGCTGCCTGCACACAAAAAAAGTAATTAATTAATTAAAAATAAAAATAAATTAAAAGAACTAAGGGAAAAGAGGGTTCCAGTAGAACAGAGGGAGTATCTAACCCTGGCTTGTGGACATGAAGTCAGGGAAGGCTTCCTGTAGTAGGTAACACCTGAGTATTCTAAGAGGAATTAGCTGGGCTGAAGAAGGTGGCGGGGGAGCATCTCAATTCAAAATTTTGATTCTGTAGTGTATTGTAAAAGGCTCTTCTTCTGACTCCTGCTTACCTCCTCATATCACTTCTTCCTTCCTATCACCTACTCCTATTTGGCCATACTTAAGTATTACTGATTTCTCAAGTATGTTATATTCTTTCTCCTTTCCTATTATATCCTTTTGTACCTTCTTCACCCTGTACTTGAAACAACTTTTTCCTCATCCTCACTTGCCCCTTAGACAATTTTTTTTTTTTTTTGAGACAGGGTCTTACTTTATCACTCAGGCTAGAGTGCAGTGGTGCGATCTCCGGTCACTGCAGCCTCAGCCTCCTGGGGTCAAGTGATCCTCCCACCTCAGCCTCCCAAGTTGCTGGGACTACAGGCATGCAACACCACACCTGGCTAATGTTTGTATTTTTTGCAGAGCCCAGACAAACTCCTGGGCTCAAGGAATCCTCCCACCTCAGCCTCCCAAAGTGCTGGAATTACAGGTATAAGCCACCGCACCTGGCCTGGAAAGCATTCCTTTTTAAACCAGGAAAATGACAAGAATACACTCTTATATTCTCTATCACATTTTTTCTTTCTTTCTCTCTCTCTCTTTTTTTTTTCCTAGAGACAGAGTCTTGCTCTCTTGCCCAGGCTAGAGTGCAGTGGCGCGATCTTGGCTCACTACAGCCTCCACCTCCAGGGTTCAAGCGATTCTCCTGCCTCAGCCTCCTGAGTGGCTGAGATTATAGGCATTCACCACCGCACCTGGCTAATTTTTGTATTTTTAGTAGAGATGGGGTTTCACCAAGTTGGCCAGGCTGGTTTCAAACTCCTGGCCTCAAGTGATCCACCCACCTTGGCCTCTCAAAGTGCTGGATTACAGACGTGAGCCACTGTGCCTGGCCTTCTATTACTGTCTCTGTTAAACATTGTACAAGAGGTTATACCCAGACAATAAGTTAAAAAAATAAACATTATAAAAGTTAGAAAAGAGGAAACTCATTATCTACTGGCGCTATGATTATACATGTAGAAAATCCAAGAGTCTACAAATAATTATTATAACAAAGAAAGGAGTTTATTAAGGTTGCTAGACACAAAACTAATGCAACAAAATCATCAGTACTTCTATAGGCTGGAAATAAGTAGACCATGAGATTTAAAAATATATATATGTTATTTGCAATAATATTTTTAAAATATGACAAACTTGGCCGGATGCAGTGGCTCATGCCTGTAATTCCAGCACTTTGGGAGGCCAAGGCAGGTGGACCACTTGAGGCCCAGAAGTTTGAGACCAGCCTGGCCAACATGGTGAAACCCTGTCTCTGCTAAAAATACAATTCGCCTGGTGTGGTGGCATGTGTCTGTCACCCCAGCTACTCTGGAGGCTGAGGCAGAAGAATCACTTGAACTTGGGAGGCAGAGGTTGAAGTGAGCCAAGATTTTGCTACAGCACTCCAGCCTGGGCAACAGAGTGAGACTCTGTCTCTGTCTCTCTCTATATATAGATAGATAGATAAATAGATAGATTTGATAGATGATAGATAGATAGATAGATGTGTGTGTGTGTGTGTGTGTGTGTGTGTGTGTGTGTGTGTGTGTAGAGAGAACTTACAGGGGAAAATTTAACAAAGGATGGGCCAGATGTTCAGAGAGAAAAATTATAAAACTCTGAGAGACAGCAAAGAAGATGTAAACAAATGAAAAAAAATACACCCTATCATGCACTGCATGATTCAATATTGTGAAGATGTCAGTTCTCCCCCAGAAATTCACATGCTAAATGCAATACAAGCAAAATTTCATCAACTTGATAGAAAAAGATCCCAAAATTTAGGTGTAGACATTCAAATATTCAAAAATAGCCAAGACACTCTTAAAGAACAAAGAGGGAAGATTTGACCTACAAGATATAAAGACATTATGAAATAATACTAATGGGCGTTGGTGCAGGGTGAGACGACTGGGCCACTGAAACAGAACAGACATATTTTCTGTAACTCAGAGATGTCATTGCAGATCAGTAAAGAAAGGCCAGCTTTTGATAACTGGTTCTGAGACAGTGGATATCCCTTAAAAGAAACTAATCTTGACCTCTACTTTATATCATATACCTCAAGGTGAAAGACAAAAGTAAAAACCTTTTGATCATAAACAGATTATCTTCATGACCTTGAGGATAGGGAAGGGTCGCTTAAATAAGGCACAAAAAGTACAAACTGTGAAGGAATAGACTGATAAATATAAGCACCATAAAATTAGGAACTTTCGTTTATCTAAAGACATGAGAAAGAAAGTGCAAAGGGGCTGGACATGGTGACTCATGTCTGTAATCCCAGCACTTTGGGAGGCAGAGATGGGAGGATCACTTGAGTCCAGAAGTTTGAGACCAGCCTGGGCAGCACAGCAAGACCTCATCTCTACAAAAATAAGTTAAAAAGAAAAAAGTGGACACAAACCTAGTTGGCATAGCCTACTACATACCTAGGCTCCTTGGTATAGCCTTTTGCTCCTAGGCTACAAACCTGTAGAACACGTTTCTATACTGAATACCATAGGCAATAGTAACACAAGGGAAGTATTTGTGTATATTAAGAAATCTAGGACTTGCTGGCAAGATGGCTCAATAGGAACAGTTCCGTCTGCAGCTACCAGCAAGACTGATGCAGAAGGTGGGTGATTTCTGCATTTCCAACTGAGGTACCCGGTTCATCTCATTGGGACTGGTTGGGCAGTGGGTGCAGCCCATGGAGGGTGAGTCCAAGCAGGGTGGGGCATTGCTTCACTGGGAAGTGCAAGGGGTCGGGGACCATGCCCTGAGGAACAGGGCACTCTGGCGGAGATACAGTGCTTTTCCCATGGTCTTTGCAATCTGCAGACCAGGAGATTCCTTCCGGTGTCTACACTACCAGGGTCCTGGGGGCCCTGGGTTCAAGCACAAAACTGAGCGGCCATTCAAGCACAAAACTGAGCGGCCATTTGGGCAGACACTGAGCTAGCTGCAGGAGTTTTTTTCATACCCCAGTGGTACCTGGAATGCCAGAGAGACAGAACCATTCACTGCCCTGGAAAGGGAGCTGAAGCCAGGGAACCAAGTGGTCTGCCTTGGCGGGTCCTACCACTATGGACCCCAGCAAGTTAAGATCCACTGGCCTGAAATTCTCACTGTCAGCACTGCAGTCTGAGGTCAACCTGGGACACTTTGAGCTTGGTGGGGGGGAGGGGCATCTGCCATTGCTGAGGCTTGAGTAGGTAGTTTTACCCTCACAGTGTAAACAAAGCCGCAGGGAAGTTCAAACTGGGCGGAGCCCACCACAGCTCAGCAAGGCCGCTGTGGCCAGAATGCCTCTCTACATTCCTCTCTCTCTGGGAAGGGCATCTCTGAAAAAAAGGCAACAGCCCCAGTCAAAGACTTATAGATAAAACCTCCATCCCCCTGGGACAGAGCACCTGGGAGAGGTGCAGCTGTGGGGCACAACTTCAGCAGACTTAAACATCCCTCCCTGACAGCTCTGAAGAGAGCAGTGGATCTCCCAGCATGGCATCTGATAAGGATCAGACTGCCTCCTCAAGTGGATCCCTGAAACTTGTGTATCCTGACAGGGAAACACCTCCCAACAGGGGCTGACAGACACTCATATAGGAGAGGTCTGGCTGGCATCTGGTGGGTGCCCCTCTGGGACAAAGCTTGCAGAGGAAGGAACAGGCAGCAATCTTTGCTGTTCTGCAGCCTCCTCTGGTGATACCCAGGCAAACAGGTTTGGAGCAGACCTCCAACAAACTGCAGCAGACCTGCAGCAGAGGGGCCTGACCGTTAGAAGGAAAACTAACAAACAGAAAGGAATAGCGTCAACATCAACAAAAAGAACATTCACTCAGAGACCCCCATCTGAAGGTCACAAACGTCAAAGACCAAAGGTAGATAAATCCACAAAGATGGGCAGAAACCACTGCAGAAAGGCTGAAAATTCTAACAACCAGAATGCCTCTTCCCCTCGAAAGGATCACAACTCCTCACCAGCAAGAGGGAACAAAACTGGACAGAGAATGAGTTTGACAAATTGACAGAAGTAGGCTTCAGAAGGTGGGTAATAGCTCCTCCAAGCTAAAGTAGTACATTCTAACCCAATTCAAGGAAGCTAAGAACTTTGAAAAAAGGTTAGACGAATTGCTGACTAGAATAATCAGCTTAGAGAAGACCATAAAAGACCTGATGGAGCTGAAAAACACAGCATGAGAACTTCATGAAGCATACACAAGTATCAATAGCCAAATATCAAGCAGCAGAAAGGATATCAGAGATTGAAGATCAACTTAATGAAATAAAGTGAGAAGACAAGATTAGAGAAAAAGAATGAAAAGAAATGAACAAAGCCTCCAAGAAATATGGGACTATGTGAAAAGACCAAGTCTACATTTGACTGATGTACCTGAAAGTGACAGAGAGAATGGGACCAAGTTGGAAAACACTCTTCAGGATATTATCCAGGAGAATTTCCCCCAACCTAGCAAGACAGGCCATCATTCAAATTCAGGAAATACAGAGACCACCACAAAGATACTCCTTGAGAAGAGCAACCCCAAGACACATAATTGTCAGATTTACCAATGTTGAACTGAAGGAAAAAATATTAAGGGCAGCCAGAGTGAAAGACTGAGTTATCCACAAAGGGAAGCCCATTAGACTAACAGCAGATCTCTTGGCAGCAACCCTAAAAGTCAGAAGAGAGTGGGGGCCAATATTCAACATTCTTAAAGGAAAGAATTTTCAACCCAGAATTTCATATCCAGCCAAACTAAGCTTCATAAGCAAAGGAGAAATAAAATTCTTTACAGACAAGCAAATGCCGAGAGACTTTGTCACCACCAGGCCTGCCTTACAAGAGCTCCTGAAGGAAGCACTAAACATGGAAAGGAACAATCAGTACCAGCCACAGCAAAAAACATACCAAATTGAAAACCCCATCACTATGAAGAAACCCCATCAACTAACGATCAAAATAACCAGCTAGCATCATAACGACAAGATCAAATTCATACATAACAATATTAACCTTAAATGTAAATGGGCTAAATGCCCCAATTAAAAGACACAGACTGACAAATTTGATAAAGAGTCAAGACCCATCAGTGTGTTGTATTTAGGCGACTCATGTCACATGCAAAGACACACATAGGCTCAAAATAAAGGGATGGGGAATATTTACCAATCAAATGAAAAGAAAAAAAAAAGCAGGGGTTGCAATCCTAGTCTCTGATCAAAAAGATGTTAAATCAGCAAAGATCAAAAGAGACAAAGAAGGGCACTACATAATGGTAAAGGGATCAATGCAACAAGAAGAGCTAACTATCCTAAATATATATGTACCCAGATTCATAAAGCAAGTTCTTAGAGACCTGTAAAGAGACTTAGACTCCCATACAATAATAGTGGGAGACTTTAATATTAGACAGATCAGTGAGACAGAAAAATTAACAACAATATTCAGGACTTGAACTTAGCTCTGGAACAAGCGGACCTAATAGAAATCTACAGAACTCTCCACCCCAAATCAACAGAATATACATTCTTCTCAGCACCACATCGCACTTATTCTAAAATTGACCACATAATTGAAAGTAAAACACTCCTCAGTAAATGCAAAAGAATGGAAATCATAACAAACAGCCTCTCAGACCATGGTGCAATCAAATTAGAACTTAGGATTAAGAAACTCACTCAAAACCGCACAACTGCATGGAAAGTGAACAACCTGCTCCTAAATGACTACTGGGTAAATAACAAAATTAAGGCAGAAATACAGATGTTCTTTGAAACCAATGAGAACAAAGACACAATGTACCAGAATCTCTGGGACACATTTAAAGCAGTGTCTAGAGGGGAACTGATAGCACTAGATGCCCACAAGAGAAAGCAGGAAAGATCTAAAATCAACACCCTAACATCACATTTAAAAGAACTAGAGAAGCAAGAGCAAACAAATTCAAAAGCTAGCAGAAGACAAGAAATAACTAAGATCAGAACTAAACAGAACTGAAGGAGATAGAGACATGAAAACCCTTCAAAAAAAATCAATGAATCCAGGAGCTGGTTTTTTGAAAAGATCAACAAAATAGATAGACTGCTAGCCAGACTAATAAAGAAGAAAGAGAGAAGAATCAAATAGACGCAATAAAAAAATGATAAAGGGGATATCACCACTGATCCCACAGAAATAAAAACTACCGTCAGAGAATACTATAAATACCTCTATGCAAATAAACTAGAAAATCTAGAAGAAATGGATAAATTCCTGGACACATACACCCTCCCACACCTAAACCAGGAAGAAGTCTAATCCCCAAATAGACCAATAACAAGTTCTGAAATTGAGGCAGTCATTAATAGCCTACCAACCAAAAAAAGTCCAGGAACAGACAGATTCACAGCTGAATTCTAACAGAGGTACAAACAGGAGCTGGTACCATTCCTTCTGAAACTATTCCAAACAATAGAAAAAGAGGTAATCCTCCCTAACTCATTTTATGAGACCAATGTCATCTTGACACCAAAACCCGGCAGAGACACAACAAAAAAAGAAAATTTCAGGCCAATATCCTTGATGAACATTGATGCAAAAGTCCTCAGTAAAATACTGGCAAACCACATCCAGCAGCACATCAAAAAGCTTATCCACCACAATCAAGATACTTCAATCCTGGGACGCAAGACTGGCTCAACATATGCAAATCAATAAACGTAATTCATCACATAAACAGAACAAATGACAAAAACCACATGATTATCTCAATAGATGCAGAAAAGGCCTTCGACAAAATTCAACATCCCTTCATGCTAAAAACTCTCAATAAACTAGGTATTGATGGAACGTATCTCAAAATAATAAGAGCTATTTATGACAAACCCACAGCCAGTATCATACTGAATGGGCCAAAACTGGAAGCATTCCCTTTGAAAACTGGCACAAGACTAGGATGTCCTCTCTCACCACTGCTATTCAACATAGTATTGAAAGTTCTGGCCAGGGCAACCAGGCAGAAGGAAGAAATAAAGGGTATTCAAATAGGAAAAGAGGAAGTCAAATTGCATCTGTTTGCAGATGACACAATTGTACATTTAGAAAATCCCATCGTCTTAGCCCAAAATCTTCTTAAGCTGATAAGCAACTTCAGCAAAGTCACAGGATACAAAATCAATGTGCAAAAATCACAAGCATTCCTGTACACCAATAACATGATTTGAGAGCCAAATCATGAGTGACGCCCATTCACAATTGCTGCAAAGAGAATAAAATACCTAGGAATACAACTCACAAGGGCTGTGAAGGACCTCTTCAAGGAGAACTACAAACCACTATTCAAGGAAATAAGAGAGGACACAAATAAGTGGAAAAACATTCCATGCTCATGGATAGGAAGAATCAGTATTTGAAAATGGCCATATTGCCCGAAGTAATTTATAGATTCAATGCTATCCCCATCAAGCTACTATTGACTTTCTTCACAGAATTGGAAAAAACTACTTTAAATTTCATATGGAACCAAAAAAGAGCCTGCATAGCCAAGACAATTCTAAGCAAAAAGAACAAAGCTGGAGGCATCATGCTACCTGACTTCAAACCATACTACAAGGCTACAGTAACCAAAACAGCATGGTACTGGTACCAAAACAGATATATAGACCAATGGAACAGAACAGAGGCCTCAGAAATAACACCACACATCTACAACCATATGATCTTTGATAAACCTGACAAAAACAAGCAATGGGAAAAGGATTCCCTATTTAATAAATGGTATTGATAAAACTGGCTAGCCACATGCAGAAAACTGAAATTGTACCCCTTCCTTATACCTTATAGAAAAATGAACTCAAGATGGATTAAAGACTTAAACACAAGACCTAAAAAAACATAAAAACCCTAGAAGAAAACCTAGGCAATACCATTCAGGACATAGGAAAGGGCAAAGACTTCATGACTGAAACACCAAAAGAAATGGCAAAAAAAACCCAAAATTGACAAATGGGATCTAATTAAACTAAAGAGGTTCTGCACAGCAAAAGAAACTATCATCAGAGTGAACAGGCAACCTACAGAATGGAAGAAAATTTTTGCAAATCTATCCATCTGACAAAGGGCTAATATCCAGAATCTACAAAGAACTTAAACAAATCTACAAGAAAAAACAAACAACTCCATAAAAAGTGAGTGAAGAATATGAACAGACACTTCTCAAAAGAAGACATTTATGCAGCCAACAAACATATGAAAGAAAGCTCATCCTCACTGGTCATTAGAGAAATGCAAATCAAAACCACAGTGAGATACCATCTCACGCCAGTTAGACTGGTGATCATTAAAAAGTCAGGAAACAACAGATGCTGAAGAGGATGTGGAGAAATAGGAACTTTTACACTGTTGGTGGAAGTGTAAATGAGCTCAACCATTGCGGAAGACAGTGTGGTGATTCCTCAAGGATCTAGAATCAGAAATACCATTTGAGCCAGCAATCCCATTACTGGGTATATACCCAAAGGATTATAAACCATTCGACTATAAAGCCACATGCATATGTATGTTTATTGTGGCACTGTTCACAATAGCAAAGACTTGGAACCAACTCAAATGTCCATCAATGATAGACTGAATAAAGAAAATGTGGCTCATATGTACTGTGGAATACTATGCAGCCATATAAAAGGGTGAGTTCATACCTTTTGCAGGGACACAGATGAAGCTGGAAACCATCATTCTCAGCAAACTTACACATGAACAGAAAACCAAACACTGAATGTTCTCACTCATAAGTGGGAGTTGAACCATGAGAAAACATGGACACAGGGAGGGGAATATCACATACTGGGGCCTGTTGTGGGGTGGGGGGTTAGGGGAGGGGATAGCATTAAGAGAAATACCTAATGTAGATGACGGGTTGATGAGTGCGGCAAACCACCACGGCACATGTATACCTATGTAGCAAACCTGCATATTCTGCATATGTACCGCAAACCTTAAAGTATAATAATAATGATAAAAGGAATCTAAACATGGAAAAGGTACAGTAAAAATATGGTATAATCGATTTTAAAAGGTACACCTGTAGAGTGTGTACTTCATAAATGGAGCTTGAAGGACTTGGTGCTGCTCTGAGCGGGTCAGTGAGTGAGTGGTGAGCAAATGTGGCGGCCCAGGATATTACTGTACACTACTGCAGACTTTGGCAACACTGTTCACTTAGGCTGCACTAAATTTAAGTGAAATATTTTTCTTTCTTCAATAATAAATTAACCTTGGCTTACTGCAAAAAAAAAAAAAAAAAGTGAAAAGGTAATACGTGTGTGTTCTGTGTTCAGGAAACCAGGAGGAATGGATTTGGCTGAAACTGGAATACATGGATAGATAAGGCTGGAGAGATAGGCAGGAGCCAAGCCAATAATACCAGGCTCCCACCAATTGCTGGGCCGGCATCATCCTGAGCGTTGGAGCTTCTTTTCATGTTCCCTAAGTTGGGGTATGTTGTGGGGTGGCTACAGGGGGAAATTCTAATTGAGACGTACATCTATTCCTTTGCCTTCTCTTCAAGAAGTCATACTTAATATGCCCCCTCCATCCCTCCTGGGCAGGGTCAGTTCTGTGTGCTGCTAAGCAGCTTTCTTATCTCTCCCACCTACTGAACATGTACTGTGTTCTGGGAGCTTTGAATGCGTCATCTTGTTTATCCTCACAAGGTGGTCTAATAATGATGGATGTTTTGGCATCCAACTCGCCTGGGTTTGAGTCTCAGCTCTGGCTTTTACCAGCTGGGTGTCTCTGAGCAGCTCAGTTTACTGTTCTGTTCTTCTGTGTCCTCATCTGTAAAATGCGAATGATGGCTATTTCTGCAGACCTCCCTCCCTCCCTCCTTCTTTCTCCCTCCTTCCCCTCCCCCTCCTTCCCTCCCTCCCCTCCTTCCTTTCTTTCCTTCTGCCTCCCTCCCTCCCTTCCCTCCTCCTTTCTTTCTTTCTTTCTCTTTCTCTCTCTTTCAAGTTTCACTTTTGTTGCCCAGGCTGGAATGCAATGGCATGATCTTGGCTCGCTGCAACCTCTGCCTCCCAGGTTGAAGCAATTCTCTTGCCTCAGTCTCCTGAGTAGCTGGGATTACAGGCATGTGCCACCACACCCAGCTAATTTTTGTATTTTTAGTAGAGACAGGGTTTCGCCACGTTGGTCAGGCTAGTCTCAAACTCCCAACCTCAGGTGATCCACCCTCCTTGGCCTCCCAAAGTGCTGGGATTACAGGTGTGAGCCACTGCGTCCAGTCTTTCCTTCTCCTTCTCTCTTCCTTCCTTCCTTCCTCCTTCCTTCCTTCCTCCTTCCTTCCTTCCTCCTTCCTTCCTTCTTTCCTTCCTTCCTTCCTCTTCCTTCCTTCCTCTCTCCCTCCCTTCCTTTCCTTCTTTCTCTCTTTCATTCTTTCAACAGAGTCTTGCTTTGTTACTTAAACTGGTCTCAAACACCTGGGCTCAAACAATCCTCCCAGCTTGGCCTCCCAAAGTGCCAGGATTACAGGCATGAGCACCTGGCCTGGACTTTCTTCAGACTTTTCATAGAGTACTAGTGAGAATAAAATATATGCACTTTGCTTACTTAATACTGTGCCTGGCACACTGTAAGCTCTTTGTACCTGTTATTGTTATTATTCCTCATCCTAAGGGGGAAATGCCTTTGAAGGATCCACACTCCTTTGTTACCCATATTGGGCCGGGTTGCTTAAACTGCTGATCTTCAGTAGCTAACCACAGGGGGTGGGAGAGACTGGTCCTCTGAAGTCCAGCTGGGTACACAGCCAGTCCCTGGCTCATCCCTGCTCCTGCTGCCCTGGCAAGGCCCCTCTCAGCCACTGAGCTGCACCAGCACTGGCCCCAGCTCAGCTTCCTGTCTCCCTTATCTTCCCCCAGCATGTGCTCTCTGGAGTGGGAAACACTACTGCTTGCTTCCTTCACTTCCCTTTGCTCAACAGGACCCTCATTCTTTAGGTCTCAGTCAAATTCCAGCTGCTGGCCTGGTGCCCACTCTGCTCTGTGATTTTCTACACCGCAGCCACCCAGGCCAGATGCAGTGCAGGCCCTCGCTCCAAAAGCAGCGGGGCTCTTTCCTTCCCCACCCCCATCCCCGGGTTTAGAATGGGAAAATGCTTAAGTTGCCCCTCCCAACTTCCCTGCCCACAACACTCTTTTTATTTTCCATGATCCCAGCCCCACACTTCCTTTTTTTTTTTTTTTTTTTTGAGATGGAGTCTGGCTCTGTTGCCCAGGCTAGAGGGTAATGGTGAGATCTCAGCTCACTGCAACCTCCACCTCCCAGGTTCAAGTGATTCTCCCGCCTCAACCTCCCGAGTAGCTGGGATTACAGGCGCACACCACCATGACCGCCTAATTTTGGTATTTTTAGTCGAGACAGGGTTCCACCATGTTGGCCACACTGGTCTCAAACTCCTAACTGCAGGTGATCCGCCCACCTTGGCCTCCCAGAGTGCTGGGATTACAGGCATGAACCACCATGCTCAGCGCCACACTTTCTGAGTTCAAATCCTTGCTCTGCACTTCCAAGTTGTGACCTTGGGCAAGTTACTTAACTACTTTTCTGGGCTTTAATTTTTTTTTTTGTACAGGGGAGGTTCCATCAGGTTGTAAAGTTAGTCACACTCCTGGGCTCAAGGGATCCTTCTTCCTGGGCCTCCCAAAGTGCTGGGATTACAGGCATGAGCCACCATGCCCAGTTTATGTTTTTTTTTGTTTTGTTTTGCGCGGTGTTTTTTTTTTTGAGACAGGGTCTCTTTCTGTCACCCAGGCTGGGGTGCAGAGGCATAGTCATAGCTCACTGCAGCCTTGACCTCTTGACTTCCTGAACCAAACAATACTCCTCCCTCAGCCTCCTGAGTAGATGGGACCACAGGTGTGCACCAGCATGTCTGGCTAATTTTTAAAAAAATTTTTTGTGGAGATGGAGTCTCACTATGTTGCCCATGCTGGTCTCTGATTTACAGGCATGAGCCACTACATCCAGCTAGCTTTAATTTTTTTTTAAATCTGTAACATGGAAATAATGAGCCTGGTCTGCACCAGAGAAAGTGATTAAAGGCCTAGCACATAGTATGAATTTTCAGAATGTTTTATAACATATATATTAAACATTCAAGCATTTTGGGGTATGTGTTCAAAATGTATTCATGGAGAGAGATCAAAATAATTTTTGAGAGTGTGTGGGAGTTAAATTCACAAACTTTGCCATCAGAGAGAGACAGTTTCAAATTATAGCTTTTGCTGTGTGACCTTAGGTAAGTCACTTAATCTCTCTGAGCCTGTTTCTTTATTAGTAAAATGGTGATGCTAATGAAACTCACCTCACAGGGCTAACATAAGAATAAAGTAAGATTATTTATGTAAAGAGTTGAACACTGTTCCTGGCCTACAGTAAGTGTTACCTATAATAATGGTATCATTGTCTCACGGTTCAATTTTCAGGGCTCTGGTATATGAGAGGGGTGCTTGGGAAATAGCTGTTGCTGCTGCCATCTCTGTCCATGACGGATCTTAACCTGATTAGAAAGGCCTCGATGTGTGGGCAGATTACAAGGTCAGGAGTTCAAGACCAGTCTGACTAATATGGTGAGATCCTGTCTCTACTAAAAATACAAAAATTAGCCAGGCATGGTGAGCACCTTTAGTCCCAGCTACTCGGGAGGCTGAGGCAGGAGAATCACTTGAACCCAGGAGACGGAGGTTGCAGTGAGTCAAGATCTTGCCACTGCACTTCAGCCTGGGTGAGAGTGAGACTCTGTCTCAAAAAAAAAAAGAAAGAAAGAAAGAAAGGCCTGGATGTGGCCGGGCATGGTGGCTCATGCCTGTAAGCTCAGCACTTTGGGAAGCCAAGGCGGGTGGATCACTTGAGGTCAGGAGTTCCAGACCAGCCTGGCCAACATGGTGAAACCTCATCCCTACTAAAAATACAATAATTAGCCAGGCGTGGTGGCATGTGCCTGTAATCCCAGCTACTTGGGAGGCTGAGACAGGAGAATCGCTTGAATTCGGGAGGCAGACGTTGCAGTGAGCAGAGATCACACCATTGCACTCCAGCCTGAGCAACAGAGTGAGGCTCCATCTCAAAAACAAAAAAAGAAAAGAAAAGCCTCAATGTAAGGAGCTCTGTGTAAGGTAATGTCGGTGAAAGTGGACCCAGACCTACCTGCTTAGATCAAAGGCTCACAGCATTCAATTCCAAATTGGTTTAATCATACACTCTCTGTAGGAGATCGCTCACAGTGGTGGGAGAAACTATGGGGAAAGGAGCAGGCCTTCTGAAAAGTCAGAAGACTCTGCATAGCTTCCAGGGCAGAATAAGCTGAAGGCAGCTGTTCTCTCACCTTGAGGCAGAGGGCCAGGAGTAGGTACAACAAAATGTAGGGGAATTTATCTTAAATAGCTTTGTTTACTCATGTTGTCCAGAAACCAGCCTTGGGGAACAATAATGTTAATTACCTGCAGATTGCGTTTGCTCCAGGCTGTACTGAATAAAAGCAAGCAGGTCCAGCTGTTGTAGGCTGTGGCTCTCTCTTCTTCGCCACTAGTGCCAGGTGGCCCCCTTGCTGCTTTTACACTGCATACCTGTGGCTGAGTACTCCTTTCATCCGTCGCTGGTCCAGGGTCTGCGGGATGGGCCCGGCAACTCTCTTATCCTTCATCCCAAAGCACCCTTTGAGCCTTCAAGGGAGAAAAAAGGCAAAGCAAAAGAAAAAAAGGCACAGCCTCACTAAGAATCAGATAAATGCAAAATAAGACCAAAAAGAAATGCCATTTTACACCCAACCATCTGATAATGCCAAGGGCTGGCATGGATGTGAAGTGAGGGAATTCTCATACACTGCCGGGAATGTAAATTGGCACAACCTTTTTGTAAAACAGTTTGGCAGTATCTAGTAAAATTGAAGATGCATCTACCTTATTACTCAGAAATTCCACTCTCAAGTTTGCACCTACGAAAACTCCCCACACACGCACAAGGACTTGCGTATGAGAATATTCATACCAGCACTATTTGTAATAGTGAAAAACTGGAAAAACTTAAATGTTCAGCAACAAGAGAATGAATACATAAATAAAGATCTATTCCTAAAATGGATTTTTTTTTTAGACATGGTCTTGCTTTGTTGCCCAGGCTGAAGTGAGGTGGCATGATCACAGCTCGCTGCAGTCTCAACCTCCTGGGCTAAGCAATCCTCCTACCTCAGCCTCCTGAGTAACTGGGACCACAGGCACACCCCACCATGCCCAGCTAATTTTATTTTATTTTTGCAGAGATGGGGTCTCACTATGTTGCCCAGGCTTGTCTTGAACTCCTGGACTCAAGTGATCCACCCACCTTGGCCTCCCAAAGTGCTGGGATTACACCTTCCCAGTCGGAATGTTTTAAAGCAGTGAAAATGAATGGTCCACACATAGCTACATGAATAAATCTTATTAATATATTAAGTGAAAAAAGCAAAAGGTACAGAAGAATACATACATTTTAATACCACTTATATAAAGCCCAAAATATGTGAAATACCATTATCTATTGTTTAAGGATATATAAATAAGTAGTGTAAGTATATAGATACATAAGGAAATGAAAACTCTCAAATCTTAATTTTTATTTGAAGTGGTTACTTCAGGGGCTGTGGCAGGGGGAGAGAGATGCAACTGGGGAAGAGTACATAGGGGACATCAGCTATGTTAGTAATATTTTATTTCTTATGCTGGGTGGTGGGGATAGGTATGTTTGAAATGTAATCCTTTAAGCATGAAATAACTCTTCAAAAATGAAATATTTCAGGCTGCACATGGTGGCTCATGCTTGTAATCCCAGCACTTTGGGAGGCCAAGGTGGGTGGATCATCTGAGGTTAAGAGTTCGAGACCAGCCTGGCCAATGTGGTGAAACCCCATCTCTACTAAAAATACAAAAACGAGCCAGGGGTAGTGGCAGGTGCCTATAATCCCAGCTACTTGGGAGGCTGAGGCAAGAGAATCGCTTGAACCCAGGAGTGCACCAAGATCACGCCACTGCACTACAGCCTGGGCAACAGAGCTAGACTCTGTCTCAAAAAAGAAATTTTTTTTCATAATTTTTAATAAAAGACAAGACAATATAAATTGGTAGTGATTTAAGCTATTCTACTTTTCCTGAGGCCCAGTGCAGGAAAACAAGGTTTCCATTCTTGTTCCAACGAGACCATTTTGGTAAGCTGCAAAAAGAGAAGACTTTCATGCTATTTCTTAGCCAGTTTGCAACACCTGAGAGGTGAGCATGGAAGCTCTTGCATATATTCAGTTCAGAGAATGGGTGCCTGTTTTATGTCCAGAGTTTGTCCCAGATTTCACTATGATGTCAACTCTCCAGGGAGAAGTACATAAAGTAAAAAGTTAACTTTTTACCAATCCCATATTTCAGAGGTAATCTCCATTGACAGTACTCTTCCAGACATTTTCCCTGTGTATATACAACTACACAGATACACACACCAAGTTAATTTTGGTCAGGTGCAGTGCCTCCTTCCTATAATCCCAGCACTTTGTGAAGCCAAGGCCAGAGGATTGCTTGAGGTCAGGAGTTTAAGACCAACCTGAGCAACATAGCGAGACCTTGTCTCTAGTAAAAATAAAAAAAATTAGCTGTGTGTGGTGGCACAGTGGCATGTACCTGTAGTCTCAGCTACGCAGGTGGTTGAGGTGGGAGAATCCCTTGAGCCCGGAAGGTCAAGGCTGCACTACATCACTGCACTACAGCCTGGGCGACAGAGCAAGACCCCATATCAGAAGTGACATTTTTTAATTAAAAAATTTTGGCCAGGCATGGTGGCTGACACCTGTTATCCCAGCACTTTGGGAGGCAAGGCAGGTGGATCACAACGTCAAGAGATCGAGACCATCCTGGCCAACATGGTGAAACTTCGTCTCTACTAAAAATACAAAAGTTAGCCAGGCGTGGTAGCACGCGCCTGTAGTCCCAGCTACTTGGGAGGCTGAGGCAGAAGAATCTCTTAAACCAGGAGGTGGAGGTTGCAATGAGCCAAGATGATGCCACTGCAGTCCAGCCTGGCAACAGAGTGAGACTCCATCTCAAAAAAAAAAAAAATTAGTTTATTATTATTTTATTTATTTATTTATTTATTGAGATGGAGTTTCGCTTTTGTTGCCCAGGCTGAAGTGCAATATGACCTCGGCTCACTGCAACCTCTGCCTCCCGGGCTCAAGTGATTCTCCTGCCTTAGCCTCCCGAGTAGCTGGGATCACAGGCACACACCATCATGTCTGGCTAATTTTTTGTATTTTTTTGTAGAGACGGGGTTTTACCATGTTGGCCAGGCTGGTCTCGAACTCATGACCTCAGGTGATCCACCCGCCTTGGCCTCCCAAAGTGCTGGGATTATAGGCATGAGCCACCATGCCTGGCCTAGGATCACATTCTAGATATGAAAATTTCAAACAATACATAGTGATGAAATCCTTCACAAACTAGAGTGATAAAGCCTTTCACAAGTTTGCCCACTACCCTCTACCCTGCACATACACACCACACACACACACATACACATCCATGCTCTTAATCCCAGACCCCTCCCTGGAGATAAACTATTGTTATGTCCAATGTACCTCCTTCCAGATTCATTTATTCCTGTGAAGAAACAGGTTGTTTAGTGGTTTTGTGTGTGGTTGACACATAAATAGTCCTGAACTGTACATAATATTCTGTAACTTACTCTTGGACATCTATGTACATCATAACTATCTCATTCAGTCATTCACTTTGCTGATATTTATTATGTGATGCGTGCTCTTCCAGGAAGAGTATTGAACAAGATAGACACTGTCTTTCCTCATAGAGATTACATTCTGGTGAAACATTCAAACAATAAACATGTAAATAAATAATAGAATTTCATGTAGTACTAAGTAATATGATGCAAATAAAATGGAGGTTGGGCAGGAGAGGTGTATTTTTTTTTTTTTTTGAAACAAAGTTTCACTCTTGTTGCCCAGGCTGGAGTGCAATGGCACCATCTCATGATCAGAGGCAACCTCCACCTCCTGGGTTCAAGCAATTCTCCTGCCACAGCCTCCTGAGTAGCTGGGATTACAGGCATGTGCCACCATGCCTGGCTAATTTTGTATTTTTAGTAGAGACAGGGTTTCTTCATGTTGGTCAGGCTGGTCTTGAACTCCTGATCTCAGGTGATCCGCCTGCCTCAGCCTCCCAAAATACGGGTGTATTTTTTTTTTTTTTTTTTTTTTGAGACAGAGTCTGGCTCCATCGCCAGGCGCCAGGCAGGAGTGCAGTGGTGCGATCTCGGCTCACTGCAACCTCCACCTCCCGGGTTCAAGCAATTCTTCTGCCTCAGCCTCCCGAGTAGCTGTGACTACAGGCGCACGCCACCACGCCCAGCTAATTTTTGTATTTTTAGTAGAGACGGAGTTTCACCATGTTGGCCAGGATGGTCTCGATCTCTTGACCTCCTGATCCGCCCACCTCGGCCTCCCAAAGTGCTGGGATTACAGGCGTGAGCCACCACGCCTGGCCGTATTTTTTTTTTTTAACTATTACATAGTATTCACAGTATAGATTAACATAGCTTGGGGGAGTGACTTTAAAACTTTTCTACTGCTTTCTAGACTAAGAAACACATTCTACACTGCTATCCAAACTCATCACAGAAACATACACGCACACAAAACCAAAGCACAGATACACAACGGAGCAAATGTTTCATGAAATAACACTTGCTCTTACTAAGGGTGATGCACTGAAATTTTGTATTGTGCTCTATTTCATTTTTTAAAAATGCTAACCATGGCCTGCTAAATTGTTTTCGGTGTCCACTAAGAAATTATGACCTCAGTTTCAAAAATATTGCTTTATGTACCCAATCATCTTCTGAGATTTATACGGATTGCTCATAATTTTCTCCTGTTTTTTAAAAAAAATGCTGCAGTGAGCGAGCTGCTTTACACTCATTTTATGACTATTTCTGAGAGCAATATCCCTGATTGTGTAATTGCTATTTACTTAAAATTCTGGTAAAATGTAGCCATTACACTGGAAAATTAAATTCTAATCCTGGACCTGTCACCACCATGATGTATAAACTTTGGGCAAGTCCCTGCACCTCTCTGGACCTCAATTTCCCCATCAGCAACCTGCTGATCCTACACCCAGGAGTGTGCTCTAAGTTAAAAGTAGATGCCCCACCCCCTGAGTCAGAGCGGGCAGGACTTCTCACCAAGCCCTTCTCCCCCTTTTCCGTTCGCTGTTTCTGGTTCCTTGGAAGCAGCCCAGAGAGAAAGGAAAAGGCAGGTCTGGGCAGGAGGGCGCAATGAAGGGCAGGGCAGAGGGCGGGCAGGAGGGAGGCCGGCCCCCTAGTAGGAAATGAGACAGAGTAGGAATAACACTTTATAAACGCGACACCCTCTTCCTCCTCCCATCTCCTGGCTTCCTTCCATCCTCCTCTGCCCAGCCTCCACCCCTCCCAGACAGTCCTCACTTCTCTTTTCCCTAGGCTGCCGCCAGCGGAGCCCCCAGCCTGCCGGAGCCAGGAACCCAGGTCCAGAGCCTCAACCTCAGGATGTTGACAACATTGCTGTCGATACTGCTGCTGTCTGGCGGGGCCTTTTGTAGCCAAGAAGCCTCAGATGGTGAGTCGGGGCACATCTCCTGCCTCGGGATGGTTCTGGAGAATCTCAGTCTATCTGAGTACATGGCAAGACCAGAGGAGAGCTTATCTCACAGTGTCTGTGTCTGCAACTGGCTAGATCTCTCTACATGGCAGGCAGAGTCCTGGGGACTGGTTCATATCCCAAAGCCAAGATGAGTTAGTACAGTTAAGCCCCTGAAAAGGGAGAGATGAAGGAGGCTGGGGAAAACAGAATGACTGGAAAAATGAGAAAGAAACCAGCAGAGATGGTAGGAGAATCAGCCTCAGGGAGAGGGCAGAAAGGGGAACTGAGGGTGATGGTAGCTAGGGATATATCTAGGGAAGACGGGAAGAGATTCAGATGATAAGAGAAATGGAGGGAATGGGAAGATGCTGAGAAAACTGATGGGAGAACTAGGGGAAGACTGGGACAGAGAGAGGTGAGGGGAGGCTAGGGAAAATGGAAGACTGGGTACAACTGATGGAACTGTGGAGAAAGAGATGCAGTGCCTAATAGGAGAACGTATGGGTGATCAGGCTGCCTGAAGTGGTCCTATTTAAGCAGAAAGGGAGTTATTACCCTCCCTTATAATTGCACAAGGGCCTCCTTTCCTGCCCCTCACAATCCCCATAGCTTCATTCTCCCCCCAAGAGGGGCAGCAAACAATAACCAGTATTCAATAGTGCTCACTATGGTTAATACATGTATTGACCCATTTAACTCCCACAGACCCTGAAAGGTGGGTAATATTACTACCTCCATTTTATAGAGGAGGAAACTGGGTCACAGAGTAGTTAAGGACCATGTCTAGGGTTATCCATAAATACACTTATTCACATCTGTAGATACAGAGCATAGCTTCTAAAATGCAAACACAGTCAGGACCCGCTCACAGATTTACAACCCCGGACTCATTCAAATGTGTTCTGGGCATCAACTCTGTGCCAGGCTCTTTTCTGGATATAGGAGGCAGAGATTACCAGGCATACTTCCATAGCCTAGAGGAGTCCAGTGTAGCCTGTGTGTGTTTGGAGACAATCAGGTAGAATCTTGTGAGATACACACTAATATATGGTGGTCTGGGATCACTGAAACAGACCAACTGTGTCTCGAAGGAGAGGGCAACTGAGCTGGGTCTTCTTTTTTATTTATTTTGAGATGGAGTCTTGCTCTGTCACCAAGGCTGGAATGCAGTGGCATGATCTCGGCTAACTGCAATCTCCGCCTCCCGGGTTCAAGTGATTCTCCTGCCTCAGCCTCCAGAAGTAGCTAGGATTACAGGGCATAGTGCCCAGCTAATTTTTGTAATTTTAGTACAGACGGGGTTTTGCCATGTTGGCCAGGCTGGTCTTGAATCCCTGACCTTAAGTGATCCACCTGCCTCGGCCTCCCAAAGTGCTGGGATTACAGGCGTGAGCCACTGCGCCCAGTCTCTGAGCTGGGTCTTAAATCATGAATACACTTTGCCAGGCAGAAAAAGGGAGGCCGAGCAACCCTAACACGGTATTCATGTGTCAGCCAAAGGCAGCATGAGGAACCCCAACTAGTTTGGTATATAAGCAGCAGGAAGTGGCCAGAAAAAGGTAGCAGGGGCCAGGTCTCTAGCAGGCTTGAATGCCAACTAAAGACTCTGGACTTGATCCTGTGGGGAGGCAGTGTCACCGGGTGGCTAAGAGTGCTGGACTTGACTGCCTACAGGCAAACCTTGGCTCTGCTATACTATCCCTGCCTCAGTTTCCCACGTAGACTGAGGTTAATAATAGTAGCTACTTGCATTAAGCCATTGGGAAAAGGCACAAAGATAATAATGTATGTAAAGTCCATTGCTCAGGTCATAATAAGCACTTAATGGGCAGTGGCTCTGATTATTTTTGATTAATGAAGGGGTCGGGGGGTATAGCACTGGAAGATTTTAAGTAGGAAAAGGACAGGATCTCATCCCGGTCAGGTGGAGGTCGGAATAGTGAACGGGCAGATGAAGTAGAAAGTTATGACCCCAGTCCAGATGAAAACGGATGAAGCCTGAACCAGGGCAGTGGAAGAGGAGATAGAGAACAGGAGATGGAATTGGGATTTTATTCAGGTCAGGATTTGTTAACCAACAGGAAATGCGAGGAGGGAGAGCTGAGGGTGAAAAAGGAGGCAGAGAGGAGTGTCTCTTCCACTGCAGGCCTCAGTTTCCTCATCTGTAAAACGGAGATAATAATCCCTGTCCTGCCTTCCTGGCAGAGTTACTGTGAGCGTCAAATGGGAGAAGCGACGGGAGGGCACATTATAGTTTATGAAGGGTCTAGAAGGTGGGCGGCCAGCCTCGAGGTAGGGGGTTATTATCTCCCGCTGCCCGCTGCCCCCTCCCACGCCGGCCCAGGCTGACGCTGACTCTGCCCGCAGGCCTGCAAAGCCTCCACATGCTCCAGATCTCCTACTTCCGCGACCCCTATCACGTGTGGTACCATGGCAACGCGTCGCTGGGGGGACACCTGACGCACGTGCTGGAAGGCCCAGGCACCAACGTCACCATCCTCCAGTTGCAGCCCTTGCAGG
This sequence comes from Ateles fusciceps, assembly GCA_036589455.1. Classification (NCBI taxonomy): domain Eukaryota; kingdom Metazoa; phylum Chordata; class Mammalia; order Primates; family Atelidae; genus Ateles; species Ateles fusciceps. Next base: position 2,946,972 of record JAZHEH010003223.1, read on the forward strand.
ACCCCGAGAGCTGGGCGCGCATGCAGAGCAGCCTGCAGACCTACCTGTCTCAGTTCTCACGGCCTCGTGCGCCTGGTGCACCAGGAGCGGAGCTTGGACTGTGAGTGGGCGCGCCGCGGGGACGGGGCCTGGGCAGGGCCTGGCGGGTGAAGGCGGGCAGGGACTTTCAGGGACCCGGCCGCCACTGGAGCTCTGTGGCGCCTGGGCCTGTAAAGATTGCCGGGGTGGGGGGTGGGAGAGAGGCAGGTGTCTCCTCTAAGAAAGCCCCGACTCCGGCGGTCGTCCTGCTGGCATAAATCTCTTGGGCAGTCCCTGTTGGGAGGCCCTGACACCGTGACCTCGAAGGTTCCCTGAAGACTCCTCACCCCCTTGCTTCACAGTCCTCCAACTCCTTTTCTTCCTAGACCCCGTCCTTCTCCTCCCACACCCCAGGACTTGACCCACCGCCCTCCAGCCACCTCTCCTCATAGAAGTTAATGACTTCGCTCTTAGCTCCCCCTCAGGACTCCCAACTCCTCCCCCAAAGACCCCAATTTCTTCTCTCAAAGCTCCACTCCCTCCCCATTGCAACCCCAGTTCCTTCTCAAAGACCCCAGTTTCTTTTCCCGAAGTCCACCCCCTCCCTCCCCTCATGGCCCTTAACTCCTTTCTCTCCTAGTCTCCCCGCCCCCCTCCTTTTTTTGAGAGGAAGTCTTGCTCTGCTGCCTAGACTGGAGTGCAGTGGCATGATCTCGGCGCACTGCAACCTCTGCCTCCCGAGTTCAAGCGATGCTACTGCCTCAGCCTCCCAAGCAGATGGGATTACAGGCACATGCCACCACGCCCGGCTAATTTTTTATATTTTTAGTAGAGACAGGGTTTCTCCATGTTGGCCAGGCTGGTCTCGAACTCCTGACCACAGGTGATCCACCCACCATGGCCTCCCAAAGCGCTTGGATTACAGCTGTGAGCCACTGCACCCGCCTCCCCCAACACTTTTTTCTATCACCAGTTGAACAAGGCCTGACAGTTTCCCTTTTCATCATAGTCCCTGGCCCCTGCTTTCTTAGCCTCTGACAGTCTAACTCCAAACCCTTCCTCACAGCACCAAGCCCTTCTCCCCCACAGTTCCCTGACCTAGACTCCCCCTCTCCTTACACCACTGACTCTCGCCTTCCTGTGTTCTTTTTCCCTTGCTGGGCCTCCCCCGACACCTGGCACCTTCTCTGCACAGTCCCCTGACCGTGACTCCCCATCCACAGTTCCTCTGACCATCCGCTGCTTCCTGGGCTGTGAGCTGCCTCCCCGAGGGCTCTAGAGCCCATGTCTTCTTCCAAGTGGCTGTGAATGGGAGCTCCTTTGTGAGTTTTCAGCCAGAGACAGCCTTGTGGGAGGCAGGCACTCGGGTCCCCTCCAGAGTGGTCACCTACACCCTGAAGCAGCTCAACGCCTACAACCGCACTCGGTATGAAATGCGGGGAATTCCTGGAGGACACCTGTGTGCAGTATGTGCAGAAACATATTACCACGGAAAACATGAAAGGTATGATGGGACTGGGGCCCAGGCCTGAGGGCTGGGGGAGAGGGCGGGTTCCAGACAAATGGATGGACCTAAAGGATGCATCCCCCAGAGCAACAAGAGGCCTGCAGCTGGGGGTTTGGGACAGAACACATTCTGCCTAAGTCAGTTGGTGAACGGGTCCTTTTCCTCTAAGGCAGAAATGCTCTGGGGTTTGACTCAAATCATGGACTCATTGGCGATCTATTTTTCGGGCTGACACTCTGCATGTTCTGCAGGAAGCCAAACAAGCCGCTCCTATACCTCGCTGGTGCTGGGTGTCCTGGTGGGCTGTTTCATCATCGCTGGTGTGGCTGTGGGCATCTTCCTGTGCACAGGTGGACGGCGATGTTAATTACTCTCCAGCCCCCTCAGAAGGGGCTGGATTGATGGAGGCTGGCAAGGGAAAGTTTCAGCTTACTGTGAGGCCGGACTCCCCAACTGAAACACCAGAAGGTTCGGAGTGACAGCTCCTTCTTCTCCCACATCTGCCCACTGAAGGTTGGAGGAAGGGAGATGGAGAGGTGGACAAAGTACTTGGTTTGCTAAGAATTTAAGAACTTGCATGCTTTGGTGAATTGGTCTGATAAGTGAATGTTTATCTGTCTCTGTGGAAAACAGATGATGGAATTGGGACAGGGGTCCTATGGCCCAACCCTCCAAAGACAGACAGAATCACCTGAGGCATTCAAAAGATACAACCAAATAAACAAGTCGTCCACACCAACATACAACATTCAATGCTTCCAAGTGTGTCAGACTTGGGATGGGACACTGGTATAACAGGGTAGAAAGAAGTAACACGAAGAAGTGGTGGAAATGTAAAACCCAAGTCATATGGCAGTAATGAATTATTAATTAATCAGTTAATAATAGTAATAAATTTCTTATATTTAAGGCATTGTTATTTCCTTCACTTTGCAAAACTTCTGGAAGAGTAACCTGTACCCATTTCTTCTGCTTCCTTATTTCTCACTTACTCTTAGACCCACTGCAATCTGACTTCTCTGTAAACTGCTGTAAGACCACCAGTAACCTCTAATTGTCAAACCGTCACCCTCCGTGGTATCCTGCAAATTTACAGACTAGACTCCCTTTTTACCTTAACTTCTGAGATACCATACTTTGACTTTTAGAAACTATTCTGTCTCATTTTTTTTTCAATCCCTTTGACGATGTCATCTTACTCGATTCACCCTAGAAATGTTGGCTTCCTTAGAATTCCATTTTTTTGGCTCCTTTTGTTCCCCTTTTGAACTATACGCTTTCTGGGTGACCTACTGACCTCTATGGCTTCAAACACTATCTATCTGTGGTTTCCATGGAGAAGCAATATAATTTGATCTTTAAGAGCATGTGTTTTGTCAGCCGGGCATGATGGCTCATGCCTGTAATCCCAGCGCTTTGGGAGGCCGAGGCGGGAGGATCACTTGAGGTCAGGAGGTCAAGACCAGCCTGGCCAACACGGTGAAACCCTGTCTCTACTAAAAATACAAAAATTAGCTGGGTGTGGTAGCACTCACCTGTACTCCCAGCTACTCTGGAGGCTGAGGCAGGAGAATTGCTTGAACCTGGGAGGAAGAGGTTGCAGTGAGCTGAGATCACGCCACTGCACTCCAGCCTGGGTGACAGAGTAAGACTCCATCTCAAAAAAAAAAAAAAAAAAAAAAAGAACTGATGCAAACAAGAGGCCTGGAGATCAGAAGCCACTGCTATATTTACTGCCTAAACATATGTTATCTTTTTGTTTTTCGAGACAGAGTCTTCGTCTGTTGCCCAGGCTAAAGTTGATGGCGTGATCATGGCTCACTGCAGCTTCAACCTCCTGGGCTCAAAAACAGAACAAAAGAAAAATAAAATAGAAAAGTAAAAACAACAAAAACCCATAAATGTTCACTATATCTCACATCATTAATTTATTTACTCATTTAATAAACGTTTGTCAGAAAAGTCCATATAGAAGGCTTTATGCTATGTACTTTGGAAGACATAAAATGACACAGGATATGATCCTTCTCAAGGAGCCCAGTCTTTCTTCAGAAAATAAAACATGTACAAAAAAGAACAAAACAAAGCAAGATGCCTCATATACCTAGAAGAAATATACAAATAAAAACTTTATGGTGGCCAGACATGGTGGCTCACACCTACAATCTCAGCACTTTGGAAGGTTGAGGCAGGCAGTTCATGAAGTCAAGAGATAGGGACAATCCTAGCCAACATGGTGAAACCACGTCTCCACTAATAATACAAAAATTAGCCAGGTATGGTGGCAGGTGCCTGTAGTCCCAGCTCCTTGTGAGGCTGAGGCAGGAGAATCACTTGAACCCGGGAGGCGGAGGTTGTGGTGAGCTGAGATTTCACTGCACTTCAGGCTGCACTGCACTGCACTCTGTTACTGTACTTCAGCCTGGTGACAGAGCAAGACTCCATCTCAAAAAAAAAAAAAAAAAGAAAAGAAAAAAAAAGAAATGTTATGCTGTGTGGCCAGGCGTGGTGGCTCATGCCTGTAATCCCAGCACTTTGGGAGGCTGAGGTGAGTGGTTCACCTAAGGTCAGGAACTTGAGACCAGCCTGGCCAACATGGTGCAACCCCATCTCTAGTAAATATTAAAAATTAGCCAGGTGTGGTGGCAGGCGCCTGTAGTTCCTAATACTCAGGAGGCTGAGGCAGGAGAACCACTTGAATATGGGAGGCAGAGGTTGCAGTGAGCTGAGATTGTGCCACTGCATTCCAGCCTGGGCAACAGAGTGAGACTCTGTGAAGAGAGAGAGAGAGAGAAAGAAAGAAAGAAAGAAGAGAAAGAAAGAAAGGAAAATGTTATGCTATGATTTACTCTTGTAACTATCATTTACATATTGCTATATAGTTTTTGAAGTTCTGTAACTTGTGGTTATCATTTAATAAACTCTCTTTGGTCTTGTAAGATAGATATTCTCATTTTAGATTAGGAAACATGTTTAGAGAGAATAAGAAAGTTAGTAGCTGATCTGGTTTGGATATTTTGTCCCTGCAAATCTCATGTTGGAATGTGACCTCTCTTGCTAGAGATGGGCCTACTGGGAGGTGTTTGGGTCATGGGAGCAGAACCCTCCTGAATAGCTTAACACCATCTCCTTGGTGATGAGTGAGTCCTTGCTCAGTTAGTTTACATGTGAGATCTGGTTGTTTACAAGGGTCTGAGATCTCCCCTCCTCTCTCTGCTTCCTCTCCCTCTCCATCTTATATGCCTGCTCCCACTTTGCCTTCCACCATGATTGAAAGCTTCCTGAGGCCTCACTGGAAGAAGACGCTGGTGTCATGCTTCCTGTATACCCTGCAGAAGTGTGAGCCAAAATAAACTTCTTTTCTTTTATAAATTAGCCAGTTGCAGGTATTCCTGTATAGCAACACAAGAATAGACTAATATAGTATCAGAGCCTGGATTCAAACCCATGCCTTTGTGTTCTAGGATTTATGCTTTCTCTCTCAAAACTGAAGGAATCAGAGGAATCGGGGGAGAAACATGGTATTTTTGAATGGGCAAGATATGACCATGCCCAGATAGGAAAGATAGACAGAACAGATTCAGTAATGAAAACAGGAAAAATCAGAACAAATTTTAGACATTTCTCAAAGAAGATACACCAGTGGCCAATAAGCACATGAAAAGATGCTCAACGTTAGTAGTCATTATGGAAATACAAATCAAAACCATGAGCTACGACTTCATACCATCAAGAATGGCCATAGGAGGATGGGTACAATCAATATTGTGAAAATGACCATACTGCCAAAGGCAATCTATAAATTCAATACTATCTCCATTAAAATACCACCATCATTCTTCACAGAATTAGAAAAAATAATTCTAAAATGTATATGGAATCGAAAAAGAGCCCACATAGCCAAAGCAAGAGTAAGCAAAAAGAACAAATCTGGAGGCATCACACTACCTGATTTCAAACTATACTATAAGGCTATAATCACCAAAACAGCATGGTACTGGTATAAAAATAGGCACATAGACCAATGGAACAGAATAGAGAACCCAGAAATAAACCCAAATACTTGTAGCCAACTGATCTTCAACAAAGCAAACAAAAACATAAAGTGGGGAAAGGACATCCTTTTCAACAAATGGTGCTGGAATTATTGGTTAGCCATGGTAGAAAACGAAACTGGATCCTCATCTTTCACCTTATACAAAAATCAACTCAAGATGGATTAAGGACTTAAACCTAAGACCTGAAACTATAAAATTTCTAGAAGATAACATTGGAAAAACCCTTCTAGACATTGGCTTAGGCAAGGGTTTCATGACAAAAAAACAAAAGCAATTGCAATAAAAACAAAGATAAATAGCTGGAACCTAATTAAACTAAAGAGCTTTTGCATGGCAAAAGGAACAATCAGCAGTGTAAACAGACAACCCACAGAGTGGGAGAAAATCTTCACAATCTATACATCTGACAAAAACCTAATATCCAGAATCTACAATGAACTCAAACAAATCAGTAAGAAAAAAAAAAAAAATCAATCCCATGAAAAAGTGGGCTAAGGACATGAACAGACAATTGTCAAAAGAAGATATACAAATAGCCAACAAACATATGAAAAAAAGCTCAACATCACTAATGATCAGGGGAATGCAAATGAAAACCACAATGCAATACCACCTTATTCCTGTAAGAATGGCCATAATCAAAAAACAGTAGATGTTGGCATGCATGCAGCGATCAGGGAACACGTCTACACTGCTGGTGGGAATGTAAACTAGCACAGCTGCTATGGAAAACTGTGTGGAGATTTCATAAAAAACTAAAAGTAGAACTACCATTTGAACCAGCAATGCCACTACTGGGTATCTACCCAGAGGAAAATAAGTCATTATTTAAAAAAGATATTTGCACATGCGTCTTCATAGCAATACGATTCAGAATAGCAAAGTCATGGAACCAACCCAAATGCCCATCAATCAGCAAGTGGATAAAGAAACTCTGGTATATATACATGATGGAGTACTACTCAGCCATAAAAAGGAATGAATTAACAGCATTTGTAATGACCTGGATGAGATTAGAGACTATTATTCTAAGTGAATTAACTCAGGAATGGAAAACCAAACATCATATGTTCTCACTGATCTGTGGGAGCTAAGCTATAGGATGCAAAGGCATAAGAATGATACAGTGGACTTTGGGAACTTGGAGGGAAGAGTGGGAGGGGGGTGAGGGATAAAAGACTACAAATATGGTGCAGTGTATACTTCTCAGGTGATGGGTGCCACAAATCTTCACTAAAGAACTTACTCATGTAACCAAATACCACCTATAAGTTATTGAACTTATGGAAAAATAAAATAAAAAAAAAGAATGGCTACAGGAAAAAAGACAGACAATAACAAGTGTTAGCAAGAATGTGAAGAAATTAGAAGCCTCATAACATTGCCTGTGGCAATAGTATAGCTCTTTGGAAAATAATTTGACAGTTCTTCAAAAAGTTAAACATAGAGTTATTATGTGACCCAGCAAGTCCACTCCTAATATATACCCAAGAAAATTGCATACATTTGTGCAAATACTTGTACATGAATGTTCACAGCAGCGTTATTCATAATAGCCAAAAATGGTAATAATCCAAATGTCTACTGATTGATGGAGAAACAAAGTGTAGTGTATTAATACAATGGAATACTGTCTAGCTATAAAAATGAGGTACTGATACATGTTATAACATGGATGAGCCTTAAAAACATGGTAAGTGAAAGAAGCCAGTTACAAAGAACTGCATATTGTATGATTGAACTTAGGTATGTGAAACGTCCAGAATAGGCAATCTATAGATAGAGGTAGAAAGTAGGTAAGTGATGTCTACTGCTGGGGGGGGGGCGGGGGGGGTGGTGACAGAGAGTGACTATAAAAGATAGAGTTTTTTGTGTCTGGTAATGAAAATGTTCTAAACATAATTGTAGTGACGGATGCACAAATTTGAATATAGCTTAAAAACCACTGATCTGTATACCTTAAATTGTTGGACTGTATTATGATATATGAATTACATCTCAATACAGATGTTACAAAATGGTAATAATAAAATAAGTTTAAATCTGGACAAAAAAAGCAATAGCTGTTTAAATCAGCGGCCTGCAAAACATGTTAACAATTAGGTCAATTCCTTCTTTGTGCTTCTTCAATCCATAGTTTGGTCTATCTTCCTTCAAGTCTGCATAGAAAATGAAGAAGAATGTGAAATGTTAGAACTAAACACTCTTAATTTTTCTTTATTCTTTTTTTTTTTTTGAGAAAGAGTCTCGCTCTGTCACCCAGGCTGGAGTACAGTGGCGGGATCTCAGCTCACTGCAACCTCTGCCTCTGGGTTCAAGTGATTCTGCTGCCTGAGCCTCCCAAGTAGCTGGGACTACAGGCACATGCCACCATGCCTGGCTAATTTTTGTATTTTTAGTAGAGATGGGGTTTCACCATGTTGGCCAGAATGCTCTCGATCTCTTGACCTTGTGATCTGCCTGCCTCAGCCTCCCAAAGTGCTGGGATTACAGGCTTGAGCCATGCGCCTGGCCCCCTCCACCCCATTTTTTTGTTGTTGTTTTTGTTTTTGTTTTTTGAGACAGGGTCTTGCTCTGTCACCCAGGCTGGAGAACAGTGGTGTGATCACAGCTCACTCACTGCAGCCTCCACCTCTCAGGCTCAAACAATCCTCCCACCTCAGCCTCCTGAGTAGCTGGGACTACAGGCATGCATCACCAAGACCACCTAAATTTGGGGATTTTTTTTAGTAGAGACAGGCTTCTCTCGAATTCCTGAGCTCAAGTGATACACCCGCCTGGGCCTGCCAAAGTGCTGGGATTACAGGCATGAGCCACTGTGCCTGGCCTGAACACTCTTATACTAATGGTGAAACCAAAGCTGGGTAGCTATAAGTGGCTTGCCCAAAGTTCCACAGTGAGGTGGTACAAGAACTGGCACTAGAACTTGGGACTTCTGACTTTTGATTGTGAGCTATTGCTGCTACAATGAGAGGCAATGGCAGTCATAGGTTAAAGAGGTGAGGTATTACTTGGTGGGATTCTCTGAAAATGTATGTCCATGTCCAAAAGCGGAGAGGTAAATAATCAGGGAAACAGTGGGATGAATAACTCTGACCTTTTAGGGAGAAGGTATGATCCTCATTTCTAGGAGTTTCTATGCAGGGTAAAGAGTGAATGGTAGGTTCATCTGCTTATGCTTACACATGTGAATATGTGTTCATAGCTACATGACCTTGGATAAGTCAGTGCCCCTCTCTGAGAGGGAGTTCGTAATCTCTACTAAGATATCTCCGGGCTCTGATGACTAGGATTCTACATTCCTAAGTCCAGATGGCTGACATTAGCACAACTTTAAGGGTCCTAGAAGGTCCATTCCTCTTTGACCTCAGAATGTTTGGGTTGGGTCTTTTCTGTGGCAACCAGACTATTAGAGCTCCAGTTGGAATTTACATGAGAAATAAACAAATCTGAAATAAAGGTAAATAAATGGCATATTCTAACAGCATCCTTCTGGGTGGACTGGCTTACTAGATTCCCCATCTTTTAATTCAGTTCAACATGTGTGCCTGGATTTTATGTCTCTGCCGGATGGCCTGAGGTTTAGTTTTGAACCCCATTCTTTTTCCAATTCTGCCAACTTTTGCTGAGGACTGTTTTATGCAAAGAATTGTGCTAACTGCTAGCAGGGATGCAAAAATGGGTAAAACATGATCTCTGTCCAGGAACTGATAGTCTAGAAGGAGAAGCATACAACGCAGTTTATTAACACAGAAGGAATGAAAAAGATTCAAAGTAATTATAAGCTATGTACTAAAAGAAAGAGATCTGGGAAGGCTACACAGAGGTCATAGATTTCATCTGGGCCTTGAAGAAGAGAATTACAGTAGGTGAAAAGGGGAAAGATGTTTCTCCTTTTCTAGGTGAAGATCTTTGAGGGCAGAGATTATATCTTATTTATCTCTGGGTTCCTGATACCTAACATAGTGCCTGGCACAAGGACAGAGTCTAATACCTGTGTTTTGAATCAATGAATAATGAGTGGATTCTTGACTGATGTAACAGCACAAAGGCAAAGTGAATAAAAGTGCACCTTATGTTTGGGGAATGCTAATGGTCTGCTGTGGTTGCTCTGAATATTGGTTACGTAAGGAAATGTATGGGAAATCAAATTTTAGTGCCAGATTAAGAATGCCATGCTAAGAAGTTATACTTCATCTATAGGCAATAGTTAACGATTTACTCCTCTAGGGCAATATTATTTTGTTCATCTTTGTATCCTTAGTATCTACAACAGTGCCAGGAATTTAGAAGTTAGTCAATTAACAGCTGGATGAATGAATGAGTTGAAGAGTTTTGAGGAAGGAAATTACTTCATCCAATCTGCACCTTACTTTAATAAGCAACTCACTTTTAGGTACCATTTTGTAGTCACAGAAACATTTTATTCTATTATGTTGTGAAAAATTTTATCGATATGCTCAAAAAGCTTATTAGGAAAGAAGGGCAGATATAATCATTTTCTGTAGATGTTATTATTCTCATTTCCTGGCAACATTATTATTCTTATACCCAATGTAAAGAAACCAAAACTCTATTTCCTCTAATATCCCTTGGTATATCTGGAGGTCTGTGGTAACGTGGACCTGCATGTGACAGGGTTCTTGTGGGTAGCCTCAATCTTGCATCACATTCACTATAATCAGGATTTCTACATATCCAAAAAAAATAGATCCAACTCACAATGCAGGGATATTGTACTGATTAATTCTTGGGGATCCTGGCTCTACCATACCCCACACAGCAGAAACTTAATCAATTCCTAGACATTTCTGTTCATTTCCCCAAGCCTGATCTCCCTAACCATCAATGAACTTATCTCTCTTCCTTCTCTTTCCTCTCACAACCTTGCCCTCCCCTTCCACCAAAACAAACAAACAACAAAACCCATTATTTTATTAAGCTTCTCATTTTTCAGTTTGTATATTTTTCTCAGCAAAACAAAAGTCCTGTGGTTTTTCTTATTTCCTTAAACATGGTGTCTTATTTCCTCCAATTGCAAGTGAAGAGGGGGATTAGATTTGGTCTGTGGAACTCCAGAGAACAGATTAATGAATGAGAGGAAGTAAAAAGAAATAAATGTTAGTTTAATGTAACTTTTTGACCCAGCAATTCAATATTGGAACTGGCTGTTTCACAAAGTAGTGAACTTCTCCTTACTGGAAGTATTCAGCCTGTCACGTCCAAGTTCTGACCTTTAAAACCACGTGACAGTTCTACATGTGTTCAAAGATAGTGGTCCTGTTCTCTCAAATCTTTTTGGTCCTGTTCTCTCAAATCTTTTTTTCTCTAGGTTAAACATCCTACTTTCTTCAAGCATTCCTTATTTGATGTGGCATTTCAGTAACTATTCAGTGCTATTGTTCTTCTGGGCTTTCCACAATTTGTCGATTTCTCATGCATTTACTTTAAAAATGTATTGAGTCGGGTCACTTAGGATTACTAAATAAGAAAAAGAAAATTATTGAGTGACTTCTATGGTTCAGACACTGTTTTAGGATGTGGGAATAGAGTCTCTCTTAGAACCTACAGTTTACTGAGAGGGGACAGACCCTAAACAAGTAATTTTTTTTTAATGTCAGAGATAATAGATAGAAAATAGGTAGAAAAAAGTGTGGCACATATACACCATGGAATACTATGCAGCCATAAAAAAAGGATGAGTTCATGTCCTTAGCAGGGACATGGAGGAAGCTAGAAAGCATTAATTCTCAACAAACTAACACAAGAACAGAAAACCAAACACCACATGTTCTCACTCATAAGTGGGAGTTGAATAATGAGAACACATGGACACAGGGAGGAGAACATCACACACTGGGGCCTGTCAGGGGGTGGGGGGCTAGGGGAGGGACAGGATTAGGAGAAATGCCTAATGTAGATTACAGGTTGATGGGTGCAGCAAACCACCATGGCACGTGTATACCTATGCAACAAACCTGCACGTTCTGCACATGTATCCCAGAACTTAAAGTACAATTAAAAAAAAAAAAGAAAATAGGTAGAAAAATAAGGGAGATCAAAGGGAGAATAAGTGCCAGGAGATGATGAGTTGCTGCTTTAGACAGTGTCATCAGGGCAGGCCTCTGTAATAAGATGACAGTTGAGCAGAGAGCTGAAGGAAGTGCAAGAGTGGCCGTGGGAAGAACAATCAAACTTAGATAGAACAAGTGCAAAAGCCCTGAGGAGTAAGCTTGGTTCATCTGATGAACAAGGAGGCTGGTTTCTCTGAAGTGGTACAGGCAAAGAGGAGAGAAAGAGCAGGAGGCAAATAATGGAGGGCCTAAGAGGCCAATTCTATGTACTTTGCTGTTTGTTCTGAGTGAGATGGAAAGCCATTGGAGACTTTCGAGAAGAGGAGTGACATGATTTGACCTGCATTTAGAGAGCATGACTACGGCTACCTTGGGGGAAACAAAGCTTAAAGGGCAAAGCAATAATCAGGGGGCTCTGAGGATACTCGTACATTCCTGTTAGGGGCTATTCTAATAATATGGGTGAAAAATGATGGTGGCATGGACCAGAATGTTAGCAGTAGAGACAGTGAAAGTAGTTGGATGTTGGACATATTGTGAAAATAGAGCTGATAGCATTTGTTGACAGACTGGATGTGGATATAAGAGAAAGATGAATTTTAAAACGACTCTAAGAAATTCAGCTAGAAGCGGTGGCTCACGCCTGTAATCCCATCACTTTGGGAGGCTGAGGCAGGCGGATCACCTGAGGTCAGGAGTTCGAGACCAGTCTGCCCAACATGGTGAAACCCTGTTTCTACTAAAAATACAAAAAGCTAGCTGGGCACGGTGGTGCGCACCTGTAACCCCAGCTACTTGGGGGGCTGAGGCTGGAGAATTGCTTGAACCTGGGAGGCGGAGGTTGCAGTGAGCCAATATTGCACCATTGCACTCCAGCTTGGGCAACAAGAGCAAAACTCTGTCTCAAAAAGAAAAAAAAAAAAAGAAATTCAAATTAAAGACACAATATGATACCACTATTTACCCATCAGAATAGCTAAAAAGAAAAAAGACAAACAAGGAAGGAAAGAAAAAGATAGTATTGGCAAGGATAAAGGCCAATTAGAACTTTCCTACATTGCTGTTGGTAAGGTAAATTGGTACGAAACAACCACTGTTTGGAAAACTGCAGTATCTACTAAAGCTGAACATCTGCCTCCTAGGCATATGCCTAACAGAAATGTTTACCTATATTCACTGACAGACTTATACAAGATTAGTCATAGCTGTAAGAATTAAAGAAAGAGGAGAGAAACACGAAGGGCAGCTTAACAGTCAACAGGGACAGGTTTATTTTGAATAAACCTGAGAGGGGCAGCTGGCTGAGTTAGAGCCACTCTCTTACAGACTGAGAGTTTTTGTTTGTTTGCTTGAGATGGAGTCTCGCTCTGCCGCCAGGCTGGAGTGCAGTGGTGCAATCTCGGCTCACTGCAACCTCCGCCTCCTGGGTTCAAGTGATTCTCTTGCCTCAGCCTCCTCAGTAGCTGGGACTTCAGGTGCCTGCCACCACGCCCAGCTAATTTTTGTATTTTTAGTAGAGATGGGGTTTCACCATGTTGGCCAGGATGGTCTCGATCTCTTGACTTCGTGATCTGCCCACCTTGGCCTCCCAAAGTCCTGGGATTGCCTGCCTGGCCTGCCCTGTTTCTTAATCTGGATGCTGACTATATAAATATGCTCACTTGGTGAACATTCATTGAGTTGCACATTTATAATTTGAGCACTTTCCTGTATCAGTGTTATGCCTCAGTAAAGTTTACATTACAAAGGAATGACTCAGAGGTTTTGATCTGTGCAACTAGAGGCTACAACTGCCATTTATTGAAATGGGGAAGCTAGAGAAGAAGGAGGTTTGGATGGGAAATGCATTCATTATGTATGTATTATGTTTGATATTTATTAGACATCCAAGTCGAAATGCTGATAGAATGCAGTTGTTATACAAGTCTGCAGTTGAGGGAAAAGTCTAGGCTGAAGACCTAAATCTGAGAACTCACTATATAGATAATATGTAAACTCATAAAGCTGGATGGGGTCACCTAAGGAATAGTGTGGACAGAGAAAACATTCAAGTACTAAACCCTGAGGATGCCCCAACATTTAAAGGCTGGAAATTGAGGAGAAGCCAGTAAAGAAAACTGAGTAGCCAGTGAGGTATGATGAGAGCCGAGAGAGTGGAATCTCAGAAGCCAGGTGAAAAAAGTGCTCTAAGGAGGAAGTAACCACAGTAACAGATACTGTGGATAGGTGGCATAAGGTAAAGGCTTAGAACTGATTATTGATGGAGATCCTTAGTGACCTTGATAACAGCAGTTTTGGTGCTGTGGTAAGGACAAAAGCCTAATTAGAATGAGCTCAAGAAATAAAGACACTAATTTGAAACAGTGACTATAAATAAGTCTTTTGAGGAGTTCGGTTTGTTTTACAGAAAAGCAGAGAAATAAGATATTAACAAGCATATTAAGTAAGGATATTAAGAAGTGTTGGGTTAAGTAGCTAAGGAGGATTATGGGACCAAGAGAAGATTTTTCTCTTAATAAGGTAGATAATATAGCATGTTTGTACACTCATAGGGATAATCAATAGGGAGGGAAAATTTGATGACTCAGGAGAAAGAGACGGCAGTGGCTGATGTCCTGGAGCAGGACATAAAAGAGGATAGACTCCAAGGCACAAATGGAGAGACTGACTTAGCTAGGAGCACGGACAGTTCCTCTAGAAAGGAAAAAGCGGGAGAAAGGGATCCCTTAAATCTGTGCATGAGCCAAGAGAAGTCCCAGGCTCTCTACCAAGTTTCACATGTACTTGGTAAAAAGAAAGCTTTGTAATTACTTTGGTAACTCAACTGTAATAAAAATCACCATCTGACTGTCAGACTAACCCCAGAGTGGCACGGGGTAGATTCAAACAGTGTAGCAAAGACTCTGAAAATGAACTGACACTGCAACGACCACCCATAGCAGGTGAGACAGAACTTGTAGCCTGAACCCAATTCAGTTAATTGCCTGCTAAAATAAAATAATCACCACCCAGATAATTTAAACAGGACTCGGAGTCCCGCAATACAACAGTCAAGATGGCCAAGATACAATCCAAAAATACTTAACATACCAAGAACCAGAAACTGATAAATGCTTAAGGACAAAGAAAACCTATAGATGTCAATCCCCAAATTACTTAGATGTTAGAATTAGCTGACAAAAACTTTAAAGGAACTATTATAACCATCCTCCATGAGGTAAAAGTTAAATATCCTTGAAATAAATAGAAAGGTAGAAGTTCTTAGCAGAGAAATAGAAATTTTGAAAGAGAACCAAAGAGAAATTCTATGACATAAAAATATTTGCTGCAGGGGCTCAGTAGTAGGATGGAGATAACAGATGGATGAATGAGTGAATCCGAAGATAGATCAATAGAAATTATTCAATATGAAGATCACAAAGGAAAAAAAAAGATTTTAAAAATGAACAGTACAAAAAAAATGAATAGTCCACAGATATATCATCCTGAATGTACCTAATCTTGGCTGATTTTTGAGGCTAGGCAGGGTCAAGCCTGGTTAGGATTTGGATGGGAGACCACCTGGCAATACTGGGTACTGTAGGCTGTCAATTTTTTTTTAAATGATCAGACACCTACTATGTACTGATAAAATTTTTTAATAAAAAAAATTTTTAAAGTAAACAAGAGAACAAATAAGAATAAAGAACATGATGTTGGCCAGGAGTGGTGGCTCACACTTGTAATCCCAGGACTTTGGGAGGCCGAGGTGGCAGATCACCTGAAGTCATGAGTTTGAGACCAGACTGATCAACATGATGAAAGCCCATCTCTACTAAAAACACAAAATTAGCTGGATGTGGTGGCACTTGCCTCTAATCCCAGCTACCTGGAAGGCTCACGCAGGAGAATCGCTTGAACCCGGGAGGCAGAGGTTGCAGTGAGCTGAGACTGTGCCACTGCACTCCAGCTAGGGTAACAGAGCAAGACTCTGCCTCAAAAAAAAAAAAAAAAAGAAAAGAAACATGACTATATATATATATATGTGTGTGTGTGTGTGTGTGTGTGTGTATTTTCTTATATAAGTATGTGTGCATATATATACACATATATATATAAGAAAAAAAGAACATGACTATATATATATAAAGGCATGAGTCACCGCAACTGGACTAGTTCTAATATACATATATACACATGTGTGTGTGTGTGTGTGTATATATATATTAGAACTAGTCCAGGTGCGGTGACTCATGCCTGTAAGCCCAGAACTTCGGGAGGCAGAGGTGTGCAGATTGCCTGAGTTCTGAGTTCAGGAGGTCAAGCCCAGCCTGGGCAACATGGTGAGACCCTGTCTCTACTAAAAATACAAAATATTAGCAGGGTATATAGCATGCACCTGTAGTCTCAGCTACTCAGGAGGCTGAGGCAGGAGAATCGCTTGAACCCAGGAGGCAAAGGTTGCAGTGAGCCAGGATCGGGCCACTGCACTCCAGCCTGGGAAACAGAGCGAGACTGCCTAAAAAAAAAAAAAAAAAAAGAAAAGAAAAGAAAAAGAAAGAAAAATTAATAGAGCCTCAGAAACCTGGAAAAATATCAAAAGGTCTAATATTTGTGTCATTAATACTCCTGAAACAGAGGAGAAAGAGACTGGTGTGGAAAAGTATTTGAAGAAATGATGGCTGAAAACTTCAAGAATTTGGTTAAAGACATAAATTTACAGAGTTGAAAAGCTCAATGAACCCCAAAAGGGTAAAAGCAATGAAAACCCCACCCACCCTAATGGGTTTGGGTGGGTGGATGTGTGGGTTTTCCTTCTCAAAACCAAAGATTAGAAAAAATAATGTTAATAGTAGCCAGCAAAAAATGACATGTTACATATGGGGGAACAATAATTCTTATGACTGCAGGTTTCTTACCAGAGACCATGGAAGCCAGAAGACAATGGAATAACACCTTTAAAATGCTGAAAGAACTGTCAACTTGAAATTTTCTACCTAGTGAATATTCCCTTTGAGAAAAAAAAGTGAAATAAAACACATTCTGCAGATAAAGAAAGCCTAAAATTATTTGTCTCCAGGAGACCTGCTCTGAAAGAAATGCTAATAGAAGCCCAAGTGAAATGATACCAAAAAGAAACTTGGAACTACAGAAATGAAGGAAGAGCAACAGAATTGGTATATAGCTGGATAAAGATAGATTATTTTTCTCTCCTACATAAAGCTATTTATGATCATTGAAAGAACATACCTCATTTGATTCATTTTATTGTGCTTTGTAGATATTGTGATTTTACAAATTGAAGGTTTGTGGGGCAAGTCTATCAGTGCCATTTTTCCAATAGCATATGTTCACTTCCTGTCTCTTGTGTCACATTTTGGTAATTCTTGCAATATTTCAAACTTTTTTTTTTCTTTTGTAGAGACAAGGTCTCACTGTGTTGACCAGGCTGGTCTTTAACTCCTGGCCTCAAGCAATCATCCTACCTTGGCCTCCCAAAGTGCTAGGATTACAGGTGTGAGCCACTGAACCTGACCCAAACTTTTTCATTATTATTATAATATCTGTTGTGGTGATCTGTGATCAGTGATCTTCGATGTTACTATTATAATTAATTGTCTTGGGGTATCACAAATCACACCTATATAAGATGGCAAACCTAGTTGATAAATGTAGTATGTGTCTGACTGCTCCTGATCAGCTGTTCCCTCACCTTTCTCCCTCCTCTTGGCCCTCCCTATTCTGTGAGGCACAATACATTGAAATTAGGCCAATTAATAACCCTACAATGGCTTCCAAATATTCAAGTGAAAGGAAGAGTCACACACACACCTCTCACTTTAAATCAAAAGCCATAAATGATTAAGTTTAGTGAGGAATGTATGTCAAAAGACTAGATAGGTCAAAATCTAGGCCTCTTACACCAAACAGCCAAGTTGTAAATGCAAAGTAAAAGTTCTCAGAGGAAATTAAAAGTGCTACTCCAGTGAACACATGAATGATAAAGAGAAACAGCCTTAATGCTCATATGAAGAAAGTTTTAGAGGTCTGGATAGAAGATCAAACCAGCCACATTCCCTTAAGGCAAAACCTAATCTAGAGCAAATCCCTAACTCTCTTTAATTCTGTGAAGGCTGAGAGAGGTGGGAAGTTGCAGAAGAAAAGTTTGAGGGTGGCATACCTTGATTCCTGGGTTTAAGGAAAGAAGCCATCTCCAGAACACAAAAATACAAGGTGAAGCAGCAAGTGCTTATGTAGAAGCTGCAGCAAGTTATACAGAAGATCCAGCTAAGGTTACTGATGAAGGTGGCTACACTAAGCAACACATTTTCCATGTAGGCAAAACAGTCTTCTATTGGAAGAAGATGCCATATAGGACTTTTATAGCTAGAGAGAAGTCATTGCCTGGCTTCAAAGCTTCAAAGGACAGGCTGACTCTCTTAATAGGGGATAAAGCAGCTGGTGACTTTAAGTTGAAGCCGATGTCCATTTGCCATTCTGAAAATCCTAGGGCCATTAAGAATGATGTGAATTCTCTGCCTATGCTCCATAATAGGAACAACAAAGCCTGGATGATAGCATATCTGTTTATAGCATGATTTAGTGGATATTTTAAGCCCTCTGTTGAGACCTACTGCTCAGGAAAAAAGATTCCTTTCAAAATATTACTGCTCATCGACAATGCACCTGGTCACCCAAGAGCCCTGATGGAGATGTACAAGGAGATTAAGGTTGTTCCATGCTTGCTAACACATCATTCATTCCGCAGTCCATGGATCAAGGAGTAACTTCAACTTTCAAGTCTTATTTAAGAAATATATTTCATAGGCTAGAGCTGCCACAGATAGTGATTTCTTTGGTCAATCTGGGCAAAGTATATAAAAAACCTTCTGGAAACAATTCACCATTTTAAATGTCATTAAGAACATTTGTGATTCATGGGAGGAGGTTAAAAATATCAACATTAACAGAAATTTGGAAGAAGTTGATTCCAACCCTCATGAATGACTTTGAGAGGTTCAAGTCTTCAGTGGAGGAAGGAACTGCTGATGTAGTGGAAATAACAAGATAACTAGAATTAAAAGTGAAGCCTACAGATGTGACTGAATTCTGCAATCCCATGATAAGGCTTTAATTAATGAGGAGTTGCTTCTCATGGATAAGCAAAGAAAGTGATTTCTCAAGATAGAATCTACTCCTGGTGAAGATGCTATAAACATTGTTGAAATGACAACAAAGGATTTAGAATATTACATAAACTTAGTTGATAAAGAAGCAGCCAGAATTGAGAGGACTGACTCCAATTTTGAAAGAAGTTCTACTGTAGGTAAAATGCTATCAAACAGTGTCACATGCTACAGAGAAATATTTTGTGGAAGGAAGAGTCAATTGATATGCAAACTTTATTGTTGTTTTATTTTAAGAAAGTGCCACAGCACTCCAATCTTCAGCAACTACCACCCTTATCAGTCAGTAATCATCAACCTTGAAGTAAGACCCTCCACCGGGAAAAAGATTATGACTCACTGAAGGCTCAGACGATTGTTAGCATTTTTAAGCAACAAAGTACTTTTTAACTAAGATATTTCCATTTTAGTCATAATGTCATTGCATAACATTGTCATGCAATGTCTAATATCATTAGACATAATGTTACTGCACATTTATTAGACCACAATATAATATGAACATAGCTTTTATTTATTATTATTTTTTTTTTTGAGATGGAGCCTCACTCTGTTGCTCAAGTTGGAACGCAGTGGCAATCTCGGCCCACTGCAACATCCGCCTCCTAAGTTCCAGCGATTCTCCTGCCTTAGCTGCCCAGTAGCTGGGATTACAGGCACATGCCACCATGCCTGACTCCTTTTTGTATTTTTAGTAGAGACAGTGTTTCACCATGTTGGCCAAGCTGGTCTCGAACTCCTGACCTCAGGTGATCTGCCCACCTTGGCCTCCCAAAGTGCTAAGATTGCAGGTGTGAGCCACCGTGCCTGGCCTTAAGCATAACTTTTATATGCATTGGGA
Source organism: Ateles fusciceps (assembly GCA_036589455.1). Classification (NCBI taxonomy): domain Eukaryota; kingdom Metazoa; phylum Chordata; class Mammalia; order Primates; family Atelidae; genus Ateles; species Ateles fusciceps. Next base: position 2,966,636 of record JAZHEH010003223.1, read on the forward strand.
AACCAAAAACCTTGTGTGATTCACTTTATTGCAATATTCACTTTACTGCAGTGGTCTAGAACTGAACCTGCAGTATCTCCAAGGTATGCCTATAGTTGTGAGGTGTTAGTGTTTTACTTGAAGTGCTAAAATATTGATTTTAGGCCAGGAGCGGTGGCTCACGCCTGTAATACCAGCACTTTGGGAGGCTAAGGCAGGCGGATCACAAGGTCAGGAGATGGAGAACATCTTGGCCAATATGGTGAAACCCTGTTTCTACTAAAAATACAAAAATTAGCCAGGCATGGTGGTGTACTCCTGTAGTCCCAGCTACCCCAGAGGCTGAAACAGGAGAATCGCTTGAACCCAGGAGGCAGAGATTGGAGTGAGTGGAGATTGCACCACTGCACTCCAGCTTGGGCGACAAGAGTGAAAACATCTCAAAAAAAATTGATTTTAAGTTGACTGTGAAAATTGGGTATGTGTATTATTATCCCTAGATCAACAGCTAAAAAAAAAAACCCCACAAAAGATATAAACAACCAATATATTAAATCAGAATATAAAACATATTCAAATAATCTAAAATATAACAGGAAAGGGAAATTGAGAGGCAAAGAAATGAAGGAGACAAGCAGAAAAATAATAAACTGTAGACCAAAATCCACTCTTATCAATAATTACATTAAATGTAAATGGTCTTTTAAAATGTAAATGGTTTAAACACCAATTAAAAGACAAAGATGGCTGGTCGCCTGGGCTCACGCCTGTAATCCCAGCACTTTGAGAAGCCGAGGTGGGTGGATCACCTGAGGTCAAGAGTTCAAGACCAGCCTGGCCAACATGGTGAAACCCTGCCTCTACTAAAAATACAAAACTTAGCCGGGCTAGGTGGCACATGCCTGTGATCCCAGCTACTTGGGAGGCTGAGGCAGGAGAATCACTTGAACCCAGGAGGCAGAGGTTGCAGTGCACCGTGATCATACCACTGCACTCCAGCCTGGGCAGCAGAGCAAGATTCCTTCTCAAAAAAAAAAAAAAAAAGACAAAGATTATCAGATTGGAAAAAGAAAAAAAAAAGACCCAACTATATGCTATCTGCAAGAAAGCTATTTTATTTTATTTTTACTTCTCAAATGTCCTATAATTTAAGAAAATTTATTTTAAATATAAAGATATAAATACAGGGAAATTACCTAACGATTCAAAAGGTGAATTCACCAAGAAAATGAACACCGAAATATAGTGTGCAACTAACAAAGATCCAAAATAAATGAAGCAAAAATTGATAGAACTAAAAGGAGATATGGGAAAATCTACAGTCAAAACTGGGAGACTTCAATAACTCCTTTCTCAATAACTGATAAACAAATAGATGGAAAATCAGCAAGGATGTATAAAACCTGAATAACATTATCAACTGATTTAATCTAATGACGTCTATAAAACACTTTACCCAAGAGCAACAAAATACATATTATTTTCAGGTGCCCACAGAACATATACCCAGATAGATCATATTCTGGATCATAAAATAAACTTTAATAATTTTTAATAAATTAAAACCACACAAAGCATGTTCTCTGGCTATACCAAAATCAAACAAGAAATCAATAACAGAAAACTACCCCAGCCTGACCAACATGGTGAAACCCAATCTCTACTAAAAATACAAAAATTAGCCAGGTGTGGTAGCGCATGCCTATAATCCCAGCTACTAAGGAGGCTGAGGCAGGAGAATCGCTTGAACCCAGGAGGCGGAGGTTGCAGTGAGCTGAGCTCGCACCACTGCACTACAGTCTGGGTGACAGAACAAGACTCTGTCTCAAAAAAAGAAAAAAAAAAAGAAAAAAGAAAAAGAAAACTCCCAATTTGGAAATTGTTAATATACTTCTAAATAACCCATGGGTCAGAGAGAAAATCTTAAAGGAAATCAGAAAATATTTGAACTGACGGAAAATGAAAACAAAACATATCAAAATCTATAGGCTGCAGCTAAAGCAGTGTGTACAGGAAAATTTATAGTTTTACATGCCTATAATAGAAAAAAGAAAGACCTCAAATCATACTCAAAGCTTCTACCTTAAGAAACTAGAAAAAGAACAAATTAAAACCTAAATCAAGCAGAAGAAAAAAAAATTAGAAAAACAGAATTCAATGAAATTGAAAACAAAAAAATAGAGAAAAATCAATAAAACCAAAAGCTTTGAAAAGGTGTATAGAATTGATAAACTTTTTGACAGACTTACCAAGGGAAAAAAAGAGAGAAGACATAAATTACTAACATAAGGAATGAAAGAGGGGATGTCACTTCAGACCCTCCAGATATTAAAAGGATAATAACAGAATATTACAAATAACTCTATGTTCATAAATTTGACAACTTAGATGAAAATGGATCAATTTCTTGAAAGACACAAATTACCAAAATTCAGTCAAGAAGAAATAGAGAAGAGAAATAGTCCTAGACATACTAAAGAAAATTGAATCCATAGTTTAAAACCTTCCAATGTAGAGAAGAAAACTCCAGGCCCAGGTGGTTTATTTTCTTTTCCTCCCTTCCTTCCTATTTTCCTTCCTTCCTTTCTTCCTTCCTTCCTCCCTCCCTCCCTTCCTCTCTCTCTTTCTCTTTTCTTTTCTTTCTGGCAGGGACTCTCTCCCGTTATTCAGGTTGGAGGATAGTGGTGCAATCACAGCTCACTGCAGCCAGGACTTCCACACCTAGCTAATTTTTTTTGTATTTTTAGTAGAGATGGGGTTTCACCATGTTGGCAGGCTGGCCTCAAACTCCTGGCTCAAGCAATCTGCCTGCCTTAGCTTCCCACTGGGATTACAGGCGTGAGCCACCCGGCCTGGCCCCCAGATGGTTTGACTGGAATATTCTACCAAACATTAAAGAAAGAAATAGTACCAATTCCACATAAACTCTTCCAGAAAAAAAAAAAAAAAAAAACTTAACTCATTTTGTGAGGCCAGCATGGTCCTGATGCCAAAATTTGAAAAGGATAACAAGAAAACTGTAACAATACTTGACCACGCCTTCCAAGTGCCTCACAGTCTCAACTTCTCACTTGGGATCTCCAGCCTCATCGAGGCTCAAAATGGACCCTAACTGCTCCTGCGCCGTGGGTGCCTCTTGCAGGTGTGCCAGCTTCTGCATCTTCTGCGACTGCAAAGAGTGCAAATGCACCTCCTGCCAGAAGAGCTGCTGCTCCTGCTGCCCTGTGGGCTGTGCCAAGTGTGCCCAGGGCTGCGCCTGCACAGGGGTGTCGGAGAAGTGTAGCTGCTGTGTCTGATGGGGGGACAGTTCTGCTCCCAGATGTAAATAGATCAACTGCACAAACCTGAATTTTTTTTAATACAACCCTGAGCCATTAAAAAAACCAACATAACAAAATATCTTAGACTAGAAAAAAAAAAAGCAACAACAATACTTCACATGAACATATATCCCAAAACTTCAACAAACTATAAACTATTAGCAAATGGAATCCAGAAATATATAGTTTCTTAAAATAACACTTCACTATTAAGTGGAGTTTATCCCAGGTAATTTAATGTTGGGGTAACATTCAAAAATAGTCAGGCATGGTGGCTCATGCCTGTAATCCCAGCACTTTGGGAGGCTGAGACGGGTGGATCACCTGAGGTCAGGAGTTTGAGACCAGCCTGGCCAACATGGTGAAACCCCGTCTCGTACTAAAAATACAAAAATTAGCCAGGCATGGTGGTACACGCTGGTCGTCCCAGCTACTTGGGAGGCTGAGGCAGGAGAATTGCTTAAACCCGGGAGGTGGAGGTTGCAGCGAGCCAAGATCACGCCACTGCACTCCAGCTTGAGGTACAGAGCAAGACTTCATCTCAAAATAATAATAATAATAATAATAATAAATGGGCATAATTCACCATATTGGCAGACTAAGGAAGAAAAAACACATGATAATCCTAATTGAAGAAAACGCATTAACAAAATTTAACACCCATTCATGATAGAAATCTCTCAGCAAACTAGAGAAGAAAACTTCCTAATCTAACAAAATAGTATCTACAAAATGGACATCATACTTAATGGTGAAAAACTGAATATTTTCTCCCTAACACTGGCAACATGGCAAAGATGTCCACTCTTAACACTTCTATTCGACATCATCCAAAAAGTTCTAAACAGTGTAAAAAGGCAAGAGAAAAGAAAAAAAAAGAGAAAATCATATGGATTGGAAATAGAGAAATAAAAGTATCCCTGTTAGTAGCCAACATGATTGTTTATGTAGAAAATCCTATTAAATCTGCAAAAAGGCTCCCAGAACTAATTAATGAGTTTAGCAAATCACAGGACACAAAGTCATAATATGGGGGGGAAAAAACTATTTCTATATACCAGGAATGAGCAATTGGAAAACAAAACTAAACATAATTTACAGTGGCTCCAAAATAATGAAATACTTTAGGGATAAATCTAGCAAAATATGTGCAGAATCTTTACACTGAAAACTACAAAACACTGATGAAAGAAATCAAGGAAGAGTTAAATAAATGGAGAGCTATAACATGTTTACTGACTGGAAGGCTCAATTTTGCTAGGATGTCAACTCTCCCCCGGTTGATATAAAGATTCACACAATCCTGATAAAAATTCTAGCAGGATTTTTTTGTAGATATTAACAAGTTGATTCTAAAATTTACACAGAAAGGCAAAGGAACTGGAAAGCTAAAACAATCTTGGAAAAGTAGAACAATGTTGGAGAACTCGCACTATCTGACTTCAAGACATATTATACTGGTACACTAATAAAGAACTACAGTCTTGCAAGAGGATAGACACATAGATTAATAGAGTCCAGAAATAGAGTGACACCAAAATGCCCAATTGATTTTTCTACAAAGATCCAAAGGCAATTCAATGGAAAAATGTTGTCTTTTTAAGAAATGATGCTGGCCGGACGCAGTGGCTCAAGCCTGTAATCCCAGCACTTTAGGAGGCCAAGGCAGGCAGATCACAAGTTCAGGAGTTTGAGACCAGCCTGGCCAACACGGTGAAACCCTCATCTCTACCAAAAATACAAAAATTAGTTGGACGTGGTGGTGGGTGCCTGTAATCCCAGCTACTCAGGAGGCTGAGGCAGGAGAACCACTTGAACCTGGGAGATGGAGGTTGCAGTGAGCCAAGATCATGCCACTGCACTCCAGCCTGGGTGACAGAGCAAGACTGTCTCAAAAAATAAAAATTAATTAATTAATTAATTAAATAAATGGTGCTGGATGGGCCAGGCGTGGTGGGTCATGCCTGTAATCTCAGCACTTTGGGAGGCCAAGGTGGGCGGATCACCTGAGGTCAGTAGGTTCAAGACCAGCCTGGCCAAATTGGTGAAACTCCATCTCTACTAAAAATACAAAAATAAGCCTGGCATGGTGGCACATGCCTGTAATCCCAGCTACTCTGGAGGCTGAGGCAGGATAATTGCTTGAACCCAGGAGGCGGAGGTTGCAGTGAGCCAAGGTGGTGCCACTGCACTCCAGCCTGGGCAGGTGATAGAGCAAGAATTTGCCTAAAAAAAAAAAAAAAAAAGATGCTGGAACAATGGGACTTTCATAGGCAAAAATGTAAACCTTGACCTATACCACATACCTTCTATTAAAAAAATTTAGTTGAAGTGGATCATAGACCTAAATATAAATTCATGAAACTTTTAGAAAAAAGCATAGAAGAGAAACCTTTGTCACTTTGGGTTAGGCAGTTCTTAGATACAACATTAAAGCACACTTCATAAAAGGAAAATTTAATAAATTAGATTTCATCAAAACTAAATTTTTTTGTCAAAAGGCATTGACAAGCAATAACCTTCAAGAAAATATTTGCAAATCACATTTCTTTCTTTTTTTTTTTTTTTTTTTGAGATGGGGATTCACTCTTGTCACCCAGGAGTGCAATGGTGCGATCTCGGCTCACTGCAATCTCCTCCTCCCGGGTTCAAGTGCTCCTGCCTCAGCCTCCCCAGTAGCTGGGATTACAGGTGTCCACCACCCCACCCGGCTAATTTTTGTATTTTTAGTAGAGATGGAGTTTCACCGTGCCGCCCAGGCTGGTCTTGAACTCCTGACCTCAGGTGATGCCTCCCAAAGTGCTGGGATTACAAGTGTGAGCCACTTCAACCTTGGCCTCCCAAAGTGCTGGATTACAGGTGTGAGCCACTGCACCCAGCCGCAAATCACATTTCTAACAAAGGACTTGACTCCACAATTTATTTTTTAATATGTTTTCTAATTTTTATTTTATTTTATTTGTGGTAGAGACAGGATCTTGCTATGTTGCCCAGGCTGGTCTCAAACTTCTAACCTCAAGTGATTCTCCTGCTCAGCCTCTCAAAGCACTAGGACTACAGGCGTGAGCCACTGTGCCTGGCCCGGAATTTATGAAGAACTCTCAAAACTCAGAAATAAGAAAATAAACAATTTTTTTAAAAGGCAAAAGTTTTGAACAGGCACCTCTCCAGAGAAGATATATGAACAACAAATAAATATTTGAAAATATACTCAACATCATTTGTCAGTAGGGAATTGTAAATTAAAACCACAGTAAGGTATGTCTCTATACCTATTAAAGTTGAAAAAAATCCTGACAATACCAATTGTTGGTGAGAAGACAGAACAACTGCCACTCTCATATATTGCTGGTGGGAGTACAAAATGATACAGCCCCTCTAGGTTTCGTATAAAGTTAAACCCATACTTACCATAGGATCCAACAATCCCTCCTAGAAATTTGCTTATAAAATGAAAATTTATGTTCACACCAAAACCTGTATGTGAATGTTTACAGAAGCATTATTCGTAATTGCCAAAACTAGAAACAACCTAAATATTCCTCAACTGGGAAATGGAGAAACAAACTCTGGTACATCCATACAATAGAATACTACTCAACAATGAAAAGGAATTAACTATTGATGCATGCAATGACATGAATGAATCTTAAATCCATTATGCCAAGTGAAAGAAGCCAAATTTGGCTGGGCGTGGTGGCTCATGCCTCTAATCCCAGCACTTTGGGAGGCAGAGGTGGGTGGATCACCTGAGGTCAGGAGTTCAAGACCAGCCTAACCAACAAGGTGAAATCCCGTCTCTACAAAAAATACAAAAATTAGTCGGACATAGCAGTGTGCACCTGTTGTCCCAGCTCCTCGGGAGACTTAGACCAGAGAATTGCTTGAACCCAGGAGGCAGAGGTTGCAGTGAGCTGAGATTGTGCCACTGCACTCCAGCCTGGGTGACAGAGCAAGATTTTGTCTAAAAAAAAAAAGAAGCCAAATTCAAAATACTACATATTATGTGGTTCCCTTTTATATGACAGTCTGGAAAAGACAAAACTATAGGAATAGAGAACATATCAGTGTTGCCAGGGCTTAAGGTTGGGGAAGGCTTTGACTACAAAGGGGTAACAAAAGGGAATTTGAGGAGGTGATTAACTGTTTTTTTTGTGTGTGGTGGTGGTTATATGATTCTTTGCGTTTGTCAAAACTCACAGAACTGTACACCAAAATATGAATTTTACTGAATGTAAATTGCAATTAAATTATATATATTTGCATATCTACTATGTGTATGTGTGTATATATATATATGAACATTTTTTAAAGTTTTTTCCCTTCATATCACTATCATGTCACATCTCATTGATTTTCTATTTGTACAATTATTCTTTCCTAAGCCTGAAATTAGTTAGGACTGTCTTTTTTTTTTTTTTTTTTTTTTGAGATGGAGTTCTCTGTTGCCCAGGCTGGAGTGCAGTGGTGTGATCTTGGCTCACTGCAACCTCTGCCTCCCAGGTTCAAGTGATCCTCTGGCCTCAGCCTCCTGAGTAGCTGGGACTACAGGCGCACACCATCATGCCTGGCTAATTTTTGTATTTTTAGTAGAGATGGGGTTTCAACATGTTGACCAGGTGGTCTCGAACTCCTGACCTCAGGTGATCTGCCCACCTCGGCCTCCCAAAGTGCCAGGATTTCAGGAGTGAGCCACCGGGCCCGGCCAAGTTATGACTGTCTTCATATCTATTAACCTTCCATTTCCTCTCCTTCCACAAATCCTAAACTTTATTATTTGGAACTTATAATTTCTGAGTAAGTTATTCCTTCTGTCTCAAGAAGGCCCAATTCTTGTTATTGAGAGATGTAAAATAATACACTATCTGCCCTGGGCACTTTAAGTGAGAATCCATTTATCGGGTTAACTGGCTGTCACTGTGGATGGCAGTGAGCATGCCTCTGAGTGGCCAGGACATAGGACAGATGTGCTTTGATGGGAGAGAAGGGAAGGAAAAGCCGACAGCACCGCGATGGGAAACTAGAGGCTAGAGGTGGAGGTGGAGAGGGGTGATCAGGGAGCAGAGATGAGAGCATGCCAAGGACATCCTGGGCTGACTTCGCAGCGCTGGCTCTGGGCATAGGCCAGTCTCTTCCGGGAGCTTTCATTTTCTCTCTTCCGAATCTGTCAACTCTCTACTACAATCTGTTTCACAGTCGAATAGCCAAAATCCTCTCCCTCTGTCTCCATTTATTCAACAAATATTTATCTAACTGACTCTAATCACACTCCCTCTTGTTTGTCCTGCAATGAAGCCGTTTTACATCTGCTTATCTCTTTTGATCCAAGGAAAGGAAGGAGAATTAACCCTGACTTCCAGAGAAGGAAATAGTCTCAGAAAGGTTAAATTATTTATCTCAAGTCGCCCTTTTAATACTGAGTACAGGACTCTTTCATGATCCATGTACTCTGCTGCCCCTACCGTGGACATAGCAATAGGTGCTGAATAACAAAAACACGCAACAGAACACTACACAACACTAAAGACTACGCGACACTATAAATAGTGCTTACATTTGTTCATTTAACAAATATTCGGCTAGGAGTGGTGGCTCACACCTGTAATCCCAGCACTTTGGGAGGCCGAGGCGGCTGGATCACTTGAGGCCAGGAGTTCAAGACCAGCCTGGCCAACATGGTGAAACCCCACCTCTACTAAAAATACAAAAATTAGCTGGGTGTGGTGGCACAGGACTGTAATCCCAGCTACTTGGGAGGCTGAGGCAGGAGAATCACTTGAACCGGGAGGCAGAGCTTGCCTCGAGCCAAGATCACGCCACTGCACTCCAGCCTGGGTGACAGAGCAAGACTCCATCCCCCCAAAAATAAATAAACAAATATTCATCGAGAGCCTTCTATGTGCCAGAAATAAGGTAGGTGTTGTCTTTGTGTTCATGGAGCTTATGATGTAGAGGGGGGAGATAGAATTATACAAAATAATTACTTAATTACTATTTGAATAAATACTATGAAGTACAAGGTGCTATATGAGGGTAAAGAATAAGGATATGTAGGCCAGGCGAGGTGGCTCAGGCCCATAATCCCAGCACTTTGAGAGGCCGAGGCAGGCAGATCACGAGGTCGGGAGTTCGAGCCCAGCCTGGCCAATATGGTGACACCCTGTCTCTACTAAAAATACAAAAATTAGCTGGGCATGGTGGCAGTCACCTGTAGCCCCAGCTACTCAGGAGGTTGAGGCAGGAGAATTGCTTGAACCTGGGAGGCAGAGGTTGCAGTGAGCCGAGATTGGACCACTGCACTCCAGCCTGGGCGACAGAGTCAGACTCCATCTTAAGAAAAAAAAAAAAAAAAAAAAAGAATAAGGGTGTGTAGCCTAGTCTAGAGGCTTAGGGAAATCTTACATGAAGGAGAATTCATAGGAATAAATTTTTGGTTGGCTATGGGGGAGGTTAAAGGGATATCAAGAATGCCTTCCAGGTCTCTGGCATGAACAACTGGGCAGATAAAGTACGATTACTAAGTCGGGGAAGCCTAGAGGAGGAAGAGATTTTGAATGGAAAGAATATGAACTTGGCTGTGGCTTTTTGCAGTTTGGGTATCCCATGAGATATTAAGGTATAGATGTGGAATAAGCAATTGGATTTAGGAGTTTGGGAGCAAGGTCTATGCTAGAAATATAAATTTGGGAGTTGTTGGGATACAGATTGTATTTGAAACTGTGGTAATGGATGAAATCTCTTAGTAAGAAAATAATAGAAAGACTAGAAGCCTTATAACTTCCCTGAGAAACTCCAGCATTTAAAAGGTCAACTGGAAGAGATGGAGCTGGCAAAAACTTAGGATAAGGGGCCAAGGAGAGGAAAATCAGAAATGTGCGATCATGCCAAAGTCAGGGGAAGTGTGTTTCAAAAAGGAGACTGGTCAGCTGTGGTGGTAATTACAAAAAAAATCAAGTACAGGTCGGGGCGGCAGCTCACGCCTGTAATCCCAGCACTTTGGGAGGCCAAGGCAGGTGGATCACAAGGTGAGGAGTTTGAAACCAGCCTGGCCAACATGGTGAAACCCCATCACTACTAAAAATACAAAAATCAACCAGGCGTGGTGGCGGGCGCCTGTAATCCCAGCTACTGGGGAGGCTGAGACAGGAGAATGGCTTGAACCCAGGAGGCAGAGGTTGCAGTGAGCCAAGATGGCGCCATTGCACTCCAGCCTGGGCAGCAAAGAGCATAACTCTGTCTCATTTTCTTGGTCTACAATGATTTTCTTGGTCCGCCTGGTGAAATTTAGATTCAGTTTCAGAGGACTAGAGGTAGAGACCAGGTTACTACCCTCCTAGAAGCCCTCCTAAAGGCCACCGTAGCCTATGGTCTTGAACCAGTGGTCTTCATACTCTTTTGCTCACATACCACTTAAAATAATTTTGATCAATAATGTCAGCTGGGCACAGGAGCTCAAGCCTGTAATCCCAGTGTTTTTGGAGGCTAAGGCTGGAGGATCACTTGAGCCCAGGAGTTTGAGTCCAATCTGGGCAACATAGTGAAACTCCATCTCCACAAAAATAACAAATCAGCCAGGTGTGGTGGCGTGTGCCTGTCGTCCTAGCTATTTGGGAGGCTGAGGTGGGAGAATTGCTTGAGCCCAGGAGTTCAAGTTTGCAGTGAGCTATGATCATGTCACTATACTCTTACCTGGGCAACAGAGCAAGACCCTCATCTCTAAGAAAATAAATAAATGAAATAAAAATATTAAAAAAAATATTAGGCCAAGTGCAGTGTTTCACACCTGTAATATCAACACTTTGGAAGGCCAAGATGGGAGGATTGCTTGAGCTCAGGAGTTCAGGACCAGCCTGGGCAACATAGTATGACTTCATCTCTAGGAAAAATTTTAAAAAATTAGGTGGGCGTGATGGCACATACCTATAGTCTCAACTACTTGGGAGGCTGAGGCAGGAGGATTTCTGGAACCCAGGAGACAGAGGCTGTAGTAAGCTATGATGTGCCACTGCACTCCGGCCTGGACTATAGAGTAAGACCCTGTCTCAAAACAAACAAAAATATACACAAAATTTTAAAAGATCAATAATGTCACTTATAATTGAAGGATATTTTCTGAATCTTGTATTTTTAACTGTCCCTCAATCTGAGATTTTTTTTATTGCCCCAGGCAGTGTATCATTCAGGGTGGGCCAGAGATATGCCTTTGTTTTTTCTTTTTTTCTTTTTGTTGAGTCTTGCTCTGTTGCCCAGGCTGGAGTGTACTTTTGTGTGTGATCTCAGCTCACTGCAACCTCCACCTCCTGGGTTCAAGCAGTTCTCCTGCCTCAGCCTCCAGAGTAGCTGCGATTACAGGTGTGCCACCACCATACCTGGCTAATTTTTGTATTTTTAGTAGAGCCAGGGTTTCACCATATTAGCCAGTCTGGTCTTGAACTCCTGACCTCAGATGATCTGCCTGCCTCTGCCTTCCAAAGTGTTGGGATTACAGGCATGAGACACCACACCTGGCCGAGATATGCCTTTCTTATGAAGACTAGCAGAACTACAATTATGAAGAAAAAGTCAGCCTGGAGCCTCAACCTCAGGAACTTTCTCAGGTGGAGTACACCTGATGTTGAGGATCCGGAAATGAATTTCCTTGAAGATATCCATACATGAGCACGCCTTACCAAGTGTCCATGTACTTTACGGCTATTGCATACCTCATTTGAAAACCACTGTTGCAAAGGACTGGGGGCAATCTGAAGCTACTGGGTTCCTGGAACCCGGCACTGATTGATGGGGCCAGTGGGCCCTAGTGAGATTAAAGCTCCATTTTAAAAGCCTGAGACGTATAAGGAGATTCAGAAATAGGAATAAATGGCTTGGGGGAGCCTCCAAAATTTTCAGGTCCAGGTATCTCCCACCCCTTCAAAGGACTGCTGATACTACTCCATGGCTCCTGGAATGAAGAACCAGTCATCAGGACCTGCTGGCCTCTATGAAATTAAGAGTCCAGTCAGATTTAACAAACTGAAGATGAGGTGTAACTGTGAAGCAGTATATGGCTGATTTTTTAACACACCCATCCAAACACATCCACTCCAGCTCATTCATTCTCTCAACTCCCATGTGCTAGTAATGTATGAGGTGCCAGAGCTACCCAAAAAACAATCAAAGCATACTCCATAGGCCAAGCCCTGCAGAAGCTCTAGGAGAGAAACTTTTGAACAAGTAATTATAAAAATGCTGTGATTGGCTGTGTGCGGAGGCTCACGCCTGTAATCCCAGCACTTTGGGAGGCTGAGGCAGGAGGATCACCTGAGGTCAGAAGTTTGAGACCAGCCTGGACAACATGGTGAAACCCTGTCTCTACTAAAAATATATAAAATTAGCCAGGTGTTGTGTTGCACACCTGTAATCCCAGCTACTCAGGAGGCTGAAACATGAGAATCACTTGAACCCAGGAAGCAGAGGTTGCAGTGAGCTAAGATCGTGCCACTGCACTCCAGCCTGGGCAACAGACGGAGACTCCATCTAAAAAAAAAAAAAGACTCCATTTATATTTCTGTTTGCTTGAAGCCAATTTAGTCCTTTGCCATTTTTGAACTAGGTTATAGGTCTTTTCTTATTGGTTTATAAAAGCTGTTTCATGTTGAGAAAATTAATAATAAATATTTTACCTAGTTTATAGTTTGTTGCTTTATTTCTGGTTGGTTTTTTTTGTTGTTGTTGTTGTTGTTGTTGTTTGTTTTCTTTTGTTTTTTTTGCCATGCAGATGAAGGCCTGAATTTTTGAAACCTAAGTGAACTGGGCCGGGCATGGTGGCTCACGCCTGTAATCCAAGCACTTTGGAGGCCAAGGCGGGCGGATCACCTGAGGTCGGGAGTTCAAGACCAGCCTGACCAACATGGTGAAACCCCGTCTTTAAAAAAAAAAAAAAAAAGAAACCTAAGTGAACTGTTATTGCTTTCACTGTATACCAGTATTTTGCAATATAAGCCCTCTTTTTGGGGGAGTGGCGTTTAGAGACTATTACGCTTATTTTTTAGAAGCTCAGCTTGTTCATTTGAAGATACAATACTAAAGGGAAAAAAAGCTCAGCTTGTACTTATTTTTTGAAGAGATAATATATCCACATGATTAAAAAGTCAAAAGATACAAAAAGGTATACAGTGAGAAAAATCTTCCAGCCGGGCACGGTGGCTCCTGCCTGTCATCCCAGCACTTTGGGAGGCCAAGGCAGGCAGATCACATGAGGCCAGGAGTTTGAAACCAGCCTGGCCAACACGGTGAAACCTTGTCTCTACTAAAAATACAAAAAAATAAGCGGGCTTTGTGGTGTTTGCCTGTAGTCACAGCTACTTGGGAGACTGAGGCAGGAGAATCTCTCCAGTCCAGGAGGCGGGGGTTGCAGTGAGCCGAGATTGCACCACTGCATTCCAGCCTGGGTCATAGAGAAAGACTTTGTCTCAAAAAAAAAAAAAAAAAACTTCTTCCCACTCTGTCCTCAAGCCACTTATGCTTCCCTCCAGGAAGCAAGCACTATTATCAGTTCCTTGGTTATCTGTCCATATTTTATGTGTAAACGAGCAAGCGCATGCATACACACATTCTTTTTTCCAATTATTACACAAAAAGTAGCCTACAATACCCAGGATGCTGTACCTTGCCTTTTTTTAACCACTTAACATTACATTTTGGAAATAATGGCCTAATTATTAAAAAAATCTTAAGTACTTCCTCATTTAAAAAAATGGCTGCATAGTGTCCCAATGTATATATTGTTTTGAATATGCTTTAAAGGGAAAAACCTAAGTGAGAAATACTCCCAAGCCATTTGGGGCTGGACATTGAGACTGAGTTGAGGGATTGGACTGGGGACTTCTATAGATTCTAAACAATCAGAACTTTTCTTTCCTCCATGCCTTTACTCCTTTCTTTTTTTTTTTTTTTTTTCCTTGAGATAAAGTCCTGCTCTGTAGCCCAGGCTGGAGTGCAGTGGCGCCATCTCAGCTTACTACAACCTCCGCCTCCCAGATTCAAGAGATTCTTCTGCCTCGGCCTCCCAAGTAGCTGGGATTACAGGTGTGCACCACCACGCCAGGCTAATATTTTTGTGTTTTTAGTAGAAATGGGGTTTCACCATGTTGGTCAGGCTGGTCTCAAACTCCTGACCTCAAGTGATCAGCCCGCCTCGGCCTCCCAAAGGTGCTGGGAATACAGGTGTGAGCCATGATGCCCGACCTTTTACCGCCCATTTTCTGCCAATTAAAACTTCACACAGTCTTCCATTGCTTATAACTTTTGAACACATGTGTGGTAATGTTCCATGTACATTACATACAAAACTATTAGCTTTGAAAGTATTACCAGTTTATATAGGCTCATCTCAAACGCTATTTCCTTTTAGAAACCTTCCTTGGTCTCCCGGATGTCCCCAGCCAGAGTGACCTCCCTCCCCTCTGAAATCCTATAGAATGGTGTAATGTTTTGTGGTTATTTGTCATGTATTTTATGTGCTCAAGTCTTGGCTTTTTTTTTTTTTAATCTGAAGACTGTCTCATTTGCCACAGTACCTTCCACAGAGTGGCTTTTTAGTAATGTTTACAGAATTTTTGAGGTAATTAATGAATGAACAAAGGTACCAGTGGTTAAGGACATGAATTTAGTTTCAGACACTTGGGTTCTGCCCCCTGGTTTTGCTGTTTTCTAGGTGTGTCATGGGGGTAAATCACTTCTCGCACCTTTTCCTTAGAATCCACTTCACAGGACAGTGATGAGGCTTACGTGATCTGATGCAGGCAAGTTGCTTTTCATTGACTGTTAGCCACTGCAATAGGAATTCAGAGGAAGGAGGAAACAGGTCAAGGAGACTTTCTAAGCTGGACTGTGCTCTCCAGCCACCCTCCCATTTTATATTTCCTTTCAAATCTCCACCAAGCACGTCACTCTTTTTTGTTTCTGTATTTTCTTTATTTTTATGTCTTTATCTTTTGGGTACATGTGCCCAGCTTCCAGCCAAGGGCCCTCCAGCACCAAGAGCTGCTCAGGACTGCAGATTCTTATGACCACTCAACTACTTCCTTCCTTAATAAGAAACAAGCAACTCTACCCTGTGGTTGAGCCAATGTGTCAGTTTCTTCCTATCCAAATGGATGGCATTCTGACATCTGCAGTGAGAGGCCAGTGCGATTCGGTGGGAGTAGGGGTAAGGGTGGGGGAGTTTTTCAGAGCAGAAAGAGCACAGTATCTTGAATCTTCAGCAGCTTTAGTTCAGTTCTCAACTTTTCTTGCCTCATTACAACAGCCGCATAACCCATTTCCCTCTTATATTGAGAACTGTTGCAGTCAGGCATAGTGGTTGTTGCAGCCTGGGCAACATAGTGAGACCCCCATCCTTACAAAAAAAATTACAATTAGTCAGGCATGATGGCATATACCTATAGTCATAGCTACTCAGGAGACTGATGTAGGAGGATCGCTTGAGCTGAAGTTTTTCAAGGAAAAAAACTTAGGTTTTTTTTTTTTCCTTAAAAGCATATTCAAAACAATGCATACAATGGGACACTATGCAGCCTTTTTTTTTTTTTTTTGAGACATTTTCTTGCTCTATCACCAGGCTAGAGTGCAGTGGCGCAATCTCGGCTCACTGCAACCTCTGCCTCCTGGGTTCAAGTAATTCCGCCTCAGACTCCCGAGTAGCTGAGACCACAGGCGCGTGCCACCATGCCCGGCTAATTTTTTTGTATTTTTAGTAGAGACGGGGTTTTACCATGTTCGCCAGGATAGTCTTGATCTCTTGACCTCGTGATCCACCCGCCTCGGCCTCCCAAAGTGCTAGGATTACAGGCGTGAGCCACCGCGCCCGGCTGCAGCCATTTCTTAAAAATGAGGAAGTACTTAGAATTTATGAATAACTAACTTGGGAGGAGTTTTCGGTTGCAGCGAGCTATGATCATGCCACTGCACTCCAGCCTGGGTGACAGAGTGAGACCCTGTCTCTGAAAAAATAAAAATAATTAGAAAGAATATGATTGGAAAAAAAATTAAAATAAAACAAAAAAAGAATCATTGTGAGGCATCTAGTATAATGCTAGACAAAAACTAAGTGACCAGCAAATGCAAGCTCTCCCTTTAAGCTCTTCTCCACATTGGTACCAGATTTGTACTACTAAAAGTCCTCTTCTCTCCTCTTATTGTGGACGAATTACCCTAGCTCCTAGCCAACCTGGCCACTCGTATACTTGCTTACCCAAGGGCCTGGCTTCAGCAGTTCTCCTCTCTCTCCTGCACCATCAGTTCTTCCCTCTCTACTGGATCAGTCTCAATCAACATACAAATGTTATGGCTCCCATCTTAAAAACAAACAAAAAGTCTATTTTGACTCCACTACCACCTATAGCTGCCACATTTTCTCCTTCTCCTTTGTAGTAAAACACCTTGAAAAAGATACGTCCTGTATACTCAACATTTTCAACTCCTCTTGAACCTACTCCAATCACATTTTTGTCCCCTACGCTCAACCAAAACATCTCAACATCACCAATAACCTCCACATTGGTGAATCTAATTACCATCTATTCGTCTTCATGTCATTTGATCTCTATGACATAGTCGATTACTCTCTCAACTATGGAGAGAGTAAAGTTTTAAGGAACACTTTAAGTGTTCCTTAAAACACTTTATTCACTTGGCATGCGGAGTTCTCACTTTCCTGGTTTCCTTCTTTTTGACTTTTCCTTCTCAGTGTCTTTGGCTGATTCCTCTTCCTTTTCCCAACCTCTAAGTATTAGAGTTGCCCCAGGATCCAGTCACTGGAACTCTTTGCTTTCCTATCTACATTCATTTCCTAAGTAATTTCCTCTGGTCCCTTGGGTTTTACATATTATATTGATTCTGAAAACCTCCAAATTCATACGTGGCGCTCTACCTTTTTCCTGAACTCAGATCCAAATATCAAAATGGCATACTTGCCACATCTACTTGGGTGGTTAGTAGACATCTGTCGCTTACATCCAAAACTGAGCTCTTCACATTTCTACTGAAGCCTGTCCCTCCTGCAGTCTTCTTTGTGTCACATAATAGCAACTCCGTTCTTCTAATTGCTCAGGTCAAAGAGTTTGGTAATTATTTGACTCTCCTCTTCGTCTGATACCTCATATCCAATCCATTGACAAATTCTGTCAACTCTACTACTTTCAAAATCTATGAGAATCAAAAAAAAAAAAAAAAAAGAAAAAATACAAAAAAACAAAAAATTAAAAATCGAAATCTATGAGAATCCAACTACATCTCACTGTCTCCACTCGGACCTTGGATTATTGCAGTAGCCTCCTAGCTGGCCTTTCTGGTATGGCCTTTAAACCTTTTCTCAGCCCAGCAACCAAAGTAGTTCTGTTAAAACATAAGCCAGGAGACGTCACTTCCATTCTCAGAACCTCTCATCAGTTTTTGTTTGTTCAGAGACGGGGTCTCACTCTTGCTCAGGCTGGAGGGCAAGGCAGTGATGACCCTGTAGCTCACTACAACCTCGAAGTCCCATGCTCAAGCAGTCCTCCCACCTCGGCCTCCCAAGTAGCTAGAACTACAGGTGTACCCCACCATTCCTGATGAGTGAGAGTATCAGGAGATGATAGATGATGATCAGCTGAGAGTATCAAGAGACTCTCCTACCTCAGCCTCCCAAAGTGCTGGGATTACAGGCATGAGCCACCATGCCCAGCCCCATCAGTTTTTAATCTCACCCTTCCTTCCATAACCCTCATCTCCCAATACTCTCTTCTTCCACTCCAACCACACTGATTCTCATCCTGTTCCTCAAACCTGCCAGGCATGCTCTTGCTTCAAAATGTTTGCACTTGCTGTTCCTTCTGCCTGGATTAATTTCTTTCAGATATCTACCTGCTTCACTCCCTTGTTCCTTCAGATATTTACAAAAAACTCTCTTACTGAGGCCTTCCCTGGCCTCTCCATCCAAAATTTCTCTCTCTCTCTCACACACACACCATTCAGATTTCGAGTTCTAAATCCTGCTTTTCTCAAGAGAAAAAAAATGCTATTTAACTACATATATATTTTAAAATCATCATTTTGTTTGTTGTCTGTAACCCCCCATTTTTTTTTTTGGCAAGTCTCACTCTATCGCCCAGGCTGGAGTGCAGTGGCACGATCTCAGCTCACTGCAACCTCCACCTCCTGGGTTCAAGTGATTCTTGTGCCTCATCCTCCCAAGTAGGTAGGATTACAGATGTGCACCACCATGCCTGGCTAATTTTTGTATTTTTAGTAGAGATGGGATTTTGCCACGTTGGCCAGGCTGTTCCCGAACTCCCGACCTCAGGTGATCCGACTGCCTCGGCCTCCCAAAGTGCTGGGATTACAGGTGTAAGCCTGTGTTCCCAGCCTGCTCCATTATAATTTAAGTTCCATGAAAGCAGGAAGTTTTGTTAGATTTATTCAAAGCTCTATCATCCCAGCATCTAGAATAATGTTCAACACAAATGAGGTATTTCATAAGTATTTGCTGAACTTGTTTGTTGAGTGACGTCAAATATTATCATTTTGCTCCTCTCTTTGGGTCGTTCTGCCAAGAACAGAGTTCTCAAGCCTTTTGGTCTCAGGACCCTCTTCACACTCAAAAAATTATTGAGGACCAGGCACAGTGGTTCATTCTTGTAGTCTCTGGTACTTGAAAGGCTGATATGGAAGGATCACTTGAGCTCAGGAGTTTGAGGCTACAGTAAGCTACGATTGTGCCACTGCACACTAGCCTGGGCGACAGGGCAACACCCTGTCTCAAAACAAAACTAAACAAGACTAAACAAAAACTCAGGCCAGGCGCAGTGGCTTATGCCTATAATCCCAGCACTTTGGGAGGCCGAGGCAGGCATATCATGAGGTCATGAGTTTGAGACCAGCCTGGCCAACGTAGTGAAACCCCGTCTCTACTGAAAATACAAAAAATTAGCCTGGTGTGGTGGCGGGCACCTGTCATCCTGGCTACCTGGGAGGATAAGGCAGGAGAATGGCTTGAACTCGGAAGGCAGATGTGGCAGTGAGCCAAGATTGCACCACTGTACTCCAGCCCAGGCAACAGTGCAAGACTCTCTCTCAAAAAAAAAAAAAAAAAAAAAAATCAGGACTCCAAATAACTTGAAAATTCAGAACTCCAAATAACTTTTGTTTGTGTGGATTATATCTATTGATAATTATCAACTAGGAATCAAAACTGAGAAATTTTTAAATATTTATATATTAATTCATTTAAAATAAAAATAATAAACATGTTAACATAAATAACATTTTTTTCTTTTCTTTTTTTTTTTTTTTTTTTGAGACAGAGTCTCCCTCTGTAGCCAGGCTGGAGTGCAATAGCACAATCTCAGCTCACTGCAACCTCTGCCTCCTGGGTTCAAGTGGTTCTCCTGCCTTAGCCCCCCAAGTAGCTGGGATTACAGGCATGTATCACCATGCCCAGCTAATTTTCATATTTTTAGTAGAGGCAGGGTTTTATCATGTTGGTCAGGACGGTCTTGATCTCTTGACCTCGTGATCTGCCCACCTTGGCCTCCCAAAATGCTGGGATTACAGACATGAGCCACACACTCGGCCAGAAATAACATTTTTATTTTAAAAATAGCTACATTTTCCAAAGCAAAAAAATTAGTGAGAGGAATGCTATTGTTTTACATTTTTGAAAATCTGTTTTATGTCTGGTTTAATAGACGATAATTGTATTATCCTATCTACTTCTCATTCAATCTGTTATAATGTGCCATGAAGCCCTAGAAAACTACCCAGTACTCTCATGAGAAAATGAGAGTTTAAAAAGAAAATAATGTCTTCGTATTATTACGTAAATAGTTTTTGTATCCATGTATATCTGTCTTTGTACATAGGGTTCCCTCCCATTCTACGTAGCAAAACTCCTGCTGGTCACTCAAGGACTGTCTCACCAACTAAGTACCACCTAAGGTACTTAGTTGTCCCCTCCTCTCTACTCCCATGTCTCTAATATAGCACATATTATGTTATCTGGTTGTTATCTGTATAACCGTCTATCTCCCAGTTGACTGTCTTCCTAAAGAAAGCAACTATAACTTGATTTTCTTTACATCCCCAGCCCACTCACAGCATCTAGCACCAAAAAGATGTTTAATAAATATCTGTTGAATAAAGAAAGATGAGGCTGGGCGCGGTGGCTCACGCCTGTAATTCTAGCACTTTGAGAGGCCAAGGCAGGTGGATCACCTGAGGTCAGGAGTTCGAGATCAGCCTGGCTAACATGGCAAAACCCCATCTCTGCTAAAAATACAAAAATTATCTGGGCATGTTGGTGGGCACCTATAATCCCAGCTACTCAGGAGGCTGAGGCAGGAGAATCCCTTGAACCCAGGGGGCAGAGGTTGCAGTGAGCCAAGATTGCACCACTTCACTTGAACCTGGTCAAAACAGCAAAACTCTGACTCAAAAATAAATAAATAAACAAATATGAAAGGAGGTGAAGGGAAGAGGGGGATCCAGTTTCTCTACAGTGAGCTCAGGTGCTGATATAACATTTCTTTTTTTCTTTTCTTGAGACAGGGTCTAGCTCTGTTGCCTAGGCTGAAGTGTAGTGGCATGATCACAGCTCACTGTTACCTCTGCCTCCTGGGCTCAAGTGATCCTCTCTCCTCAGCCTCCTGAGTAGCTGGGACTACAGGTACATGGACCACTCCCAGCTAAATTTTTTTAATTTTTTGTAAAAACAGTTTCACCATGTTGCCCAGGCTGGTCTTGAACTCCCAAGCTCAAGTGATCTGTCCTCCTTGGCCTCCCAAAGTGGTAGGATTATAGGTGTGAACCACTGTGCCCAGCCAATATAATATTTCTTTTTTTTTTCTTTTTCTTTTTTTCTTTTTTGAGACAGAATCTCTCTCTTGTTGCCCAGGCCAGGTGCAGTGGTATGATCTTGGCTCACTGCAACCTTCGCCTCCTCGGTTCAAGCAACTCTCCTGCCTCAGCCTCCCAAGTAGCTGGGATTACAGGTGCCCACTAGCATATCCAGCTAATTTTTGTATTTTTAATAGAGATGGGTGTTTTTTTTTAAACAAAGTCCAATTTTAGTCACTCTTAATATCCTTGCAGTCCGTTGTATTTCACCATGTTGGCCAGGCAGGTCTCAAACTCCAGCCCTCAGATGAGGGCTGCCTTGGCCTCCTAAAGTGCTGGGATTACAGGCATGAGCCACTGCACCGGCCCCAATATATTTCTTGTTAAGATTATCAATGTCAAAGCTTTCCCTAACATCTGGTCAGTTTACCATATAGTTCATTAACCGAATCCCAGCCATTCATGTGGTCTTTCCCATGAAGTGGAGAAGGCAGAGGTCATTCATTTCATTTTACAAATGAGAAAACTAAGGCCTAAAGAAATAAAATGACTTGCTCAAAGGCACACTGGAAGTCAGTGACAGAGCCAGTGCTTGAATCAGGTATCCCACACTAAGTCAAGTGCAGTTTCCATTTTATCCCATGCTCGTCATGGTGACTAGAGGCTGAGAAGTCAGAGTTCCAGTGATTCCATGTTCAATTTAATAGTGTTGCTCTGAAACCTTCTAAACCTCCTCTTGAACTGATTTCACAGCAGTCTCTGGACCGTCCTCTTACTAAGGACGATCTTAGGGGATCCATTTTATAAGTAACCATTAACTTCTATCAGACTCTTCTTTCCATATCATCAGTACCTACTACTAGCCATATCCACCATCCTTGGGAGCTGGTCAAGGTGGACCACAACAGTGCTATATCATCATTGGCAGTCCCATGAGCATTTGGCATTAGAGGAAAAGAGAAGAATAAGACCGAGCTCAGTCTGGTCTGTTCCCTTTATTCCTTGAATATACTATTTCCTCCTTCTGGAACATATCCCCTCCCAAACCTTCTGACTTGGGGCAGTTTTTTGCTCTTTCCTCAATATTTCTGCAACACTTTTTCTCATCCATGTCATAACTCATCATGTGACCACAATAATTTGTCTCTATCATTTCCCTACTGGAACTGTGAGCTATTCAATTCAATGGTGCTAATACAGTCTTCAGTCTCTTTGATTTCCCTGAAACTGCCAACTCCTTCTCTCTCTCTTTTTCATTTTTTTTTTTTTTTAGGACAGAGTCTCACTCTGTCAGTGGCCGGGAGCCGCTGCCCTCTCAGGCTAGAGTATGGTGGCTCGATCTCGGCTCACTCCAACCTTTGCCTCTCAGGTTCAAGATTCTCAGGCCTCAGCCTCCCAAGTAGCTGGGATTACATGTATGCACCACTACGCCTGGCTAATTTTTGTATTTTTTGTAGAGTTGGGATTTCACCATGTTGGCCAGGCTGGTCTCAAACTCCTGGACTCATATAATCTGCCCGCTTTCGCCTCCCAACGTTCTGGGATTACAGGTGTGAGTCACTGCGTCCAACCACCTCCTTCCCTTTCTTTGAACCTCTCCTCTTCTTTCCGGTGATACTCCATAATCCTGATTCTTTAGTCTTTTTGGACAATCTTTAGACTCACTTTTGGCTTGACTTTTCTCAGGCCCTGAATATGTATGTCTCAAGATGGAACCCTTGGCCTTTTATTCTCTTCAACTCTTCTCTTTCAGCTTCAACTACCATATTTACCCGAAGGTGTCCAAAGTATCCATTCTCCACCCTCTTCTGAACTCATTCCCATACCCATCTCACAGATCTTGTGGTCAGCCCAGTTTCAGCAAGTCTAAAACCAAGCCCCCCATCACCTCCTTCAAGCCAGTTCCTCCACATTATGACTTCATTTCTGCGAAGATGCTGCCATCCATCTTTCTCGATTTGCCGTCACTCCAAACTCCTTTCCCTCTTCTTGTATGCCCATTGTCTCTTAAATCTCTCTCTTTTCCCACCCCCATCCTAGAAAAAAATGGGTTCTAAAATCAAATTGATCCAGCACTATCATTTATGAATCACACAAGTTTGGCAGACTTATTCAGAGGCTTCTACTTTCTTAACCTAAATTGGAGGTAATAATGGCATCTATTTTATAGGATTTATCTATAAAGATTAAATGAGATATTGTGCAGGAAAGTGCTTAGCCCAGTAACTGGTATGTATTAGGCACTCAATAAATGTTAATTATGATTGTTATCCTTATTTCCTTAAACTTAGACTATTACAGTAGTCTCCTAACCAATCTCTCTGCCTCCTCTGGTCATTATTCTCTCCAGTGGGAGGGGAACTAACATGGAATATCAATTAAGTGTCAACTACCTCATTCTTACAGCAATCTTATACAGTAATACTAGCATCATTTTATAAAAATGGAACAGAGCCAAGATATGAACGTAGGTCTGAGGCTAAAGCCTGTGCCCTTTTTGCATCTCCAAATTACCAGGTAACCATAAAAATACGATTTTTCACACATCATCCTGCTTAAACACACACACACACACACACACACCCCTTTAATCACCACCCCTCCCCATTTTCCTTCAGAATACAACCCAAATTTATTATCCTAGCATTCACTGTCTTGTACTATTTCCCTCACTTCTCAACACTTTCCTATAGGAACCTTGTGCTCCAGAGAAACGTATCTGCTGCCTCAAACACCATCCTGTACACCCTCAGCTTCCTACATGAAATGCCCTCTCCTCTACCCTGCCCTTGTTTAAATCCAGCCTTTCCTTCAGGGCCTAGCTAGAGTTCCCCCTCTATTACACCTTTTCCTAACTTCCCCAGCCCCTCATCAGGTCTCCCTGGACCCCTGGAGCAGCTTGCCTGTATCCTTGTTAACACGTGGTGTTTGCCATCCTGTTTTTCTTTGCGTTTATGTTTTCTTATCAAGCTGTAAACCTCTGCACTTCAGGAAATTGGCCTTCTCTTTTCTGTTTTTGTTTTAGGGTTTGGGGTTTCTTTCTTTCTTTTTCTTTCTCTCTCTCTCTTTCTCTCTCTCTTTCTTTTCTTTCTTTCTTTCTTTCTGTATCCCAAGTAGCCCAGAGCCCTACAAATAGAAAGCGCTTGATAAATATGGGTTGTTTTGGATGAAAGATGATCTTCCCAGCTGGGTGAGCTCTCTCCCTCTAGGGGATGAGGGACTGAGCCTCACCTCAACTTCACCTAATGTCTCCCAGGATTGCCCCCTCTTCAGCGCTCCTCAGGTCTATTCTTTCGTTTTCTCTGTCTCCTTCCCCCACCACCCCGGCCCAGGACAGCCGCTCAGAGACCCCTTCCAGTGTCACCCTCTCAGACTCAGTGCTATTTCTTTAGCTTGCTCTCCAACCCCGCCTGTACCCCAGGGCCGCTCCTCAGTCTCCTCCCCCCAGGCTGCCTCTCAGAGCCCCTCTCCTCCGATGCCACTCCCTTGGACCCTCTCCCCCAGGGCTCCGGACCCCCAACCCCAGATATGCTCCCCCCAGAGCCACCCAGCGGTTAGACCTCTAGGATTACCGATTGAGTCTCTTTCCCCTCCCCGCTCAGGGCTGCCCCCCAGACCGCGACCTCCAGTTCCACCCCTTCGGACCGTGCCTCTAGAGCTGTTCCTTTAGCCTCTGCGACCCCTCCCCAGCGCCGCTCCAGGGCCACTGCCCTCGGGCTGGCCGGGAGCCGCTGCCCTCTCAGGTCCCACCTGGGTGCTCCCCCCGCGCCCCCGGCCGCCCCACACCGGGGCGGGGCGCGCGGAGGCGGGGGCGCGCTGGCGGCCGAGGGCAGCCGCGGCGGCGGCGGCGAAGGCAGGCGGGCCGGGCGCGTGTCCGCGGCGCCGTGACTCGGCGGCTCCGCAGCGGCTGCAGCGGGAGGACCCGGCCGAAGCCGCTGCCGCCGCCGCCATCGCAGCCGGGCGGCCGGGCCCCGCCGCGGGGATGCCGAGGAGCCGGGGCGGCCACGCCACGCCGGGGCCGTCGCCGCCGCCGGGCCGGGCCCCACGCTGGAGCCGCTGGCGGGTCCCCGGGCGGCTGCTCCTGCTGCTGCTGCTGCCCGCGCTCTGCTGCCTCCCAGGTGCCGCGCGGGCGGCGGCGGCGGTGGCGGCGGGGGCCGGGGACCGGGCGGCGGTGGCGGCAGCGCGGGCGGTCAAAGCGGAGGCGCCCTTCGCCGGGCAGGTGGGGCTGGCGCGCGGGGCTAGGGGGCACGGGTTCGGGCCTCCGGGCAGGGTGAGGGGCGGCGCCGGGGCCGGGGCCGGGCCCGGGCCGGGCCGCGCCTGCTGCTTTCGGGGTCGCAGAGGTGGCGCGCTGGGGGTTCGCGCCTGGGGTTCGGGTCCGCGGCCCAGGGCCGGGGCCGGGGAGGGCCGCACCGAGGGCCGCTGGGGCCGGGAGCGGCTCAGCACCGCGGACAGCGGCAGCGGGCGGGGGCCAATCTCGAGGGTCTGGCTTGTGGTGGTGGCGGTGGGGTGTGTGGCCTGCATGACTATGTGTGAGGGGAAACCGTACAACGCCTCGGAGTAAATAGTAAGCGCAGCCAGTCTGTTGTGGGTTGGGAGAAGAAACCCAGGATGTTCAAGCTGGAAAAGGGGGAGGGGGGGAGGGCGGAGGAAGGACTCGATCCCTGTCTTCGTAGCTGAAGGGCTGTCAGGTGGAGGTGGGATAGACTTTTCTAGTTTGGCCCCACAGGTTAGAACTGGGACCAGCGGGAGTGGGGGTTGCAAGAAGACAAATTTGGGCTCAATGTAGGAAGAGTTTTTAACAATTGGAGCTGCTCAACCAGCTTAGGAGGCGGCGAGCTGCTCATCACTGGCCTGTGCAAGTAAAAGCTCTCGGAGGGGATTGGATGGAGGCATGCATAATGCTTGCATGGATATATGCATCATCACAATAATGCCAGCTAGCATTTACTGAACACTCACTATGTGCCAGGCCTGGTGCTATGTTTTATACGAATGATCCAATTCGATCCTCATCACTACTCTATGAAATAGTTCCAATTATTATCCCCATTTTACAGATGTAGATACAGACTCAAAGAGCTTAAGTAACTTGCCCAAGGTCACACAGCTAGTGAGTGATGGAGTTGGAATTCTAACCTAGGCAGGCTGACTCTAGTCTCCTCATTATTTACGCATGACCTTATCCTATATCTCATGAAGGGGAGCAGTTGGACTAGGTAATTTCTGTAGTATTTTCCAACCTAGAGGTCTGCAATTCTAATAAATGATGTTGGGACAATGGCATTTTGCTGAGGAAAATCAGAGTGATATCTTCAGTCATCCTAAGAGATGGAGTGTGTTTGTTGAAGCAGGCAGTCTGTTTGTTTAGAAGAATCTGCCTGAAGAGAGATTCTTAATTGGACATGGAGCTCAGGGGGGTCATACCTGCTCTGAAATTATGTACAAATTTGTGTTTGTAAGTGCAAATGTGTGTATTTCTAGGCAAGGACCCCTAGACTTCTTCAGTCTCTCAAAGGGTTACAGGTTCCACAAAACAAAACAAAAAAAGACAGGGTGTATAGAAGAACCTCTAGGGCCAGTTGGCAGTTGTCCTCCAAAGATTTTAGAATTGCCGGTTGACTTTTTGTGGAAACTTTCCCTAGCCTCTTTGTGTTTTCACATGTGTTTCATCACATGTTAAAGTAATGCGTTTCCTAAGTTTATACTCTAGAAAAAAGAGCCCTTTAGACTGCCTGAATGCACAGGATGAGGTGGAAGTACCCTGGCCTGGGATTAAGGGGGCTGGGCTCTGATCTGACCTTGGCCCCCATTGGTTTACGTGACCTTGAGCCATTTCCTTGCCCTCGCTAGGCTTGAATTTCACCATGTCTAACATAAAGAGATAGAGCTAGATGATCTCAACTCTGACATGTTTTTATTCCTATGATATTTCAAGCATTAAGAGGAAGCTATATTCACATATTCACTTGAATATGTCAGAATTTGTAGAGAAGGTTATGTTTCCCTAGTCCTTACCCTTATCACTTTTACAGGCTTTGATTATTCAAGTTTCCCCCCTATGACACGAGACCCCTAGAAGAGCCACACTCATTCTCTGGGTCATTTTAGTTGTCTTTTATCTAGGGCCCTAATTTTCAATAGATGTCAACTTGACCATTGTCTCCAGATGCAGGACCCTATGGTTTTGCATAAAAGGGGGTTGATTTCTTCTTTGGTCTCCAGGTCCCATCCTGCTTCCTCCATCCCTCTGTCAGCTTTCCTGACTTCAACTGTCTTTAGGGAACAATCTATAATAGCTCCCCGATCCTTTTCTTGGGTCAAGACTGATAGCCTGGAACACAACACCCTGCCTGTGGATTATTTTTATCGGAGTGCATTACCTTACATTTCTCCACATTGACATTTGTCTGCCATCGTGCATTGCACTCAGTAACTTCCATCAAGCGTTGCTCACTTGCTCTTTCTCTCTCCCCCCCCTCCACCCCTTCCTCCTTCCCTTTCTTTTGGCACAGCATTTCCCTGTCTGAAAGGGCTTAGCATGATCTGAAGTCCTGAAATGTTCACTTTGTTCTACTTCTTCTGGATCACTTATAAAAAAAATTTAGGTGAGACAGGTCCCAGCATGGTCTCTTGGGGCCCCCTGCACTCTGAATCCCCTTTCATTCACAGAAGTGACCATTTATACCTATCTGTTGTTTTCTAAGTGACAAAACATCACCCTTAATTTGACAATGACTCCATTTTAAATGTCTAATACATTGTCCAAAACTTTCTGAAAGACAGACAATTTATATCCACTGCTTCTCTCAATAATTTGTGCCTAATTATCCTTTCACTGAACACTAGGGGATCACTTGATTGAAACCTTATAGAAATATTGTTGCTTTTAAGCCAGCAGATAATGTTGCTTACTCCTCTGTCTTTTAAGCCCTCTGGAGTCTGACTCCACCCTACCTCCCCATTAGCAGGCCATATTTCCCACTGCTTATCGATAATGCATCCTTACTCCAGACAAGCTCATCTCTCCTTTACCCTTAGACAAGCTGCCCATGTTTCTATGGACACTGGCACATGTTGTTTACTTCTGTACCCCCACCCATTCATTTGAACCCTTTCCTTAAAGTTTCAGCTCAAGCCCTGCTTCTCCAGTAACTTTCCCTGATTTCTCTAGTTGTCATTTTCTTCTCTCTTCTCCAGGAAACATTTTAAAGCAGCCCCACCCAGTCTGTCATTTACTTACTTATTTTTATTTTATTTATTTTTGAAATGGAGTCTCACTCTTTTGCCCAGGCTGGAGCACAGTGGGGTGATCTCAGCTCACTGCAACCTCTACCTCCCAGGTTCAAGCAATTCTCATGTCTCAGCCTTCAGAGTAGCTGGGATTACAGGTGTGTGCCACCATGTCCAGTTAATTTTGGAATTTATGGTAGAGATGGGTTTTCACCATGTTGGCCAGGCTGGTCTCAAACTTCTGACCTCAAGTGATCAGCCCACCTCAGCCTCCCGAAGTGCTGGGATTACAGCCATGAGCCACTGTGCCCAGCCCTATTTATTTTTTAATAGTTAAACATTATTGTTGGGGAAAGGGGGGTTGGTCCTTAGGCAGATCTTTCTCAACCAAAATGTTTTATTTTTTTACATCGAACAAAATCCCCAACTCTCAATGCTCACCATTAAGTATTCAATGAGCAATCAATGATTCTACTCTTTATCCTTTATCTCAAAAAGTTACATGGATCTGAAATAGGCACTCATGGGCATGTGGGTCCAAGCTCCCTTCTAAAATCCTTCTTAGAGGTGGGACTCATTGCCGACCTGTACTTCCTTCATTGAAAATCGAGATTATTCCTTTTGGCAGTGGTTCCACAATGTCACCCTGGAGTTCTTTCATAACTCTTTAGGTAGTCATCTAATGGTAGTGGCATTAGTAGAAAGAAATTGAGAGATAACCATGACTTTAGGGATCACCCAGTACCCACAGCAGCACTTACTACATACTTCTTGAGTTGCCCAAGGGCACAGAACTAGTAGATGGCTCAGAACTACTATAGAATTTTTCCTAGTTCTGATTTCTAAGTTGAGAGCATTTTTCGTTCCTCCTTACTCCGAGATTTTTGATTTCATATCTATGATTTTTCATTACCAAGCCAAAAAAATTTTTTATTCAGTCTATCCTCACCTTTGCTTTCTTTTTCTCCACACTTCCCGACCCCTTGAAGCCCAAAAAACAAGATCCTGTGCTTTCTTGAGTCTTTCTTTTGTATCTTGCACTTCAGGAAGTCCCACTGATTCTCCAATTGGGTTCCTTCATTTGATTTATCAAAAGCATCACTTCTGTTATTATTCACTGAGTAGAATGCTCCTTAAATACTTTTCTGGCCTTCCTAGTTTCCTACTTGATTCTGAGGAAGATCAGAACAGGCCGAAAGAGGCAAGTCAGTTATCACAGGCCCCATGAGTAAGTAACAGAGTGTGACGCTTAGACCTAGGGCTTATGGATTCCTGCCCTTGAGACTGGTTTTGAGTGATTTGTGCTGAGGAGATGAAGAACAGCCTTTGGTTTGAACCTGTAGTCAAGGAAGATTTGAGCCCGAATGATTGGAGGGGTGGGGGAGTGACCTATTAAGAAGCACCAACATATTCCCAAACCAAAATATTCTTTCACTGTGATCATGGCCTCCAGTATATCTTCATTCTTGTCTGGAAGAAAAAAATCTCCCTATTAGGAAGTTCTCCCTTTTATGTAAGCTGGATCTAGTCTGCTGTATTTTTAATTCATTTTCTCTTATTTTTACTGTGGGGTTTCCTATTACTTTAATAGCTGCTTATATTTGTAAAGCACTTTGCACCTTCCAGATGCTGTGTGTGTGGCCCTATTTGGTCCTGGCAACAATACCACGAGGTAGATAAGGAAGATATTGTCCTCATTTTCTAGGTGAGTAGATGGAGACTCAAAGATGATGTGAATTGCCTATCATCTTGCCCAAGGACCCACACATAGCTCATAAACATTAAAGCCGGCCGGGTGTGGTGGCTCATGCCTGTAATCCCAGCACTTTGGGAGGCTTAGGTGGATGGATCACCTGAGGTCAGGAGTTTGAGACTAGCCTCGCCAACATGGTGAAACGTCGTCTCTACTAAATATACAAAAATTAGCCAGGCGTGGTGACATGCACCTGTAATCCCAGTTACCTGGGAGGCTGAGGCAGGAGAATTGCCTGAACCCAGGGGACAGAGGTTGCAGTGAGCTGAGATAGCACCACTTCACTCCAGCCTGGCTGAAAGAGCAAGACTCCATCTCAAAAAAAAAAGCAAGAACAGAAGCTAGGTTTTCTGTTCTTGGGCTCAGCACTCTGCACACTGCACAAGTTTCCCTTTCTGGACTATTATTATAGTCTTTTAGCCAATCTTTTCTACTTTCAAGTATGTCCTACTCCAGTCCTTGAAAGAGGTATTTTTAGAATAAATTATAATTGTAAATTATAATTGTACCCAAAAGACTAATCTTAGGAAATGCCTAGCCCTATAGTATGGTATTGTTTGAACTCAAAACAGGAAGAACAAACCACAGCCAGTATCTCCTCAGTACCTAGCACAGTGCACGACACAGTCTGGACCCGTGATAAATATTTTAAAATTAATTTTGTTATCTAATCCCAACAACTTCTTTGAATGGTGCTTGGCACACAAAAGTCAGTGCCTTTTTTGAAGAATAAATGAAAATAAATAAATGCATGCTGGAGATATAACAAGGTATATGGAAGCACTGAAGAGGGAAGAGATGAGCCTTCCCAGAGAATGCTTCAGGAAGAAGGTGGTACCTGAGATGAATCTTTGAGGGAGGAGAATGATAGAGAATGATGAATGGGACAATCCAGACAGAGTGAAAACTATGAACCATGGCCCTACAAAAGTGCGTGGCATGTTTAGGAAACAGTGTATAATCTGATGTGCCTGGAGCACCAAGTTACTTGCTGTTTCCAGTAAGAGTGTATAAGGAAAGAGGCTGGAGAGGGAGGTTGAGAGCAGATTGTGCATTTGGCTTTTCTCCAAAGGCTGAGGGGGAGTCATTAAAGATTTCTGAGCAGAGAAGAGACCTGCTCAGAGCCATGTGGAGGAAGTGGAGGGGCTGGGGCTTGTTCTTGAGTTGTTCGGGCTGCTGGCTCCTGCCCTGAATTCTTTTAAGCTTTCTTAGCACAACTTAGGGGTGAGTACCCATTTTAGGGACTGGAATATGGATAAAGGTGTGAATTCCCCCCTGTGGCCCTCCCCCTACTGAGAGATTTTGCAGCAAATCACTTGGTTTCTGTAGACAAGTCAGGGTTAATCTATTCAAGTCCTTCACTAGTTTTTCTCCATCATTACTCCATGCATTTGTTTTTGTTTTTGTTTTTTTTTTGTAAAAGGCAAGTTTGAATAGCCTTTAGTGACACATAGAATAACAGCAAACTCTTATGTATATGTAAAGATAACATTTTCCCAAAGATTATACATGTTGTTAAACAAAGTAAGTAGAGGAAAGCAAGGCATTATTATTAACCATATATATATATAATTAAATATGTGTGTGTGTGTGTGTATTATATATATAATTAAAGCAAAGAACACAAGCTAGGTTTTCTGTTCTTGGGCCCAGCACTCTACCCACCTCACAAGTTTTCCTTTTCTTTCTGGATTATTATCTGTTTCTCCTACCAGACTGTAACTTACATGAAGATGAGTTCAAAGGGGACTACAGGCATGTAAACCAACATTTATCATATAATACAAACTGTGCTATAAATGAGGATATATATAATGCCATTGGGAGCACAGAGACAGTCCATTTAACCCCAGACAGATAGCCCCCCCCGATGAAGTGGCATTCAAGTTGCATTTTGAAGTAGTACACTGGGGGAGGCCAGAGTACATGCGGGAAAGGAATTTTAGGGAGAAGGAATGAAATAAAGGCACAGAGGTAGGACTCTGCAGCATGTGTTCATGCAACACAATGAGGTCAGTATAGCTAGAGGTTGCGTACTTGAGGTAAGCAGTAAAGGGTGGAAGGTACAGGACAGAACATGAGGCTGGTAGAGCCGGGCACAATGGCTCATGCTGGTAATCCCAGCTACTCAGGAGGCTGAGGCTGGATGATTGCTTGGGATCAAGAGTTTGAGGTCATAGTGAGCTGTGATTGCACCACTGCACTCTAGCCTGAGCGACAGAACAGAACCCCATCTCTACAAAAGAAGATAGGGCTGGAAAGGTGCATTGGCATCACGTTGTAAGGGTTGTTGTGTCATGCTAAAGAATTTGGACTTTAAGACTGGCAGTGAGGAACTAGAAGATCGACTTCACAGTCTATCCACTTAGGCGAAAATATTGGAACTTTTTATCATTACTTATGGGTTATTTAGTTCAACCATCTCTCTGTTGTAGCTAAGAAACTGAGACTTGGTCCGGGTGTGGTGGCTCACGTCTGTAACCCTAACACTTTGGGTTTGGGAGGATCGCTTGAGCCAAGGAGTTTGAGAACAGCCTGGGCAACGTGACGAAACCCCATCTCTACAAAAAATACAAGATTAGCTGGATGTGGTGGCATGTGCCTATAGTAACAGCTACTTGGGAGGCCGAGGCAGGAGGACTGTTTGAGCCCAAGAAGTTGAGGCTACAGTGAGCAGAGACTGTACCACTGCACTGCAGCCTGAGCCATAGAGTGAAACTCTGTCTTAACAAAAAAATAGGCTGGGCACGGTAGCTTACACCCTGTAATCCCAGCACTTTGTGGGGCCGAGGCAGGTGGATCTCCTGAGGTCAGGAGTTTGAGACCGGCCTGGTCAATGTGCTGAAACCCCATCTTTACTAAAAAATACAAAATTAGCTGAGCGTGGTGATGGGCACCTGTAATCTCAGTTACTCAGGAGGCTGAGGCAGGAGAATTGCTTGAACCCGAGCGGCGGAGGTTGCAGTGAGCCAAAATTGTGCCATTTCCAGCCTGGGCGACAAGAGTGAGACCCTGTCTCAAACAAAACAAAACAAAACCCTGAGGTCTGACCACTGGTCTGTCTTCACTTTTCCCTTTTCTTCACTCATCAAGAAGTCGAGCCTCAGGGGACAGAAAATTGGCAGATTTGCAGGAAGGCCTTGGAAAGGGCAAGGAAGACTAGGGCCCCTCCTTTTCCAGAGAGTAAATGAGACCATGGCCACACTCCTGATTGTGGGCAGAGGCCTCCCCCAGAACTGCAAAACTTGGACATCCCAGTGCTGACCCAAAACCCCACATGTGCCACCTTCCTGGGTATGGTGATTATCTGGCTTGTGGTGGCCTCCTGGGAGTGGGCCAAGGACATTCTGCGGAGTGCCAGGGAATTCCCGCTACTGCACTTACCACCCACTCAAGAGCCGATGGCAGCCAACAGGCAATGCTGCACCATTAAGGTGTTTGTCAAGAAGCTAAGCTGGGCATTGTGGGCGATCCTGAGGGCCCTTTTTAGATTGGCTGTAAGTGAAGAAAAAAAAAGAAAAGAAACAGCATTTGGAGGCAAACTAGAGCTAGTGCAGAAGGTGTAGCATGACAGAAAACGCTCTGAGAGGCAGAGAAGCTTGGCTCCATTTCTGGCTTCCTTACCAACTTGCTCTGTGATTTTGAATAAGTCATTTCCCCTCCCAGAGTTTTCTTTCTCTCTTCTGCAAAACAAGCGTGTTAAATTCGATAATCTCTAAGTATTGTTGACCCATGCATTTTCTAGATACCGAAATGGTTATGCCTTCAGTATGAAATTTTACAAATTAGTTGTAATCAGGTGGGCTCAGCAGCAAGGCTGGGACCCCAGTTATATGGGTAGAGGAGGAGCAGGGTTTTGGTGGGACAAGAGATGGAGAAAACTTACACGGTGATAGGACTGATCCCTGAGGAGTCACCAGAGAGACCCAGTGACTTGCTCTGGCAGCAATAACCAAAGACGGTGGTCAGGGTGGGGAAATGGCTTATTCAAAATCACCAAGAGCCAGGCACGGTGGCTCACACCTATTATCCCAGCACTTTGGGAGGCCGAGGCAGGCCAATCAGCCGAGGTCAGGAGTTTGAGACGAGCCTGGTTAATATGGTGAAACTCAGTTTCTACTAAAAACACACAAAAAAATAGCTGAGTGTGGTGGCACTGCCTGTAATCCCAGCTACTCGGGAGACTGAGGCACGAGAATCACTGGAACGCAGGAGGCAGGAGTTGCAGTGAGCCGAGATCCTGCCATTACACTCCAGCTTGGGCAACAAGAGCGAAACTCCATCTCAAAAAAAAAAGGCAACACCAAGAGCAAGTTGGTAAGGGGAGCCGGGAATGGAGCCAAACGTCTCTGCCTTTCAATGGGTTCTTTCCAAGGAGTATGGGAGCAGGAATAGACAATAACGTAAGAACACTTACTACGTGCCAGAATCTGCAAAATGCTTCATGTGCATGCGTTAGTTTCCTATTGCTGCTGTAACAAATTACCACGAACTTATGTCTTAAAGCAACACAAACTGTTATCTTACATTTTGGAGGTCAGAAGTGCGAAGTGGGTCTTACTGGACTGAAATCAAGGTATTGGCAAGACTGCATTCCTGCTGGAGTTCTAGGAGAGGATCCTTTCCTTGCCTTTTCCGGTGTCTAGAGACCGCCTACATCCCTTGCCTTGTGGTCCCTTCCAGCAGCAGCATTGCTATAACCTGTGTCTCCCAACACCTTCTCTGACTCGACTCACGTGCCCCCGGCCCCACCCCTGCCCCCCTCTTATAAGGATGCTTGTGGTTTCATTAGACCCACCTGGATAATCTGGGCTAATCTCCCCATCTGAAGATCCTTAATGTAATCACTTCCATAAAGTCTCTTTACCATGTAAGGTAACGAAGTTTTGGGGATTAGAATGTGGATGTCTTTGAAGGGTCATTATTTTACTACCACAGGGCATCACCTCACTGAGTCCTCCTAACAACCCTTCTTTAAGCATCTATTTAACAGATGAGGAATGTGATGCCTAGAGAAGTTAGGTCATTTGCCCAAGGGCACTCAGCTGGAAAGAGAAAAGTTAGGTAATGGTTGGTATGTGGTAGCATTGTGGTTTCAACTGAGCTGTCTTTTTAGATAGGACCCCATTCAGCTCCCAGGTGTATTGAGAATACATAGGCCTTCATGGAGAAAAAATAAAAGAGAGAGAGAATACAATCTAACTCTCTGAGAAGGCTGTCTAAGAACTAGCAGGGAATCTGAGACCCTGAAAAACAGATTAGGCTCATAGCAGTCTCAGCTTAGAACTTGAATGCCAGAGAGAGAAACTGAGGCAAAAACCCAGTTGTAAGCATTAAGCCAATATAGCAGTGGATGGCGAAGAGTGATCTGAGGCCACCCTTCATGCCTGTATACAGTGATACAATAGTATCTCAGTGAGGGGATTGAAGCTGCTGACGGAAGATTTGCTCAAGTCAGGATTGACCAAGGAGATGGGCAAGGTGAGGGACCCAGAAGTAATAGCAGATCCAAGACACAGTAGGGAGAGGCTGGCTACTGAGCCAATGCTAATAGACTTTTCTAAATGGGTAACATAGTTATAAGTGACACTGAGCATAACATGTCCATTTCATCATGGTTATGGCAGGCCCTGTGCTAGCTGTTGGGGTGGCAATGATGGAGAGGACATGTATGCATTTTATAGTCAAGAGGAAGAGACAGATAATTCAACATGTGGTTATAATACAATGTGATAAGAATTGTGGGCCAGGTGAGGTGGCTCATACCTATAATCCCAGTGCTTTGGGAGGCCCAGATGGGTGGATCACAAGGTAAGGAGTTTGAAACCAGCCTGGCCAACATGGTGAAACCCCGTCTCTATTAAAAATACAAAAACATTAGCTGGGCATGGTGGCAGGCACCTATAATCCCAGCTACTTGGGAAGCTGAGACAGGAGAATCACTTGAACCCGGGAGGCGGAGGTTGCAGTGAGCTGAGATCGTGTTACTGCACTCCAGCCTGGCAACAGAGTAAGACTCCATCTCAACCCCAAAGAGAGAGGAGGGGAGAGTGAATAGAAGGAACAATACATGTAAGGGCCTGGTGGAACTAGAACTCACTAGAACACAGAGCACTAGGTGGAGAAAGATAAAAGGGATTGCAGAGGGAGTCAGGGGCCAAATCATAAAGGCTGTTGACTGCAGAGATGGAAAGGCCTTCAAGCCACCTCAGGGTATTCACAGGGATTGCATTCACACTTACTGTCCCCCTCATCCTGAAACACTCTTTCCTAGTAGCCACAGGGCCCACTCCCTCACCTCCTTCAGATCTCTCGCTTACATGTCACCTCCTCAAAGAGATTGTCCCTGATCACCCTCTATAAATAGCTGTCCCATCACTCTCCATCTCTCCAGCCTGCTCTGTTCTTCACAGCACTTATTCCCACATGGTTCTTCCACTAGACCGTAACTGCTAGAAAGGAGCTGGAATGCTGTTCTGAGTTTTTTTGTTTTTGTTTTAGACATGGTCTCATTCTGTCGCCCACAGCCCACCGCAGCCTCCAACTCCTGGGCTCCAGGATCTTCCTGCCAGAGTCTCCAGAGTAGCCAGAACTACAGGGGTGTGTCACCATGCCTGGCTAATTTTTTGAATTTTTTGGGTAGAGAGGCATCTTGCTGTGTTGGCCAGGCTGGGACTCTCATAGCCCTAGCACACTGTACCTGGTACATAGTAGGTCCTCAATAAGCATTTATTGAATGAATGGACAGAAATAAACATTTGATGTTTAGGAGGTAGGACCAATAGTTCTTTGGTAAAAGACTAGAGTGCCATGGCTCACGCCTGTAATCCCAGCACTTTGTGGGGCCAACGCAGGTGTATCACTTGAGCCTAGGAGTTCAGGACCAGCCCTAACAACATAGCGAGACTTCGTCTCTACAAAAAAACACACACACACTTTTTTTTTAATTAGCCAGGCGTGGTAGCAAATGCCTGTAGTCCCAGCTACTCGGGAGGCTGATGTGGGAGGATCGTTGAGCCCAGAAGTTCAAGGCTATAGTGAGCCATGGCTGAGAGTGAGACCCTGTCTCAAAAAAAAAAATAAACCTGGGTGTGGGCAGTGAAGGATTGGAAAGAGTCATGGGTCATATGAGGCTGCTGATTTGGACAACTGGGTAGCTGATGGTGCCATACCCTGACATAGCATAGGAGTATTGCGCTCACTATTATCTGAGATAAGACATTGCACTCCAGCCTGGCCAACATGGTGAGACCCTGTCGCTACTAAAAATACAAAAAATTAGCCGTGGTGGTGCAAGCCTGTAATCCCAGCTACTCCGGAGGCTGAGGCAGGAGAATCGCTTGAACCCAGGAGGCGGAGGTTGCAGTGAGCCGAGACTGCGCCACAGCACTCCAGCCTGGGTGACAGAGCGAGACTCCATCTCAAAAAAAAAAAAAAAAATTGTAATATGGAGACAGGAGTGTCTCCTTACTCCTGTCTCCTTCCTGTACCTCCAGGAGTGTGAGGTATAGGAAGGGAAGGGCTGCCTGTCCAATACTCTGACCATATGGAATGCCGTTTCTTAGCTTTAGGGCTCTGAATACAGTCATCCCTTGACATCCACAAGGGGTTGGTTCCTGGACCCTCTCAGATGCCAAAATCCGTGGATGCTCAAGTCCCTTATAGCCTGCCATATCTGCAAGATAGCCATGGATATGGAGGGCCAACTGTAATTACCTAACCTCTTTGAACCTGTTTCCTCATCTGCAAATTGGAGGTCATAATTCCTACCTCATGGAGTTGTTGCATTCTAGGGTGCTAAGCACAATAGAGTGCCTGTGCCGGGTACATAGTGGGCATTCTAGAGACGGTAGTTAGTATCATTGTTATTGTACTCAGAACATCTCTGACTGTTCAAAATTTCTTTTTTTTCCCCCAGGGAATAGACCTGTTTATGAGCCTCCAAAAAAACAAAAGTAAACAAAACCTTGAAAAATGTGTTTAAAACTCAGGGATATCTTTGGGGTCACAGGGCCTGTAATTTCTTTTTTTTTTTTTTTTTAATTTATTTTACTTTAAGTTCTGGGATACATGTGCTGAATATGCAGGTTTGTTACATAGGTATACACATGCCATGGTGATTTGCTGCACCTGTCAACCCATCATCTAGGTTTTAAGCCCCACATCCATTAGATTATTTGTCCTAATGCTCTCCCTCCCCTAGCCCCCCCACCCCAGACAGGCCCCCGGTGTGTGATTGTCCCCTCCCTGTGTCCATGTGTTCTCATTGTTCAACTCCCCTTTATGAGTTTGGTTTTCTGTTCCTGTGTTAGTTTGCTGAGGATGATGGTTTCCAGCTTCATCCATGTCCCTGAAAGGACATGAACTCATTCTTTTTGGTGGCTGCATAGTATTCCATAATGTATACATGCCACATTGTCTTTAGTCTATCATTGATGGGCATTTGGGTTGGTTCCAAGTCTTTGCTATTGTAAATAGTGCTGCAATAAACATACATGTGCATGTGTCTTTATAGTAGAATGATAAAAAGTTGTTTCTTATAATGGGTCAAGATCTCTGTCCTATAATCTTTCATTCTGGTCTTAGTTTTGCCCTCTGTACCAACCAGAATGTTCTCCTTCACGCTCCTCTTCTCCTTAATGCAGTCTCCCTTCTTCAGTCTACACACCCCTCGTCTGTCCTCCCAGGACATGGTTCCCAGTCCTCTTACTCTCTTGGCCACGCTCCCTTAATCAAGCTCCAGTTTGTCACAGTCCCTCTGCATATAAAACCTCCAGAACTCTCCCATGCATACTGAGGCCAGTGCCTGGCTCCTGTTGCTCACCTCATCACCCTAGATTATGACCTCAGTTGCCCAAACTCTTCCATGGGGGTCTTTTATTCTTTTGTCCTCATCCTAGCCCCTGCTTCCAAAATTGACTTTTTCCTTTCTGGTCCTTTTTTGTAGACTTTACCTCTGGCCTTTCTGATAATACCTCCTAGCCCCTTCACTTCTGATCAAACACCTAATTCTGATCATTTTCGCCACTCCTTCTCCAGGCCCATGTGGTCTGGTTCAGGCTCCCACTAAGGTGTGATGCTCCCAAATCTCCCCTGGAGACCTCACTGTTTTAAATGACCCACCTTCTCTCTCCTTCCCCGTGGCCATCTCTGTTTCCAGGAGCACTTGTCAGCACTGCCAGAGATCTGCCTCTTGCCACCCCCATTGCCGCTTCTAATCTCACCACCACTTCTGCTGTCTGCCACTCTGTTTCCTCTTCTGTCCACATTTTTTTTCTCCTTGGTACTCTCTGCTCTCTCCTTTCACTGCCACCACTCCTGGACTTCTCAGCTTTGGCTTCTCAGGAACCCAACTCCTGCCTTCTGGCCAGCAGACCACTCACACTGTATTGCCTATGATCTCTACGTCTTTGGCTCAGCCCAGCTATTTTGGTCTCTGCTTGCACCCTGAGATTTTTCTCACTTTCCTCTGGGTTTACACCTCTTCCCACACTTTAAGGGTGACAGACATCTTAAGAGTTGGCTAACTGAGCTGTAAAGGTTAGACTTCTGATGTGGCTGGTGATTGATTAATGGATCTAGGTGTAAAAAGATGAAAGCAAGGTCATTCTGTCTAAAAGTGAATGAGACTTTTTTCCTTTAGTGGATTTTGTCTTTTTTTCAAATGGAACAATGAACCTATTGCCTCATCAAGCAAGGGAGTCAAACCACAATAGATTGAATTTCAGCAAGTGTGTTTTGAAACTTCTAATAGATACCAGGAATTGTGCTTGGTGCTTTCATGTGTATTACTTGTTAAATCTTCCCAAGATGAAATCCCTTCCTTGATATCCAGACAGTGCCTCCTAGATCAACTGTTCATTCATTCATGAACTCAGTGATTACTTCTTGTGTCAGACACTGTGCTAAATACTATAACAGATACAAAAATAAATATGACACCATCTCTGTTCTCCAGGAACTGAATCTAGTGGGAAAAACAGAATATCCATGACTGGGTGTGCTACATTGTGGTAGTTGTGTGTATAAAGTACGGCAGGAGTAAAGCGGGCACCCACTATCTCTGACAGGGAGGGCTAAGGAAGGTTTAACAAAGGAGGTGGTATTTGAGCTAGACCTTGAAGGATGAGTAGGAGTTTGCTAATATGCATAAAGAGAATGGGCTTTGGAGGCAGCAGAAACAGGCAGGAACCGAGAAAGGGCAGAGAGTGCTTTGGAGTTGCTATGACTGGAGTGTAGAACACTTGCTGTAGCCTCAGAGTTCTGCCCAGAGAAGGCAGAACACTGTCTGGGTTGCAGAGCAAGTGAGTGGCAGAGACAGGATTAAGCAGCATGAATTGGAAGTCTGACTGATCCATCTTCCTTAGCCTCCTCCTAATACACACACGCGCGCGTGTATACACATGCACGCACATGCGTACACGCACGCGCACACACACGCGCACATGCGCACACACACGCACACACTACCAGTCCAATCTCATGCCCTGTTCCCTGGTTTAGATGCTGTCATGTGACTGCCCCCACCCCATTTCCCCTCCTAGGAGTCTGCCCCTGGGCTCTGAGATTGTCCCCAGAGAACCTGGGAGGGAAACAGAGCCTAGAGAATTTTAGAGAATGCACTAACACTGGCCCACCCCACCATGTGTCTGATCCATTCCGGTGTTTAGTCCTAACCCAGACATTTGCCTATACGGCCTGAGTCCGGAGATCCTAACTCCTGATGTTGCCGGGATAGACTCTGTCATGTTCGTAATGGATCCCAATAGGCTGTGAGATGCTCCTTGCTTGAGTATCCCAGAAAAGGAGCTGTGTAAACCAGGTTGCCAGCTCTTTACTTAGGAGGAACTACTTTTAATTCCCCAGAGCACTGGAATGCTAGAGTGGGCTTATGCCAAAGGCCCCCTGTTCCTTACCTCCTACCATAAGCAGAATGAGGACTTTTAAACTCCATGTTAGCTTTGAGGTAGATGCTCAAAAAATACTCCGTTGACTGACTGGCTTGTCAGTAGTTATCTGTTCAGAGGTCCCTAGCTATTTTACAAATGCTGTAATTCGTCTTAGTCACATTTTTAGAGAACTAATAGAGTCCGCTGGCAGATAGGGCGGCATTGAATGTATTTTAGATTTGTACCACACCTCTTTTAGGGATGACCTGAGGCAGTTTACAGATTAAAACATAATGTCCTGTGGCACTACGCCCGTAATTCCAGCACTTAGGGAGGCTGAGGCGGGCAGATCTCCTGAGGTCAGGACTTCAAGACCAGCCTGGCCAGCATGGTGAAACCCCGTCCCTACTAAAAATACAAAAATTATCCGGGTTTGGTGGCACATGCCTATAATTCCAGCTACTCGGGAGGCTGAGACAGGAGAATCATTTGAACCGGGAGGCAGAGTTGGCAGTGAACTGAGATCACACCACTCCACTACTGCCTGGGCAACAGAGTGAGACTCTGCCTCAGAAGAAAATGAAGAAAAATAAAAATTTTTTTAAAACCCATAATGTCTTTACATAAGTCTTTTAAGAATGAAACATAACTTGGTGGTCTGAAGGATGAAAAAAGCAATGGTTACTTCCAAACATCCCCATGCTCAACACATAAGCTATAAATTTGGTTGAAAGATTCCGGGGGAGAAAGACAAAAAGGGAAACGCATTGGGTTATCCAGTGTTCCTTTTCTTATACCTAAAGTATAGAGAATCGCCTAGAGAGAAAGCATTTTCCTCAAGCTAAAGCCTAATAGAAAGTAATTGTGTTTGGTCCTAGGACAGTTGAGTGAGAGGGTGAAGAGTAGGTAATTCCATTTCGCCATCGGTTCTCTACATCCACTCAGCACCAGGCCCTCTGCAGTGTTCCCAGTCTTCTGGGAGATGCTGTCATGTCTATAAGTCACCCAAGAGAAAGTAGACTTGACTGGAAAAGATGAACTGACCTCCATGGGACCCACAAGAACTGGCCCTTGGTCCAGGGAGCCATGGGAGGGTAGGATGGCTAGATTTCAAAAAGCAAGAGTCAAATGGCCAGGCACAATGGCTCACACCTGTAATCCCAGCACTTTGGAAGGCTGAGGCGGGTGGATCACCAAGGTTTGGAGTTCAACACCAGCCTGACCATCATGGAGAAACCCTGTCTCTACTAAAAATACAAAATTAGCCGGGCATGGTGGCACATGCCTTTAATCCCAGCTACTCAGGAAGCTGAGGCAGGAGAATCGCCTGAACCTGGGAGGTGGAGGTTGCAGTGAGCCGAGATCTTGCCATTGCACCCCAGCCTGGGCAACAAGAGCGAGACTCTGTCTCAAAATATATATATATACATATATACAAAAATTAGCCTGTAATCCCAGCTACTCAGGAGGCTGAGGCAGGAGAATCGCTTGAACCTGGGGGTGCGGGGGTGGGGGCGGAGGTTGCAGTGAGCTGAGATTAAACCGGTGCACTCTAGCCTGGGCAACAGAGCCAGACTCCATCTCAAAAAAAAAAAAAAAAATCCGCTGAGAATGTGCGAATGTGCCATGCTCTCCCACATTTCCAGGCAATTGCATATGCTGTATGCTTCAAGGTTCAGCTTAAATCCCATCTCTACCTAGAAGCCGTTCTGGAGTTCCCCTTTCTCTGTGCTGCCCTCTCCCCACCATGGATAAGACACCCCTCTTTTGTTCTCCCTTAGAACTCTGTGCACACCTGCTTTTTAGCATTGTATTTTTATTGCAGGTTTACTTGTCAGTCTCTGTGTTCCTTACACAATGCCTAGCTGGTAGTAAGTGCTCAGTTAATGTTTTTTGAATGTGCATAATGAGCAACTACTGTGTCCAGCACTGTCCTGGGCAATGGATGAGTAAGTTACCGCCCCTTCCCTTGAGGAGGTTAAAGTCTGGAGGAGACTGATATGTAAAGTAATGATTTCAGCCCAATCTTATAATATCTATAATAGGGGATTTGGGGAGAACAGAAAAGGGAGAAAATAACTGATATCAGGAAAGTCTTTCAGAGGTAGTAATTTATGGGCTGAACCTTAAAATATGAAATTTTTTTGCCATACTGACAAGAATATTAGGCAGAGGGGAAAACATGTACTAATACAAAGGCAGGAAAGAGAATCAATATTTAGGGAACTGCAAGTATTGACATTCTGTGCCATCATTTGGAATGAAAACCATGTTTTAGATCCGATTGTGAGAGACAGAAGGCTGTTACCGTGTTATGTATGTTTCAAGCCTTTATTATTCTGACAATTTTGTTTTTATCATCAGATGGATTTTATCACAAGGCAGTAAAGATGTTATAGTCACCTTCGGTGAAGCAAATAATAACTTATTTATAGTTTCTGGTCTGCTGCCTTCTGAAAACTGTTTCATTTGACTTATAATAAAAGACACATCCATAATTAGCCTGTTCATATAGACACATGAAACAAAAGCTTTAGCTAGGAAGGGAATAATGCCATTTCCCCAGGCTCCTTTCCGTTCAGTGGCTTACTTGGCGTTCAGGATGATCCTCTGAGGATGGGAGATGGGGTTATCTAGCTTCGAGCCCAGCATGTAGCTCCTGTGGGCTCAACAAATGCACAGATGTTTTCCTCATTTTCCAGCTGATGCCACAGATATTTCCTGGTGCTCTTGTGTCCCTGGGTCTCCATCCCCTCATGCTTTGGGGGTGGGAATAATCTTTTTTTTTTTTTTTTTTTTTTTTGAGATGGAGTTTCTCTCTTGTTGCCCAAGCTGGAGTGTAATGGCGTGATCTCGGCTCACTGCAACCTCTGCCTCCTGGTATCAAGTGATTCTCCTGCCTCAACCTCCAAATAGCTGAGATTACAGGTGCCCACCACCACGCCGGGCTAATTTTTTTGTGTGTTAGTAGAGACGGGGTTTCACCATGTTGGCCAGGCTGGTCTCAAACACCTGACCTCAAGTGATCCACCTACCTCGGCCTCCCAAAGTGCTGAGATTACAGGTGTGAGCTGCCACGCCCAGCTGGGAACAATCTTTGCTTGCTATCCTTCAGAGTCATTGCTTGCTTGAGCTCCTTCACCCAAGCTTCTTTCAGATTATCTTGCCCTTTTAATGATTTTCTCCTTTTTAAAAAAATTACTCCATGCATAAAACTTAGAAAACAGGAAAGTACAAAAAACAAGTGCCCCATGATACTATAACCAAAGGGTACTCAGTCAATTCTTTTTTATTAAAAAAGAGAAAAGTTTTGACATTATTTCAGACTTTAGAAACATTTTCAAGAATAGGACAATTTCTCTAAATATTTATTTACTTACTTATTTTAGAGATGAGGTCTCACTCTGTCGCCCAGGCTGGAGTATAGTGGCATGATCACAGCTCACTGCAGCCTCTTACTCCCAGGCTCAAGCAATCCTCCCACCTCAGCCTCCCAAGTAGCTAGGACCATGGGTGCACATCAGCATGCACAAATAATGTTTAACTTTTTTGTAGAGATGGGATCTTGATATGTTGCCCAGGCTGGTCTCGAACTCCTGGCTTCAAGCCATCCTCTCACCTCAGCCTCTCAAAGCACTGGGATTACAGGC
The DNA here is from genome assembly GCA_036589455.1 of Ateles fusciceps. NCBI lineage: Eukaryota > Metazoa > Chordata > Mammalia > Primates > Atelidae > Ateles > Ateles fusciceps. The sequence continues at coordinate 3,011,310 of JAZHEH010003223.1, forward strand.
CTGAGCCACCGCACCCAGCCAACAAAGAATTCTTGAATTCCCCTCACCCAAATTCCCCAAATGTCAACATCACACTATACTTACTTTATCTCTCTCTCTTCTATCTCTGTCTCTCTCTCTATATATATATAGACATATATGTATATTTCTTTTTTTTTTTTTTTAAGACAGAGTCTTGCTCTGTTCCCCAGGCTGATTGGCACTGGGGCGATTTCGGCTAACTGCAGTCTCTGCCTCTTGGGTTCAAGCGATTCTCCTGCCTCAGCCTCCTAAGTAGCTGGAATTGCAGGCATGTGCCACCACACCCGACTAATTTTTGTATTTTTAGTAGAGACGGAGTTTCATCATGTTGGCCAAGTTGCTCTCGAACTCCTGACCTCAGGTGATCCTCCTGCCTCAGCCTCCCAAAGTGCTGAGATTTTAGGCGTGAGCCACCGCGGCTGGCCATATATGTATATTTCTGAACCCATTTCAGAATGATTTGCTAGCCAATTGTCACCTGGGCAGATGAAAAAGAAAAAAATAATAAGTTGCAGATATTGTGCACTCTTATGTCAGCCTCAATACTTCAGTGTGTAGTTCCTAAAACTCAGGAATTCTCCTACGTAAACATTAATTTTTATATGTGCCTTTCTATATTTTTTCTATGCACACATTTATTTATATTTAAATAAGATCATGCATTGTTTTATTTATATTTATTTACAGTGGCTTGCTTTTCACAGCAAGTTAGTAATAAATATTGTATATAATCTCCTGCCAATAAATATTCTACAACATGATTCGTTGTCAGGCTTTGACGGCAGACACAATGGGTTTCTGGGTGGTACAACATTTTCAAAATACCACTCTGCATCACAGAATTAACTGAGCTGTGCTTTTTTGTGTCTAGTCCAATATCAGTGGAAAGCACTGAATAAATGAGTAAAGAGGCATGGCAGGGGAAAACGCTGAATTCAAATTTAGTCTTTATTCTGTTGCCAGTAGAAAACCAATGAAAGGTTTCTAGCAGGAGAGTAAGCCAATAAAAGTTGCTTTCTGGAGATCAGTTTGACAGCATCTGCAAGATAGAGTGAAGGAAGACGAGCTCAGAGCATGAGTCCATAGATCACTGGGGTAAAGTGATCCCTGGTTTTAAGAGCACAGCTCTGTCCAGGTAGAGCAGAGCCTTTCCCAGCATAATGCATCCTTTTCTCTCACGTGTCTTTCAGAACTGGTTAAAGTCATATGGCTATCTGCTTCCCTATGACTCACGGGCATCTGCGTTGCACTCAGGGAAGGCCTTGCAGTCAGCAGTCTCCACTATGCAGCAGTTTTACGGAATCCCAGTCACCGGTGTGTTGGATCAGACAACGATCGAGTAAGATTTGCATAGGACATTGTGCCTTTGAACTTCCTGGACTTACATTTGGGTTCACATTTATCATGGCCTGTGTCCACCCCATGCCCATCCTCCCTTATCTTTCATTCCTGCAGGGCCATCCTGGGAGAGAAAACCCCAAAGTGCCCTTCCCAATGTGAGTGGAAAGGGATGGGATGGGAGTCCAGCCCTCCCATTAACTTGCTATCTGACCTTGGAGACAAGTTGCTTAACCCTTCTGGACCTCAGTTTCCTTATCAGGACAATAAGGGGTTGGGTTATAAAGGGGCTCTTTGGGTCATACTCTGGAGTTCCCTGCAATGCACACATCTCACAGGATACAGAAAACTTTTGAATGATAATGAGTTGGTTCCACTTTTCCATTTCCCAAACATTTGCTGGGTGCCTGCAGGTGCCTGTTATCCGGCCCTCCAGAGGCTCACCATTTAGTGACAAACACAGACATCTAGCCACACCAGTCTAGAGCTCAGAAGGAAACACTGAGTTTTGGGGAGACACTTAGGAGGTAGAAAAAAGTCATGAGGATGGTCACAATCACTCAAGGAGAATACAAAAATTCATGGACAGGGTGCTGGGGATGGAACCCCACAAAGCCAGCCAAGAAGGGGCAGTTGGAGAGGAGGAAGCCTGATGTGATGATGTGAGGCAATGTTATGATGCCACACGGTGTGCAGTGTCAGTGGGGCCAGCCGCTGCAGAGCTGTCCAACAGGAGCATGGCTGAAAGTCGTCAGCTGGGTTTAGTGACAAAAAGGTTGTAGCTAACCTCAGCAGAATGGTGGAGATGAAGTCAGATTGAAGTGGGGAGAAGCAGAGGTGAAGAATAAAAGTGGCAAGTAGAGGGAAAACATTCAAGAACCTTGACAGGGAGGTAGGAATAAATGGGTAGCCGCTAGAGAGGATGAAGTTTTGTTTTTTTTGTTTAAGATGGGAGAGAGCTGAACAGGCCTAAACTTGCTTAAGAAAGCTATGAGAGCTGTTTAAGAAAAGCCATTCACATCACTAAAGCGTGGAAAAGAGCAGGAGGGAGTTTCCTAAGGAGGTGGGAGGGGAGGGGAGCCTGAGGCAGGTGGAAGGAGCTAGCAGGGCTGGGTGAGGATGCAGGGGAGTTGGTGGGGGGAGGAACAGAAAATGCACCCAATTGTGGATCAAGGATCAATTTGAGATAAGTCACTCCTGGACAGAATCATCTCTCTGGGTCTCAGTGTATTCATTTGCAAAGGGGAATGTTGGATTATGGCTCTAAATTCTAGATGCCACTTTTTTTTTTTTTTTTTTAATGAGATGGAGTCTCACTCTGTCACCCAGGATGGAGGTCAGTGGCGTGATCTCATGATCAGAGGTGACTTTTGCTTCCAGGGTTCAAGTGATTCTCCTGCCTCAGCCTCCCAAGTGGCTGGGATTACAGGCACACACCACCACGCCTGGCGAATGTTTTTGTATTTTTAGTGGAAATGGGCTTTCATCATGTTTGCCAGGCTGGTCTCCCAACTCCTGACCTCCCCACCTTGGCCTCCCAGAGTGCTAGGATTACAAGAGGGAGCCACCACGCTCAGCCTAGATTCCATTATTTTAAGCATCTAAGCTTTTAAAACTTAGTGAGTCTGGGTTTTAAGATCCTTAAATTCTGTATGAACATTTTCCATTCATAGGATTCTCTGATTATAAGAGTGTGAACTTCTTGTGACGTTGTGAATACCATGGACTCCTAGGCCCTGTGGCCTCCAGAGTGGGCTGGTTAAAGACAACCCGGCCACCTTTCAAAGGGGAGGTTATTTTGAGGGCTTTGCACAGGCCTCATGGCAGCACATCCTGGGGCAGGAGCTCTGGTGTCTCTGCTGCGGCACCACCTGGCCTCGGGTTTTACTCTGTTCCAAAAAGCCCCAGGCCTGTTGGATGGTGCTCAGAGAGTGGCAGGTGGACAGTGAAAGGAGAAGGCAGAAGGAACGATTGAGGGAAAAGGATGGCCTTTCCTGCTTGCAGTTGTGCCCACACCTCTTTGTAGGAAAGCTGGGGAGTTGTGTTCTGGAAGCAGGAGAAGGAGGAAGCAAATCACACTTATTAATCCAAGACCTGAGTTGGGGAACGTTCAGGATAGAATTTGGAGACCCGAGTTGCAGCTCCAGCTCTGTGACCTTGGGCAATGGCTGCCTTTCCTCCCCTAGGTGCCTTCCAGCTCTAACTTAGCCAGAGGTGGTTCTTGGTTCTCTTTCCAGGGACTGTTAATGAAAGGAAGTTAGATTAGCCATTTAAAGTACTGTGTTGTTGGCCGGGCGTGGTGGCTCATATCTGTAATCCCAGCACTTTGGGAGGCCAAGGTGGGGGGAATCACAATGTCAGGAGTTCGAGACCAGCCTGCCCAACATGGTGAAATCCCATCTCTACTAAAAATACAAAAATTAGCCGGGCGTGGTGGCACACGCCTGTAATTCCAGCTACTTGGGAGGCTGAGGCGGGAGAATCACTTGAACCCGGGAGGTGGAGGTTGTGGTGAGCCGAGATCATGCCACTGCACTCCAGCCTGGGCAACAGAGTGAGACTCCATCTCAAAAAAATAAATAAATAAAAAATAAAGTACTATGTTGGAGAGTCTACCTTGGGTAATGTCACACATCTATTCATTGACTCATTCATTTGTTCAACAACACGTAGTTCCTCTAGCTCGGCCTTGTGTAAGCACTGACAGAAAAAAAGAAAAGCTCCAGGCTTTGTTAAATTGCATTAATTAACAGTTCATTTTTTCATTCAACTAAGTTCCAGTCTTGCCTTGCTGATTTCTACGCTTTGCAACGTACTGGATGTATCTGTGGATCTTTTCCCTCATCTGGCTACCTCACAGTGTTGTTTTGAGAATCAAACTTTTTTTTTCTTTTTTTTGAGACAAGGCTCGCCCAGGCTGGAGTGTAGTGGTGCAATCTTGGCTCACTGTAGCCTCAACTTTCCAAGCTCAGGTGATCCTCCCGCCTCAGCCTCCCTAGTAACTGAGACTACAGGAATATGCCACCATGCCTGGCTAATTGTTTGTATTTTTAGTAGAGATAGGGTTTTGCCATGTTGCCCAGGCTGGTCACGGTCTCCTAGGCTCAAGCAATCTGCCTGCCTCAGCGTCCCAAAGTGCTAGGATTATAGGCGTGAGCCACTGCACCTGGCCAAGAATCAAACGTTTTAAAAGAATGTGCCGGGCATAGTGGCTCATGCCAGTAATCCCACCATTTCAGGGAGGCTGAGGCGGGTGCATCATCTGAGGTTCAGAGTTCGAGACCAGCCTGGCCAACATGGTGAAACCCTGTCTCTACTAAAAATACAAAAATTAGCTGGGCGTGGTGGTGCTGCACGCCTGTAAACCCGCCTACTACTCAGGAGGCTGAGGCAGGAGAATTGCTTGAACTAGGGAGGCAGAGGTTGCAGTGAGCCGAGATCACACCACTGCACTCCAGCCTGGGCAACAGAGCGAGACTCTGTCTCAGAAAAAAAAAAAAAAAGAAAAGAAAAGAAAGGAAATCCCCAAAACTGGGTAATTTATAAAGAAAAGAAGTTTAATTGGCTCAGGGTCCCACAGGCTTTACAGGAAGCATGGCTGGGGATGCCTCAGGAAACTTTCAATCATAGCAGAAGGCAAAGGGGAAGCAAGCACATCTTCACATGGCAGGAGGAAGAGTAAGAAGGGCAAAGTGCTACACACTGTTAACCAACCAGATCTCATGGGAACTCACTATCACAAGAACAGCAAGGGAGAAGTCCGCCCCCATGGTCCAATCACCTCCCACCAGGCCCGCCTCCAACACTGGGGATTACAATTTGACAGGAGATTGGGGCAGGGACACAAATCAAAACTATATCAGCTGCTATAAAGCAGATATCAGGATTTACATAATTTCAGGCACTGGGCTACCTTCTGGGGACACAATCATGAACAGGACATAGTTCCAGACCTCAATTTACCATTTATTAGAGGAAACAGACCAATAGATTTTAAATCACAACACAATATAATAAATGCTGCAGATAATTATGTTCCACATCCCACAGTTATTTAGCCACTTCTTTTTTTTTTTCTCTGAGACAGCGTTTCACTCTTGTTGCCCAGACTGGAGTGCAATGGCATGATCTTAGCTCACTGCAACCTCAGCCTCCCAGGTTCAAGCAATTCTCCTGCCTCAGCCTCCCAAGTAGCTGGGATTACAGGTGTCCGCCACCACACCCAGCTCTTTCTTTGTATTTTTAGTAGAGACGGGGTTTCACCATGTTGGCCAGGCTGGTCTCGAACTCCTGACCTCAGGTAATCCACCTGCCTCAGCCTCCCAGAGTGCTGGGATTACAGGCATGAGCACCGCACCCAGCCTGTTTAGCCACTTCTTGAACAAGTCTAGTGAAAGAGAATTTGCTGTCTTCCATGCTATGCCATTTCTACTGTTGGATAGTTCTGATTCATTCATTCCATCAGTTAGTCAACAATAATTATTGAATCCCTTCTATGGCAGGTACTGTGCCAGACCTGGGGATACCAGCAAAGTTCCTGTCCTTATGGAGCTTAGAATTTGGGGAAAGAGACAAAGAATAAATAAGAAAGCAAATGCATAATCTAAGTTCACCAGTGATAAATCCTGTGAAGAAACATTAAGCAGGATAAGCAGATAGCAGTGGACTGGGGACGGAGAAACTATTTTAGATAGAGAGGATGAGAAAGTCCTCTCTGAAAAGGGTAATATTTGAGCAGAGACTTTAATGAAGTAAGGAAACAAACCACATGCAAAAGAAGAGTGTTGCAAGTAGAGGGAACAGCTGCAAAGACCCTGGCACGGGAATAGGCTTAGCATGTTCAAGGAACAGCAAAAAGGTTGCCATGACTGAAGCAAAGGATATAAGGGGAAAAGGGTGACAATGTTCTTGGACAGGTATGCAGGGGCTGGATCACATGGGGCTTTGTGGGCCAGGATGACGGAGTCTCACTCTGTTGCCCAGGCTGGAGTGCAGTGGCTCGATCTCAGCTCACTGCAACCTCCACCTCTCAGGTTCAAGCGATTCTCCTGCCTCAGCCTCCTGAGTAGCTGGGATTACAGGTGTGAGCCACTGCAGCTGGCTAATTTTTTTTTGTATTTTTAGTAGAGATGGGGTTTCACCATGTTGGCCAAGCTGGTCTTGAACTCCTGACCTCAGGTGATCCACCCATCTTGGCCTCCCAAAGAGCTGGGATTATAGGTGTGAGCCACTACGCCCAGCTAAAGAGTTTGAATTTTATTCTGGGTGTTCAGGGAAGTCGTTGGAGGCTCTTAACCAGGGCATGCTGTGCTCTGATTGCATTTACAGAGCATTTTCACATGTACTTCCTCCTTGAAGACTCACTGCCACCTAAGAACAACAAGAACTATAGTTCTCATGTTGCAGATGAGGAAACTGAGGCTCACAGTGGTTCTGTCACTTGCCTGGGGGGGTCCTATGACTAGCGGTGGAGCTGAAACTTATCAAGTCCATGTATTCTGATTCTCAGTCTTTATATAGCTGTGTTTCCTCATATGATTGTGAGCGCATGAATTAATGAATCAATCACTCAATCATGTTCCTGTTGGGGTCCATCTGAGCCAGGGTCCCAGAGTGTAGGTTGAGGATGCACATTGCTTTCCAGACTGGAGCTGGGGAATATGCAATCCCTTCCTAAGAGTGTTCAGTGACCACAGTGCATATGCATGTGTGTGTGTCCTCTCTCTGCCCAGGTGGATGAAGAAACCCCGATGTGGTGTCCCTGATCACCCCCACTTAAGCCGTAGGCGGAGAAACAAGCGCTATGCCCTGACTGGACAGAAGTGGAGGCAAAAACATATCACCTACAG